>OY730485.1:26570326-28009810 GCA_963422695.1 Xylophagus ater | reverse complement strand
GGGGGGGGGGGGGGTGTTTTTTGCCAATTTTTTGTTTTTTTCCCTCATCTTAACGGTATTAACCTGGGTTAATATTTTCAGGAAAACGACTTATTTTTATATATTTCATTATTCAATGTAGTAATAATGGAAAAAAAATTAAAAATTATAATATTTGTAACATAAAAATAAAAGGAAATTAATTGGACATGTGGCAATTTTCACATTTCATTTGTGTTAGGCTATGGGTTTGGCGAATTGGTTTCTTGCATGTGATGCACTGTTTCCGGGTAGCGCGCTTTTTTCTCTCCTGCTGGTAACACAGATAACATCCTCCTTTTATTTTCATTCGACCGGTAGAATCACGCTCTGGAATTTCATCAGGTTCAAATGGCTCATTTTCCTCATGCCTTATCTCATCAACTGCCATTCCCAAAATACATTCGACGGCACTTTTGACGTCAAAACAAGCCATTATTCTGGGAATCCTTGCTCTCTTTCTTATCATCGGAAGGCATAAATTTTCGCTTAAATCCTGAATAAATTCCCGACGATAACCAGTTTTTACTGATATTTTATATGATGGATTGTTTGTTGAGAAAATAATATAAGCTGTCCATGCTGCTGTATCTAACAGATTATAAAATAAAGCCATTGGCCAGCGATTTGTTTTTCTTTTCGTGGTGTACTGAGCCAGCATCTTATCCATTGTGTCAACTCCCCCTTTTGTGCTATTATAGTAATGGATAATTTCTGGCTTTCTTTTGAGTCCTGAAACTGTTGCATCGCGAAGTAAAGTCGAGAGTAAAATTACAGCTTTCCTCTTTTGGCGAACATACGAACAAAGTGTCGTATTTTGTCCAAACCCAAATCTAGAGGATAAAACTTCTCTGGTTTTTGATGGCTAAAACTCTGTAGGTAGGCATGTTTTATTTTTTTTTCATAATGCCTACCAATGGCCGGTTTTACACTGGTCTTACATGCGCCTAAGTAACTCGGGTATATCCATGCTGATAATGCTACACTGGTCTTCGATGCGCCTTTCTTCACTGTGAATTTATATACGTCATATCAATGTGTGTGTGTGTCACGTGAGGGTACTTTTCTAGTTGATTTGGAAGCAGTACGAAGTGAACTATAGAACAGAATGAATAGGAAAAAGTGTGCTGCAGTAGCCTTGTATTCCTTAGCGCAGGCTATTTATTCTTTAGAATTCGAAAGTGAAAGTCCCGATGATGAAAATAGCAAGAAAAAAAAAAGAGAAAAATCTGGTTAAAAGAATGGCGGAAAGGACGTGGCCAAAGAGACAGTTTTCATTTTCTTACAAAAGAATTAGAAGTGATTGATAAAAGTGCATATAAAAATTTTATCCGAATGGATCAAAATTGCTTTGAAGAGATCTTAAAACATATAGGGATGGATATAACAAAAGAAGACACGGTATTAAGACCAGCAATCCCACCAGAACAGAAACTGGCAGTAGCGTTAAGGTTTTTTGCAACAGGGGAATCTCTTAAAAGCCTAGAGTATCAAACAAGATTGTCGATTTCACTTATAAGTAAAGCCATAACAGATGTTTGTGATGCCATTTATAAAAATATGCGCGCAGTCTATTTAAAAGTAAATATTTTAATTAAATGGAATAAATAAATTATGTACGTATTTAATGTTTTACAGTTTCCAGGAGCAAAAGATGACTGGGAGAAAATAGCCGAAGAGTTTGCTATAAAGTGGCAGTTTCCATTGTGTATAGGTGCTTTAGACGGCAAACATATAAAATTTAAAGCATCTAAGAAGTACGGTGGGAAATACTACAATTATAAAGGTTACAATAGCATCGTATTACTAGCTCTGGCTGACGCCAACTATGTGCTTACATTTATTGATGTTGGATGTAATGGCAGGATAAGTGATGGAGGAGTTTTAAGTCGGTCCGATTTTCGAAAATTTTTAAATGAAGCCAACAACTTTTTCCCGGACAACCAAAAAATTGGAAGCAATCGAGTACTACCTTATGTTGTAGTAGCCGATGACGCGTTTCCACTGGAAGAACATATAATAAAGCCATATTCTTATCACACAAAAGATGAGGTAGAACGAAATTTTAATATGAGGCTGAGCCGCGCCCGTCAATGTGTGGAATGCAGCTTTGGGATCCTGACAATGAGATTCAAAGTTTTTGAAACGACAATAAATTTAAGTGTGGAAAAAGTAAAAAAAATTGTAACTACGTGTTGCATTTTACATAATTTTTTAATTAAGAAAAAGCAATTGATAAATTTAAATAATTGTAATGAGTTATCCTCGCAAAGAGAAACTACACAACCAAAAAATGTTGATAAAAGTTATAACAATAAAAATGGTTTAGCGGAGGGGAAACGGGTCCGCGATAATTTCGCCCAATATTTCTCAGCCGAGGGACACGTGTCATGGCTACATATGAATTTTAATTAAAACAAGTCAACTTTAATATATGTTTTTTTATTTAATTAAAAATATCCTCCATTGCTAGTTCCATTATATTTGCTTTTGTAAATTGTTTGTTTTGAGTACTAAGATCTATTTGTACAGGAATATCAACTTTTTCATCCGTTACATACTCGTGTATCTGTTCTTCCCCTGGTTTCAAAATCACCACTTGCTGAATTTGAAATTTGCCCTTTTTAATATGGTCTTGTGCTGTTGATGCTGAAGAGGATAATATTTTTTCCAACCTGATAGAATAGTCGATATTTTCAATATTATGGGAAGAATCTCCATATGGCATATCATTTATTGTTTCATCTAATTCACAGGGACAAGGAATTGCTGGAAAATTGCTTAAAGAGGTGGTATTACTTAAAGACGAATTACATCTAGAGTTAGTCAATGATAATGCCGATTCTCGATTTTTTACTTCCTGTCGGTTATTTTGTACTGCGTATTTCACAATTTCTAAAATTTTAAATTCGTAAATATCCTCAATTGTGATTTTTTTTAGCCAATTGCACAAATGATTACAAAAATCTTCCTCCTTGCCACTAGATACCAACGATTTTATAGAACTTTCTGCTCTATGAATTGCTTCAATTGCATTTTGTTGGGCTGACCTTTTCAATGGCTTGGTTGATTTCTGAAATTAAACAAATAAAAAATTATTACTTTTCATATAAATGAAATCTAAAGTTAGTCAAATAAAATTTGAAATTACCTGTTTTGGCTTTGTGCCGCTCGTCTCCTCTCCCGTAGTGAAAGATTTTTCTTCTCCGTTTGTTTCATCAAAAACGTTGCAATAAGATTTTTCCTCATCACCGCCACTGGTTTCTAAAAACTTTAAATTTGGATAGCACCATAGACTAGGTACATATACTTCATTTTCTCCTATTCCACTTTTTAAAGAATTTCTCCACTTTTGTTTCTCTTTACAAATTGAGTTCTTAAAGTTTTTATTTTTACTTTAACTTCACCCACAGATATATCCTTTTTAATGTCTTTCATTTCTTCAACTATTTTTACATAAGCCGCTTCTCGTTTTACTTTATTTAAGTATTCCGGATCACTACCATCGTAAACTAAATTGTATTTCTGAAAAATTTCAATAAATTCTTCCGTTTGTTGTTTATTCCACTTCGACATTTTGATTTCGTTGTTGGATGTTGCCATCTCACCGGTCAAAAGCAGAATGAGTCATCGTTCATTTGAAAATTTTTCCCAACCAGTTTTTTCCACAATTGTTTATGTGTGCGTTTCTTCAATTTTGCACTCAAGCTAAAGCTGGCGCATTTCCCCGACATTAGCGCACCCTTCTGGCGTATCAATTTTTGAAGAATGCGCCCGTTTGAAGACCAGTGTAAAACCGGCCAATGACATATTCCACCCATTCAACTCTTTACCCAAATCAAATGATGTGAAAAAGTTGTCTGTAATAACATTTCTACCTCAATTTTAATATAGGGCTACTAATTCCTTCACTACGCGCTCTACTTGTTTGACATCTCTGGCATTATTTACTTTTCCTTTATAAATTTGACCATTCAACAGATAAGCAGTTTTGGCATCGCATGCCCACCACAATTTAATCTCATATTTGGCAGGTTTTGAAGGCATCGATTACGTAAATTGACTGTTGAATATCCTTCAAAGTGGAAGAACATCCTATCCCGTACTTAATTAAAAATATAGTGTAAGCCTTACAAACACAAAGACATAGCATAAGAACCGGTTATAGAAAGTTGAAAAGCTTGTTTATTAATCCTAAAAAGGGCCATCAGAAAAAATTTCACATACTAAATACATGAAAAAAAAATATTAACCTGGGTTAATACCGTTAAAATTAGGGGAAAAAAATTGCCGTTAAGGTGAGGGTTAAAAAGGAGATATAATTTTCTTTATGTTTAAATATACAGAGGTGGGCATAATTATTTTTACACTTGAAATTTTTTGAAAAACGTTTCTTTGCATGTCGATTTTATTGGGTTGTAATTAGAATTTTCAAATTTTTTTTCTTGGAGATTTAGTAATGATATGTTTAAAATGCAATAACAAAAAAAAGGGGCGAAAATGGGTGGAGGTTTTTTATGCACGGCAGTATAAACTTTTATTGGCGTAGGGCATAAGTATTTTTACACACAGTACAAGTGTCGGAAATCGTCTGTTTTGGTCAGTATGGTCCGTTTACTTAATAAAATTATTGCAGGAAATTATTTTCTAATATTCAAAATATCAAAGATTAAATATTAGAAAATAATTTCCTGCAATAATTTTATTAAGTAAACGGGTGTGGTATGGGTTGGAATAATTGGTTTTGTTTACCTTTTGTTAAAAATTGTTTCGAAAGAGAATGACATATTAATTTGACCAATTTTTGGATTGAAATTCTAAAATTTATAGTGTTTCGAGTTATTGGCAAAAACAACAAAGAAAAAACATGTTATGTTATTATATTTTGTAGAAATTTAAATATAATCAAAGAAAAAAAAATGGATTGCGCAAAGACTAAATGTTAATTTTATAATACAAAAAAAAGGTTTTAAAGTTCCAAAATGTAGGTTATCATTAGTTAAACAAGAAATTTTTCTTTTTCGCGTTTTATAATTTCTTCTATTGTGGTCTAAAAGACCTGGTTTGAGCTCGCGATGCTCAACTGGCTTGTTTTCCTCGAATAATGTAATGTTATTACATTTTTGCGTTGTACCGTTATTTGGTGTAGGGAACATTGAGGTTTTAGGACGTTTTCTTTGGAAATAATTTTCGTTTTTATGCAATGATGTTTCATTATTTTCTCTTGGTAGCTTTTTGAAGTTACAAACAGTACTTTCCTCGTCAACTGGCTCGACAAAGCAACTTCCAAAATAAACTTCTTTCGATAAAAGGGGTTTATCTTGTTTCGATTCCTTCTTTGTATGAACTGATTTAAAGGAACGTATCCGAATAAGAATTTCCCTCTGAGTCTCTGTTTCATATCGACCATTACATCACATCTTAGCTGAAGTTTTAGGTTTCAAAAAGCTCTATGCAAATTGGCTGCCGCATTTCCTAAAAATGGAACAAAAACACATGCAAATGCGACTTTCTCATCAACATTTGGAGCATTTTCGAAAGGATAAAGTGGATTTTGTGCGCCGATTCATCACTATGGATGACACTTTGGTCTATCACTATGATCCTGAGTCGAAAGCAGAATCAAAAAACCGATAATTCGGCTCCAAAACGGGTTAAGGCCCAAAGATATGGGATGCAAAAGGAATTTTTTTGGAGGATTACCTCCAAACTGATAAAACAATAAACTCAGATTATTATTGAAACCTTTTGGACTAATTGGATGTAAAAATTCGTGAGAAAAGACCTGGTTTAAAGAAGAAAAAGTCATTTTTCACCAAGACAATGCACAGTGTCACAAGTCGATAAAAACGATGGCAAAATTGCATAAATTGGGCTACGAATTGCTTCTCCATCCACCGTATTCTCCAGATTTGGCCCCTAGTGACTATTTCTTGTTTGCAGACTTTAAGAGAATGCTCGCTGGAAAGAAATTTAGCACCAATGAAGAAGTAATTACCGAAACAAAGGCCTATTTTGAGGCAAAAGAGAAATCGTACTACAAAAATGGTATCGAAAAGTCGGAAGATCGCTATAATCGCTGTATCGCCCTCGAAGGCAACTATATTGAAGAATAAAATCGAATTTTAACAAAAAAAATTTTTCTTCTATGTTAGTCCACGGACTTATTGACCGATGCGTTATTACGAAGGTCTACAACAAATGTTAAATAAAATGTTAAATTCTGTTGGTGATCCGATGAGAAAAGGAAAATGGACAATGGTTCAACAACAAATCTCAAAAGAATATCAAAAAATAAAATCTACAAAAAATCTTATCGGAAATTACAATGGACTTACAAAATGCACCATTAGCTGCTAGATTACATACAACAATGCATGATGAACCAACAAAAGATACGGCAGCATGGTTTCGACCAGATCCAGATATATGGACACCACCGCCAAAAGATCCATATGTATGAGCGCCACCACCATCAGTACTTGAACACAAATCGATTACAACAAATCGTAATTCACGCACAAGTTTAGCGAAAAAAACAGATCGACGTAGTAATTTGCCACAGCAAAAACCGAACAATAGTAGTAGTAATAAAAAAAACTGGTACTGTACGTGGTATTCCGGTTGCAACAACAAATGGTCGGGTAAAAACTGGTAAAGAACGTAAAACATCAATAGCTGGTAATGAACGAGATGATGATGTTAAAGAATTGGAATCACCCGAAGAGGAGAAAAAATTTGAGCCAAGCAATCATATGGAATCGGAATTAGTTGATATTTTGGAACGCGATATTTTACAAAAAAATCCAAATATCCATTGGGATGATATAGCAGATTTGCAAGATGCTAAACGTTTACTAGAAGAAACTGTTGTGCTACCAATGTGGATGCCAGATTATTTTAAAGGTATTCGACGACCATGGAAAGGTGTTTTACTGGTTGGCCCACCGGGTACTGGTAAAACAATGTTAGCCAAAGCTGTTGCCACCGAATGTGGTACGACATTTTTTAATATATCAACATTAACATCAAAGTATCGTGGTGAATCTGAGAAAATGGTACGATTATTATTTGAGATGGCACGTTTTTAGGCAACAAGCACAATATTTATTTATGAAATTGATTCATTATGTTCCCGACGTGGTTCGGAATCAGAACATGAAGCATCACGTCGTGTTAAATCTGAATTATTGGTACAAATGGATGGTGTCGGTAATGAAGAAGCATCAAAAGTTGTTATGGTATTAGCTGCAACATATTCCCCATGGGATATTGATGAAGCACTAAGAAGACGTCTAGAAAAACGTATTTATATACCACTACCAACAGATGAGGGATATGAAGTATTATTAAAAATTAACTTACGAGAAGTAAAAGTTGATCCGAGTGTTAATTTAAAAACGATTGCCCGAAAACTAGCCGGTTATTCTGGTGCATATATAACAAATGTTTGTCGGGATGCTAGTATGTTGTCAATGAGACGTAAAATAGCTGGTCTAAAACCAGAACAAATCCGACAATTGGCAACTGAAAAGTTGATCTTCCAGTTTCGACACAAGATTTTTCCGAAGCGATGGCTAAATGCAATAAAAGTGTTTCAAAACAAGATTTAGAAAAATATGAGAAATGAACTAGAGAATTCGGATCATCCTGATGAGATTGAATTTTTCTTTTATTTTTTTGTGTGTTTTATTCTTGTGATTTTTTCTTATTTAAGAACTTTTCGTTTCCTTTTCCTGTTCGTCTTTAAAAAAAAAACTATTTAATTAAAATTAATTTTATTTGTTTTCTTTTCGATTAAATTAAAAACAAAAAAAAAAAATACAAAATTACAATTAAAACTAGAATCTTTATTTTTTATTGTTAATTATAAAATAATTTAGTGATTATGTTGAAAAAAAAAACTACGGAACACAGAGGGATTACGAGTCATATAATAGTCTTTTTTTGAAAATAGGGAAAAAACGGAAATTTTTTATCTCCTCCCGTTCGAAATACCGTTGCAACCGATATAAAAATGGTATATGTTTGTAGCATTCAGTTTGAAGATTCGGAAATCCACCTGAATGGTTCAAAATAGACCTAGGCCGATCTAGCAATACCTGATCAGTTTTTTCTTCAGGCCCATCATTGAACAGATAGTCCAATGTCAAAAACGAATCTATATCCGGTTCTAATTTCCTAACCCTTCGATACATACGAACCCTAATATTATTTTTTAGGCTGGTTTTATATGTATCGGCCGCTGATACAAACAAATTTGACCGATAAAATCCATCATATTGATGTAAATCTGAGTTATTCCGACGTATTTGATTGTAAGCCGGTTTTATTTCGTATCCTAATCCGACGACCGTCAATTTCCATTCCATAAAATTGCGCTTCGGAATCTAACCCTGAATGGTTCAAAATAGACCTAGGCCGATCTAGCAATACCTGATCAGTTTTTTCTTAAGGCCCATCATTGAACAGATAGTCCAATGCCAAAAACGAATCTATATCCGGTTCTAATTTCCTAACCCTTCGATACATACGAACCCTAATATTATTTTCTAGGCTGGTTTTATATGTATCGGCCGCTGATACAAACAAATTTGACCGATAAAATCCATCATATTGATGTAAATCTGAGTTATTCCGACGTATTTGATTGTAAGCCGGTTTTATTTCGTATCCTAATCCGACGACCGTCAATTTCCATTCCATAAAATTGCGCTTCGGAATCTAACCCTGAATGGTTCAAAATAGACCTAGGCCGATCTAGCAATACCTGATCAGTTTTTTCTTCAGGCCCATCATTGAACAGATAGTCCAATGTCAAAAACGAATCTATATCCGGTTCTAATTTCCTAACCCTTCGATACATACGAACCCTAATATTATTTTTTAGGCTGGTTTTATATGTATCGGCCGCTGATACAAACAAATTTGACCGATAAAATCCATCATATTGATGTAAATCTGAGTTATTCCGATGTATTTGATTGTAAACCGGTTTTATTTCGTATCCTAATCCGACGACCGTCAATTTCCATTCCATAAAATTGCGCTTCGGAATCTAACCCTGAATGTGTTCTTCTATAGCGTGGTGGTGGCGATGCAGGACGGGAGATGTTTCTTGCTGGACGTCTTGGAGGACTAGGAGATTGAGAACCCTCTCGATTGCTCATTTTGACCAATAAAAATTTATCATAGGCTATAGAAGCATTGTCTTCAGAATAAACTCTATCCCAAGATTCATATAATAATAGAGATTATCAAACTTTAATTTTTTAAATGTCTTATCCAAGATTTCATTCAGAATGGGACCAACAATTACCATTTTTTCCATTTCTAAAATTCGATTTATAAAGTTTTGTTCTCGCTTTTTTAAATTATTTATTTCAACAGGAAATGATTGTACGACTTTTATTAAAGGACAGGAGAAAAAAAAAAAAAAAAAAAAAACATCTTGGTGACGTGTTTCATGTTCAGCATTTGAATCTATTACAATAGCATCATTTGTACCAACAGTCAAGGGTTTTATAAAATGCTCTTTCGCTATGACGATATGATGATTTTTCAATGCAATTGGTAGCTATTGTTGATGCTGACACATATTCGACAAAACCCTGACGTTTACAAGTGTATACAATTTTTCTTTGACTTACTGTGCATGATCATTCTGTTGTATTCCTTTGTGATATTTTATGACTTTGTTGTAACCTCGTGAGGGAAATTTTTGAAATGCTGCCATTTTGGCAACTTCTGTTTCATCAATAGAAGTTGCCTCCAGTTTCTTCCGACGGAAGAGAAACGAAACCGCTACCCCATCTGTACGCATGACGAAATCGAACTTATGATTTGCAGTTTCTAGATTCTTATAATTAAAGAACTTATCCCACATATTTTCTTTATTGACTGAGAATAATTTCCACGTTGTTTTATCACCCTGCAATCCTACTGAACACAGTAGCCTATAGAGGGATTGCGAGTCAAATGGTACATGTGGCCTCTCTTTTGAAAATAGGGAAAATACTGAAATTTTTATATCCTCCCGTTCGAAATACCATTACAACCGATATAAAAATGGTATATATTTGTACCATTTATTTTGAGATTTGTAAACCCACCCGAATGGTTCAAAATAGACCTAAGCCGATCTAGCAATACCTGATCAGCGTTTTCTTCAGGCCCATCATTGAACAGATAGTCCAATGTCAAAAACGAATCTATATCCGGTTCTAATCTCCGGAAAAATTTCCTAACCCTTCGATACATACTAACCCTAATATTATTTTTTAGGCTGGTTTTATATGTATCGTCCGCTGATACAAACAAATTTGACCGATAAAATCCATCATATTTATGTAAATCTGAGTTATTTCGACGTATTTGATTGTAAGCCGGTTTTATTTCGTATTTACTTCGGCTTTTGTCTTTCAAGTCGTAGAAATATTCCAAGAATCTTTCTTCGTCATATCGCTTCGTATCTGTTGGATTTGGTGTTATCTTACGTGACTTCGATCCGGAAGTACATTCACTGGTTACAGATGATGGTGATGAAGCTGGCTGATCTGCGAAAGAAGCTCCCGATTTATAACGCATATAAACACAAATTTTTTTTGATATGCAGTTTTGAATGTCTCCGAGAGGAACAAAATATGTTACCTAATAATGGTTTTTGCTCATTTCTGCTCTTTTACGGTTTACGTTCGGTCGAATTCACAAGCTTCTAAATGTCACTTGTTATTCCGGAAAAATTTCAACATATTCTTCGTATTATGGGTACGAATATTGATGGTAAGAGAAAAATTACCATCGCGATGACAGTTCTCAAAGGTGTTGGCCGGCGATATGCAAATATTGTCCTGAAAAAAGCTGATTTAGATCTCACAAAACGCGCTGGGGAATGCACAGAAGAAGAGGTCGAAAAAATTGTAACAATTACTTGAAATCCTCGACAATACAAAATTCCTAAATGGTTCTTAAATAGACAGAAGGATATTATTGATGGGAAGTACACTCAATTGACTTCCTCTAATTTAGATTCCAAACTTCGTGAAGATTTGGAAAGGCTAAAGAAGATTCTTGCATATAGAGGTATGCGGTATTACTGGGGTCTTCGGGTCCGCGGCCAACACACAAAAACAACTGGTCGTCGTGGACGTACAGTTGAAGTAGAATTAGAAGAAGTAGATTTTTGGATTTTTTTTATATTTAAATTATTGTATCGGATTTTTTTTTCCTTATGAGTGCTGTTTTAGTAGACTTTATATCCCAATGTTGCCTATTAACAACATAGGGCGTGAAAGGGTTAATATTTAATTTAAAATGTTTGTCTTTAATATGCTTCTTTAAATTATCCTTTCGCGTATATTCATTTCCACAGAATTGGCATTTTTCCTTTTTAGGATTTGTATTAATATTTTCCATATGCCTGTCCAAAGCAGACGACGAACTAAAAGTTTTCCCGCACTGAGGCTCTAAGCACTTCAATTAATATTTTTAATAATAATAATAAAAATCTTTATTTTCTGCAAAAAATTAAAAATAATATAATTACTCCAAATTTTAAACAGCAAATAGATAGATGGCATTCTATATTATAAAATAATAGAGACGAATGCACCTTCGAGAGATTAACTTTTTAAAAAAAAAACAAAGTGATGAGGGGTGAGAAAAAAAAATATATTAAAAAGCACAAAATATAAAAAAAAAGTTTTTTTAAGATCGAAAAGTTACTTGATTTCTATAGCAACAAACCATATATTATTAAATAAACAAGAAATAAATAAAGATACAAAAGAAGATAAACCCAACAATTTTTACCACTAAAAAAAAAAAATAATAAAATAAATAAATAAAAGGAGAAAAAGACCAGGATTTATATATGATGAAAAAGCAATAAATCTTAGACCAAAACATCTAGTAGTGTTTCAATTTCACTAAGATTGACTTCAAATAGCCACTTTTTTATATTTATCATAAATTTAGATAGAACACGTATAGACCTAATATCATCCGGTAATTTATTAAATATTTTGGGTGCGGTAATGTTAAAGAATTTACCAAAATGTGTCGACTGAAATCTGGGAATCACTGCAATATTTCTACTATTGGCTCGAAGATTGTAATTAGCTATAACTCTAAATTGAAAAAAACCGCCACGAATGAAAAAAACCTTTAGAGTTTTATAGTAGTACAAATGTCTAATCGGTAGAATTTTTAATCTGCTAAACAATATAAAACTATGGTGACGACGATTCTTCTTAGAAATAACTCTTACTATATGTTTCTGAGCTATGAGCAATGGATGTAATTTATTATAATAGCACCCACCCCAACAAACTATACCATATTGTAATTTGGCTTGTACCAAACTATAATAAATAATTACTAATAAATTTTCCGAACAGTATTTACTTAAATGGTAAAAATTGCGTACAGCATTTAGGAAATATTTTTTTAAATAAACAGAATGGGCCGACCAATTTGATTTACTTTCAATTAAAATACCTAAATATTTAAAAGAATCAACAACTTCAATATTGAAACAGTTTGAAGAACAAGTCATATCAGCACAAAAAGAAACAGAATTTGATGAGTGAAAACTAAATTCGCTACAGACTTTCAAAAAATTTTTGCAACCAGAGGAATGAAACACAAAATTATGATCAATAAGAAGATTACTAGAAATATGGAAAAACATTAACTTAGTTTTACTACTCAAGATAAGCTTATGCTTACCAAACCATATTCTAAGCAAATCTAGATCATAATTTATGTCAGCCACTAGATTAAGCCAGCTAGTATTAGCATAGGCACAAGCAAGATCATCAGCGAAGGCATTAATTTTTGATTTGAATTCTACATGAAGTAAAGAATTTATGAAGATTAAGAACAATATTGGGCCTAGAACTGACCCTTGCGGAACACCGATATTGATCTCTTTCAAATCACTGTAAATATTAGAAATTTTCACATGTTGATTTCTACAAGTACATCTAAGGTACGATCTAAACCAATCAAATATAAAACCTCTGAAACCAGCTTTATAAAGTTTATTTAGCAGTATGTCATGATCTACCATATCAAATGCTTTAGTTATGTCTACAAAAAGCGCTGCAGTATATTTTTTATTATTAATTGCATTATAAATGATGCTACAAAAGTTTAAAAGTGCATCTTCAGTAGATCTACCCTCTCGGAAACCATACTGGTTATTGCTGAAAAAATTAGTTTTATTTAGAAAAGTTAGCATACGATTTTTAATAGATTTTTCAAATAATTTAGAAAACGATGGTAAGATCGAAATTGGCCTGTAATTATTAATAATACAGCGTTCAGCTTTTTTAAAAAGAGGAATAACTTCAGCTGATTTTAGAGCAGATGGGAAAATACCTGTAAAAATGCTTTTATTAAAAATAAAAGCAAGAACATCAACAATATTATGGGAGATTTTCTTTATTGTTGAAATTGAGATACCATCATCTGTACATGAATTGGAATTTTTCATAGCGAAAATGATCTTATATAATTCAGAAGGCAAGATAGGGTCAAAGCGAAAACTAACGCAATTAACTTTATCTTCACCCAAGTTATCAGGAATGCAAGGACCAGAATTATGAGTATAATTAATGATTAAAAGGAAAATGGACAATGGTTCAACAACAAATCTCAAAAGAATATCAAAAAATAAAATCTACAAAAAATCTTATCGGAAATTACAATGGACTTACAAAATGCACCATTAGCTGCTAGATTACATACAACAATGCATGATGAACCAACAAAAGATACGGCAGCATGGTTTCGACCAGATCCAGATATATGGACACCACCGCCAAAAGATCCATATGTATGAGCGCCACCACCATCAGTACTTGAACACAAATCGATTACAACAAATCGTAATTCACGCACAAGTTTAGCGAAGAAAACAGATCGACGTAGTAATTTGCCACAGCAAAAACCGAACAATAGTAGTAGTAATAAAAAAAACTGGTACTGTACGTGGTATTCCGGTTGCAACAACAAATGGTCGGGTAAAAACTGGTAAAGAACGTAAAACATCAATAGCTGGTAATGAACGAGATGATGATGTTAAAGAATTGGAATCACCCGAAGAGGAGAAAAAATTTGAGCCAAGCAATCATATGGAATCGGAATTAGTTGATATTTTGGAACGCGATATTTTACAAAAAAATCCAAATATCCATTGGGATGATATAGCAGATTTGCAAGATGCTAAACGTTTACTAGAAGAAACTGTTGTGCTACCAATGTGGATGCCAGATTATTTTAAAGGTATTCGACGACCATGGAAAGGTGTTTTACTGGTTGGCCCACCGGGTACTGGTAAAACAATGTTAGCCAAAGCTGTTGCCACCGAATGTGGTACGACATTTTTTAATATATCAACATTAACATCAAAGTATCGTGGTGAATCTGAGAAAATGGTACGATTATTATTTGAGATGGCACGTTTTTAGGCAACAAGCACAATATTTATTTATGAAATTGATTCATTATGTTCCCGACGTGGTTCGGAATCAGAACATGAAGCATCACGTCGTGTTAAATCTGAATTATTGGTACAAATGGATGGTGTCGGTAATGAAGAAGCATCAAAAGTTGTTATGGTATTAGCTGTAACATATTCCCCATGGGATATTGATGAAGCGCTAAGAAGACGTCTAGAAAAACGTATTTATATACCACTACCAACAGATGAGGGATATGAAGTATTATTAAAAATTAACTTACGAGAAGTAAAAGTTGATCCGAGTGTTAATTTAAAAACGATTGCCCGAAAACTAGCCGGTTATTCTGGTGCATATATAACAAATGTTTGTCGGGATGCTAGTATGATGTCAATGAGACATAAAATAGCTGGTCTAAAACCAGAACAAATCCGACAATTGGCAACTGAAGCAGTTGATCTTCCAGTTTCGACACAAGATTTTTCCGAAGCGATGGCTAAATGCAATAAAAGTGTTTCAAAACAAGATTTAGAAAAATATGAGAAATGAACTAGAGAATTCGGATCATCCTGATGAGATTGAATTTTTCTTTTATTTTTTTGTGTGTTTTATTCTTGTGATTTTTTCGTGTTTAAGAACTTTTCGTTTCTTTTTTCTGTTCGTCTTGAAAAAAAAAACTATTTAATTAAAATTAATTTTATTTGTTTTCTTTTCGATTAAATTAAAAACAAAAAAAAAAATACAAAATTACAAAATTACAATTAAAACTAGAATCTTTATTTTTTATTGTTAATTATAAAATAATTTAGTGATTATGTTGAAAAAAAAAAAAACTACGGAACACAGAGGGATTACGAGTCATATAATAGTCTTTTTTTGAAAATAGGGAAAATACGGAAATTTTTTATCTCCTGCCGTTCGAAATACCGTTGCAACCGATATAAAAATGGTATATGTTTGTAGCATTCAGTTTGAAGATTCGGAAATCCACCTGAATGGTTCAAAATAGACCTAGGCCGATCTAGCAATACCTGATCAGTTTTTTCTTCAGGCCCATCATTGAACAGATAGTCCAATGTCAAAAACGAATCTATATCCGGTTCTAATCTCCGGAAAAATTTCCTGTCCCTTCGATACATACGAACCCTAATATTATTTTTTAGGCTGGTTTCATATGTATCGGCCGCTGATACAAACAAATTTGAACGATATGACCCATCATATTGATGTAAATCTGGGTTATTCTGACATATTTGATTATAACCCGATTTTATTTCGTATTTACTTCGGCTTTTGTCTTTCAAGTCGTAGAAATAATCCAAGAATCTTGCTTCCTCTTCTATTCCCTTTCTGGATTTGAATTCAAATCGTTGCTGAAACAATGAAATATGTGTATGGATACTTCAACCATTCAACAAGATATTTCTTCAACATCCCGATTTGTTTTTTCAAAAAGCACGTTTTTACATAATGTGACAAAGCCGCATTTCACCGCGAACACCTGGGCGTTTTTGTTTTCAGGTTGGCGCAGCCGTTTAATTATGACTGAAAAAAGGTTAGAAATTATAAAGAAAATCGTCGATTCTTTGTTAAACAAGCGCAAACAAACATTTGGAATATTCCTGATTAAGTTGTTTTATTATTTCCATACTTTGTTCACATGATTTTAAGTTGTGGATTTCATCTTCACATTGTTTTATGAAATCTTTTCGTTTTTTATATGACTCTTTACGAATTCGAACAAATTCTGCTAACACTTCATTGGTTGATTCAAAATGTTTTATTTCATTTTTATCATCCAATAAATTAATATTTATTGTTTTTATATCCCCTATTAATTGCAAATTTTTATGAACGCTATTTTTTACCTCTTTCATTTCTCTTCACAATCATTGACTTTCAGATGTTAATACTTCATCTATATACTCCCCTGTCCACATACCAATTGGTAATTCTGTTATTTAGAGAATTACTTCATCATTCTCGTGATTTTTTTGATATCCTAATACAGAAATTTTACCTATTGTTTGGTATTGGTACTCGCCATGATATATGTCTTCGCCTTTGATATCTTTGTAATACGGACGAAATTTTTCTGGTGCATGTCCATCAATAATTGATCGTATATTCGGAATTATTTTTAGTGGATTATGGTTTGGAACAAATGCATTACATCCAGATCCGAAACATTTAACGCCATTAGTTAGGACAGTTGGTATTGTACGGTAATACTCTTTTGGTTCTATTTCTGAATCATTCTCTTTTTGAGTCGTCAACAATGAATCATCGTCTCGATGATATATTTATGGATTTATTTTGGCTAATTTGAATTCGGAATACCTTTGACATTTAGTAACGTCAACATCTTGGTGACGTGGTAAATATGCACCATTTGAATCTATTACAATAGCATTATTTGTACCAACAAGGTCAGCGATCATTCTCGCATGAATTTTATATAAAAGTTGTATACTATCATTAGTATAATAGTCTCTATCGAATTTTAAACCTACTTGTTCTATAAAATCTAATAAATGAACCAAACATTAAGGGAACCTTACTTTTGAAAATATCAGAGTATTTTTCAAGGCTGGTTTCCGGTTTATGGCAGTATAATCTATACATGGATGAAATAGTTAATTCCGCATGGAGATATTTGCCCTGATTGATTTTATTGTACTCTATTTGTATGTAGTATTTCACGTTGTGTTGCCGGTTGCATATTTTACAGTTTCTTAAAGTCTCAGTTTTTTTTTTCTCAGATTTCTATTAATCCTCTCATTAACAAAATCTCTTCATTATACTGCACTATAAAATTTTAGAAAAGAAATTAGAACATTACTAGAAAACATTACACTTATTTATTTTAAGACAACAGAAACATAATTTAGACATTTCCACGAATTGGAAATGATTCTGTCAAAACAATAAGACATTTCTAGTGTATTCCCGAGACACCCTAACTGGTATAAATGTAGGAGACGATGAGATTAGATTTACTTAGTTCATAATTTCATATTAGTTTTAAAAAACTTAGTAATATTTTCTCCAATAAATTAGGTATAAAAGGACGAGAAAAGATCAGTGACAATTAGAAGCTGAAAGGCTTCAGAACTATTATACAATAAATTCAGTTTATTATAAATACTAATTTTTATTAATATCTACCTACATAAATAGCAGCCGAGATTCGAGTATGAGATCAGTTCAAATCGGAAAGTCAGATTGTGTGTTTCAAATATTTGATCATAAATTAAGATAATTCGTTATTCCAAATGATTTTATGTCTAGACGAAATAGGCGGAAAAACATTTTATTATATCTCGCGTAAAAAAAGTTCGAAATTCACCATATTTTGTGGGGAGATGCTGTTTGATGCACAGAATGGAATGATGTCGACTTAAGCGGTTATTCATAATAACCACAGAACTTATGCGCCTCTTTTGCATTTCTTGGGCTGTGTGGGTTGTATAACCGCGTATTTTTGTGGACCGTTTTCGTTGATCCAATATATTGGTTGGGATTTTATAAAATTTCCGGAATTGATAGTTCCATTCGAATGTATTATATTTACTTATATGAATGTGAAGTATATATGTATATGTAAACATTTTTTATGGCTAGAATTGTTAAAGACATTAGTGGTAAATTTTTATTAGATTAACCAAAAGTTCAAAGCATACCTTCATTTGTTCCATATAGTAATTTTTGTAAAATAATTTTACTATTTTGGTCTTTTATATT
This sequence comes from Xylophagus ater, assembly GCA_963422695.1. Classification (NCBI taxonomy): domain Eukaryota; kingdom Metazoa; phylum Arthropoda; class Insecta; order Diptera; family Xylophagidae; genus Xylophagus; species Xylophagus ater. The sequence continues at coordinate 27,991,583 of OY730485.1, read as the reverse complement.
GTTTTTATAAATTTGAACAATGTTTTCATCGAAGATTGCTGGCTCTGATATTGATGATCGTTTTCGTTTTAAATTATATAAAATTGGAAATATGCCAGAATTTTGATACTTTCTCCTTATTGTGTAATATCGTTGCGCCAACTGTCCTCCAGTTTGTACATTTCCGATATAAATTTCTTGAAATATAAAATTTTTTACGTTAATAAAGATCTAAATGAATTTCGAATTGAAACCTAAAAAATCTAAAAAGTCCTTGGCCTCAGGTCTCAGACCAGAACTCAACCAAACTCACAGATAATGTTAACGATGGTTTTTCGTTGGACACTTGTCAAACGTAGCTGAGAATTATATGCTTCTAACATGTCTTTTCCCTGGAAGCTTTCATTTAATAATTCAGCAGAGTTTCTGAAATCACAAATTTTCATAACGTTTATATGGTTTTATTTCTGAAAATTATATATATTCATAGTTACCAATCTATTTCTTTGGATGTAATAACCGAACTATTTGGTGAACACACCCGTAAATTATCGGATAACGGCGAAGTTTATCCCTAAAAAAATAATATAGAACTAAATAACTTTAAAAAGTTTAGTCCCACTGAAATAATTTTTGAAATTTAACGCGTGCATCTAATTTATAATCGGGAATTTATATTTTTAGATCCTTTGAATTTAATAACTTCAATGCTTCAAGGTCTATATACTTGTCTCTAAAAAAATAAATTGAAATAAATATATTGCACTATATTTCACTTGCAACCGGATTGTCATCTAAAAACGACAGCGATTTTGAATATTTATACGGCCTTTTTACGCCAGCCGACCCACTTGGCCAATTTTTTTTAGATCGCAGGTAACACCCTTTGATGGTTTCCTATTTCTTACGCAGCTCAATGTGTTTTTCTGTATTGAAGTCTGTAAAATTCAAAAGGAATATTATTGCGGGAATATATTAAATTCACTTCATTTCATACCTATTTCTTCCTGGATGAACGAGCCTATTTTTATAGTCCGTATTTTGAATGTTCCACAAACATTCTCGGCTTCTAACAGCCTCTAATAATCTTTCAACATCAATCGAATCCTTATTTGAAAGCACTTCCGGACTACTGGAAAATATAACACGATTTTAAATATAAATATTTTTTTTTTCCTGAAGAAGTAATCGAAATAAAAAATATTAATTTGACCACTTTTTTAATCAGGACTGGCATTCTGTACAGCGACAGGCGATATTATTAAAAAAACAAAACAAATATTTTTAATGTTTCAAATAATATTATTAAATTAATTTTCTTACATTTGTTAGGACAGGCAAAGCGAATCCTAATTTTGCAGACAGAGAATATTTAAGGGCTTGTAATAAAAACATAAAATTTAAAATTTTCCCACATTTATTTATTATTGTTGGAATGTTGTTTTTTTTAAACTTGCGGCACATCGTTCAAAAAATAGGAATCCGATTGTAATTGCAGCCTGATTCGTATAATGAGGTTCAGGGAACTTGATGATTTTGTGGTTACTATTTATCGCTGCCAATAGATATCTAAAAGGTGATATTTTTATGCATATCGATAACCTTACGCCCTAGCAATATTGCGAATTTTCAATAAGAGGAGTATCGGCGGAGAGGAATAGTGAGTTTTGTAGTAGGAAAATCGAAAGCCCTTAGCCCCCTTAGTAATACTATAAAGTTTCATTAAGATCGGACCACCCAATTCGAAAATACCAAGCGAGGGGTATCGAGGGGAGGGGAAAATTGAGGTTTGTAGTGGGAAAATCGAAAGCCCTTAGGCACCTTAGTAATACTGTAAAGTTTCATTAAGATCGGAACAACCAATTTGAAAATACAAACCAAGAAGTATCGAGGGGAGCGGAAAACAAATTTTCGCAGAGGTGAGACCTATCTAGATCAATTTCTAGTCCCCGAAAACGCTTTACTTCCAAGTTTCATGAAAATCGTTAGACGGGTTTTCGAGATCGTTGTGCAAACATTCCTCGTATTATATAAGTAATTCACTGGAACTTAATGGAGCATTTTCTTGATTTACGGATTTATGGTAAGATGCCACTAAAATTTCCTTTTTTCTTCGCTTTCTAGTGGTTTATTTTATAGATTGATGCAGAAGATGCGACCCGATTCTAACTAGCGGTACAAAAAAAAAATTCAACATTAAAATGGATTCCCTTCTCTCGAAATTACTTTTTTTTTTTTTTTCTCTTACCACCGAATTCAGAAATACTGCTTGCGTCAGATTAAATATTCCCAAACTACAGCTTACACTGATTACTTTATTTGTTTATTTCTTCTATTTATTTTTTTTTTCCACTTCACCTTTTTAATTATCTTTCAATAAAAAAATTTCAGTAATAAAATTTTTACCGACCACCCATTTGAGGGTTTACTTATGATCTGATAATTTTTCCCCACGCGTTTCATTTTTTTCCTTTTCTTTTATTATTTTTTTCTCTCTTCCACACCGGATTTCGTGCTTGACCTGCTGCGGAGATCACAAGAACTTTAACATATAGATTTCGCAAGCAGATGGCAAGCGTGTTGGCGAGTAGAAAACGCTGTTTTGAAATTTAAATCTTGCCGTGAGGGCCTAAGGAGGTTTCACGTAGAAATTCCAAATTGTCAAAGCAAAAATTTATTTTCTTTTTTTATCTGTCAACAATTTTTCCTTCCCACGCATTACAAATTTATATTTGGTAACAAAAAATATATTAATAAACAATTTGATGTTGCTCTCGTAACTAATTTTTAAAGCCTAACATTCTATTTTTTAAAGAAGAAAAAATCTTATAAGTAAAATAAAACTAGATTAAAAATTAAATTATAAAAATTGTTTTGCGCGAGTAATTACAATACTAGATTGAAAATAAAATTATTAAAATATTTTACACAAGTAATTTCAATACTATATCAAATATTATAACTAAGTAAGACTAAGTGTATTTGATAGTGTGAATATAATTAATTATAATAGAGTAAGATTAACGGTTCCCAATAGGTTCCCTATAGTTACAAATGGAGTGACAAAACTAATATATCCTCTCGTAGTGCCCTACCATAGGGCATTAAAATGAATTCCTTTTCTGACTGTTACAAATTTCAGTTTCCTGGTATTCTCTTCTATTTTTGTTTACTTTGATAATTTAAGTATTAAATTTTCTCATCACTTTTCTCATCACTGTTTGCGTACATCACCCTCCTTCTTATCCGTTTTTCAGAGTCAACTCCCTCAAAAAAAACTGTAATTATAAAAAAAAAGGCCCCCCCCCCTCCTCAAAAAAAAAACATTGTACCGGCTAATAACCCATTCTCCTGTTCTAATCTCGAGTTTTTCTATCATCTCCCAATTCCTCTTCCAAAAAAAAAATTTTCTTGTTTGTTAATCAGATCAGACCATGTATTACCAATCCTTTCTGATTTTCATATTTTTATATATTTCTTTCATCGAATCATACGACCTAATTTCCTTGTTTCTTTTTAGCTTCGCTCTTTCTTGATTCCTTTTTCCCAGTTTTCTCTTTTCTGTTTCTTTTTATCAACATTTGAATATCGTGCAATGGCCATTTTCGAAAATTTCTTCAAGAATTAAAATTCCATTTGAGAAATAGATGTTAAGATTGTGGAAAGAAACAGAACGCAAAATTTTTAATAGTCTTTCAGACACGAACTGGACGTATGGGTTTTAGCACACGTTACAAGGCCAATTTACGGGGATTTTTCTCAAAATCACATTATCGTTAAATCGTGATTTCAATACATCGATTGTTTCAGTCGCTGTATGGCAAAGGAAGACGCTACTTGCTGTTTAAACCACATTTCAGCAGGATCAATATCATCCATATTTTCGAACAAATATTCATTGATCATGGTCCGGTAACGCTTTGATTGCCCATAACACTAGCTCCCGCCTCATTTTTAAATAAATATGGTCCAATGATGCCACCAGCATGTAAACCTCATTTTTCTGGAATGGGATCTCTAGTCTTCTAGGTTGCTCTCACTTCAGAAGCTGTAACAGCGTGGCTTGCAGTGCGACGAGATCTACGAAACTAGGCCACCCCATCGCGAGTGTACGTGAGGCAGGTCAGGGCCGATCGGCTGGATGTGGATGGTGTGTCAATCGAACTTGGGGGCTTTTTTCGCCCTGTTGTTTGTGGCTACGATCGCTTCACAGTCCGCAACAACCTTAAACAGTTTCCCAGCAAGTACACACGAAACCTCTCCAACGATGCGACTATGTATAGTCAACACCTTCAGTTCGTACGAATGGTACTTCGATTCCTGTTCGGTGATTTTCCGACTGAAATAGGTTACCGGTTTAAGTTGGTTTACTTCATTCCGCTGCATCAATATTCCAGCTATACCCTCTGCGATAGCATCAGTATGGACTTCGTGTTGCAATTTCGGGTCATAAAGTACAAGTACCGGTTGCTCACATGGGTGCCGTTTCGAGCGTTGAAACGTATTTCCCTGCTCCAGTCCCCAGTGGAATGATGTATCGTTTTTAGTGAGATCGGTGAGTGGTTTTGCGATAACCGCATGGTTTGGTACGAAATTCCTGAAATAACCCGTAAAACCGATAAATTGGCGTATTTGGTGCATATTTCCAGGAGTTTTGAATTCGCCAATGGGTGTAGTTTTGGCAATTCCCGGTTGTAATTCGGTTTCAGTTATCCGATGTCCCAAGAAATTAACTGTGTGATGAAAACATTTACATTTAGAGAGCTTCAGTGTTATATTGAATGCCTTCAACAGTTTCGGGAATCGTTCCAGTTTCTCCAATCCTTCCGTTTGTGTTTTACTCGGAATTATTAAATCGTCCAGGTATACCACTGCATCTCCAGGCTTCAACTTCGCAATGATGCGATTCATACACTCTTGGAATCCCGTAGGAGCATTAACGAAACCAAACGGCATCCCATTGAATTCATACAACCCACACGAAGTTGCGAAAGCTGTGTACTTTTTGCAGTCTTCAGCTATCGGTACCTGATGATAACCAGCGTTTAGTTCCAATGTTGTAAAATATCTATACCCACCGAGCGAACCTAGAACATCTTCCAGCATTGCCGGTACCTTTGTTGACTGCGCGATATCGATGCAGAACCTTTCCCTCCTGTCTTTCTTTTTTGTTAATACAACAAGAGAACAATAGTTTGATGTGTATGGTCGAATAATTTGACAAATCCAGGAATTCTCTGGTCTTCAATAACCTCTCTTTTAGATAAAGGGACTCTGTATGGATTCTAGCATATTGGCTGCCGACTAGTACGTTCGATCCTCATTTCGGCATTGTTGCATCTTCCGACTTCGTCCAACTAATATAAGGTAACTTTGAGTATCGCCCGGAACAATCAAAATTTCACACCAAGATGTCGCTACCTCAGCATGGGCGTTGTCTAAAGTAACGCATTCGCCTCCTGCAAATCCCTTCAACGTTTGTTCATGATTAGTGGAGTTGAGCCCAATATCTACATTTATTCTCTTCACGGGGACATAATCGCTTCCCAGGTCTATAAACGCACGTATTTCCTTTCCATTGATGTAGACTATTTTTGTGAATTCTGACTCTAGATCCGTTACTCGATTCACAAGTTTAGTATCCGGTTCTTTACTTGTTGATTTCACTGGCATTTGTGTAGTGCAGTCTCTCCGAAAATGGCCAGGTTGGTGACAACGATGACTTATCTTCACATTTTTCGGCTATTGGTTTAATGGCGCAGTCACATTTGGTCCAGTTGTTCCGATTCCTCCTTACGTCCTTTTCGTTTTTCCTCCACCCTGTGCATCGCAAGAGCCCATCGTACTCGTTCGATTATTTCATCAAACATCGGTGTCACTCCAGTCATCAAAGTTCTTTGCAATTCCGCATCCGAAATCCCTGTTATCACATACTTCACGAGAGCTTCCTCTTCTACACCACCCCGTTGACCACTCATTTTCATTTCCACGATATACTCGATAAAGTCTTCTCCGTAAGAACGTTTACGTCTCGCCAATTAAGAATGTACGTCTGCGGAGTTCAGTTTTTCCGAAAAATATCTGACTAAATCGACCTTAAATTCCTTCAACGATTATAAGATCGAGTCTCCATTATACAAAATCTTCGCTGCTCTCCGTAATTCTGTGCATGCAGCCATCAGCATCTTGTCCCAGTTCTATATCTTTCAAATTATCTAGTTTTCTTACCCAGCTTTCCGACGAAAATCTCTTTAGATTCTTTGGGTCTAATTCAGGAACCATTTCCGCAACATCACGTAGACTAAACGCAGGAACAATTTTTCCACGTGATCATTCACGCATTTCTGCTTCGTTTACCAATAAATCGCGTTTCCGACGCAACAACTCGTTTTCCCGGTTTAACAAGTCCAAACGTTTCCCCGACATTTCCGCGTTTACCGGTTCGTCCGTTCTACCTTTTTCTAGGGCAATTATCAATCTTAGATACAAGCACTTTTTCTTTCCCGACGTATTCAAACCACGTTTTGATAGTTCGTTTTTCGAACACGTCGCTGTCACGTTTTCTATGTCCGGTAACATTTTCATTTCCATGAATTCTTATCTACATACACAGAGTTACGCGGCCCGTATTTCTCCACCGTATATGCCCGCAAACTGAACGAGAATAATCGAAATATTTTGTGCCAAATTTGTTTTAATTTTCTCCGCATACACAGAGTTACATCGATCGTATATTTCCGCTGTATATGCACCCAAAATTGCACGAGAATAATCGAAATATTATGAGCAGAATTTCCTTTTAATTCTTGTCCACATATACAGAGTTACACTGCGCGTATTTTTCCACTATATATATGCACGCAAACCGAACGGCAATAATCGAAATACAGTACTACAATATAATAAACAGTAAGAAAACTGGCGAACAAAATGTGAAAAATGACCTCGCCATTCTTGCGTTTATTTTTAGAATTATACGCCCGTTTTTACCACCATTATTTTTATTTTCCATGTATGTGTGCTTTTTCTCAATAAAAATTGTATATAAAATCAACCCGCCATTTTTTTATCTATCATTTTTTTTTTTAGATTACGCTATGTTAGTCCAATAGAGATAAATATAGATTTTGTATTAATAAACAAATACTTACACTTATGTAAATAAGTCATGCGGTATCCAAAATGTTATTTTACGATTTTTAAGGGTTGTGTTTTTGGTCGTTATTTTCAAAAAATTCTATTTGATGAAATTTCCAAATAACCCAAGTGGTAATCATCCCATTCGTTTTTTTTAATTGGGGTAGCGCCAGTAGCCCTACTCCCCAATTTGGTTCGTAAAAATCTAGGAAAAAAAACAAGAAAATATATACATAAAATGTTTTCTAAAAAGCTAAAGTGACTTAACTGATAACATTTTATGTCTAAAACCGGGTTTCCGAGCAGATTGATTATAAAACTTAAGGGTGAAATAAATCCGAACTCTAATGAAAAGATGAAGCAAAAACGCAATTTGTGTTTCTTGACATTTTTTCCATAAATAGCCGCAAAAATAAACGAAGGCAATATTTTCACCAAAATTCATACTTTTCTAATCCGTAGGATTTTGCATATTAGCATTTTGAACTAAAATATTGGTCTTAAACAAATTAAAAATTAATTCTCCTTCCACTTCGCAGTTACCCGATCTGACTATTTCCCTATTCTTCATACAGAATAAATTTCTAAAGGCCCTACTGAACTGCAATGGAGTCGGATGCTTTTTGTTTCTCCCTTGATTCCTAACAGTTCCGAAGAAACACTCTAAGCAATCTTGGGTAAAACTTCGCATTCTTACGAATTTAACATTCTATAATTCTAAATTAGACCAAGCGGCCTGAAGACCTGCTATAGAAATTAAAAATCCTTTTAGGAATTTAATTGTGGATGTGACGTTTTTACCGTTAGCATCTTGTACAATAATGCTTCGGATAAAGCCACACATATTGCTTAAAAGGGCCTTTTGATCTGCATTCCCACAATATTGATGCTTTCCAATTTTTGCTTCTTTAAAAGAGGGGGAATTGCACACATCAAAAGGGTCATTTATTTTTCGATGAGCTCAGCGGTATATATAGCAGTGGCGGAAGCATCGTTATTACTAACTTGTGTAGCCTGCGAAGCCAACTTTACCCTCATTTTCTCGAAATTGTTTGGATAAAAATGACTTTGCGTTAACTTTGGAGCTAATCTAAAAGTTCTTTTCACGTCCCAATCGTAAAAAGATTTAATATCATCCCAAGAGGCTTTTTTGGATTTGTCGAAAATGAAGTCGTATTTCATCAACATGTTCCTGGCACTCTTAAGAAGATGGCCAACATCAAAGACATACGATATTTGTTTGCCTTTAACTGTGAAAGTACGAGAACTGGGTTTAATTTTCAATAATTTAGCAACCGCTTGAAAGTTTAATCCAGTAGCGACTCGTAAGTATTTGCAGAGGTGGGGCTAATTCCATATTTGCCTAAAAGAAATGTCATTGATATTTTAATATTGAAAGCAAATGTATGCAAGTTTCCACTCCACCCTGGAGGTATTGCAATCGAAGCGTTACAAAGTTTTATGTGTTCGGTTCCCCAAAAGACTATTACGATAGTTAAATCACATATATGCGTCAATGTATGGAGCTTTTTTGAAGATAATAACAAAAATTCACGATATAAAATAAAACTGTGGTAATAGTCTTTTAGGCCTATTCCACATAACTTAAATTCAAATTCAAAAAATATAACTAAAAACCAAAACAAAAATTAAAATTAAATAACCAAAGAAATTCAACAAAAATAATTAATGTAAAAATAAATAAATAAATAATTGAAATACTAAATAGTACAATAGACAAGCTCAAATATTCTTATACAAATAGTCTTGTCGGCGAGTTTTTTGTTTGGCGAACAAGGAATACTGAAAATGAATTCCTTTGCAATCGACAGTGCGGCCAGTGAATTTAGACGGCTCTGTCCCATTGTACTTGATTTGTACGTTTTAACATTTTTCAAAGTACTGAAACATCTTTCGGATTCTGCAGTAGTTACAGAGGTTGTCAGAACTATTTCAAGAAGTTTGAAAGTTTGTTCAAAACTTGTATCGAGGCTATTTTCTTTAAAAAAGGTAAATAGTCCGAATACTGTGGACATATTTTGAAACATGCTGTTGGAATATATAACTTGCATTTCATTTTTAAGTGTTGCAGAGTTAATAAACGGGAAATATTTGACAAGAGTTTCGGTTTCTTTATTTGGAAATTGTGACTGTAAAACGAAAAACTGTTTCGGATTTAAAATATTGAAAGCAGCCATATGGTCATAATTTGAGAATCGTTCGATTATCTGTGTAACAATTATGTCACAAATTTCTTTTCCTGAACGTATGAACGGACAAAGCAGCACCTATTGCTGACATGGCTGATGTTGAACGCAAATTTAGTATCTCAATATACACCCTCGGATTGTGTTACTATAGAGACGAACAATTTTTCCCCTATAGGCAGAGAACAAGATTTACTCAATACATTCCTTCGAAACCAGCCAAATATAGTTTAAAAATTTCGTGGGTTTGTGATGCAGCAAAGTCCTATCCACCTACTGGCCAGTTATACATAGGAAAAGGAGCGACCGGACGAGAAATCAACCAAGGGAAACGAGTTGTTGCCGACTTGTGTCACCGATATAAAGGCTCCGAAAGAAATATTACAGCAGACAAATTTTTCACAATATTACCACTTGCTCCTTTGTTGATTTCATGGGGCTTATTACTGGTTGACACATTGAAAAAAATAAAGGCTACATTCCACCAAATATGATGACTAACAAAAATCGAGAACCGTTATCTTCAGTATTTAGATTTAGTGAGGATGGTACAGTAACGATTTGCTCATACATACCCAAAAAAAAATAGAAATGTAATTTTGTTATCGGCATTATTCACTATTATAAGAAAACCAAAGGAGGCGCAGGAAATATGGTTCAAATGGTAACTCATTACTCAACAAAAAGGAAAACATAGAGATGTCAACTAGACATGTTCTATAAGATGTTAGATATAGTATGTTTAGCAAGCTCCGTTATTTATTCAGAAAATAACCCACTCAGCGTTAAATTTTCTGAAGGACTTAGGAAGGCACTTGGATATACCATCGATTGAGACCAGATCCACAAATCCGCTGATCATCAAACATTTCAACACAAAATTGGGCATTCAATCAATGCTTGGTCCAATTATAATCCAAATTCCAATTGCAGTAGAAGGAGGTTCAAGGGATGCATCTGGACGAAAAACTATTACAGGAAGTTGCTACATACAAGGTGCGTTCCAAAGTAAACAGGAATCTAGCGCCCCTAGTGGCGCCATCTATATGTCGACTGGTGCGTTAGAATCTGCTATCCTTTATCGACTTCCTGTGAGAATTTCATGGCATTTCATCTATTGAAAGTGAAGTTATTGCGTTTTAAGTGTCAGTATGTTTGTGTCATCGGTGCGAAAATGACCAAAAATTGCTCAGAATTCAACATTCGAAGGACATCATTAAAGAGGTCAAAAAGGACAAAAACTTCCTTTATAACATTGTGACTGGTGACGAAACGTGGTGTTTTCAATATGATCCCGAAACGAAACGCCAGAGTGCTGAATGGAAGGCGCCGGACGAGCCGAAACCCAAAAAATCGCGCTTGGAGAAGTCAAAAGTGAAGACAATGCTGATTTGTTTTTATGATTCCAAGGGTATTGTCCACAAAGAATATGTTCCACCCGGTCAAAACGTTAATGCGGTATTCTACCTAGGAGTTTTGAAGCGTTTGGTGCGCCGTATTCGACGTGTTCGGCCCGAATATCGCGAAGATGGAAGTTGGCGTTTGTTGCACGATAATGCGCGGTCTCATCGATCGACGCTTGTGACCGATTATCTCACCAAAAATCACATTTTAACCATCAACCACTCCCCGTATTCTCCGGATATGGCACCGTGCGACTTCTACCTTTTCGGAAAAATGCATTTGCCGATGAAAGGAAAGCGTTATGCAGACGTAGAGGCCATTCAAAAGGCTTGCACCGGCATACTGGCGGCCATACAGGCCAACGAGCTAAAACACTCGTTCGACATGCTTTTGGACCGTGCAAAAAGCTGTATTGAAGCAGAAGGAGACTATTTTGAATAAAATCAATTGATTTTGCCGAAAAAACCATTTGTTCTGTTTTTTTTTTTAAAGTCCTGTTTACTTTGGAATCCACCTTGTATGTCGTTTCCTAACTCAACGGCAACGGGAAACTAGGAAATCTAAGTTGTAATCGTCCTATATGTAATGAGCACTGTGAGACAATTACAAAATGTCCTGGATGTATAATATAGTGAAGTATTGAAAAAAAATTTCTTTTGGTCAAAATAAAATTAATTAAAATTAAAATTAACCTTTTTATTTCATTTACACTTTTCTATGAAGAATTTATATAGTATAGAAACAAATTTACTTCATTTCCAATAGAAAATATATGAAGGTACCCGTGTGCTTTGTCGTGCAACAACGTCAGTATTTTTTTCGGACTAAATATTTTACATTTCCAAATATATTTTAGAATTCTTTTATATTAAAATTAGCGTCTAATGAATTGCTTTAGGCTATAAAGGAGTTTCATCCCACTCAGTTAACTGCAACATGAAAAGATTTAGAAAATAAAACAAGAAAGGTACCCGGGTACCTTATCGTGAACATAAGGGTTAATAACATTAGCCATCCCACTAGCTGTACGATCATGAAGGTCATAAAAAGAAAGAAATCTTTCAACCGGAGCTTTGTCTTTCACAAATCGTAAAATAATTACCATTTGTGATATACAGGAAATATCAGTTGTCTCATCTGCCTGTAATGACACGAAATTTGCAGCGTCCACTTCTTTTTTTAGTTCATCCGAATAAACTAAAAATATACACTCCAGAAGCTCATTTTGAATGGTTTTAGAAGTGTTCTGCGCAACTGGATTTTTTTTTAAATAATCATCTAATGTTGCATCAATGGATCTGGTATATGAGACAATATCCAGAAAAATGCCTCGATTGAAACTATCTTCATGTTCATCGTGGCCGCGTAAAGCTAAATTATGATTACCACAAAATTTCAGAATATCTATTATTCTGCTTAAAATATGCCGATTTTTTTTTACAGTTTCATTATGCTTTCTGATTGCAGCAGCATAACCTGAACTTAACTGATCCTTTATATTTGTGGAACCGAATGTTGAATATGAAAGCGCATTTTGAAGGTGAATTGAATTTGTTTCATGTTTTTTCATACGTTCGACTAAATGTTTTATATCCCCGAAACCAGTACGCGCCCAAGTTGTTTCACCCCCAAATAGCAAACAATAAAAACAAAATAAAGAATTTTTGTTCATGCTGGCTGTAAGCCATGGTTTTTTTTAAACCATTCGGTAGAAAATTTTCTATTTTGTTTTTCGTTCGAAACTTTTAATTCAAACGCGGGTGGCTGATGTGGACCTAGCCGTTTAATCTCCAACTTTTCTTCTAACGTACAAGAAGAAAAGCTTTTCAAAATGAGATTGTCTACCGTATTCAATATCATAAAGCAAAGAATAAAATTATAGCAAAAAAATTCCTAGTAAAAATTTATATGGCTAATTTTCTTTTAAATAAAATACTACCTCTTCTTAGGTATTTTATTCACCTTCACTCTTGAAATTTTTTTCTAACTGAAAATTCATGCCTATACATTTTTAATATGCATATAAAAAAACAAGGAATAGAAATAGATGCTGGATTCTCTTCTACCTACAATATACTAATCATGCAAGATATGAGAATTTAATTAAAAGAAGAGAGAACTGAAACTGAGTAAGCGATATTACTGTTCAAACTTTCATACTTTCATCTCGTGGGGCTAACTGAAATTAGCCCAAAATGCACGAAATTTTATAAGCCAAAAACTAAAACAAGAAAAAAAAAACTTTGTAGTGTATATTGAATTTGTTGTTGTTTCGGGACTACGAAGAATCAAGCCCTTTCTCGTATAAATATTGCATGCGATTTTTTCTTCTGTTTGCGATTTTCAATTATTCCATCTTATGCTTTTTCTATGAGGTTTTCGAATCGTTTTTTTCTATGGTTTTTTGATGCATGTGTTTAAGCTAGCGAAGCTTTCGGATAATTTTTTTTAAAATAAGAAACTAACGGCTTTTACTTAATTTATTTTGTGAATAAATTTTATTACATACAAGTATAATAGCATTTCGTTTATATTATATATATAAAATGTTTTTAAAATAAATTTTAACTGAAAAATTTTAGTTTCTGAAATAAAGTAAAGCAATTTTGGTTGGTGGGGCTTAGCCCCATCAGCCCCTAAGGTAGAGCCGCGCCTGGTTTAATCCTTGATCGCTAACGACTGCCAACGGATCAAAACCTATCTTCCACAATTTTTCTATTACATTCAATACAATTTTTTCTAGTTGGAATGCTAGGCTATTTGTATGTAAAAATATATAATCCAGTGGATGTTTCCAGTTTTTGCAAATTCCGCGAGCCATTACTACTAGGACACTTTTTGCCACTAAGTTTTCGCGCGATTTTCCGTCATCTTGAAGTCGAATAATCTGACCGCTATGCCTATCATAGATTAAATTTGCTTTTAAACTCATTTCATCTAAGCAAATAGTGTATTTTTTGTAAGAATCAGACAATGATTGACCTTGAATTGAAAGTGAATTTGATTAAATCCCGGATTGCAAGGCAAAAATCTTGTAGTAGCAACCACTGTTTGATACGAGGGTAAATTGAAATAATTTCTCAAAAATCTACATTTTTTTTTAAAGTCCTGATTACTTTGGACTCCACCTTGTATAAGCTGTCGGTGCAAGGAAATAAACACTAAGTGAGAATTGTTTTGTTTCCGCAGAATACCTATAATGACTAGGGGTCCGATTTTTGTCAGCAAGGAAATCTTTTACAATAGAAGCAATTTCAGTTGGAAGTAAGCGAAGAGCTTCACTTACAAATTTTGCTAACAGATGTTTCTCTGATTTCTATTCTCGTATTTCCTTTTCCTAGCGCCTAACTTTTTCCCTAAGTTTCCTAATGGTGGCCCGTAACTATTCCTTTCGCGGGGTTTTATTTGATAGACAAACTTCTGTTTGAACATTTTTAAAACTTAGACTTGCTCTATCTTTTACAAAAACTGGCGATGTACTCGAACTACGACTAGAGTTTTTGTCTACTTCTACACTATTTTCTTTTATATCTATAACCGGAGACATACTTTGAAACGGACTATAAATGGTATCTACATCTTCCATTTCTACACTACTTTCTACTCTATCTATAACCAGAGAAATACTTTGAAACGGACTATGAATTGTCTCTAAATTTTCCATTTTTACACTATTGCCTACATTTTCTTCTACCGAACCAATATTTCCCCAATTTTCATCAAAGCCCTGTGAAATTGGACCAATGAACATAAACAAAAAAAATTATAATGCGGGTGAAAGTAAAAATATGAACAGGCATTTGGAAGAGGTTGATAAACAGGAAGAATATTTAAAAAATCTATATGAGAAAGTATTAGGGCCGGTTTGTTCACTCTTGGTCAACTTTAATCCATGATTATTCCAGTGGTTAACCATAGATTGCGTTTGTTCACCAAAATTTTAATCAGAGAATCCATGGTTTGGTTAGTTAATCCATGATTTCGTTAATCAGCCGATTTTCCGTGATTACCGCCATTTAACCCATTTTACTGGAATTTCGTTTGTTCATGCGTGGTTTTCAGACTGCGTTTTACTTTTGACATTATATTTTGACATTCATATAACTACATTCAGTGAAAATATTGAGTGATACAAAATTAATATTAAAAAAATTATTGTTAAAATCAGAGAATCGAACCGAAATTTATTTCGTTCCGGTTAACGGTTTCGCTCTTCAAGTTTTTTCGGTGCGTGTTACGTTCCGGTTTTGAAAAACTAAATATCGTTTCCGGTTACGGTTCGGTTCTTAAACCGGTTCAAAGCCGGTTTTTTATGTTCAAGTTGACAAACATTTGAATTGCGAGGAGGGGCGGAGGAAAATACATTATATTAATTCATATAATGTTGCTATTAATACATGTATACTTTATTAATATTAAAAATAATTTACAAAAACAAAAATATCGTAATTCATAATTTCATAAAAAAAAAAATTAATAATTCAGTCATAAAATAAACAAAAAACCAAAATTGAATAAAATTTTTTTTTTTTAAATATTAAAAAACGTTTAATTTACACATCAAGATGTTTTCTAACTGCTTCTCTTTTAAATTTGTTCTTTTTTCCGTTAAAATCATTTTTAAAATTGAAAAGTTCCTTTCCACGCTAACTTGTGTTGCTGGTACTTCTAAAATAGCCTCTGATAACTTTGAAAATTCAGGGTATAAATTTCTTTTTTCCTTCCAGTAATTTAAAACATTTGTATTACTTGGTTCTCTGTGAGGATTGAAGTTGTTAACTTCTAAACGACAATTTAGCATTTTATTTAAATGCGAACTTGAAATATCCGATACATGTTCCATTTCTTTTTTCAAAAGAAATTTTTCGAGAATTGATGCATTAGAATCTGTATTTTGCTTTTCTGCCTCCTTTCTCGAACTACCAGTGTGTAGTGGTGGATCTTGCCAAGACATGGAGCGCTGTCCAATCTTAATCAAATGCTCCCTAGCGATAATGCTTTGTTGATCAATTAATAAGATTTTAAACCTTGGATCTAAATACAAAGCTGCTAACATATGTTTTCTTTCAAATAATAATGTTTCTCTTCTTTTCATTGCACTTAAAAGTGAACTTTCAATATTTCAAAGTAGTTCATTCTGCTCCAACCTTAATTTTATTTCCATCCACAATCCATAAAAATCGCCAATTAGCAACTGTTCACTCTGTAAATTAATCGTAGCAACTTTTAGTGGCCGTAGAATTTCCACAAATTTTTCTGCGAAGTGTTGTGGAGCAAAAAGGACGAGCTGATCCTTCCCAGGACGACTCTGGGAAACTTTTATTTTATATGGAATTTTTGTCTCCGGGGGTCGGAAATCCCGGTAACACGATGCAATTTTAATATACAATAAAAATTAAAACGCTTACCCCTTGTTGGTTCAAAAAAAAACACTTCCTTGTTTTTTTTTTTTTTTAAAAAGAAATAAATTTATTTAGTATTTTACAAGATTACAATTTTTTGGCCAATCTTAACAATTTTAACCTTTTCACTATAAATATAACAAAATATAAACAATTTGTTATTGGAATTTTTCTTTTTTCCTCACAAATTTTGGCCAATCTTAACAATTTTAACCTTTTCACTATAAATGTAACAAAATATAAACAATTTGTTATTGGAATTTTTCCTTTTTTCCTCACAATTTTTGGCCAATCTTAACAATTTTAACCTTTTCACTATGAATGTAACAAAATATAAACAATTTGTTATTGGAATTTTTCTTTTTTCCTCACACTTTTTGGCCAATCTTAACAATTTTAACCTTTTCACTATAAATATAACAAAATATAAACAATTTGTTATTGGAATTTTTCTTTTTTCCTCACAAATTTTGGCCAATCTTAACAATTTTAACCTTTTCACTATAAATATAACAAAATATAAACAATTTGTTATTGGAATTTTCCTTTTTTGCTCACAATTTTTGGCCAATCTTAACAATTTTAACCTTTTCACTATAAATGTAACAAAATATAAACAATTTGTTATTGGAATTTTTCTTTTTTCCTCACACTTTTTGGCCAATCTTAACAATTTTAACCTTTTCACTATAAATGTAACAAAATATAAACAATTTGTTATTGGAATTTTTCTTTTTTCCTCACACTTTTTGGCCAATCTTAACAATTTTAACCTTTTCACTATAAATGTAACAAAATATAAACAATTTGTTATTGAAATTTTTCCTTTTTTCCTCACAATTTTTGGCCAATCTTAACAATTTTAACCTTTTCACTATAAATGTAACAAAATATAAACAATTTGTTATTGGAATTTTTCTTTTTTCCTCACAAATTTTGGCCAATCTTAACAATTTTAACCTTTTCACTATAAATATAACAAAATATAAACAATTTGTTATTGGAATTTTCCTTTTTTCCTCACAATTTTTGGCCAATCTTAACAATTTTAACCTTTTCACTATAAATGTAACAAAATATAAACAATTTGTTATTGGAATTTTTCTTTTTTCCTCACACTTTTTGGCCAATCTTAACAATTTTAAGCTTTTCACTATAAATGTAACAAAATATAAACAATTTGTTATTGGAATTTTTCCTTTTTTCCTCACAATTTTTGGCCAATCTTAACAATTTTAACCTTTTCACTATAAATGTAACAAAATATAAACAATTTGTTATTGGAATTTTTCCTTTTTTCCTCACAATTTTTGGCCAATCTTAACAATTTTAACCTTTTCACTATAAATGTAACAAAATATAAACAATTTGTTATTGGAATTTTTCTTTTTTCCTCACAAATTTTGGCCAATCTTAACAATTTTAACCTTTTCACTATAAATATAACAAAATATAAACAATTTGTTATTGGAATTTTCCTTTTTTCCTCACAATTTTTGGCCAATCTTAACAATTTTAACCTTTTCACTATAAATGTAACAAAATATAAACAATTTGTTATTGGAATTTTTCTTTTTTCCTCACACTTTTTGGCCAATCTTAACAATTTTAACCTTTTCACTATAAATGTAACAAAATATAAACAATTTGTTATTGGAATTTTTCTTTTTTCCTCACACTTTTTGGCCAATCTTAACAATTTTAACCTTTTCACTATAAATGTAACAAAATATAAACAATTTGTTATTGGAATTTTTCTTTTTTCCTCACACTTTTTGGCCAATCTTAACAATTTTAACCTTTTCACTATAAATGTAACAAAATATAAACAATTTGTTATTGGAATTTTTCTTTTTTCCTCACAATTTTTGGCCAATCTTAACAATTTTAACCTTTTCACTATAAATGTAACAAAATATAAACAATTTGTTATTGGAATTTTCCTTTTTTCCTCACAATTTTTGGCCAATCTTAACAATTTTAACCTTTTCACTATAAATATAACAAAATATAAACAATTTGTTATTGGAATTTTTCTTTTTTCCTCACACTTTTTGGCCAATCTTAACAATTTTAACCTTTTCACTATAAATGTAACAAAATATAAACAATTTGTTATTGGAATTTTCCTTTTTTCCTCACAATTTTTGGCCAATCTTAACAATTTTAACCTTTTCACTATAAATATAACAAAATATAAACAATTTGTTATTGGAATTTTCCTTTTTTCCTCACAATTTTTGGCCAATCTTAACAATTTTAACCTTTTCACTATAAATGTAACAAAATATAAACAATTTGTTATTGGAATTTTCCTTTTTTCCTCACAATTTTTGGCCAATCTTAACAATTTTAACCTTTTCACTATAAATATAACAAAATATAAACAATTTGTTATTGGAATTTTTTTTTTCCTCACAATTTTTGGCCAATCTTAACAATTTTAACCTTTTCACTATAAATGTAACAAAATATAAACAATTTGTTATTGGAATTTTTCTTTTTTCCTCACACTTTTTGGCCAATCTTAACAATTTTAACCTTTTCACTATAAATGTAACAAAATATAAACAATTTGTTATTGGAATTTTTCTTTTTTCCTCACACTTTTTGGCCAATCTTAACAATTTTAACCTTTTCACTATAAATGTAACAAAATATAAACAATTTGTTATTGGAATTTTTCTTTTTTCCTCACAAATTTTGGCCAATCTTAACAATTTTAACCTTTTCACTATAAATATAACAAAATATAAACAATTTGTTATTGGAATTTTCCTTTTTTCCTCACAATTTTTGGCCAATCTTAACAATTTTAACCTTTTCACTATAAATATAACAAAATATAAACAATTTGTTTTTCGAATTTTCCTTTTTTCCTCACAATTTTTGGCCAATCTTAACAATTTTAACCTTTTCACTATAAATATTATAACAAAATATAAACAATTTGTTATTGGAATTTTCCTTTTTTCCTCACAATTTTTGGCCAATCTTAACAATTTTAACCTTTTCACTATAAATATAACAAAATATAAACAATTTGTTATTGGAATTTTTCTTTTTTCCTCACAAATTTTGGCCAATCTTAACAATTTTAACCTTTTCACTATAAATATTATAACAAAATATAAACAATTTGTTATTGGAATTTTCCTTTTTTCCTCACAATTTTTGGCCAATCTTAACAATTTTAACCTTTTCACTATAAATATAACAAAATATAAACAATTTGTTATTGGAATTTTCCTTTTTTCCTCACAATTTTTGGCCAATCTTAACAATTTTAACCTTTTCACTATAAATGTAACAAAATATAAACAATTTGTTATTGGAATTTTTCTTTTTTCCTCACACTTTTTGGCCAATCTTAACAATTTTAACCTTTTCACTATAAATGTAACAAAATATAAACAATTTGTTATTGGAATTTTTCTTTTTTCCTCACACTTTTTGGCCAATCTTAACAATTTTAACCTTTTCACTATAAATGTAACAAAATATAAACAATTTGTTATTGGAATTTTTCTTTTTTCCTCACAAATTTTGGCCAATCTTAACAATTTTAACCTTTTCACTATAAATATAACAAAATATAAACAATTTGTTATTGGAATTTTCCTTTTTTCCTCACAATTTTTGGCCAATCTTAACAATTTTAACCTTTTCACTATAAATGTAACAAAATATAAACAATTTGTTATTGGAATTTTTCTTTTTTCCTCACACTTTTTGGCCAATCTTAACAATTTTAACCTTTTCACTATAAATGTAACAAAATATAAACAATTTGTTATTGGAATTTTTCTTTTTTCCTCACACTTTTTGGCCAATCTTAACAATTTTAACCTTTTCACTATAAATGTAACAAAATATAAACAATTTGTTATTGGAATTTTTCTTTTTTCCTCACACTTTTTGGCCAATCTTAACAATTTTAACCTTTTCACTATAAATGTAACAAAATATAAACAATTTGTTATTGGAATTTTTCTTTTTTCCTCACACTTTTTGGCCAATCTTAACAATTTTAACCTTTTCACTATAAATGTAACAAAATATAAACAATTTGTTATTGGAATTTTTCTTTTTTCCTCACACTTTTTGGCCAATCTTAACAATTTTAACCTTTTCACTATAAATGTAACAAAATATAAACAATTTGTTATTGGAATTTTTCTTTTTTCCTCACACTTTTTGGCCAATCTTAACAATTTTAACCTTTTCACTATAAATGTAACAAAATATAAACAATTTGTTATTGGAATTTTTCTTTTTTCCTCACACTTTTTGGCCAATCTTAACAATTTTAACCTTTTCACTATAAATGTAACAAAATATAAACAATTTGTTATTGGAATTTTTCTTTTTTCCTCACAAATTTTGGCCAATCTTAACAATTTTAACCTTTTCACTATAAATATAACAAAATATAAACAATTTGTTATTGGAATTTTCCTTTTTTCCTCACAATTTTTGGCCAATCTTAACAATTTTAACCTTTTCACTATAAATGTAACAAAATATAAACAATTTGTTATTGGAATTTTTCTTTTTTCCTCACACTTTTTGGCCAATCTTAACAATTTTAACCTTTTCACTATAAATGTAACAAAATATAAACAATTTGTTATTGGAATTTTTCTTTTTTCCTCACACTTTTTGGCCAATCTTAACAATTTTAACCTTTTCACTATAAATGTAACAAAATATAAACAATTTGTTATTGGAATTTTTCTTTTTTCCTCACACTTTTTGGCCAATCTTAACAATTTTAACCTGTTCACTATAAATGTAACAAAATATAAACAATTTGTTATTGGAATTTTTCTTTTTTCCTCACACTTTTTGGCCAATCTTAACAATTTTAACCTTTTCACTATAAATGTAACAAAATATAAACAATTTGTTATTGGAATTTTTCTTTTTTCCTCACACTTTTTGGCCAATCTTAACAATTTTAACCTTTTCACTATAAATGTAACAAAATATAAACAATTTGTTATTGGAATTTTTCCTTTTTTCCTCACAATTTTTGGCCAATCTTAACAATTTTAACCTTTTCACTATAAATGTAACAAAATATAAACAATTTGTTATTGGAATTTTTCTTTTTTCCTCAGACTTTTTGGCCAATCTTAACAATTTTAACCTTTTCACTATAAATGTAACAAAATATAAACAATTTGTTATTGGAATTTTTCCTTTTTTCCTCACAATTTTTGGCCAATCTTAACAATTTTAACCTTTTCACTATAAATGTAACAAAATATAAACAATTTGTTATTGGAATTTTCCTTTTTTGCTCACAATTTTTGGCCAATCTTAACAATTTTAACCTTTTCACTATAAATGTAACAAAATATAAACAATTTGTTATTGGAATTTTTCTTTTTTCCTCACACTTTTTGGCCAATCTTAACAATTTTAACCTTTTCACTATAAATGTAACAAAATATAAACAATTTGTTATTGGAATTTTTCTTTTTTCCTCACACTTTTTGGCCAATCTTAACAATTTTAACCTTTTCACTATAAATGTAACAAAATATAAACAATTTGTTATTGGAATTTTTCCTTTTTTCCTCACAATTTTTGGCCAATCTTAACAATTTTAACCTTTTCACTATAAATGTAACAAAATATAAACAATTTGTTATTGGAATTTTTCTTTTTTCCTCACAAATTTTGGCCAATCTTAACAATTTTAACCTTTTCACTATAAATATAACAAAATATAAACAATTTGTTATTGGAATTTTTCTTTTTTCCTCACAAATTTTGGCCAATCTTAACAATTTTAACCTTTTCACTATAAATATAAAAAAATATAAACAATTTGTTATTGGAATTTTCCTTTTTTCCTCACAATTTTTGGCCAATCTTAACAATTTTAACCTTTTCACTATAAATATAACAAAATATAAACAATTTGTTATTGGAATTTTTTTTTTTCCTCACAATTTTTGGCCAATCTTAACAATTTTAACCTTTTCACTATAAATGTAACAAAATATAAACAATTTGTTATTGGAATTTTTCTTTTTTCCTCACACTTTTTGGCCAATCTTAACAATTTTAACCTTTTCACTATAAATGTAACAAAATATAAACAATTTGTTATTGGAATTTTTCTTTTTTCCTCACACTTTTTGGCCAATCTTAACAATTTTAACCTTTTCACTATAAATGTAACAAAATATAAACAATTTGTTATTGGAATTTTTCTTTTTTCCTCACAAATTTTGGCCAATCTTAACAATTTTAACCTTTTCACTATAAATATAACAAAATATAAACAATTTGTTATTGGAATTTTCCTTTTTTCCTCACAATTTTTGGCCAATCTTAACAATTTTAACCTTTTCACTATAAATGTAACAAAATATAAACAATTTGTTTTTGGAATTTTCCTTTTTTCCTCACAATTTTTGGCCAATCTTAACAATTTTAACCTTTTCACTATAAATATAACAAAATATAAACAATTTGTTATTGGAATTTTTCTTTTTTCCTCACAAATTTTGGCCAATCTTAACAATTTTAACCTTTTCACTATAAATATAACAAAATATAAACAATTTGTTATTGGAATTTTCCTTTTTTCCTCACAATTTTTGGCCAATCTTAACAATTTTAACCTTTTCACTATAAATATAACAAAATATAAACAATTTGTTATTGGAATTTTCCTTTTTTCCTCACAATTTTTGGCCAATCTTAACAATTTTAACCTTTTCACTATAAATGTAACAAAATATAAACAATTTGTTATTGGAATTTTTCTTTTTTCCTCACACTTTTTGGCCAATCTTAACAATTTTAACCTTTTCACTATAAATGTAACAAAATATAAACAATTTGTTATTGGAATTTTTCTTTTTTCCTCACACTTTTTGGCCAATCTTAACAATTTTAACCTTTTCACTATAAATGTAACAAAATATAAACAATTTGTTATTGGAATTTTTCTTTTTTCCTCACAAATTTTGGCCAATCTTAACAATTTTAACCTTTTCACTATAAATATAACAAAATATAAACAATTTGTTATTGGAATTTTCCTTTTTTCCTCACAATTTTTGGCCAATCTTAACAATTTTAACCTTTTCACTATAAATGTAACAAAATATAAACAATTTGTTATTGGAATTTTTCTTTTTTCCTCACACTTTTTGGCCAATCTTAAGAATTTTAACCTTTTCACTATAAATGTAACAAAATATAAACAATTTGTTATTGGAATTTTTCTTTTTTCCTCACACTTTTTGGCCAATCTTAACAATTTTAACCTTTTCACTATAAATGTAACAAAATATAAACAATTTGTTATTGGAATTTTTCCTTTTTCCTCACACTTTTTGGCCAATCTTAACAATTTTAACCTTTTCACTATAAATGTAACAAAATATAAACAATTTGTTATTGGAATTTTTCCTTTTTTCCTCACAATTTTTGGCCAATCTTAACAATTTTAACCTTTTCACTATAAATGTAACAAAATATAAACAATTTGTTATTGGAATTTTTCTTTTTTCCTCACACTTTTTGGCCAATCTTAACAATTTTAACCTTTTCACTATAAATGTAACAAAATATAAACAATTTGTTATTGGAATTTTTCTTTTTTCCTCACAAATTTTGGCCAATCTTAACAATTTTAACCTTTTCACTATAAATATAACAAAATATAAACAATTTGTTATTGGAATTTTCCTTTTTTCCTCACAATTTTTGGCCAATCTTAACAATTTTAACCTTTTCACTATAAATGTAACAAAATATAAACAATTTGTTATTGGAATTTTTCTTTTTTCCTCACACTTTTTGGCCAATCTTAACAATTTTAACCTTTTCACTATAAATGTAACAAAATATAAACAATTTGTTATTGGAATTTTTCTTTTTTCCTCACACTTTTTGGCCAATCTTAACAATTTTAACCTTTTCACTATAAATGTAACAAAATATAAACAATTTGTTATTGGAATTTTTCTTTTTTCCTCACACTTTTTGGCCAATCTTAACAATTTTAACCTTTTCACTATAAATGTAACAAAATATAAACAATTTGTTATTGGAATTTTTCTTTTTTCCTCACACTTTTTGGCCAATCTTAACAATTTTAACCTTTTCACTATAAATGTAACAAAATATAAACAATTTGTTATTGGAATTTTTCCTTTTTTCCTCACAATTTTTGGCCAATCTTAACAATTTTAACCTTTTCACTATAAATGTAACAAAATATAAACAATTTGTTATTGGAATTTTTCTTTTTTCCTCACACTTTTTGGCCAATCTTAACAATTTTAACCTTTTCACTATAAATGTAACAAAATATAAACAATTTGTTATTGGAATTTTTCCTTTTTTCCTCACAATTTTTGGCCAATCTTAACAATTTTAACCTTTTCACTATAAATGTAACAAAATATAAACAATTTGTTATTGGAATTTTTCTTTTTTCCTCACACTTTTTGGCCAATCTTAACAATTTTAACCTTTTCACTATAAATGTAACAAAATATAAACAATTTGTTATTGGAATTTTTCTTTTTTCCTCACACTTTTTGGCCAATCTTAACAATTTTAACCTTTTCACTATAAATGTAACAAAATATAAACAATTTGTTATTGGAATTTTTCCTTTTTTCCTCACAATTTTTTCCAATCTTAACAATTTTAACCTTTTCACTATAAATGTAACAAAATATAAACAATTTGTTATTGGAATTTTTCTTTTTTCCTCACAAATTTTGGCCAATCTTAACAATTTTAACCTTTTCACTATAAATATAACAAAATATAAACAATTTGTTATTGGAATTTTCCTTTTTTCCTCACAATTTTTGGCCAATCTTAACAATTTTAACCTTTTCACTATAAATGTAACAAAATATAAACAATTTGTTATTGGAATTTTTCTTTTTTCCTCACACTTTTTGGCCAATCTTAACAATTTTAACCTTTTCACTATAAATGTAACAAAATATAAACAATTTGTTATTGGAATTTTTCTTTTTTCCTCACACTTTTTGGCCAATCTTAACAATTTTAACCTTTTCACTATAAATGTAACAAAATATAAACAATTTGTTATTGGAATTTTTCTTTTTTCCTCACACTTTTTGGCCAATCTTAACAATTTTAACCTTTTCACTATAAATGTAACAAAATATAAACAATTTGTTATTGGAATTTTTCTTTTTTCCTCACACTTTTTGGCCAATCTTAACAATTTTAACCTTTTCACTATAAATGTAACAAAATATAAACAATTTGTTATTGGAATTTTTCTTTTTTCCTCACACTTTTTGGCCAATCTTAACAATTTTAAGCTTTTCACTATAAATGTAACAAAATATAAACAATTTGTTATTGGAATTTTTCCTTTTTTCCTCACAATTTTTGGCCAATCTTAACAATTTTAACCTTTTCACTATAAATGTAACAAAATATAAACAATTTGTTATTGGAATTTTTCTTTTTTCCTCACAAATTTTGGCCAATCTTAACAATTTTAACCTTTTCACTATAAATATAACAAAATATAAACAATTTGTTATTGGAATTTTCCTTTTTTCCTCACAATTTTTGGCCAATCTTAACAATTTTAACCTTTTCACTATAAATGTAACAAAATATAAACAATTTGTTATTGGAATTTTTCTTTTTTCTTCACACTTTTTGGCCAATCTTAACAATTTTAACCTTTTCACTATAAATGTAACAAAATATAAACAATTTGTTATTGGAATTTTTCTTTTTTCCTCACACTTTTTGGCCAATCTTAACAATTTTAACCTTTTCACTATAAATGTAACAAAATATAAACAATTTGTTATTGGAATTTTTCTTTTTTCCTCACACTTTTTGGCCAATCTTAACAATTTTAACCTTTTCACTATAAATGTAACAAAATATAAACAATTTGTTATTGGAATTTTTCTTTTTTCCTCACACTTTTTGGCCAATCTTAACAATTTTAACCTTTTCACTATAAATGTAACAAAATATAAACAATTTGTTATTGGAATTTTTCCTTTTTTCCTCACAATTTTTGGCCAATCTTAACAACTTTAACCTTTTCACTATGAATGTAACAAAATATAAACAATTTGTTATTGGAATTTTTCTTTTTTCCTCACACTTTTTGGCCAATCTTAACAATTTTAACCTTTTCACTATAAATGTAACAAAATATAAACAATTTGTTATTGGAATTTTTCTTTCTTCCTCACACTTTTTGGCCAATCTTAACAATTTTAACCTTTTCACTATAAATATAACAAAATATAAACAATTTGTTATTGGAATTTTTCTTTTTTCCTCACAAATTTTGGCCAATCTTAACAATTTTAACCTTTTCACCATAAATATAACAAAATATAAACAATTTGTTATTGGAATTTTCCTTTTTCCCTCACAATTTTTGGCCAATCTTAACAATTTTAACCTTTTCACTATAAATATAACAAAATATAAACAATTTGTTATTGGAATTTTCCTTTTTTCCTCACAATTTTTGGCCAATCTTAACAATTTTAACCTTTTCACTATAAATATAACAAAATATAAACAATTTGTTATTGGAATTTTCCTTTTTTCCTCACACTTTTTGGCCAATCTTAACAATTTTAACCTTTTCACTATAAATGTAACAAAATATAAACAATTTGTTATTGGAATTTTTCTTTTTTCCTCACACTTTTTGGCCAATCTTAACAATTTTAACCTTTTCACTATAAATGTAACAAAATATAAACAATTTGTTATTGGAATTTTTCTTTTTTCCTCACACTTTTTGGCCAATCTTAACAATTTTAACCTTTTCACTATAAATGTAACAAAATATAAACAATTTGTTATTGGAATTTTTCTTTTTTCCTCACAAATTTTGGCCAATCTTAACAATTTTAACCTTTTCACTATAAATATAACAAAATATAAACAATTTGTTATTGGAATTTTCCTTTTTTCCTCACAATTTTTGGCCAATCTTAACAATTTTAACCTTTTCACTATAAATATAACAAAATATAAACAATTTGTTATTGGAATTTTTCTTTTTTCCTCACACTTTTTGGCCAATCTTAACAATTTTAACCTTTTCACTATAAATGTAACAAAATATAAACAATTTGTTATTGGAATTTTTCTTTTTTCCTCACACTTTTTGGCCAATCTTAACAATTTTAACCTTTTCACTATAAATGTAACAAAATATAAACAATTTGTTATTGGAATTTTTCTTTTTTCCTCACACTTTTTGGCCAATCTTAACAATTTTAACCTTTTCACTATAAATGTAACAAAATATAAACAATTTGTTATTGGAATTTTTCTTTTTTCCTCACACTTTTTGGCCAATCTTAACAATTTTAACCTTTTCACTATAAATGTAACAAAATATAAACAATTTGTTATTGGAATTTTTCCTTTTTTCCTCACAATTTTTGGCCAATCTTAACAATTTTAACCTTTTCACTATAAATGTAACAAAATATAAACAATTTGTTATTGGAATTTTTCTTTTTTCCTCACACTTTTTGGCCAATCTTAACAATTTTAACCTTTTCACTATAAATGTAACAAAATATAAACAATTTGTTATTGGAATTTTTCTTTTTTCCTCACACTTTTTGGCCAATCTTAACAATTTTAACCTTTTCACTATAAATGTAACAAAATATAAACAATTTGTTATTGGAATTTTTCTTTTTTCCTCACAAATTTTGGCCAATCTTAACAATTTTAACCTTTTCACTATAAATATAACAAAATATAAACAATTTGTTATTGGAATTTTCCTTTTTTCCTCACAATTTTTGGCCAATCTTAACAATTTTAACCTTTTCACTATAAATATAACAAAATATAAACAATTTGTTATTGGAATTTTCCTTTTTTCCTCACAATTTTTGGCCAATCTTAACAATTTTAACCTTTTCACTATAAATATAACAAAATATAAACAATTTGTTATTGGAATTTTTCTTTTTTCCTCACAAATTTTGGCCAATCTTAACAATTTTAACCTTTTCACTATAAATATAACAAAATATAAACAATTTGTTATTGGAATTTTCCTTTTTTCCTCACAATTTTTGGCCAATCTTAACAATTTTAACCTTTTCACTATAAATATAACAAAATATAAACAATTTGTTATTGGAATTTTCCTTTTTTCCTCATAATTTTTGGCCAATCTTAACAATTTTAACCTTTTCACTATAAATGTAACAAAATATAAACAATTTATTATTGGAATTTTTCTTTTTTCCTCACACTTTTTGGCCAATCTTAACAATTTTAACCTTTTCACTATAAATGTAACAAAATATAAACAATTTGTTATTGGAATTTTTCTTTTTTCCTCACACTTTTTGGCCAATCTTAACAATTTTAACCTTTTCACTATAAATGTAACAAAATATAAACAATTTGTTATTGGAATTTTTCTTTTTTCCTCACAAATTTTGGCCAATCTTAACAATTTTAACCTTTTCACTATAAATATAACAAAATATAAACAATTTGTTATTGGAATTTTCCTTTTTTCCTCACAATTTTTGGCCAATCTTAACAATTTTAACCTTTTCACTATAAATGTAACAAAATATAAACAATTTGTTATTGGAATTTTTCTTTTTTCCTCACACTTTTTGGCCAATCTTAACAATTTTAACCTTTTCACTATAAATGTAACAAAATATAAACAATTTGTTATTGGAATTTTTCTTTTTTCCTCACACTTTTTGGCCAATCTTAACAATTTTAACCTTTTCACTATAAATGTAACAAAATATAAACAATTTGTTATTGGAATTTTTCTTTTTTCCTCACACTTTTTGGCCAATCTTAACAATTTTAACCTTTTCACTATAAATGTAACAAAATATAAACAATTTGTTATTGGAATTTTTCTTTTTTCCTCACACTTTTTGGCCAATCTTAACAATTTTAACCTTTTCACTATAAATGTAACAAAATATAAACAATTTGTTATTGGAATTTTTCCTTTTTTCCTCACAATTTTTGGCCAATCTTAACAATTTTAACCTTTTCACTATAAATGTAACAAAATATAAACAATTTGTTATTGGAATTTTTCTTTTTTCCTCACAAATTTTGGCCAATCTTAACAATTTTAACCTTTTCACTATAAATATAACAAAATATAAACAATTTGTTATTGGAATTTTCCTTTTTTCCTCACAATATTTGGCCAATCTTAACAATTTTAACCTTTTCACTATAAATGTAACAAAATATAAACAATTTGTTATTGGAATTTTTCTTTTTTCCTCACACTTTTTGGCCAATCTTAACAATTTTAACCTTTTCACTATAAATGTAACAAAATATAAACAATTTGTTATTGGAATTTTCCTTTTTTGCTCACAATTTTTGGCCAATCTTAACAATTTTAACCTTTTCACTATAAATGTAACAAAATATAAACAATTTGTTATTGGAATTTTTCTTTTTTCCTCACACTTTTTGGCCAATCTTAACAATTTTAACCTTTTCACTATAAATGTAACAAAATATAAACAATTTGTTATTGGAATTTTTCTTTTTTCCTCACACTTTTTGGCCAATCTTAACAATTTTAACCTTTTCACTATAAATGTAACAAAATATAAACAATTTGTTATTGGAATTTTTCCTTTTTTCCTCACAATTTTTGGCCAATCTTAACAATTTTAACCTTTTCACTATAAATGTAACAAAATATAAACAATTTGTTATTGGAATTTTTCTTTTTTCCTCAGACTTTTTGGCCAATCTTAACAATTTTAACCTTTTCACTATAAATGTAACAAAATATAAACAATTTGTTATTGGAATTTTTCCTTTTTTCCTCACAATTTTTGGCCAATCTTAACAATTTTAACCTTTTCACTATAAATGTAACAAAATATAAACAATTTGTTATTGGAATTTTCCTTTTTTGCTCACAATTTTTGGCCAATCTTAACAATTTTAACCTTTTCACTATAAATGTAACAAAATATAAACAATTTGTTATTGGAATTTTTCTTTTTTCCTCACACTTTTTGGCCAATCTTAACAATTTTAACCTTTTCACTATAAATGTAACAAAATATAAACAATTTGTTATTGGAATTTTTCTTTTTTCCTCACACTTTTTGGCCAATCTTAACAATTTTAACCTTTTCACTATAAATGTAACAAAATATAAACAATTTGTTATTGGAATTTTTCCTTTTTTCCTCACAATTTTTGGCCAATCTTAACAATTTTAACCTTTTCACTATAAATGTAACAAAATATAAACAATTTGTTATTGGAATTTTTCTTTTTTCCTCACAAATTTTGGCCAATCTTAACAATTTTAACCTTTTCACTATAAATATAACAAAATATAAACAATTTGTTATTGGAATTTTTCTTTTTTCCTCACAAATTTTGGCCAATCTTAACAATTTTAACCTTTTCACTATAAATATAACAAAATATAAACAATTTGTTATTGGAATTTTCCTTTTTTCCTCACAATTTTTGGCCAATCTTAACAATTTTAACCTTTTCACTATAAATATAACAAAATATAAACAATTTGTTATTGGAATTTTTTTTTTTTCCTCACAATTTTTGGCCAATCTTAACAATTTTAACCTTTTCACTATAAATGTAACAAAATATAAACAATTTGTTATTGGAATTTTTCTTTTTTCCTCACACTTTTTGGCCAATCTTAACAATTTTAACCTTTTCACTATAAATGTAACAAAATATAAACAATTTGTTATTGGAATTTTTCTTTTTTCCTCACACTTTTTGGCCAATCTTAACAATTTTAACCTTTTCACTATAAATATAACAAAATATAAACAATTTGTTATTGGAATTTTCGTTTTTTCCTCACAATTTTTGGCCAATCTTAACAATTTTAACCTTTTCACTATAAATATAACAAAATATAAACAATTTGTTATTGGAATTTTCCTTTTTTCCTCACAATTTTTGGCCAATCTTAACAATTTTAACCTTTTCACTATAAATATAACAAAATATAAACAATTTGTTATTGGAATTTTTCTTTTTTCCTCACAAATTTTGGCCAATCTTAACAATTTTAACCTTTTCACTATAAATATAACAAAATATAAACAATTTGTTATTGGAATTTTCCTTTTTTCCTCACAATTTTTGGCCAATCTTAACAATTTTAACCTTTTCACTATAAATATAACAAAATATAAACAATTTGTTATTGGAATTTTCCTTTTTTCCTCACAATTTTTGGCCAATCTTAACAATTTTAACCTTTTCACTATAAATGTAACAAAATATAAACAATTTGTTATTGGAATTTTTCTTTTTTCCTCACACTTTTTGGCCAATCTTAACAATTTTAACTTTTCACTATAAATGTAACAAAATATAAACAATTTGTTATTGGAATTTTTCTTTTTTCCTCACAAATTTTGGCCAATCTTAACAATTTTAACCTTTTCACTATAAATATAACAAAATATAAACAATTTGTTATTGGAATTTTCCTTTTTTCCTCACAATTTTTGGCCAATCTTAACAATTTTAACCTTTTCACTATAAATGTAACAAAATATAAACAATTTGTTATTGGAATTTTTCTTTTTTCCTCACACTTTTTGGCCAATCTTAACAATTTTAACCTTTTCACTATAAATGTAACAAAATATAAACAATTTGTTATTGGAATTTTTCTTTTTTCCTCACACTTTTTGGCCAATCTTAACAATTTTAACCTTTTCACTATAAATGTAACAAAATATAAACAATTTGTTATTGGAATTTTTCTTTTTTCCTCACAAATTTTGGCCAATCTTAACAATTTTAACCTTTTCACTATAAATATAACAAAATATAAACAATTTGTTATTGGAATTTTCCTTTTTTCCTCACAATTTTTGGCCAATCTTAACAATTTTAACCTTTTCACTATAAATGTAACAAAATATAAACAATTTGTTATTGGAATTTTTCTTTTTTCCTCACACTTTTTGGCCAATCTTAACAATTTTAACCTTTTCACTATAAATGTAACAAAATATAAACAATTTGTTATTGGAATTTTTCTTTTTTCCTCACACTTTTTGGCCAATCTTAACAATTTTAACCTTTTCACTATAAATGTAACAAAATATAAACAATTTGTTATTGGAATTTTTCTTTTTTCCTCACACTTTTTGGCCAATCTTAACAATTTTAACCTTTTCACTATAAATGTAACAAAATATAAACAATTTGTTATTGGAATTTTTCCTTTTTTCCTCACAATTTTTGGCCAATCTTAACAATTTTAACCTTTTCACTATAAATGGCTACGTTTACACCGAGACTTAAAAAGAGACTTAAGTGCTTAGGTCGACCTAAATATGACGGTGTAAACACGTCCAAAGTAACTTAGGTTAGGTCACCTAAATTGCAGACTTACCTTAAATTTAAATCGACCTAAGAGCTTTTTGACAGCTGGTTAGATGGCACTGCAGTAGTTATTATTGTTTTTTGTTAACCTCAAAAAATGTTCAGGAACAGTGAACCTTCGATTAAAATTCAAAAAATGATGAAAACGAAGAAAAAAAGAAACATGAACTGGTCGGACGAAGAAACCAGAACATTTATTGAACTTCTTAAAGAGAAACAAGTAATAAATTTAATGGACGGTAAAAAATTTCGTCACGTAGAAATTTGGAAAAGTCTCGAACCAGAAATGCTGCAAAAAGGTTTTGAACGAAATTCCACGCAAATGCATTTTAAAATGAAGCAATTAAAAGAAAGTTATTTCAAATGCAAAAGAAACAATTCAGTGAGCGGAGCAGCAAGAAAAACGTTTAAATTTATGGACGAGTTGGAAGAATTGCTGGGCAGTAGGCCTTCTGCAGAGGCTGTGACTGAAGGTGGAGTTGATTCGGTTGATATGTCATATGAAGATATGTTGGACTTACAGATATTGGAAGACCGAACCGATTTGTCATCAGAATCTGATCAAATTATGCAAATTTCACCAATTAATAAAAGTGGTAAAAATTTTATCATAACAAGAGTTTAGTCTCAATCATAATTATTTTTTGTACATACATACATAGGCCGTCCATCAAATAGGAGAAAGGAAAAATGGTCTGCAGATCTTTTGAAGAAACAAGCTGAAATGCTCAAAAGTGTTCTAGCTGAAAGCCAAGCAGCCGCTGATGAAAACTTCAGGAAGGAAATGGCTGAACAGCGCATATGGGAGGAGGAGCAAATGAGACAAGAGCACAATTATCAAACAGCACAAATCCAGACTCTAATGAGCAATTTCTTCCGTGCACTTCAAAATATCACTGCCCCCACTTCTAGTGTGCAAACTGCATCGAATTTACGCCGGGAGACCTTTCCATCATGCAGTAATGATTTTTTATCCTCCATAGATTTTTTCATGGCATTTAGTGACACGGATTCGGGAAACAAGGAAAATAATAATGATATTTCGAAATCCAATATGTGACTTTTAAACAAAATAAAACAGAATAAAAATATTCAATACAAAACTTTATTTAAAAACTTATACAATTAAAAGTAAAAAAGCTATGCTTTTCACAATAGCATATCATACTAATAGTTAATTACGTTTTTAAGAAAGATTTTCGAAGAGGAAAATGTTCTACAAGGTAGTTTGTAAGATTTTGTCTTATTTCCGATCCATCTAGAGTTTCTCTGGTTCTATTCAAAGTACCATCTGGTTGAGGAAATAGCTTTTCAGTTTCCGAAAAATCCTCCATCCATCTAGGTATAATATGTTCTCTTCTTGATTCCAAAAAGTTATGCAGGATGCAACAGGCAGTTGCTATTTGTGGAACAAAGCTGTGATGAACATCGATACGTTTTGTAAGGATCCTTCATCTAGCTTTTAGCCTACCAAATGCATGTTCAACA
Source organism: Xylophagus ater (assembly GCA_963422695.1). Taxonomy (NCBI): domain Eukaryota; kingdom Metazoa; phylum Arthropoda; class Insecta; order Diptera; family Xylophagidae; genus Xylophagus; species Xylophagus ater. The sequence continues at coordinate 27,957,523 of OY730485.1, read as the reverse complement.
GCAACTCGTGCAGAATTCAAGTATACATTGAAGGATTCTTTTTCCAGCTGTAATGAAAATGCTGTGATCTGCAGAACTCCACTTACACGTATTTTTCTCAACAGTTGTTGATAACGTCTGTACAAATTGGCTCTTCTCTTTTTGATCTTCCTTCTTAGTATCATAGAACGACTCGCATTATGGCGTAATATTAAATTAATTTGTTGGAAAAAAACCATGACATGCTTTGTTAATTCCATTAACCTGAACGCAATATTTCCGAAATGTTAAATTTCACTGAGAGCTTTGACAGATGACAGCTGATTTCTTGATATATAAGTTCTATAAATGCTCACATATGGCGTTGTTTTAGACTTAGGTCTAGTACGGTGTAAACACGTGTGACCAAACCTAACTTTTAGTTAGGTGACCTAAAAATTTGTCGGTGTAAACGTAGCCAATGTAACAAAATATAAACAATTTGTTATTGGAATTTTTCTTTTTTCCTCACACTTTTTGGCCAATCTTAACAATTTTAACCTTTTCACTATAAATGTAACAAAATATAAACAATTTGTTATTGGAATTTTTCCTTTTTTCCTCACAATTTTTGGCCAATCTTAACAATTTTAACCTTTTCACTATAAATGTAACAAAATATAAACAATTTGTTATTGGAATTTTCCTTTTTTGCTCACAATTTTTGGCCAATCTTAACAATTTTAACCTTTTCACTATAAATGTAACAAAATATAAACAATTTGTTATTGGAATTTTTCTTTTTTCCTCACACTTTTTGGCCAATCTTAACAATTTTAACCTTTTCACTATAAATGTAACAAAATATAAACAATTTGTTATTGGAATTTTTCCTTTTTTCCTCACAATTTTTTCCAATCTTAACAATTTTAACCTTTTCACTATAAATGTAACAAAATATAAACAATTTGTTATTGGAATTTTTCTTTTTTCCTCACAAATTTTGGCCAATCTTAACAATTTTAACCTTTTCACTATAAATATAACAAAATATAAACAATTTGTTATTGGAATTTTCGTTTTTTCCTCACAATTTTTGGCCAATCTTAACAATTTTAACCTTTTCACTATAAATGTAACAAAATATAAACAATTTGTTATTGGAATTTTTCTTTTTTCCTCACACTTTTTGGCCAATCTTAACAATTTTAACCTTTTCACTATAAATGTAACAATATATAAACAATTTGTTATTGGAATTTTTCTTTTTTCCTCACACTTTTTGGCCAATCTTAACAATTTTAACCTTTTCACTATAAATGTAACAAAATATAAACAATTTGTTATTGGAATTTTTCTTTTTTCCTCACACTTTTTGGCCAATCTTAACAATTTTAACCTTTTCACTATAAATGTAACAAAATATAAACAATTTGTTATTGGAATTTTTCTTTTTTCCTCACACTTTTTGGCCAATCTTAACAATTTTAACCTTTTCACTATAAATGTAACAAAATATAAACAATTTGTTATTGGAATTTTTCTTTTTTCCTCACACTTTTTGGCCAATCTTAACAATTTTAAGCTTTTCACTATAAATGTAACAAAATATAAACAATTTGTTATTGGAATTTTTCCTTTTTTCCTCACAATTTTTGGCCAATCTTAACAATTTTAACCTTTTCACTATAAATGTAACAAAATATAAACAATTTGTTATTGGAATTTTTCTTTTTTCCTCACAAATTTTGGCCAATCTTAACAATTTTAACCTTTTCACTATAAATATAACAAAATATAAACAATTTGTTATTGGAATTTTCCTTTTTTCCTCACAATTTTTGGCCAATCTTAACAATTTTAACCTTTTCACTATAAATGTAACAAAATATAAACAATTTGTTATTGGAATTTTTCTTTTTTCCTCACACTTTTTGGCCAATCTTAACAATTTTAACCTTTTCACTATAAATGTAACAAAATATAAACAATTTGTTATTGGAATTTTTCTTTTTTCCTCACACTTTTGGCCAATCTTAACAATTTTAACCTTTTCACTATAAATGTAACAAAATATAAACAATTTGTTATTGGAATTTTTCTTTTTTCCTCACACTTTTTGGCCAATCTTAACAATTTTTACCTTTTCACTATAAATGTAACAAAATATAAACAATTTGTTATTGGAATTTTTCTTTTTTCCTCACACTTTTTGGCCAATCTTAACAATTTTAACCTTTTCACTATAAATGTAACAAAATATAAACAATTTGTTATTGGAATTTTTCCTTTTTTCCTCACAATTTTTGGCCAATCTTAACAATTTTAACCTTTTCACTATGAATGTAACAAAATATAAACAATTTGTTATTGGAATTTTTCTTTTTTCCTCACACTTTTTGGCCAATCTTAACAATTTTAACCTTTTCACTATAAATGTAACAAAATATAAACAATTTGTTATTGGAATTTTTCTTTTTTCCTCACACTTTTTGGCCAATCTTAACATTTTAACCTTTTCACTATAAATATAACAAAATATAAACAATTTGTTATTGGAATTTTTCTTTTTTCCTCACAAATTTTGGCCAATCTTAACAATTTTAACCTTTTCACTATAAATATAACAAAATATAAACAATTTGTTATTGGAATTTTCCTTTTTCCCTCACAATTTTTGGCCAACAATCTTAACAATTTTAACCTTTTCACTATAAATATAACAAAATATAAACAATTTGTTATTGGAATTTCCTTTTTTCCTCACAATTTTGGCCAATCTTAACAATTTTAACCTTTTCACTATAAATATAACAAAATATAAACAATTTGTTATTGGAATTTTCCTTTTTTCCTCACACTTTTTGGCCAATCTTAACAATTTTAACCTTTTCACTATAAATGTAACAAAATATAAACAATTTGTTATTGGAGTTTTTCTTTTTTCCTCACACTTTTTGGCCAATCTTAACAATTTTAACCTTTTCACTATAAATGTAACAAAATATAAACAATTTGTTATTGGAATTTTTCTTTTTTCCTCACACTTTTTGGCCAATCTTAACAATTTTAACCTTTTCACTATAAATGTAACAAAATATAAACAATTTGTTATTGGAATTTTCTTTTTTCCTCACAAATTTTGGCCAATCTTAACAATTTTAACCTTTTCACTATAAATATAAACAAAATATAAACAATTTGTTATTGGAATTTTCCTTTTTTCCTCACAATTTTTGGCCAATCTTAACAATTTTAACCTTTTCACTATAAATGTAACAAAATATAAACAATTTGTTATTGGAATTTTTCTTTTTTCCTCACACTTTTTGGCCAATCTTAACAATTTTAACCTTTTCACTATAAATGTAACAAAATATAAACAATTTGTTATTGGGAATTTTTCTTTTTTCCTCACACTTTTTGGCCAATCTTAACAATTTTAACCTTTTCACTATAAATGTAACAAAATATAAACAATTTGTTATTGGAATTTTTCTTTTTTCCTCACACTTTTTGGCCAATCTTAACAATTTTAACCTTTTCACTATAAAATGTAACAAAATATAAACAATTTGTTATTGGAATTTTTCTTTTTTCCTCACACTTTTTGGCCAATCTTAACAATTTTAACCTTTTCACTATAAATGTAACAAAATATAAACAATTTGTTATTGGAATTTTTCTTTTTTCCTCACACTTTTTGGCCAATCTTAACAATTTTAACCTTTTCACTATAAATGTAACAAAATATAAACAATTTGTTATTGGAATTTTTCTTTTTTCCTCACACTTTTTGGCCAATCTTAACAATTTTAACCTTTTCACTATAAATGTAACAAAATATAAACAATTTGTTATTGGAATTTTTCTTTTTTCCTCACACTTTTTGGCCAATCTTAACAATTTTAACCTTTTCACTATAAATGTACAAAATATAAACAATTTGTTATTGGAATTTTCTTTTTTCCTCACAAATTTTTGGCCAATCTTAACAATTTTAACCTTTTCACTATAAATATAACAAAATATAAACAATTTGTTATTGGAATTTTCCTTTTTTCCTCACAATTTTTGGCCAATCTTAACAATTTTAACCTTTTCACTATAAATATAACAAAATATAAACAATTTGTTATTGGAATTTTTCTTTTTTCCTCACAAATTTTGGCCAATCTTAACAATTTTAACCTTTTCACTATAAATATAACAAAATATAAACAATTTGTTATTGGAATTTTCCTTTTTTCCTCACAATTTTTGGCCAATCTTAACAATTTTAACCTTTTCACTATAAATATAACAAAATATAAACAATTTGTTATTGGAATTTTCCTTTTTTCCCCTCACACTTTTTGGCCAATCTTAACAATTTTAACCTTTTCACTATAAATGTAACAAAATATAAACAATTTGTTATTGGAATTTTTCCTTTTTTCCTCACAATTTTTGGCCAATCTTAACAATTTTAACCTTTTCACTATAAATGTAACAAAATATAAACAATTTGTTATTGGAATTTTTCTTTTTTCCTCACAAATTTTGGCCAATCTTAACAATTTTAACCTTTTCACTATAAATATAACAAAATATAAACAATTTGTTATTGGAATTTTCCTTTTTTCCTCACAATTTTTGGCCAATCTTAACAATTTTAACCTTTTCACTATAAATGTAACAAAATATAAACAATTTGTTATTGGAATTTTTCTTTTTTCCTCACACTTTTTGGCCAATCTTAACAATTTTAACCTTTTCACTATAAATGTAACAAAATATAAACAATTTGTTATTGGAATTTTTCTTTTTTCCTCACACTTTTTGGCCAATCTTAACAATTTTAACCTTTTCACTATAAATGTAACAAAATATAAACAATTTGTTATTGGAATTTTTCTTTTTTCCTCACACTTTTTGGCCAATCTTAACAATTTTAACCTTTTCACTATAAATGTAACAAAATATAAACAATTTGTTATTGGAATTTTCCTTTTTTCCTCACAATTTTTGGCCAATCTTAACAATTTTAACCTTTTCACTATAAATGTAACAAAATATAAACAATTTGTTATTGGAATTTTTCTTTTTTCCTCACACTTTTTGGCCAATCTTAACAATTTTAACCTTTTCACTATAAATGTAACAAAATATAAACAATTTGTTATTGGAATTTTTCTTTTTTCATCACACTTTTTGGCCAATCTTAACAATTTTAACCTTTTCACTATAAATGTAACAAAATATAAACAATTTGTTATTGGAATTTTTCCTTTTTTCCTCACAATTTTTGGCCAATCTTAACAATTTTAACCTTTTCACTATAAATGTAACAAAATATAAACAATTTGTTATTGGAATTTTTCTTTTTTCCTCACACTTTTTGGCCAATCTTAACAATTTTAACCTTTTCACTATAAATGTAACAAAATATAAACAATTTGTTATTGGAATTTTTCCTTTTTTCCTCACAATTTTTGGCCAATCTTAACAATTTTAACCTTTTCACTATAAATGTAACAAAATATAAACAATTTGTTATTGGAATTTTTCTTTTTTCCTCACAATTTTTGGCCAATCTTAACAATTTTAACCTTTTCAAATTAGTTCCGACCAAAAGACCCTTTTTGTTTTTTTTTCTTTTTACGAGATATCGCGTTTTGAAAACCAAGAAACAATGAAAACGTTTTGAAAACCAAAAAACAACTGAAAACGTTTTTAAAACCAAGAAACAATGAAAACGTTTTGAAAACCAAGAAACAACTGAAAACGTTTTTAAAACCACGACCGGTCAATTAAAAAGGAGTTAAACGCGTTTTGGAAATCAATAAACAACTGATCGATAATTGATTTCAAATCGATCAAGAAATTTTTAAAAAGAATAAAAAATTTGTCAAAGTACTTTAAGTTCATTGTACTTTGACCGATATTAGTTATTTTCGCGTAATTGACAAAAATAATTATTCTTGGAAGAAAAATAATTATTAAAAAAAAGTGTTCGCGTACGCAAATTTTTGATATCGTATAAGAACAAAAAAGTGAATTCAAATATCGTTATACTAAAATTTGTTAGTATACACTTTTTTTATGTATTTCGACATAAGAAATTTATGTCGAAACGAAATAATAATTTTATTAACATATTTCGAAATTGTTTATATTTCGAAATATGTTTAATAAATTTAAATGATTATTTACGCATTTTTATTAAAAATTGAGTTTCAAAATGCTGGGTTCGATAACCGCTTTTTGGTCGGAAACGATTTCTTGGTACCGGGTGTACCATAACATACCTTCCCGTTACTGAAAAAAAAATTTTTTGTCGGCTTTTAAACAAACTTACAAAAATTGTTTGTTCAAAAGTCACAAAAAAAATTTTTATACTATTACAATTTTGATAAAAAAAAAGGAATGGTATGTTTTACCATTTTTACATTTTGATTTCTTACCATGCTAAATACTGTACTTATATTTAGTAAACAACAAAGTATTTCTATTCGTTTTTAATTCAGATAGGATTGTTATCTGTATTTTATTTTGCATGGGTCGGATTACCTATAAGAATTTCTTACTTTCGGAATTGTTTGGTAATATCTCGCATTACTTTTTGAAAAATTTTTGTTAAGGAATACTTTACATGCATGGATATGTATAAAAAAAAATTTGGAAGGAAGAAAAAAAATGCACTCTACTATTGAACCTAGTGTTTAACCGAGGCTTTCCATAGATTTTCGTACCCTCTGTTTCTTGTTAAGAGTGTCACAGATTTGTTTTACTTTTCCTATCTGAATTTGCGGGGGCGGTGGTGGTGGTATAGTCATGAGTTTAGGTTGAGTAATTTGAAGTTCTGTTTCTGATTTTTGAACTGTCGGGGGGTGTTTAAAGTTTGTCGTGTAGATGGTTCTGTATTTGGTCGCGTACTACTCGGTGGATGAAGGGTATTCAGAGCGATTACCGTTGCCGTGTTTTGTTTTGGCGGTTTGGGTATCCTTTTATTTCGTATATAATAAATGATTAATAGAATCAGAATAAAAATAGATATTCCGGCGACACTACTATTTGTATACGTAATTATTTCATGATTCTTTGTTTTCCGCTCTTTTTCCACATTTAGTAACTCCTGATTGAAATCTTCTAATGATTTACTTGCTTCTTGCAGATCAGTGTTAAAAGAATGGTGAGATTTGAATAGAATTTCATCTGCCTTGGTTTTCTCGGTTACTGGTGTTTGTGCTAAAATGAATTTCGGCAATTGTACATATTCGGGTTGGGGAATCGGTAAATCAGAATCTTTGTTTCCTTCGAAAGGAATTTCCTGGTTTCCTAACAGGTACACACAATTTGTCTCTAGTGTGATAATTCCGCTTCCGTTTAGTGTGCGATGGGAGTTTTCTTCAGGACATTCCATCGAAAATATACGTGTTTGGCGGAAAGAGAATAACCATGTGTTCTTTCTTACCAGTTTGGTAACAATATCTGGTATATTCTTCAACACGTGATAGATACAGTCTGCTACTTGAGGTCGTTGTTTGAGTAGCAAATTTGGTAGGCACTTAATGTTGAGTGGGCCCACCTGGCGTGGTTGAGTGATTTTACAAATATACAAGGGGATGAAATGGTTTACCAGTATTTCTTGGCATGTATGCCTAAATTCGTTTGTGGTTAATTCGACAGAGTAACCCTTTTTGGTGTTATTTAAGATATATTCAGTTTTTGTTTTCAAAATTGCAAAATTTGATTGGTTTATTGCAGTTGGGAACAAGTATATTTTGTTCAGTGAATATATTTCTTTGGCAGGTAGAGGAAAAGATATGCGTACTAGAATACCGTTTCGCAAATGTTCCGCATCGACCCTTATCATTTGGTTCAAAGTGGGAAAATCCAGGTGTAATGCATTAGTATCATTCGCTATTTCCGTTTGGATTTTTATTAATGCTTCCGCCGAAATTATTGAGGGGTGAAGTTTGCGTTGTTGAAGGGAGGATAGGATTGAAAACTGTTCGTTTAAATGATTATACACTTGTTGTATTAAATGTAGTGTGAATGTTAGGATTTCATTTATTTCTGTTCGTATGTGCAGTATTTGAAATTCCTGTTTTAAGTTACGAATTTCTGTTTGTAATTTATTAGTAAAAAGGTCGAATCGTTGTTCTAAAGATTCTTGTTGGAGCGTTATGTTAGTAATTACTTTGTGTAACTTATCAAAAGAAGATTGTACTATTGTTGTTTGCTTTTGGATAAGATGTATATTTTCGGAATCATGTTCCTCTAAAGTCTTAATTCTATTGTTAATTTCTTCCGCGTCGTCCTCGGTTATTGTCCCGAATAAATGTTTCATTCCCGTTCCGATGATGTTGAACCATGCTCGTTTTGTTCGCCTGTTGATGTTGAAATAGTTAACCGCTTCTATTTGTATTTTGATTTTATGTGATAGTTTTTGAAATTCTGCATGCCAATATGAACAAGTTGCGTTAGACATTGCTCCAGACATAGTACAGAGGTCTCTAATTTTGGTGTCGCAGAGTGTAAGGAAATTTAATGTTTCGTCCTCCTGATACAGTCCCATTCTTGTATAAATATTCCACGTTGTTTGGTAGATTACGGCATTTCCTACCGGTTCAAATAAAATTCCCGTGTTGTTTAGGGGTTGTATTTGGATTTGGGTGTACGAGTAGTTCACACATATTGACAATAATACTAGCAGCTTCATGTTTGTTTCTCCCTCTTTCTTTTTTCTTTCTAATAATAAAAAAAAAAATCAAAATTTAGTCAATATTGGAGTATATTGCAAAAAAAATTTTTCGTGTTTGGCGAGGTGCTACTGTATTTTTCGTGGATACTTTGTTGCACATTGTGGGTGGTACTCGCGTATTGGCGATTCTATAGATTTTATTTTTATGCAGTTTTAGTCTTGTTCTTGCTGCCTTGTAAAGATGAGTGCAAAAAAAATCGCTTTGTTCGACGAGTGGAACGGTGACCGTTGGGTTTTCGAAGGCCCGGTCACAATTGGGTCTTCTCCCAATTGTGACATCACTCTTGATGTGGGCATCCAACCCCATCATTGTGTCTTTGTAATTCGGGGGCACGTAAGTTTATTTTCCCCCTCCTTTTTTTTTTCTTTACTAAAAATAAATTTTTCTCTCCCTTTTCTTTTTAGTTCATTAAGATGACGTTGGCGGTTGATGCGGCGGTCTCCTTTGGTGGAGCAGAATGTGTTGGACCTGGGGAGTGATTCCTTCCGTCCAGGGTTGAGGTTGCGTTTATCGCTTCGGACGGGAGCCGAGAGTTGACAGTGCTCATCGGCTATTATTAAATTGTTTCTGTTTTTCTTCTTTTTTTTTTTCAATAAATTGTTCAAAATTTATATCTTTTTGGTGTTATAATTTGTTCTTCTTTTTAGTTGTGGTCTTTACTTTTTGTTGTTTGTTTGTCCATTATTGTCATCTGGAATTCTTTAGGAGTTCTACGGGGAGTTTTTCCATATTCCAACAAAGATTAACTTTGGAAAATTATTCTTATGAAGATTTTGCATCCAAAATATTAAAAGACGTTTTCCCTTCGTCTTTGTAGGACTGTACATAAACTATGTGAGAAAAAAAAATTTTGGTGGTTTCATATTTCTTTTCTTTAGTTTTTTGTTTGGTATTTTACTGCAAGTTGTTCCGCAATGATTATATATTAGATATATATATATTAATATATATATATAAATATATTTAATTTACTTTGAGATCTCCTCAGGTTTTATTCGTGGACGTAGGTATAAAACATGTTCAATGTTTACCATTTGGCAAAGAAAAAATGGGTGGACTTGAACTTGACCTAATTTTGAAATATCATATGTAAAGAATATGCTTTCTCTATGCTTATGGTTGGGTGTGAAACAAATTTTTTTTGAAGTTTTTAGACAGGGTGTAGTTAAAATTTTTTTAATCGGTTGTTATGGACTCTTCGCATTTTCTTTCCGATTTGTATGGAAGTATTTCGATCATCATGAACTTTTCGCACTAGAAAAGGGCCATTCCATACTCCTGATAATTTGTGTTTCGTTGCTGCGTTCCTCAATAGTACTGTATCTCCTACGTGGAATTTTACTGTCTTTGAATTTTTGTCATAATACTCTTTCGATTTTTCCTTAGCTTTCATGAGATTTTCCTTCATACTGGTGTGAATTTTTTGTAATTTATATTTGATAGTATTACAATAATCATCAAAATTGTATATGGGATCTGGTTTTTTCGTAAGGTTTGTGGGTAGAGCGCGATGGTAGCCATACAAAGCATGAATTGGTGTAAATTTACTTCCGCTATGGGGTGTGTGATTATGTACTAGCGCGGCTTCCGAAGGGTACTGGTCCCATGTGTCAATATTGTCGTCGACCATTGTACGCAAATACTCGATAAGTGGTCCGTGAGTGCGTTCTAGTGATCCATTTGATTGGGGGTGGTAAGCAGTAGTTTGTACCTTTTTGATGTGTAATAATTTGCATATACGTTTAAACAAATCGCTGGTGAAATTCGAACCTTGGTCGGTTATTAGCTTATCCGGTATGACTAAGTATTTTAACACGATATTCCTGTAGAAGCAATCGGCCACTGTGGTCGTCTCGGCATTAGGTATAGCAAAACAATCCAGGATTTTTGTCAAATCGTCTTGAAAAGTTAAAATATACTTATTGCCATGTTGTGATGTCGGCAGTGGTCCAACAATATCTAAGTAAATCTTTTCGAAAGGTCGAGTAGCCGTATCCGTAATCTTCATTGGCATTTTCAAACCTCTTCCCCTTTTATTGCGTTGGCACTTTATGCACTTATTTATGTACTTGGTTATATCTTGCAACATATTTTTCCAACGGTAGTTTTTTCGGATACGATTAAACGTTTTTTGAATACCGGCATGCCCTCCTAAAGGGGAGTCATGATGTGCTTTTAGCAATGTTTGAATATCACGCGGGTCCGTTAAAATTTCGATTTGATCTTCTGTTTCGGATTCTGATGTTTCGTATGATGCGTTAGATTCTGTGTCTGACGGTTCAATTTCTGTAGGGTCCTTTAAATCTATTCTTATTGTTTCATCAATCGGGTCGATGTTTGTTGGTGCTATTTCCAGTATATTTGTGGGTTTTTGGGGAAGTTCCACCTCATTCATTTGCTCGTTTTGTTGGGTTTTAGTGTGACTTCTGGTTACAACATTAATTTGGCTTGAGTTGAGTTCTACCGATGCTATATTATTACTTGTAGAATTTGGGGTGATTTTTGAGAGAAATTTTTGTCCTTCTAAAATGGTTAAGTATGCAAATTTTAATTGTTCGGCAGTTTGAACTAAACCCTTCCTTTTTTCGCGCATTTCTAATAATATTTGGGGTATCGTCTTTTTGTTTCCATTTTTTGTAGCAATTAAAGTGAGGCAAATATCGATAAGACAAAATGTGCCTGTTCGTCCGATTCCAGCACTGCAATGTATTAATAAAGGTTCATTTTCGCATTCATGTGTTTGATAATGTTTAACTTCTTGGTAAAATTTCAAAAATTCTTTTGCAGTAGAGGGGGTTCCTGTATCGGGCCATGTATTAAATTAAATTGAGTTACGTCGCGATATTTTTTTGTTGAAATTTCTGTAAGTCGGAAAATTCGTTTAGTAAAATGTGTTTGTTCTGTTAGTGTCAAATATACGATGGTGAAACCGATTTTTGTTAGGGGTATTATATGTTTGTCTCCCGTTTGTTTTGGCCAATACTTATGACACTTAATTTTATTTTGTTCTATTAATCTCGTTAACATTACTATTGTTTTGCAATTGTTTTGCCAAATCATTAACCAGAAATCGTCTATTGTTTCCAATAAAGGTCCTTGCGTTAAAATGTACGTTGTATCAAGTTTGCTTATTTTCACTAAGTTTGCGTTTATATAGTCATTTTTTTCGTTAAGTAATTTTATTCGTGAATGATCGTATGGTAATACGTCTTCGTATCTGTTTAGTGGTTTGTTAGAAAGTTTGAGGGCCTCTTTTGTCGTAAATCCATCTTCTTTGATTTTAGTTTTTGAAATTGTTTCAATTTCGCGTAGTAGTGAATTCCATCCGTTTGTATTTTCTAAATTGTTTATTTGTTGTTCTAAATTAATGGTATCTAAATTTTCAAGTTCTTCAATAATTGTTTGTTTCGGGGTCATTTCTTCTAATATAGATCCTGATTCAAGGGGTGGAATGCGACTAAGAGCATCAGCATTCGTGTTATATTTTCCTGCTTTGTACTCGATTTGATAATCGTATTCCGAAAGTTTATGGTGGAAACGCACCAAACGACTTGTCGGATCTTTCACGTTAAAAACTCCTTTCAAAGGTTTATGATCAGTATAAACAGTAAATTTTCTACCATAAAGATAGCAACGAAAATTGTTGGTTGCCCATACAATAGCTAGTAATTCCTTTTCAATTGTGGAATAATTTCGTTCTGCTTTATTTAATGAGCGGCTAGCGTATGCAATTGGTTTATCTTTTCCTACTTCGCCTTGAGAAAGAACTGCTCCAATAGCTTCATTACTGGCATCAGTTGTTAAGTTGAAAGCTTGAGCAAAATCGGGGTATATAAGTAATGGGGGTGATATTAGAGTGTTTTTTAAATTTTGGAATGCCGATTCGCAAATTTCGGTCCATTTAAATTTATTATTTTTGCGTAAAAGTTTGTTTAGAGGTTCCGCAACCTTTGAAAAATTAGGTATGAATTTGCGATAATAATTTGCCAAACCCAAAAATGATTGGACTTGACGAATGGTTTTGGGAACTGGGAAATTTTGCACACAAATTATTTTTGAGGGGTCAGGTAGAGCACCTTCGGGCGTGCATTGGTGTCCTAAATAGACAATTTCTTTCCTAAGAAAATTGCATTTTTCAGGTTGTAATTTTAGGTTATGTGTTCTCAATCTTGAAAAAATTGCGTCCAATTTTAGGTTATGATCGAGTAAATTTTTTCCGTATATGACGATATCGTCAATGTACACAAAACATAAAAAACCTTGTAAACCTGACAACACGTGGTTCATAAGACGTTGAAAAGTAGCCGGGGCTCCAGTTAGTCCGAACGGCATCCTTAAAAAGTCATAATGTCCGAAAGGTGTGCTAAAAGCAGTTTTAGCTCTATCTTCTTGGTTTACTAACACTTGATGATACCCACTAGCGAGATCTAGTGTGGTGAAATATCTGGAATGACCAAGCTGGTCTAAAATATCTTCAATTCGAGGCAGGGGAAAGGCATCACCGATTGTAATTTCGTTCAATTTTCTAAAATCTACTACTACTCTCCATCGCTTTTCTCCGTCGGGGCCATTCTTTTTGGGTACCACTAGTAACGGGGAATTCCATGGACTTTTGCTTGGAGTAATTATTTCATTGTCAAGCATTTCTTTTACCTGTTCTTGGATAATTTCGCGTTGTTTTTCGGGGAGGCGGTACATCTTTTGGTTTATGGGTGCATGGTCTTGTTTTACGGGGATTGTGTGTTCGTAAGAAAGTGTGTGAGTCAATTTGTCATTTAATAAATAAAAAATATCGTTGTATTCTTTGCATATTTGTAATATAGAGTTTTTCTCTTCAATAGTCGCGTTTTCATCTAATCGTATATTTTTCATAAGTTCTTCTATTCTATCATTGTGTATAGAGTTTTTATTTAGGTTGAATAAATATTGTACATTTCCTTCAGGCGATGGTTCTTCTGTTTCTTTGTTGAGTAAGTTTTTAATAAGTTAGTTTTTAATTCAAACAATACTTTTGTTTTTATCGTTGCGACTTTATTTTAAGACGATAGAAATGATTCTGCTGCACAAAAACGTCTTACATTATATAATCTATCTTATCTAGTATATATGATATTTTCGGGTGCAATATTATCTATTACACGTTTTGCTTATTCAGGTAAAACGTGTAATATTTTATATGAATTTGAAAAGTAAAATATTCCCATATAATGTGGGAATTTTGTAGATAACGAATTTTAAGTAACTTAAGTTTTAAGAAACTTAAAACCGTTCAACACCTTCCCCTTAAAGGAGAATCGTGTTAATTTACGATTCAAAACTTTAGTAATTTTTTTTTTTTTTTTTTTTTTTTGTTGCAAACCCTTAAATTTTAACATTTTCATTTCATTTTTTTTTTTTTCTTTTCTTTCCCTTTTCTTTTCTTCTTTTAAATTTAAAATCATATTTTTATAAAGTATGGTAATAAAAAATTATATATTGTAATATATTATATAGTATAATAGTTAAAATTAGCTTGTAGGTACCCACATAATAAGTAATGAATTATAAGTAGAAAAGTAGTAAAAATTAATTCTAATTATTGATAATATTTATTTTTTAAGAAAAAAAAAACTTGTGACCTATAAAGTATGTTATTTATTTGTTTTATGTTTCATAAAATCTAAAAAAAAATATGTGGTTAAATGGTTTTAACCTATTTTTATGCACAATTTGCTCTTTACCATCTTCATTAACTATGGTACAATTTAAATCATCAATACTTATGACTTGAAACGGACCTTTAAAAAGTGGGTCAAGTTTATGTTTTAAGCGATCAGACATATTTAAAAGAACCAGATCACCAACTTTGATCTGAATTGGCTTAGAACTTTTATCATAGTAGGATTTTGAATTTAGCTTTAGTTTCGAAATTAACTGTCGAGCTCTGTCGAGTGAAATTTGTAATTTATATTTTAATTCTTTTTCCTAAGAATCCAGATTATATAATGGATCTATACGTGTGGAATTTAGAAAATCGTATTCTGAAGGGGTTTTCCCAAAAATTAGTTCATAGGGACAGTATCCGTGAACAGTCGAGGGAGTTGTATTGAAACAATATGTAAAGTAAAGTAGCCATTCATCCCAGTCGGTTTTGTTTATACTAATAAATGATCGTAAGTACTCGTTTAAAGTTCTATGACTTCTCTCGATTGTGCCTAATGTGGTAAGCCGTAGAAGTTTTATATTCAATGTTCAGAAGTTTGAGAATTTCTGTCATTGTCTGATTTTTGTATTCTGTTCCTAAGTCAGTTCTTAATTCTTTCATTGGTCCATAGATTAAGATGAAATTTTCAAATACAGCTTTTGCTATAGTTTTCGCATTTTTGTTTGGTACTGGAATAGTAACCAAATATTTTGTTAAATCACAAATTATTGTAACTGCATATTCATTACCATTATCGGATTTTATTAATGGACCTATTGTGTCAATTAAAACAATATCGAAAGCGCGCTGTGGTGTTGTTGTTATCGATAACTTTTCCTTTGTTTTTGTTCTTGTTTTATTTAATTGACATTTTTTACAGTTTTTTACAAATTTAGAGACGTCTCTAGTCATATTTTTCCATCTGTATTTTTGTTGTATTTTCTTTAACAATCTGGCGACACCTGAGTGTCCTCCAAAAATAGGATAGTTATGAAATTTTTCGATTAATCGTAATTTTTCGTCTTTTTTGGTTATTTGAATTAATTTAGGCGTTAACGCGATTTGTATCAATACAAGATTTTGTTCCGCAATATTTTTAAATTTTTGAACGTTCATAATATTAAATATATCATCATTTAATGTTAATTGCAATTTTTTAATATTGTATTTGCTGGCCTCTTTTTCTAGCCTTGGAAAAACTTGATTTAGATCAATATTCCCATTAGCAAAATAGGATTTTAAATCCATGCAAACTAAATTTTGTTTGCTGTTTTTTAAATATAATTTAGACTTATCTAAATTAAATACTAAGCGGATACAATTTTTAACTTCATTTTTATTTAATGTTTCGTATATTTTAGGTGGTATTAAAATTATATTATTGTCACATTTTGGTGTTTGGTTTTGATTTAGACTACGTGTGGTAGAGCGAGTGGTTACTTTTAAAATCACCTTTGCTGTATTTGTAATTTGTTTGATTTCATCAAAGTCCATTCTAGATAGAGCATCAGCTCCGTTATTGTCTTTTCCTTTGATGTATTCTACGGTGAAATCAAATTCTTCAAGATCTAGTCTCATTCTTGTCAATTTAGACGATGGATTCTTCATCGAAAACAAATATGAGAGAGGTCGATGATCTGTTTTTACCAGAAATTTTTTTCCATAAATATAAGGTTTAAAATAATTAAGGGCCCAGTGGATAGCTGTGAGCTCTTGTTCAATAACGGATTTGTTTTGTTCACCTTTTGTGAAAGTGCGTGACGCGTAAGCAATGAGAAGTTGAATTTCATTTGATTCTTGACTTAAAGTCGCTCCGCAGGATATTTTACTGGCATCTGTTGTGATACAAAAAGTTTTATTAAAATCTGGGTATTGTAAAATTGGTGGTCTAATAAGTGAATTTTTTAAGTATTGAAAAGATTTTTCGCATGAGTCATTCCAAGAAAAAGTAACATTTTTCCTCGTTAATCGAGTTAAATGATAAGAATATTCTGCGAAGTTTGGAATGAATCTACGGTAGTAGTTACAAAATGCGACGAATCTCTTAGCTGCACCAGCATTGTTAGGCTTAGGAAAATTTTTGATTAAATTAAATTTTGAATCATCAGGGAGAATGCCGTTGTTTGTGCATTTATGGCCAAGAAAAGTCACCTGGTGTTGGAAAAATTGACATTTATCAGGATGTAATTTAAGATTGAATTTTCTGCCTGACTGAAAAAACCTCTTTCAAATTTTGAAACATATGTTTTTCAGAACATCCAATAACAATTAAATCGTCCATGTACAGAAATGCTTTGGATGGACCAAGTCCAGAAAATGCAATACTCATCATTCTTTGAAATGAATTTGGTGCTATTTTTAATCCGTATGGGAGGCGAGTATATCTAAAAGAGCCTTTATCAGAAGAAAATGATGTTATGTCTCTGGAGTCAGGGTCTAATTCGACTTGCAGAAAACCTTGTATTAAGTCTAGATTACAAAAATATTTTGCACGTCCTAGCTGGTCTAGTATGTCGTCTATCCTAGGGAGTGGAAATTTGTCCGAAGTTAGTTTTTTATTGACCTGGCGATAGTCGATGACAAGTCTCCATCTTTTTTGTGGTTTTCGTGGAAGTGGTTTTTTAGGAACTAATAAAACAGGGCTATTGTATTCTGAGGTTGATGGTTCTATGATCTCATTTTTTAAAAGTTTTTCTATTTCTTTATTTACAATTTCTTTATGAGCGTGTGGAATGCGATAATTTTTAATATAAACGGGGTTTTCATCTTTCACTCGTAATTTTTGTTTGTAAAAATTATTTGAAGTTATTTTGTCTGTTTCCAGAGCAAAAATATCTATATATTCGGTGCACAATTTAGTTAACTTTTTTTTCGCAAGTTGTGGAAAATTTCTTGAAAGTTTATTTAAAATTTCAGTGTCGTTTTCAGATGTTACATTTTGAATTGGGTGAATATCATAATTTCTAAGATCTTCTGTTTTAATTGGAATGTTTTTTAATAAAATATTTTCTGACGTAGTGTTTAGAATATTTACATAAGGGTTTTGTTTTGAAATAAGGGTTCTTGCTATGAAGATTCCGTGAGCAATTTCTTGGTTTGGGATTAAAA
Source organism: Xylophagus ater (assembly GCA_963422695.1). Lineage (NCBI taxonomy): Eukaryota > Metazoa > Arthropoda > Insecta > Diptera > Xylophagidae > Xylophagus > Xylophagus ater. The sequence goes on along the minus strand of OY730485.1, from coordinate 27,940,024 downwards.
TTTCCTCTTCACTACTTGTATTAATTTTTTCATTTAAGTAAATTTTTCGCAAAACTTCACACCGTGCAGATAATGAAATGGAATTAGGTTCTGGACTGTCGATTATATCAAATACTATTTTATTATAATATCCGTCTGGACGTAATATTAATGAATTATCATTTTTTGAAAAATCCAGTATACAGTTATACTTTTTTATAAAATCTAACCCAATAATTCCTTCGACAGGTATTGGAAAATTTTGGTCCACAATTGCAAAATTGTGATATATATATATATTCTGGGAAGTATTTTCCACAATTATTTTTGATTTTACTGTGCCGAGCGTGCTTATAGAACCGTTTTCTATGCCATTAATTTTACATGGATTATATTTTTGTATTTCTGAATTTGGTTTTAGGAAATTTTCTTTAAAAACTGAGATATCTGCGCCTGTGTCCAATAAAAAGTTGTTGTAAGTACCACTTAAATCTGTTTTTAAAACAACGTAGCTATTAAGGTTTAAATTAATATTGTAAACATTTTTGTAAGTATTTAGTAGTTTTCATTCTGGGGGTCCCCTTCTTGATGTTGTTGGGGACCTATTTCGTTTCCCGGATTTTCTGCACGCATATTACGGATATTTCTATTGTTATTTCCGTTGTTTGGATTTTGTCTATTATAATTATTATTATTTTGTCGATGAATATTATTATTTTGTCGGTAATTACCGTTATTTCGATTGTTATAACTTTGATTATTTCTGTTATTAAAATTTCGGTTGTTATTTCTGTTAAAGTTTCTGTTATTATTGTATCTGTGATTTGGGTGATAGTTATTTCTATTGTTGTTGTAACTATTATTGCGTTTTTTAAAGTACATCACGTTATTATTTGATGCGCTATCGGTGCTTATACCGACAAATTTAGCAATTGCTTCATTCATATTTGCGAATTGAGCAGCATCCATTACGAGTTTTACTTTCGTATTCGTTGCATTTTTGGTGAAACATTTTATAGCAGTTTGTGTCGAATACTTTTGAGCAAGTTCAGATGGAACACCTTCTGCAATATAAGAGTTTTCTAGAGATTTTGTCAGTTCGTCAATTTCTTGAGTGAATGTGTTAGCTGACTTAGAATTTTGTTTAATACTCATGATTTTTGCAGTTAAGACTTCGGTAGATTCACGTTTAACTTTATTTTGTAAAGTTTGTGTGATAGCGGCTACGGTGGCTTCATTAGTTATTAGGTTACGAGCTGCGCACTCTAATTTGGTTTTAATCAAAGCAATTAATAAATTTAAATGGGGGCCGGCTTGTAAGTTAGTTAAATTAATTGCGTCAATGAATGATTGTAAATTTTCTGCTTTACCATCGAACTTTGGTAATAGCCTAGCAGCAAGGGATAAAAGCTTCTAAAGGCATTTTTATTTTTGGTTTTTCGTCTTCTATATCTGATGCGGATGGAGTAGAGTCAGGAGACGGATTATTGTCTTCCGATTGCGTGTCTGAGTCAGTTGAATTTGATACAACTAGCGTAATATTTATTTGTTCTCCGAATTGTAATTGCTTAGAATACGTGAGTTTTAGTAAACGAAGTGCATTAATGATTTTATGTTTAATTTTTTCGAAAAGTTTTTGAGATTCTGTATTGTTTGGGAATTGTGTGTCGTATTTTTGCAAGATTTCTGCAATTTTGTTATATTCTATAATTAAAGTATTTTTATGAGCTTCCGCTGTTAACCCTTTCGGTGGTTTTTTAATATTTACGCACTTATAGCTTTTATTAAAATTTAATAAATGTGGTTTTATCAAGTTTTCGTAGGTTACTGTCCATGTCATTGGTAAATTCAGTTATAGTATTTTAATGAAATTTATTCGAATTTTTATGAAATTTATTAGGATTAAAAATTTTAATTTTTGAAATTGGGACAAAAATTTTGATGATTAAAATGTGTACGAAACTATGGTAAAGATTCTCTGAGGATTCAAAAAAATCATTATGTTGCGAAAAATGTATATTTTTTTTTTTTTTTTCAAAATATAGTATATTTATTTGATTGTCAACCAAAGTATTTTTAACTTTAATGGCTACAATTTATCAAAAATATTTATGTATATAGGGTATTAATAATAATATAATTTTAAACTACTTGCGGTTTTGACCTTAAATTAAATTTTTAATTATAAAAATTTTTTTTTTCATTTATTTTATTTTTATTTTGATGATTTTTGTCTTGGTATGGTCGACTTTTTTTTTTCTTTTATTGTTGTATAAATATATTATTTTAATTCTGCCATTGACTGTCCTCTAGCGAAGTATTTGCGCTTCATGTTTTTGTGCCACATCTTGTACAAATTTAGTACAGTATTTAATATCATTAGAATTGCTATAATGTACAGGCACACAATAACATCAGTATTTTGGATCGTAGCTTGATCGATTTCAATGGTGTTTAAAACGGTACCATCGTTTGAAGGCGCTGAAGATTTTGATTGGGTTTTTCCCATATTTAAAACAATATTCACACAGGATTATTATAGTTTTTATAAACTTTAAACTAAAAACGTCAAAAAAAAAAAACTTCAAAAAAACAACTTCCAAAAAAGTTTCACGAAAACTTCCAGAAAAACTTCAAAAAAGTCTTGCAAAAAAAAACTTCAAAAAAAAACTTCCAAAAAACTTCAGGAAAAAAAAAACTTCCAAAAAAAACTTTAAAAAAAAACTTCCAGAATTTAAATTTTAAACTGAACACTTGAAAAATACAATACTTTTGTTTTTATCGATGCGACTTTATTTTAAGACGATAGAAATGATTCTGCTGCACAAAAACGTCTTACATTATATAATCTATCTTATCTAGTATATATGATATTTTCGGGTGCAATATTATCTATTACACGTTTTGCTTATTCAGGTAAAACGTGTAATATTTTATATGAATTTAAAAAGTAAAATATTCCCATATAATGTGGGAATTTTGTAGATAACGAATTTTAAGTAACTTAAGTTTTAAGAAACTTAAAACCATTCAACATTCTTGTTCTAAATTGTATATTTCGTAATAGTTAAGGGGACGTGTGCTGAAATTAAAAGGGGCGATTTTCGTTCCTTTCATTTTGGTATTGAGTACACAAAGCGTTATTTTTCCGTTATCAGGCCTAACTAAACAACTTCCAAGGTATACTCCTTCGCTTAGTTCTTTCGACAAGCAGAGTCTATCTTGTTTGAAATCCACTTTTATTTGAATCAGTCTTCGGGAGCCGGGCGGAATATCAATTGCTCTCTGAGTCTCCACTTTATACTCCGTTTCGTCCTGTGCTTGATTCGTTAAAGTTTGTCCGTTCCATGAGCCGCTTACAATTTTAACCTCTGATTCAGGTGTTTCCACCTGTTCGTTGGTGACATCTATATGGACCTTATCCATGGAATCTATGGTCGTACTTTTTAAAAATGGAATTCCGAAGTTATCTTCATCAATTCTAATTTCGGGAAAAGTTAAACGTTTATTTGGGCCTTCAATATTGCAATTACGAGAAAGGAAATCGAACCCTAAAATTCCATCTCCTGGAATTGGAGTAGTTTTTTCCACCACATGAAATTTACATGATTGCGATATGGGGGGTGGGAAATTTGTAAGACATGTACCTATTGTTTTTCCGGTGCCGAAAACAGTTTGAATAATTGTTTTTTCTTCTCTGTTAATTTCTATATTTTCTTTTATTGACGATTTTTTTATTATACTTATATCTGCTCCCGTGTCTACTAGTAATTCGGCCGGATTGTTTATTATAATTGGTAAAGGTATAAAAGTACCTTTACGCATTTAGCAAGGGTAGGTAATTTTTGGGCGGGCTGGCACCTTGTCTCGTTTTCTTGGGGGCTAAGGTGACAGCCCTGTTTTAGTTTTCCGTCTGTTTAATTGATGGGGAATTATTTTCATCCCACAATTTTTTTGCTATACAGTTTTCTATAGTGTGTCCAGGTTGTTGGCAGAAAATGCATTTGTGCATATTGTCTACAGGGTCTTCGAGTTCCCTATTGTCATTTGGTTCATTAGATATCATGTTAATTCGTTTTGTTGGGGTCGGTAACGTTTGAGAATTACAATTGTTGTTCGTATGCCCATGTACTCGGCATCGACTACAATATGGTGTATTCATACGCGTACGGCATTCATTATACGTATGCCCAAAACGATTGCAAAATCCGCATGGTGGTCGGGGGTTCGATGGGTTTTGGTTGTGGGGATTATTGTAGGAGTCATTGTTTCGCGGTGAGTTGTTGGAATTGTTATTATTATTCCCTTCTTCAAAATTTTGTCCTCTGTTGTTGTTAATCCCTCCGACGAACCTATTGTTATTGTTTCCAAAATTGGTGTTGCAGTTATTGTAATGATTATTTTCGTTGTTGGAGTAGTTTTGGTTGTGGTTATTGTAGTTGTTGTAACTGTTATTATTATTGTTTGGTCGGTTTCTGTTATTTGTGTTGTAATTGTTGTAGCTATTGTAATTATTGTTGGCTTGACCTCTATTGCTGTTGTTGAAATTACTATTTCGATTGTTGTTGTTATTTGTATTATTGTAATTGTTGTTTCGGGTAGTATCGCTGTTATTGAAATTGTTATTTCTGTTGGTGTTGTTGTTGTTGAAGTTGTTGTTGAAGTTAGTGTTTCGGTTGTTGTTGTTGTTGAAGTTGTTGTTGCTGTTGTTATTGTTGTAGGAGTTGTTGTTTCTGTTGTTATTGTTGTTGAAGTTGTTGTTTCTGTTGCTGTTGTTGTGGTTGAAGTTGTTGTGTCTGTTGTTGTTGTAGTTGTTAAAATTGTTGTTTCTGCCATTGTGGTTGTTGTTGAAGTTGGTATTTCTGTTATAATTGTCGTTGTTGAGTCCGTTTTGATTTCTGTTGCCGTTATTGTTGTAGTCGTGGTTGCTATTGTAATTGTCATTTGAGTTGGTTACGTTTCGTTCCTCTGTTTGGGGGTAGAACATTTGCGACATGGTTGGTGTGATAGGATTCAACAGATTTGGAGTATTTAGAGTAAATTGTCTTTCCGCTGATTCAAGAAATTCCGCCTTACTTGTCAGTGCATCGAAATCTTCGTGCTTTTCGTGTAGGAAGAACAACCTGTGATTTGAGTTCAGTATTCCTGCTTGGAAAGTGAACATTGCGGTTTCTTCTAGATCTTTTGTAACGGAAACGTAATGATTTGGATGCCTTTGTATGGCCTGATTTACACATTCCTTCAATAATGACTTCATTCGTCCTGCAAATCCTGTGAGAGTTTCGCCAGGTAATTGCTTGGAGTTCTGAAGTTCATGAATTAAAGTGGCGTAAGGTCTTCTGGAAACTAATTTCGAAATTAAAGTATCTAAAAAGGTTGTTAAATCGGTTACCGATATATTATCTAAAAGGGATGCGGCACGTCCACGAAATCGTGTGGGTAGTAAAGAAACAAGTATGGGTTGTTCATCCTTACTAAGTATGTCATGGATTGTTTGACAGCACTTAGCAAAAACTTATACTTCCGACGCTAAATTTGGTCCGAGTTCCGCGTGAAGTAAAGGGATTGAATTAAAAACGAATTGAGACACTTTGTTGCAATCTATGGACATTTTAGTTTCTTTTAATTCACTATGTAAAATTATATCGGCCTTAAAATCTAGTTGTTTTTTTAACAAGTGTTTCCTAGGGCTTATATTCTCTGGTAAATCGTTGGTAGTTGGAGATTTTGGTGTTGATCGTGCGAAATGGTGTGGTAAATTTGGAGCGGAAAATATACGTCCGCTTCTGGTGCGCCCAGGTTCGAGCGTTGTTGGTGATCCAAAAACTGGACTGGTGTTGTCGAAGGAGAACTCGTTTATTTGCTCCTCAAAAGTCAGTTCGTGCACCTCGTTATGTGTTTCCGAAGTCAAACCTGGTTGAATCATTCGTCAATTTGCCACAACTGTCTTATTTTTAGATTCGGGGATCTGAGATTTTTAATGCTTAGCAACTCAGATCCTACCGGCTGCGCCAGATGTTGTGGAGCAAAAAGGACGACCTGATCCTTCCCAGGACGACTCTGGGAAACTTTTATTTTATATGGAATTTTTGTCTCCGGGGGTCGGAAATCCCGGTAACACGATGCAATTTTAATATACAATAAAAATTAAAACGCTTACCCCTTGTTGGTTCAAAAAAAACACTTCCTTGTTTTTTTTTTTTTTTTTTAAAAAGAAATAAATTTATTTAGTATTTTACAAGATTACAATTTTTTGGCCAATCTTAACAATTTTAACCTTTTCACTATTAATATAACAAAATATAAACAATTTGTTATTGGAATTTTTCTTTTTTCCTCACAAATTTTGGCCAATCTTAACAATTTTAACCTTTTCACTATAAATATAACAAAATATAAACAATTTGTTATTGGAATTTTTCTTTTTTCCTCACAAATTTTGGCCAATCTTAACAATTTTAACCTTTTCACTATAAATATAACAAAATATAAACAATTTGTTATTGGAATTTTTCTTTTTTCCTCACAAATTTTGGCCAATCTTAACAATTTTAACCTTTTCACTATAAATATAACAAAATATAAACAATTTGTTATTGGAATTTTCCTTGTTTCCTCACAATTTTTGGCCAATCTTAACAATTTTAACCTTTTCACTATAAATGTATCAAAATATAAACAATTTGTTATTGGAATTTTTCTTTTTTCCTCACACTTTTTGGCCAATCTTAACAATTTTAACCTTTTCACTATAAATGTAACAAAATATAAACAATTTGTTATTGGAATTTTTCTTTTTTCCTCACACTTTTTGGCCAATCTTAACAATTTTAACCTTTTCACTATAAATGTAACAAAATATAAACAATTTGTTATTGGAATTTTTCCTTTTTTCCTCACAATTTTTGGCCAATCTTAACAATTTTAACCTTTTCACTATAAATGTAACAAAATATAAACAATTTGTTATTGGAATTTTTCTTTTTTCCTCACACTTTTTGGCCAATCTTAACAATTTTAACCTTTTCACTATAAATGTAACAAAATATAAACAATTTGTTATTGGAATTTTTCTTTTTTCCTCACACTTTTTGGCCAATCTTAACAATTTTAACCTTTTCACTATAAATGTAACAAAATATAAACAATTTGTTATTGGAATTTTTCTTTTTTCCTCACACTTTTTGGCCAATCTTAACAATTTTAACCTTTTCACTATAAATGTAACAAAATATAAACAATTTGTTATTGGAATTTTTCCTTTTTTCCTCACAATTTTTGGCCAATCTTAACAATTTTAACCTTTTCACTATAAATGTAACAAAATATAAACAATTTGTTATTGGAATTTTTCTTTTTTCCTCACACTTTTTGGCCAATCTTAACAATTTTAACCTTTTCACTATAAATGTAACAAAATATAAACAATTTGTTATTGGAATTTTTCTTTTTTCCTCACACTTTTTGGCCAATCTTAACAATTTTAACCTTTTCACTATAAATGTAACAAAATATAAACAATTTGTTATTGGAATTTTTCCTTTTTTCCTCACAATTTTTGGCCAATCTTAACAATTTTAACCTTTTCACTATAAATGTAACAAAATATAAACAATTTGTTATTGGAATTTTTCTTTTTTCCTCACAATTTTTGGCCAATCTTAACAATTTTAACCTTTTCAAATTAGTTCCGACCAAAAGACCCTTTTTGTTTTTTTTTCTTTTTACGAGATATCGCGTTTTGAAAACCAAGAAACAATGAAAACGTTTTGAAAACCAAAAAACAACTGAAAACGTTTTTAAAACCAAGAAACAATGAAAACGTTTTGAAAACCAAGAAACAACTGAAAACGTTTTTAAAACCACGACCGGTCAATTAAAAAGGAGTTAAACGCGTTTTGGAAATCAATAAACAACTAATCGATAATTGATTTCAAATCGATCAAGAAATTTTTAAAAAGAATAAAAAATTTGTCAAAGTACTTTAAGTTCATTGTACTTTGACCGATATTAGTTATTTTCGCGTAATTGACAAAAATAATTATTCTTGGAAGAAAAATAATTATTAAAAAAAAGTGTTCGCGTACGCAAATTTTTGATATCGTATAAGAACAAAAAAGTGAATTCAAATATCGTTATACTAAAATTTGTTAGTATACACTTTTTTTGTGTATTTCGACATAAGAAATTTATGTCGAAACGAAATAATAATTTTATTAACATATTTCGAAATTGTTTATATTTCGAAATATGTTTAATAAATTTAAATGATTATTTACGCATTTTTATTAAAAATTGAGTTTCAAAATGCTGGGTTCGATAACCGCTTTTTGGTCGGAAACGATTTCTTGGTACCGGGTGTACCATATCAGAAGTTCCAAGTTTGCAAGGAAATTTTCAGAAAAGAATATGTAGCCTCCATTTCATAACAAAAATTTTTATATTCCAAAAAACGTTCTACCATGTCAAATGACGAATTCAATCTTGTATTGCAATCTATTTTTGGTTTTTTTAGTTTCATAGCATTAATTAATACTAAAATATTGGTAGTTCTTAGCTTTTTGCAGACAAATCTAATTTCAGATAGTTTTTTTGCATTAAAATTTTCTTGTATAACACCATACAAGTATATTGCTAGCTGTAAGGTATGAGCTGCGCAACGCACAGAAGTTAATAAGCCATGCTCGTTATTTTAAACCAAATTAAATGTTTCATCATTATCACTGTGGTATATTTTATGAAATGCAACCATGTCATTTTCATCCAGAACTAGATTTGTGTCCGTTACCGTATCAGAATTCAGCTCTTCATCATCAAAATCTTCTTGTAATTCATTCATTTCTTGATTTGTTCGCACCATTATCGGTCGTTATCGTGTAAATTTGATTTAAATCAATTTCAAATGTTGTTAAAATGTCTAAGAGTTCTTCCTTAATATATTCGGCTGTATGCCTTTTCTTCAATTCTCTCATTGCTAAAGTACGGATAATTCTTTTCCGTTTAAAATGAATTGTGCGTTAATACCTAGAATGGATCTGTCACATCTTGTTGCGATATCTAATTTGATACTGATTAATTTTTTGTTGGTTTCTTCTTTTATGTTTAATTTTATTTTATCCGCCATATTATTTACATACTTTCTGACGTTCTCCTCATTTATTTTAATTTGTGTATTGAGTCCAGTCAGAATTGGTTTAATAATTTTTTGCAAACCTGAATCAATGATGAATCTCATTAGTATATTATTATTAATGTTAATAATTTACTTACCTGAAAATTCTAAACTAGCGAATGGACAACTATTTTTGGTAACTATTTCCACGCATGCCTAGATTAATTTTTTTTCTGACATGGCAATTGAAATGTTTTTGGTGGTGAATTGCATATCGGTTAAAGTTATTTGGCAAATTTGAATTTCTTCCCGTTTCTTCTTTTCTTCGGGTTCCGCTTTTTCCTTTTTTAATAATTGAAATTCATCCGGATGAAGACGCTCTATATGTCTTTCAAAATTGGATGCGTGGTTTCCATTAATTTTTATTCCGCAATTTAAAATTTGGCAAACACCATTCTTATTAACAAAATCCATTTTAAAAAATTTTCTTACTGGGTTTTCAATTTTTCTTCCCATTTTGAATTTATAGATGTCTGACATTTGACTTTGAGCAGTATTGTCATATCCTAAAAGTTTTTCTTAAAAACTTTTTGTTGTTCGATGGCGTTGATTTACGATAAAATTACAATATAGCGAAAAAGCAGTCGAAGAAAAAAAAATTTTTTCTCCAAAAAATTGATTTTTTTTGAGGATAGGAGCGAAAAAAACCGAAATAAAAATTCCGTTCCCGGTTCTGGTTACGGTTTGTGATTTTTTAAAATTTCGGTTCAGTTACGGTTAGGGTTTTTCTAAAAATTGCGGTTAATTCCGGTTTTCGGTTCAGTTCCGGTTCGATTCTCTGGTTAAAATACCGATGATATGATTGAAAATTTTTTAAGTTAATTTAATTTTTTTTTTTATTGTGTTAAATAAGTACTATTAAATTCATAAAATTGGATTCATATTGTCTAATCAATAAGAATATAACCGAAATAAATAGATCAGAAACAATTTCGCGATATTCAACAAACCTCCAATTCTAACAAGTCATTAATCATTCAACACGGATTTTTGGGTTCGAAATTCCTTTTGTATACTTTTTACATGTCATCCAGATTTGCTGCCCATGAATGTGTTTAGAGAATGAATTTAATGAATAATGCGCTCAATTAAAAAAAATTATTTTGTCTCCTTGTGTACTTTCATTTCATTTTCATGCAAAAACTATATCATGAACATTTTATAAAATATGTAAACAATTTTATTACACAAATTCAAATTTATATTAAGTTTACTCAAAATAATTAATAAATAATAAAAACATTTTAAATAATTACCGAAATCAATTATTTAAAAATTTAAATTAACCATGGATTACAATTTGACAGTTGCATTGGATAACATTGGAAAACCGTTGGAAAAATGGAAAAATCTATAGTTTGGTTACCAAGGTGAAAAAAAAGTGAACAAACGCATTTCGTTAACCACAGATTCATAATCATGGATTAGGCAAAATCTGTGATTACCTAATCACAGATTTGACCAAGAGTGAACAAATCGGCCCTTAATATTAAAAAAAAATCTAACTAAGAAAATTAAAAAAATATAAGAATATACGTTTAGGATCTTAATTGTGGATGTCACGTTTTTACCGTTAGCATCTTGTACAATAATGCTTCGGATAAAGCCACACATACTTCTTAAAAGGGTCTTTTGCAAGTATAGCCAAATTGTTTAATCGTTCTTGGCCCATGGTTGTGCGCTCGCAATTTTGCCGCCCCTCAAACGTGCCGTCCGAAGCAACTGCTTCATTTGTGTCGTGCTTTGCACGCCGCCGTATGTATATATATGTATATATATATAAATTTTTTTTTCGTCTTCAAAGAAACAAAACTCGAAATTTCCAATTTTTTTTTTTTTCAAATCTTTATATTTAAATTCTCTGTACTTCCTTTTTCTCAAGAAATTCTATTTAAAGAGAACAAAAAAAAATGGCTTGAAATTCATCCGGACACAAAAATAGTCGCTTTTATATTAAAATTTAAAGAATTTAAGTGGTGAGCCTCAAATGTGTAAAAATTATGATTAGGACATCCGCGATTTGACTATAAAAGTTTTATGTTTAGTTTTGCGTTAAATTAAACCAAAATTGCTTTCGAAAATTTTCCGATTCAATTACGATTTGCATCAAAATAAGTTCCTTTTTCCTTTTCTAATTATATAATATCAATAAAATAATATAATTTTACAAAACTCACCCCGCGATCCGAAGCAGGAGGCCTCCCCCTTCGTACCTGTAATTACTTTGGAAACGAATTTAAATTTTGAATTAGCATTAAATTTTTCTGGTTTTCTTCTTCTTTTTTTCTTTTTTGTTTCTTTATTTATTCATTCATTTATTTATTCATTTATTTATTTATTTATTTATTTATTTATTTATTTATTTATTTATTTATTTATTTATTTATTTATTTATTTATTTATTTATTTATTTATTTATTTATTTATTTATTTATTTATTTATTTATTTATTTATTTATTTATTTATTTATTTATTTATTTATTTATTTATTTATTTATTTATTTATTTATTTATTTATTTATTTATTTATTTATTTATTTATTTATTTATTTATTTATTTATTTATTTATTTATTTATTTATTTATTTATTTATTTATTTATTCATTTATTTATTCATTTATTTATCCATTTATTCATTTATTAATTTACTTATTTATTTATTTAGCAAAATAATGAAAGAAAAGAAAATATTATTATTATTGAAGAAGTTAAACTTCGTCAATGTAACAACAACAAAAAAATGCAATTATTCCCTATTTCGGGCACAAAACCAGAACGGGGCCCGACGATCATTTCCTCTTTCGTTGATGACAAATCCATCCATGAACGGTTTTTGCACGCAAAACAGAATGAAGGTCCAAATTGAAGTTCATGCAAATGACGGCTCAATATATGGGGTATTCCGCATTGTGTTCCATGCTGAATTAATTATGCAAAAACCCCGATCCATTTTGTTATGGATGATTTTGTTTGTTGAGAAAAAAAATGAATTTTGTTTTTCTCTTGCCCTCTTTTGAACAAGAAACAAAATGAATTTGATGAAGATGTTGAAGAATAGTACGGCATTTGTAACTTGCACCTGTCCCTTCGCATCTTTCCTATTTATATATGGTTTATGGATTCAATCCCAAGCCACAATTCTTAGGTACTTATAAAGCTGATTCTTCGTGTATTTAATTTTCTCGATCACTTATTCACTTTTTTTTTTCTAAAATGACCTGACTTTAAATTATTTCCAAAAAAAAAATGTTTTTATTTAATTTTTTTCTTTCCACGTTTACGAAACAAAACTTGGCTTTTTTTTTTCAAAATGTCTCCTCTCTTTTCTTCTTAATTTGGTTCACTTGAACTATGTGCAAAAAAAAAATTTTTTTCTTCTAACTATTTTTCCTCATTTGATAAAACAATTCCTTTTCTTGAAATAAACACTTATTTAAAATATCGGGTTTCTAACCAACCATTCTGCTTATTTTTTTTTTTCGAAATCCAAAACCCAACTTGCCTGCTCCATGATTCAAATAAGACTCTTCTTTCGACCAAATTTTTCTTTTCATTTTTTTATCTCCCGTTCGCAAAATTTTTCAGTATTCAACCAAAACCGGTATTTTTTTAAATTTTGTGATCGTTCGTTCACACTAGCGGATTTCATTGGTTCACTTTCTCATGAAAACATTCGATATTACGGGGCATTTTTTTGTTTTCTCGTTTTTCATCTTTCTCCTATATTCTATTTAATATTACCAGGATATATGCGTTGGAATGATTTTCCGAGAATTAATTGTGGAACAAAGAGGAAAGTTGAAAATCAGCTCGCACAATGGTAACTAAAAAGAAAGACGCGATTTTTTTTTTTTTTTTGGTCGTGAAGACAAAAATGTAAGGATATAAAAAACCCACCGTTACATTGCTTGATTGATTGGTTGACCTTATGTTTGAATTTTCTAAATTCTGTTTGTTTTCATGTAGAATTATGTCTTTTGCCACATGTCTTGCAGCCATGTTTTGACCAAATGCTTGTTTTTAAGACAATTGAAACATAAATTCTTTTGTTTTACAAAATCTTTTCTTTCCTTGATCGAAAGACTGATCATGATGAAGTGTGATTGCTTGTCTTGTGTAGAAACTTGTGATTCCTATTAATTTCGTTGCAGACTTGATTTAATGATGATAATTCATAGGTTCTGTTGTTTATAAATGCAGTTAGCTCTGAGAATTTAAGATCTTTTGCTTCGGATCGTTTTGAACATTCTCAACGCCACAATTTTAATGACTCTATCCAATTTTGGAAATAACACATAAATTAGCCAAGTATCCCAATGCTCTGTGGGAGTGTTAAGAGCCTTCAGTGCCCTAACCTATTCATTAATGTTACTTGATAGTGTCCTCAAGCCACTTGTTAATTTCTGCTGTTCCATAATTTTTTGGAGATATGAGTCGATAATAACTTTTCTTTTGTTAAAAGTATTGACCAATTCGTCATAAGCTTAAATGTAATTCGCATCGCTAATTGTTAAATTTGTTTTGCGCCTTCCCCACTAAACTTCTTTTTAAATATTGTATTTTCTCATGCGCTGATAACTTTGAATTGTTGTAAATTAGATTTTTAAAAAGATCATGGAACTCTGGCCATTCGTTGTAGTTTCCATTGAATGATGGAATTTCAGTCGATTTCAATCTAAACGATTAAATTTGAGTTTGAACGTTTCTCTGACGTTGATAATCTAAAAAAACCTTTTCTGTGGCCTGCTTAGTTGGTGACATTTCATTTAGAATGCGTCTTGCTTTTGCTTTGATATTGAAATATTTGTTTTCAATTGATACCCTTTCATGATCTTGTACCGCTTGGTCTTTGCATTCTTCGCATTATTCAATCTTAAATTGAATCATTTCAAATTGTTTAAGATAGTCGTTTAATTTCTCAATCCGTTCTATGATTTGTTCATTGTCTGCTTTATTCATTTGTAAGATATTGAAATATGTTTCTATTCTTGTAATTTGGCTTTTGATTGACCCGTTTTTTAATTAATTGTTTCATAATGATAAGCTACTTATAAGAATGCTTAAGGGTTAAGACATACTAAATCAGAATTCTCTTTAGAAAAAAAAAACATTTTTTTTCAAAAAATATTGAAATCCGTTCAAAATTTTTTACTGTGTAGTGTTTTTTTTTTGTTCTCAAATTTTTGTACACACAATTCTCTTTTTTCCCTTTTGACTTTTTACAATGTATTTGCGCTGTTTAATTGATTTTGTGAGCGTATTGGTTCTATACCAATTTTGTGAAAATGTATGAAAGATTCGATTCTTAACAAAACTGAACTGAGAATTTTGAAATTGTTGTCTTTCAACTGTACTAACTTATTAATGCTTATGAATAGAAAAAACACGGATCTGTTTGTTTTTTTTTTTAAATCCGACACTGAATCCGCTACGAATAGGACCAAAATATAGTGCATTTGTATAAAAAAAAAAACAGCGAATGCGTCTTTTAATTTAAAAAATTATTATTAATTCAGTAACATAAATTAAACAATGCGTTTAATATGACTGACTCAATCTCGCTTCAAAAGTAGACTGTGTCTTTTATTCATTTGGTTTTAATTAGCTGATTTGGTTGGAACAAACTGCAAAAGTATGTAACAAAATCTCAAGGCATATACAAACTCATGGTATAGAGAATTTTTAATTGCGTACGTAACTTAAAGAACATTTATATTGAAACTGTAACACATTTTAACACAATTTATACTTTACTTATTTAACTTATTTAACCGACTTCACTATTTTCTGGCTGATTATCAACTAACTTGAATAAAGAATTATGTTCTTCAAACGTGCCGTTAATTTCCGTAATTATTTAAATTGCGAATTATAGACTTTATGCTTATTAATTAATTAATTCGCGGATCTAGTCGCTGAAATTTTTCCCACTTTCGTCGGAAAACTTTTCCAGCGATTCTTCTACGTCTCGAAATACAAAACTGTTATGCTTTCTTTCTGTCATTGTGTTATCCTTCTTTTCTGTTGGTTGTACTTATTTTTCTTCTTTTTCTTTAGGATCGTTCTTATATTATTCTGGATTATCCTGTTCGTTTGATATTAAACCGAGAAAGGCATCCAGCATTTGATTGCTCGCAGCACCTTCTTTGAATAAAGCGTCATATTCTCGTTGAGCTAGTTCGTATTTTATATTATATTGATAAGAAAGACCTTTTACTTTTAGAATGTCTTTTAGCTGGCGGGTATTTAGAGCATTTAACCGTCCATAAATTTAATAAAATATCCTTCTGTTCAAAATTTGCTAATGCATCTATTATCAAATTTATTTAAAATGTTTCTTTGCGTTTCTTTTTTTTTTTTTTTTTACATTGTATTAGTTTTCAATATGCGAACAAAAAAAATATTTTCTGAAGAGAAAACTTTTAGATTCAAAAAAAAATAATTTAAATTTCAAAAATTGTAAATCAATAAAACTTATTGTATTTTGCTTACGGTACAGCCTTTTTATTATTTTACCAATTAACTTTTCAAAATTATTTAAAGGAAAATTGCAATAAAATGTACAAAAATAGTTTTTTTTTCTTCAAAATTTTTCAATTGAAATTAGAAGCAATTTATACTTTCAATACTCTTTCTCTTAAATTTCGTTACTAACTGCAAATTACATTTTCTGTTTTTTCGTTTTAAATTTAAGGACTATTAGTTTTCGATAATGATATGTTTTTCTTTAACGCGTTACTTTATTCTTGGCGTTTTATGTTTTTAGGTTTTTCACTTTCAAATATTTCGTAACTGTCACAACTTTTCCGCGTTTTCTTTAGTTGATCAAACTCTTTTGAAAATTTTCGTGTTTTATTTTACAAGTTAGCGCGCGCTTTCAACAAAAAAATGTTCCCATATTCACAACTTCTGACACCATAGTTTGTAGGAGGATTCGGGAAAATGAATAAGAAAAGGCACAACATATCTAAAAGAATATAATTTATTAAAAATATCCGTAAAAGTTAAACTTATAAAATTTCTACAAATTTTTTTTATAATTTGAATTAAAGAATTAATATGAATTTAATAATGATTTTAAACAATGATTTTAAACGTGATTTTAAACTATGATTTTAAACGTGACCGTTGCTTATCGTTTCCAAATGAGAAGTGATCTCGTCTCACTTACCAAAACTGATGATGATAATAATTAACGATATTATAATAATAAATTAGTATTGCTACTATTCCTACATTCATATTGAAATTTTTTTTTTTAATTAATTTAGTGGTTTCCGATTCGTTGTAATTTTGATGTCCCAGGATTTCGAGTTGATTTTTTTGCTTTTTTCTTTCTTTTGGTCAGAAACAAAAAAACGGAAATCTTTTTTTGGCTTTGCGCACGAACACAAATAGTTTCTATGTTCATTTTCTTTTCTTTTTTTTTTAATATATATATATATTAAAATTATTAAGCCCCGCCGTTTCGTAATATTATTAGTTTGTTAAATTTTATATTATAAAAAAAAGCCGTAATTCACTATATTTTTTTTCCCACTTTGAACAGAAATATGCTTTTCAAACTTGGACTTTTACACCATTTTTTTGTTTTATTTTTTATATAAATTTTCTTCTTATTTTTTTTCTTTCACTTTGACGAAAAGAAATTATATTTTGAATTTTTGGAATTCATTTTCCTTTTTCCACTTTCCTAAATTAAACGTAGCATTTAATAATATAAGAAAATCAAAAGAATGATAAAACAAAATTTTCGTTCCTTTTTTTCGTATTTTATTCTCGAAGAGCAAAAAAAAAGCTTAAAAAATATATATTTTGTCGCTTGCAATTAAGTCCTCTTAATACTTTACATGTACATTTGTCTTTTGTAAATTTCGAAGGTGGTAAATTTAATTCCTTTTCCATTTTAAGTATTTCTAATTCGATTTTATACATTTGTCTTTCTATCATGCCGACTTTAGATTGTAAAAGTTTATTTTCAAGTATCATTCTTTTTCTTTTCAACTGTAATATATCGTCTTCAGCAATAGAGACTTTTCTTTTATTTCTACTTATCTGTACTTGTTTCGTTGATATTTCATCAATATCAGAATTTGATAAAAGTTTCTTCTCATTTTCAACAGTACCTAGGCAGTTTTAAACTTTTTTGTAATGTTGAACTTGATCTTCGATTTGGTATGCTATTCAAAGTTGGTTCATCGTTACGGGTTATTTCGATTATTAATTTGTCACTATCATCAAATTTAATATTTTTACTTGCTGTCCCATTTTTTCGATTAACTACCTTTTCCATCGTACGCTTACGCCAATTTTGCCAAGTTATATCTCGTGTATATATCTCTAATCTCTACTATCATCGACAATACACCTGGCTTTACATTGACCTTCTATTTCCATTCAATTTTTAGCTTTATCTTCATGAGACAGTTGATTTGAAAATTTTCCAAATAAAATATCTTTATTTTCTTTTATTAATTGTAGCAAAAACATTTTATTTTCCATGGTTTTTAGCAGTTGAAAAATTTGAAACAAGTTACAAAAATTGATAAGTGCGATAATCATTTGACATACATATGTATCACATTGTCACGACATCTAAGTATTTTTACTAAATAACCCAAAATACTTTTTTTCTATACGCAATGGAGGCACTCAATACGAATCGGTCTAGTTCTCTTTCATTTCTGGATTGTAATCCTTAGATAAATTCCTATAAGTTCGACCATATCAATCGATGGTTCATTTTTCATTCTTTTTCCTTGATTTCACAACATCCAATATTCGTCTGCCAGAAAAAATTCTAGGCTCTTCGAATACTACTGGACAATTGATGTTTTAATGCAGTGGAAAGGTACCGATCTAGCTGAAACTGGTATCTGCCGAGGAAGCAAATATGAAATGTCCACAAATAGTAATATCATTTTACGAAGAATTGTCTCTTATGGTATTCAATTAATGAAAATCAATCTTATAGGATTTATCCTCCCTTTTCATATAAAATAACTGAATTATCTTTTTTTTGTTTAAATTCAAATTAAATTTAACTTTTAGTCAAATAATAGGAAATTTAGAAAAAGAAAAATTTGTAGTCATTGTCGAAATTTCTTTTCTTTTTTAATTCCGTTAAGTGATAAGAATTCTTTGATTTTTCAATATTTTTCTGTTTTTTTAATGAAAATAAACGTGAAAAAAATAAATGAAAAACGAAATAAAATAAAAAATAAAATTAAATAAAAAATAAAATTAAATAAAAAATAAAATAAAAAAACGACACGTCCTTTCTCAAAGGAAATCTATGTTCTACTGCCATATTTGAATTTTTTCTGCCTTTTTTTGGATTTTTCATTCTTTCTTCTAAGTTTACTATATTTTCCTTTTGTTGTGTTACTTTTAAGGTGCACTTTCACTTTACTTGGCACCGAGTCACTCCGCGTTTATTAAAAGAACGGTTTTATTATTCAAAAACTTCTTTATTTTCCTCAAATGTATAATTAAATAAAATTAAATTATAATTACCAAAATTATTACACTTATAATTTTAATATTAATATTTATTTTAGGAAGGAGGATGTTTCCCTTGGAGCGCGTATCGAGGACTGACTAGAAAATGACAATTTTCTAGTCTTGAAATAGTTTCGAAAAGTTAACGTAAATCGTTCTCACGAAAATCTTTCTCACGATCAGTTTGAATTAATTCCTAAGTTTTGTTTTTCAGTAAATTTAAAACTCGAATTTCAATTTACTTTTACTAAAATCGCGAATTTAGCATTTTGTAATTTAAGAACTTAGGAATTTGTTATTTTATATTTCCATAAAATATAATAAAATCATTTTGCTGACCGCGATTAAGAAATTCGAGTTATGAGAAGATATGTGTAATTTTGCTTTATAACATTCCTCCTTCCATATTTAAAAAAAAAAAAAAAGTTATTTAAAACATTTATTTTTTTTTTTCAATATAGTTTCAAAGTATAAAATTTATTTAAAATTTTTCTTTTTAAATCAAATTTTGATTTTTTTTTTTTAATTTATAAAATATAGCAATATCGTATTGTATTGTATTGAAATACTTATATATGTAAATGTATATATTTTT
The DNA here is from genome assembly GCA_963422695.1 of Xylophagus ater. Lineage (NCBI taxonomy): Eukaryota > Metazoa > Arthropoda > Insecta > Diptera > Xylophagidae > Xylophagus > Xylophagus ater. The sequence continues at coordinate 27,920,775 of OY730485.1, read as the reverse complement.
ATAAAATGTATTTAAAATTTATTAAATTTATGTAAAAATTTTCTTTTTATATGAAACTATTCATCTATAGTTTCTATTTCTTGTCTTCGACAATTAGTACTCAAATTACATTTTATAATTTGTTTAAAAATGAAATAGAATACAATTATTATTATAACTATTACAACTACAATAAGGATTACATTTTTATTGCTATTATCGTTAGTTGTAATTTCAAATGTCTCTACCGAGTTTTCTTGTTGCAGTTTACTAATACTAAGACTTATTGTATCGAGATCCCATTTACCTATATATATGTTATTTGTTGAGGTTTTATCCGATTTTCGAATATACTGAAATTGCTTGGAATTTTATTACTCTTATAACTCTTTAATAAATATATTACCAAAGTTATATTGAAATGGTATGATATTTAAAATTTCGGTTTTGGTTTCCAAATTAACTTGGTCCGTTTTAGCCTTACATTGATCGTGTAACTCTAAGATACCACTGTCTTCCAATCTAGTTAAAGCATCTGCATTGCCATTAAGTTTACCTGATTTATGAACAACATCGAAATCGTACTCTTCGAGTTTAATTCTCCAACGCATAATTCTTGAGGTTGGGTCTTTTAAATTGAATATCCAAACTAGAGGTTTATGATCTGTTACAACAGTAAATTTGCGACCGTACAAGTGATACGAGAGGATTAAATAAATAAAACATTTGATACGAGATTAAGGAAACAAAACATTTATTAAAACAATTAACTTGCGCAGAAATAAGTAACACAAAAAAAAACAAATAATGCTGCTAGGTGTTCACGTCTGTATTTCTTGAATTCCTTTCTTAGACTGCCTGAGCTTTTCCTTGTTAGCGCTTTCGTCTAACACTTGTTAGAGCTTTCGTCTAACAGTCGACCAATCTGATGCTCCGCTCGACTCTGAGCGTCGTCTGCTTCAACCGCGGACTCGTCGTCGTTGTCGTTGTCTTCGTCTTCCGGCCCCATTTCGCACCATGGTTTCAGTTTTTCAGAGGCAAATACAGATGTAAATTTACGTTGTGTTCGCTGTTGTCCTGGGACATCTTCGATGACGTAACGATCATGTGGCAAAACCTTGGTAACAATGTAGGGGCCCTTATATCTTGGCTCCAGTTTTCGTGAACTACCTGTTGCTGCAAGCTCACTTTCGATCAATACAAGGCTGTTGACTTGATATACTCTCGGGATACGATGTCGTAGATTATAGCGATCTCTCTGCTGCTTTTGACAGTGCTGGATATTCTTTAAAGCTTCTTCACGACGTTTTTTCAATTCCTCTTCAGTAACCACGGCTGGGTCTTGCAGGGCCAAAGACAATTTGTTCTGCAGGATGTTCCTCGGAGTGTAGTTGAACAGTAGTTCGTGTGGACTCACCTTAGTTGTGGCACTTTTTGCGGTGTTCAGCCCCCATTGGACGGCTCGTAAATGTGTTGCCCAATCGTTTCCCTTCGTGTCGGTATGCATGCAGCGAAGCGAATTCAATATGGTTCGATTCCAATGCTCCACCTGACCATTGGCACGTGGTGTGCGTACTGCTGTGAGAGTGTGTTGCATATTATTTTGGCGACAATAAGTCTCAAATGCTGCGGAAGTAAACGCAGCTCCCCGGTCGGTAATTATTCGATGTGGCACCCCGAAATAAGCACTGACCTCGTTCAACCCCTTCAGTACTCCCTTTGTGTCTGCCGACTTCACGGCTTTCAAAATACAATATTTCGTAAAATTATCCACAGCGACTAGGACGTATACCGCTCCATCCTTACCCTTAGTAAAAGGCCCTAGGTGGTCCAAATGTAACGTGTGAAATGGTATGGCTACCCGATCCGCTGAATGAAGTTGACCTTCGGTAGTTCCACTTTTCCCCTTTCCGTATGCACATTCCACACATGCCTTCAGATAAGCTTTCGTGTAACATCTCATTTTCTCGAACCAATAAATCTCTTGTAAACGTGACAATGTCTTGTCTTCCCCGAAGTGTCCTGCATCATCGTGACATGATTTCAGCACCCTCCATCTCACCGCGGCCGGAACTACCCACTTCAGATCACCTTCGACTAATCGAAAGAGTCGATTTCCTTTCATCTGGTACTGTTTACTTAACTCTCTTCTTTCACGAGACATCTCTTCGGTTTTCAATTTACCAATGATATTCCGCAAGTTGCTATCCTGGAGTTGCATTGTTGCCAGCCAATCATTGTCGTCTATGTTCAAGTTCATCACCTGAGCTGAAGCTTCTTCCATTTCCCGAGGAGCTTCCACAGGTTGTCTACTAAGCGCGTCCACATGTCCTGCTTTTCTTCCGCTTTGATGAATGGTCTCAAAACGAAATTCCTGCAACTTCAACCACCACCTAGCTATTCTGGGAATCAACTTGGCCTTGTTGCTAGTGACCACGATTGCTTCACAGTCCGTAACGACCTTAAACTGTTTCCCCAACAGGTAAACACGAAACCTCTCCAACGATGCGACTATAGCTAACACCTCCAGTTCGTACGAATGGTACTTTGATTCCTGCTCGGTGATTTTCCGGCTGAAATAGCTTACCGGTTGAAGTTGATTTGCTTCATTCCGTTGCATCAATATTCCAGCAATACCATCTGCGCTAGCATCAGTATGGACTTCGTGTTGACGTTTCGGGTCGTAAAGTACAAGTACTGGTTGCTCGCATAGGTGCCGTTTCAAGCGTTGAAATGCATTTTCCTGCTCCGGTCCCCAGTGGAATGATACATCACTTTTAGTGAGATCGGTGAGTGGTTTGGCGATGACCGCATGGTTCGGTACGAATTTCCTGAAATAACCCGTCAGACCGATGAATTGGCGTATCTCGTGCACATTCTCAGAAGTTTTGAATTCGGCAATGGCTGTAGTTTTGGCAATTCCCGGTTGTATTTAGGTTCCAGTTACCGATGTCCCAAGAAGTCAACTGCATGGTGGAAGAATCTACATTTAGAGAGCTTCAGTGTCATATTGAATGACTTCAACACTTTCAGGAATCGTTCCAGTTTCTCCAACCCTTCCGTTGGTGTTTTACTCGGAATTATTATATCGTCCAGGTATACCACTGCATCTCCAGGCTTCAACTTGGCAATGATACGATTCATACATTCTTGGAATTCGGCAGGAGCATTGACGAGACCAAACGGCATCTGGTTAAATTCATACAGCCCACCGGAAGTTGCGAAAGCAGTGTACTTCTTGCAGTCTTCAGCTATCGGTACCTGATGGTAGCCAGCGTTTAGATCCAATGTCGTAAAATATGTATACCCACCAAGCGAACCCAGGACATCTTCCATCACTGGCATCGGGAAACTCCGGTGAACGGTAACTTTGTTGAGTGCTCGATAATCGATACAGAACCTTTCCGTCCCATCCTTCTTTTTTGTCAATACGACAGGAGAACAATAGTTCGATGTCGATGGTCGAATGATTCCCAAATCCATCAATTCCCTGGTTTTGGTCTCAATAACCTCCCTTTTGGCAAAAGGGACTCTGTATGGATTCAAGCATATTGGCTGTCGACTAGTAAGTTCGATCCTCATTTCGGTATTGTTGCATCTTCCGAGTTCTGAGATATTCTTTGCAAAGGAATCACGGTATTTATCAATCAATTTCATCAATTTCTCAGTGTCCTCATGATTCATATCTCCAACCTCTAGGTCCTCCTGTGAAATGGCTTCTTTACCGTTTTTCACGAACTCCCCGGTCCGATATTCTTTATCCTCTTCGATCTGCAGGTTCTTATATGACTTTGTGATTTTCACCTGTGGCTGGTCTAAAAGACTTCGTCCAATCATTATAGGGTAACTTTGAGTATCGTCCGGTACAATCAGAATTTCACACCAAGATGTTAGTTTATCCACCGTTACCTCAGCATAGGCTTTACCTAAAGTGACGCATGCGCCTCCTGCAAATCCTTTTAACCTTTGTTCGTGATTTGTGTAATTGAGTCCAATATTATCTGCATTTGTTCCCCTCATGGTGACACAATCGCTACCTAGGTCTATAAACGCGCACATTTCCTTTCCATTGATGTAGACTATTTTGGCGTATTCGGACTCTAGATCCGTTACTCGATTCACACGTCTAGTGTCCGGTTCTCTGCCTGTTGATCTTGCTGGCATTTGTGTAGTGCAGTCTCTCCGGAAGTGGCCAGGTTGGTGGCAACGATGACATGTCTTCATATTTTTCGTACTCGTTCGATGATTTCATCCAAAGTCCGTGCCACTCCAGTCATCAAAGTTCTTTGCAATTCGGCATCCGAAATCCCTGTTATTACATACTTCACGATGGCTTCCTCTTCTACACCACCCCGTTGACCAGTCATTTTCATTTCCATGATGTATTCAATATAGTCTTCTGTGTAAGTACGTTTACGTCGTGACAACTGGGAATGTACGTCCGCGGAGTTTAGTTTTTCCGGAAAATATTTAATTAAGTCAACTTTGAATTCCTCCCACGATGACAAAATCGAGTTACCATTGCACCAAATCTTTGCTGCTCCCCGTAGTTTTGTGCATGCAGCCATCAGCAATAATTTCTCGTCCCAGTTATATATCTCTTTCAAATTATCCAATTTTCTTACCCAGCTTTCTGACGACAATCCCTTTAAATTCTTTGGGTCAAATTCAGGAACCATTTCCGCAACATCGCGTAGACTAAACGCAGGAACAACTTTTCCACGGGATCGTTCGCGCATTTCTGCTTCCTTTATTAACAAATCGCGTTCCCGACGCAACAACTCGTTTTCCCGGTTTAACAAATCTAAACGTTTCACCGACATTTCCGCGTTTACTGGTTCGTCCGTTACACCTTTTTCTAGGGCAATTGTCAATCTTTGATATAGGCACTTTTTCTTTCCCGATGTGCTCAAACCACGTTTCGATAGTTCGTTTTTTAAACACGCCACTCCACTGTCACGTTTTCTATGTCCGGTAACATTTCCAGTTCGACTTGGGTTTCAAATGTATTTTTAACTAAACGCGAACAACAACAAAAATCGTAAAACTGCAACCGTTGTTTGTTCTTTTTTTTTTTTTTTTTTTTTTTTTAACGCGAACAGAATATTTTGCCAAATTACTTTTAATTTACTCCGCATACACAGAATTACACCAACCGTATATTACCGCTGTATATGCACGCAAAATCTTGCGAGAATAATCGAATGTTTTTCCTGTTAATTCTTGTCCACAAATATAGAATTACACTGCACGTATTTTCCACTATATATATATATGCTCGCAAACCGAACAAGAAATATCGAAATATTTTTTGCCAAATTCTGTTCTTAATTTTCTCCACATACACAGTCACGCGAACTGTATTTTCTGCTGTATATGCACGCCAAAAATTACACGAAGATAAACGATATCTTGTCCAATCTTGTCCACATACACAGAGTTAACCCGCCCGTGTTTTTCCACTGTATATGCACGCCAAATTCCACGGAAACAACAGAAACTTGTTAATTCTTGTCCGCATACACAGAGTTACACCACCGTGTTTTTCTACTGTATATGCACGCATGATTCACAAAACAATCGAAATCCAATATATTTTCTTGTTGATTCCTGTTCACATACACAGAGTTATACCGCACGCATTTTTCCACTGTGCACGCCAAGTCGAATAAGAAAAAAAACACACAGAACACAAAACACCGTACCATTTCTTTTCTTTGTTTATTTTATGTTTAAAAAAATTCACTTCCAAACAGCTCACAATTATTGTTTTTTTAATTACTTTTTTTTTCTTTACCCCACATCTGAGCTGATACGAGAGGATTAAATAAATAAAACATTTGATACGAGATTAAGGAAACAAAACATTTATTAAAACAATTAACTTGCGCAGAAATAAGTAACACAAAAAAAACAAATAATGCTGCTAGGTGTTCACGTCTGTATTTCTTGAATTCCTTTCTTAGACCGTCTGAGCTTTTCCTTGTTAGCGCTTTCGTCTAACACTTGTTAGAGCTTTCGTCTAACACAAGTAAGGTCTGAAATGCGCAACAGCCACACAACAGCTAAAGCTTCTTTTTCTATGGTCGAGTAATTCAGTTCAGCTTTATTCAGAACTCTACTTGCAAAAGCGATTGGCAGGTCTGCACCTTCTGAATTACACCGTTGAGATAGGACTGCTCCTATAGCGGAATTGCTAGCATCTGTTGTGAGAAAGAAATTTTCTGCGTAATTTGGATATTGAAGGACGGGTGGATTAATTATCGCCTTTTTCAAAAACGTAAAACTTTCATCACAGTAAGCATGCCATGAATATGGAATATCTTTTTTTAACAAACGATTTAGTGGAGCCGCCAATTTCGAAAATTGGGGTATAAATGTTCTGTAATAGAGAGAATTTTGATTGTGTTAACCTTTATTGAATCGGGCTTTATTCCATTTTCTGTAATCACATGGCCCAAATACGTAACTTCCTTACAAAGAAATTTACATTTATTTGGTTGCAATTTTAAATTGTATTTTTTCAGACAGTCAAAAATTTCTCTTAATTTATTATTGTGATCCGGAAGATTTTTTCCGTATACCACAATATCATTAAGGTAAACAAAACATCGAATACCTTGCAAACCTGTTAATACTTTGTTCATTAGCCGCTGAAATGTTTGTGGTGCATTTCTGAGTCCGAAAGGCATTCTATTGAACTCATAGTGCTCATATGGAGTGCTAAACGCAGTTTTATGCTCATCTTTTTCTGCGACACCTATTTGGTGAAAACCGTTAGCTAGATGTAACGTACTAAAACACTTAGAATCACCCAATTGGTTCAGTATCTCTTCAATATTTGGTAAAGGATACGCATCAGCCAGTGTAACTTCGTTTAATTTTCTGAAGTCTACTACAATTCTCCATTTTTTGTTTCCATTTGCATCAGGTTTCTTTGGGACGACTAACAACTGAGAGTTCCATAAACTCACGCTATGTTTTATTATAACATCGTCTAACATTTAAGTCACCTGATTTTTAATTTCATTTTTATGAATTTCTGGTAAATGATAAGGTCTAACATTTATCTGAGGTTGATCAATTTTTGTAGGAAGTTCATGAGTTATAGCTGATGTAGAGGTTAGTTTGACACCTTCCAAAAAAAAAAAGTATTATATTCTCGACATATGTTCAAAATTGATTTTTCTTCTTCTGAATTTAGATGTTCTAGATTTAACATAATTTTGTTTTTTTAATAATGTTGAACTATATTTAACGTTTTTTTTATTTTGTTTGTTTTTTCTTTCAAGCCTGAAAATAAAAATTAAATATATTTTTAAAAGAATACACAGTTTTGATTTTATTTTTATATGTATTGCGCCGTATTTAAAAATGCACATAAATAATCTCTTTTCGCCGAAGCTATAATATCATCCAATGTATATGTTTCGTACTGTGGTTGGTTATCAGATAAATTTACTAAATGTGGATCCAGCAGCCAGTGGTTAAGAAATTTGTCTTTTCTTATTTGCGTGATGTTGTGTAGAGTACAATACGCAGCGATAACTTTGAGCAGAAAAGTATATTTAATTTCACTCTTTTTAAATAATATCCTAAATTTGCCCTTGCGCCTGCCAAATGCCATTTCAACTCTAACTCGGCCTGAATTAAGTTGACGATTAAAAAACTCCTTCTGTCTGGGCAAACCCCGACTGTCTTCATTTGTACCTGCGGTATAATTTTTGCATGATTTTGGAATAAGCCTGATCCTTTTTAAAACACTAGCATCATGCTCTCTTCCCGGATTTTTGCAAAATATATTTCTAAATCTGAAATAAAATATTATGATTTTGAGTGTTAAAATTACTTAATGGAAAAAAATTTACAGGCAATTGTGGTCAACGACAGCTGGTAAAACAATTGAGGTCCAGCCTTTTCTATTTTGAAAGTCTTTGAATCCGTCAACAGGCGCAGTCATTGGAATATGTCCTCCATCTATACGCCCAATAACTTGCGGAAGTCCAGTTAATCTTCTGAAATTCTCCGCAATAGTTACAGCCTCTTCGCTATTTGGCATTTTGATAAATGTGGACAATAAATACACCCAATTCTGTTTTTACACGGTCTTTTTTTACACGGTTTTTATTTAACACGGTCTAGAAAAAAAAATTAATTCCGTTTTTACACGATTTCATTCGATTTAGCACGATTAAAAAAGGCTATTTTATTGAAATTTAAAAAAAAAATATTTTTATTAACCGTAATCTAAAATTTAATTTGGCTTTTATAAAGACTCTCATAATAGTTTTTTTTGTATGAATCATTTATTTTTTACTATTTTTTACAGGGTTGCAGAATATGGAACTAATCCCCTTTTTTTCTATGTTATGTACTTCATGTCTTTTTTTACACGGTTTATTTACACGGTTTCTTTACACGGTTTTTTTACATGGTTTTTTCTGGAACGTATCTACCTTGTAAAAACAGAATTAGGCGTATATCAAAATAATAAATATATTTACCTTATTTGTTTGCATGCACATATATATTTTTAATCTCGTATCCATATTTTTATTTCACTTTCCAATTTTTCCGGATTTGAATAACACATGTATTCTACTACATAATCTCTAGTTTTAAAAATATAGTAACTTAAAATCGGCCTATAGCCGAGTTTTTGATGCCCTCTGGTAGAAATGAAACAGAAAAACAGTCAAAACTAACAATATTTTAAGGTTTTTTCTTCATAACTTTGTTTCTTCTTCTCAAAATTCTCTCTAAGACCCTACTAGCATAAATCTAATCTGCAAATTTCAAATCGGTCAAATAGTTTTTAAAATACATCAAAAAACTTTATGGACAGACTTATTTTCTCTTAGGATTATTTCTTTCTTCACTGCCTTTTGACCGATTTTCCTCAAATTTAACATGGCATCGTCTATTTACGTATTTAACCAACATTTCGAATTAAATCCGAAAAACCATAAAAAAAACCGACAAAACTTTCTGGTCACCCTGGTTTTTGCTTAATACCTTCCCTCCCCCCTGATCGATTTTGCTGAAATACAATACCAAATCCAGTTAAGGAATAAGAAACTTATGTTCTAAATTTCATCAAAATAACGCGTTTTGGAGTTATCTTGTCTACGGACGGACGGACGGACGGACGGACATGCATAAATCGATATAACTTTTGATTCCCTACGCAACCATACCTTTGATTTTAATTTTTCTACGATGATTATTTCTATGCGTTACACACTTAGTGACAAAACTAATATACCTATACCTGTACCTAGTACCTACCATAGGGCATAAAAAGCAAACGTCAAATTTGGGTAACACGATGTAAATTGATACGATTTTTTACCTAAACTTTACCTACCTAAATACTGCTAGTTAGGTAGGTTTTAGGTAACCGACGTAAACATAGTGATTGTTAAGGTAGATTCTTCGTTGGTAGACTTCTCTGTAATGTTGTTCACTTCATTTGTAGAAGAGACTTCTAATCTTTTATCAGCTATAGTCGTCAACTTCGTCACATCTTCATTATTAGCTGTCAAAATAGCCTGGGTTTGTGTTGGAAGACACTGAAGCCAAAGTATCTTCAACAAGTCTTCAATTAGTCTGCCTGATGATAATTCTCTCATGCGCCTGAGTAAATCTGATGGTTTTTGATCACCAAGATGCAAGTCCCCTAATAATTGTTCGAGTTTTTTTTCGTCTGACTCGGTGAACTGATGGATTAGCCTTTTCTTGAGAGTTTCATACTTATCTCGCTTTCAACGACCCCGACGACAGAATGATATTTTAGTTCATCTGTTATAATTCCAGCATTCACAAACTGAGCTTCGATTTGCTTGAACCACAATGCTGCATTTCCTTTCCAAAAAGGTGGTATGCGAATTTGCACTCTATTTACATGCTGAGAGTCGTCTCCTTGAGGATCTATCATATTTGCTTTGAGGAATAATTTCCTACTTGTTCCTATTGTTGCTTGTTGTTGGGGTCACCAATTTGTAGCTAGTACTTGTTACAATTAATAACAACTCGTTTGCGTTTATTTTTAAGAAAACAATGTTATTTTATTTACTATTTTAATTATCAGGACCGGCCTTGCCACTGGTGGGGGACCTAATGTTCTAGCTTGAACAATCCTGAAACGACTAAATTATGTCCACAAATTATCTGCTATTTATACATTTAACTTCTTGAATTGAAATTGTGTCTTCTGATGTAAATAGTGTTGAATTTCGTTCATTCGTATTTGCCCTACTACATTTTTTTGCCATTTTATTGAAATTGAAAATCTTTCACTACTTCAGTTTGTTCTAAATTTTATTAAACTTCAAATATGTAGACTCCAAACTTGCACACAAATTTATATCTCCAGATCAAATTTGCAAAATTGAAGGTTGTATATTAAACTGGCAACTAGAATTTATGACGCCAAATTTGAAAATTGAACTCCAATATTACAATTCTCAAAAAAAAAAAATTAATTATTTAATTCCCAGGAATACTATAACCTCAATTATATTTTTCTCCAACTTGCAATTGTTAAATTTTCAAAAATGTTGTACATATACGTCGTGGGTAAAAAAAAGTAAATTTTCCGTTTTTTGTTTCTTCCAGGTTAATATGTTTTTTTTTCAAAAATTCCCATTCTGATGATGTAGTGAAAGACTTCTTTGATGAATAGAATAATAATTTATTTAAAATTATAGCATTACATTGAAAATATTAAGATCTTTCCTGCTCGAAAGTCAAATGTAAAAGAGAAAGAGTTAATTAATATTTCATCCTTTTATAGGAATAACACCCTTATTGCCGTATGATACCATTTTCATCGAGAAATGGTGCCACATTAACCATTTTACTGTTAGTATTGACTTCCTTATTACTGCTCAACCTTTCCAATTCTTCGCTAAATGTGTGACTTTGAATATTTTTTATCAGACGATGTGTACTTTCATTTGACTCTTCAATTGTTAACATGCCATGTTGAGAAATCTAATGCAATATGTGATTGTTCTAATTAGTTTATTAAATGAACTAAACCTACTACCATAAATATGTGCCAGTTTGCAATTTCAAGTGATGAACTGCAAACGATCTTTAATTCTGGGTATTCATCTTTGCTAAGTTTTTTAGGGACTTTGGCCATTCACCCTTTGGTTTAGTTAGAAATTCGGGACCGTGCCTCCGTTGTGTCATGTATTCTAATTCAACAGGCATCACACCCCTTGATATGATATCTGCAGAATTTTTTTCAGTATTGACGTGTCTCCATTTAAATGTTGATGTTGACCCTTGAATTTATGCCACCCGATTTGAAATGAACCTTTTTAAACGATGTGTATATGTCCTTATCCAGCTAAGTGTAATGGATGAATCATTCCAGAGAATTACTTGCTCAAAATTAATTTCTAATGATTGGATTGTTTTGCAAATTAATCGTACAAAAAATGCAACCCGTAATTTACTGCATAGTAGATTGAAATGTACATTGTCGTTATAATCAGTACTCAAGGCGTAAACACATGCTCCGTATGCAATTTCAGATGCATCTGAAAATCCATGTAATTCTATATATTTGGCATTTCTAGGAGCAATGCATCTCTTGACTTTAATTAGGGATAGTATTGGAAGTTGTTGTTAAATTCCACCGCTGTCACCAATTTTGTTATGCGCCCTGCGCTGAACTTCAGAATTTATCACTTTTAATAGACGATTTGCACCTCCTTTATCTTATTAGATTTTGTTAAACACCGTACGTATCGTTGATATTATCACTATCACTCTTAACTCAGTACTCGCGTTTTTAACGGTTTTTCAATTTTAAAATCAAACTTGTTTGTATATGCTTAAAATTCTTTATTCTTCAATTGGGTTTATTTATAACAATATGTACTATGAAACGCTTATATTCTTTATTTGAGCGCCTAGTGCAGCCTCACACTAGAAAATTATGGCTTGGCCCAACGTTCAAGAGTAATTATCAACTGTTCAACTTTTTATTATCAACTGTCCGTTTGAAAACTTATTGCCCGCTTTATAGTAAATCTTTCCTTATCTGTTACTTTTTCGAAGGGCAGATTCTTAAAGTCAGCATTTGGATTTATTGATCCCAAAGTGGCTAGACTAAATTTCCTGTCCTATTTCGAAATTTTAAATTACTGGTTTTTTTCAAGTGTCATCGCACTTGATTTTTCACCCGATTTGGATTTACCAAGAAAAATCAACATAAGTATTTTTCATATTTAACCAAAATCCTAATCTTCGATTGGTTTTTTCATGTTCATGGAAATCATTTATCATGAGTGTCTCAAACAAATCAGAAATGCGTTTACGATGCATTTCTATAAATTATATACACTTACGATATTTCCATGTTTCGATTTTTTCTTATATGACGTAATTCCCGTATATCATTATATTGCTTACAATTAATATATAATATACGAGTCATATTTTCTGTATGTTTTTAAGAAAGTAATGAACAAGTATACAAAACAATCTCATATCATATGTTATCTTTTAAAATCTCATATAATATGAGATTTACTCGGTTCATTACATTGTAAACTAAACCTTTGCCACCATAATATTTCTTGGTGCTGCAACTGATTGTCCTTATCAATTTTAGCACAGAGTAACTAAACAGAGAAACCAATTTATATAAAATTTGTGTACGCTGTGTTTTCCTATCCGTGTGTAAAAAAAATCCTTAAAGTTATCATAGTAGAACGCGTGATTTTTATTGGAGGAAGTGATTAAATGGGACGCGATCTACATTGTGATTTATTCCCCCAAAAAATTTCTGAAACATTTTGAAGGACCAATCAACTACAAAAGAGCATGGCTGGTTTTCAAAAGCATCATCTTGTTGGAACCAAATGGTGGTTTTCCACAGCTGGCCTTAAAAAATTTCTCAACATCGTCCGATATTGAGCACTATTGATGGAAACCGCAACGCTATCTTCATTTCCGAAGAAATATGGGCCAGACGATACACCGCACCAAACAGTACACATAAGTGGGTGTAATTGTCGTTGATGAACTGCTCTTGGATTCTCTGTAGCCCATATCCCGCAGTTCTGCTTGTTTACGAAGTCATTTAACTTGAAATGGGCTTCAACGCTCATTATCAAATTGTTAAAACAATGGACCGTTCATGTTCAAAATAGAGTTCAATGATTTTGGTTCGTTGTTCGATTGTGTATTGTTCCATTTTACATTCCCCATTACAAAATCCTGAAATAACATTTTTTAAAAAATTCAACAACAAATTATAAATAATACACTCCACAACATTTTGCGCCACTCTGTCTTTTTTCCAAATATGTACATATAATTATCCAGAAAAATAATAAAAGGTTTCAGTCCTATGTTTCTAAGCTACACAGTTTCTACGAAAAGAGAAAACGGGGAGAGGTTCAAACACAACAATTTTTAAATAATTTTTTTCCTTGTGATTTGATCTATAAATTTCTTTTAAATGCAATTTCAAAGACGAGGGGGACAAAATTTGGTGGGACGAAGGACCTCCTTTGATTTTGGGTTTACAATAAATTTTTCTTCCAAAGGAATTCGTTCGATTCCATGAAAAATATATTATAAAACAATATCTGCTGCAGTTTCTGGACAAATGATGTTGTAAGGCAGAGGGGTATACATTTTTTGGAAATACTCTTTATGTGTTGTATTATCACTGATTCTGTGCGTGATTTTATTTAAAGAAATTGTAAAATCAAGTGTGCCGATCTGTGATAATACATTTTCTTTAAAACAAAATTAGGAAAGGTCAATTTTTTAAGCGATTTTATGTTTTTTGTTTTTTTTGCTAGCTAAAAAGGGAATGCATACAAATTGCAATATCGGGAATTATATAGTAAATATTTTTCTTAAGGCTTATGAGGAAAATCTCTCTTAGTCAACAATTAAAACTGAAATAGGCCAATAAAAATATTATTGTACTTCAAACAGATGTAATTGCAGTTCAGCAAGGGCACGTGAAGCCGAGAGAATTCTTGCCACGAAAGGAAGGGGTAGGATATGTTTGTGGGTTATTCGTGGATTTAGAAAACAGCTAAATAAACTATACGCATACATACAGCAACAAAAAATAAATAACATAAATAATTCATACTTAGTTTAAAGCGAAATTAAAATTAAAAAATAAATAGTTTGCATTCAATAAAAAAACTGAAACAAAGTATTCTATTAAACATACAAGATTCTAAAAAATAAAAGCAAAGCATTCAATTTCTGCATACAATATTGCACATTAAAGGTATGGAAAACGCGTACGTGTACAAAAATGGATTGATTATGTTTTCAGTTTTTTTAATTTGTTTTGAGAAGATTTACTTGAAGACTTTTTTGAATTATTCATTTTAAAGGAGCAGTGTTTTCTGAGCAGAACTAAGATCATGTAACTAAGCACTTTTTTTCTATGATCAAAACACGGGTTTTCTTCACAGAACCAATGCCAGTATAAACAATTGGTTTCTTCAAAACATTTAGCCTCTATAATTTTTTTAATGTTTTTAACCTCCGGGCTTTCTTCAAAAATGATATTAAAAATATTGAAATGAAGATTAAAAATCTCGGCACACATATCAGTCGGATTAATTAATTTGCCATTATCAGAATTTTGGCTAAAATTTTTGAAAAAAATTAAGGCTTCGGAAGCTTTTGTCATTGAAGATTCTGACTTAATCATGCATGCGCAACAGTCTAGACATTTCAATTTCGCAAGAACCTTAAATAAAATGAAACCAGAAAAAAAGCGTTGAACGCCTGTGTCAAATTTTAAAATCTTCGTGTTCAATTTCCGGGTCTTCTAACGGAGAAAAGGTGTGAGAAGTTAAATCTGGCCCAGCTGTGTCTTGGGTAATATCAGATTCTTCTGAATTCAATATTGCCTTCCAATCCAAATTTAGAAAATTGCCGTCATCTGCTTTGTAATTGGTAGCGTTGGACGAATACACCAATTTCATAGCCATTATTTTGGAAATAATGAAATTAAATTCAAATAAGGATGTGTGTGTATTGTTGCCTCCATGCGCGCTTATCTGACCGAATTAGTTTTCTATTATATCTTGGTTAAACCTGGATGTAAACAAGAACTTAATGTCTAAATTATCCACGCACTCGTCTAGCAAACATAAAATGCCGTTAATGGTTTGCAATAAACCCGATTTCCAATGAATGTGACCCGGAATATATACATTGGAAATATAATCCTTCATTTCTTTTAAAAATATACGAGGTGGATTGTCTTTCTGGAGCGCTGAGTTGAAAACATTACGATTAGAAAGAAATTTACTATTTAGACAATCGAAAAGCTTATTCATTTTTCCTATAAATTCAGCTGTAGGGAGGGCTTTTTCTTTAATATCACCGCCAAATTTATTTATATGATAAAAATATCGAACCCCTGCCGATACACTGTGGCTAAAGACTTGGGTAGCCAATTTAACAGACATTTTTTGAAAGCAATTGGGATTCACGTGGGCTTCTGTAAGTTTAGGGCAGGCTTTGACAACCGAAAACTTCTTCTGCAGATATAAATCAGTAATTACTGACCAACTTGCAACGACGGTTCTATCGGGATTTTCTGGGCCGAAATTATAAAAATCTGTATTCATTACCTTTGTTCGTGCGGACTTGAAAACATGGGGTATGTCATAAAACCCATATATTTTTGTCCCCCGAATAGCTAAGGGAAGGATTATTTTCCGAAAGGGACAAACTCTTGTAAAGGGCTCTATTATTTGAGCCTTGATCGCAGGTAGTACCTCGAATATGTAGCCCCATTCTTTGACAGATTTCTATATTTTTTAAGACAAGGGGTTTCACAGTTTCACAATTCATTCCGTTATTGGAAATAAATTAACTTAGAATAAATTTCCAATTTTTGAACATACCGTGCACCATAAAAACAAGAATTTGCTTACCAAGAATATTTTTACGATCCAAACCATCGTCAACAAACCCTTCGATTTGGTCTTCAATGGGATTATATTTTAAATCGCTTCTAATCGAGATTTCATCAAAAACCAGAATAGCATTGCGAGATAATTCGTCCATTGTTTTAACACGCGCATGAATCAAATTTAATACGGTTGAATTAAAACCCGGAATTAAATTTTTTATTGGTAACCAACGATTCAAAGACGAGTAACTCGGTAGGTGAAATTTCAGAACTTCTCGCATATACTTATAAGTCGCCGCCGACTTGTAGTATATGCTTTGTGCCAATATTTTTTCATCTTCCGAGTAAGTATTTTTTTGTTTTAACAATAGTTGGCAAAATGTTTTAATATTGTCATTTCCGGCAAGCAAATCACTTTTTTTTTTCGTTTTTTCGAGCAATTTTGAATCTAGTTTTATTTCTAGAAAAATTTTTTCTGAAGGAAGTTCGATGCTTCAACATTCGTTTTAAGCATTTGACTTCTTTTTCTAATTTTTTAACTTTGTTCATATAGAACTTTATATTTCGCGCTGACGTGATGCAATAATTGCAAGAAGGTTCGACTACTGCATCTGTTTCAAAAACAGAGGAATTGCAAAAAGTAGTTGGAGGAGGTGTGGGTATTCTTAAACCTGCTGTTTTCGAAGCAACAGGTATATTATCCGACAATGTAATTGGAAGAAATAAGCTCGGTTTCGAATACTTAAAAAGTCTTCTTGCTCGTTCGGTGAAGCAAAGTTCATCAAAATGAATGGAGCCGACGAATTTCCTAGTTTGGTTCGGGTTTACCTGACATAAATCAATCCACTTTTGTTTCGTAGCTTCATCAGAAGGAAAATTATAATAACGAATTCCGGGAGTATTTTTTTTTTTCGTTTCCACACCAGCTACACTACACTTTTCATATTTATGAGAATTCATTTTCACACGCAAATTAACAAATTACTAAAAGTAATTGAAGCAACAACACAAAATATAATTGATTTACAAGCAATCAAACAAAACTCAATTTACGCAAAGCTCATGCAACTATAAAAATTTTTTTCTAAACTGCAAAGAGATAATCATATAAAAAAAATATTCTCTATAAATGATTCTGAAAAGGAATTAATGCCCTAAAAATATAACGGTCAAAAAAATCGGTTAAAAAACTGACCTTTCCTAATTTTGTTTTAAAGAAAATGTATTATCACAGATCGGCACACTTGATTTTACAATTTCTTTAAATAAAATCACACACACAATCTGTGATAATACAACACATAAAGAGTATTTCCAAAAAATTTATACTCCTCTGCCTTACAACATCACTTGTCCAGAAACTGCAGCAGATATTGTATTATAATATATTTTTCATGGAATCGAACGAATTCCTTTGGAAGAAAAATTTATTGTAAACCCAAAATCAAAGGAATTCCTTCGTCCCACCAAATTTTGTCCCCCTCGTCTTTGAAATTGCATTTAAAAGAAATTTATAGATCAAATCACAAGGAAAAAAATTATTTAAAAATTGTTGTGTTTGAACCTCTCCCCGTTTTCTCTTTTCGTAGAAACTGTGTAGCTTAGAAACATAGGACTGAAACCTTTTATTATTTTTCTGGATAATTATATGTACATATTTGGATAAAAGACAGGGTGGCGCAAAATGTTGTGGAGTGAATTATATATAATTTTTTGTTCAATTTTTTTAAAAATGTTATTTCAGGATTTTGTAATGGGGAATGTGAAATGGAACAATACACAATCGAGCAACGAACCAAAATCATTGAACTCTATTTTGAACATGAACGGTCCATTGTTTTAACAATTTGATAATGAGCGTTGAAGTTAAATGGCTTCGTAAACAAGCAGAACTGCGGGATATGGGCTACAGAGAATCCAAGAGCAGTTCATCAACGACAATTACACCCACTTATGTGTACTGTTTGGTGCAGTGTATCGTCTGGCCCATATTTCTTCGGAAATGAAGATAGTGTTGCGGTTTCCATCAATAGTGCTCAATATCGGACGATGTTGAGAAATTTTTTAAGGCCAGCTGTGGAAAACCACCATTTGGTTCCAACAAGGCGAAGCCACAGCGCATACTGCAAAGGACTTAATCGCTCTTAAGGAATACCCCAACGTGCATTTTCTTTCACCCTGTATAAGAAAATATTTTTTAAATACATTTTTTTTTTTGCTTTTGAAAACCAGCCATGCCCTTTTGTAGGTATGTAAAATATTTTTTTTTAATCTCTGTTTTGATTCGTCCTTCATAATTATTTAGAAATTTTTTGGGAGAATATCAGAATAAAAATGGCGTCCCATTTAATCATTTTATTCAAATTATTTTGAAGAGGTGGTAATGCGATAAATCACACGCACACTCTCAATTTAGACCGCTGAATACTAATGCAACTTCCGTGGCAAACTGTTCCCATACTGGGATTGGATTTACCAATTTTATTACTTCCTTATTTTATGATTTTAGTCAGCATTAGCATTTTTGCATTGACTACAACAAGTCCAAGTAGTCCCATTGAATCATATATTTGTGCAATTTCTGACACTACTCTTCGTTTAGTTACTGCAAAATTACAATTGACTATGTTCGGTTGAAAACTAAATTTATTTATTACTAATTAACCCTAATGTCTTTATTATTTGGCTCACATACTTATTTTCATCATCAATATTTTGACCATGTTCTGAAACTGGTGTGGTTTCCAACAATTCTTTACTATTTGACCAAAATTTACATAATCTCATACCACCATTTTTCAGTATGTTTACTAATTGTTGTTGCACTTCAACTGCCTTTTCTAAGTATTCATGTCGTTCAAAATATCATCAACATAGAAATCCTTTAGGGTTGTTTGTGCTACTATCGGGAAGTTTTATTGTTCATCAATAGCAAGTTGATTGAGTGTTCTAGGTGGTAGATATGGTGCTGCTGCTGTACAATATGTTATGATATTTAGCTGATAATACTTAATTTCTTCATTGCAATTTTGCCGCCAAATAATTATGTGATATTTGCAATCCGAATTATCTATTTTGACCATTCGATACATTTTTTCGATATTTCCGGTAAATGCAATTGGATGTTTATGAAATTGTAACACAATTCAAAACAAATCTGATTGTACGGTTGGACATATAAACATTTCATAATTTAATGACAAGTTCATTGATGATTTGCATGAGGCATCAAATACCACTCTTAATTTGGTTGTGGTACTTGCTAGTTTTAAGACGGAATGATAAGGAATGCAATAATGCACGTTATATTCTGCCATAAACTCGTCATATTGCTTCTTTATATTTGGTTGTTTTCTCAACCTGTTCTCAATACACCTAAATCGGCTGATTGCAATTGACTTTGACTCACCTATGGCTTGAATAATATCCTTTAGTGGTGACTTTACTGTGTAATTACCATCTTTATTACTTTCATGTGTTTATTGATAATGTTTCTCTACTAATTCTTCTTATGGAGATAGACTAGTTGCTTGCTTGCATGATTCAAGTTCCCAAAATCTTTGGAGTTTTTTATCTAGTTTCTCATTTGAAAAATCTTCGTCATCATATAGTGGTAACTTTACTGTGTAATTATCATCTCTATTACGTTCATGTGTTTATTGATAATGTTTCTCTACTAATTCTTCTTATGGAGATAGACTAGTTGCTTGCTTGCATGATTCAAGTTCCCAAAATTTTTGGAGTTTTTTATCTAGTTTCTCATTTGAAAAATCTTCGTCATCATGTAGTGGTAGCTTTACTGTGTAATTATCATCTTTATTACGTTCATGTGTTTATTGATAATGTTTCTCTACTAATTCTTCTTATGGAGATAGACTAGTTGCTTGCTTGCATGATTCAAGTTCCCAAAATCTTTGGAGTTTTTTATCTAGTTTCTCATTTGAAAAATCTTCGTCATCATATAGTGACAAAGCGACACTTTGGTGAATCTTACCTCCAATAATCCATCCTAACTTTGTTGAAATAAGTTGAGGTAATTCTGACGATACTTGAATACGACCTTCTAATAGAATATTGAAAAAGAGTTCTGCTCCAAGTAGCATATCTACCCGACCACGCTTTTTAAAACATTCGTCAGCATATGTTGGAAGTGACCATGATGTATATCGATATATTGTGATGGTAAATCATTTGTTACTTTTGGTACAATGAATAATTCAACATGTTTTTTAAACGCTGTTTTTGTCGACTGGATTAGTGTTGTGACTTTGTGCTTTACATGTATTTTACAATTACTTAGGCCTGAAATTGGAACACATGAATATTTTCTTTTTAGTTTTAAAATTGATACAAATCTTTCAGAAATGAAATTAGATTGTGATCCTGAATCAAGTAAAGCTTTTGATTTGCAGCAATGTTTTTTAAAATAGTTAAATCCCTTCCTGTGTCTATCAATGCCTGAAATTGGACGTTGTTAATGTTTATGTTTTTAATGTTTTGACAAAAAATTATGTTAGTTTTTTTAGAAACTTTTGTTCGTTTTTCTAGATAACTGTGCGACATTTGTCCTCTTCCGTTACACGAAAAACATTTTGTTTCGGCTGTACACTCATTTCTATTGTGATTTCGGAATCACAATTGAAGCAATGACTTTGTTGGTTTGAATTCTCGCGTTTATGATTATTATTTACGGGTTTTTTCCGCGTTGTTACTGTTTTTATTTAATTTAATTTTAAATTTTTCATACGAATCCCACTTTTGTTTTAATTCTTCGATAGATGTGGCCCCGTATAAAATAATTTTATTTTCTTCTTTGTCTATTATCCCGTTTATTATGAACTGTATTATCGACCTTTCGTCGACATCAGCTAACTGTGCTATGTCTTTCATTTTATACACATATTCTCGAAAACTTTCCGATTGTTTTTTTATGGTTCTTTGTAATTTCAAATAAATATCTGCTTTACACGATTTTTTTCGAATTCTTGAGTTAAACCCGCTTTAAGTTCTTTATAATTCTTAAACCCGCACGAGCGCGCGAAAACTTTTGCCGTACCGGTTAACTGTTTTTTGACATAAAAGAATTTGTGGAAATCTGTCCAATGCAGCATGTTTGCAATTTCTTCGAATTCTTTGAACCAATATTTCACGCACCCGCTATCATCGTTTCCACTGAATTCGGTTAAAAAATTTTCCACATCTCTTACCGATATTTGTGGAGTCGGCTTTATGTTACATGATTCAGATTTTCCAGCAGTTACTTCATTATTAATCGTTTTCTTTTTTGTAGCATCTGTTTCTTCTTCATCTTCATCTTCCTCTTCTGCTTCTGCTGCACGGCGTGCACGTTGCAATCTTTCGATTAAAACACCTTTTACACCTGTTGTTGTTTTGGGTGATAATAAAGTTTTGTCTCCGGAGGCCAGAACTCTCTGAAAATGATGTGAATTTATAGAAATGTACTTTAAAACGCTTACCCTTAGTTTAGTAAATGAAAACACTTTATTTTAAACAATTTAACAATTTTTTTTTTATTTTATTAGTTTTGAAATTTTCTTTTTTTTTTTTTTTTTGATTAACTTAAAAAAAAAAACTTTCTTAATCTTTGTTACAAACTAACTTTATTATTCTTTTCTTTCTTCCAGAATAACTTCAAAAGAAAACTTTCTTATTCTTTTCTTTTTTTTTAATAACTTCGAAAAACTTTCTAAACCTTTGTTACAATTTAACTTCAAAAAACAAACTTTATTATTCTTTTCTTTTCTTTTTAATAACTTCAAAAAAACTTTATTAACCTTTGTTACAAATTACTTTCAAAAAACAAACTTTCTTATTCTTCTCCTTTTTTTTGAATAACTTCAAAAGAAACTCTATTAACCTTTGTTACAATTTAACTTCAAAAAACAACTTCAAGCTATAATAGCTAGTTCTTCAGTGAACATTTAAACGACCTAAGAAAAAAAATTGGTTCCGACCAAAAAAAACAACTGTACTTCTTCAAATTTTTTAAAAGTTTTATTTATTTTATAATAAAATCCTTTTCGTGTAACCGGTGAAAACAATAAATTTATTTTTTTTTTTTTTAATTTTAAACCGCGACCAATTTGCGTAAAATGTTTAACAATAATTGGCTTTAATTCACGTCGATTTTTTAACAATAACCTCTTTTTTTTTTGACTACCCTATTTAAAAAAAAAATGGAAAAAACCAAAAACTTTGTAAATTGGTTTTTATTCGCGATCGGCAAAATCAATACTTTTATTCACCTAAAACGTTAACAATTACTAAACTTTAATCGAAAGAAAATCGATTAAGGTATTGAAAAAAAATTTTTCAAAGTACTTAAAGTGCATTGTACTTTGACCGATATTAGTAAATTTACGAACAAGCAAAAACTTTTTAAACGGATAAAAAATTTTCATTCTTGGCTTGTTGTTTTCGTAATTAATTATTCTTTAAAGAAAAATAATTAATTCATAAAAACTTGCGCGTATGCAATTTTTTTCATTTCACATGAAAAATTACCGATTTTAATGTTTCGCAATACTAAAATTTGCGTAAATACAAATTTTACGTTATTTCGACATGAAAAAATATCGTCGAAGCAAATTAATAATTTTAATAAAACATTTCGAAATTGTTTGATATTTCGAAATATTTTATAAATGAAATAAAAATTTACGCGTTTTAATTATTTCACGATGTTGAAATAATTTTTAAACAAATAACGAAATTACGTGTTTGGGATCAATAAACTGCATTTCTGGTCGGAATAACTTTTTAAAACAATTACTACAGGGTGCACCACAACATACCACCCAGTATTGAGAAAAAAAATTTTTTTTTTGATATTTAAACAAACAAATAAATGTGTTTGTTCAAAAATCGATAAAAAATTTTTTTAAAATATCGCTAATATTTTGTATCTTAAAAATTAATTACATATATAAAAAAATTTATAAAGTATTGCTATTTTTATCTAAAATTAACAATTTAAAAAATTTTATATTATTCTTATTTTTTTTACATTTTTATTCTTATTTTTGAAATCCAACAAGAATTTCAATTTGTTTTTTCGCTTATTGTAACAGAGGGGTTTATATATATTGCAGTGTGTTAAACACACTGCAATGGGGTTTAAACGAAGAAGCAAATCGCCTTATGACCTTTGCAGCATATCTTCTTCCTTACGAGGAGAAGATATGAGATGGCTCAGCGTATGTGAGCAACTGAAGGCTGCACGCCTAGCTGAATTGCGCTGACCAGCTCGCCGGAGGGAGTGGATTGTTGCTACCATCTGTCATCGCATTAACACAAAATTTTTTGGAGGGTTCGTTAGGTTTTTGGTCACCGAAACTGACCAACCGTTTTCGAAAGCCTTCGCGAGGCATGTCGGGGCCGATTGACGAAAGATGGTATTGCCAACTTGTATGGGGCATGTCCCACCCGATTGGACCAAGAAGCACGACCTTGGTCCCCATGATCATACCCGCCCCTATAAATGGGTATGCTCCCTTTATTTTTCATGCTTCTCGCATCGGGTTCCCTTACTCATCTCTTTCTCTCTCCCTTCAATTCCATTTATTCCTGGGACGGAACTATTATTACCGTTTCCTTCCCTTCAAATCCCCTCCTTGGAAATCGCTAAACATGAAGTCATACTCTTGAAAATAAAAGCAAAACAGATAGAATAACGTTATTATTTCATTTTTTGATTAATGCTGAACATAGTTTCTTTATTGAATAATTATATAACAGAACCTTAACTTTAGATTTAAAAAAAAATATATAGTACATTGCTATTTTTTCCAAAAAGGAAACAAAAAATTTATTTGCGTTAATGGGTTCTCTCCCCTTTTCTGTGTTAGAACTTATCTATCCTAATCTTTATTCGCAATATGGCTTGTGATTTACTGTCACCAAAAAAAATTTTTGTATTTGCAATACAAGGTGGAGTCCAAAGTAATCAGGACTTTTTGAATCTAGCGCCCCTAGTGGCGCCATCTATATGTCGACTGGTGCGTTAGAATCTGCTATCCTTTATCGACTTCCTGTGAGAATTTCATGACATTTCATCTATTGAAAGTGAAGTTATTGCGTTTTAAGTGCAGTATGTTTGTGTCATCGGTGCGAATCGACCAAAAATTGCTCAGAATTCAACATTCGAAGGACATCATTAAAGAGGTCAAAAAGGACAAAAACTTCCTTTATAACATTGTGACTGGTGACGAAACGTGGTGTTTTCAATATGATCCCGAAACGAAACGCCAGAGTGCTGAATGGAAGGCGCCGGACGAGCCGAAACCCAAAAAATCGCGCCTGGAGAAGTCAAAAGTGAAGACAATGCTGATTTGTTTTTATGATTCCAAGGGTATTGTCCACAAAGAATTTGTTCCACCCGGTCAAAACGTTAATGCGGTATTCTACCTAGGAGTTTTGAAGCGTTTGGTGCGCCGTATTCGACGTGTTCGGCCCGAATATCGCGAAGATGGAAGTTGGCGTTTGTTGCACGATAATGCGCCGTCTCATCGATCGACGCTTGTGACCGATTATCTCACCAAAGATCCATCAACCACTCCCCGTATTCACCGGATATGGCACCGTGCGACTTCTACCTTTTCGGAAAAATGCATTTGCCGATGAAAGGAAAGCGTTATGCAGACGTAGAGGCCATTCAAAAGGCTTGCACCGGCATACTGGCGGCCATACAGGCCAACGAGCTAAAACACTCGTTCGACATGCTTTTGGATCGTGCAAAAATCTGTATTGAAGCAGAAGGAGACTATTTTGAATAAAATCAATTGATTTTGCCGAAAAAACCATTTGTTCTGTTTTTTTTTTTAAAGTCCTGATTACTTTGGACTCCACCTTGTATATTTATTATTTTTTTTTTCAGATATTTATAAAACAAAATTTCCTGTAATATTGATTAAAGTAGATTACAGTGTATGGCTGCATTTGATCCAACCAATCAAAACAAAAATTAAAAATCTCCTTGAATCGTTAGTGTTAGAGTACATATGTTCCATTCGCCTTTTGAATTTATTCAGATGAACAAAAAAATTACCAAAACGCAATCTGTACCAATCTGATGTCGTATTACCCTCTTACGAATTTGGTTATTTTAGTTTTTGCGGCTAAAATTTCCGTTGGTTTACAATAGGTTTATTTTCCTTTCTTTTGGTGTCGTCAAAATTACACAGCTGATTGCTTCATACTTGTATTATGTTGGTTTTTGCGTTTAATATAGATCACTTTTTTTTTTACCATGGGTTCTCTTTTGGTTCAGAGAAAACCCATCCTTCAATTTATAGAATATTATATAATTTATTTATTTTTATTTATTTATCTATTTATTTATTTTTTTATCTTTTTTTTTTTGATCATACTAAATTTAATTATAGAATTATGATTATTAATTAGTTATTTTATTATTAATCAATCAATTGAAAAAAGAGCTCCCCCTTTTTGTAATTTAATTATTATTTATTAAAACTAGCAACTTTATGAATTGGCTGAATCACATTCCAAGCTCCAATTCAAAAAAAAAAAAAAAAAAATAGCGGCTTGTACAGATTTGATCAAATAATTGGAATTCATTTTTTTATTAACTAAATTGACATGATAGATGCAAAATACTTGGATAAATTTCACATCATCTTCATTGCATTACATTATTATTATTATTTATTTCGTTTTTCTTTTAAAATTAAAAAAAAAATTCGCTTTCTTTCCGCAAAACAAAGCAACCTTTGGGCATCTCTAATGCCATTTTTTTCCGGTTAAGTTTTGGTGTATTCGTTCACAGAGATTTTATTTCACACAAAGAAAAATATTGCTATTATTTCGCGAAGAATAAAAAAATTAAAAAAAAACTTTTGCGGTTATCCGCCATGCTTGTGGTTTTTCCCTTTTTTCATAAAAACGTTTTCTATTAGTTTCTTTTCTTTTCACTTAATTTAACTATTTTTCCTATATGACTTTTTCGTTTCAAATATTCAAATTCTATATGCTCATTTTCCACTCGATTACTACTTTTTTCTTTTTTTTCTAGTTTTGTTTGATCACATTTTATTGTATAACCAACTTTTATCTTCCCTATTACCGACTGCTTCTCTTCCTCATTCAAAAAAGACTCTCGTTTCAAAAAAAAATTTTCTTTTAAAATCTAACAAACAAAAAAGGGATCTATCCATCTCCTTCTTTCTACTTATAGGCCCATTACACTACACATGCATGCATGCGCAATCACTTGATTGTGCAGTTTTGCTTTGCCCACACACAACGCATTCTTTATGTCAAGTTTACGCAGTTTTTATTTCATAAATCAGATAATTTTCGCAGTTTGATTCACTATGTCGCATGCTTGCGCATTAATTTTATTATCGTTGGCTATAAAAAAAAGGAAGAATAAGAAAAAAACTAAAATTTGGTGTAAACAGTGGTACAGGAAACGAAATGAATTGGGTCATTCGATACTATTAAAGGAATTAGAAAATACATCTGTGTTGGATTATAACAATTTTTTGAGAATGAATAAGGAGTGTTTTATAGAGTTATTAAATAAAGTGGCCCCAATAATTACCAAAAAAAGGACCAAAATGAGGGAACCAATATATCCCGAGGAACGTTTATCGTTGACGTTACGTTTCCTGGCAAGCGGTCAGAGCTTTGAAGATCTAAAATTTTTAACCGCTATTGCTCCACAAACTATTGGAATGATTGTATTGGAAACGTGTGAGGCTATAATTTCAGTTTTGAAGGATAACATTAAGGTAAGTAAAATTATTATTAAATTAACACTTTTAATTTTAATATTAACCTTTATTTTATATTTATTCAAAAAATTAGCAAAATTTTATCATATATTATCATATTGGAACACGTCAAATATTTCCTGGGAATTTCTATATCGTACTTCACTGGTACTTTCATTTTCAAGTTCGTTATTAGATTCTTGGGATGCATCAACAAATACTATTTGTTGTGGTGGTGCGGAAAAAGAATTTGAACTGTTTGAATTACTCCATATAGGAGTTGAAGTTCTCGGCGTGGATTGTAATACTGATTGTATATTCTGTACAGTAGTTTCATCGAGGTGTCCTAAGCAACCATGAAACAGTACATCGGAAATTATTTTACGTGCCAAAAGTTTTTGTTTATTTGTCAATTCACTATACTGAGTTGCCCATGCTTTTGAAAGTACAGCTGAACTATTATTGCTTTCCTTAAGCTGTTCGCAAGCTAGTTTTATTAAGTTATCCTCCTCGCTAAGTTTTTTTGCTCTTTTTTCGGGTGGTTGACTGTCATCATACTATGGAAAAAGACGAAATAATTTTTAACTATAGATTATCACGAGCTAGACGTATAGTAGAGAACGTTTTTGGAATTCTAGCGTCACGTTTCCGAGTTTTATTAAAACCAATAAATTTGCATCCCAAAAAAGTTACGACAATAGTTTTGGCACACAATTATCTACGAAAAAACCAAGGACAAACTTATTTAACAAACGCTGTCGATGTAGAAGATACGGAGAAAAATGAAATTCAACATGCTGACTGGCGTAACGAAGAAATTCATCTTGAAGATGTGCACTACACTCATGCGCGAAATTTCGGCACAGCAGCGAAAAATATCAGGGCTAAATTTTGTGAGTATTTTAATACAGTAGGCTCAGTACTATGGCAAGATAATGTGTATCAAAAAATTACTAAAAATAAATTTACCATGTAAAAAAAGGCGTTTTAATAAAAATATAAACACTTACCGAACTTGTAGTATCGTCCATACTTGATCTGGCCTCTTCACACTCCTCTTGGTCTTGTAAAAACTGTAGAATATCGAAATACCATAAGGACGATTCAAAAATGTCCTCTGCCCCGGCCCCGGATTTTTTGCTATTTGTTAATTTTTTAAAATCGCGTCGAAAATTACTTCGGAACGTGTTTATTTTTCTTATGACCGTCCCCCGATCAGCATTTTCATCAATTTCTTTCAATTTTGCTATCATCTCTTCATATGCCGCATTTTTTAATACCCTATTGCTATATTCGTCGCTTTTTATTTTCCATAAAGCTGGCAAACTTGTATATTTCTAAAAATTCGGTCCAAAATTTTTTATTAACTACCGTTTTTGACATTTTGACAACTTTATCTACCGACAACTATCTTCAAACTGTGTAAATTTCACCACACACTACACATGCATGCATGCGCAGCAGAAATCGAATCAAAATAGTTTTGATTTACACAGTCAGCATGTGCAACCACACAGTCATCGCCACACACTATCATTCTGCATGCGCAATCAAGTGGTTGCGCATGCATGCATGTGTAGTGTAATGGGCCTATTATTCTTCGAAGGTTTCAAATAATCAGGCCATATGTTGCTGAAATATTGGATGCATTTTTCATACAAAAATTTGGCGCGTGTTTCCAAAACCGGTTTCTTTTCTTTTTCTGTCCCTTTCATCCAAGAGAAACTTTGAAAAATTTTCGATCTTTTATATACCAACGGAGATTAATGCCTCCACTATCACTGACATCACTTGAAATGGTTTTTTTTTTTAAATTTTGATTGCGATAGATGGCATTCCTGTTGGGGAGCAGAAAACGCTATTTGAAATTTAAATTTCGCTGTGTAGGCTATAAGGGAATTTCACGCAGAAACTCCAAACTGTCGACTGTCAAAATAATTCTGATCCATCAACAGTTTTTTGTTCCCACGCTTTACATTATCCGGAAATTTTTTCTATATATCCGATTTCATTTTATTTCCTAAAGAATTTCAACCTTGAAATATGATGAAGAAAAATAATTTTGAATTGTCTATTTTTTTTAGGTGTTTGTTTATCCGTTACTCCGAAAACAATGCGGTCTCGAATCAGCCTTTGTTCTTGGTTTCTAAAACCACATGTTCTTATTAATTTCTTCAAATCAAGCAAAAAGTTATCAAATTATTTGCTTGGCACCTGCTATGAAAAACGAAAGTTGTATATACTTCCTTCTTCTTTGGTTCACAAAAGTCATCGAAAGCCCTAATAACTGTATCATAAATCTTTTGTTCAGCTTCTCTTAGATTGAAAGACTGAAAAACTGAAAAACTTCCACAGCTTTTGTTCCGATTGCATTTAGAAATACCGGTACTCTCACATGTTCGGCCTTTTTATCAATTTCTTATTAATATTAAAATTTTGCTTAAAAATCCGACAATTTTCGGCAATATTTCCATCCAAATTCAAATTTTCCACTCTTTTTACAAAATCCATGCTTTTAACAATGAATGTTCGTTGCACAATTTAGACTTTTGGTGGTCTACCACGTTTTTTTACTTATTGATCACTAATTTGTTCTTTTTTTTTTCGCAATTCCCATCAATTATTTCTTAATAATTTTTATAATTCCAATACCTTTTGTTTTTATTTTCAAAATTCTATTTTTAAATTAACTAATTTTTACTTTTTTCTTTTTTTTTTCAAAATGTCTTCCGCAAATTTTTCAAAGCTCTCTTTTTTTTTTTTTTAACCGACTACGCCATGTTGTGTTCAGGTCGAGAATCAGATTGAGAATGATGTGTGATATCGTATTGTATAGTGTGTAAAGTTGTTTCGTGCACGGGTGAGCTCGCCGGCTCCAGGGGTCGAATACGGGCGTGTATTTTTAAATAACAACACGTCTAGTTTTATTTTAAGATTAAAGGTTATTTATTTTTCTTTATGCCTACCTACCTACGTCAGGAGGTACGGTTTTGGTACTTGGGGAGGGAGGTTAAGTGGGATATTTCGGGGGTATGAGGGATACAGGGGATATGTGTCACTCAAATCGGTCGGTGTATTCGTATGGTTTAATACTGCCAGTACTGGTAACGTGACTGTACCAAACCCGGTGTCTCGTACTTGACTTATGAGAAGATAAGTGGTCTTTCACCACTATCTCAGGATGAGGTCTTGAAGGTCTCGCTGTAAAGTACTGGTGACGTAAACAGCGAGCGGTTCTGGTCTTGGATCAGGGGCAGGTACCTTCTGCGAGGCTAAGGGTGCTGGCCTTTGTATGAGTACTGGTGGCGTCATACAAAGAGCACGTTTTCAAAAAATCGGGCTTCGTGTTTTGGTGGTCCAATCTCTGGAGTTATTGTTGTATGCGTACTGGTGACGTCATGCAGGTGTCCCTTTCGAGGTGTTCCTAAATACTAGCGGTACTTTCGTAAGAGTGCTGGTGACGTCGAACAAAAGACTTTCAGTAAACAACACTTAGCTCGGAGTGTGTGGATATACTGATTTGTTATACCCCTTCTTCTAAGTATTATACTTAGAACAACACTTCTGAACTGCGAATCGTAAGATTCGAACGAAAATATTATTCAATTTTTGTTTCAGATTGTAACTTCGTTACATCTCCCTCTTTCTTCGGGAAGGAAAAATTCGGGATGGTGTTTTCAATACTTTTATTTATATACTATTTACAAACAATTTTTTTTTGTATCTATCTCTTCTTCTCTCTTTTTAATACACGAAATTTTATTGATTATTAAAAATACATTTTATATACTTCATTTGCTCTTTTGGTTTTCTTTTTTTCCCCAAAAATACCAGTTTTTTTTTTTCAAAAAACTGTATTTTACCATTCCTGTAAATATATTTTCAAAATAATTCAAACAAAACAAAAAAATTTTTTTAATTTCAAAAATTTTCTTTTGAAAATATATTTTTAATTCAAAAAAAGTTCCAATTTTATTTTATTTCTTTCAAAAAACATTTTCGTAAATAAAAATTCAAAGAAAACAAAAAAATTCTTAATTTTAATTTTTTTTAGAAATTTTTTTTTTTTTAATTTCAACAAAATTCGAATTAATTTTTTAATTTAATAATTAATTTTTTTTTCTTCTTATCTTAAAGGCTGTTTTATTATTTTCGTTTCTCCTTTGTAGGACAACGTGACGGTTCCGATGGCATCTCTTTTTCCTTCGGCGCCGGTTTTCCTAAATCGTTTTACGTTTGGGGGTATCGTGATACCCTCAAATGGATCGGTCGGTTCTTCTGCTGCCTGTACTATAATGTCTTCCAATATGATGATCTTCGGAGATTTCGGTTGGCTGAGTACCGCTGGTTTAATTAATGGCTGTGGTTGTGATTGCTGTTGCGGTGTCGTCTCGGTTTAAATTTTTAATTTGGAGGTTTCTATTGTTGTTTCCTCGATTTTTTTTTCGTTCTGCTTTCGGATATCTTGGTGATGTTGCTTTTGTTGTTGCTGTCGATATCGCAATCCGAAATATTTTGCTGTTGTTTTGAATTAGTTTTATCGGTGCCAAAACTGTAGTCGGTGTATTGTGGCTTGTACCGCACCGTCTTTATGTTTTTGTGTTTATTGTGGTGATGCACAAATTTTTGTCGGCTGCGTCCTCTTTCGTATGGTTGGGTCATTATCCCTTGCCGGTACTAGGATTGATCTCTTGATGACGTTGTTGCTAGACATTTCTTCTTCAACTGATGATTTATTCATATTCTTGCTGTTCTTATCTACTTTTTTAGAGGATAATTTTAAAGTGGGGATAGGATTATGTTTTTTAGGAGTTTTCGGGATAGTTTGTCGCGAATGTGGGGTGATCACTATATTGTTGAACGACATTTTGAAGTTCTGCCGTATTAACAAATCTGTTCCAATAATCCTATCTTCTGCTAGCTTGGCGACATGAATGAAGTTGTGTTCTATTTTTTGACCTTTCCAATTAAGTTTGATTAGAAATGTGTCAGAGGTATACAATTCTGTGTTGTCTGCAAACCATAGACAGTGTGCTTCCTTGGTTGGTTCGATCAATTTATTTCTGCATTGTTTCATGATTTTGTCTCCTATGCATGAACTGGTTGCTCCCGTATTTATTAATCCGGTGAACCATTCGTTCCAAATTTTGACTCGTATGGTGAATAAAGCGTCTTCGGTGTTCTGGCTGGTGTTGTGAAATTATTTTGACAAATAGATCCTTTCCAGGATGACTCAGGGAAATTATTTAATTCCCTCTGGAATTTTCCGTTAGAGAGACCAGAACTGCCAGAATATGATTTGGGTTACGTGAATAATATAATGTAGTTAAAATCAAAATCTCTTACCCCTCTGGAACACAATAACAAAACACTTCCTTTTTTTACATTATTTTTAATAGAAATAAAAAAATGAAAAAAAATTGTTCTCTGAACAAATATTTAATTTAATTTTTGTTTAACACCCAAAAATATCAGTTATTTTAAATCAAAATGGAACTAAACAGTTCTTTCTTTAAATATTTTTGATTAACACCCAAAAATATCAATTATTTTAAATCAAAATGGAACTAAACAGTTCTTTCTTTAAATATTTTTGTTTAACACCCAAAAATATCAATTATTTTAAATCAAAATGGAACTAAACAGTTCTTTCTTTAAATATTTTTGGTTAACACCCAAAAATATCAATTATTTT
The DNA here is from genome assembly GCA_963422695.1 of Xylophagus ater. Classification (NCBI taxonomy): domain Eukaryota; kingdom Metazoa; phylum Arthropoda; class Insecta; order Diptera; family Xylophagidae; genus Xylophagus; species Xylophagus ater. The sequence continues at coordinate 27,888,419 of OY730485.1, read as the reverse complement.
AAATCAAAATGGAACTAAACAGTTCTTTCTTTAAATATTTTTGATTAACACCCAAAAATATCTATTATTTCAAATCAAAATGGAACTAAACAATTCTTTCTTTAAATATTTTTGATTAACACCAAAAAATATCCGTTATTTTAAATCAAAATGAAACTAAGCAGTTCTTTCTTTAAATATTTTGGATTAACACCCAAAAATATCAATTATTTTAAGTCAAAATGGAACTAAACAGCTCTTTCTTTAAATATTTTTGTTTAACACCCAAAAATATCAATTATTTTAAATCAAAATGGAACTAAACAGTTCTTTCTTTAAATATTTTTGTTTAACACCCAAAAATATCAATTATTTTAAGTCAAAATGGAACTAAACATTTCTTTCTTTAAATATTTTTGTTTAACACCCAAAAATATCAATTATTTTAAATCAAAATGGAACTAAACATTTCTTTCTTTAAATATTTCTGTTTAACACCCAAAAATATCAATTATTTTAAATCAAAATGGAACTAAACAGTTCTTCCTTTAAATATTTTTGTTTAACACCCAAAAATATCAATTATTTTAAGTCAAAATGGAACTAAACAGTTCTTTCTTTAAATATTTTTGTTTAACACCCAAAAATATCAATTATTTTAAATCAAAATGGAACTAAACAGTTCTTTCTTTAAATATTTTTGTTTAACACCCAAAAATATCAATTATTTTAAGTCAAAATGGAACTAAACAGTTCTTTCTTTAAATATTTTTGTTTAACACCCAAAAATATCAATTATTTTAAATCAAAATGGAACTAAACAGTTCTTTCTTTAAATATTTTTGTTTAACACCCAAAAATATCAATTATTTTAAGTCAAAATGGAACTAAACAGTTCTTTCTTTAAATATTTTTGTTTAACACCCAAAAATATCAATTATTTTAAATCAAAATGGAACTAAACAGTTCTTTCTTTAAATATTTTTGTTTAACACCCAAAAATATCAATTATTTTAAATCAAAATGGAACGCTTCAAAAATTAACAACCGACTACCTTTTTATTTTCTCTTTTTTCCAAAGTACATAATTGTGCTTCTCCCGATATTAATAATATTGTCGAAAAGACAGAATTTTACAATAAGTAACTTTAAAAAAAAAAAACATTCTTGTCGTTCATGCAATTTTCGTATCAAACAGAAAAAAATTAAAATCTGCGCGTATACAAAATTACATTTGGTACGGATATTTCGACATAATTTAAAATTTTTGATATTTTGAAACATTTTTATTCATTTAATATATATTTCGAAATATTTTAATAAAATTTAATAAAATTTTACGCGTGTACAGAACTTAATTTTTAATTTAATATTTTCGCGTGTTTGACTTAAATATTACCGGGTGTATCATAACACTGGTTGGTTTTGCATCCATATTGCAGTTGCAATTTTTGGTATATATAGTACTCCATACCGTTGACAGAAAGAGCATATTTGTTCTTTTGGCTTTGCAGGTTGCTCGTATATGGCCTCTTCTTCAGCACTTCCAACAGCATTCTGCTCTGTTATACTCTGGTTTGTATTTTCGAAATTATTCATTTCGTTTTAATTCGTCTGCCTCGTTTGAATTATTTGGATCGACTGGTGAATATCTTGTTTTAAGATACTTTATATGGACTGTTCCCATTGACTTGTTGTTACTGTCTTTCAGTTTTACTATTCCGGTGAGATAATTTTCTTTACTATATACGGTCCGTCATATTTTGGTGCTAGTTTTGCTGCAAAATTATCTTTAGCTGATGAGAAGGGGTGTGTTTTGACAAATACACTCTCCCCTATTTGTGGTTTCCACTGTCGGCGTCGCAAGTTCTAGTACTTTTGCTGTTTCAAGTTTGCGTTTTTCAGACGATCAAACACTTTTTGTAGATGTTGTATGTGTTCGTCAAAACTAGAACTAATTATAAAGATATCATCAAGATATGCAAATGCAAATGGTTCTAATTCTGGTCCTATTATTTGATATAAACATCGTTAAAATGTTGCAGGTGCTGAGTGTAGTCCGAATGGCATAACTTTCCATTGGAACAAACCTCGTCATGGTACTGTAAATGCTGTGTACTGACGGCTTTTTGTTGTGAGTGGTATTTGCTAATACCCTTCCTTCAAATCTAAAGTGGAAATAAAATTCGCTCCCTTTAGCTTGTCAAGAATGTGGTTAATTTGCGGTAACGCGTATGCAGAAAGTGACCAGATTTTTTGAGGCCAAATTCAGTACATTTTTTACTTTGGGCTATTAATGAAAGAAAACAACAAAATTAAAGTATTTAATATATTTATATTAATTATTCCATATGTATGTAATTAAAAAATAACATAAAGAACTAAAAAATAACAAAAAGAACTAAAAAAATATCACTTTAGTTTCTTTTCTTCATTTTGCATATTATTATTTATTAAATATTATATTTATTTGAAGAAGATATAGCTTTTAATATTGCTTTATCTTTAGAAATTTCGTCGTAGAAGTCGGTACAATTCATATTAATATTGTGTGATAGTCAGTATGTCTTTCAACAAGTCTAATCCCAACTGAGTTTTTTCAGTGGTCCAAACTTTATTCATTGTAAAAAATACTCTTTCTACAGGTGCATTTGTTCCAGGAATACATAAAAGAAATTCCATAATTCTAAATATATTTTTAAAATCAATTTGTTTTCAGTTAGAACACTGAAAATGTTCAGCCAAAGAATATCAAGTGAAACAAGTTCCTATTCCCGAGCCTCAATCACACAATTGCTTAAATAGTTATTTATTAATAGAATTTCATCAAATAAGTCTGAATTATTACCCACATCCGGCCCAATATATTCAAAAATAATTTTTAATGTTTTTTCAACATTTTTCCATATAATTTTAGATTTAAGAAAAGTCCATTCAAATATTTCACTATCAAATAGAATAAAAGAAGCGGTCCAGGTTTCTATATAATTTAAAGATATTTTATAGAAATTTAGAAATTCATCTAAAATTCTAGAATTTTCAGACAGTTTTGAAATCATATTTTGTATGATTATTGGTATGAATTCATCATTTATTCTCTGATTAATTTGTAATTTTGCTCGACAAGTGATTTGTGAAGCTTCAAGGAATGTGACATGTTGGCCTTCAAGTCTAAGTATATATTCACGAAACCAAGAAGATTGATTCTGTATAAAATATAAATAAACTTGTGCGAATTAATTTTCAAAAGAATTTTAAAATTTTTGGCTAATTAGGCAGTTTTTCCAAAAAATATATTTTTAGTGCTGCAAATAGCTTTAAAATCCTTTCAACTGCAGGTGTTAAAGGATGCCATCTTGTCTTACTGTATCCCAACAGGTTTGAGTAAGACACGTCTATAGATTCATAAATTTCTTTAAATTTTTCACTTTTGGCTGTGCACAGATAGAAATGACTGTATATTTTCACTACAATTAATTCAATATCTATTGGCAACGAATCTGATGCAGCCTGGATTGCATTATTAAAAATGTGAGCCACACAGCCTATGCCAATTAATTTTCTACATAATTTTGTCTCAAGTTTATTGTAGCCATTATTTACACCTTTTCTTTCTTTGCCACCAAAATTTGTATTTGTGTTGTCACTACAGAAAGTAATTATTTTTTCTTTAATCTTTTCATTTTCTAAAACTCTTATTATATTATTAGATATAGCTTCTGACGTTTCACATGGAAGTTTATTAAATTCAAGAATTTTTACCTGAATTCCTTTTTTATATGGAAATACCTTACTAATGTTGGATAAAGCTTAACATTTTTATGGTTTGAGGCATCCGAATATAATGCAATGTACCGGGCACTTTGTAAATCATTCCTTAGATTTTCGTTGGCGTAAGGTGAAAATATATTTCTCACTATACTTTGAGACTTGGTTCTCGCGCACGTAAATTTTTTATTGAAACAAATTTGAATTATTTTTGACAAACAATCGTTTGATCTAAATGATTGATTATGAAATGCAGTGAATTCCTTCAGCCGCTGCTTGCAGTTTTTGTTCTTTATAAATGCTGCCATGTTAAAATATGAGTTAACTTTCGTTGATGACACAGTTACAAGGCCTGCACGTTTATGCAATTTTGATTGCAAATGCCTATTTATCAGTTTTCCCGCCATTGCGAATGCTAAAAGACCATAAACAAAGTGTGCATCGAACATCGGAAGTGGTTTTGTCTTGCTTTAGAAATGTAATTTCTCCGAAAACTTATTTTCCCTTCTACTCATGTTTATGGCTAAAAATTTTAAATAAATATATATTTAATAATTTTACTACTTAAATATTACTTTTAAGATACTTACATTTCCAACATTAAGAATAAATATCAGAACTAAAAACTAAGAAACTAACTTCCCAAAAAATTTGTTTGGTTAGGCGCAATTTATATGTCACAATATTATGAAAAAAAAACCAATCAGCAAGTCTACCAACATTTTATATGAGAATATTTTACGATATAAGAACTATAAATCAGATTTCATAGCACGCCTAAAAATCAGACTTCACTCTACTTTGCTAAATTTAGAGTAGTGTGAACTAGTTGAGTATTTGTTCAATATAGTATTCCAAAAACTGTACTTTACTCCGTTTAGTCCGCAATTCGGAGTGAGTAGCATTCTCTCATTTAGTTGTGATTTCATGTGATTTGAAATTTCAGTTAGTATTCATTACGGTTAATTAGGATCTAGACGTGTCAATTAAAATGGATTAAAAATTAAAATTAATGATTTCATAATAAAAGGGATTACAAAGAAAATTTATTTTCAAAAATCCAATAAACAAATTAGATTTTTATAATTATAAATTAGAAAAATTATGATTCGGCCTTTTCTTATGAAAATTGTTTTCTCGACAAAGTTTTCATATCATAACACTGGATCGACCGATTTACGAATCTACTAGCATCTCTACTAAAAGGGAATTTAAATTTTATTACGAGATGTAACAAGGGGTTTACATATGGGGTTTTTACGAAGAATGTAAGTCCCCTGATGATCCTTACGGCATATCTTCTTCCTTGCGAGGAGAAGATATGAGATGGTGCAGCTTATGTGAACAACTAAAAGGCTGCACGCCAAGCTGAGTTGCGCTTGCTAGCTCGCCGGAGGGGTGGGTCGTTGTTCACCACCATCTACCATCAAATTACACATAAATTTTTATGCGTGCATATGAGTATTAATGTCGTTTAGACTTTACGGTGATAGCACGAGCTATCAAGCAAGGAAAATTCGGTTATGGCGAAAACAACCGAATAAAGGGAATGTTCGTTAGTTCCTGGACACCGAAACTGACCGAACTTAACGCGAAAGCCTTGCGAGGCATGTCGGGGCCGATTGGCAGAGGTGTTATTACCAACCGGACTTTGGGGCACTTCCCACCCGCATGGACCGACAGCAGAATGCCGGTCCCCGTATGTCCATACTCGCCCCTATAAATGAGCATGGGCCCTTTTTTTTTTTTTTTTTTTTATGTTCTTCGCCCCCCTCTCACTCCATCTCCCTCCCCCTCACGATATCGTTTAGCTTCTCATTTGACAGCAGTTATCACTTATTCACGGTATTTTTTTTTCTAGTTTTTCTTTTGAAAGAAAGTGAAAACACAGTTATACTTACTCACATTCCCCCCCCCCCCCTTTTTTTCCCCCCATATGTTCGAAAGAAAACAAAAAAAAATGTGGATTCTTTACCCTAAAGACGGTATACATGTACCAATTTTATTAAGAAAAGTTTGAATTGACTTTTAACAAGAGATTACAAAGTATAGTATTTTCATGTAAAATTATGACATATTTAGTTAAATTATTTTCTTTTTTCCTTTTTTTTTCCATTTCGATTTAAAAACCAAACTGTAATCTAATCTGGCTCAAAAGAACAAAAAAAAACAGAAGAGGAAAAAAACGGAATTGATTTCGCGCACTTTATGTTTTCCGTAGGCTTGAATGTATATAGGTGTGCAAAATAGCGTATATTCAAAAAGTATTAAAATAATGTAATACAAAACTCACCAAAGATATGAAAACTGGAGGCCTCCCTTTTCCGTACCTAAAAGAAATTTTATATAAGACGAAATTGGGTCTCAAAAAAAAGGTTTCTCTTTCTTTTGTTTTCTTTTTTTTTTTCGTTTTCTCTTTCGTTCTTTTTACATATACTCTAAGAAGTTTAAAATTTATTTATTTAGCCTTTGTTTTTTTCTCTTTTTTTTTCCTTTTTTTTTTTTTGTTTTTTTCTTTCTTTTTTTAATATATCAAAATTTAATTATCTTGCTTAAATATTTTCTGAATTTACTCTGAAATAATAATCTAAAAGATGTGGTTTTTTCTTCTTCCATTTTTCTGGTTTCTAGTTGGTTTAAAGATGCTGAATATGTATTGTGGTCTGCCATTGATATATATGTCTCGAGCCCAATGTTGAAAATTCCCGTACAGTAGGTTCCAAAACTGAATTTATTAACCCATTATTCCATTTATTTTTGGAAAACCGATTAGCAGCTCCGGCTTTTACGTTTTCCCCTTTTTCCCGAGCTAGGTGCATGAATCAGTTGACCTTCTGTAACTGACGATTTCAAGACCAGACAATATTTTCCGCTTTAAAAAAAGGTATCTTTGGTGTGGTTCCCTTTCCTTTCTTGGTTTTCCGAATTTCCCCTTCTTTTGAAGAATACAAAAACCAAAAAAAAAATAAACAAAATTTGTTTTCACTTTATTCGAGGTTATCTTTCAGTCTTTCACTTTTTCTGACTATTATTTTTTTTCTTTTTTTTTTTTCACTATATGTTAATTTCGGATGCCGGTAAAGTATTGATTCGTATTAATTAATTTTATTTTATCAATCCCGGTATATTATGTTCTATCTTTGATTTTTATTTTTGTTTTTTTTTTTTTTTGTTTATTTTTTCTTCCAAGAAAACTCGTCTTGACAATGCCGTGATTCAAAGCAGACTGTCGCTTCAACAAAATACTTTCATCTCAAAACCAACATCACAAAAAAACTATATATATCCGTCTCCTTCTTCCTACACAGTTTCAAAAAAATCAGACCATATTTTCTAACGGATTCGAAGCATTTTTCATACAAAATTCTGCCTCGTGTTTTGATAACCGGTTCATTTTTTTTCTTTTTGTCTCTTTCTTTAAAGAGAATCTTTGAATTTTTCTCGTTTGTAACCCAACGGAAATAGATGGCTCTAACTATCACTAAGATCGCTTGAAATGGTTTTAAAATTTGATTGCGATAGATGGCCATCCTGTCGGGGAGAAGAAAAAGCTTTTGAAATTTAAATTTTGCCGTGTAGGCTGCAAGAAGGTTTCACGTAGAAACTCCAAACTGTTGACTGTCAAAAAAAATCTGATCCATCAACAGTTCTTTGTTCCCACGCGTTACAGAGATAAATTTATATCTAATACAATCAAACACTTTTCCTCCTCCACTGTGTCAGTATATAATAATCTTCCAAGTAATAACTGATCCGATTTCGATAAATATTAGGAATTAAGACAATTTACATTATCTTGTCTACAAGAAGATAAGCTCAAATTTGCAATGTTTTTATGTAACGTTTTTGTGTAAAGTCCAACGTAGACCAACGTGCCCAACGTTGGACACGTATGCTTCGCATGCTAGTACGGTATAAAAATATATAATTTGCGACCCTTGCATATCGAAATTATTTGAAATGTCAACATCAAGCTACTATAGGGAAATACTAATAAGATTCCAGCAGAATTTATTCAATCCAATCGCTCCCTATTGGCGTTGGATTGGTTAAAAATTTATTTTTCAATTCATTTTTATTTTGTATTAAAAAAAGAAACTTATTTATTTGAAAATTTTAAAAACACAATTTATTAAATTCCCAAAAAAAGGTTATTCTTTAAAAAATAAAAACACAATTTATTAAAAAATTAAATTAATTTAACTTCACAAAAGTTATTTTAAATTGTTTAAATTATTAAAATTATTTGCAAAAATTAGATCCGACTCGTTTAGGTAAATCTCAAAAACTGATTTTCCTAACTGATTTTTCATTTGAAGAAAATTCAAACAGCCTACCTAATTAGTAAGGAAAATCATTTCAATTATGGCTACTGAGTATAAAAAGAAAAAAAGGAATCGCAACAAGTATTTTTTCTGAAAATATAAACAAGTAGTTTTCCACCAAATTGAAAGTAATTAAAAGCCGCCACAGTACTCCCCCTCCAGTGAATCGCTAATGAACGTTAACCATTCCACCGAGTTGGCTTGGAAATGCGTCCGAATCGTGTTTGGGTCGGGTCAGTTTTTTCATCTAGGAACGTAACTTTTTTGTTAACCCTTTCAGTTGGTTCCGTACGGCTCTCGAAGGTAGGCTTAATAACTGCTTCAAAACTTTCGCTAAAGAAAGGTTTTAATCTATTAATCGAAACAGTTTTTTGGACATTCTTGATTTGAAGTGTAAAATATTTGTCATTTCGATTAACAACCTTAAAAGGTCCTTCGTAGGGTGGTTGTAGCGAGGCTCGCACCGCGTCTGCTCTTACAAAAACATGAGAACAGTTAGTTAAATCTTTAAAAACAAAAATTTGGCTGTGTCCGTGTCGTGACGGTGGTGTTGGTCGAATGGTGTCGAAATGATTTCTAATTTGTCGAACGAATTCGGACTGGGATATGTGTCTTTGTGTAGTTTGTAGAAAATCTCCAGGTAAACGTATATTTTGACCGTAAACTAATTCAGCTGACGTAGCGTTGAAATCCTCTCGGTAAACTGTCCTCAAACCAAGTAATACCGAAGGTAGAGACTTGGTCCATTGTCGATCCCCCACACACATAATGGCTGCTTTTAGTGTTCGGTGCCACCTCTCAATCATGCCGTTACACGCTGGATTGTAAGCCGTAGTACGACTGCGTGTGAATCCCAGAAGGTTCGACAGTTCAGAGAAAAGTTCGGATTCGAACTGTGAGCCGCGATCTGTGGTGATGGTTGATGGTACACCATAACGACATATCCAATGGTTATAGATGGCATTGGCCACTGTTTCGGTTTTGATATCTGGGGTTGGTATGGCCTCAGGCCAGCGAGTGAAACGGTCGATTAAAGTCACACAGTATTTGTTATTTTCTGATGGAGGCAGTGGACCTATTATGTCCAGATGAATTTTGTCGAATCGATTTTCAACCAGAGGAAAATTGCCAATTGGACTTTTGACGTGCCTAGATATCTTTACTTTTTGGCAAGCTAAACAGGATTTGGCCCAGGAACTGACTTCCTTTTTGATTGAAGTCCAGATAAAGTTTTTAACAACTGCTTTTACGGTTGATCGGATGCTTGGGTGGGCCAGATTATGGATACTATTGAACACAATTCGACGAAATTTGGGTGGGACGTATGGTCTAACGTTTCCTGTGGAAGTATCACAAAGGATTTTGATATCGGAACCGAAAACAGGAAATGGTTTGAACTTGAGATTATGTTCGTTTTCCATTAGTGTTTGCAGTTCAGAGTCCCCAATTTGGGCTTCCGCCATCAGTGCATAGTTAATGCTTTCGCACACGGAAAACTCGGAAACTCTAGAGAGTGTGTCGGCCACAATGTTGTCACGTCCAGATATATGTTTGATATCTGTGGTATATTGCGCAATCAGATCGAGATGCCTACATTGTCGCGGAGATGCCTTGTCTAGATTTTGTTGTAAGGCGTAAATGAGGGGTTTGTGGTCAGTGAAAAGAGTGAAAGCACGTCCCTCTATCCAATGTTTAAAATGCTTGATGGCTGCATAAGCTGCCAATAGTTCACGGTCGTAAGTGCTATAGCGTTTTTGTGTGTTAGTTAATTTTCTTGAGAAAAAGCTAAGGGGTTGCCACGCTTTTGACACCTGTTGCTGTAAAACAGCACCAATCGCAGTATCAGAAGCGTCGACCATAATCGCTAGCGTTGCACTTGATGATGGATGTGCAAGATGTGTTACCTCGCACAACCGTGTTTTGGTTAATTCGAATTGTTGTCTGGATGAATCTGTCCAGGTGGTTTTTCGTTGGTCATTTTTTTTACTACCCTTGAGGAAATCATTAAGCAATGCTTGCTCGGTTGCAGCTTGGGGAATGTAAATTCTATAGAAATTTATCATCCCCAAATATCGACGCAATTCCTTAACGGTTTCTGGTAGCTTGAAATTAGCGATAGCTTCAATTTTGCCTTTAGCGGGTTTAATTCCGAAAGCCGAAATATCGTGTCCGAGGAAAGTGATGACTGGGACAGCGAAAATGCACTTACTTGAGTTAATGACGAGGCCTGCATCCTTAAGCCGTTGAAAAACGGTTTCCAAATGTTTAACGTGCTCTGCCATATCACTGGAGGCAATGAGTATATCGTCGATATAGGGAAAACAAAAATTTAAACCGCGTAAAACAGAATGCATGAACCGCTGGAAAGTTTGAGCAGCGTTACGCAAACCGAAAGTCATGCGCGTGAATTCAAATAATCCGAACGGTGTGCTTATTGCCGTCTTTGGGATATCCTCATCACTAATCGGAATCTGGTGGTATGCTTTAACCAAATCCAGTGATGAAAATATAGTACAACCATCGAGTTGTTGCGAAAAGTCCGTTATATACGGAATTGGATAACGATCGGGCTTGGTGATGAAATTAAGAGCACGATAGTCGCCGCAAGGTCTCCAGTCGCCATTTTTTTTCATAACAAGATGTAATGGGCTCGACCAATCGCTGCTAGATGGTCGACAAATGCCTTGTTCCAACATTATTGCAAATTCTTGCTTCGCAATGTTGGCTCTTTCAGGGTTCAAACGTCTACAACGAGCGACACATGGAGGGCCTGAGGTGACTATGGAATGAGTAACGTGGTGTTTCAATTGATTTAACGTAGGCGCTTCGACGGTGATGGATTTAAATTTGTGTAACAATTTATAAACTTCGGGGGGACAAGAACCAGCGGAAATTGTGGTGAGTGAGTAGGAAGGTCCTTTTAGCAATTTGGTAATGACTTCCAACTTGGTAAGAGGATCTATAAGTTTTTTCTTTTTAAGGTCTATTAAAAGTCCGAAATGATTAATAAAATCCGCCCCAATGATTGGCTTGCCGACATTTGCGATAGTAAAGCGCCATTGAAAATTTCTGCGTAAACCTAAATCCAAAGTTAATACTCTATGGCCGAAAGTCTCTATGATTGTTGAATTAGCTGCGAACAGGTTAAAGTCGCTTCTATTGGAGGTGTCTTTGTAGGTAGGAGGTACGACAGACACATCTGCGCCAGAGTCTACTAAAAATTGTAATTTGGTAGTTGGATCAATTAAAATAAGGCGATGACTATTAAAGCCAGAATCGCTGGCCATCGGCAGCGTAGCTGAACTTAGTTTTTCGAAACGTTTGATGTTTGGGACTGTTCGAAATTGCATGGTTGAATGCATTTACGAGCGTCAGTTTTAAATTTATAATGATACCATCATAAATCATACTTCTTTGGAACGGAACTTGACCGCGAACGTGAACGGTTTCGTTGCGTAATGGGCTTGCTTGAAAGATCGATTCGTCGGGTTAAAGAGACAACTTGATCGCGTAATGATTTTATTTCCGCGGAAATTTGATCAGATAGTGTTGACGAGGATGAAGATGGATTATTTGAAATTGCGTATAAATTAGCTGTTTGATTTATTTCAGCTATTTTATCCGCAGTATTGGCTAATTTGTCTAATGAGGTGTCGTCAATACTTGATAATATTTCTTGGGCATGTGCGGGCAAACGTTGCATCCACAAGTTCTGTAATAAGGCGTCTTGCACTTTACCGCCGCCTAAAGTTTGCATCTCGCGCAAAAGTTGAGATGGTTTCTTATCACCTAATTGCAAACCCCTTAAAAGCCTATCAATCTTGGTACGTGCTGACTCACCAAGTCTTTCAATAATAGCTATTTTCAAATCCTCGTAAGAATTTGAGGCCGGAGGGTTGATAACTTTCTCGCGGACACATTTTATGGTTTCCGCATCCAGTGCTGCAAGAAGATACCCGTACTTGGTACCGTCTTGAGATATTCTCCCGATGCGGAACTGTGCTTCCAATTGGGTAAACCAGACCTCAGGGTCTTCCCGATTGAAAGTTGGGGGTTTAATTGCGACTCGGTACATAAGAGTAACGTCTTCTGATTGGGCTGGAGGAGAAACATCGGCTGTATTCAAATCGGCTACTGACATGGTAAGAAAACTAACACGGAAGAATGAAATATAAACAAACACAAAAACAAAAAAAAAAAAAAAAAAAACTGAAGAAAACGCAAATTTTGTCAAAGACAGAAAATTCTCACTTGCTTTGAGGCAAACACACTCAGTAACGTAAATTGAAATGATTGTACACAAGTTTCTTAAAGTATTAGCAGTAAAGACAACAATAAAAAGAAAAATTATATTGTTTTTTGAATTAAATTAAGTGAATAAATTTGTTTTGTACAAAATACCAAAAATAATAAATAGTTATTATATATAAATTTGAATTAATGAAAAATTAGGTACAACCTTAATATGTTCTTGACGTAAAAAAAAAAATTTTGATGGTTGAATAGAGTTTGACTTGCCGTCCGTTGATGAGTTTCCAGTGAACCTTGGTAGCCTTTTCTTGGGCTCTTGTGTAATGAATGATGTGTAGTCTTTTCTTTGGGCTCTTGAGTATTGAATGATGTGAAGCCTTTTCTTTGGGCTCTCTTCACGAGTATTTGATGGTTATTAATTTAAACTTTTCTTTCTGGGTGCTAAATCGCAAAATAGTGTCTGGCGCAGCCTCACGCCAGAATTAAAGGCTTGGTCCCACTATTTGCAATTTATTAGGTGTTGGAATTCAAAATCTTCGATTAATTTACTTGAGATTCATTAATTTGCTAAATTTGTTCGGCTGCATTCACATTTTAAATTTAACGAAACATTTTCATTCTGAATGGGAAAATTTTTTCAAAATTTTCAGTTTAACAGGATTCGCTTTTTTGCAGAAATTTCTGTTTGAATTTGTATATTTCTTTGGAGAACTATTGTTCGAGTTTTGAGAAGAAATTTCTGGAACGAAAAATTATTTTTCTGGTCGAACTTTCGACGGGTGCAAAAGTGTTGTCGGGGTCACCATTTATAGGGAAATACTAATAAGATTCCAGCAGAATTTATTCAATCCAATCGCTCCCTATTGGCGTTGGATTGGTTAAAAATTTATTTTTCAATTCATTTTTATTTTGTATTAAAAAAAGAAACTTATTTATTTGAAAATTTTAAAAACACAATTTATTAAATTCCCAAAAAAAGGTTATTCTTTAAAAAATAAAAACACAATTTATTAAAAAATTAAATTAATTTAACTTCACAAAAGTTATTTTAAATTGTTTAAATTATTAAAATTATTTGCAAAAATTAGATCCGACTCGTTTAGGTAAATCTCAAAAACTGATTTTCCTAACTGATTTTTCATTTGAAGAAAATTCAAACAGCCTACCTAATTAGTAAGGAAAATCATTTCAATTATGGCTACTGAGTATAAAAAGAAAAAAAGGAATCGCAACAAGTATTTTTTCTGAAAATATAAACAAGTAGTTTTCCACCAAATTGAAAGTAATTAAAAGCCGCCACAGTACTCCCCCTCCAGTGAATCGCTAATGAACGTTAACCATTCCACCGAGTTGGCTTGGAAATGCGTCCGAATCGTGTTTGGGTCGGGTCAGTTTTTTCATCTAGGAACGTAACTTTTTTGTTAACCCTTTCAGTTGGTTCCGTACGGCTCTCGAAGGTAGGCTTAATAACTGCTTCAAAACTTTCGCTAAAGAAAGGTTTTAATCTATTAATCGAAACAGTTTTTTGGACATTCTTGATTTGAAGTGTAAAATATTTGTCATTTCGATTAACAACCTTAAAAGGTCCTTCGTAGGGTGGTTGTAGCGAGGCTCGCACCGCGTCTGCTCTTACAAAAACATGAGAACAGTTAGTTAAATCTTTAAAAACAAAAATTTGGCTGTGTCCGTGTCGTGACGGTGGTGTTGGTCGAATGGTGTCGAAATGATTTCTAATTTGTCGAACGAATTCGGACTGGGATATGTGTCTTTGTGTAGTTTGTAGAAAATCTCCAGGTAAACGTATATTTTGACCGTAAACTAATTCAGCTGACGTAGCGTTGAAATCCTCTCGGTAAACTGTCCTCAAACCAAGTAATACCGAAGGTAGAGACTTGGTCCATTGTCGATCCCCCACACACATAATGGCTGCTTTTAGTGTTCGGTGCCACCTCTCAATCATGCCGTTACACGCTGGATTGTAAGCCGTAGTACGACTGCGTGTGAATCCCAGAAGGTTCGACAGTTCAGAGAAAAGTTCGGATTCGAACTGTGAGCCGCGATCTGTGGTGATGGTTGATGGTACACCATAACGACATATCCAATGGTTATAGATGGCATTGGCCACTGTTTCGGTTTTGATATCTGGGGTTGGTATGGCCTCAGGCCAGCGAGTGAAACGGTCGATTAAAGTCACACAGTATTTGTTATTTTCTGATGGAGGCAGTGGACCTATTATGTCCAGATGAATTTTGTCGAATCGATTTTCAACCAGAGGAAAATTGCCAATTGGACTTTTGACGTGCCTAGATATCTTTACTTTTTGGCAAGCTAAACAGGATTTGGCCCAGGAACTGACTTCCTTTTTGATTGAAGTCCAGATAAAGTTTTTAACAACTGCTTTTACGGTTGATCGGATGCTTGGGTGGGCCAGATTATGGATACTATTGAACACAATTCGACGAAATTTGGGTGGGACGTATGGTCTAACGTTTCCTGTGGAAGTATCACAAAGGATTTTGATATCGGAACCGAAAACAGGAAATGGTTTGAACTTGAGATTATGTTCGTTTTCCATTAGTGTTTGCAGTTCAGAGTCCCCAATTTGGGCTTCCGCCATCAGTGCATAGTTAATGCTTTCGCACACGGAAAACTCGGAAACTCTAGAGAGTGTGTCGGCCACAATGTTGTCACGTCAAGATATATGTTTGATATCTGTGGTATATTGCGCAATCAGATCGAGATGCCTACATTGTCGCGGAGATGCCTTGTCTAGATTTTGTTGTAAGGCGTAAATGAGGGGTTTGTGGTCAGTGAAAAGAGTGAAAGCACGTCCCTCTATCCAATGTTTAAAATGCTTGATGGCTGCATAAGCTGCCAATAGTTCACGGTCGTAAGTGCTATAGCGTTTTTGTGTGTTAGTTAATTTTCTTGAGAAAAAGCTAAGGGGTTGCCACGCTTTTGACACCTGTTGCTGTAAAACAGCACCAATCGCAGTATCAGAAGCGTCGACCATAATCGCTAGCGTTGCACTTGATGATGGATGTGCAAGATGTGTTACCTCGCACAACCGTGTTTTGGTTAATTCGAATTGTTGTCTGGATGAATCTGTCCAGGTGGTTTTTCGTTGGTCATTTTTTTTACTACCCTTGAGGAAATCATTAAGCAATGCTTGCTCGGTTGCAGCTTGGGGAATGTAAATTCTATAGAAATTTATCATCCCCAAATATCGACGCAATTCCTTAACGGTTTCTGGTAGCTTGAAATTAGCGATAGCTTCAATTTTGCCTTTAGCGGGTTTAATTCCGAAAGCCGAAATATCGTGTCCGAGGAAAGTGATGACTGGGACAGCGAAAATGCACTTACTTGAGTTAATGACGAGGCCTGCATCCTTAAGCCGTTGAAAAACGGTTTCCAAATGTTTAACGTGCTCTGCCATATCACTGGAGGCAATGAGTATATCGTCGATATAGGGAAAACAAAAATTTAAACCGCGTAAAACAGAATGCATGAACCGCTGGAAAGTTTGAGCAGCGTTACGCAAACCGAAAGTCATGCGCGTGAATTCAAATAATCCGAACGGTGTGCTTATTGCCGTCTTTGGGATATCCTCATCACTAATCGGAATCTGGTGGTATGCTTTAACCAAATCCAGTGATGAAAATATAGTACAACCATCGAGTTGTTGCGAAAAGTCCGTTATATACGGAATTGGATAACGATCGGGCTTGGTGATGAAATTAAGAGCACGATAGTCGCCGCAAGGTCTCCAGTCGCCATTTTTTTTCATAACAAGATGTAATGGGCTCGACCAATCGCTGCTAGATGGTCGACAAATGCCTTGTTCCAACATTATTGCAAATTCTTGCTTCGCAATGTTGGCTCTTTCAGGGTTCAAACGTCTACAACGAGCGACACATGGAGGGCCTGAGGTGACTATGGAATGAGTAACGTGGTGTTTCAATTGATTTAACGTAGGCGCTTCGACGGTGATGGATTTAAATTTGTGTAACAATTTATAAACTTCGGGGGGACAAGAACCAGCGGAAATTGTGGTGAGTGAGTAGGAAGGTCCTTTTAGCAATTTGGTAATGACTTCCAACTTGGTAAGAGGATCTATAAGTTTTTTCTTTTTAAGGTCTATTAAAAGTCCGAAATGATTAATAAAATCCGCCCCAATGATTGGCTTGCCGACATTTGCGATAGTAAAGCGCCATTGAAAATTTCTGCGTAAACCTAAATCCAAAGTTAATACTCTATGGCCGAAAGTCTCTATGATTGTTGAATTAGCTGCGAACAGGTTAAAGTCGCTTCTATTGGAGGTGTCTTTGTAGGTAGGAGGTACGACAGACACATCTGCGCCAGAGTCTACTAAAAATTGTAATTTGGTAGTTGGATCAATTAAAATAAGGCGATGACTATTAAAGCCAGAATCGCTGGCCATCGGCAGCGTAGCTGAACTTAGTTTTTCGAAACGTTTGATGTTTGGGACTGTTCGAAATTGCATGGTTGAATGCATTTACGAGCGTCAGTTTTAAATTTATAATGATACCATCATAAATCATACTTCTTTGGAACGGAACTTGACCGCGAACGTGAACGGTTTCGTTGCGTAATGGGCTTGCTTGAAAGATCGATTCGTCGGGTTAAAGAGACAACTTGATCGCGTAATGATTTTATTTCCGCGGAAATTTGATCAGATAGTGTTGACGAGGATGAAGATGGATTATTTGAAATTGCGTATAAATTAGCTGTTTGATTTATTTCAGCTATTTTATCCGCAGTATTGGCTAATTTGTCTAATGAGGTGTCGTCAATACTTGATAATATTTCTTGGGCATGTGCGGGCAAACGTTGCATCCACAAGTTCTGTAATAAGGCGTCTTGCACTTTACCGCCGCCTAAAGTTTGCATCTCGCGCAAAAGTTGAGATGGTTTCTTATCACCTAATTGCAAACCCCTTAAAAGCCTATCAATCTTGGTACGTGCTGACTCACCAAGTCTTTCAATAATAGCTATTTTCAAATCCTCGTAAGAATTTGAGGCCGGAGGGTTGATAACTTTCTCGCGGACACATTTTATGGTTTCCGCATCCAGTGCTGCAAGAAGATACCCGTACTTGGTACCGTCTTGAGATATTCTCCCGATGCGGAACTGTGCTTCCAATTGGGTAAACCAGACCTCAGGGTCTTCCCGATTGAAAGTTGGGGGTTTAATTGCGACTCGGTACATAAGAGTAACGTCTTCTGATTGGGCTGGAGGAGAAACATCGGCTGTATTCAAATCGGCTACTGACATGGTAAGAAAACTAACACGGAAGAATGAAATATAAACAAACACAAAAACAAAAAAAAAAAAAAAAAAAACTGAAGAAAACGCAAATTTTGTCAAAGACAGAAAATTCTCACTTGCTTTGAGGCAAACACACTCAGTAACGTAAATTGAAATGATTGTACACAAGTTTCTTAAAGTATTAGCAGTAAAGACAACAATAAAAAGAAAAATTATATTGTTTTTTGAATTAAATTAAGTGAATAAATTTGTTTTGTACAAAATACCAAAAATAATAAATAGTTATTATATATAAATTTGAATTAATGAAAAATTAGGTACAACCTTAATATGTTCTTGACGTAAAAAAAAAAATTTTGATGGTTGAATAGAGTTTGACTTGCCGTCCGTTGATGAGTTTCCAGTGAACCTTGGTAGCCTTTTCTTGGGCTCTTGTGTAATGAATGATGTGTAGTCTTTTCTTTGGGCTCTTGAGTATTGAATGATGTGAAGCCTTTTCTTTGGGCTCTCTTCACGAGTATTTGATGGTTATTAATTTAAACTTTTCTTTCTGGGTGCTAAATCGCAAAATAGTGTCTGGCGCAGCCTCACGCCAGAATTAAAGGCTTGGTCCCACTATTTGCAATTTATTAGGTGTTGGAATTCAAAATCTTCGATTAATTTACTTGAGATTCATTAATTTGCTAAATTTGTTCGGCTGCATTCACATTTTAAATTTAACGAAACATTTTCATTCTGAATGGGAAAATTTTTTCAAAATTTTCAGTTTAACAGGATTCGCTTTTTTGCAGAAATTTCTGTTTGAATTTGTATATTTCTTTGGAGAACTATTGTTCGAGTTTTGAGAAGAAATTTCTGGAACGAAAAATTATTTTTCTGGTCGAACTTTCGACGGGTGCAAAAGTGTTGTCGGGGTCACCATTTATAGGGAAATACTAATAAGATTCCAGCAGAATTTATTCAATCCAATCGCTCCCTATTGGCGTTGGATTGGTTAAAAATTTATTTTTCAATTCATTTTTATTTTGTATTAAAAAAAGAAACTTATTTATTTGAAAATTTTAAAAACACAATTTATTAAATTCCCAAAAAAAGGTTATTCTTTAAAAAATAAAAACACAATTTATTAAAAAATTAAATTAATTTAACTTCACAAAAGTTATTTTAAATTGTTTAAATTATTAAAATTATTTGCAAAAATTAGATCCGACTCGTTTAGGTAAATCTCAAAAACTGATTTTCCTAACTGATTTTTCATTTGAAGAAAATTCAAACAGCCTACCTAATTAGTAAGGAAAATCATTTCAATTATGGCTACTGAGTATAAAAAGAAAAAAAGGAATCGCAACAAGTATTTTTTCTGAAAATATAAACAAGTAGTTTTCCACCAAATTGAAAGTAATTAAAAGCCGCCACAGTACTCCCCCTCCAGTGAATCGCTAATGAACGTTAACCATTCCACCGAGTTGGCTTGGAAATGCGTCCGAATCGTGTTTGGGTCGGGTCAGTTTTTTCATCTAGGAACGTAACTTTTTTGTTAACCCTTTCAGTTGGTTCCGTACGGCTCTCGAAGGTAGGCTTAATAACTGCTTCAAAACTTTCGCTAAAGAAAGGTTTTAATCTATTAATCGAAACAGTTTTTTGGACATTCTTGATTTGAAGTGTAAAATATTTGTCATTTCGATTAACAACCTTAAAAGGTCCTTCGTAGGGTGGTTGTAGCGAGGCTCGCACCGCGTCTGCTCTTACAAAAACATGAGAACAGTTAGTTAAATCTTTAAAAACAAAAATTTGGCTGTGTCCGTGTCGTGACGGTGGTGTTGGTCGAATGGTGTCGAAATGATTTCTAATTTGTCGAACGAATTCGGACTGGGATATGTGTCTTTGTGTAGTTTGTAGAAAATCTCCAGGTAAACGTATATTTTGACCGTAAACTAATTCAGCTGACGTAGCGTTGAAATCCTCTCGGTAAACTGTCCTCAAACCAAGTAATACCGAAGGTAGAGACTTGGTCCATTGTCGATCCCCCACACACATAATGGCTGCTTTTAGTGTTCGGTGCCACCTCTCAATCATGCCGTTACACGCTGGATTGTAAGCCGTAGTACGACTGCGTGTGAATCCCAGAAGGTTCGACAGTTCAGAGAAAAGTTCGGATTCGAACTGTGAGCCGCGATCTGTGGTGATGGTTGATGGTACACCATAACGACATATCCAATGGTTATAGATGGCATTGGCCACTGTTTCGGTTTTGATATCTGGGGTTGGTATGGCCTCAGGCCAGCGAGTGAAACGGTCGATTAAAGTCACACAGTATTTGTTATTTTCTGATGGAGGCAGTGGACCTATTATGTCCAGATGAATTTTGTCGAATCGATTTTCAACCAGAGGAAAATTGCCAATTGGACTTTTGACGTGCCTAGATATCTTTACTTTTTGGCAAGCTAAACAGGATTTGGCCCAGGAACTGACTTCCTTTTTGATTGAAGTCCAGATAAAGTTTTTAACAACTGCTTTTACGGTTGATCGGATGCTTGGGTGGGCCAGATTATGGATACTATTGAACACAATTCGACGAAATTTGGGTGGGACGTATGGTCTAACGTTTCCTGTGGAAGTATCACAAAGGATTTTGATATCGGAACCGAAAACAGGAAATGGTTTGAACTTGAGATTATGTTCGTTTTCCATTAGTGTTTGCAGTTCAGAGTCCCCAATTTGGGCTTCCGCCATCAGTGCATAGTTAATGCTTTCGCACACGGAAAACTCGGAAACTCTAGAGAGTGTGTCGGCCACAATGTTGTCACGTCCAGATATATGTTTGATATCTGTGGTATATTGCGCAATCAGATCGAGATGCCTACATTGTCGCGGAGATGCCTTGTCTAGATTTTGTTGTAAGGCGTAAATGAGGGGTTTGTGGTCAGTGAAAAGAGTGAAAGCACGTCCCTCTATCCAATGTTTAAAATGCTTGATGGCTGCATAAGCTGCCAATAGTTCACGGTCGTAAGTGCTATAGCGTTTTTGTGTGTTAGTTAATTTTCTTGAGAAAAAGCTAAGGGGTTGCCACGCTTTTGACACCTGTTGCTGTAAAACAGCACCAATCGCAGTATCAGAAGCGTCGACCATAATCGCTAGCGTTGCACTTGATGATGGATGTGCAAGATGTGTTACCTCGCACAACCGTGTTTTGGTTAATTCGAATTGTTGTCTGGATGAATCTGTCCAGGTGGTTTTTCGTTGGTCATTTTTTTTACTACCCTTGAGGAAATCATTAAGCAATGCTTGCTCGGTTGCAGCTTGGGGAATGTAAATTCTATAGAAATTTATCATCCCCAAATATCGACGCAATTCCTTAACGGTTTCTGGTAGCTTGAAATTAGCGATAGCTTCAATTTTGCCTTTAGCGGGTTTAATTCCGAAAGCCGAAATATCGTGTCCGAGGAAAGTGATGACTGGGACAGCGAAAATGCACTTACTTGAGTTAATGACGAGGCCTGCATCCTTAAGCCGTTGAAAAACGGTTTCCAAATGTTTAACGTGCTCTGCCATATCACTGGAGGCAATGAGTATATCGTCGATATAGGGAAAACAAAAATTTAAACCGCGTAAAACAGAATGCATGAACCGCTGGAAAGTTTGAGCAGCGTTACGCAAACCGAAAGTCATGCGCGTGAATTCAAATAATCCGAACGGTGTGCTTATTGCCGTCTTTGGGATATCCTCATCACTAATCGGAATCTGGTGGTATGCTTTAACCAAATCCAGTGATGAAAATATAGTACAACCATCGAGTTGTTGCGAAAAGTCCGTTATATACGGAATTGGATAACGATCGGGCTTGGTGATGAAATTAAGAGCACGATAGTCGCCGCAAGGTCTCCAGTCGCCATTTTTTTTCATAACAAGATGTAATGGGCTCGACCAATCGCTGCTAGATGGTCGACAAATGCCTTGTTCCAACATTATTGCAAATTCTTGCTTCGCAATGTTGGCTCTTTCAGGGTTCAAACGTCTACAACGAGCGACACATGGAGGGCCTGAGGTGACTATGGAATGAGTAACGTGGTGTTTCAATTGATTTAACGTAGGCGCTTCGACGGTGATGGATTTAAATTTGTGTAACAATTTATAAACTTCGGGGGGACAAGAACCAGCGGAAATTGTGGTGAGTGAGTAGGAAGGTCCTTTTAGCAATTTGGTAATGACTTCCAACTTGGTAAGAGGATCTATAAGTTTTTTCTTTTTAAGGTCTATTAAAAGTCCGAAATGATTAATAAAATCCGCCCCAATGATTGGCTTGCCGACATTTGCGATAGTAAAGCGCCATTGAAAATTTCTGCGTAAACCTAAATCCAAAGTTAATACTCTATGGCCGAAAGTCTCTATGATTGTTGAATTAGCTGCGAACAGGTTAAAGTCGCTTCTATTGGAGGTGTCTTTGTAGGTAGGAGGTACGACAGACACATCTGCGCCAGAGTCTACTAAAAATTGTAATTTGGTAGTTGGATCAATTAAAATAAGGCGATGACTATTAAAGCCAGAATCGCTGGCCATCGGCAGCGTAGCTGAACTTAGTTTTTCGAAACGTTTGATGTTTGGGACTGTTCGAAATTGCATGGTTGAATGCATTTACGAGCGTCAGTTTTAAATTTATAATGATACCATCATAAATCATACTTCTTTGGAACGGAACTTGACCGCGAACGTGAACGGTTTCGTTGCGTAATGGGCTTGCTTGAAAGATCGATTCGTCGGGTTAAAGAGACAACTTGATCGCGTAATGATTTTATTTCCGCGGAAATTTGATCAGATAGTGTTGACGAGGATGAAGATGGATTATTTGAAATTGCGTATAAATTAGCTGTTTGATTTATTTCAGCTATTTTATCCGCAGTATTGGCTAATTTGTCTAATGAGGTGTCGTCAATACTTGATAATATTTCTTGGGCATGTGCGGGCAAACGTTGCATCCACAAGTTCTGTAATAAGGCGTCTTGCACTTTACCGCCGCCTAAAGTTTGCATCTCGCGCAAAAGTTGAGATGGTTTCTTATCACCTAATTGCAAACCCCTTAAAAGCCTATCAATCTTGGTACGTGCTGACTCACCAAGTCTTTCAATAATAGCTATTTTCAAATCCTCGTAAGAATTTGAGGCCGGAGGGTTGATAACTTTCTCGCGGACACATTTTATGGTTTCCGCATCCAGTGCTGCAAGAAGATACCCGTACTTGGTACCGTCTTGAGATATTCTCCCGATGCGGAACTGTGCTTCCAATTGGGTAAACCAGACCTCAGGGTCTTCCCGATTGAAAGTTGGGGGTTTAATTGCGACTCGGTACATAAGAGTAACGTCTTCTGATTGGGCTGGAGGAGAAACATCGGCTGTATTCAAATCGGCTACTGACATGGTAAGAAAACTAACACGGAAGAATGAAATATAAACAAACACAAAAACAAAAAAAAAAAAAAAAAAAACTGAAGAAAACGCAAATTTTGTCAAAGACAGAAAATTCTCACTTGCTTTGAGGCAAACACACTCAGTAACGTAAATTGAAATGATTGTACACAAGTTTCTTAAAGTATTAGCAGTAAAGACAACAATAAAAAGAAAAATTATATTGTTTTTTGAATTAAATTAAGTGAATAAATTTGTTTTGTACAAAATACCAAAAATAATAAATAGTTATTATATATAAATTTGAATTAATGAAAAATTAGGTACAACCTTAATATGTTCTTGACGTAAAAAAAAAAATTTTGATGGTTGAATAGAGTTTGACTTGCCGTCCGTTGATGAGTTTCCAGTGAACCTTGGTAGCCTTTTCTTGGGCTCTTGTGTAATGAATGATGTGTAGTCTTTTCTTTGGGCTCTTGAGTATTGAATGATGTGAAGCCTTTTCTTTGGGCTCTCTTCACGAGTATTTGATGGTTATTAATTTAAACTTTTCTTTCTGGGTGCTAAATCGCAAAATAGTGTCTGGCGCAGCCTCACGCCAGAATTAAAGGCTTGGTCCCACTATTTGCAATTTATTAGGTGTTGGAATTCAAAATCTTCGATTAATTTACTTGAGATTCATTAATTTGCTAAATTTGTTCGGCTGCATTCACATTTTAAATTTAACGAAACATTTTCATTCTGAATGGGAAAATTTTTTCAAAATTTTCAGTTTAACAGGATTCGCTTTTTTGCAGAAATTTCTGTTTGAATTTGTATATTTCTTTGGAGAACTATTGTTCGAGTTTTGAGAAGAAATTTCTGGAACGAAAAATTATTTTTCTGGTCGAACTTTCGACGGGTGCAAAAGTGTTGTCGGGGTCACCATTTATAGGGAAATACTAATAAGATTCCAGCAGAATTTATTCAATCCAATCGCTCCCTATTGGCGTTGGATTGGTTAAAAATTTATTTTTCAATTCATTTTTATTTTGTATTAAAAAAAGAAACTTATTTATTTGAAAATTTTAAAAACACAATTTATTAAATTCCCAAAAAAAGGTTATTCTTTAAAAAATAAAAACACAATTTATTAAAAAATTAAATTAATTTAACTTCACAAAAGTTATTTTAAATTGTTTAAATTATTAAAATTATTTGCAAAAATTAGATCCGACTCGTTTAGGTAAATCTCAAAAACTGATTTTCCTAACTGATTTTTCATTTGAAGAAAATTCAAACAGCCTACCTAATTAGTAAGGAAAATCATTTCAATTATGGCTACTGAGTATAAAAAGAAAAAAAGGAATCGCAACAAGTATTTTTTCTGAAAATATAAACAACTAGTTTTCCACCAAATTGAAAGTAATTAAAAGCCGCCACACTACTACTGGATACCGTAGTTTGGTGAATACCAAGGTCTTCACCAACGCCAACCTCCAAATTTTGTTATTAATTTAAGTAGAATTTAAATTAAAAATACTATGATTTGAAATAAGTTTTACCTGAAAACCAGGATCTCCAACATAACGCAAAAATACCTTCATTTTATGTACATTGGATAATGCGCCGCCCCGATTTTCAGCATATTCCTCAAGGAACGTGTTGGCTTTTAAAGTTGTTTTCGTGGCCGAAGCGAAATTCCTTATATACCTTTGCAGTACGTTCTTCATTTTCCACATTCATTCCAGCAATTATGGTTAAAGAAAACGCAATCAAATGCATTTAAATTGTTTAAGGCACAGAAATCCATTCACTTTTGTCCATAACTAATTGAAAATGAATTGAAAAAACTGAATTCTTAAAGATGTTTAAGTATGGTGCAGACTAAACTCAAAATTTTGCGAGTATCTTTGACATATTTAACTTTTATGCATTTGGAATTCGAAGTCCGAATACTGAATACTGACTTTACTCTGTAACATGAGGTTTACATATATTGCAGTGTGTAAAAACACACTGCAATGGGGTTTATACGAAGAAAGCAAATCCCCAGATGATCTTTTCAGCATATCTTCTTCCTTGCGAGGAGAAGATATGAGATGGTGCAGCAAATGTGAGGAACTAAAGGCTGCACGCCTAGCTGAGTTGCACTAGCTAGCTCGCCGGAGGGGTGGGTCGTTGCTCACCACCATCTATCATCGCGTATACATATAATTTATATGCGTGCAAATGAATGTTAATGTCGTTCGGGCTTTAAGGTGATAGCATAAGCTATCAAGCAAGGATATTCGATTTCGCGAGTAAAATTCCGAATAAATGGAAGGTTCGTTAGTTTTGGTCACCGAAACTTGACCGAACTTCCGCGAAAGCCTTGCGAGACATGTCGGGGCCGATTGGCAGAGGTGTTATTGCCAACCGGACTTATATGGGGTACGTCCCACCCGATTGGACCAACAGCAGAATGCTGGTCCCCTTTGACGATAACCGCCCCTGCAAATGGTTATCGTCCCTTTAATAAATGCTTGCCCTCCTCAGCGCGTCCCCATACATGACGTCTCTCTCTCTACGCATTCGTTCCCTAGTAACGCCTCATCACAATACAGAGAAATGCCAAAAAATTTCCGTCACTTTTCACCCATTTCGAAACACGATTATTAGAACAATGGAAATATAATGTATTTTATTTGCAGTAATTCTCTTCTTTTAAATTTGACAATTCTTCTTAATTTTAAATTTTACTTTTTCTAAACTTTAGCGGAATTCCGGAAACCGATCAAAAAAAACAATTTTTTTTTCTGTATGAAAATAAAATCATAATCTAATATAACATAAAAGCCTTTTTTTTTGTATCTTCGTTTCTTAAAATTTGATTTAATCCTCTATAGTTTTTATAATTTTTTTACTTATTTAACTGTCAAAATATAATAATATTAATATAATTTACAAGTGCATCACTTTTCCCCTCTGTCCTTTCCTTTCGTTTATTTGTTCTATCCTTTACTTAAAAAAAAAATTTAGCCAATTTCACAGAGTGCTTCGCCATTCTTGGATTTTTGACGAAGAAAAGAAAGAAAAGAAGAAAAAAGCTATGCAGAGCCCTTCTATTTTTTATTTTTATATTTTTTTTCCATCTCCACCAGTATTATGAACCAAAATTTTTGTTGGGTTTTCTTTTTTTCTAGATTTTTTTTTTGATTTATAGATGAGATTATCGTATCAAAATTTCTTCCTTTTGTTTTCCCTTATTTGTATTCAACGATGAATATATATATATATGCCAAATAAATTAAGTATAGCTGTCACATCGCATGAGATTTCCAAAACTTAGTTTGAAACATCCCGAAAATTCCATAATAAAATTTCCATTTCGTGTTGCATTTATTTTCTTTGTCTTTTCTTAACCTTTTTTTTTCAATTTCACATAATATAATTGTCACAATACCTTAATAATATTCCAGCGAATATAAATACATACCTTTGGTGACCTTGTGAATGACACCAAAACACGCGTTCTTGTTCACCGCTAAATTGATGACGCCATTCTTGTTGGAAATACCGCTTCAATCGCCTTAATTGGTTATTGAAGAAAATTCACAGGACGATGGATACAAAATAATTTTTCCTCATTATAAACATTTTTCCCTTTTTTTTTCAAATTTTACACATATTTTCATTACACATGCCGAATATTTTATTTAAAAATTTTTTTATTTTTTCTCCACTTCGCTTAGAATTAATGAAAGTAGGGTAAATTTAAATGGTTTTCTTTATTTCGTTTTTTCCGCCTTTTCAATCAAAAAAAAAGAAAACGAGTTCAGAAATTTTTTCCTTCCTCCATTTTTTTTGTTTTTTTATTCTACTTTTAAACGCTCCTTTCCTACTAAAACTTTATTTTTATATTTTTTTTCTTTCCTTTCCTTATTTATTTAAAACAAAAAAAAAACCGATTTAAAATATAGTATTCATTCCTTTTCTTTTTTTTCATTATTTTGGTATTTCAGTCGATCCATTTTTTTTTTCTATGATCTACACAATTTTTAGGCTTTCTGTCAAAATTTAGCAAAGTAGAGTAAAGTCTGATTTTTATGCATATGGCCTATTGTCTATGTTTAGATTAGTGTTGCTGCCCCTCAAGCAGCGTTGTTGTGTAATTTAACCCTACAAATGACCCTCGTGGCTCTCTCCGGGAAATTGTTTCGAGAAGATATTAGAGTCTTATTTGCGAAGAAGCTGGAATCGCGAATTGGTGGTTGGAAGGGTGACCGCTGGAGTTGTATTATATTTTATTTAATATAAAATAGAACTTGCATGAGTTCCTTGCTGTCTGGTTCTCTCTCACTTTTTACTCACCGAGCACTATGTTAAATGTTGTTAAATAAAAACACGATTCTTTTTGTTTTCTTTTGAACAACTCTTTTACTTTCTATTTCTCTTAAAAACACAATTTTTCTTAGAAATTTATTACTTCAAATACAAACGGTTAAAATCTCTTTACTCTTAAACACAATTCTTCTTAGAAATTCATATAATATTTTAAATACAAACGGTTAAAATCTCTTTACTCTTAAACACAATTCTTCTTTGAAATTCATATAATATTTTAAATACAAACGGTTAAAATCTCTTTGCTCTTAAACACAATTCTTCTTAGAAATTCATATAATATTTTAAATACAAACGCTTAAAATCTCTTTACTCTTAAACACAATTCTTCTTTGAAATTCATATAATATTTTAAATACAAACGGTTAGAATCTCTTTACTCTTAAACACAATTCTTCTTTTAAATTCATATAATATTTTAAATACAAACGGTTAAAATCTCTTCACTCTGAAACACAATTCTTCTTAGAAATTCATATAATATTTTAAATACAAACGGTTAAAATCTCTTCACTCTTAAACACAATTCTTCTTTGAAATTCATATAATATTTTAAATACAGACGGTTAGAATCTTTAAACACAATTCTTCTTAGAATTTCATACAATATTTTAAATACAAACGGTTAAAATCTCTTTACTCTTAAACACAATTCTTCTTTCCTTTCTTTTTGCCACACGGATTTTCGCGAGCAAGGAAAATAACTAATCACTTTTTACTATTTTTAAAATAACTTCCGAACTTAACTTCCTTTTTTTTCTTAAACGTAACGACTTTTGTTTTTGTCATTACCGCGTACCGGATATTTTTTAACTGAACTGAACTTTTTTGTTAAAACGTCACGACTCTACTTTGAGTCGTTAATGGCTATCCGATATTTTTAAACTGACTTTTTGGTTATTCAAAGCCAGTATTTTTATAGGCAGAAAATTCATACTTTGTACTCATTATATTTTAGGTCGCAGAACATTTATGCAATAGTTCTGGTTTACTTTCTTTTCTAGAATGTTTTCATTGATTTCATAATTCATGCCAATAACATGTATTACAAAATCAATGTAATTTTCTGCCGATAATGAGTTTCGAAATGCATCAAGTAATTTTAATGCATTTCGCAATTCATTATTTTTCATTCACAAAGTAGAACTTTCGCCGAAAAATGTCTACAGTAACTTTTGGTTTTGAAATATGATTTTTCGGCACATTTCCATGTTGCTTCAACATGAAAATGTGTCACTAAATCAATCATATTGAAGTTCGTAATGCAGTTTGTAATTACGAGGGGTATCTGTAATGTTTTATTGCATTACAGCGTGTCTACATTATAATTTTTTACATACATTACTCAACACCAACATTTTAGCATTAAATTTACAGGATTTCAATATCATATTTAGAAATATCTTCAAAATCAGTACATTATTCAGTACAAATTTTAAATCAGTACACAGGCATGAAAATCAGTACATGTACTGACTAAATTAGTACGTCTGATCACTTTAGGTATGCATCTTTGATAGTATTATCGTTCAGATG
This sequence comes from Xylophagus ater, assembly GCA_963422695.1. Taxonomy (NCBI): domain Eukaryota; kingdom Metazoa; phylum Arthropoda; class Insecta; order Diptera; family Xylophagidae; genus Xylophagus; species Xylophagus ater. Next base: position 27,859,507 of record OY730485.1, on the reverse strand, counting down.
ACGGTAATCTATGCATAGCCTCCAGTTTCCTTGTTTCTTTCTGACCAACACTACTGGTGAACTATACGGACTTTTGGACGGTTCTATTTTATTTTCGTTTAGCAATATGTATCTCTTGATTATAATCGTTTGCATAGCTGGATTCTGGGGAATGCATTTTTGTTTAATCAGTCGGTTGTTTTAGTTTGAATTTGGTGTTTTAGTATATGCGTGGAACCTTGTATTCTTTCAAACTCTTGTAATTCTTCATCAAGAAATTGTTGTAATCGGTTTTAATCTTCTGTTGACATATCGCTTAGTATGCGTATCGAGTTTTGCTGGTTCTTAATTTTTTTTCTAATCGATGTTCGTTTTAGTTTCATCTGGAACTGGTGTTTAATCAATAAATCTGTTCCGATTATTATATCGTTTGTCGCGTTTGGTAAATATATAAAGTGTAGTTTGAATTTGTTTGTATTCCATTTAAATGGAATAGTATATGATATATCAACGGCAACGGTTATATTATTAGCAAATTTCAATTTTATTTTAGTTGTTTCGGGTATTATTTTATTTTCGGTACATATGCGCTTGATATTTTCATTTATACATGATCTGTTGCTCCGGTATCAATAAACGCGCTGAATGTTACGTTTCTTATAAAAAATTTTATTGCAAAGTAGGCAATTGATTTGTCAAGGGTTTCTGGTGGCCTACTTGACCAGGAATCCCTCCTATGTTTTCCGCTTGAATATATTTGCAGAATCTGGTTTGATTACCAACTGTTCCACAATGTGAACAGAAAAGTTGCGGTTGGGGATGACGGCAATTTGTTCTATTGTGTCCACAACGCCAACAACAATCGTGACGTGAATAATTTTGTTGTATCACCCGGACTTCATTCTGTTGTACTGTTACGTTTGTTTGAGTGTTTGCTGGTGTGTTTATTGTAGATGTTCCCGGTATACTTTGTTTATTTCTGTATTGACAATTTTTTTGTTGTCGGTTTACAGGAAGGGTCTCTCAAGCGAAGTTTTAATATAGATAGATAATGAAAATCGAACTTACATGATCTGCTTATTGTTGAATGCTTTAATTTTATCGGGTACTCACTTGGATATATGCACTTTAAGTTCAATGAAAAAAATAAATGCACTTTCTTTTATGTTATTGTAATTTTACTTCTTTATTTAAATCAGTATTAATTTTAACAATATTTATTCTAAACTTTAACAACAACTTCTTTATTTTCTTTTTCAATTGATCTCTTGGATCTGTCTTCACTTTTTCTTAAGTTTACTTTTCTTTTACAAAAGATTTCTTGGATCTGTCTTCAATTTTTCTTAACTTTACTTCTCTTTTACAAAAGATCTCTTGGATCTATCTTCACTTTTCCTTAACTTTATTTCTTTCTATTATTCTTATTTCGACACAAAATATTTTCTTTAGCACAAGTTAAAATGTTCTTTCTTCTTCTCTAATCTTGCTTTTGATGTTAAACTTTATCCAAAACAACGCGAGCCAACTTTGGGAAAATCGACAGTCGAAAATTCTACTGGCTCTAAAACGTAACGACTTATGTCTAAGTCGTCCGCGTTTATCCGATATTTTAGAACTGCTTTTTGGTTATTCAAAGCAGCATTTTTATAGCTAGAAAGTTGCGTACTTTGCAGCTAGTGTTCCAATTAAGTTACAGAAACATTGCTAAGTTGACCAACCGTCCTGATTTACTTTCGTTTAGGAAACTCTCCGGCAGTAATCAATTTCGAAATGCACCAAATGATTTTAATGCATTCTGCAATTGGTTATTTTCCATTAATTTTGTTGTCGATGGTGCAAAGTTGAATTTTCGTCAAAAAAATAAATAATTTCTGAAACTTTTTGGTTTACAGAAACATTTTCGTTCTCATAAATGTTGCGGAACATTTTTAGTTTATAACAACATTTGTGGTCAAGAAACATTTTAGTTTCTAGAAACATGTTGCTGGGAAGTACGAAACTTTTTATTACATTACACCACTTTAGAAGGAAGAAAGTTACAAGAAACAAAAATTGTAAATATATATATATAACATATATATATAGAATCATTGTTTTGTTTTTGGTTTTTTTTCTTTTAAAACAATTTGCCAACCTAGCTCTCTAAATTATTAAAATTATTGTAATTTTATTAATAATAAATGGTAAAATTTATAAGCAATTTCGTTTTGTGATTTTAGCAATACCTAATATGGTGGTTTTAATTTAATTCTACTTTAAACCTATTTCGATTTCAATTTCCCTTGTATACATATGTCGGTCCTTTTTTTGTTGAGGTTGCTTTTCCTTTCTTTTGTTTAAAATCCGTTTGAAAGCAAATTTAAAAAAATTTTTGTTTTCTCCGTTTTGTCCTTTTTGTTGTGGTAAAATTTGATGAGGTCACCGATTTCCATTAAGAAAATTAGATATGAGTTCCAGTAGTGCTAAAATCACCTGATTCACAGTGTGAACCTTCCCCTTTTGGAAAGAAAATGAATTGATTCTCTTAAAACAAAACTTTGCTTGTCCAAATTCTAAAAGAATTATTTAAATATAAAAAATATTTACTCTAACTTTTGTATTGGTGAGAGCTTAAACCCGATTGATAGCAGTATCCAGACCTCCGACGTCAAAAAATACAAAAAACACGTTTACTTCAACCTCACAAGAATGCTAGGTTCGGGTTATTTGTGGATTTAGAAAACAGCTAAATGAACTATACGCATACATAAAGCAACAAAAAAGAAATAACATAAATAATTCATACTTAGTTTAAAGCAAAATTAAAATTAAAACGTAAAGTAATTTAAAATCGGCCCATAGCCGATTTTTTGATGCCCTATGGTAGAAATGGGAGAGAAAAATTGTGAAAACTAACAATATATCAAGGTTTTTTCTTCATAACTTTTTTTTGCCCTTTTCAAAATTTTCTCTAATTTGTAAGTAACCCAGACCCTGGTAGTATAAGTCCAATTTGCAAATTTTATTCAAATCGGTGTATTAGTTCTGAATGTACATCAAAAAAGTTTTCTGAACAGGCTTATTTCCTCCTACAACTATTTATTTCTCCACTAGCCTTAGACTGATATCACTGAAATTTACAATGGTATCGTCTATTTGTGTAGTCAACCAATATAATTAATTTTAATAAAATCCATTGACAAATTTTCTAATTACATCCGAAAAACCATAACCAAAAAAACGACAAAACTTTCTGGTCACCCTGGTTTTTCCTTTATAACTTTGCTCCCCGTGGATCGATTTTGCTCAAATGCAATACCAGACGCAGTTAAGGAATAACCAACTTACATTCTAAATTTCAACAAAATCGGATAACGCGTTTTTGAGTTATCTTGTCCACAGACGGACGGACGGACGGACGGACGTGCATAAATCGATATAACTTTTGATTCCCTACACAACCATACCCTTGAAATTTTTCTGCGATGATTATTTCTATGCGTTACACATTTAGTGACAAAACTAATATACCCTCTGGTAGTACCTACCATAGGGCATAAAAATAAATAGTTTGCATTTAATAAAAAAACTGAAACAAGGTATTCTATTAAACATACAAGATTCTAAAAAATAAAAGCAAAGCATTCAATTTCTGCATACAATATTGCACATTAAAGGTATGGAAAACGCGTACGTGTAGAAAAATGGATTGATTATGTTTTCAGTTTTTTTAATTTGTTTTGAGAAGATTTACTTGAAGACTTTTTTGAATTATTCATTTTAAAGGAGCAGTGTTTTCTGAGCAGAACTAAGATCATGTAACTAAGCACTTTTTTTCTATGATCAAAACACGGGTTTTCTTCACAGAACCAATGCCAGTATAAAGAATTGGTTTCTTCAAAACATTTAGCTTCTATAATTTTTTTAATGTTTTTAACCTCCGGGCTTTCTTCAAAAATGATATTAAAAATTTTGAAATGTAGATTAAAAATCTCGGCACACATATCAGTCGGATTAATTAATTTGCCATTATCAGAATTTTGGCTAAAATTTTTAAAAAAAATTAAGGCTTCGGAAGCTTTTGTCATTGAAGATTCTGACTTAATCATGCATGCGCAACAGTCTAGACATTTCAATTTCGCAAGAACTTTAAATAAAATGAAACCAGAAAAAGAGCGTTGAACACCTGTGTCATTAGGGCTATCAAAAATTTTAAAATCTTCGTGTTCAATTTCCGGGTCTTCTAACGGAGAAAAGGTGTGAGAAGTTAAATCTGGCCCAGCTGTTGTAACAAGGGGGGTTGCACATACTTAGGGGTTTCTGTTGAAGAAGCAAATCCCCTGATGACCTATGTAGCATATCTTCTTCCTTGCGAGGAGAAGATATGAGATGGTGCAGCAATGTGAGCAGCTAAAAGGCTGCACGCCTAGCTGATCGCACTAGCTAGCTCGCCGAAGGGGTGGGTCGCTGCTCACCACCATCTGTCATCGCGTTACACATAAATTATGTGCGTGCAAGAAGTATGAAGACGTCGTTAAGACTTTATTGTGATAGCGCGAGCTATCAAGCAAGGAAAATTCAGTTTTTGCGAGAAAAAAACCGAATAAGGGGGAAGTTCGTTAATTTGCTGGTCACCGAACTTGACCAGCTATCCGTGAAAGCCTTGCATGTCGGGGCCGATTGGCAATGGTGTTAATGCCAATCGGTCTTTGGGGCACTACCCTCCCACTTGGATCGACAGCAGAATGCCGATCCCCGTATGTCCATACTCGCCCCTACAAATGAGCATGGACCCTTTCTCCCCTTTTTTTTTTCTTATCGCTTGATGATAATATTTAATTAAGGAAACCATTCGTTTCTCTGTTATTAACCGGTTTTTGGATTTTTATTTCATTTCATTTTCAATCTTTTGTTTTTCCGCCATTTTGAGAGAGAGAAAAAGAAATTAGTTTTTCACTTCTTGAGGACATTTTTTTTTTCTTTTCCTAGCAAAAAAAAAGGCAACAAAAAAAAAACCCACAAATTTTAGAATTAATTTGGCGAAATTAACCTTGGTTAATTTCGTTGAAGGGATTATTAACTTTCAGAACACCCCTTCTTTTTTTTTTTTCAAAATTGCCGTTTTTATGCATTAGGCCACTTTTCATTAAAATATTAATTCATTTTTCCTTTTTTTTCACTTTTCTTTCATTTCAAAAAAAAACCTTCTTTTATTTTTTTTTTTTTTTATCTTACTTTTGGACACCACACTAACTATTTACTAATTCTGACAAAAAAAACAAATATATATAATTTTTTTCTTTTCATTTATATCACCCTTATTTCTCTTTTATTCCACCAGACTTCTTTTTTTTTTTTTTAACCTTCTGGACTAGCCTTCCATCATCGACTTTTCTAACTGGCCTCTCATCATCGACTGACTTTTTCTTGATTTTCCTCTCTCCTTTTCGCAAAAATGTTTCCCCAGTTAAAATCAAAACCGGTTTTCTTAATTTATCTTTCTTTATCCTACCAATCGGAATGCGACACGTTCATTTTTCTTCCATTTTCCTTTGGTCCATTCTTTCGTTCTCTCGCGGGTGGGGGAAAAAAGGCTCTTTTATCAGCTTATTTCCACCACGGATATGAGGTGGAAAAGAATGTTTTGGAAATAATTTTTGAAGACCATGCGGTTTTCGCCAAAGCTGACCACGCTAATATTTAAATAGTGTTGCCGTGTAGGCTTGAAATTATAAGTAAGTGGGCTGTATTAGCCGCACGTTACACTGTGTCTTGGGTAATATCAGATTCTTCTGAATTCAATATTGCCTTCCAATCCAAATTTAGAAAATCGTCGTCATCTGCTTCGTAATTGGTAGCGTTGGACGAATACACCAATTTCATAGCCATTATTTTGGCAATAATGAAATTAAATTCAAATAAGGATGGGTGTGTATTGTTGCCTCCATGCGCCCTTATCTGACCGAATAAGTTTTCTATTATATCTTCGTTAAACCTGGATGTAAACAAGAACGTAATGTCTAAATTATCCACGCACTCGTCTAGCAAACAGAAAATGCCGTTAATGGTTTGCAATAAACCCGATTTCCAATGAATGTGGCCCGGAATATATACATTGGAAATATAATCCTTCATTTCTTCTAAAAATATACTAGGTGGATTGTCTTTCTGGAGCGCCGAGTTGAAAACATTACGATTAGAAAGAAATTTACTATTTAGACAATCGAAAAGCTTATTCATTTTTCCTATAAATTCAGCTGTAGGGAGGGCTTTTTCTTTAATATCACCGCCAAACTTATTTATATGATAAAAATATCGAATCCCTGCCGATACACTGTGGCTAAAGACTTGGGTAGCCAATTTAACAGACATTTTTTGAAAGCCATTGGGATTCACGTGGGCTTCTGTAAGTTTAGGGCAGGCAACCGAAAACTTCTCCTGCAGATATAAATCAGTAATTACTGACCAACTTGCAACGATGGTTCTATCGGGATTTTCTGTGCCGGAATTATAAAAATCTGTATTCATTAGCTTTGTTCGTGCGGACTTGAAAACATGGGGTATGTCATAAAACCCATATATTTTTTCCCCCGAATAGCTAAAGGAAGGATTATTTTCCGAAAGGGACAAACTCTTGTAAAGGGCTCTATTATTTGAGCCTTGATCGCAGGTAGTACCTCGAATGTGTAGCCCCATTCTTTGACAGATTTCTATATTTTTTAAGAAAAGGGGTTTCAAAGTCTCACAATTCATCCCGTTATTGGAAATTAAATAACATAGAATAAATTTCCAATTTTTGAACATACCGCGCACCATAAAAACAAGAATTTGCTTACCAAGAATATTTTTACGACCCAAACCATCGTCAACAAACCCTTCGATTTGGTTCTCAATGGGATTATATTTTAAATCGCTTCTAATCGAGATTTCATCAAAAACCAGAATAGCATTGCGAGATAATTCGTCTATTGTTTTAACACGCGCATGAATCAAATTTAATACGGTTGAATTAAAACCCGGAATCAAATTTTTTATTGGTAACCAACGATTCAAAGACGAGTAACTCGGTAGGTGAAATTTCAAAACTTCTCGCATATACTTATAAGTCGCTGCCGACTTGTAGTATATGCTTTGTGCCAATATTTTTTCATCTTCCGAGTAAGTATTTTTTTGTCTTAACAATAGTTGGCAAAATGTTTTAATATTGTCATTTCCGGCAAGCAAATCACTTTTTTTTTGGTTTTTTCGAGACATTTTGAATCTAGTTTTATTTGTAGAAAAATTTTTTCTGAAGGAAGTTCGATGCTTCAACATTCGTTTTAAGCATTTGACTTCTTTCTCTAATTTTTTAACTTTGTTCATGTAGAACTTTATATATCGCGCTGACGTGATGCAATAATTGCAAGAAGGTTCGACTACTGCATCTGTTTCAAAAACAGAGGAATTGCAAAAAGTAGTTGGAGGAGGTGTGGGTATTCTTAAACCTGCTGTTTTCGAAGCAACAGGTATATTATCCGACAGCGTAATTGGAAGAAATAAGCTCGGTTTCGAATACTTAAAAAGTCTTCTTGCTCGTTCGGTGAAGCAAAGTTCATCAAAATGAATGGAGCAGACGAATTTCCTAGTTTCGTTCGGACATAAATCAATCCACTTTTGTTTCGTAGCTTCATCAGAAGGAAAATTATAATAACGAATTCCGGGAGTATTTTTTTTTTTCGTTTCCACAACCAGCTACACTACACTTTTCATATTTATGAGAATTCATTTTCACACGCAAATTAACAAATTACTAAAAGTAATTGAAGCAACAACACAAAATATAATTGATTTACAAGCAATCAAACACAACTCAATTTACGCAAAGCTCATGCAACTATAAAAATTATTTTCTAAACTGCAAAGAGATAATCATAGAATGCTTGCGTTAAAAAATTTTCCTATTGCATTTAAAAAAAAATTAAAATTCTCAACAATATCCCCTTTTCGAAAATTTAACAGTTTCGGTAGCGGGATATTTTGAACAATATCTGAAAACCTATTATATACTGTTTCTGAGAATTTTGCTTTCAATTCGTCTAATTCACTTTTCATTTGTTCCACTATTTTACTTACCTTTTTCTTTTTTTATTCTTACGATTTTTGTAAGTAAATTCAATTACTTGACACTGCGGTTTCCAGCATACAGCTGTAAGAAAAGAATTACTTAATAAATTGAATTTAGACAAGGTTTTTGAAGTGTTAGTAAAAGTATTTATTGAGCTTAAGTTTTAAACACGTTTTCTTTACTTTTGGTATTTGACAAGTCAATCAATTAATATGGCCGATTTCTTTTACATCGTATTTAGAGTCTGCTTTTACACTACCAGCTGCGCGAAATAAGTTTAGGACGAAGTATTTAAAATTAAAATATTTATTTAACAAAAACTTCTTCTAAAACCTTATTGTTTACATTACAAAAATTAAATGTTCTTAATTCTATTTGATTCTGTTTTTATATACTATTTATTTTGGCTGTGAATTACAAAATTGGCAAAAAATGGATTTACAATTTAATATTGGAAATTAATAAAAATAACGGCTAATCTACCGCCTAGTTTTTTTTTTTAAATTTTACTTTATTTCCCCTGTTATCGTTATAATTCATGTTTTCTTAGAACTAAAAGTATAAAAGTTTTTCATATTTTGACTGAAAAACTATACTAAAGGCTAACTCAAGCTACTGAGTCTAATTCTAATATTCATTATTCTTATAAATATATTTATTATTTAGATGTTTTTTTGTTTTTGTTATTTTCAATATTTTGTTAACAATATATTTTTTTTTTCCTTTTTTATATATTTTAATTATGAGGGAAAAGGGGTGAAAACCTACCTATTTTTTTGTTTAATAATAACAGGACAAACATTTAAAGCAAGGACGTTGATTAAGGCTCAATGTTGAGCCTTCATTTCCATCAATAACTATTCTGGTAAAGACTCGATCTTTTGTCTCGATAGGAGGTATCCGTGGAGTATCTAACCCGGCTCGATATATCCTTTATATTTCTTCGGTTATAAAGTATTTTTTTATCGTTCGAATGACGATAAATATGATGGAAGTATCCACTTATCCTTGCACTCTCAAAATATGCGAGATCCATATGATAAGGCAGGTAAATGTTATCCTTTTCGTATACTTGCACGGCTTTGCATATGTGATTACGTATCAGTTTGAGTGTGAATATACTACTATGGACTCAGAGCCCAATTTACGAGTCGGCGACGAAACAAGTGATCAAGCGGCTTTAGATCTTGTGTTAGCTTGATCTTGTATGGATGTAAGCCAAGATCTTTTCGCAAAATTCTCCACAATGACGTCACAGATGTTATGTAAAAATTCTTTTGATCGTTTCACCTTGGCTCTTTCCAGAATTTGAATCGGAAAATTTGCGACCAAGTTGTTCTTGGATTTTCCACCGCAGGAATTCAATTTGTGTTTGAGCAAAAGCTCTTTCAGAATATTTCCCTCTTTTGAGAAACTTTCTCGTTGTCGATGAGGGAAAATATGACTGGGAGGTGGCTTGCGATGCAAATCAAGTTGTATAAAAAATGAGGTAATTCAAAAAAGAACTTACATAATTTTTCTGCTTTTATTTTAACCTGGCACTTACGCAAATTTATTGAACACAATTAAAACAAAAACCAAAACACTTTTATGTTCTTAACACGGTTTATTATTACTTTTTAATTTACAGAATTTTCTTATTTGGGGTTAACTTTGATACATTTAAAAAATAACTTCTTCTTTTGATTCACAATATTCTTGTTTTGAGTTTAACTTTGATACATTTAAAAAAATAACTTCTTGTTTGATTCACAATATTCTTGTTTTGAGTTTAACTTTGATACATTTAAAAAATAACTTCTTGTTTGATTCACAATATTCTTGTTTTGAGTTTACAATCTTCTTATTTTGATAACTGGCGTTTTCGCCTAGATGTGTTTTACTTGAATAATGAAATAATAACTCACTATTTACTGTTCTCCGCGTATCCGATGTTTTTTTAGAACTGTACGTGTATCCGATATTTTTTGAACTGCTTTTTGATTATTCAAAACAGCCTTTTTATAGCTAGAAAATTACGTACTTTGCACCTAGTGTTCCAATTAAGTCACAGAAACGTTACTGAGTTAAGCAACCGTCCTGATTTACTTTCGATTTGGAAACTTTCCGTCATCAATTTCGAAATGCATCAAATGATATTAATGCATTTCGCAATTGGTTATTTTCCGTTAATTTTATTGCCGATGGTGCAAAGTGGAATTTTCGCTGAAGAAGTAAATAATGTTCCGAAACTTTTTAGTTTACAGAAAACATTATTGCTCTCAAAAACGTTGCGGAACATTTTTGGTTTACAACAACATTTGAGGTTTCAGAAACATATTAGTTTCGAGAAACATGTTGTTGCGAAGTGCGTTATTCTTTTACATAACACAGAGATGTCAAATTCTTGAGAACGGCGTGTAAGCGAACGATTTGGGTCTTCGTGAATTGAAGCATCAGCGGCCGCTATATTTTCTTCATTGCGTGCACTTCTTTGTCTCACTGGCACTGGAACATTATGTAGCGAGTATGTCGATTCAAATTTTCGCACTAAAGTTTCAATTGGGCAGGTCGGTGATGTCGTCCATAAATTGGTCGTAATGTTCTTAAAGTTGCGGCGACCGACTCAGAATTTCAAAAGAACAAAACAAAATAATTTGTGGTTCGCTGTCCCTATGGAAAACATTTGTAGTGTCCCAATTGAAAAACGCTTTATTATGTGGCGCAATATGAAGGGGTGTTCTAAATAAAATGTTTTCGCATTTGTTGAAATTAATTTTTAAATACCAGTTTTTACTGTATTCTTGGATTTTATTGAAATGATCTTGTATACTTTGTGTTAGGACTTTTTTTTTTTTTTACTGTGGTCATATATAACTAAATCATCTGCGAAGGCAATGTAGTTATGTGGCTTTAATTTGTTTATATCGGACGTGAAAATGTTAAATAAGATTGGAGAAATTACGGTGCCTTGTTGCAACCCGTTTTGAATTCGGTAAATGTGTTCCGTTCGTTTATTGCCATCAGCTAAGTAGAATTCCTTATCTATTATCATTTCATAAATCAATCTAGTTAGATGTTGTGGATAGATTGAATTAGTATAGTTTAATTAGTTTGTATATTAAACCTTTCAGCCAGACGATATCAAACACCCTTTTTCAAAATCTATGAGACATTTCCCAGTTGCTTCTTGTCTGTTTTTGTGCCATATTATGTCTGATACGAGTTTTGAGATTGCATATGTTGTAGAGTGCCTGCGTTTGAAACCGTACTGGTTAGTAGGTATAATATCTCCAATTTCTGTGAAATGAAGTATTGATTTTTTTGTAACTTTTTCAAATACTTTACTGATATTTGGCAGTAAACTGATCGGACGATAGTTTCTCACTGAGGTAAAGTCTTTGAACTTTTTTGGGATTGTAAAAACCTTTGCAGTTTTCCACATTTTTGGAAAGGCACTCTTATTTAATGGATTATTGAAAAGTGGTTAATAATCTTTTATAATTGAGATAGGTAACTGTTTCAATACGATACGATGTTCGAAATATTTCAATCAATATGTCTGTAGATGTAAAATAGTTACTCAAGAGTTCATCAGGAATATCGTTCGCGTTAATTGCAGGAGAAAACTGAAGGATTGTTTGCTTAGAGTTTGTTGCGCTGTTGTGTTGGATTAGAAAAATGTCGAAGATATTTCCGACCACATTATGTATAGAGTTATTTAAGTTGAAAGGAGTTTCCTTATGAACATCTTGAAAAAAGTAACCTAGTACGTTTAATTTATTTAATTTAGAGTTGATCAGAATTTTTCCGCCTTCGATCGGAAATTGATTGATAGAGATTTGGGCATCATTCATGATGTCCCTATTTTGTTGATTATCCCCTATCGAAAGTGTTTCAATTTCTGATATACTTTTTGCAAATTGCTTAGGTGCCGCTGATGGAAAGCATGTAGTTATAACCGCACCGCCAAATGCAGGCAGTATATATTACAACTACAAAGGCACGCATAGCATCATATTAATGGATAGCTGCGATGCCAATTATAATTTAATATATATTGATGTCGGTCGCAACGGTAGATATTCGGATGGTGGCGTTTTTAACAACTGCAGTTTTGCACGTACACTAGATACTGGAAACTTAAATTTGCCTGCACCAGCACCTCTGTCAGGGCGAACACAGCCAGTGCCGTATGTTTTAATCGCTGATGAAGCATTTGCTTTACAAATGAATGTATTGAAACCATATAGCCAACGTGGATTACACTTGACGGAACGCATATACAACTATCGCTTTAGGCGTGCACGTCGTGTTATAGAGAATGTTTTCGGTATAATGTCATCACGTTTTCGCGTCTTACGGAAGCCTATAGCGTTGGACACCGAAAAAACGAAAAAAATTACTCTTGCGTGTTGCGCACTGCACCACCACAAACTTTAGATCGATACAATGCTCAAAACGAATTGATTCCTGGTGAATGGCGCCTGGAGAATACGATGACGGAAATGATGTCTTTAGAACCTACAGCTTCAACATCCTTAAATGCAAGAGAAATTCAAAAAGAATTTTCTGAGTTCTTCGTCAACGAAGAGGAATTAGACTGGCAGTACAAACATATTTGAAGTGTATTTAAAATATTTTTTTTTTAAATTAAAATACATTTTACATTATTTTTTATTGTTTGTTTATTTATTTAAATTATAAATTGTTTTTTTTTTAGATTTCTCCCACTATTTCTTATCTTAAATATTTTTACTTATCTCCCTTTGGAATTTCGTTGAATGTTCACCTTCTTCAAGAATTTCGACGAATTCAATTTGTTTCAATCGTTTGTTCTGTGATAGAAAAAGTTGAAAATAATTTAAAATTAAATTGATTCAAAAGATTGCATCAGCTGCAAGTAAACTCACTGACTGTTCGTCCCAGAAATCTAACAAAGTACGATTCAAGCGTCTCTTCAAAATTTGCGCGTCTTCATCCGAGCAATGGCGTATCTCCTCAGCAATGAAGTTCCCAAAAGCTGAATGATGGTCCTCACATTTCATCAAACCCAACGCTTGTTCAGCAATATCTTTTAATGACTTAGTTGCTGCTGCTGATGCATGCACTTCGGTTGAGTTCGCAGTAGCGCAGCGTTTGCGGCTCTGGCCAGGTATTATATTATTTGGCAATAACATATATATATATATATATATATATATATATATATATATATATATATATATTCTTTATAACAGACTGGTATAGGTTGTATGTTAGGAAATCGTTTGTGACTAAACAAATTTCCTAATATTGTGATCTTTTGCTAAAGGCATATAATTGACTGGCATCAATTATATGTAGTGGTACTAGAGCCGAAAGTAACCAAGAAAAGGTACACCTAGCTTCATCGCTCTAACTAGCTCGCCGGGGGAAAGTGGGCGGTTACCGTCTACCACTAATCACGGTGTTACACAGTTTCATGTGTACCATGATTTGGGCTGACGAAAGGGCTGGAGACGTGGGTTTCTTACTCCCACACCCTTTCATGTCATCAGCGGATATATATTTAAAAAAAAAAAACAGATAGTTATTGTTTAAAACCAAGAGAAGATTTAATGTGAACTAAAAGTTCAAGCAAGGGTTGCCAGATAGGGAAATGAGGGGAATTACTTCTAAAACCCTCAACAGACGGACGAACGGATGGACCTATGATGTCAAGATTGCGCGTGACGCCTTTGTTGTTATTGAAAGGGGCGAACAGATGTTATTATTCACCCCTGGGCTTGTCCCTTCCATGGATACCAACAAAACAGGACTCCCCATCACCATATTTTACCCAAAATAAAATGTTATGGTCCCTATTCTCATATTGATGGATTTACCCTATTTAGTCGCCCTCACCTTATCCGCCTCCCGCACTATCGGATTCTAACGCTTCATTTCATCGAAGACCGAAAAAAAAAACCCAAAAACAACCACCGCATGAAATTGAAATAAAAAAAAAAAACTGAAAATTGTTTCATCCGTTTGACATAGTTTATTTAAAAAAAAAAACTAAAGTTAAAGAAAATGCAAAAATTCAAGATAAATAAAAAAATTCACAATTATAATTCCAAATTAAAATTTAAACCAAAAATAGAAATTTTTGTTCTTTTTTTTTTTAATAAAAACTTAAGAACCAAACAGAAAAAAAAATATGTATAAATAAACCTAAACAAAAACAAATTATTTAAAGTAAAGAAAATGCTACACTATATATAAAGAAAATAAGGAAAATGCAATGAAAAAAAAAATGATTTCTATACATAAAAAAAAATAGAGAAAGAAAAAAAAAAATTTTAATAATAAAAGTAAAGAAACTCACGGTTGTTACGCCGAAGGCCTTCGCGGAACACCCAGTTCTGAAAGTATATGTTACAAAAACAACAAAAAAAATAGAAAATTAAAAAAACAGGTATTCACAAATGTTGGACCAAGTTTTAGTGAGTAATTCTCAAATCGTATGTCTATATAACTGTAACTTTCCATACGAAGAATTATTTAAGCCAATTTACATAAATGCCCAAATTACTATTCTGAATTTGTTTCCATTTCGCTGCTGTAAAATCAATTTGCCGTGTTTTGTGAAATATCCAAAATGGGAAAAAGAAAGTTTGAAAATTTGTGTTTTTTTATTAAATTTTTGTTTTTATTTATTAAAAATTAATAATCTATAAAGTAATAATGGATTTTAAAAAGAAAAACAGGCAAAAAATGTCACGGAACAGTTGGAAAACATATTTGTGACAATTCCAACATCAGCTGTAATCAGTTCCCCTGTAGTAGTGTTGTGATAATTCCGCGCGTAATTTTTTTTTTTTTAAAAATTAATAAAAAAAATTTTTTTATTAGTTTGCACCAAAACTTTTCTTTTTTTCTCTTTTTTCTTTCCAACGATGAATTACGTCGAAAGATTTTAAAAATTTCACTATACAGGGCTAATTTACGATTTGATAATAACACCCTTAGGTTGATTGATGTATGTTGTACGGTGGTTGAAATTTTAGACGCTCCTTTTTCCTTTGACTTCTTAATTTTTTTTCTTTTTAATTATTCTGTAATAGTTGCTTTTCCATTTCTTAGGTATGATTGAGTAATATTATTATGTATTTATTTGAATGTAGTATTTTCTATGAGCTTTGATATTAAATTTTTTTTTTTTTTTATATATATGTACATTCTATTTAATATTTATTTCTGTGTAGTATTTAAATAAAAATTTATGTTTTATGTTATATATATTTAGTTTAAAGCTTCCAACTTACGAATTTTAACTTAGCGCTAGCGGTGGTGTATTGTAAGCTTGGATTATTATGTTTTCATTGCATGATGTGTTTCATGTTTTTATGTTATGTATATGTTTATATGTTATTTTATAATCTTTTATTATTTACATATTTATTTCTACTTTTATAAAAAAAACACAAATGTTTTAATTGATTCGGGCGCACTTTAATATATTTTGTTATTTATATGTGGCGTGAAATCTCTTTTTTTTTGTAATTCTGGTGTAACTTTAAATTTCAGGATTAATGCAGTTTTACTTAACACACAAAAAACCAGAAAGAAAAAAAATGTAAGGAAACAAAAACCCTATTATCCGCAACAAAAAAAAAAAATTTCTCTGTCCAGTTTTTTAAAATCCCCAAGACTAACTAACTTGTATATATAAATTTCGTGAAATTTCCTCGATTTTCCGCGGCCCTTAAAAAAAATCTACTTAATGCCTTTTTTTCAACCACACTGTAACAAAATTATTATCCAACTCGCAAAATCAACTTCCAAAATCGCCCACCGAATTGTTTAGCCCAAAAAGACCCGTTGGTTTTTTCGACTTTTCAAAAAAAAAAACCCCGTTCGATCTTTCGATTTTTCTTCAAACAAAAACTTCTCTAGTTGCAATTGTACAAATAAAAAAAACACAAAAAATGCTTTGTATTTTTTTTTCCCAATTGCAACTAACGCTATAAAAAAAATTGAAAAAAGTTAATAATTGTATAGCAATTCAATTTTGCCATCCGCTATTATTTTTTTAAATAAAAAAACAAAATGCAGTGGTGGCAAAACCAAACTGCTCACGTTACATCTTCATTCTATAAATTCCAATATAATTTTTTTATTACATTTTTAAAAAAAAAAAAAAAATTATAAATTAGTTTTTGACATGTGGTCTACTCATAAAATTTAAATAAAGAAATTTAAACTTATTTTTTTGTATTCAGTTTGAAATTGCTGGAATAATATTATATAAAATGTTTCAAAAAATTACATAGATAAAGTTAGATGTGGATGCGGTTACCGTTTCTTCACATGGTAGTACAATTTTTAATCATATCACACTACATGACAATACAACCATTTTTAATGGGAGAACATGGCACGAGCCATTCGCATGACGTGGAAAATGTGTCAATCAGACTACATGGTAGAAAAATGTCAGAAAATATGCCATAAAAATGGCACTTTGCCATGTAGTCTGATACTAGCTTTACAGTTTCTGTCAAATCTGAAAAACTGTACATTTTATTTTCCCCATCACCTGTTGCTGTAGTTTCTCTTTTTTTATGGGTTAATTTTTTCTTTATATAAGCCTTATAGTCGAACCAAACCTAAAAAAAAAGTATTTATACAATATATATTTTTTATTCATCAATTATTGAACCTTTTTCCAAGCACTACTTTTTTTTAGGAGGACCCATTGAATTTAGCTCGTTAGTAACTTTCTCAAAGAACTTAACAAATTCTCCTTTTTCTATTTTTGTAAATCCTTGGGCAATACTTGGATATTCACTAAGTAATTCAATCAGCCTTTTGTATTGCTTTTCATTTGTTGAATTCAACGACCTATATTTTAATAACATTTAAAAAATTAAAATTTACTTAAATTAAATTAAATTCATAGCTAACATTTTTATTTTATGTACGCAATTAGAAAATTCCTACAAAATATTTCTGTCGGAGAAAAAAAGTCAATTTTTCAGTTGCTACGGAGTTAAGAATAACAAAATTCCTACGGAATGAATTTCGAAATTCCGTAGGAGTCTAGAATAGAAATTTTCGTAGGAAAATTCCTATTACGACGGAGTTTAAAATAGGTACTAATATGCTTATAAAATACTCTCTTTTATCTGCTTGCATATTAATTTGATCGATGGAAGTAAATGCAGATTCTTCAGAACCTGAACTAATTTCATCATTACTTTTTGGCCCAGTTCCATATCACTCATATCCAGATATTTCAGCCACCTCCAAATGCCTTTTAGTTGTGCAAAATTTGTTTCAATTGTACTTCTAGCAGCAGAAATTTGAATATTGAGTTTTATTTTTTGCGGAGATAAGTGACCATTATCTCTGTATGGTGTTATTAGAATATTTGACTTAGGATATGCGCAATCTCCAATTATATGTTGAATTTTTTCCAACAAAGGGTATTCATTGCACGACAACTTTTTGTATAAACTGCTGTGGCTGTATACATTCGCATCATGCATTTTAACTGGCATTCCCACAAAAACATTTCTTAATTTCATATTTTTGTCACACGTACCTAAAAACAATTGTATATGAAAATTAAATATGATCTTCCTTCACCTTAAGAACGTACCTTGTAGTATAATGGAGTGAAATCCTTTTCTATTATAATAGTTTCATTTTTGGGTGGTTGTTTAATAGGTATATGACATCCATTAATAGCTCCTACAATACCAGGAATGCCGCATTTTTTTTAAAATTCTTAAAAAAGTTGTTACATATATTTGCATATTAAAATGTAATCAAAAACAAATTTTTTCGACAATTTTCGAAAGCGCGAAATCGCTTCTACAATTTCCTTAAAGATACAATGAGCTGTGCTTCAAGCAATATTAAATCTAGTCCCAACAGCAAGAAAACTTCCTGGTTTTGCCAGAACCCATAAAGTGAGCAAAATAAAATTTTTGGTGCAATGAAAACTTTCGCTGTTAGGACCTGAAATTTAATTAGTTTTACTTTTCTTGTTTTATATTTAGAAATTATATATATGAATATTACCTCACATGCTGTGCGACTTAGACGAAAATTACTTTTAAAGTCGTCAAATGAAAATAATTTGACTGTAGTAAAAAAGTCTTTACTTCGCAAATGTTCGTTCTGTTCATTGGGGGAGTTTAGAGTTTCTGCCAGCAACAAGGCAATATTTAATGTAATTTTTAAACCGTGACACTCATTTGCTTCTAAAATTAAGATTTTTGGTAAAACCTTTTCTTTTGTCGAACTCATATTTTTAAATTTCAATAATAATTTACTAATTCAGTTGACAATAAATAAAATATATTTTTCAAAAGGAACTGTCAGTTTATCCTTCACACAAAACATTTCTTAGCATGAACAACAACCTTAAATACGTTGTTTGGGTTAGCAAAAAATGTTTATACTGGAATTCACTAACCGCTTAGAACTGCTGGATGCACCCATTGAGTTTAGCTAATACAATTGCTTCTGCTATGTTTGTTAAATGGTTTGTTAGTAGGGCTGTATTATAATTAATTCGATTGAAATATTGTATTTTAAAAAGGATGTCTTCATCAACCAGAATTCTATTTGAAATATTTTCTTGATATCGTTTCAAAAATACTTCGAGAGGGAAATCTTTGTGGGTTAATTGGTGTGTTAAATGAAGTTTAGTTCTGGTTTCAATTTGTGAAATTATTAACTGGATTATGAGAGTTGTTATTGAACCAGTTTTGAGGTTTTCGAAATGGTACTTGATTATAGTTTCTAAACTTTCGTGTAACATTGAAATTTCTATTTTGGGAGTTGTTATAGAAATTTGAATTTACGTTTTTCGGTTGTTGTTGTGTTTGACTTTTTATTTGTAATTATGTTCATTTTGTAATTGTGTGAACGAGGCTCTCACTTCGTATAAGATATGTTTTGTTTTTTTAGTACAATACGATAATGCCATTGTAAGGTTTTCTGGTCGGATTGCTCTAATAACTGAACCTAGAGGTTCCCTAAGACCACTTAAGAATGTATTCAAACACATTTCTGCAAATAGATCTTTCTTTACTTTTATTACGTTGGGATCTGTTTCAGGAACTAGTATATTATTATATAGTACATTGTGGCTAGAATTTCGAATATATCGCTATAAAAAGTTTCGACTCTTTTATTATTTTGGCTTAAAGTACGTAAATCTCTAATCAAAGATGTTTCTGTTTGTTTGTCTGAGTAATGTAGTATTAGGTTTTTTTCTATGTCTTCCCAAACCAATAGTGTGTCATACATGTTAAGTACTTCGTTTGCTTGCCACTCAATTTTATTTCAAATAGCACGCAAAAGTATTCTTGAATATGCTGTACCGTCAACACTTCTAGTGTAACTTAATATATCTTCAACATTGTTAAGAAATTCGTGAAGCAAGCAATCTAGTATTTCCATCAAAATTTGGTAAATCTTTAATTGCATCAGGAATTTTCAATTAATTAAAAATATTTGCAGGTGTACCATGCAATGAACCCGAAGGATACGCTGAAATCTTCGCACTTGTGTCTGTTTTTTTCATTTGGGTCTGGGTCAATTTTGAAAAAAACGATCTGCGTCTCGAAAAGAAAAAAAATTTTTCTTCGAAAAAATTTAAACTTTTCGTATTTTGTAAATAAATTATGCGTAAATAAAATAAATACTAGCAAATTCTCAAATATGTTTAGTACAAAATTATTTTTTTCACAAATTTCTGAGATTTATTATGACATTTATAGTGCGATTTATATTTTTTATATGAAAAACTATGGCTGCGCCATCTATTGCAATTTTATATAACTTAAGGGCCTGTGACACCGATAAATATTCGGGTTATGTTGTTGTTGCTTTTACGTGTTATGAAGCAGGCCCTAACCCAGACCCAGATGAAAAAAACACACCCATATATGTTCAATTTCAATACTTTCAGGGATTGAACTAAGACTTTTAAATATTCTTCTAAAATGTTTGGGATATGGGGAATATGGTATTTTCTTTTTTCGGACTTGCCATTTAGAAACTAAAGGAAATTAATTCAATATCTGACTTACATGAATACCAGACAAAGGAATTTCATTCTGTTGATGTAAAATTTTCTTAATTATCTTATGTTCCTTCAGCGTGAGGATTCATGTTCCTTCAGTGTAAGGATTTGTGTCCTTGAATGCTGGCATAGTGGCGGCGTTAAAAATATCAATTCGGAGGGGCAACGCTGTAAATGGGCTTAATGCTCATGTATTCTGGAACATCACAATTGCGAAAAATGTTTGCGTTTTTTATTTCAAAAATCAAGTTTGTTTAAAACATACAAAATGAAATTATAAAATTATAATGTACTCTCTACTATTTGGCGTAAAATTTTGAAAACCCAATGCCCAAAGATATTTAATACGTAGAGCCTCATTTTTTGGAAACCGTAAAACCAAAAAAGGCATTTAAAAATGAAAATGCTGAATTCAACAAAATCTTAGATGAAATTTCCCGCTTGGACGATTTACAATACAACACCTCTTACTTCCTGGGCAATCGCCGGTGGATAGGCATGACATCACAGCACCTGTTTTCAGACAGAAGTTGAAATCGCTAATGGATTTCATGATAAAACATTAAGTGTTTGGGTCTGTACGCTGCTGGATGTACTCAGTGGAATGCCAAAAGAGAGGATTCCCAAACGTACATATACTAATCTGGTTCTATAACAAAATCACTTCAAATGAAATCGACGATGTAATTTGGGCTGAAATACCCGATGCCGATATCGATAAGGATTTGCATGAAATTGTGACGAAAAATATGATACATGGACCTTGCGGTACGCTGAATCCAAATTCACAATGCATGATAGTATCCAACACAGTTACAGAAAACGATGGATATCCTTTATACAGGAGAAGATCAGCAGAAGATGGCTGTAAATTAGCAACCCCCAGCATATTCGATGAAACTACGATAGGCAAACTCTACACCGTGCATCGAATTTTTCAATTCACTCGATCTGCCACCGCAGAGCTTTCAAAGGTGAATATGTCCTCATTCCTCGCATTCATATTATTCCAACGGAAATGCCATTTCAATTTAAGAGATTGCAATTCCCAATTCGATTGGCGTTTGTAATCACCATAAACGACGCTCAGAGCCAATCTTTAGAATTGTGCGGTTTATATCTAGACCCGGATTACTTCGCACATGGACAATTATATGTTGAGTGTTCTGGAGTCGGCACAGTCTGCATAGAGAATGGAACAACAAAAAATAATGTGTACCCACAAACATTGTGAAATTAAACATATTAGAAACGTGCGCTTTCTCTTTTCCATTTAACCAGACTTAGCCACAGCAACGCATGGCCTGGTACAGCTAGTGTTATAATATATCATATTGAAGCAAACTTCGTATTTTCGTAATACAATTTTAAGAATACTAGCGCATTTAACGATGTGTCAGATAAACGATTTTAATTGGATTGTGTATTTTTCAAAGAATTAATTTCTAATTTATAGGGCGTTTGCGATAGTGAACTTCGCTTCATAAACGTTTTTTTTTGGTTGGCCGGCAAGGTTCCATGATGAACATGTTTGGGAAAATAGCCATCTTGGGAAAAGGTTATATCCTGCTACCTTAAATTTCCCTGATAAGTACCACTTGCAAGAAGATTCAGCTTATCCGACGTTCAAATACTTGTTGACGCCGTATAGAGATAACGGAAATTTACATAGCGAACAAACCAAATTTAATTTCAGATTAAGTTCAAAGTAATTGAACAAGCATTTGGATTTTTGAAAGGAATGTTTCGAAGATTGAAATATTTGCAGTTACACAGATTGGAAAATGCCAACAACCTAATAATAGACAATAAGAGTCTTTCGGAATTTTCAGAATCTGATTATGAAGAATCATCTCGGTCGATGAAGAAGATAAAATATATGCAAATGAAACGTCTGAAACTGGAAGAGAAAATCGAGGTGGCAAAGAAAAACGAAATTTTATAAAAACTATTTTAATATAAGAAATATTAATTAGTTAACAAAAATAAAATAAATTGTATTCAAGATAATTCCGTATTTAAAAAAAAAAAATAATTCACAAATCCCAAGTTGTTTATTGCTCCATTAATGGCATTAGCAAGTTTGTAATGTCACCCATGACTTCAATCTTTCGTTTTTCAATTTCATTTCTTTCTTGCTCAAGTTTTAGTCTTTCTTCATGTCGAATTTGCTCATTCCTGTCTTCTTCTTTCCAATACTCAATAGGCTTTGATTGAACTGAACACTTCTTGATCCTTTTTGCTGCTGGAGCCCCGTAATGTTCTTCTGTTTGCGGTGCGTTGCCCACGTCTACATTATAACTACCAGTAGAAAGATCGTTTACGTCTAAAGAATCCACTTGTTTTGTTATTGAGTCTCAATGGTGTGACTGCATCCATAAACTTCGTCGAGGTGGTCGAAAAATTTCCAATTTATTGCACCAGTTCCAGACTTTTTTCAGGGCTTTATTTCGTTTGGAAGTTTCCATCAAGTTGTTGAATTTTTTTCTTGCTTCGTTGGAAGTAAGATTTAGTCGAGGTTTTTCCTTTTTCATCAATGCGACGACTTCATTCCACAGTTTCTACTTCGATCTCCTTTATTAAATTTAAATTATCAAACATTCTGAATTTTTGAACGCCTGGTTGCTCCATCTGCACAGTCGATTGTATTCTTGAATCTGTCCTATATGTTAGAATGGAACATGCCGCCGGCCTTGAAAGTATTGATTTCAATCAACGTTATCTTCTATTGGAAGTGGGCTTATTTTATGAATGCTTCTTTTGAGAACCTCGTTGCTGGTTTTGAATGAAACGGTTTAGTGCTTTTCACGTCATTACAATGTTATTACTACGGATAAACAATTGAACATTATTTATCCCCGTGATCGTACCTTGACCGACATAATGTTATGGTACGATATATAGTGATTAAGAAATTTTTGGTTTTCTTATCTTCCTTCTTTTCTTCAGCAACTCGTTCCCTTCAGAGGGCATAGTGAGAACTGAACTACCCTTAAAGGTAGTTACGGTCTCACTCATGCCATGAAATGAATGATAACCAAAAAAAAAACGAAGCTCGCACTGTTTGATGATGACTGGTTTTAGCACGACTAGTTGGCTGGCTCGTTCTAGCTCGTCGATGGGGTGGGTCATCATGCATCAAAAGTTTAATGCGGTGAATCATCATAAAAAAATAATTTCGTGCTATTTAGTGTACTTTTACTCGTGAAGAGTAGACTTTCATTATCCAAATGATAATGGCTCGAAAGCCAGCATAAGTACCTGCTGGTTCGTGGTTTACAAACACAACGAAAAGGGGAGAGGATGGTCGAAACCAAAGTCCTTTCTTCCTTTTTTTTTTATCAAGGGTCAAACAAAGAATTTCCTTAGTGGCCGGCACAAAGAAAGCGTGACGCCAAACTGAGATGGAAATCGTGAAGGTGGCGTTGGCAGATGTTGTGGCCAACGCTTTGAAAGGTCTTTTCCCGCCCTTTTAGGATCACCATATGCCATGGCGATCCCCTTTGATCGTACCGCGACCTAATTAATGGTACGATCCCTCGATATGTTCAGTGTCTCCATCTCACTCCACCACGATCACAACTGAGACCTCCTCATTTCACCCCCCCCCCTCTCTCAAACACTAAACTCTCAGTGAGCAAACATCCTTACTACCAAAAAAAAGGTAAGAATCCAAATTTTAAGGCTTAATATCGGAATATATAGTTATAATTTATGTATCCCTTTTATTTTCTCTTGCATTTTGTTCTTTTTTTCTTTTTCATTTCTTCGCTTAATACATACTCTTATTCTTATTTCGAAACTAGCGTGGAGCCTGTTTAAACATCCTCCATACTATTTTCCTATTATTGTTCTATCCTTTTTATGTTTGGATTTTCTTACATTTCTACTATTTGAAAATTCAATCTTCGTTTTAATTTTCTTATATTATTTTTTTTTCTATTTAAATGAAGAAACTAGCGTGGAGCCTGTTTATACATCCTCCATACTATTTTCCTATTATTTTTCTATCCTTTTTATGTTTGGATTTTCTTACATTTCTAATAGTTGAAAATTCAATCTTCGTTTTAATTTTCTTATTTTCTTTTTTTTTTATTTAAATGAAGAAACTAGGGTGGAGCTTGTTTATACACCCTCCATACTATTTTCCTATTATTTCAAAAATTTTCGCCTTTTTGAATTGACTTAATTTTATAGAATTTGAACTTTCATTTTTTTTTTTTTTTTTCTTGGTTTTTATTTTAAATTTTGTATATAGGTAGCTAAATAGTTCTTTTAAAGATTTTTAAGATTTTTATATTCTTGGTATAGGAGATTCCTTAAATTTTTAAGGTTGGGATTTCGTAAATCCCAATTTTCATCGGTCTTTTTTTTTTTTGTTGTTGCTTCACGTTTATGTATGATGATTTAAAATTTAAATTTGTTTGTTGAATTTTACGATGAACAGGATGATTTCAAACAAAAAATTTGTATGTTGAATGATGAACATGATGATTTACAAATACAATTTGTATGTTGAATTTTACGACGAATATGATGAGTTAAAATAAAACTTCTATGTTGAATATTACGATGAACGGGAGGATTTCATTATTAAATAACGAAGATGGCATTTCCCACCATGATGGTCACAAAAAAACTCGATTCATATTCACCAATAAATTTCTTGCTTCGGTGTGGGCCATGAGGTGGCAGATTTCTGCGCACGTGGGAATACCTCTTTTTCTGTGCTTCTTCCTTTTTTGATTATGTTATTATTATCATTATTATATATCTTGTTTAATTTTGTTTAATTCTACAATAAAAAATAAAAAAAAATTCTTTTTTTTTTTTTTTAAACATTAATGAACAAAAAAAATTCTATAATTTGGTTTTTTTTTTTTTTTCCTTTTCTCCCTTTATTCTCCTTTTTTTCGACTTATCGTTTCTTTATATACTTTTTTTTTTTTTTTTTTTAAAAAAAACTTATTTAAAACTTCTATTCTTTTGGTTTAATTTTTTTTTCTCACTCTATCTCGGTTTTTATAAAAATCTTTTTTTTTTCTCTAACACATCTCGCGCACACCCATATTCAACGATCTCCTCCACAAGACTCCTTTCCAAAAAAAACTTGTTCCCCTGAACTCAAATTTTCAGACCACCCCAAAGCCAAAACACAATTTTACTTGATTTCGATATACACCAAATCAAGAGAAGATGGGATGGAAATATCTTTCCATTTGTCCACTTTTCTCGTGGTGCACATTTTTTTTTTTTTCGTATTTCTTTTTGTATTTTCATTCAATTTCTTTATTATATATTTTTTTTTTTCTTCATAAAAAAAAATCGCGCATTACAGATACACCAAATAAGTGCTACTCCTTTTACGCCTCTAAATCATCGCGATCGCATCAGGAACTCCTTCATTTCACTCTCCTTGTTACCTCTATCTCCCTAATACTCTACTCAGACCTCGGTATCATTTTTTTTTCTTTTGTTTCTCAAAAAAAGGGAATCTTTAATTATCTTTCCTTTAAATCCTGGTTCGTGTCGCTAATTTGTGTCGCGATTTTATTAATACTTCAACTACTAAAACCAAAAGAAAAGAAAAAAAAACTTTTCATGATTACAATTCATAACGTATTTTTAATTAGGTTAAGTATTATTAGTTCATAAGGTCATTCCCTTTTTCTCTTTTCGTTTTCTTTTTTTTTTTCTTTAAATCTTTCTCATAATTTTAAATTTTTCATTTGGATTTTATTACTTTTTTTTTGTTTTTTGTTTTTTTCCTTTATCCTCTAAAATGCATTAGGTTTAATCATAATATTAAAAAAAATCATTTCGGTTTCTCCGTTGATATATTTTGTTGTTTTGTTTTTGATAGTTTCAGACGTTGACTTTTTATCAGGAAAATTTGCCAGGAAGAAAGAGAAAAAAATTCTTAGAATTGCGGCTAGTTTTCAAGGGCGAAATTTATCAGAAATGAAAATGAAATTTTGTTTTTAAAAAAAATTGTATACAGGGTGGCGCAAAATGAACGATGTGTAATTTATTAAAAGAGCCATTGAGTCCCTTGCAGTATTTTCTTGGAACCAAAGGGTTAGATGGTTTTTCACAGCTGACCTTAAAAAAAATTCTCCAACATGGTCCGATATTGAGCACTATTGATGGAAACTGCAACACCGGCCAACGATCCTCCCAGACGATACACTGCACCAAACAATACATTTAAATGCGTGTAATTGTCGTTGATGAACTGCTCTTAAATTCTCCGTAGCCCATATCCTGCAGTTCTGCTTGTTTACGAAGCCATTTAATTTAAAATGGGCTTCAACGCTCATTATCAAATGGTTAAAATAATGGACCGTTGATGTTCAAAATAAAATTCAATGATTTTGGTTCGTTGTTCGATTGTGTATTGTTCCATTTCACATTCCCCATTACAAAATCCTGAAAAGAAATTTTAAAAAAAATTGAACAAAAAATTATAAATAATACACTCCACAACATTTTGCGCCACCCTGTCTTTCTTTCAAATTTGCACAAATAATTATCCAGAAAAAAATAGAAAAAAATATTAGCCGCATGCCTAGGTGAAGGAGAAAAAGAGAGGATTTAAAACAACTATTTTTAAATCATTTTGTTCCTTGTGATTTGATACTTGGATAGATGAGACGGGCATACTTTGTGAGGTGAAGGAAATCATTTGATTTTGTGGCAATATATTTTGAAAAGTTTTGAAATGAATTATTTTTCTAAAACCATTTGAACTTTTTTAACTTCTATACGAAGTGTATGATTATTAATTAGAACATTTTTTTTTTTTGCAAATTTCCTTATTGTAAAGAGTTCTAGTTTGGTATGAGGAGTTTTTCACCCAAGAACGGTTTTATCAGAATTATAACATTCGACGCCCTACAAATTCATATGTTGCCGAATTTATCAAATAATCTTGAAAATATTTTAAATCAGCCAATCGAATTTTTTATCCGAACAACTGGATTTCATAAATATGGTCGAACTGATCGAAGCCATCTTCTGATAAAACCGTTCTTGGGTGAATATGTCGGAATATGTAAGAGTGCTTCCAGGTTTATTACAAGTAGGAACAGTGCACTGTTCTGAAACCATAGTTTCTGAAATTATAGTTTCAGAAAAGCTGGGGGCAGATTCATTGATTATTAATTCGGGAACGTCAAATTGCAATCTATATTTTTTTTTCGACTGGGATTTTTTTAGTCAAGTGTTTTTTAACGGACTGAAATGATTGTGGTACAATAATTTACATTAGATTTATAATTCTTCCATCTTTCGTTTTCAAATTGACCACTCGTGGAGTTAATACTACATTCAGTAATAATGTTGTGATGCAATCCGCAGCGTCTAATAAAAAGAATACAAATATATAAAAATATTTAAAATATATATAATACGAACCAGTTGAAATATTATTTTCAAGTAAAGAAAGTAATTTTTTATTTGAACCATCTTTAATGTCTTTTGAAAAGATTAATTTTATTTTGCTATTAAATTCTGCCCATTTGCTAAAGAGCAGAACGTCCATTCCAGGAAACAGCCTTTCGAAGTCAAGCTCTAACTGCAAAGATATTGATGAAATTTAATAAATATAAAATTATAAATATTTTACCAATATATATCCAAAAGGATGCTTAATCGCTGGCCAACGAATTTTAAGATCGACATGTAAATTTAGAATATCCTGTCGTCTTTTGTTAAATGTTATATTCCATTTATCTGTGAGGATGCTAAAGGATTCGGTGTTATGAAGCAACCAAAGGAAAGCCTGTTCTTCTTCCGGAGAATCTGTTTCAATTAAACAAGTAATTTTAATAAAATAAATGCAAAAAATTGATCTTATAATATTATCGGTTAAATCATCTGAATCGATCACTTCAGCTTTTCTTTTTCTGTACCTGCTTTCAATTATTCCGAGTTTTTATTGAGAGCATACAATTTATCCACAAGTTTTCCACGAGGCGCAATATTACCTTTTCTCGGCACATAAAATATTTCCTGAATTAATAAAATTTTATTTATATATGGCACAGATATTATATTAAATTATTATACATTATATTACAATATTTATATACCTGATCTTCGTTTGGAAATTCTTTTTTAATTTCCTCGCAAATACTTTTAAATATTACAGCATTTACAAGGGTATTATGGGAAAGCCAGTTCTCTACAATCAAATTAACTAATTCCTCTGGAACTGAACGAAAGTCGATTGCGACTGTATTCATTTAGATTCTATAAAAAGAAAATTTAAAAAAATGTGTAAATAAAATTAATAAAATATGTACCTCGTCACATTTTTTAGCTCGTTCTTGTGAGCTGCTTCTATCAGAGGTGTAGTTCTCAACAATCCAGGGACTTGCGCTACTCGATAATGAGAGTGTATCAGAATTATGGTATGATGCGATTGTATTTACTTTTCTCCAATTTTGAAGAGCACTTTTAAATTTAATACGCAGTCCAAGTTTTTCCCGGGGAATCAAATCGTTAATATCACAATTATCAATTGTTTTTAGTGATTCTACACTAATTCCACAATCCCGAATTATAATTACATATAGAAAAATATATGTTTAGGGTTTGTGCAAGAATTGGCCATGTCAATTTTTGACCAAAATTATTTATTCACTAAAATACGTTGGAAATTGTCTATATTTTTATGTCCCGAAATGTCAATTCGTTAGCAGTTTTCTAACATTGAAAAAAAAAATAAAAAATCGAAATACCAATTTCTAATGTAAATACAAAGAAAAAAAACTTACGATTTGAAATTTGTGGAATTGTCTTTTTCATTACAGTAGGCGCTCGAAACTTGACAAACTGACAATAATAATGCGCAATGGCAATGGCAATGGCAGATGACAGATGTCAAGATTTTATTACTGTAAACTGAATGAAACGAAAATAGCGCGAAATTTAAATTTGCATCTATTATGGAGACACCCTATACAATAATTCGCGAACAAAAAGAAAACCAAACGAAAAATGTCTTTTTAAATACACAATAACGAGATCCGGCTCGTATGGACCAAATGTTCAATGTTTAATCTCAATCGAATTATTGAAATTTGTATTTAAAAAGAAAACAACTATTTTAAAATTTAGAATCTTTATTTCGTGTATTTTGTTTAGCAATTATATAATTTCTGTGTCCAATCGATATGGACAATGAAAAAATAATGAATTTTAAAATAACAAAAACTAAATTAATATTTCTCAAAGCCAACTTAAAGTTCAAAAATCAAAATATAAAATAACAAGTGAATTACAAAAAACAATATATTGGAATATTATAAAAACTATATGTAAGGACGGAAAACTTCACTATTTTATCTTTGATCGCCAATACTTTAAATTCAATATAATTAACAATAAATTATCAATATTGTAATATATGTGTAAGTATACGTCCCGCTCCTTCTTGCACTGTTACCAGACATCATGACGCTTTGAATTCAAATTTGACTTGGTGTGAATTCTTAACTACAAAATATGATGAGTAAAATGCACATAATAGCCATCAGATGGCACAAAACACACTTGGAAGAAGAAGTAAGTGAAAACGTTTATAAGACAGACTTTTGAAAACGGTGTCCATTATAATGGACGGAAACAGTGAAAAGGCTATTTTGTAACATGGGGTTTACATATTTTGGGGTATTATTGAAGAAGCAAATCCCCAGATGAGCTTTTCAGCATATCTTCTTCCTTGCGAGGAGAAGATATGAGATGGTGCAGCAAATGTGAGGAACTGAAAGGCTGCACGCCTTGCTGAGTTGCACAGACTAACTCGCCGGTCGCTGCTCACCACCATCTGTCATCGCGTTACACATAGTTATTTATGCGTGCATGATGAATGTAAACGTCGTTCAGACTTTAGAGTGATAGCGCGAGCTATCAAGCAAGGAAATTCGGTTTTGCGAGAAAAAAAAACCGAATAAAGGGGGTGTTCGTTAATTAGGTGGTCACCGGAACTTGACCAGCCATCCGCGAAAGCCTTGCGAGGCATGTCGGGGCCGATTGGCAAAGGTGTTAATGCCAACCGGACTTTGGGGCACTTCCCTCCCACATGGATCGACAGCAGAATGCCGATCCCCGTATGTCCATACTCGCCCCTTCAAATGAGTATGGACCCTTAGTTTTTGCTTTATGCTCCTCTTCGGCCCCCCCTCTCAATTCATCTCTCTCTCTCTCTCAATGATGACTCTAGTTAATATCACACATCGACTGCACTATAACCTTTCGCTTGTTTCATCGTTAAAATTAAGAGAAGTAAAAAAAAAAACAGGGTACACTATAACGGATTTCTGAAAAATGAAAACAAAAGAACTATTAAACGAGTCTCTTACATTTTCTTGTATGACAACAAAATTGAATTTCTTTATTCAGAAAATTTAATTACAATAGATCTCCCACACTTAATTTAGGCTTATAGGAAAAGAACCTTCAATGATATATTGTGATTGTACTATTAATAATTCAGAATAAAATACAATTTGTTGTAGATTCCTTTCCTTTTTTCTAAATGTATATATCTATATATATGTATTTTCTCTTTCTTACATTATAGTTTTCTACGTAATTTTCCTTTTCTCTTCTTGGTTACACAAAATTTTATAGTATTTATTTTAATACAAGTATAAAAAAAATTAAATATGTTAGGTAAATATATATATATATATTTTTCTTTTTCATTCGATTCAACAATTACCTTAATCATCCCCGGATTCGAGCTGGATCAAAGATATATATATTCAATGCAGCTCGCACAGGCTAAACCAAAAGGAAGAGAGAAAGACAATTATATTTTTAAAAAAAACTAAAAAAAAATTAATGCCAAAACCGTGCCTTCTTTTTAAAATTTGGAAAGAAATCTATTTCTTCATTTTAGACATTGAATTTTTCAAATTATATTCATTATTTGATGCAAAACTTATTCCTTAATCTTGTAGAGAAAAAAAAAAGAAACATTTATTTATTTCCTCCTAACCTTATTTATGGAATTTTAAAATTATACATATTTAATATTATTGAGAAAAGAAATTTGGTTTACTTAATAAATTTTGACACAAATCTAAGAACATAAAAGATTCATCAATATGGTCACCATTCCTACTGGTAAATTTGGTTTATATTTAGGTTATTATTATTTGTTAAAATTTTTAATTTTTAAATTCTAAAGTTTTTCTCTTTTTTTTTTTTATAAATTGTTGTAGTTTAAGTCCAGTTTAAAATTAATTCCGCCGTTTGCATGTCCGTTTCGTTCCGTTGAAGACCATTACGCATATATCAAGACAAAATCATCATAGCAGCTATGTTGAAAAAAAAACTAAAACTTGCTTCTTTTAAACTTGTGGTTTTGTTTTTCCCTTTTCTGTCGGTTTCTCTTCTTTTAGGTATTTCAAAGACGATTAGAGACTCCGATAAATTATGTACGGGTACTCCCAAACTTTTTATCGAAGAAAAAAAAAACGAGGTTGCTTAATGTGACCACACAAAAAAAATTTTCCTATATATATTTTTTCTGTTTCGTGACCCAACCAAAAACACCTTTTTTTTCCTTTTTTTTTTAATATAAAATAAACCAAAAAACTGAGCGTGTGATATTTCCAATTTCATTTATCATTAAAATTTGTGGCTACAAATCCCGTTGGGTTAACAGCTTTCCTAACCTGGTGATTCGAAACAAAATGGATGCTGATGTGCAAATTATCATATGAAATTAATTCTGCTTTTCCTTCCAATGGACCAAATTGTAGAAATAAAAATTGAGTTGGAAACATGCTTTTTCCCAATCTTTTTAATGGATTTTACCATTCTTCCACACTTTTTCACTTTTTCTGTTTTTTTTATTATTTTTTTTTTTTTTTTTTATATATATACTTTATACCCCGTCTATTATTAAATATAACTTAATTTGAAATTTTGTTCGTTCATTGGGAATCTTTTCTTATATATTATTTTTACTTTCTTGGTAGATTTTTCGTAAAACAATTCAACAAATTTTCTCGATCAATTACAAAAAAAATAATTTCAACCGCACCATTTTGATACACCTTTCGATCTCTTGACGATTCACACCAGCCTCTTCAAAGCTTCAAACAAGACTCTCCGTTCTTCAACCAAAAAACTTTCATCTGAAAGCAGCATATCACAAAAATTGTATATGTATCCGTCTCATTCTTCCTACTTGTTTCAGAAAATCAGACCATATTCTCTAACGGATTCGAAGAATTTTTCATACAAAATCCTACCTCGTGCTTTGATAACCGGTTTATTTTTCTCTTTTTGTCTTTTTCTTTTGAATTTTTCTCATTTATAACCCAGCGGAAATAGAAGGCTCTAACTATCACTAAGATCACTTGAAATGGTTTTTTTTTTTTTAAATTTGATTGTGATAGATGGCCATCCTGTCGGGGAGAAGAAAAGCTTTTGAAATTGTAAATTTCGCCGTGCAGGCTGCAAAAGGTTTCACGTAGAAACTCCAAACTGTTGACTGTCAAAAAAATGATCCATCAACAGTTTTTTGTTCCCACGCGTTTCAATTTATTTGATTATCAATAATAATTGACAGTAGCTGTACACGGTTATTAAGATCTCTCCTATGTAAAATTTTTTTAAAATTATTTCTCCATATTTTCCTAACTTAAAATAACTGTTGTATACTTGAGGGAAGTCTATCATAAAGGCGGTTTCCTGTAACCAGCTTGGAATGTTTATTTGTAACACGCTGTACTATACTGTTGAAAAATTCTATTGGTTCGTCTATTTCTGTGTTGGTTAAGTTTTTATAATTACTTAGTTGGATATGTTCAAATTCTTCCTCCATATCTTTTTTGAAATCCACCCATTTAGTTTTTTTGAAGGATCTAAATGCTTGAATAGTGGCTAACTCCGGTTTATATGAATTTAGGTCTACTCCCCCTTCTTCTGCAAAATGGTCTGAAAATGATACTAAAACTGCTATCAATGCTATTAATTGTGTTGTTGGTTATAGTGTAGAAGTCATTACAAGTCCATTTAGCGGAAAAGTCGGGTTGTTAGGATGTATGATTACCAGATTGTTCAGATGTATATTTTGCTCATGCCAATCATTCATATACCTACCAGTTTGATTTGTTATGTTGTTTGTCCATTTATTGTGTTTAGCGTTCGTATCTCCTCCCATTATTATATGATCGTAATCATTATTATTATACATATTATTAATTTTGTTTAGCTTATTATCAATATCAGCAGCTTTTACACCATTTGGACTAATGTACAATGAAATTAAAAGAAGCTTTTTATGTTTGGCTTCATTATCCTTAATGCTGATCATAATCGCAGACAAGGAAATATTATCAAAGTCCACAAAAACTTCCTTATACTTAAGTTTGTTCTTGATTATTATAGCTGTTCCGTGAAAACTATCGTTCCTAATTGTGTTATATCCAGAGATATTTAATCTATTTCTAAAATAGTTATTTGTGGAGGCTTGTATAAAAGCTCTATGATTCTCCCTTTTATCCCTAGCTACATGTATTTGTTTCCTTCTATTTTCTAAGATTTCTATATATCTTGAGCATCCTCTATAGTATAGGTTCCCAAACTATTTTGGTCGTGGAACCCCCAAATTTTTTGCCAATGATCGCGGAACACTGAATATTTTTTAAACAACGACTTTTCAAAATTTAATGAGATATTAAATGAAACACATATCAAGTTTGTTACCATATTTAGTTTTTGTCACAACATATTTTGAAAACCCATCTTCACACAAATAATTGGTTGCAAACGGCAATAGAATTCGGATAGCCTGTTTTGATAAATTTGTATATTCATCGAATACATCTGACCAGAATATTGTTAATGAAACTGTTCTAAATTTGGCTCCTAATTGTGTATCCGAACTTAATTCAATCAAATTTTCATAATCCATGGAATGAAATTCTTTTGGTTTTTCTTTTATTTTGAAAGGATTTTGCACCCAGTAATTATCTCGATTCTCTAGGTTTGGAAAGTAATCACTTAGTGATTGCTGTAAACTGGACAGATGTGTTTTTATACCATCACACTCGAAGTTTTTTTCCTCCACAGCTGAAATCCAATATTTTATTTTCCTTGAAAAGGCAACCAATTTATCTTTTGTTTGCAATATGTTGACTTGTTTTCCTTGCAGAGCCAAACATAATTCGTTCATTTTCCAAATATATCAGCAAAGTATGCAAGTGTAGATAGCCAAGTATATCATATTAAATTTCAGTAAAATTCGTCCAAGAATAGTGGAGAAAGAAATAGTTGTAGCACATATGTATTTATTAGAAATTGGCTAAAAAAAAATATTTAAAAATATTTAATCTTTCCTTTTCTGGAAAAACTCTTTGAAAATCCAATGTATTTTTGTTATTTTCTAAACACTTCACTATTTTTTTTTATAAATTTCACTAATATTTAATATTAAAATGATTTTCTGAATTTAATTATTTCCAATTTTTATTAAACTCAATAAGATTTTAGCGACTGTACACAAATTTAACGCGCCAACGAATCATATAAAATTTTTTTTTATAAATTACAGACGCGCGATTAAAGATGGGGCGGTACATAGTGTAGTATATAGAAAAATTTTTGAATAAGAATTTATTTTTCAGTACAAAAAAATAGATCAATAATTTGATTTAGGGAAATTTTATTAATTAAAAAAGGATTTACTGATTTTTTAGTCGTTTTTGTGTTAGTACTTTTTAAATTTTAACGATAAAAACTGTTTTTATTTGATTTCAAAAAAGGAAGTGTGCTTTTGACCACACTATAGAAGTGAAATAGAATCTTTTCTTTATGGTTTGTCAGCGAGTTGCATTTGTTCCGTTTGTTTAGCAAGTTACCTAGCCCTACATGCCCGCATCCGTTCTGCACCAGTCATAGCCGTACTCGTCGAAACCTTGTCAGCGAGTTGCGTTTGTTCCACTTGTTGAGCAAGTTGCCTAGCCCTACGTGCCCGCTTCCGTTCTGCAATAGGTCATAGTCATTCGCGTGAAAGCATTGTCAGCGTGTTGTGATTGATCCGAATTGTCGACTCGCAAACGTTTCTTACCCGGAGTCATTGTAGCTGTAGTAAGACACAATGCCCGTTAATGTATGTAAGATGCGCTGACCACTTTCCGCTATGCAATATTCGTATGTGCCAGCCTTATGCACAGAAACGACGCGATTGTTAGTCAGCTTACACTGGTGTGACATGTGACGCTGCGTTACACAGTTAGCGTTTCATGATTTTTTCCATATAAAAAGTTAAAAAATTTGTATCGACCACAGCGCCAATACGGTGGCAGATAGAACTATTTGTTCTTCGACGGAAATATTACTCATTAAACCTCCACAATATTGTCGAATATTGTAATCATCTAATAATAAGATATTTTGTAATGTAACGTTTCGTCACACAAAATTGTTACATAATTTTTGCTAAGCGCTCCCATAGAAGTATTTCACTTCAATAATCCTAGTAAGTCTGTCCATAAAGTTTTTTTTGATGTACTTTAAAAACTAACACACTGATTTGAATAAAATTTAGCCTATTACGGTTTAATTTACCTACAAATTAGAGGAAATTTTAAAAGAGAAAACAAAGTTATAAAGAAAAAACATTGAAATATTGTTAGTTTTGAGAGTTTTTCTATCTCATTTTTACCATAGGGCTTCAAAATTCGGCTATAGGCTGATTTGCAGTTACTATAAGGTTTTTTTTTGTATCATTAAAAACGCTGTTATGTACTACAACTTGTAAGGTTTTATTATGGCGAGATGAATTTTACGATTTTCTATAGGCATATATACATAAGAAGATACGTGTCTTTTAATGTGTGCCAATATGAGCCTTAGTTTATAATTATGCATGTTACCACCAACTAAGTCTTCTCAAGAGTCTTTGATGCTTGTTATCCTATAAGATATTAGCTAGGGTGCAAAGAAATGTAATGTCTTTCGTTTTTAAAGGATAATAAACATTATTTACTTCGATAGTTAACCGATGATAGTCTTTCAAAGGATTTATAGATATGGAGAAAACTTCGACAATCCGTCATTTCATGTTTAACAATCGTAAAATTGTATCTATGGTATCCAAATAAAATTAACGGTTTTTTTCATTGTCATAATAACTAAAAATTATAACTACTAAGCCAAGGGTGTCCAACCTATTTGTTTCCCTGGGCCGCATTGGAAAGCGACATGGTGTTTTGGGCCACAAGTATATTACTATGTATAAATCCATATCATAAAATGAATGTGAAACTTGGCATTGAAGTTGAGAAACTAAACCGTCAATATCTGGTTCGATTGACGTGGTTGCAATTCTCAGGTAGTTCTCAAGGTGTTGATCCAACATGTTGGTTCTAATTTTACACTTAGTATGTTTCATTCTCCACTTAAGCCACCAGGTGACAAACAACAGAACAGTGTAGCTGGGCGAGCAACGCAAACAGAAAGAAAATTTACTACATAACGAAAGAGCTTTCTGTTCTGTTCCTGTTTCTGTTGTTTGTCACTTGGCAGCAAACACACAAAACATTCGTCAGAAAAATGGACATGTTTCAGTAACTTTGAATATTTTCGGGCCACATTGATACTTGCGCGGGCCGCGGGCCGCGGGTTGGACAGCCTTGCTTTCATTATTTCATTAGAGCCATCCTTCAACATTTTGATATTTGATGTTTTTGTGGAGACACCCTCTATTGCCTTATTCAATGCGAATATATTTTGTACATTTAGATTCTTGTTTTCGTCCACCGAAATGACATTTATGTATTTAGGACTCTCATTTACTGAGGCATTGTTGAATTGGTATGCTGGTTCTTTATTTGAAGCTCTAACCTGGGCTTTAACTTTATTCGCTTCAGTTTTTCGTATGCGTTTCAACGATTTTTTGGACAAAATATTGGAATTTGTCCACTCGAGATGACTTTTGGGTCTGCCTGTGCGAGGGTGTCGAAGGAGTTGCCTCCTCCGCCCCCGTGTCATCCATCCTAGTTACGACAGTTTTTGGACAGAAGACTATTCTTGTTGAATGCCCTTGTGTGTATGCCCTCCGACTTGCTTTAAAAATTTATTTTTGTGAAATAAATTTTGAGTCTCTATTAGGGGAGATCCGTTAAAGTACTCTGTTTATAAACACCTTAAATACTACTACTCTCCATCAATTTATGGCCTCAAAAACTTGGTTAAAAAAAAGAAAGAAAGAAAGGAAAATTTTATTTGCACAATTTTCGTAAATACTTTTTTTCAGGGATTTTTTTTTAGAATTTGTCTTTAGAGAAACTTTTTATGGAAATCCAAAAAAATTTATAAAACAACCACTTTTTTACACTAAAAGTTTTCTTTTTAAATTAAATTTAATTCAATATTTTTTTAACACAGACTTTCGTTTTTTATTTTAAATTGTTTCTTTAGCAATTATCTTTGAGAAAATTTTAACACGTGGATTTTAAAAAATTCTTATTACAAACTATTTCGTTTTTTATTTTAAATTGTTTTTTTAGCAATAATCTTTGAGAAAATTATTCGTTCAAAAAGCAAAACTGCAATGGTTTTCTCTTAAAGTGCACTACGATCTTGCTTTTCGAAAGAGCTGACCCCCATTGATACATCTGAATCAAGTTCATATAATTTATTTTCAAGCACATCCTAAAACATGATTAATAATAATATTATTAATATTTAAATAATATTGATATTCAATTTTTACCTCAGAAATTGTTTCCGTTGGGTTTAGAAATGGGATCGCCTTCCGCTTTAGGCACGTTCTGAACATATTCTTTTTATATCCGTTAGATTAAAATGACGGTTGTAAATTCTTTGATTTTTGGATTTAATTTCGTTAGAATCCAAATTTAGTGATACACACCATTGCTTAAATCGTTTTTCATCAGATGGAAATCTGAAACATATTATTATATAAATATTTGAAAGGGTTTGCATTGTTTTTTACTATTTTTTTTTACGTACACGAATAACGATATATCCTCAAATATTATTGATTTTTTACTGTTGACACAGTCTTTTAAAAACCACCTATTATTCCAATTCATTTTGAACAAAAAATTTGATGTTGAAAAACACTACAATAAAAAATTATTTAACTATTATAATGAAATTATCCGGTACACTGTTTAATTAAATATTAAATATTTAATTTTAAATAATCACTAAAAACTGTTGAAATCAAAAAGTCGGAGATCGAAATAAAAGACATGCGATGAGATTGACAGTTTAAGCAAGAAGAAAGTTTATTATTCAGATAAGAAAAGGTTGGCTACAAAACATTGTTGCCAACGTACATAAATGTTAATAATGTGTCTTAATCTAAATTATGTTCATTTCCAACATCCTCTCTTGAACGTAATTTACTAAAATTATTCAAGTCCCATATTTATGATACTGGATGCTGGAAGAGCTTTAGTCATGATGTTCGCTACCATCTCTGAAGTTCCAATGTGTTGCAATATTACTAAAGCATTGTTGATAACATTGCGAACAAAATGATGTCGAACATCTATATGTTTTGTCCTCGGACGATATGCATTCGTTGATGCCAAACAAATCGCACTTTGATTGTCAGAATAAAGAACTGTCCCTGCAGATATTTTCAATAATTCACTTTGTAGACCTTTGAGCCAAAGAGTTTCTTGCATTGCAGTACTTAATGCCATGTACTCTGCTTCTGTAGTTGATAATGCCACGGTAGGTTCTTTTCTAGCACACCAAGAAATCGCACCACCCTGCATTGAAAATGAATAACCTGTGACCGACTTCCTTTCGTCTATATCACTCGCAAAATCCGAATCACAAAAACCAACTATACCAGTTTCACCAAGATTCCTAGTATAATATAATCTTTTGTCTGTCGTACCCTTCAAATATCTAAATATTCTTTTGACAGCTATCTAGTGTGGTTTCCCAGGGTTTGTTGTTGAATCGACTCATAAAATTCACAGCAAAACATATATCAGGTCTCGATACCTGTGCAATAAACAACAAACTCCCAATTAGTTCTTGATACGGAATTTCAGCCATATTAATTTCTTCATCCTGAGATTCCGATGACATACTTTTACATAATTTTTGATTTATGTCCATCGGAGTACTACACGCATTACAATCGTTTAAACCAAAACGTTGTATAACTTCTTCAATATATTGAGTTTGATCAATCCATATTTTTCCTTTAACTTTGTCTCTAGTTAAACGCAAACCCAAAATATAACTTGCAATACCAAGATCCTTCATATGAAATTTTTTCATAAAATTTGATTTCCAATTTTGTTTCATCACTGAATGATTCGAAAAAACCAAAAAATCATCCACATAAATCGCAACGATCAAAACATTTTCATTATCAAAACAATAATAAATACAAGGATCCATTTCTGACTGTGGCAAACCAAATTTTTTCAATGCAAGTTTCTTATTCCATATCCTTGATGATTGCTTCAAACCATAGATTGATTTCTTTAACTTTAACACTTTGTTTACTTTACGAAAACCTTCTGGTTGCAAAATATAAATATCTTCATTCAGATCCCCTTGCAAAAATGCACTTATTGCATCCATCTGATCTATTTCCAAATCTAGTTTCGACGCCAGCGCTATTAAAAAACGGATAGACTCATATCGAACAACTGGGGAGAAAGTTTCATTATAATCTATTCCCCGTTTTTGACTACATCCCTTAGGGACTAATCTAGCTTTATACTTTGTGATTTTACCTATAGAATCATAATTTGTCTTGAATATCCATTTCGTGTTTAATGGTTTTTTACCGTGTGGTAAATAAACTTCTTCCCAAGTATTATTTCTAACTAATGCTGTATACTCATCTTCAACTGCCCTTTTCCAATGTTGGCTATCATATCTTGAAGTTGCATCATCATAAAATATCGGATCACAAATATTCGTTGTTGTCATGTATGTCACATAATCATCAAACCTTTTCGGTTTTGGTTGTCGTTCAGATCTTCGTAACAGATCTTCTTTCAACATCGCTTGATATACAGTCAACATCTTCATTAGATTGATCAGTATCTGTAGCATCGGAGCTGGTAACAAATCTTTGATTGTTATTCACAGTTTCTACAGGATTACTGTCATGTTGAATTTCCACAGTACTAACATTTTCGATTTCAACCACTTCCATTTCTAACGATTGATCAAATGGAAAAATTTCAGTATTACCATGATCAGAATTTCTAACTTTAAAGAACGGCTGATCTTCCAAAAATACCACATCTCGGCTAATAACGATTCTTTTCCTAACAGGATCATACATTCGGTAAGCTTTGGAATTTTTACAATATTCAATGAAAACGCATTTCCAACTCTTTGGATCAAGTTTCCTCCTTCTTTGTTTAAGAACATGCACCATTCCGGTCGATCCAATGATTCGCAAATGTTGCAAATTAGGCTTTCTTTTAGACCAAATTTCTTCTGATGTTGTCAGGTTTTTCAAAACTCTAGATGAAGTTCGATTAATAAGATATGCTGCAGTCATTATTGATTGAGCCCAATAATTTTTCTTAAAACCAGCATCAAATATTAGACACCTTGCTTTTTCTACTAAAGTTCTGTTCATCCTCTCTGCTTTCCCATTTTGTTCTGGGCAATACGGAACAGAAGTTTGAGGTACAATAGCACATGTTTTCAAATAGCTTCTTTTTTTTTATTACAGTATTCACCACCGTTATCAGTTCGCAAAATACGAATTTGTTTTGCAGTTTGCTTCTCTACCATATTTTTAAATTCAATAAATTTTTCCTTTATTTCCGTTTTTGCTTTCAACACATAAACAAAAACCTTTCTTGAAAAATCATCGAGAAACAATACAAAATATCTACTACCACCTAATGATACGCACTCCATCGGACCACATACATCTGAATGTATTAGTTGAAGAATGTCTGTAGTAGATGATTCCGACTTCTTAAACACTTGTCGAGATTGCTTTCCTTCCAGACACGTAACACATGTTTCATTGCTGTTATCATCATATTTGATTCCATACACAGCTCCCATTTTCATACGTTCTAGAATGTCTGAACTAGGATGCCCTAGCCTACGATGCCACAAATCAAATGAGGATCTTTTACTTACTACTAAATTAGCATGATGACTTGAACGGTCCAATTTAAATATATTATTACTCAGAGTACCAGTAGCGATTAAACAATTCTTTTGATCATATATTTGACATTTCTTTGTCTGAAAATTTATTCTGTAGCCATTTTTTACCATTTGACTAACAGATAGTAAATTTGCACAAAGCTTCGGAATCTGCAAAACATTTTTAATAGTAATATCTTTTACCTGATTTTTCAAAACCACCTTTGTATTTACATCACCTTTGCACTCTACCAGTAAATTGGAATCATCAGCAACTTTAACTTCTTTCTCATTTGACATCGTAATATTCTGAAGCCAATCTTTTCTCAACGTCATATGGACAGATGCGCCCGAATCTATATACCAATCATCACGGTCGCTCGAATACACGGCGAATGATGTATATAAAACTGGACCAGACTTTTCGTCTATCTTATCTTTCATTTTCTTTGAACAATTTTTACTAATATGTCCAAGTTGATTACAATCATAACATCTTGGAACCCATTTTTTATTTTTAATTTTATTGTTACCTTTTTTACTATAGAAAGCAGCATCTTTCACATCTCCATTACTGTCGTCTTTTACATCTTGTAGCATCTTTGTTTTTATAAAATCTGCTGTAATTTTCACACCAGAGCTTTCAATACCCATTACCATAGGTTTATAATCATCCGGTAAACCCGCCAACAATAGAGCACCAATCCATTCATCGGTAACCTCCATTCCAATGGATGTAAGCTTGTGTGCAGTTACAATTATTTTATTAACGTATTTTTCCACAGACACACAATTCATAAGATTTGTTGAAATTAATGTACGTAATAAGCCAACTCGTCTAATAAGACCGTAATCATCAAATGCAGCTTTTAATTTATCCCATAACTGTTTCGCCGTTACCGCATCTTTAACATGTACAAAGTTAATAGGATCAATTAAAAGAATGATTTTTGACTTCGCTTTGCTAATTTTCTTAGCATCAGTTTCCACACCAATTGCAGCATCCCACAAATCTTCATGAACCAAATAATTTTCCATAGAAAACTTCGACGTGTCGTAATTTTCTCTTCCATGCAATTTTTCAATAGTTGACGAAACATTTGCCATCATCTTGTAATCGGAATATATTTACTATATTTAAAAAATACGAATAAAATTAAAAACACCTTCGATCAATTTACTTTTTAATCAACTTCTTATTTTTAATGAGAACTGGGCCCATAACCTGTTGAAATCAAAAAGTCGGAGATCGAAATAAAAGACGTGCGATGAGATTGACAGTTTAAGCAAGAAGAAAGTTTATTATTCAGATAAGAAAAGGTTGGCTACAAAACATTGTTGCCAACGTACATACAAGGTGGAGTCCAAAGTAATCAAGACTTTTTGAATTTAGCGCCCCTAGTGGCGTCATCTATATGCCGACTGGTGCGTTAGAATCTGCTATCCTTTATCGACTTCCTGTGAGAATTTCATGACATTTCATCTATTGAAAGTGAAGTTATTGCGTTTTAAGTGCAGTATGTTTGTGTCATCGGTGCGAAAATGAGCTCGACGACCAAAAATTGCTCAGAATTCAACATTCGAAGGACATCATTAAAGAGGTCAAAAAGGACAAAAACTTCCTGTATAACATTGTGACTGGTGACGAAACGTGGTGTTTTCAATATGATCCCGAAACGAAACGCCAGAGTGCTGAATGGAAGGCGCCGGACGAGCCGAAACCCAAAAAATCGCGCCTGGAGAAGTCAAAAGTGAAGACAATGCTGATTTGTTTTTATGATTCCAAGGGTATTGTCCACAAAGAATTTGTTCCACCCGGTCAAAACGTTAATGCGGTATTCTACCTAGGAGTTTTGAAGCGTTATGGCGATGGCGGAACACAAGTTTAGTCGGCAAGACATTGTGAAATTAATTGCATTTTAGAGAGAAAATGAGTGTTTGTGGAACCTAAACAGCAAATGTTATAAGTATCTACTTTTTCTTTTCCTGCGTCCCTCATTTTCAGCCTTTTCAATTTCCCGTATCGCATGAATTGCAAGAGCGGCAACTAGAACTGTACTTCTCGACGTCATCTTCAGAAATGTAATTTCAACAAATTTTTCACCCAGCTGTCAAAGAAATCTCTTTTCTGTGAGATATTTCGTGCGATGAAAGATCGTAAATGGAGACGTAGCGTAAGTTGCCGATTTTTTTTTGGAAAAATGCGCTATTGGTTCCCAAGAATTATGATTGCGATGTTGTTCCAGTGTTGTTCCTAGCGCTGAAGAAGGAGCATCTACTATCTGTTTTCATTATTCATAAATCTATCAAGAAAATGTTTCAAAATTCCTTTAAACATTTTCGCGATTAATTCCTGTTAAGAGAGGTAACTCTTAACGAATTTTATTTTTTATAATTGTTTTGATGATCGTTGAATGCTTGATGTTCGTCGGATGCTTGTTGGATGCCCTGTTGGTCGGGGGGCTGATGAGTTGTTCAATATGTTCATTTAGTTTTCCAATAGCCTTTTCTAATGCATTCATGTCATTGGTACTTCCTCGTGTGCTTAGGTATGGTTTTATCATTTCCATTTTGTGCATATTGACTTCCTTTGTCAGATGTTCGCTGATATTTATGGATGGAATGAAGGATGAGTGTGCTTGATTGGTGAATGAGTTGTGAGCGGTTATAGTCATAGCTTGTTATTTTATTACGCAGTTTGGATTTATTTTTATTATGCCATCATTTTTGAGAGTCTTTGCTGTAACTTGATCTTTACAAATTATATTGAACGTATATTCCTGGTCTAGAACAAATATCCACGCATTAGGATTATTGAGTTGAATCCATATTTGTGTCGGTTTCATTGTTTTCAATAAACAGGAAGGTGACATTCTTTTCTCGTGACGGAGTAACTTCATTTCACATCGACTTATATTTGATAGTAAATTCTAGACTGGATGATATTGCGTACATAAAAATCGTCCTTGTGTTAAGTGTGTGCATTCGTGTAACTCACTGCTGCTCATTGGATAATATTGTTCACGGTCAAGGCTTACTACGAGATAGTCACTTGGTGGATCAATGAGAACATAATCGTTTTCGTGCGGTGTTGGAATAGGAATAATTTTTAGCAGTTGGTATTGTTGATTTGATATTTTGACTAGTAATTCGTGTTTTCACTTTTAGTAGAGTATACATTTGTAGTAACTCTTCTGCTGCTGTGGAGCCTTCTGGAACTATCAAATTTGGAGATAAATTATTTTTTAATGCTCGGACTTGCGTTTGTAATTGTTCAGGCGTCAATAATAGAGCATTAATTTTACCATTGTTGTGTATTATAGCCTTACATGATTACTCTCGTGGCTCTCTCCGGGAAATTGCTTTTATATTCACTAGATTCTTGCTTTTCAGAAAGAATTCGACGTGGTTGTATACTCGACGATAGGGTTTAATTAATCGTTTTACCTCAACATTTTCTCCCTCGAAAACTTTTACTCGTTCTTTGTCTATTTGGTTTGT
This sequence comes from Xylophagus ater, assembly GCA_963422695.1. Lineage (NCBI taxonomy): Eukaryota > Metazoa > Arthropoda > Insecta > Diptera > Xylophagidae > Xylophagus > Xylophagus ater. The sequence continues at coordinate 27,814,745 of OY730485.1, read as the reverse complement.
TTTGGGTAAGATAATAATGAAACAAAATACACTTACATAAATTGTTGAAATTCGGTGTGCCTCTGGAAACTCGTTTAACTTTTCCTTCTTCTTCCCGATTGGCTGAATTCGTGGATGAGCTCAATATTCTGAATAAGGTTTCACTCTCTCACTTGACACAATTATTTTTAAATAAAACAAGTCCTTGCCTTTAACACAATTTAATTCAAAATCTTATTCTATTGCACGATTTGTTTTTGAAGCTTAACTACTTTACTTTACTTTAAAATGCTTTTTTTTATTCTCACTTTTAATTTGTGTTAAACTCTCTTCTTATATCGAAAGCTTATGTTGCTTTGAAATGCTCTTCTTTATTAAAACTTGTAATTTGTGTTAAACACTTTTCTTATATCGAAATCTTATTTTGCTTTGAAATGCTCTTCTTTAATTTGTGTTAAACTCTCTTCTTATATCGAAATCTTATGTTGCTTTGAAATGCTCTCCTTTATTAAAACTTGTAATTTGTGTTAAACACTTTTCTTATATCGAAATCTTATTTTGCTTTGAAATGCTCTTCTTTAATTTGTGTTAAACTCTCTTCTTATATCGAAATCTTATTTTGCTTTGAAATGCTCTTCTTTATTAAAACTTTTAATTTGTGTTAAACACTTTTCTTACATCGAAATCTTATTTTGCTTTGAAATGCTCTTATTTAATTTGTGTTAAACACTTTTCTTACATCGAAATCTTATTTTGCTTTGAAATGCTCTCCTTTAATTTGTGTTAAACACTTTTCTTATATCGAAATTTTATTTTGCTTTGAAATGCTTTTCTTTACTAAAACTTTTAATTTGTGTTAAACACTTTTCTTACATCGAAATCTTATTTTGCTTACGAATGCTCTTCTTCACTAAAACTTTTAATTTGTGTTAAACACTTTTCTTAAGATACCGTTTCCCACTAATGTGTCATGCGAATTTTCGTCTGCGCATTGGATTGTCAACGTTCACAATTTTCGGAAAGAAAGTAACCAAACATTCGTACTTACTGGTTTTGTTAGTATATCCGCTGATTGTTTGAGAATCTTATACGCATTTTTTATTAATGAATTTGGAATACATTTTGAATTAAAAAGGTTTATTTCTCGAGGTTGTGTTATCTTGCATAGGTACAGGGGAATGAATGAAATGATTCAGTAATATCTCTTGGCAAACGGAGTTGATTTCATAGGTGGTTAATTCGATTGAAGATCCTTTCTTTGTATTATTGAGGATATAGTCTATGTAAGTGTTTAAAATTATGAAGTTAGTGTTGTTAGTTTGGGTCGGGAATAAGTAAATTCTGTTGAGAGTATATATGTCTCTGGATGGGATTGGAAATGTAATTCGTATCAAGATTCCGTTTTCTAGATGTTCCACGTCTACCCGTATGATTTGAGTGTAATGTAGGAAAATCTAAATGTAAAGCGTCAGTTTGATTAGCAATTTCTGATTGTAATTTTGTTAGAGTTTCAGCTGAAAGTATGGAAGGGTGCAGTTTATGTTGCTGCATGAAGATTTTATTGCGAATTGCTCATTTAAATGTATATATATTTGTTGGAGGAGGTGTAGAGTAAAAATTAGTAATTCATTCATTTCGGTATGAATGTGTAAAATTTGTAATTCTTTTTTAAGTTAATGTATTTCTGCTACTAACTTATTTGAGAAACGCTCAAATCTTTCTTCGAAAAGATTTTGTTGTATTATTGTTGTATTGTTATATTTGTAACTGCCTTATTCAGGTTATTAAAAGCTGACTGCACGACGGTGACCTGTTTCTGGATTATATGCAGGTTTCCTTTATCGTGTTCCTCTAATACCCTCAATCTTGATGAGATATCGTCTGCGTCATACTGGGACATTGTGCCGAATAAAGTTTTCATTCCGGTTCCTATTATGTTGAACCAAGCTCTTTTTTGTCATCAGGTTATATTGAAGTAGTTTACCGCATCGATTTGTGATTGTATCTTACTTGTGGTTTTTTTAATTTATTCATGCCAGTATGCACATGAAGCATTTGTTTCTCCACCCGCTAATAAATACAAATCTTTTATTTTACTATCTACAGTCACAAGGAATGATAGAGTTTCATCTTCTTGGTATAAATTCAGTTGCGTGTATACTGTCCATCTCTTTTGGTAACCGAATTTGCTATTGATTCAAACATAATACCCGTTGAATTCAGCTGTTGTATTTGGATCTGTGCGAGTGCTTGAGTTGCGAAAAGTATGGCAAATGTTAAATAACTCATTTTGGTTAATTTGATTTCTGAAATATGAGTATAAAGAAGAAAAATCAAACCCAAAAAATTATAAAAATACCTACAAAAAATATATACTTTTAATAAAACTTATGCACAAAGAAAGTGCATACTTTTCAAAATGTGATAAGGATAATGTGTGCTGTAATAAAAACTGTTTTTTTTTTATGTCATATTTCGTAAAAATTGTATTTGTCGTAGGTCAGTTGAATAAAATAAAATATGTTGCTTTATACTTAGGGGATAAATAAAAAATAATAATGGTTAATAAAAATTTTTTGATCCTATTGTTATGGTGTGCTGCTTCTCCCGATCATTGGTCCCATGTCTCGATGTTGTCGTCCACCATATTTCGGATGTACTCAATTAATGGGCCATGCGATCTTTCTAATGCTCCATTTGATTGGGGATGATTTTTGTTTGCATTTTTTTGATGTGGAGCATTTTACATAGCTGTTTGAAGAGTTCGCTCGTGAAATTCGCCCCGGACGACATCTATATGGACCATTTCTTTGGACATTGTGGACTCACCTGTAAAAAGTGGTATTCTGAAATTGTCTTCGCCAAGTTTTACCCCGGAGAAAGTTACCTATTTGTTTGGGCCCTCAACATTACAATTCTGAGACAAGAAATCATACCCTAATATACCATCACCTGGAATTTGTGTAATTTTTTCCACTATGTGGAACTAGCATATTTGTGAAATTGGTGCGGGTAAAGTAGTAGAGCATGTATCCAACGTTTGACCGTTTACCAAATGCAGTTTGTATATCTATTATTTCATTCTTATTTATTATTATGTCATTTTTTAGTGAAGATTTTTTTATTAAACTTACATCTGCTCCCGTATCTACTAGCAATTTGGCTGGACTGTTGGTTAGCATGGGTAGGTGTATTTTTATTAAACACTTTGATTGTTTGGGATGATTAGTTGCGGGCTGACACCTTATCTCAGTTTTTTGTGGGCCTGGGTGACAACCCTCTTTTTGTTTCCCGAAGGGTTATCTGATGAAAAATTTTTTCCCAATTTTCTTTTGCATAACAATTTTTTAATGTATGACCCGTTTGTAAACAGAAGTTGCACGTAACTTCTGCTTTTTCGGGTTCTCTACCAGTTTGCCTTGTTAGCATATAAATTTGATTAGATGGTGGTGCAGAATTGCATGCATTATTTGTGTGTCCGTGCATGCGACATCGATCACAATAAGGTGTGTTCATTCGTGTTCTACATTCATTGTAGGTGTGGCCAAATTTGTTACAAAATCCACATTGCAATCGTTGGTTTGGCGGGCTATTATTATTATTATAATTGTTTCTATTATAATTACTATTGTTATTAACATTTTGCTATTATTATAATTGTTGTTATTATTATTATGACTATTATTTCCGTAATTCCTGTTATTCAAGTTGCTATTATAATTATTGCCGTAATTACTGTTTGTATTAAAATAATTTTGGTTATACTATATTTAAAATTTCTATTATTCCCGGAATTATTGAAACCGTTATTTCTATTAAAACAGCCGTTTCTATTATTTTGGTTGTTATTTTGGCTGTTATTATTAATATTATTTTTTCTATTTTCTTATATTCGACATAATTTATAAACTTTATTTTAAATTTAGATTCTTTCTTATAATCGTAACAATTTATAAAACTTTATTTTAAATCTTGATTGTTTCTTATATTCGTAACAATTTATGAAACTTTATTTTAAATCTTGATTCTTTCTTATATTCGTAACAATTTATAAAACTTTATTTTAAATCTTGATTCTTTCTTATATTCATAACAATTTATAAAACTTTATTTTAACTTTCGATTCTTTCTTATATTCGACACAATTTATGAACTTTATTTTAAATTTAGATTCTTTCTTATATTCGTAACAATTTATAAAACTTTACTTTAAATCTTGATTGTTTCTTATATTCGTAACAATTTATGAAACTTTATTTTAAATCTTGATTCTTTCTTATATTCGTAACAATTTATAAAACTTTATTTTAAATCTCGATTCTTTCTTATATTCAACACAATTTATAAAACTTTATTTTAAATCTTGATTCTTTCTTATATTTTTCTTTTCCTCAAGCCGTTTTTTCCGCGCGTCTTCTTCGCCAATTCTCTGTTCTCCACTACTTATTTTCGACTAACTTTAACCGAACTTAACTTCTTTTTTAAGGCGTAACGACTTTAGTTTAAGTCGTTCCCGCGTATCCGATGTTTTTAGAACTGACCTCATGGTTATTTAAAGCCAGTCTTTTTATTGGCAGAAAGTTCATCCTTTGTACTCATTATTCCGATTTTAGGTCGCAGAACGATTATGCAATAGTTCTGGTTTACTTTCTTTATAGAATATTTTCATTGATTTCATAATTTATGCCAATAACATATATTACAAAATCAATGTAATTTTTTGCCGATAATGAGTTTCAAAATGCATCAATTAATTTTAATGCATTCCGCAATTCATTATTTTGCATTTACAAAGTAGAACTTTCGCCGAAAAGTGTCTACAGTAATTTTTGGTTCTTTAACGAGGGGTATGCGTAATGTTTTATTACATTACACCATTTCGTGTATAAGTTACGACATCCAGCTGATGTTAGATATTTGTATTCTTTGATACCTTTTCATTATTAAAGTCGTAAGTATCGCCAAATTATTTAACTGTTGTGCTCTGTTTTGGTTTATTAATTCAATAGTACCATTAAGAGTATTATTTTGTAAAGCTTCTATTTGTTCTTGCATAATTTTGAATTTATGATCAATTGCGAGTTCATCTTTTTTAATTATGTTCATAGTAGCTTCAGCGATGGATGTCTGGTTTTTAATTAGTGGTTATAAGTGCTCTTCGTTCGTTCTTACTTTTTGCAGTTGTTCCTCATGGTGTTTTGCAAAGTCAGAGTCTAAAACTCCAAAAAGTGAGTTAGCTATGTTCCCTACTATATTTAATGCTCCTCTCTTTTGCCTATCTGAATGTATGGCTCACCATTTGCACTGTGTAATAGTTTATTATTGTGTTCCATGTCCATTAAATGTTGTTGGAATTGCTTTGTTATTCCCAAACAATAATTTTGTGTTTCGGGAGCTAATTTGTGGCAGAGCATATTTATATTTTTACATATGTTCCTGAAATCAATTAGTTCGTACCAGTAATTAGATAAGTTATAATATATTATGAGGTTCCACTCGTTAAATAAAAATCGTATTTATTTTAATTTTAAATATTCTTCGATTAACATAAAAAGTCTTGAATACGTATTTTTATTCTTTTTTTTATGAAGTCCTCCAATTTGATTTATAGATGAGGACGATTTTTGGGAAGAATATGAGAAATCTATAACAAAAAAAGTCATTTTACAACAATTCAAAATATATAACTTACAAACCTTCCCCATATCTTTCCAGTATGCTGTAATTGCAGATTCGACATCTTTATTGCTTTTCCCTGCATATTGTAATAGTAGATTCCGCAGCATTTTAAATTGTTTCATAAGCTCGGCAAAACATACCTTAGCATGAAAATCATATCCTTGTTGTGGAACAAAAGGGACGACCTGATCCTTCCCAGGACGACTCTGAGGAACTTTTATTAAATTAGGGATTTTTCCCTCCGGAGTTCGGAACTCTTGGAAGAACGATGTTATTTGATGATAAAAATTAAAAACGCTTACCCTCTCTCTTTTTTTTTAAATACTTTATTTACCTTTCAAATAAATTAATTTACGTTTGTTTTCTCTTAAAACACTTTTGCTTATCTTTCAACAACTTAAGAAATATATTCCGGCCAAAATAGGGTAAATTTCTTTAAACTTTGATTTATTTTAACCGAGCAAACCAAATAAATTAATTTACTTTAGTTTTCTCTCAAAACACTTTACTTATTTTTATTTTTTAAAACAATTGATTTATTAACGAATGTATTCTTTTTTAATTTCACATAAATTAATTTACTTTTGTTTTCTCTTAAAACACTTTGCTTATCTTTCAACAACTTAAGAAATATATTCCGGCCAAAATAGGGTAAATTTCTTTAAACTTTGATTTATTTTAACCGAACAAACCAACAAATTTATTTCCCCTTGTTTTAAAAAAAAACGTATCGTATTACGATTATTGTATCGTTCGCAAATATACGATTGCAGCGTATGCCTTTTCGGATGCATCACAAAATCCATGTAATTCACACTCTTTATTGTCCTTTGTAAAGCCAATCCATCGTGGAATTGTTAGTGTTTCTAGCAGTTGTAGTTCTTTTTTGTGCTTAATCCACTTGATGTTAATGTTGTGTGGCAATGGCTTATCCCAAGTGATACCTGATAACCAATCGTCTTGAAACATTAATTTTGCTTAAATTGTGACTCGAGCCAACCATCCTAATGGATCAAAGACTTGTGCTGCTACAGATATAAAACTGCGTTTCGTTGCTTTGATACTATGAATTGGAATAGATAATTTAAATTGAAAAACATCCTTGTATGTATTCCATTGAAGACCGAAAGTTTTGATTAGTTCATTGAATTGCTGTGATTCTTTGTCTCTATTTTCTTCAGGAATCCCCTTAATATTGCTTCCTTGATTGCTTGCCCATTTTTTTAATGTGAATCTTCCCTTGTTCATTAAAGCTTGAATTTCTGATTGTACTTGCAATGCTTCCTTCACTGAGTCATTTCCTGAGATCAAATCGTCTATGTAGAAGTTGTCTAGTGAAATTTTTGATGCTAAAGGATATGTTTCCCGTTCATCTCTAGCTAGTTTTCTTAATGTTTTTACAACTAGGTATGGCTGATCGAGTTCAATAAGTAACTGTTGTTAGTTTAAAATCTTGAATTGGTTCTTTGGTAGAATTTCTCCAAACAATTTTTATTATTATAATATTTGGCGATACATTTTTTCAATGTCCGCTTTTTAAACAATTTTGTGTTTCCTCCATCGTAACAGTATTAATTATCAAATCTTGCTGTAATGTTGGACCTGTATGCATTGTGTCATTTAGGCTGATTCCTGAACTTGATTTCGATGAAGCGTCAAAAACTATTTGAAATTTTGTTGTTGAACTATTTGGTTTGATTACAGCGTGATGTGTGATGGCCATGGTGCTGAGCTGCATGTGCCAAGTTCCAGATATTCTTTCATAAATTGTTTGTAATCAATTTCTAGTTGTTTATTTGTTTCAAACTTCTTTTCCATTTGTATTGTAGTAATCTTGCTATTGCCCTTTTTCTTGAGATGCCCAAATTCGTGTTTTCATCATTTATAAATGGTAATTTAACAATGTTTTTACCATCAAGACCTCTTTTAGTTATTTCCTCATAAAATTGTTCACATTCGATTTCTTGTGAAGATTGAAATTATTGACTTATTTTGTTCATTGTCTCTTAAGTTTTCTCCAATTGGCTCTAGTGTTTGGAACCTTTGTTCTAAGAACCTCAAAAAATGATCCAGCGCCTGTACTTTTTTAGAATCGGTTATTGATTTTTCATAAAGCATATGGTTGCCTTTGTCAAGTTTGCTTGTAAGTATGCATATAACCAAAGGGTCCCATGATTTCGTATAAATGCTCAGGTTGCTGATTGCAGCCAAGCATTCCTCTGTGGTGTCGAAAATTCGTCTTAACCGGTTACTTGATTCTCCTGTCAATGTTTGTTGTAGAAACAATGTTTTTATTTTGGCTGAAACTAAATGCCGAGTATTATCATATCGTTGATTAAGTAATTCCCAAGCTGTTTCGTAGTTTTCGTCTGTTAGATGTAAATGTTGCAACAGACGTTCAGGTTCACCCTTCAATTGTGCCTTTAGATAGTACATGATAGTACATACATGATATTTTTATGTTTTAATTGTGTAAAAATATCTTAAAATCCACTCTGCGTATCTTCCAGTAAATATGGGAATATTCAATCTTGGTAGCTTTATATCTGCATGAGTATCAGTTGTGTTATAGTGTAGCCTGTTTACTCTTTGTTGAATTCCGCTTGTTGCTGATAATTCATCATATTTACTTTACCTCTTCAAAATTATTGTTTTTAAAATAATCCTTAGTGTGATCTTCATCTGTAGCATACACGAGAATATCACTATGAATATTTATAATTTTTTCCCAATAATCTGTTAATGCCTTGATTTTTAATTGAAAATATGCTTTGGGATTATTTTGAAAGTCGCAAAGTTGCTTCTATCAATCCCGTTTGCCCGTTTGCCTTTTTATTAGTTTTGTTAATTCTTCATTTACTAAAGAATTTTGACCTTTATCAACCGTTTGTAGATCTGACAAGGCCTTAGATAAAAGACTTGTTATTTCTTCATAAGCTGTATTTACTTGATGATGGAAATTAGATGTAAAGTATGGATGATGTGGTTGTTCACTGAGAAACTCATTAATTTTAATTTCGCGCTCTTTAAAGGCTTCACAAAGTTTTAATACATTTTCGCTGCGTTTTGCGATGTATTCTTTCGTCTTCCTTATTTTGGAATCCTTTTTATAATTAATTATGAGCTTCTGTAGTTCATCACCAATTTCTTTCTGGCGTAACGCTAATCTATTTAATTATTCTGCCATTTTACTATTAATTTGGTTTTAATATTCAAGATTTTGAAATTTGTTGTCTTGAATATTTTTATAATATATAAAATTTTTAATTATATATTACAATGCAGATATGTATCTTCACAGTCGATATCGAAACTGTGCTCGAAGGACCAAATGTTAAGAGAGGTAACTCTTAACGAATTTTATTTTTTATAATTGTTTTGATGATCGTTGAATGCTTGATGATCGTCGGATGCTTGCTGGCTGCCCTTACCGTTGGTCGGTGGGCTGATGAGTTGTGTTGAATAAAACCACTAAATGATTTGAGACTTTATTTTAATCTAGTTTATTAATCAAAAAATCGAAATATTTATACTAAAATTATCCTAACTAAGCATAATTCTATTTCATATGTCGTATAAAATTGATATTTTATTGATTATTGCACATAAAGGTAAATGACCGAAGACCGAACAGATTAATTTTATATCAAAATAATTTGTACATGCGAATAATAAAAAATGTGCTGATCTTGATTATTTACAATATAATATTGCACATAAAGGTAACCAATTATGTGCTGACACTTAATTTCTTTAGAGAGTTCTACTTTTCCCTTTTCCTTTTTCATTTTTAATTTGTTATATTTTAAATTTTTGGTTATGTATTATTATTCTGACGTCTTGGAATAGTTTAACACGCGTTATTCCGGTTTTTCTTACGCTCACATGTACCAATCCATAAAATATATTGTACTATAAAATTTACTTATCCGCCAATTCCGCTGAAGCGTGGTTCCTTGGTGGTTTTTTACGTTATCCGAAAAGGCAACCGCATAAAGATCTACACATAAAGAAATGACGATATCTTTTTACGATCGCACGCCAATCTCTTTTGCCGTTACTTCTGGACGTCTCTGGTATTTATTATGTTATTATTTCTACAATTATTTTCTTTCCAATCCCCAGTAGTGTAGAAGATACGTTAGTAATGAGATTGTGGGTAATTCCTTTTCCGGAGTCTCGAATGTTCGTGACTAGTTTAAAAGGTTACGTTTTATTTTTTTCTTATAGGTTTTGTTGGGATAAAAAAATTAAAAAGAACTATCTAATTACCTAGTTGCCGTCTATAGATATTTATGTATATCCATATTTAATTACTTCCTTTCTAGTTTTTTTTTTGTTTACTAAATTTAATGTTGGGAAACAACTCTTTCTTTCACGATCGATGATCAACTACATTGCCGATATTTATGCACAATAGTAAATCATCCCACTTTTTGTTTGGGTTACGTTCGATTGTTCGTCTCTAATATGTTTAATTTCACAATGTTTGTGGGTATACAATATTTTCTGTTTTTCTATTCTCTGTGCAGATATAAAGATTGTCTGGTTTGCCGACTCTAGAACACCCAACATATAATTGTTCATGTGAGAAGCAATCCGTGTCTAGATTTAAACCGCACAATTCTAAAGATTGGCCCTGAGCTTTGTTGATGGTGATTGCAAACGCCAATTGAATTGGGAATTGCAATCTCTTAGATTGAAATGGCATTTCATTTGGAATCATAGGAATGCGAGAAATAAGGACATCTTCACCTTTGAAAGGTGTGCGGTGGCAAATCGAGAGAATTGAAAAATTCGGGTGGATACTGAACCGTTTCATCTGCTTCCAAAACAGCGTTGACGGACTTGTATGTGACTGCCTCGCTTTGAATGTTAGACTAAATAATATTGTTACCTTCATAGACGTGCTTGCTCTTAGCCGTAAGAATAGCTCATTTTCTCACCCAATCGTGATCCTTGTAATTGGTTTGGATAATGGGAAATACTGCCCGAATTTGATTTGGATCTATAATAGATCATTGGCTGCATTTCATATTTGTTTCTTCGCCACTAACTGGATTTATCATCTTAACGTTGAAGTGATATCTATCGGCACCATCCCGAAAAGTAATTGGATATTGCAGGGCGTCGTAGCATCGATGAGTTTCTGAAACTTTTGTCAATTGATCGTTATATTATATTCGAGTTCTGAGTTCAAATAGTTTGTAATTGGTTGAATTTCCGTCACACCATACGAACATTAATTTCTTACTTTTAGCATTTAACTTATTTCCCTTTATAGACGTATTAGTTCATAAGCAACACTACCAAACGTTTTTATATTATTAAGTGAAAGTTTCTTACCAGTCCAGATTTCAAATGGTATTGAATTTCTTACTTGACTATTTGTTGTTCGATTCAATATGTAGACTGCCGTCTTGACTCCTTCCGCCACAAGGGTTTACTTTTTAATTATTAACCGGGCTACGGCTTCGCGTTAGTTTTCCTCGTTAATAACGTAACTATATATATCTTTTCTTATCTTTTTTGTCGCACCATTGTATGTTTGAGCAATTAACTTGTTTTTCAAATTAAAATTAATAATAGCATCTTTAATAACATTAGCCATCCCATTAGCTGTGCGATCATGAAGGTCATAAAAGGAAAGGAACCTTTCAACCAGAGCTTCCTCTTCCATAAATCGTAAGATAATTACCATTTGTTATATACAGGAGATGTCAGTTGGATCATCTACTGTAATGACACAAAATGTACAGTGACCACTTCTCTTTTTACTTCATCCGAATAAACTAAATATATACACCGTAGAAGCTCATTTTGAATGGTTTTAGTAGCGCAACTGGATTATTTTTAAAATAATCATCTAATGATGCGTCAATGGATCTGGGATGTGATACAATATCAAGAAATATGCCTCGTTTGAAACTATCTTCATATTCATCGTGGTCTCGTAAAGCTAAATTATGATTACCACAAAATTTCAGAATATCTATTATTCTGCTTAAAACATGACGATTTTGTTTTACCGTTTCATTAGCCTTTCTGATTACAGCAGCATAACCTGAACTTAACTGAGCTTTTGTATTTCTGGAACCGAAAATATATTATATGAACGCGTATTTTGAAGGTGAATTGAATTTGTTTCATGTTTTTTCGTACGCGCCCAAGTTGTTTCAGACCGAAATAACAAACAATAAAAACAAAATAATAACAAAAACAAAATATTCCTGCTGGCTATGACTTTTTAACCATTCGGCAGAAAATTTTCTATTTTGCTTTTTGTCGAAATTTTCAATTCAAAAGTGGGCGGCTGTAATTCCCAAATTCTCTTCTAACGAACAAGAAAAGCATTTTAAAATGAGATTGTCTACCGTATTCATTATCGATATCAGTAATAGATAGTATCATCTAAAGCAAAAAAAAAAATTTAAGCAAAAAAGTTCCTAGTAAAATATATAACTTTCTTTTAAATAAAAAAATCAGAGAAGAGGTGGTTAACTATATATTTTATCACTTCTACACTTGTTGAAATTTTTTTTGGAAAAATTATGCCTATACATTTTTAATATATAAAAAAACAAAGAAATCAATTGATACCAGATGCGCTTGTACCCAAAATACACTAATATTTTGTAGCAAAACAAGGACGAAGGGATCCTTTTCAAGATGACTCAGGGCAAATTTTTCATTATAATAAATTTTCCCTCAGGAAGTCAGAATTTTCGGAAGTTGTTGGTTTTAACGAAAAAATACATAATAAAATTGCTTACCCCTTTGTTGGCCGATCTTGTCCTAAATTTCATTCACTAAAACACGTGTTTTTAAATTGCAAATAATAGTTCCCTTTTTATTCAATTTAATTTAATTATATGTTACTTACTTACTTACTTCAATGGTGCTGCAGACCATTGAGGTCCTGGGCCTGGTGTAGTATTTTCTTCCAACCTGTCCGGTCCCGGGCATATTCTATCCAGTTGGGGATCCAAAGTCTTTTTAAGTTTGCTGAGGCCTCGTCTCTCCAACGAAGACTTGGTCTCCCACTGGGACATGTGTCTTCAGGTCTGGATTCAAAAATAATTTATGCTGGAGCATTGTTGTTCATTCGCTCCACGTGGCCCAGCCATTGAAGCCTTTTGGGTTTTATTTTCCGAACTAGGTCCACGTCACCGTATAGTTGCTATACTTCGGCATTATATTTTCTCCTCCAGGCTCCATCCTCCTCCTGACAAGGACTGAATATATGACGAAGTATCTTCCGAAGGTTCCAAGTGCCTGCTCACTTGCTTTGGGCAGTATCCAAGACCCTGCTCCGTATGAAACTACCGGAAGTATGAGCGTTCTGTATAGTTGCACTTTTGACTTTCGCGAGAGGAGTTTTTAGCTCAGTTGTTGGAACAGACCGAAATAGTAGCGGTTTGCAAGGATTATCCTACGCCGAATCTCTACACTGATGTCATTTGTGGAGTTAACGTTCGTTCCAAAGTAGACGAACTCTTTAATTGCTTCGAAGTTGTATGCGCCAAAAGTGATGATTTGACTGATACGATAGTTTGCAGTCTTTTTATTTGTTGATACCATATACTTGGTTTTGTTCTCATTTATTAGCAAGCCCATTTTCCTAGCTTCTTCTTCAATATGGACGAAGACTTCGACGATTGTTCGCTGTGATTTTGTTATTATATCAACGTCATCGACAAAACCTATTAGCTGGGCAGATTTAGTAGAGATATTCCTCTATAGTTGGCGCATGTCATGGTGTCACCCTCTTTATGAATAAGGCATAATAGAGCTATTGCTCCAATCGTCGGGCATGCATTCCTCTATCCAGACTCTAATGATGATTTGGTGTACATTCCCAACCAAGACTTCTCCTCCTGCTTTCAGCGTGGATTCCATCTGAACCAGCCATTTTGTTATTCTTCAACTTTCGAACAGCTTGGTCAACTTCCATTAGGCTTGGTGGTGGTATTTCTTCACTGTTGGTCCTTACGACTGAAGTATAGGTCGGTTGTTCTAAATGTTTGTACGTTCTCCGTTTAGTAGCTTTTCGAAGTGCTGTGTCCTTGTCTTTAATATCTCCCGGGTGTCGGTTACTTAATTCCCCTCTTTTTCTTTGAGCGCGATTGTAGTTTGTTTGTATCCAGCCGCCAACAGCTTGATTCTGTTATAGAATCTACGCACTTCTCCTCTGTCCCTACTTCATTTAATACCCACGAGACGTAATTTTTCAAATTGACGTCTCTTCCGCGTAATGGTTTTCTTTTCATCACGACTTTTGGCTTTATATTCCTCTTGTGCTGCTCTGATTTTCCTTTGAATGGTTTTACGGTATGCCTCATTTTTGATGGATGTTTTGATTGAGCATTCTTCGTCGTACCAAGGGTTTCTGGTTGGATTCGAAGCCTATGGTATTGGAGGCCACCTTTTTTATAATATTTGCACAATATTTCCATTGCTCAATGCTTAATGGATGCATGAATCGAAGGAGGTGCCAATAAGCGTTTTGAGCTGATTTGATCTTCATATCTCTTCTCTAAAACAGGGAATTGCAGGTTTATAGAGTTAAATTCAGGTTTTCTATTACTCCGCAGCTTCTTAACATTAGATATTTATGCTCTGAAACATGCTACCACTAGATAATGGTCAGAGTTTATGTTCGCCCCCCTGAAGGACCGTACACATATCACGGACGAAGAGTAACGTGCATCACTTAGTAGATAGTCAATCTGATTCGCCGTGCGAATGTACATAGGACTTACGTAGTTTTACATGGCTTGTTTTTGACTGCTTCTGCTCCACTGGATACTTATTAGGCACTACAATCATACTGTAAAATAAAAACTCTTTAAATTTTCTTTTCTTTAAGCTTTATTATATAGAAACGTTTTTTAACACTAAATCTCCTTTTCTTTTCAAACTTATTTCAATACTGTAAAAACTCTTTTAAAATTTTCTTTACTTTAAACTTTATTATGTAAAAACGTTTTTTAACACTAAGGGCCGGTTTGTTCACTCTTGGTCAGCTTTAAGCCATGATTATTCCAGTGGTTAATCATAGATTGCGTTTGTTCACCAAAATTTTAATCAGAGAATCCATGATTTGGTTAGTTAATTCATGATTTCGTTAATCAGCCGATTTTCCATGATTAACGCCATTTAACCCATGATTTAGTGGAATTTCGTTTGTTCATACTTGGTTTTCACACTGCGATTTACTTTTGACATTGTATTTTGACATTGCATTTTGACATTCATATAACAACATTCAGTGAAAATATTGAATGATACAAAATTAATAATAATAAAATAGCAAGAAATGGAGTGCAATTATTATTATTAATTATGTCCTTTTTATACGAAGCATCGAAAATTCGAATTGATATTGAATTTTCGACAAATTATTGTTAAAATACCGATGATATGATTGAAAATTTTTTAAGTTAATTAAATTTTTTTTTTGTTTTAATTAAGTACTATTAAATTCAAAAAATTGCATTCAACACGGATTTTTGGGTTCGAAATCCCTTTTGTATACTTTTCACATATTATCCAGATTTGCTGCCCATGAATGTGTTTAGAGAATGAATATAATGAATAATCCACTCAATTAAAAAAGATTATTTCATGTCTCCCTGTGTCCTTTCATTTCATTTTCATGCAAAAACCATATCATGAACATTTTATGAAATATGTAAACAATTTTATTACACAAATTCAAATTTATATTAAATTTACTCAAAATAATTAATAAATAATAAAAACATTTTAAATAATTACCGAAATCAATTATTTAAAAATTCAAAAATTTAAATTAATCATGGATTACAATTTGACAGATGCATTGGAAAACATTGGAAAACCATTGGAAAAATGGAAGAATCTGTGGTGAAAAAAAAGTGAATAAGCGCATTTCGTTAACCACAGATTCATAAGCATGGATTAAGCAAAATCTGTAGTTACCTAATCACAGATTTGATCAAGAGTGAACAAACCGGCCCTAAATCTCATTCTCTTTTCAACCATATTTCAATAATTTCAAAACTCTTTAAATTTTGTTTTCTTTAAACTTTTTTATGTAAAAACGTTTTTTAACACTTATTTCAATAACGTAAAAACTCCCCTTTTAAAGTTTCTTCGGCTCAATTCTGGGGAATCGATGATCGAGCAAATATACGCGACATACAATACTACTGTTAACTTGATTTACGTATTAAGAACCGTCCACGTCTATCCGATATTTTAGAACTGCCTTTTGGTTATTCAAAGCAGCATTTTTATAGCTAGAAAATTGCGTACTTTGCACCTAGTGTTCCAATTAAATTGCAGAAACGTTGCTGAGTTAAGCAACCGTCCTGGTTTACTTTTGTTTTGGAAACTTTTCGAAGTGCACCTAATGATTTTAATGCATTTCGCAATTGATTATTTTCCAATAATTTTGTTGCCGATGGTGCAAAGTAGAATTTTCGCGAATGAAATAAATAATGTTCTGAAACTTTTTGGTTTACAGAAAACATTTAATTCTCAAAAATGTTGCGGAACATTTTTGGTTTACAGCAACATTTGTGGTTTCAAAAATATGTTAGTTTCTAGAAACATGTTGTTGGGAAGTACTCTACTTATTGGAGGATGTACGTAATGTTTTATTACATTACACATCCTCTGGTTCGTCGGTAGGGGCATGCGAACATATTATGGAAATGTAAAATTTGCCTTTGATGCGGATCACTGCTAGACATTTGTTCATAGGTGTGAAACGGATGACCAGCGATCTTAATTTTTCCCCCTCTACGAATCCGCATCCTAATACGTGGTGCTTTTCGTGGTAGCTGTAATATATGCCGCATTTGCTTTTTTTTAGTATACCAGTTCCTTTCCTGCGTGCTTCCTGTATCGCGTTGATGTCAGCCTTGTGAGAACATGTTCCAAGTTGTTAGATGCTCGTGGGCTATGAAGTGTTCTTACATTCCAGAAGAAAATTTTTAAATCATTGTCCTTTAAGCATTTTCCATGTCTTTTATCGTGTGGTGGAGTGATTGGGGAGCGTATGGGCTTATTTTTCAATGAAACACCGAGTTATATTTGTATGAACTTTATTTTACAAACGGTTATAAATTTTACTCGCTCAACTCTTCGTCACGACAAAAACTTAACTAACTACTTCAATTAATATTATTTTGGAAGTGGAATTTTCACCAAAATCGCTTACTTCAACAATATGTTTCTATTGACCCAATATTGGTAATATTGCAAATGTTGTCAATGGTGCAATTTCACAATTAAAATTAATAATTAAAACAAAGTAATTATTTTGAACCATTAGCGTCGTTTGTAATTTTGGTGTTCCACATTCTTCCAAAGAGGAATGAACTTATTAAAGTTAATATTAAAATTGTATATTTATTTTGCCAGTTTTGCCAGTTTTAAGTTTTGGTCTAACGATGTTTCCTTAACTGTGAGTAGATAATGTCGCAAATGAGGGCTTAACATACCTACTTTAAATGTAAAGCTATCAACATGTTCCAATTCCTTTAATAGAACTTTACTCGCGTCCCAAAACGTTGCAAGCTTTCCCCTGGCATCTGACAACACTGTTTCATTTCATTTTCTAACTCTAAATAAGTTCGATGAGGTAAGTAGGTTTCGTTTAAGAGGACTTCCAAATCTTCGAACATGCTTACATTACCTGCCGCCACCAATCTGAATGTATGTTCTAGGAATCTAGTTCTAAGTGTACCGGAACAAACAGTTTTCTCTTCATCCGCTAAACACATTAAAACTTGCTTGCAACAGGAGATGAAGTGTTGCATTTCTATTGAAAGGTTTGAGTTTGATTGTCCTGAAAACATAGGGACTAACGTAGAAGTCAGTTTAGCTTTTTTTCGTAATAGAGATTCATAGTTAGTGGTGTATATAAATTTTCGGTCGAAGTGCTTCCAGTACTAAAAGAACGCTTTTTATCCTCTTTACCTAATTTTATTAGTTCGTCTGTGAGGGGCACTATTTTTCGGGGCGAGACTAGTGGAAGAATTGGAATGGTTCGGTTACGAAGTGATTTTGCATTACAGTAAACTGTTTGGCAATTTTTCTGTGTCGGCAATGATATATAGTTTTCGGATTGGTGTTGTAAGCATTTAACAGGTCGACATAAACAAACTCTCAAAAATTCTGGGTTTTTATACACGAATTTTTTTTTTTTTATTTTTTATTAATTGAAATTTATTATTTTCTTTTTTATGGTAAATGAGATATTTGAGTCACTAATCTTCTTAAACTTACGAATTTTGGTGTTTTGTTGTTTTTCTTAGAGTTTCTGGAAGCTCGGGTTTTCAGGACTCGGCGAGTACAAGTCCCAAATTTTGAAAACTCGTCGAGTCGAGTCCAGTCCGGATCTAATTCTAAACTCAAATCGATAAGCGAAAACGTTTAATATTCTGGAGTTCAATAACGATTCTCATAGCTAAAGTATTTGTAACAAAAGAAATTACTAAAATTCGTTAAAATTAGAATTATTTATTACATTACATGGTTTTCAACTGAAATTTGTAGTCGTGGCAAGAAATGAAAAAGAAAATGTACTCAAATTTATTTATTAACCAATTTATTTATTTTCAAAAATTAAACTTTGAAACTAGATATAACTATTTGAACATTTTGATTCAATATAATTGCTTTCTTTTGTCTTAAGGTAGAATTATTTGAGGAATACAAACGAGTTAAGAGACTTGTCAGCAAGTCTCGATCTGATTGTAGTTCAGAAGCTGCAACTTATCGAAAATGTTCCTTCATTAGAAGTTGAAGTTGGTTTTTTGTAGGAAAGTGTGTAATAGTCAGTAATTCTGAAAAGCAAAAATTCTTGTTTAACTTTACTATAAATCTCGGACTCGGACTCGTCGAGTATTAGAGTCGAGTCCAGAATCCGAGTAACTACCCAAATACTCGACGAGTCCCAGTTGAGTTGAATCGAGTACAGAAACCCTAGTTTTTGTTGATCCGTTTTTTTTTTTTTTAAATTTGGTAAAATTTAAAAATCGAAATAATTTTATATTAATTTCAAACAAAATTTTGCTGTTTTGTTGTTCGTTTTTGATGATCCGTTTACCTTTTTGATGACCAATTTGTGGTCAGCGAGTTAAGTTTTGCCAATGTTGACTCCAATTTAGAAGTTTTCAATAAGTTGCATTCATTCAATATTGATGATCCCATAATTTATCACTGCACTCATGCACTTTAACTATTTCCACGATAAAATAAGTCCCGTCACCCAAAAAAAAATGTTTGTGTTACTCAACTAAATTGGTGCTCTTAAGATCAGATTCAATCTTAAGTTAAAGGAAATTATGTGTCTTTTCCAGCGCAAAATTTTTAGTTTGATAACTGTTTTCGAGCTGCACAACTGTGGTAGAATGTTTGGGGAGCGTATGGGCTTATTATTTAATGAAACACCGAGTTATATTTTTATGAATTTAAAAATACAAAATTTTTTGTTATTTACAATATTTATTTAACACGGTTTTTCCTATATGTTACTCGTTTTCAAAAATTTTCATCAATCCTGTTTTTTGCTTCTTCTTTTTTTTTAAACTACTCAAAACATAAAACTATATTCTATCTGTCTCTTTTCTTATAAACTACAACTAAAGAGGGCTAATAAAGTTACAACTTAAGATTGCAGATGGCATTCATTCAAATTTAAATTTAAATATTTTATGCTATATGTTATCAATTCAGATATTTTATATACTAGAAGTCGGCCAACCTGATATTTGATAGACCACGATCAAACATCATCTGACGGTACAGTGTTGCCTAAGCAACCAGTTATATCCTCTACTATATCATGATTTAACCATTTACGCATATGTTATGCCTTAAGGATATCGTCATACGACAATTATTGATATCCCGAATCACATACCGATCGTTGGTCAATACCTTATGTACCTCATAAGGGCCGCGGTATTTGAGAATTAGCTTCTTGTTAATGCCAACAGACGTATCAATGTTTTGAGTTACTACATAATCACCCACTGAGTATGTTTTCGCTGGTGTGCTATGTTTCAAAAATTGATCTTGAGTATATTCTTGGATATTTTGTATTGTCGCGGATATAGCAACGCGATTTTTTTTTTTAAACCCCGCCCGGAACTATCACACGTGTTACTCTCCAGGTATTCCGTTAATTCATCAATCAAATCGCCTCTTTGGTTCACACCGAAGAGCAACTGACTAGGTGTCTGTTGTTGTGTTATCTTTTAGGTGCATTTTCACTTTACTTGGCTCCGAGTCACTCCGCGTTTATTGAAAGAAAATGGTTTTATTATTCAAAAACTTTTTTTTTTCCTCAAATGTTTTAATTTATAATTTACCAAAATTATTACACTTATAATTTTAATAGTAATATTTATTTTAGGAAGGAGGATGTTTCCCTTGGAGCGCGTATCGAGGACTGACTAGAAAATGACAATTTTCTAGTCTTGAAATAGTTTCGAAAAGTTAACGTAAATCGTTCTCACGAAAATCGTTCTCACGATCAGTTTGAATAAATTCCTAAGTTTTGTTTTTCAGTAAATTTAAAACTCGAATTTCAACTTACTTTTACTAAAATCGCGAATTTAGCATTTTGTAATTTAAGAACTTACGAATTTGTTATTTTATATTTTTATAAAATATAATAGAATAACTTTGCTGACCGCGATTAAGAAATTCGAGTTATGAGAAGATATGTGGAATTTTGCTTTATAACATTCCTCCTTCCATATTTAAAAAAAAAAAAATAAACTTATTTAAAACATTTATTTTTTTTTTCAATATAATTTCAAAGTATAAAATTTATTTAGAATTTTTCTTTTTAATTTAAATTTTGATTTTTTTTTTTTAATGTATAAAATATAGCAATATCGTATTGTATTGTATTGAAATAAATTTATTTAAAATTTTTCTTTTTATATTTTTTTTTTTTTTTTTTAAGCTTAGCTCAAGCGTAAGTCAATACTATTAGTTATAGTTATCGATATAGAAGGTTGTTCAAGTTTATTTTGTTCTGACAAAAATCAAAATCTATGGCGTTAATATTAACATTCCGTAACTTTCGAAAAATCGGTTAATTTCTACCATACTCAGTCCGATGATGTCTTATTTTAAAAAGTTCCACAGACCTCAAAGAACATGAATTAACATTAAGATGCATCTTTTCCAATAAGAATGGGGCGTCAATAACACCATTTACAATTTGATGAACAAAAACAACATCAGCCACCTGGCGCCTATTCTCTAGAGAATGTAGACCAATCAATTTTAATCTATCCTCGAATGGAGGTAACAGAAATGGGTCATTCCATGGAAGGAATCTTAGGGCAAACCATACAAATCTGCGTTAAACAGATCCTACTCTATTAATTTGAACCTTATAAAAGGGAGACCAAACCTGACTCGCATATTCCAGTACTGGTCTAACCAGAGTAGTAAAAAGGGCTTTAGTCACATAAGGATCCGAAAATTCCTTGGACCAACGTTTAATAAATCCCAGAAGCATATTGGCTCGGTGGACCAATGTGTCAATATGTAATCTAAAATCTAGTTGACTGTCTAGGATTACCCCTAAATTTTGTATCTCACTTACTCTCCGTAGAGGCAACCCTAAAATGGAGTATAAATATAGAGAATTGACCCGTTTTCTGGAAAAACTGATAACCTCGCATTTATCACAATTCAAGACAAGATAGCCATCAGTTTTTCTTGTACTATTAACAAATTTCCAAAATTTATGTGGATCTATGGGAAGACTACTTTTCATTTCATTAATATATGAGTTATACAGATCCTCAGATAATAATTTAAATTGATTGAGTAAAGGTAAATAATTCGACTGATCATCATCATTATGCGTAATCAAATACTTCCGCCAGGCTTTATTTCTCCTATTACGCAAAGCATGTAAGTCTTTGTTGAACGAAGCAGGCGAAGTGGTAGAGTTTTATGATTTACTATAAGGAACTGACGAAACAAAGGCATTATAAATTATAGTATAAAACTCATTGATGGAAACTTCAAAATTTTCATTGGTTAGCACGCTCTTAAAGTCAACCTTATTAAGAAGGTTAGAGAGTAATTCAAAATCAGATTTACGAAAATTAAAGTAATATGACTCATCTCTGCTGTATTTCATCATATCATCTTCCTGAGAAAGTAATAATTGTAAGGGTGGATTATATTTGTCAATATTAAGAAGCATTTCCGGGGTACGTTGAACTACACAATTAGCTGCGTCAGTAGAAAAGATTAAGTCAAGTTGTTTATTACATGCCAAAGACTGGTACTTCTCGGAAGAACTATTCGGTGGAATATAACAATTAGCTAAAAAAATGCTCCCACGTGGTAGCATTAATTCGACACAGAGAAACTCAAGATTGTCAGTATTCGGGACGAAAACAGTCGAGCTTTCATAATTCCTGTGAACAGCAATCAAAACCCCTCCACCCCCCAAAGATTTTAAATCCGATTCATACCTGTCCTTACGAAAAACTTCAAAATCAGCAGAAAATGATTCCGTATTGAGGACACTGCAATTAAGCCACGTTTCAGATAACAAAATAACATCGTGTGAGAAGGAAATAGAAGCCAGATGCAATTCACGCGTTTTAGTACGTTACGCGTTCCGCTACGTTCTGATAGTAAAGGGACATGCACTTATGTTTTCTGGATACGTTAAATTTGAAGTATTAGGCGAATTCTTCGACGGCAATAGAGTTTTCCTGCCTTTCCACTGGAATTCTTTAACGAAGACGGAAGGGGGCCAGAATTCCTGGGAGATTAGGGGGTTAAACAGGTGGAAAGGGACTCTCAACTTGAAGGACGAGACCAGATTTAAGGACTTATTTATTTTCTCGCATTTAATGAGAAAAGAATTAATTTCCTTCGAGTTAATGTGGTCAATAATATTGTCCACAGTTGTCCCAGGGTCCAATTGAGAGATAAAAATGTTCCTAGGAGCAGGTACCGTCTTCAAAATTGAAGGACAACTACTCACAGGATTTAGTCTCTGCTGAGTCAAATCTGTAGATGCTACAGATAAAGGGATTTGAACATGAGTCTCTACTATTGTAGTTCTCTTACTATGTTTCTTTCTGCGGGTTCTCTTCAAGACAGGTTTATGTGAGACCTCAACAACATTTTCCTCCTGAACAGAAGACGATGATTGTGTTACTTTGAGATTACCTTTGTCAATAGAATCCTAATTTAATGAAGTTTCAACATGAGTTTCCCGATCTGCAGATGGGACTTGAACTACGTCAACAACATCCTCACAGATTGGTTTCTTACTAGTGGAGACGTCCTTTTCAGCAACAACTAGGACCTTAATCTCTTTTTTCTCTTATAAGATTGAACTAATTCGACCGTCAAATTTTTAATATCCCCAATTGCTTCATTGCTGGATGATACTATGGATGTACAAGAAAGGACGACATCATATAACGACTCCAGTTTTACGATTACGCTTCGGTTGATTTGTTGGGATTCTTTAGAAGGTGAAACTCATTGTGGATTGGATGAATACAAAGAATCGGCAATGAAACCTTGTAAAGAAGTCAATTTTACTTCGGCTTGTGTCGTTTTTTTACCGATTCTTGATATATCATGTTGTAATAATGAACATGTGGATATGAGGATGTCAAACTTTTCATCAAGTTTCCTCAGATCATCTACCAGTTCATTAATAGCAATAAATTTGTGATCCATAGCTTTCACTTTACTTGCAATATACACCAAGTCTTTACACATGGTGTTATAATTTGCACTTATTTGATCTATATGTCCAGTTGAATATTTTAAATATTTAAGAATATGGCAAGGTCTAATTTCTGAACATTCTAGACACGTAAAATTTTCAATACCACTTGGTAATTGCATGCATGAGTGGTGAAAATAACGATCACACACTCCATCACAAGCAACCATCAAATCTATTGCCGATTTCTCATTACAATGTGCACAAGAAGCTGCCATATTAATATAGGTAAAATCGTCTATAGAATAAATAAAGCAACAAAATATTCATCATATTCATCAAAATTGGATAACACGTTTTAGAGTTATTTTGTCCACGGGCGGACGGTAGTACCTAACATGGAGCTTTAATATAGGGAATTTTTTTCAGAATATTGGCTCATTTTCAAAACTCAATTACCCCAATTAGTTCTGCCTGAATTTCACAATTTTTTTCATAAATATTTTATAAAATTTCACCTTTTAAGCGCACTATAATATAACTTGATAAGATTAGAACTACTAAAGTTATACAATTCTAAAGCCAACTATTGGAAAAAAACGCCACGAACTTTCTGCTTAACTCAATACTTTAAGGTTTTTCTCTCCATAACTTCGTCTCTTCATTCTCAAATTGGCCCAAATTCACAGGTAGGCTGGAGTCTAGCATAAACCCGTTTCGTAAATTTGATTGAAATCGGTATATAACTTTTTAAAATACATCGGAAAAACTTTATGAAGAGGCTTATTTTAGGCTACAACTATTTCTTTCTCCACTATCCTTCGACCGATTTGATTGAAATTTAATATATAATCGTCTACTTTTGGATTTATTAACCTGTATAATTAATTTAAACAAAATCGATTGACAAATTTTCCAGTTACATCCGAAAAACCATAACCAAAAAAACGACAAAACTTTCTGGTCACCCTAGTTTTTCCTTTATAACTTTGCCCCCCGCGGATCGATTTTGCTCAAATGCAATACCAAACCAAGTTTAGGAATAAGCAACTCATATTATAAATTTTATCAAAATCAGATAACGCGTTTTTAAGTTATCTTGTCTACGGACGGACGGACGGACAGACGGACGGACATGCATAAATCGATATAACTTTTGATTCCCAACACAATCATACGCTTGAAATTTTTCTACGATGATTATTTCTATGCGTTACACACTTAGTGACAAAACTAATATACCCTTTGGTAGTACCTACCATAGGGCATAAACACACAAAAAAAAAAAAAATTTCCGTTAAAAAAGATTTAAAAAAGAAAAAAAAACTAATAAATACAGTACGGCAATAAAATAAAATTACCAATTAAAATTACCGGTAATGGTCAAGTTGAATAAAAATTCTTTGTTTTTGTACGCAGGTTAATATTTTTCAGAAAATTGAAATATTATTTTACTTTTTTTCATTTGCTTTAAAAAATTTTTTTTTTTTTCAATTTCAAAAGTAAAACACAACCGTTCAGCTTGACAACAAGATTTATTTATTCTGTATATGAAACTATTCATATATAGTTTCTATTTCTTGTCTTCGACAATTAGTACTCAAATTACATTTTATAATTTGTTTAAAAATGAAATAGAATACAATTATTGTTATAACTATTACAACTACAATAAGGATTACATTTTTATTGCTATTATCGTTAGTTGTAATTTCAAATGTCTCTACCGAGTTTTCTTGTCGCAGTTTACTAATACTAAGACTTATTGTATCGAGATCCCATTTACCTATATATATGTTATTTGTTGAGGTTTTATCCGATTTTCGAATATACTGAAATTGCTTGGAATTTTATCTAACTCTTTAATAAATATATTACCAAAGTTATATTGAAATGGTATGATATTTAAAATTGCGGTTTTGGTTTCCAAATTAACTTGGTCCATTTTAGCCTTACATTGATCGTGTAACTCTAAGATACCACTGTCTACCAATCTAGTTAAAGCATCTGCATTGCCATTAAGTTTACCTGATTTATGAACAACATCGAAATCGTACTCTTCGAGTTTAATTCTCCAACGCATAATTCTTGAGGTTGGGTCTTTTAAATTGAATATCCAAACTAGAGGCTTATGATCTGTTTTTTTTTTTTTTTTTTTTTTTATTTTTTAAGAGGAGGTGGGTGCCAAAGCACCCCGTACTTAGGCCTTTCGGCCCATTGTACCCTCGGGAGAATCTGGACATATGTCCTGGGATCGCACAAGTTTTCTAAGAAAACCTGTGGGAAAAAGATTAATTACCTGTATACCGTTTACGGAGTGGTAGCTTGTCCCAACTCTGGAAACAGTTCTGTTTTCTTCAGGTAATCGATTAAAGATTCCATCTTCAGATTCCGGACATCCGACAAGGTCAGGAATGGTTTTCCGAAGATCTTCTTTCGCAGGCCCGTTAAGGCATCACATAAACTAATAACGTGTAGTGAAGTTTCCTCAACGGTTTTGCACTTACGACAGGTGGGATCAGATAGGATACCTATGGTATGTAAATGCTTGCGGAGGCAATGTCCCGTGAGGGCGCCCACCAGCACTCTGATTTTATTACGGTCCAACTTCAGTAGCGAGTCCCTGACAAGGCCTGGTTCCGTTATGAAAATTTTGGATTGTCGTAGGGACTCATTTTGCCACTGAATTTTGTGTTGTGCGGTAATCCATTCTCTAATGGAGAGTTTGGCTGTGCTCTTAGGAATACCAATGATGGGTTCCGGCCCGATAGGTTTCCTAATGGTGCCCATCTTGGCCAGTACGTCCGCCATTGTATTGCCTGGGAGCCCGAGGTGTCCCGGTATCCAGTTGAGTACAACTCTGTTGTGCTCAGCTAGTTGGTTGAGGATGTTGAAGCATTCTTGGACGATGCAAGATGTTGACCCATCCGTGAACCAGATGAGGCCGGGTGGTTTTGCGAGACTCTCACCGTCCGCTATCCAGGATTCTCTAGGAAGCATGACAGTCTCGAATCTGCGTTTGAAAACAAATGCCGGGGACATAACGTCCGATGGCATCGAGAGTATGGGGTATGATTTGATCAGACTAGCTAGGATCCTAGTATGGCCCTTGATATCTGATCGATCAATCCAGAGTCCAGCATTTCGCAGTCTATAGGACGTTGCCATTGCTGTACTTTGAACCACCAAGTGCAGCGATGGGGTTCCCATGAGGGCTTCCATGGCTGCAGTTGGCGTGGTTCTGATTGCACCCGTAATACTTAGAAGAGCAAGTCTTTGAATACGGTTTAAAAGTTCTCTAGCATTGGATACTAGGGTACGAGGCCACCAAACAATTGATGCGTAGGTCAGCAGAGGTTTAACCACCACATTGTACATCCAGTACAACATTTTTGGCTTTAGTCCCCAGGTGGGTCCAAAGGTTCTGCGACAGGCCCATAGGAGCGCCGACCCTTTCTGTTCTTTGACCTCCACGTGCTTTTTCCAGGTCAGCTTTTTATCTAGATATACTCCTAGATATTTCACTGACTCGGAGAGTTGCAGTTTCGTTTCACCTAGGCAAGGAGCCTCAAAACCTTCGAGATTCCTATTCCTGGTGAACATAACGAGTTCAGTTTTGTCAGGATTGACGGAGAGACCCTTGGAAAGGGCCCATTTCTGAACCTTGATAAGAGCTTGATGAGACAACTCAGCTAATGTACTGGGGAATTTTCCCGATACAAGCAGAGCTATGTCATCCGCATACGCTTGAGCATAGTAGCCCGAGGTGTTTAAAATCCTAAGAAGATCATCTACAACCAGACACCACAGCAGTGGAGATAGTACACCTCCCTGCGGGCATCCTCTCATAACTGAGATTGATTCTGTATCTCTTCCCAGACTGGTCGAAGCAGTTCGAGTGGACAGCATGGTTCTTATCCATCTAGTGACAGTCAGACCCGCGCCGTGCACTTCGGCTGCATCGCTCATGGCACCAAAAGTGACATTGTCAAATGCCCCTGCTATGTCAAGAAAAACACCAAGAGCGTATGATTTAGTGTCTAGAGTTTTTTCAATTCTGAACACTAGTTGATGGAGTGCAGAATCCGTGGATTTGCCCTCTTGATACGCGTGTTGGTTTGGGTGGAGAGGGAGGATACTTGGTATCCTCTCCCTCAGGTATCTATCCACCAGCCTCTCCAGTGCCTTAAGCAAGAATGACGTGAGGCTGACGGGACGGAAGCTCTTGGCCTCGGTGTAGTCAGTACGACCAGGCTTAGGTATGAAGATCACACGTGCCTTCCTCCATGGTGAAGGAATATAGCCATAGGCGAGGCTCGTGCGGTAGATTTGATAGAGTGGTTTGATTAGCAAATCAGCTCCTTTCTGAAGAAGTGCTGGGAAGATGCCATCAGGCCCTGCTGATTTGTACGGGGCAAAGGTTTTGATTGCCCAGTTAGTTCTATCGTATGTTACAATCTCTGAAGCCGTTCTCCAGTCGGTTTTTTGGGGACGAGAACTTACGACTTGTAGAGACGAGCATGCCGGTGATTCGCGAAATTCCGGAAAATGGGTGTGGAGCAGCAGCTTCAGGGTGTCCTCATTACTTGAGGTAAATTCCCCATCCGACTGGCGCAGCACCGTTAATCTAGATCTCGGATCTTTGGAGAGGGCTTTTTGGAGTCTGCAAGCCTGAGGGAGTTCCTCAATTTGGCCGCAGTAACTCTTCCAAGCTTCTCGTTTTTTCCTCCGAACAGCCGATTTGTACTTGCGTTGGGCCGCCTTCCAGGCTTCCCACTCACTGTTCAAACCATGCTGTTTGGCTCGGTTGAAACTTTTTCTCGTTTCTTTTCTAAGGCTCTCCAAGGATATATCCCACCAGGGCGTTTTCTTGGGAAGCCTGTTTGTGCGTAAGGCGCAATTACTCTCATAGGAGGAGTAAATGGCTTCCGATGTTAAAGCGACTGTTTGTTCTAGTTCCGGAATATTCCGGGCTCCTTTTGGGACTTCCCGGATTCTTTCTGACAGCTCTTCGTGAAAGGAGAACCAGTCAGTGGATCTAGGATTCCTGTAAGAGACCGGTTTCAACGGTTCTGAGAACAGACTGAAGAGAATGTGCCTATGGTCCGACAATGAAGGTTCGGAGGACACTTTCCATCCTTGAATATCTTGAGCAATGCCCTGTGAGCACAGCGTTATGTCCAACACTTCTTCACGTGTAGAGGTGATGAATGTTGGTGCCGTACCCTTGTTTGCAATTTCCAGGGTGGTTGCACCAAGGTATTCAAAGAGTGTTCTACCTCTTTGGTTGATGTCCGTACTGCCCCACTGTGTGTGGTGCGCGTTGGAGTCACAGCCAATTATAAGAGGTAGATTATTTGTCTCACCGAAGGACACTAAGTCGACCAGCTCCTCTGAAGGGGGAGGGGTGACTGCGTCGTAGGGCAGATATGAAGAGCACACTACTACTTCTTTTTCGCCCATTTCTGTGGAGTAAATTATTTTGACTGCAGTAAGGTCTGCAGAACAAAAGGATTTAAGAAGGACGGCATCAATATCATTGGAGATGTAGATGCATGTCCTGGGTCTGTTCGCAGTTGTGCTGTATAATACAGACCCCAACTGGGTGTCATAGCCCCGTACGATTCCCTTGTAAACCCAAGGTTCTTGCACGAGGCATATGTTGGCACGTCCAATAGCAAGCTGCCTACCTATTATGTCGGTGGCCGCTTTGCAGTGGTGCGCGTTAATTTGGAGAAAATTTAGTCCCGAATTTGGCATTAGTTCGGTCCTGTCTTTTCCTCCTCTTTCTCCCCTTTCTCTGGCTTGCCTAGAACTGTGCAGGTAGCAAGGCGAACTCCCGAGAGGGGGCGGAAATTAACCTTCTCAAGATCTCTGAGTCCTGGGGCGTCCACGCCTACAATTAGTTGGTTACCTTCCGGCGCCCGACTATATTTGTATTCGAAGACCCTCCAGTTCTCCGTGCTCATTGAGTTTAGGAATTTCATAGTGGTGAGTATCTGGGTCGCGCTCCATTCGGGGCCCGGCAACCAGATCCTCACCCTCCTCAACTTGGGTAGAATGAAGTCATGGACCGAAAGGTCCTTCTACCAGGGGTTTGGATTCAGCCAGTTTAACTAGCCAATCCTTGGTCGCTTGGTTCTCGCATAAAAGAATGAGAGAACCTTGCGTTAGTCTACAATCACGTATGCGTGGGACTTCACCGTTGGGAAGTCTCTCAAACGCTCCGATGATTGCAGCCTCTATGCGATCCGCCTCCATTGAAGTGATGTCTCTCTTCACAGGGGTCTCGCACGTTATGCAAACTTTCATTTTTGGGTCCGTTTTAAGGATCTCCGCAAATGTCGCTCTCTGTCCTTTTTGGTGAGAGGTGTCTTTGGGCCTGGGGTTAGAGGATTTAACCCTCTTCGCCTGGGGGGTACTCGCTTCGGGAGTGGAGGAGGCTGAGATGGTCTCAGAAGTTCGCGCCTTTTCGGCGGCCCTGTCTGCTCCCGCTCCCTTCCTCTTCCTCTTTCTGCGAGGTTTTGCTCCAGCGGACCCGGAACTGGTCCCTGCCACCGGTTCTAGTGAACTGGCAAGCGGTCCCTGTTCAGAGGTCAACGCCAATTGGAGTTGTGCAGGCTTCAGGAGGGGGCTCCGTATATTTGGGGTGCCCATCCTCTCGTTGCCTGCCGGGGTTGTCATATTAGGGGGGAGAGATGTGGATCTTGCCGCGTCCCCTGTTGCAGGGTTACTAGCAGATGCCACATCTCTTGCCCGCATATGACGCCTTCTACTCGCTCCGCTGCGGCTTTTGCCGTCGCTGGAGGGAGTTTTCAGCTGCTCGATACGGTTGGTGAGTTTATTCACCAACTTCTCGGCATTCCGGAGCGGTCCTCCTTTTGGGGGACCACTACCAGATTTCCCAGCGCACACCGGTTCCATTGAATTGGCCCCGGTGTGTACTGTTGACGTTGTTCTCGTTGAGAACACAACAGTAGTGTCTGTCGTCATGGTCGTGACTACTGTTGCTTTCGTCAGGGCGTCCGTGATCGTCGTAGTGGTTGTTGTCAAAGTTAAAAGTGTCGGTGTCGTCGTCGTCGTTGTTGTTGTTTTTAAATTTAAAAGGTCCATTTCTGTTCCCACGAGTCAGGGGGATATAAGGACCCTGCACGCGGCGCCCCCTGCACGTGCAGTAGCCTGGTTACGAGGGAGTTTCGGCTGGTTCTCCCAAGAGATCGTTAACGACATCTCCCGTTTTACACACTGAGATGCCATGCAGCCCTCGGCACGATGCATTTCCACCTTG
This sequence comes from Xylophagus ater, assembly GCA_963422695.1. Classification (NCBI taxonomy): domain Eukaryota; kingdom Metazoa; phylum Arthropoda; class Insecta; order Diptera; family Xylophagidae; genus Xylophagus; species Xylophagus ater. Next base: position 27,784,071 of record OY730485.1, on the reverse strand, counting down.
GCTTAAGTGTGCTTGAGTTGTCATTTGTCTGACCCCTCTCCGTCTACCTTACTTGCATGGGTGACCCTGCTGGGAACTAAAAGTTCCCGCTAGCATCGCTATCAGGATCATTGGAGTACGCAAGCTTTTCTACCACGGCAAGGTTACAACTCAGAGAAAAGTTATGATCTGTTACAACAGTAAATTTGCGACCGTACAAGTAAGGTCTGAAATGCGCAACAGCCACACTACAGCTAAAGCTTCCTTTTCTATGTTCGAGTAATTCAGTTCAGCTTTATTTAGAACTCTACTTGCAAAAGCGATTGGCAGGTCTGCACCTTCTGAATTACACCGCTGAGATAGGACTGCTCCTATAGCGGAATTGCTAGCATCTGTTGTGAGAAAGAAATTTTCTGCGTAATTTGGATATTGAAGGACGGGTGGATTAATTATCGCCTTTTTCAAAAACGTAAAACTTTCATCACAGTAAGCATCCCATGAATATGGAATATCTTTTTTTAACAAACGATTTAGTGGAGCCGCCAATTTCGAAAATTGGGGTATAAATTTTCTGTAATAGAGAGAATTTTGATTGTGTTAACCTTTATTGAATCGGGCTTTATTCCATTTTCTGTAATCACATGGCCCAAATACGTAACTTCCTTACAAAGAAATTTACATTTATTTGGTTGCAATTTTAAATTGTATTTTTTCAGACAGTCGAAAATTTCTCTTAATTTATTATTGTGATCCGGGAGATTTTTTCCGTATACCACAATATCATCAAGGTAAACAAAACATCGAATACCTTGCAAACCTGTTAATACTTTGTTCATTAGCCGCTGAAATGTTGGTGGTGCATTTCTGAGTCCGAAAGGCATTCTATTGAACTCATAGTGCTCATATGGAGTGCTAAACGCAGTTTTAGGCTTACCTTTTTCTGCGACACCTATTTGGTGAAAACCATTAGCTAGATCTAACGTACTAGAATACTTAGAATCACCCAATTGGTTCAGTATCTCTTCAATATTTGGTAAAGGATACGCATCAGCCAGTGTGACTTCGTTTAATTTTCTGATGTCTACTACAATTCTCCATTTTTTGTTTCCATTTGCATCAGGTTTCTTTGGGACGACTAACAACGGAGAGTTCCATAATAAAATACTTCTTATTAGAACGCTTATTTTATTCTGATTTATTGATACAAGATGTATTTAATTTATCATAAATTATTGATGATTAGTTAATAATAACAATTATTAATTCTTTAAAAATTAAGTGGTTTAAACACAAATATTTTAAAGGTAAAATTATTGTTAACGCAGCAATAATTTCATTTGAATTAAATTCATTTTTTTTTGTAAAATTCTGAAATTATTATATCTTTTTGATGATGAAATGATCAACCGTAATGTGGAACAGGTCATGAAAAAGATCGTTTGAAAATAAAAATTTTTATTTTTTATTAAGAAAAAAAACGACCTAATAAATCACAACAAAAACACTTTATGACAAATAACTATTCCCGTTTCCTCCTTTTATGCTATTATTTTTACAAATCTGAAAAGAGTCCCACGAAAAATTAAATTAAAAAAAAAACACAAAACAAATAATAGTAAAGGAAAATCTAAGTTTTCATTCCTACGTAAACATAAAGAAATAAACTGAATTCAAAACAAAATCTTTTTTTTATCAGAAGTATAAATGCAAATTTAATAGAAGGAAATAATATTTATTAATCTCATGAAATAATACATCCGCGCAAATATAATTATATTCTTTTTTTTAACACAAAATAACAAGACAAAAAAAAAACAGGCAGATAAACTGCCTATGAAGAAAATGTTTTTTTTTGTCACACGATGTTACAAATATCGTTTCCATCTGTTAGGGTAAATCTTGATAGCAGATATCTCACCCCAGTCTGTTCCTCAAGGAACAAAAAGACATTTTATCGGGCAAAAATAATTAATTACTAATTAAAAGATGCATTCAAATAAACTTTTTATACCTAAATCAGTACCCGAAAAATTGCTTGACGCACAAATTTGTTTTTAAAAATTAGTAAATAATCGGAAATATCGAATTACAATATAATTAATATAGCAAAATTTAAGACTAACTAATAAAGAGGCGATAACTCTAAAATAGCATAATAGGCAAAGTAGAATTAATTACAAATGGAACAAAATAAAGTTAATATGTTTAAGTTTAATAAAATCATTATATTACACACAAAAAAACATAGCATATAAGATTTATATAAAATAAATTCAAAAATATATATACATATATAGAGCTTGTTTTTACCATATAGATAATTATTAAGTATGTAACAAATTGTAATATGCATTTGCATGATAAAACAAAACAAGATAGTATTTAAGAAAATATATGTAAACAAACAAAAATTGTATCTCCTTTTTAACAAAGATTTTGTTTTCCTTTGTTTAAAAGGATATACAAATTTTGTTGTTGTAATTGGAAGGAATGTAGTGTAATTCGCGTTCAGGATCAAACATACGAACGATAGAACCCAAGTTACACCCGTCCAAATATGACAAATAAATATAAATATACAACGATCTGCTTTTAGGTGAAACATAAAATATCGCTTTTAAAATATTAAAGTACACTAAAAAAAAGCTTACCAAGCAATTTTAACGGAAAATTAATAAGTTCAAAGTACGCAAATTACCTAGTACGCAAAAAAAGCGTACCAACGGAAAAATTATAGATTCAAGCAACTCAAACAATATTGAACTTATAATTTAAATAAAAGTATCAATTTTCAAAATTAATCGTTATTAAAAATTCAAGGTGATATTGCAAAATCAATTAATGGTTTCAATTGCGAAATACAAATTTTGCTAAATAAGAACTTTTTTCCTATAAAAGCCGATATTAAAACCTAAAAGAGATCAGATAAAAAACGTAGATTAGATTGAAAAGTATTATTAAAAATTTAAGTAACGGTCAAAATAATTATTGAAATTTAAGATAAAAAAGTGAGATCGAAAAGTATATTTTAAATAGAAGTTAGTAAAAGTAGACGTTAAGATCAGAAGTAAAAGAAAATTGTATTCAAAATAAATAAAATTTATAAAATTACTGAATACAACTGTGTTTTATTTAAATTCAAGACAAAAAAAACAAACCAGAATAAAAAGTTTAAGTTGATACTAGTCTCCGATATTAAGCCTAGACACGATCCTTCATACAAATCAGAAAAAGTGTCGGTAAAGTGAACATTGAAAAGTGAAATATTTCTGAAGGTAAATAAAGATAAAGATAAGATCATTCAGCCGTTTCAAAATATTACACAACAGGTGCTGTATTTCCAATTCAATTCCTAAATCAGATGAAAGATTTTTTAATTGTAAATTATTATATTAGGTTCCGTTATCAGCATGAAGAATTTTTATTGTGTATCCAAATTTATTTTTCAAAAGCCTATGATAATATTTGAAACACTCAAGGGCTTCTTTTTTATACTTAAGGAAATAGACTACAAGATAATTAGACCAACTGTCTTTAAACAATATGAAGTACTTAGACCCTTTTACCGAGGGTTCTGACATCGCACTACAGAGATGATTGTATATCAGTTCACCCAGTTTCAAATCGCGTCGAGCACTAGCTTTGAATTGAAGTTTATGATTTTTACCATAAGCACAAGCTTCTCAGAAAAATGTCGGCCTATCACTTAAATTTAAGTCCAGTACTAACTTTTCTTATACCAATTCACGAGCTGGTTTTACATTGACATGTCCGAGTCGTTCATGCCACATTTTGAAACTGTTATTTACAGACACATTAGCTTCAGTAACTATTGTTAGAAACCACATACGATATAAGTTGTTTGATTCCTGAGTCTTCCAAGCAACTAATTGCTTTTGACCAAGTGGTAAAGTGTTTGTGGGGCTTATTTTGAACGCAAACCAGATTTATAATTTACATAAACTTTTTATTTAGCAAAACTGCTGGAATACTATAATTTATATTCGATCGACTCTTCGCAACGACTAAAACTTAACTAGCCATTGTATTCAAATTTATTTTGTAAGAAAATGTAATTTTCACCGAAAATCGCTTATTTTAGCAATATTGTTTTGGTGACCCAATATTGCTAATATTGTTAATATCGCCAATGATGCAATTTCGTAATTAAAATGAAATAATTATTTTGCACCATTACGTCTTTCGCAATTTTGGTATCCCATATTCTTTCAAAGTGGAATGAAATTAGAAAGTTCAATATTAAAATTTAATTCTTATTTTAATATTACAACAATATACTCTCGTACAATTATTTTGTTTCATGACCTTCATTCTTTTTCCAGTGATGACTCCTTTCGATAATAAATTTCTCTTTAACTCTAAATGTTCTCTATGTTACATTTATAATAATTGCTTTATACCATTTACCGTTTATCAATTTTTCGAAGTTCACCATTCCTTTCCTTAAAGATTAAGCCAGGCGCAGCTCTACCTTAGGGGCTAATGGGGCTAAACCCCACCAACCAACTGCTTTACTTTATTTCTGAAACTAAAATTTTTCACTTAAAACTTATTTTAAAAACATATTATATATATAATATATACAATATAAACAAAATGCTATTATATATTACACAATCTATTCACAAAATAAATTAAGTAAAAGCCGTTACTTTCTTATTTTAAAAAAATGATCCGAAAGCTTCGCTAGCTTAAATACACGCAGCAAAAAACATAGAAAAAAACAATTCGAAAACCTCATAGAAAAGGCATAAGATCGAATAATTAAAAATCGCGAACAGAAGAAAAAATCATAAGCAATATATATATAAACGAGAAACGGCTTGATTCTTTTTAGTCCCGAAACAACAACGAAGTCAATATACACTACAAAGTTTTTTTTTCTTATTTTCTTTTTTGGCTTATAAAATTTCGTGCATTTTGGGCTAATTTCAGTTAGCCCCACGAGATGAAAGTATCAAAATTTGAACATGAATATCTCTTACTAAGTTTCATATTATTATTATTGTTATTATCATTATTATTATTATTATTATTATTATTAGTATTATTAATATTATTATTATTATTATTATTATTATTATTATTATTATTATTATTATTATTATTATTATTAATATTATTTAATTAAATTCTTATATTTTGCATGATTAGTGTCTTGTTACAGTATAATAAACAGTAAGAAAGCTGACGAACAAAACGTGAAAAGTGACGAGTGACCTCGCCAATCTTGCGTTTATTTTTAGAATTATATTCCCGTTTTTGCCACCCATAATTTTTATTTTCCATGCGTGTGTGCTTTTTCTCAATAAAAAATGTATATAAATTCAACCCGCCATATTTTTAGCTATCTATCATTTTTTTTATATAGTACACTATGTCAGTGCAACAGAAATGAATATAGATATGTCTTAATAAACAAATAATTATACTTACACTACCATGCAAATAAGTCATGGGGTATTTTACGATTTTTAAGGGTTGCCAACAGCGTTGTATTTTTTGGCCGTTATTTTCCAAAAAGTTTATTTGATGAAATTTCCAAATGACCCAAGACGTAATCATTTTTTAATTGGGTTATCGCCAGTAGCCCTACTCCCCAATTTGGTTCGTAAAAATCTAGGTAGAAAAAAAAAGAAAATATATACATAAAATGTTTTCTATAAAGCTAGAGTGACTTAACTGACAACATTTTATGTCTAAAACCAGGTTTGCGAGCAGATTGATTATAAAACTTGAGGGTCAAATAAATTCGGACTCTAATGAAAAGATGAAGCAAAATCGCAATTTCTAAATGGTGGCAACATTTTGTCGATTGTACTTGACATAACAATTCACATAATTGTTTGTCAATATGCTTTTCAACAACCAAAGACTCGACGGAACGGTGGAAAATCTCCTCAAGTACCCTAACGTAATTTACGAACGCTTGAAGTGGGGTTTTTAAATGGCAATTCTCAAATTGCTTGAAATGGATAAATGTCAAGAATTCTTCATTTCTCGAATCGTTTGACTCACATCTATGTGTTTCTTGACATTCTTTCCATAAATAGCCGCAAAAATAAACGAAGGCATTATTTTCGCAAAAATCCAAACTTTTGTAATCCATAGGATTTTGAATGTTAGCATTTTGAAGTGGAAGAGGCTCATTAAAACTAACTAAAATATAGGTCTTAAACAAATTAAAAACTAATTCTCCTTCCACTTCGCAGTTACCCGTTCTGACTATTTCCCTATTCTTCATACAGAATAACTTTCTAAAGGCCCTACTGAACTGCAATGGAGTCGGATGCTTATTGTTTCCCCCCTGATTCCTAACAGTTTCGAAGAAACACTCTAAGCAATCTTGGGTAAAACTACGCATTCTTACGAATTTAACATTCGATAATTCCAAATTAGACCAAGCGGCCTGAAGACCTGCTATAGAAATTAAAAATCCTTTTAGGAATTTAATTCTGGATGTCACGTTTTTACCGTTAGCATCTTGTACGGATAAGGCCACACATATTGCTTAAAAGGGTCTTTTGATCTGCATTCCCACAAATTTTCCTCCTGAACAGAAGACGATGATTGTGTTACTTTGAGATTACCTTTGTCAATAGAATCCTAATTTAATGAAGTTTCAACATGAGTTTCCCGATCTGCAGATGGGACTTGAACTACGTCAACAACATCCTCACAGATTGGTTTCTTACTAGTGGAGACGTCCTTTTCAGCAACAACTAGGACCTTAATCTCTTTTTTCTCTTATAAGATTGAACTAATTCGACCGTCAAATTTTTAATATCCCTAATTGCTTCATTGCTGGATGATACTATGGATGTACAAGAAAGGACGACATCATATAACGACTCCAGTTTTACGATTACGCTTCGGTTGATTTGTTGGGATTCTTTAGAGGGTGAAACTCATTGTGGATTGGATGAATACAAAGAATCGGCAATGAAACCTTGTAAAGAAGTCAATTTTACTTCGGCTTGTGTCGTTTTTTTACCGATTCTTGATATATCATGTTGTAATAATGAACATGTGGATATGAGGATGTCAAACTTTTCATCAAGTTTCCTCAGATCATCTACCAGTTCATTAATAGCAATAAATTTGTCATCCATAGCTTTCACTTTACTTGCAATATACACCAAGTCTTTACACATGGTGTTATAATTTGCACTTATTTGATCTATATGTCCAGTTGAATATTTTAAATATTTAAGAATATGGCAAGGTCTAATTTCTGAACATTCTAGACACGTAAAATTTTCAATACCACTTGATAATTGCATGCATGAGTGGTGAAAATAACGATCACACACTCCATCACAAGCAACCATCAAATCTATTGCCGATTTCTCATTACAATGTGCACAAGAAGCTGCCATATTAATATAGGTAAAATCGTCTATAGAATAAATAAAGCAACAAAATATTAATCATATTCATCAAAATTGGATAACACGTTTTAGAGTTATTTTGTCCACGGGCGGACGGTAGTACCTAACATGGAGCTTTAATATAGGGAATTTTTTTCAGAATATTGGCTCATTTTCAAAACTCAATTACCCCAATTAGTTCTGCCTGAATTTCACAATTTTTTTCATAAATATTTTATAAAATTTCACCTTTTAAGCGCACTATAATATAACTTGATAAGATTAGAACTACTATAGTTATACAATTCTAAAGCCAACTATTGGAAAAAAACGCCACGAACTTTCCGCTTAACTCAATACTTTAAGGTTTTTCTCTCCATAACTTCGTCTCTTCATTCTCAAATTGGCCCAAATTCACAGGTAGGCTGGAGTCTAATAGCATAAACCCGTTTCGTAAATTTGATTGAAATCGGTATATAACTTTTTAAAATACATCGGAAAAACTTTATGAAGAGGCTTATTTTAGGCTACAACTATTTCCTTCTCCACTATCCTTCGACCGATTTGACTGAAATTTAATATATAATCGTCTACTTTTGGATTTATTAACCTGTATAATTAATTTAAACAAAATCGATTGACAAATTTTCCAGTTACATCCGAAAAACCATAACCAAAAAAACGACAAAACTTTCTGGTCACCCTAGTTTTTCCTTTATAACTTTGCCCCCCGCGGATCGATTTTGCTCAAATGCAATACCAAACCAAGTTTAGGAATAAGCAACTCATATTATAAATTTTATCAAAATCAGATAACGCGTTTTTAAGTTATCTTGTCTACGGACGGACGGACGGACGGACGGACAGACGGACGGACATGCATAAATCGATATAACTTTTGATTCCCAACACAATCATACGCTTGAAATTTTTCTACGATGATTATTTCTATGCGTTACACACTTAGTGACAAAACTAATATACCCTTTGGTAGTACCTACCATAGGGCATAAACACACAAAAAAAAAAAAAATTTCCGTTAAAAAAGATTTAAAAAAGAAAAAAAAACTAATAAATACAGTACGGCAATAAAATAAAATTACCAATTAAAATTACCGGTAATGGTCAAGTTGAATAAAAATTCTTTGTTTTTGTACGCAGGTTAATATTTTTCAGAAAATTGAAATATTATTTTACTTTTTTTTATTTGCTTTAAAAAATTTTTTTTTTTTTCAATTTCAAAAGTAAAACACAACCGTTCAGCTTGACAACAAGATTTATTTATTCTGTATATGAAACTATTCATATATAGTTTCTATTTCTTGTCTTCGACAATTAGTACTCAAATTACATTTTATAATTTGTTTAAAAATGAAATAGAATACAATTATTGTTATAACTATTACAACTACAATAAGGATTACATTTTTATTGCTATTATCGTTAGTTGTAATTTCAAATGTCTCTACCGAGTTTTCTTGTCGCAGTTTACTAATACTAAGACTTATTGTATCGAGATCCCATTTACCTATATATATGTTATTTGTTGAGGTTTTATCCGATTTTCGAATATACTGAAATTGCTTGGAATTTTATCTAACTCTTTAATAAATATATTACCAAAGTTATATTGAAATGGTATGATATTTAAAATTGCGGTTTTGGTTTCCAAATTAACTTGGTCCATTTTAGCCTTACATTGATCGTGTAACTCTAAGATACCACTGTCTACCAATCTAGTTAAAGCATCTGCATTGCCATTAAGTTTACCTGATTTATGAACAACATCGAAATCGTACTCTTCGAGTTTAATTCTCCAACGCATAATTCTTGAGGTTGGGTCTTTTAAATTGAATATCCAAACTAGAGGCTTATGATCTGTTTTTTTTTTTTTTTTTTTTTTTATTTTTTAAGAGGAGGTGGGTGCCAAAGCACCCCGTACTTAGGCCTTTCGGCCCATTGTACCCTCGGGAGAATCTGGACATATGTCCTGGGATCGCACAAGTTTTCTAAGAAAACCTGTGGGAAAAAGATTAATTACCTGTATACCGTTTACGGAGTGGTAGCTTGTCCCAACTCTGGAAACAGTTCTGTTTTCTTCAGGTAATCGATTAAAGATTCCATCTTCAGATTCCGGACATCCGACAAGGTCAGGAATGGTTTTCCGAAGATCTTCTTTCGCAGGCCCGTTAAGGCATCACATAAACTAATAACGTGTAGTGAAGTTTCCTCAACGGTTTTGCACTTACGACAGGTGGGATCAGATAGGATACCTATGGTATGTAAATGCTTGCGGAGGCAATGTCCCGTGAGGGCGCCCACCAGCACTCTGATTTTATTACGGTCCAACTTCAGTAGCGAGTCCCTGACAAGGCCTGGTTCCGTTATGAAAATTTTGGATTGTCGTAGGGACTCATTTTGCCACTGAATTTTGTGTTGTGCGGTAATCCATTCTCTAATGGAGAGTTTGGCTGTGCTCTTAGGAATACCAATGATGGGTTCCGGCCCGATAGGTTTCCTAATGGTGCCCATCTTGGCCAGTACGTCCGCCATTGTATTGCCTGGGAGCCCGAGGTGTCCCGGTATCCAGTTGAGTACAACTCTGTTGTGCTCAGCTAGTTGGTTGAGGATGTTGAAGCATTCTTGGACGATGCAAGATGTTGACCCATCCGTGAACCAGATGAGGCCGGGTGGTTTTGCGAGACTCTCACCGTCCGCTATCCAGGATTCTCTAGGAAGCATGACAGTCTCGAATCTGCGTTTGAAAACAAATGCCGGGGACATAACGTCCGATGGCATCGAGAGTATGGGGTATGATTTGATCAGACTAGCTAGGATCCTAGTATGGCCCTTGATATCTGATCGATCAATCCAGAGTCCAGCATTTCGCAGTCTATAGGACGTTGCCATTGCTGTACTTTGAACCACCAAGTGCAGCGATGGGGTTCCCATGAGGGCTTCCATGGCTGCAGTTGGCGTGGTTCTGATTGCACCCGTAATACTTAGAAGAGCAAGTCTTTGAATACGGTTTAAAAGTTCTCTAGCATTGGATACTAGGGTACGAGGCCACCAAACAATTGATGCGTAGGTCAGCAGAGGTTTAACCACCACATTGTACATCCAGTACAACATTTTTGGCTTTAGTCCCCAGGTGGGTCCAAAGGTTCTGCGACAGGCCCATAGGAGCGCCGACCCTTTCTGTTCTTTGACCTCCACGTGCTTTTTCCAGGTCAGCTTTTTATCTAGATATACTCCTAGATATTTCACTGACTCGGAGAGTTGCAGTTTCGTTTCACCTAGGCAAGGAGCCTCAAAACCTTCGAGATTCCTATTCCTGGTGAACATAACGAGTTCAGTTTTGTCAGGATTGACGGAGAGACCCTTGGAAAGGGCCCATTTCTGAACCTTGATAAGAGCTTGATGAGACAACTCAGCTAATGTACTGGGGAATTTTCCCGATACAAGCAGAGCTATGTCATCCGCATACGCTTGAGCATAGTAGCCCGAGGTGTTTAAAATCCTAAGAAGATCATCTACAACCAGACACCACAGCAGTGGAGATAGTACACCTCCCTGCGGGCATCCTCTCATAACTGAGATTGATTCTGTATCTCTTCCCAGACTGGTCGAAGCAGTTCGAGTGGACAGCATGGTTCTTATCCATCTAGTGACAGTCAGACCCGCGCCGTGCACTTCGGCTGCATCGCTCATGGCACCAAAAGTGACATTGTCAAATGCCCCTGCTATGTCAAGAAAAACACCAAGAGCGTATGATTTAGTGTCTAGAGTTTTTTCAATTCTGAACACTAGTTGATGGAGTGCAGAATCCGTGGATTTGCCCTCTTGATACGCGTGTTGGTTTGGGTGGAGAGGGAGGATACTTGGTATCCTCTCCCTCAGGTATCTATCCACCAGCCTCTCCAGTGCCTTAAGCAAGAATGACGTGAGGCTGATGGGACGGAAGCTCTTGGCCTCGGTGTAGTCAGTACGACCAGGCTTAGGTATGAAGATCACACGTGCCTTCCTCCATGGTGAAGGAATATAGCCATAGGCGAGGCTCGTGCGGTAGATTTGATAGAGTGGTTTGATTAGCAAATCAGCTCCTTTCTGAAGAAGTGCTGGGAAGATGCCATCAGGCCCTGCTGATTTGTACGGGGCAAAGGTTTTGATTGCCCAGTTAGTTCTATCGTATGTTACAATCTCTGAAGCCGTTCTCCAGTCGGTTTTTTGGGGACGAGAACTTACGACTTGTAGAGACGAGCATGCCGGTGATTCGCGAAATTCCGGAAAATGGGTGTGGAGCAGCAGCTTCAGGGTGTCCTCATTACTTGAGGTAAATTCCCCATCCGACTGGCGCAGCACCGTTAATCTAGATCTCGGATCTTTGGAGAGGGCTTTTTGGAGTCTGCAAGCCTGAGGGAGTTCCTCAATTTGGCCGCAGTAACTCTTCCAAGCTTCTCGTTTTTTCCTCCGAACAGCCGATTTGTACTTGCGTTGGGCCGCCTTCCAGGCTTCCCACTCACTGTTCAAACCATGCTGTTTGGCTCGGTTGAAACTTTTTCTCGTTTCTTTTCTAAGGCTCTCCAAGGATATATCCCACCAGGGCGTTTTCTTGGGGAGCCTGTTTGTGCGTAAGGCGCAATTACTCTCATAGGAGGAGTAAATGGCTTCCGATGTTAAAGCGACTGTTTGTTCTAGTTCCGGAATATTCCGGGCTCCTTTTGGGACTTCCCGGATTCTTTCTGACAGCTCTTCGTGAAAGGAGAACCAGTCAGTGGATCTAGGATTCCTGTAAGAGACCGGTTTCAACGGTTCTGAGAACAGACTGAAGAGAATGTGCCTATGGTCCGACAATGAAGGTTCGGAGGACACTTTCCATCCTTGAATATCTTGAGCAATGCCCTGTGAGCACAGCGTTATGTCCAACACTTCTTCACGTGTAGAGGTGATGAATGTTGGTGCCGTACCCTTGTTTGCAATTTCCAGGGTGGTTGCACCAAGGTATTCAAAGAGTGTTCTACCTCTTTGGTTGATGTCCGTACTGCCCCACTGTGTGTGGTGCGCGTTGGAGTCACAGCCAATTATAAGAGGTAGATTATTTGTCTCACCGAAGGACACTAAGTCGACCAGCTCCTCTGAAGGGGGAGGGGTGACTGCGTCGTAGGGCAGATATGAAGAGCACACTACTACTTCTTTTTCGCCCATTTCTGTGGAGTAAATTATTTTGACTGCAGTAAGGTCTGCAGAACAAAAGGATTTAAGAAGGACGGCATCAATATCATTGGAGATGTAGATGCATGTCCTGGGTCTGTTCGCAGTTGTGCTGTATAATACAGACCCCAACTGGGTGTCATAGCCCCGTACGATTCCCTTGTAAACCCAAGGTTCTTGCACGAGGCATATGTTGGCACGTCCAATAGCAAGCTGCCTACCTATTATGTCGGTGGCCGCTTTGCAGTGGTGCGCGTTAATTTGGAGAAAATTTAGTCCCGAATTTGGCATTAGTTCGGTCCTGTCTTTTCCTCCTCTTTCTCCCCTTTCTCTGGCTTGCCTAGAACTGTGCAGGTAGCAAGGCGAACTCCCGAGAGGGGGCGGAAATTAACCTTCTCAAGATCTCTGAGTCCTGGGGCGTCCACGCCTACAATTAGTTGGTTACCTTCCGGCGCCCGACTATATTTGTATTCGAAGACCCTCCAGTTCTCCGTGCTCATTGAGTTTAGGAATTTCATAGTGGTGAGTATCTGGGTCGCGCTCCATTCGGGGCCCGGCAACCAGATCCTCACCCTCCTCAACTTGGGTAGAATGAAGTCATGGACCGAAAGGTCCTTCTACCAGGGGTTTGGATTCAGCCAGTTTAACTAGCCAATCCTTGGTCGCTTGGTTCTCGCATAAAAGAATGAGAGAACCTTGCGTTAGTCTACAATCACGTATGCGTGGGACTTCACCGTTGGGAAGTCTCTCAAACGCTCCGATGATTGCAGCCTCTATGCGATCCGCCTCCATTGAAGTGATGTCTCTCTTCACAGGGGTCTCGCACGTTATGCAAACTTTCATTTTTGGGTCCGTTTTAAGGATCTCCGCAAATGTCGCTCTCTGTCCTTTTTGGTGAGAGGTGTCTTTGGGCCTGGGGTTAGAGGATTTAACCCTCTTCGCCTGGGGGGTACTCGCTTCGGGAGTGGAGGAGGCTGAGATGGTCTCAGAAGTTCGCGCCTTTTCGGCGGCCCTGTCTGCTCCCGCTCCCTTCCTCTTCCTCTTTCTGCGAGGTTTTGCTCCAGCGGACCCGGAACTGGTCCCTGCCACCGGTTCTAGTGAACTGGCAAGCGGTCCCTGTTCAGAGGTCAACGCCAATTGGAGTTGTGCAGGCTTCAGGAGGGGGCTCCGTATATTTGGGGTGCCCATCCTCTCGTTGCCTGCCGGGGTTGTCATATTAGGGGGGAGAGATGTGGATCTTGCCGCGTCCCCTGTTGCAGGGTTACTAGCAGATGCCACATCTCTTGCCCGCATATGACGCCTTCTACTCGCTCCGCTGCGGCTTTTGCCGTCGCTGGAGGGAGTTTTCAGCTGCTCGATACGGTTGGTGAGTTTATTCACCAACTTCTCGGCATTCCGGAGCGGTCCTCCTTTTGGGGGACCACTACCAGATTTCCCAGCGCACACCGGTTCCATTGAATTGGCCCCGGTGTGTACTGTTGACGTTGTTCTCGTTGAGAACACAACAGTAGTGTCTGTCGTCATGGTCGTGACTACTGTTGCTTTCGTCAGGGCGTCCGTGATCGTCGTAGTGGTTGTTGTCAAAGTTAAAAGTGTCGGTGTCGTCGTCGTCGTTGTTGTTGTTTTTAAATTTAAAAGGTCCATTTCTGTTCCCACGAGTCAGGGGGATATAAGGACCCTGCACGCGGCGCCCCCCGCACGTGCAGTAGCCTGGTTACGAGGGAGTTTCGGCTGGTTCTCCCAAGAGATCGTTAACGACATCTCCCGTTTTACACACTGAGATGCCATGCAGCCCTCGGCACGATGCATTTCCACCTTGGCTTAAGTGTGCTTGAGTTGTCATTTGTCTGACCCCTCTCCGTCTACCTTACTAGCATGGGTGACCCTGCTGGGAACTAAAAGTTCCCGCTAGCATCGCTATCAGGATCATTGGAGTACGCAAGCTTTTCTACCACGGCAAGGTTACAACTCAGAGAAAAGTTATGATCTGTTACAACAGTAAATTTGCGACCGTACAAGTAAGGTCTGAAATGCGCAACAGCCACACTACAGCTAAAGCTTCCTTTTCTATGTTCGAGTAATTCAGTTCAGCTTTATTTAGAACTCTACTTGCAAAAGCGATTGGCAGGTCTGCACCTTCTGAATTACACCGCTGAGATAGGACTGCTCCTATAGCGGAATTGCTAGCATCTGTTGTGAGAAAGAAATTTTCTGCGTAATTTGGATATTGAAGGACGGGTGGATTAATTATCGCCTTTTTCAAAAACGTAAAACTTTCATCACAGTAAGCATCCCATGAATATGGAATATCTTTTTTTAACAAACGATTTAGTGGAGCCGCCAATTTCGAAAATTGGGGTATAAATTTTCTGTAATAGAGAGAATTTTGATTGTGTTAACCTTTATTGAATCGGGCTTTATTCCATTTTCTGTAATCACATGGCCCAAATACGTAACTTCCTTACAAAGAAATTTACATTTATTTGGTTGCAATTTTAAATTGTATTTTTTCAGACAGTCGAAAATTTCTCTTAATTTATTATTGTGATCCGGGAGATTTTTTCCGTATACCACAATATCATCAAGGTAAACAAAACATCGAATACCTTGCAAACCTGTTAATACTTTGTTCATTAGCCGCTGAAATGTTGGTGGTGCATTTCTGAGTCCGAAAGGCATTCTATTGAACTCATAGTGCTCATATGGAGTGCTAAACGCAGTTTTAGGCTTACCTTTTTCTGCGACACCTATTTGGTGAAAACCATTAGCTAGATCTAACGTACTAGAATACTTAGAATCACCCAATTGGTTCAGTATCTCTTCAATATTTGGTAAAGGATACGCATCAGCCAGTGTGACTTCGTTTAATTTTCTGATGTCTACTACAATTCTCCATTTTTTGTTTCCATTTGCATCAGGTTTCTTTGGGACGACTAACAACGGAGAGTTCCATAATAAAATACTTCTTATTAGAACGCTTATTTTATTCTGATTTATTGATACAAGATGTATTTAATTTATCATAAATTATTGATGATTAGTTAATAATAACAATTATTAATTCTTTAAAAATTAAGTGGTTTAAACACAAATATTTTAAAGGTAAAATTATTGTTAACGCAGCAATAATTTCATTTGAATTAAATTCATTTTTTTTTGTAAAATTCTGAAATTATTATATCTTTTTGATGATGAAATGATCAACCGTAATGTGGAACAGGTCATGAAAAAGATCGTTTGAAAATAAAAATTTTTATTTTTTATTAAGAAAAAAAACGACCTAATAAATCACAACAAAAACACTTTATGACAAATAACTATTCCCGTTTCCTCCTTTTATGCTATTATTTTTACAAATCTGAAAAGAGTCCCACGAAAAATTAAATTAAAAAAAAAACACAAAACAAATAATAGTAAAGGAAAATCTAAGTTTTCATTCCTACGTAAACATAAAGAAATAAACTGAATTCAAAACAAAATCTTTTTTTTATCAGAAGTATAAATGCAAATTTAATAGAAGGAAATAATATTTATTAATCTCATGAAATAATACATCCGCGCAAATATAATTATATTCTTTTTTTTAACACAAAATAACAAGACAAAAAAAAAACAGGCAGATAAACTGCCTATGAAGAAAATGTTTTTTTTTGTCACACGATGTTACAAATATCGTTTCCATCTGTTAGGGTAAATCTTGATAGCAGATATCTCACCCCAGTCTGTTCCTCAAGGAACAAAAAGACATTTTATCGGGCAAAAATAATTAATTACTAATTAAAAGATGCATTCAAATAAACTTTTTATACCTAAATCAGTACCCGAAAAATTGCTTGACGCACAAATTTGTTTTTAAAAATTAGTAAATAATCGGAAATATCGAATTACAATATAATTAATATAGCAAAATTTAAGACTAACTAATAAAGAGGCGATAACTCTAAAATAGCATAATAGGCAAAGTAGAATTAATTACAAATGGAACAAAATAAAGTTAATATGTTTAAGTTTAATAAAATCATTATATTACACACAAAAAAACATAGCATATAAGATTTATATAAAATAAATTCAAAAATATATATACATATATAGAGCTTGTTTTTACCATATAGATAATTATTAAGTATGTAACAAATTGTAATATGCATTTGCATGATAAAACAAAACAAGATAGTATTTAAGAAAATATATGTAAACAAACAAAAATTGTATCTCCTTTTTAACAAAGATTTTGTTTTCCTTTGTTTAAAAGGATATACAAATTTTGTTGTTGTAATTGGAAGGAATGTAGTGTAATTCGCGTTCAGGATCAAACATACGAACGATAGAACCCAAGTTACACCCGTCCAAATGTGACAAATAAATATAAATATACAACGATCTGCTTTTAGGTGAAACATAAAATATCGCTTTTAAAATATTAAAGTACACTAAAAAAAAGCTTACCAAGCAATTTTAACGGAAAATTAATAAGTTCAAAGTACGCAAATTACCTAGTACGCAAAAAAAGCGTACCAACGGAAAAATTATAGATTCAAGCAACTCAAACAATATTGAACTTATAATTTAAATAAAAGTATCAATTTTCAAAATTAATCGTTATTAAAAATTCAAGGTGATATTGCAAAATCAATTAATGGTTTCAATTGCGAAATACAAATTTTGCTAAATAAGAACTTTTTTCCTATAAAAGCCGATATTAAAACCTAAAAGAGATCAGATAAAAAACGTAGATTAGATTGAAAAGTATTATTAAAAATTTAAGTAACGGTCAAAATAATTATTGAAATTTAAGATAAAAAAGTGAGATCGAAAAGTATATTTTAAATAGAAGTTAGTAAAAGTAGACGTTAAGATCAGAAGTAAAAGAAAATTGTATTCAAAATAAATAAAATTTATAAAATTACTGAATACAACTGTGTTTTATTTAAATTCAAGACAAAAAAAACAAACCAGAATAAAAAGTTTAAGTTGATACTAGTCTCCGATATTAAGCCTAGACACGATCCTTCATACAAATCAGAAAAAGTGTCGGTAAAGTGAACATTGAAAAGTGAAATATTTCTGAAGGTAAATAAAGATAAAGATAAGATCATTCAGCCGTTTCAAAATATTACACAACAGGTGCTGTATTTCCAATTCAATTCCTAAATCAGATGAAAGATTTTTTAATTGTAAATTATTATATTAGGTTCCGTTATCAGCATGAAGAATTTTTATTGTGTATCCAAATTTATTTTTCAAAAGCCTATGATAATATTTGAAACACTCAAGGGCTTCTTTTTTATACTTAAGGAAATAGACTAAAAGATAATTAGACCAACTGTCTTTAAACAATATGAAGTACTTAGACCCTTTTACCGAGGGTTCTGACATCGCACTACAGAGATGATTGTATATCAGTTCACCCAGTTTCAAATCGCGTTTTACATTGACATGTCCGAGTCGTTCATGCCACATTTTGAAACTGTTATTTACAGACACATTAGCTTCAGTAACTATTGTTAGAAACCACATACGATATAAGTTGTTTGATTCCTGAGTCTTCCAAGCAACTAATTGCTTTTGACCAAGTGGTAAAGTGTTTGTGGGGCTTATTTTGAACGCAAACCAGATTTATAATTTCCATAAACTTTTTATTTAGCAAAACTGCTGGAATACTATAATTTATATTCGATCGACTCTTCGCAACGACTAAAACTTAACTAGCCATTGTATTCAAATTTATTTTGTAAGAAAATGTAATTTTCACCGAAAATCGCTTATTTTAGCAATATTGTTTTGGTGACCCAATATTGCTAATATTGTTAATATCGCCAATGATGCAATTTCGTAATTAAAATGAAATAATTATTTTGCACCATTACGTCTTTCGCAATTTTGGTATCCCATATTCTTTCAAAGTGGAATGAAATTAGAAAGTTCAATATTAAAATTTAATTCTTATTTTAATATTACAACAATATACTCTCGTACAATTATTTTGTTTCATGACCTTCATTCTTTTTCCAGTGATGACTCCTTTCGATAATAAATTTCTCTTTAACTCTAAATGTTCTCTATGTTACATTTATAATAATTGCTTTATACCATTTACCGTTTATCAATTTTTCGAAGTTCACCATTCCTTTCCTTAAAGATTAAGCCAGGCGCAGCTCTACCTTAGGGGCTAATGGGGCTAAACCCCACCAACCAACTGCTTTACTTTATTTCTGAAACTAAAATTTTTCACTTAAAACTTATTTTAAAAACATATTATATATATAATATATACAATATAAACAAAATGCTATTATATATTACACAATCTATTCACAAAATAAATTAAGTAAAAGCCGTTACTTTCTTATTTTAAAAAAATGATCCGAAAGCTTCGCTAGCTTAAATACACGCAGCAAAAAACATAGAAAAAAACAATTCGAAAACCTCATAGAAAAGGCATAAGATCGAATAATTAAAAATCGCGAACAGAAGAAAAAATCATAAGCAATATATATATAAACGAGAAACGGCTTGATTCTTTTTAGTCCCGAAACAACAACGAAGTCAATATACACTACAAAGTTTTTTTTTCTTATTTTCTTTTTTGGCTTATAAAATTTCGTGCATTTTGGGCTAATTTCAGTTAGCCCCACGAGATGAAAGTATCAAAATTTGAACATGAATATCTCTTACTAAGTTTCAGCTCTCTCTTCTTTTAATTAAATTCTTATATTTTGCATGATTAGTGTCTTGTTACAGTATAATAAACAGTAAGAAAGCTGACGAACAAAACGTGAAAAGTGACGAGTGACCTCGCCAATCTTGCGTTTATTTTTAGAATTATATTCCCGTTTTTGCCACCCATAATTTTTATTTTCCATGCGTGTGTGCTTTTTCTCAATAAAAAATGTATATAAATTCAACCCGCCATATTTTTAGCTATCTATCATTTTTTTTATATAGTACACTATGTCAGTGCAACAGAAATGAATATAGATATGTCTTAATAAACAAATAATTATACTTACACTACCATGCAAATAAGTCATGGGGTATTTTACGATTTTTAAGGGTTGCCAACAGCGTTGTATTTTTTGGCCGTTATTTTCCAAAAAGTTTATTTGATGAAATTTCCAAATGACCCAAGACGTAATCATTTTTTAATTGGGTTATCGCCAGTAGCCCTACTCCCCAATTTGGTTCGTAAAAATCTAGGTAGAAAAAAAAAGAAAATATATACATAAAATGTTTTCTATAAAGCTAGAGTGACTTAACTGACAACATTTTATGTCTAAAACCAGGTTTGCGAGCAGATTGATTATAAAACTTGAGGGTCAAATAAATTCGGACTCTAATGAAAAGATGAAGCAAAATCGCAATTTCTAAATGGTGGCAACATTTTGTCGATTGTACTTGACATAACAATTCACATAATTGTTTGTCAATATGCTTTTCAACAACCAAAGACTCGACGGAACGGTGGAAAATCTCCTCAACTACCTTAATGTAATTTACGAACGCTTGAAGTGGAAGAGGCTCATTAAAACTAACTAAAATATAGGTCTTAAACAAATTAAAAACTAATTCTCCTTCCACTTCGCAGTTACCCGTTCTGACTATTTCCCTATTCTTCATACAGAATAACTTTCTAAAGGCCCTACTGAACTGCAATGGAGTCGGATGCTTATTGTTTCCCCCTGATTCCTAACAGTTTCGAAGAAACACTCTAAGCAATCTTGGGTAAAACTACGCATTCTTACGAATTTAACATTCGATAATTCCAAATTAGACCAAGCGGCCTGAAGACCTGCTATAGAAATTAAAAATCCTTTTAGGAATTTAATTCTGGATGTCACGTTTTTACCGTTAGCATCTTGTACGGATAAGGCCACACATATTGCTTAAAAGGGTCTTTTGATCTGCATTCCCACAATATTGATGCTTTTCAATTTTTGCTTAAAAGAGGAGGAATTGCACACATCAAAAAGGTCATCAAATTTTTCGATGCGCTCAGCGGTATATATAGCAGTGGCGGAAGCTTCGTTATTACTAACTTGTGTATATATACCACTGGCAACCGACGAGCTGAAGACCTGCAAAGCGAACTTTACCTTCATTTTCTCGATCCAGTGGCTGTTTCCAGTTTTTGCAAATTCCGCGAGTCATTACTACTAGGACACTTTTTGCCACTAAGTTTTCGCGCAATTTTCCATCATCTTTAAGTCCAATAATCTGACCGCTATGCTTATCATAGATTAAATTTGCTTTTAGAATACCTATTACGACTAGGGGTCCGATTTTTGTTAGCAACTAACTCTTCTATAATAAAAGCAATTTCAACTGGAAGTAAGCGATGAGCTTCACTTAGAAATTTTGCTAACAGGTATTTCTCTGATTTCAATTCTCGTATTTCCTTTTCCTGGCGCCTAATTTTTTCCCTAAGTTTCCCAATGGTTGCCCGTAACTTATCTTTTCGATATTTGATAGACAAACTTCTGTTTGAACATTTTTAAAACTAAGACTCGCTCTATCTTTCACAAAAACTGGCCATGTACTCAAACTACGACTAGAGTTTTTGTCTACTTCTGCACTACTTTCTACCCTATCTATAACCGGAGACATACTTTGAAACGGGCTATAAATGGTCTCTACATCTTCGATTTCTGCACTACTTTCTACTCTATCTATAGTCGGAGACATACTTTGAAACGGACTATAAATGGTCTCTACATCTTCCATTTCTACACTATTGCCCGCATTTGCTTCTGCCAGACCAATATTTCCCAAATTTTCATGAAAGCAATGTGAAATTGGACCAATAAACATAAACAAAGAAGAAAGATAATGCAGGTGAAAATAAAAATAAGAAGAGACATTTTGAAGAGGTTGATAAACAGGAAGAATATTTTAAAAAAATTCGTAGCATTAAAAAATGTAATGGAAAAAATGGTTTTGTGCATGAACGAGGCCATGTATTATACATAAACTTTGCAAAAATGGAAACTATTGCAAACACATTTAATAAATAACCTAGGTAATGATTATATTTTTGAATTAATTTCTTTCCGTTAAGTACAAAATTTTATTATAGAAGATTTCGTTGCTAACCAAAATCGGACCCCTAGTCGTAATAGGTATTCTGCGGAAACAAAACAATTCTCACTTAGTGTTTATTTCTTTGCACCGACAACTTATAGATTTTTGAGAAAGTATTTAAATTTACCCTCGTATCAAACACTGATTGCTACTATAAGATTTTCGCCTTGCAATCCGGGATTCCATCAAATATATTTCGATTCACTTTTAATTCAAGGTCAATCATTGTCTGATTCTGACCAAAAATGCACTATTTGCTTAAAAGCAAATTTAATCTATGATAGGCATAGCGGTCAGATTATTGGGCGTCAAGATGATGGAAAATCGCGCGAAAACTTAGTGGCAAAAATTGTCCTAGTACTAATGGCTCGCGGAATTTGCAAAAACTGGAAACAGCCACTGGATTATATATTTTTATATACAAATAGACCAGCATTCCAACTAGAAAAAATTATATTGGATGTAATAGAAAAATTGTGGAAGATAGGTTTTGATCCGTTGGCAGTCGTTTGCGATCAAGGATCAAACTTTCAAGCGGTTGCTAAATTATTGAAAATTAGTCCCAGTTCTCCTACTTTCACAGTTAAAGGCAAACAAATATCGTATATCTTTGATGTTTGCCATCTTCTTAAGAGTGCCAGGAACATGTTGATGAAATACGACTTCATTTTCGACAAATTCAAAAAAACCTCTTGGGATGATATTAATTCTTTTTACGATTGAGACGTGAAAGGAAATTTTAGATTACCTCCGAAGTTAGCGCAAATTCATATTTACCTGAACAATTTCGAGAAAATGAATGTAAAGTTGGCTAGTTAGTAATAACGAAGCTTCCGTCACTGCCATATGTACCGCTGAACTCATCGAAAAATTAAATGACCTTTTTGATGTGTGCTATTCCTCTTTTAAAGAAGCAAAAATTGAAAAGCATCAGTATTGTGGGAATGTAGACCAAAAGACCCTTTTAAGCAATATGTGTGGCTTTATCCGTAGCATTATTGTACAAGATGCTAACGGTAAAACCGTGACATCCACAATTAAATTCCTAAAACATTTTTAATTTCTATAGCAGGTCTTCAGGCCGCTCGGTCTAATTTAGAATTATCGAATATTAAATTCGTAAGAATGCGAAGTTTTACCCAAGATTGCTTAGAGTGTTTCTTCGAAACTGTTAGGAATCAAGGGGGAAACAAAAAGCATCCGACTCCATTGCAGTTCAGTAGGGCCTTTAGAAAGTTATTCTGTATGAAGAATAGGGAAATAGTCAGAACAGGTAACTGCGAAGTGGAAGGACAATTAATTTTTAATCTTTTTAAGACCAATATTTTAGTTAGTTTTAATAAGCCTCTTCCACTTCAAAATGCTAATATTCAAAATCCTATGGATTACAAAAGTATGGATTTTTGCGAAAATAATGCCTTCGTTTACTTTTGCGGCTATTTATGGAAAAAATGTCAAGAAATACATGAATGTGAGTCAAACGATTCGAGAAATGAAGAATTCTTGACATTTGTCCATTTCAAGCAATTTGAAAATTGCCATTTAAAAACCCCACTTCAAGTGTTCGTAAATTACGTTAGGGTACTTGAGGAGATTTTCCACCATTAGAATGCTACATTATCCCTGAGTAACATAGGCTATATTTATTACTAGGAAAAATTATGGATCCCTACTAAAACTTAAATAATGTAATTCCGCATACATCTGTATCCAAAAATCCTCACATTCATGTCTTTCGCGTCTCATATTCTCTGTAGTCTAACTTCATGCACAAAGACCCTAATTAAGATTTTACGACTACTGCTTTCAATCACCCGATATTCAGTGTCATTAGCGACCGCTGGGGTCCAATTGATCCATTGTAGGGGCTCTATAGTCTCCAGACTGGCGCCAGGCGCTCGGACCATCAGCGGACTCTTCGGTGGGACCCCAGACTACCCCCACTCTTTATCTCCGTAAATTTCCACAACCCTCTCTCGACCTAAGATTTTCCATTCTTCGAAACATTGTAAAAAATATAAACAAAAAAATATTATGTTGCTATTTCGACTTCAATGGAAATTAGCTTAAAGATTGAAGTCTTTGTTTGGCGTTTATCTCAAAATGTTTAAAAAAAATGTAAAAAAGTAAATATCTACAAAATTAAATTACTTAAGCCATAAAATAAAAATGTACAAAAATTTAATAAAGTCCTGCAAAAAGATACATTTACTCTACGTTTATCCCAAAATATTTAAAAAATAAATGTCCACCCGTGCCAAGCCGGGCCGAGCCGCTAGTTATAAAAAAACAAGGAATAGATCAGTGATTCTCAAACAGTGCCGCGGCACTTTTGTGTGACGAAAACTTCTCGAAGTGTGCTGCCAAATTTTATTTTCCATTGAAAATTATTATCATAAACTATTTTACAGGTGTGCCGCCAAATTTTTCGAAATTGGTAAAAGTGTACCGTAACAAAAAGAAGGTTGAGAATCACTGGAATAGATGCTAGATTCTCTTCTACCCACAATACCTCAGTATAGTAAACAGACAGTAATTTGGCTGGAAAATGAAGAGAAATTAGACGCGATCTTCGCATTACTTCCTTTGAGAATGACAGAAACAAACATTTTATTGGTTGTACTTGACATATCAAGTCATGTAATTGTTTGTCAATATGCTTTTCAACAACCAAAGGCTCGGAAGAACGGTGGAAAATCTCCTCAACTACCTTAATGTAATTTACGAACGCTTGAAGTGGGGTTTTTAAATGGTAGTTTTCAAATTGCTTCAAATGGATAAATGTCAAGAATTTTTCATTTCTCGAATCGTTTGACTCACATTCATGTGTTTCTTGACATTTTTTCCATAAATAGCCGCAAAAATAAACGAAGGCATTATTTTCGCCAAAATCCAAACTTTTGTAATCCATAGGATTTTGAATGTTAGCATTTTGAAGTGGAAGAGGCTCATTAAAACTAACTAAAATATAGGTCTTAAACAAATTAAAAACTAATTCTCCTTCCACTTCGCAGTTACCCGTTCTGACTATTTCCCTATTCTTCATACAGGATAACTTTCTAAAGGCCCTACTGAACTGCAATGGAGTCGGATGCTTTTTGTTTCCCCCTTGATTCCTAACAGGTCCGAAGAAACACTCTAAGCAATCTTGGGTAAAACTTCGCATTCTTACGAATTTAACATTCGATATTCCCAAATTAGACCAAGCGGCCTGAAGACCTGCTATAGAAATTAAAAATCCTTTTAGGAATTTAATTCTGGATGTCACGTTTTTCCCGTTAGCATCTTGTACGGATAAGGCCACACATATTGCTTAAAAGGGTCTTTTGATCTGCATTCCCACAATATTGCTGCTTTTCAATTTTTGCTTAAAAGAGGAGGAATTGCACACATCAAAAAGGTCATTAAATTTTTCGATGCGCTCAGCGGTATATATAGCAGTGGCGGAAGCTTCGTTATTACTAACTTGTGTATATATACCACTGGCAACCGACGCGCTGAAGACCTGCGAAGCGAACTTTACATTCATTTTCTCGAAATTGTTCGGGTAAATATAACTTTGCGTTAATTTCGGAGCTAATCTAAATAAAATTCCTTTCACATCCCAATCGTAAAAAGATTTAATATCATCCCGAGAGGCTGTATTAGATTTGTCGAAACTGAAGTCG
This sequence comes from Xylophagus ater, assembly GCA_963422695.1. Lineage (NCBI taxonomy): Eukaryota > Metazoa > Arthropoda > Insecta > Diptera > Xylophagidae > Xylophagus > Xylophagus ater. Next base: position 27,758,741 of record OY730485.1, on the reverse strand, counting down.
TATTTCATCAACATGTTCCTGGCACTCTTAAGAAGGGGACAAACATCAAAGATATAACATATTTGTTTGCCTTTAACTGTGAAAGTAGGAGAACTGGGACTAATTTTCAATAATTTAGCAACCGCTTGAAAGTTTGATCCTTGATCGCAAACGACTGCCAACGGATCAAAACCTATCTTCCACAATTTTTCTATTACATCCAATATAATTTTTTCTAGTTGGAATGCTGGTCTATTTCTATATAAAAATATATAATCTAGTGGCTGTTTCCAGTTTTTGCAAATTCCGCGAGCCATTAGTACTAGGACAATTTTTGCCACTAAGTTTTCGCGCGATTTTCCATCATCTTGACGCCCAATAATCTGACCGCTATGCCTATCATAGATTAAATTTGCTTTTAAGCAAATAGTGCATTTTTGGTCAGAATCAGACAATGATTGACCTTGAATTAAAAGTGAATCGAAATATATTTGATGGAATCCCGGATTGCAAGGCGAAAATCTTATAGTAGCAATCAGTGTTTGATACGAGGGTAAATTTAAATACTTTCTCAAAAATCTATAAGTTGTCGGTGCAAAGAAATAAACACTAAGTGAGAATTGTTTTGTTTCCGCAGAATACCTATTACGACTAGGGGTCCGATTTTGGTTAGCAACGAAATCTTCTATAATAAAATTTTGTACTTAACGGAAAGAAATTAATTCAAAAATATAATCATTACCTAGGTTATTTATTAAATGTGTTTGCAATAGTTTCCATTTTTGCAAAGTTTATGTATAATACATGGCCTCGTTCATGCACAAAACCATTTTTTCCATTACATTTTTTAATGCTACGAATTTTTTTAAAATATTCTTCCTGTTTATCAACCTCTTCAAAATGTCTCTTCTTATTTTTATTTTCACCTGCATTATCTTTCTTCTTTGTTTATGTTTATTGGTCCAATTTCACATTGCTTTCATGAAAATTTGGGAAATATTGGTCTGGCAGAAGCAAATGCGGGCAATAGTGTAGAAATGGAAGATGTAGAGACCATTTATAGTCCGTTTCAAAGTATGTCTCCGCCTATAGATAGAGTAGAAAGTAGTGCAGAAATCGAAGATGTAGAGACCATTTATAGCCCGTTTCAAAGTATGTATCCGGTTATAGATAGAGTAGAAAGTAGTGTAGAAGTAGACAAAAACTCTAGTCGTAGTTTGAGTACATGGCCAGTTTTTGTGAAAGATAGAGCGAGTCTTAGTTTTAAAAATGTTCAAACAGAAGTTTGTCTATCAAATATCGAAAGATAAGTTACGGGCAACCATTGGGAAACTTAGGGAAAAAATTAGGCGCCAGGAAAAGGAAATACGAGAATTGAAATCAGAGAAACACCTGTTAGCAAAATTTCTAAGTGAAGCTCATCGCTTACTTCCAGTTGAAATTGCTTCTATTATAGAAGAGTTAGTTGCTAACAAAAATCGGACCCCTAGTCGTTATAGGCATTCTAAAAGCAAATTTAATCTATGATAAGCATAGCGGTCAGATTATTGGACTTAAAGATGATGGAAAATTGCGCGAAAACTTAGTGGCAAAAAGTGTCCTAGTAGTAATGACTCGCGGAATTTGCAAAAACTGGAAACAGCCACTGGATCGAGAAAATGAAGGTAAAGTTCGCTTTGCAGGTCTTCAGCTCGTCGGTTGCCAGTGGTATATATACACAAGTTAGTAATAACGAAGCTTCCGCCACTGCTATATATACCGCTGAGCGCATCGAAAAATTTAATGACCTTTTTGATGTGTGCAATTCCTGCTCTTTTAAGCAAAAATTGAAAAGCATCAATATTGTGGGAATGCAGATCAAAAGACCCTTTTAAGCAATATGTGTGACCTTATCCGTACAAGATGCTAACGGTAAAAACGTGACATCCAGAATTAAATTCCTAAAAGGATTTTTAATTTCTATAGCAGGTCTTCAGGCAGCTTGGTCTAATTTGGAATTATCGAATGTTAAATTCGTAAGAATGCGAAGTTTTACCCAAGATTGCTTAGAGTGTTTCTTCGGAACTGTTAGGAATCAAGGGGGAAACAAAAAGCATCCGACTCCATTGCAGTTCAGTAGGGCCTTTAGAAAGTTATTCTGTATGAAGAATAGGGAAATAGTCAGAACAGGTAACTGCGAAGTGGAAGGACAATTAATTTTTAATCTTTTTAAGACCAATATTTTAGTTAGTTTTAATAAGCCTCTTCCACTTCAAAATGCTAACATTCAAAATCCTATGGATTACAAAAGTTTGGATTTTTGCGAAAATAATGCCTTCGTTTATTTTTGCGGCTATTTATGGAAAGAATGTCAAGAAACACATAGATGTGAGTCAAACGATTCGAGAAATGAAGAATTCTTGACATTTATCCATTTGAAGCAATTTGGAAACTGCCATTTAAAAACCCCACTTCAAGCGCTCGTAAATTACATTAAGGTACTTGAGGAGATTTTCCACCGTTCTTCCGAGCCTTTGGTTGTTGAAAAGCATATTGACAAACAATTACATGAATTGATATGTCAAGTACAACCAATAAAATGTTTGTTTCTGTCATTCTCAAAGGAAGTATTGCGAAGATCGCGTCTAATTTCTCTTCATTTTCCAGCCAAATTACTGTCTGTTTACTATACTGAGGTATTGTGGGTAGAAGAGAATCTAGCATCTATTCCAGTGATTCTCAACCTTCTTTTTGTTACGGTACACTTTTACCAATTTCGAAAAATTTGGCGGCACACCTGTAAAATAGTTTATGATAATAATTTTCAATGGAAAATAAAATTTGGCAGCACACTTCGAGAAGTTGTCGTCACACAAAAGTGCCGCGGCACTGTTTGAGAATCACTGATCTGTTCCTTGTTTTTTTATATGTATATTAAAAACTAGCGGTTCGGCCCGGCTTGGCACGGGTGGACATTTATTTTTTAAACATTTTGGGATAAACGTAGAGTAAATGTATCTTTTTGCAGGACTTTATTAAATTTTTGTACATTTTTATTTTATGGCTTAAGTAATTTAATTTTGTAGATATTTACTTTTTTACATTTTTTTTAAACATATTGAGATAAACGCCAAACAAAGACTTCAATCTTTAAGCTAATTTTCATTGAAGTCGAAATAGCAACATAACATTTTTTTGTTTATATTTTTTTACAATGTTTCAAAGAATGGAAAATCTTAGGTCGAGAGAGGGTTGTGGAAATTTACGGAGATAAAGAGAGGGGATAGTCTGGGGTCCCACCGGCGAGTCCGCTGATGGTCCGAGCGCCTGGCGCCAGTCTGGAGACTATAGAGGCCCTACAATGGATCAATTGGACCCCAGCGGTCGCTAATGACACTGAATATCGGGTGATTGAAAGCAATAGTCGTAAAATCTTAATTAGGGTCTTTGTGCATGAAGTTAGACTACAGAGAATATGAGACGCGAAAGACATGAATGTGAGGATTTTTGGATACAGATGTATGCGGAATTACATTATTTAAGTTTTAGTAAGGATCCATAATTTTTTCTAGTAATAAATATAGCCTATGTTACTCAGGGATAATGTAGCATTCAAATGGTGAAAGAATTTTTGAAAGCGGTCCAGTTTTTGAGTTTATTCGTTACAAACAAAAATACAAATTTTTCGTCTTTATAATATTAGGTTAGATGTAAAGGCGTGAATTTTTAGTTTGAAAAAAATTTCAACAAGAGTGAAAGTGATTAAAAAATCTAAGAAGAGGTTGTAACTATATGTTATATTTTATTTAAAAGAAAATTAGCCATATACATTTTTACTAGGAATTTTTTTGCTGTAATTTTTTTTTTGCTTTATGGCAAGGGTGTCCAACCTTTTCGTTTCCCTGGGCCGCATTGGAAGAAGACATGGTGTTTTGAGCCACAAGTATATTACTATGTATAAATCCATATCATAAAATGAATGTGATGCTTGGCATTGAAGTTGAGAAACTAAACCGTCAATATCTGGTTCGATTGACGTGGTTGCAATTCTCAGGCAATTCTCAAGGTGTTCATCCAACATGTTGGTTTTAATTTTACACTTAGTATGTTTCATTCTTCACTTAAGCCACCAGGTGATAAACAACAGAACTGTGTAGCTGAGCGAGAAATGCCAACAGAAAGAGAATTTACTACATAACGAAAGAGCTTTCCTGTTTCTGTTGCTTGTCACTTGGCAGCTTTAGCACGAGAGCGTGAAACACACAAATCATTCCTCAGAAAAATGAACATGCTTCAGTAACTTTGAATATTTTCGGGCCGCATTGATACTTGGCTTGGGCCGCATGCGGCCCGCGGACCGCGGGTTGGACAGCCTTGCTTTATGGTAATCAATACGGTAGACAATCTGATTTTGAAAAGCTTTTCTTGTTGCTCGTTAAAAGAAAAGTTGGAGATTGGACGGCGAGGTCCACATCAGCCACCCGTGTTTGAATTAATAGTTCTACCGAATGGTTTTAAAAAAAACCATGGCTTACAGGCAGCATGAAGAAAACTTCATTATTTTGTTTTTGTTGTTTGCTATTTGGGTGTGAAATGAATTGGGCGCGTACCGGTTTCCGGGATATAAAACATTTAGTTGAACGTATGAAAAAACATGAAACAAGTTTAATTCACCTTCAAAATGCGCGTTCATATTCAGCATTCAGTTACACAAATATAAAAGATCAGTTAAGTTCAGGTTATGCTGCTGCAATCAGAAAGCATAATGAAACTGTAAAAAAAAATCGCCATATTTTAAGCAGAATAATAGATATTCAGAAATTTTCTGGTAATCATAATTTAGCTTAACGTGGCCACGATGAACATGAAGATAGTTTCAATCAAGGCAAATTTCTGGAAATTGTATCATACAAGTATATCAGATTCATTGATGCAACATTAGATGATTATTTAAAAAATAATCCAGTTGCGCAGAACACTTCTAAAACCATTCAAAATGAGCTTCTGGAGTGTATATTTTTAGTTTATTCGAACAAAATAAAAAAAGAAGTGGACGCTGTAAATTTCGTGTCATTACAGGCAGATGAGACAACTGATATTTCCTGTATGTCACAAATGGTAATTATTTTACGATTTGTTATAATGTTAATAAAGATGCTATTATTAATTTTAATTTGAAAAACGAGTTAATTGCCCAAACATACGATTGTGCGGCTGCAATGAGTGGCAGTAATGGTGGTGTCAGAACTATTATGAAGGAAACTTATCCCTTTGCGCACTTTGTGCATTATTACGCCCATCAATTAAATTTAGTTTTGAAACAAGCTTCTTCAACTATTAAAGAAGTTCGAATTTTTTTTGCAAATATTTCAGGATTCTCGTAATTTTTTTCTTGTTCTCCAAAGCGAAAAGATTTACTCTGGGAAGTAAGTCAGAAAAAAGAGCTTCCAAGAACGACTGAAGTTCGATGGAATTTTCATTCCCGAGTAGTAAAATCAGTTTTCAAAAATAGAGAACATCTCATACATTGTTTTGAATTAATCAAAGTAGGATGAGATGAAAATACCAAGAACCTATAGTACAATATGCGGCATAAAACACTCATACAGAAAGACTTACGCACCTGTACTCACATTTTTTCTGCATAACGGTTGCACCTTTAACACCACCGTCATATGAGGTATTACAAAGAAAAGCAAACTTTTAAAATTTAAAAAATTTTTTTTTCTCAGACAAATTTTTAATTCATTATAACTTTAATTTGTTCGGTGTCTTTTTGTTTTCGCCATTTTTTCCTTTTTGCTTTAAAAAAAAATCGCGTCGCCAAACAGAAAAAAAAATTCCATACAACGATCAGACCATATTACGGTGATTTTTTTCAAGAATATTCCAAAGTTTCCCCTCTATAATAAATTCGCATGAAAAAAAAACAAATACCTGTTTTCATTATTAAATATTTATATACTAGATTACTCGAAGCAATAAATTCCTTCAGAAGGTAATGGCAAATTTTCGGACAGCCGGAATAGAAGAAAAATCCAAGCAAATTAAAAGTTCTCAAATATCAAAGTTCTAAGTTAAATTTTGAATTAAATTTTATTTCCTTTAATAGTTTACCAGAAAAATTTTATAAAATCTTTTAATTCTTTAATTTTTATGAAAAAAATTTTAAGTTTGGTCAATGAAAATTGGTCCATATGATAACTCTAAATGAAAAGTAGAACTTCGACTGATACGACATCTAAAAAACAATTGTAATATTTTGAACTAATCAAGGATAACAAAAAAAAATAGGAAAACTTTTAGTTTCACAAATAAAGTAAAGCAGTTTTGGTTGGTGGGGCTAAGCTCCATTAGCCCCTAAGATAGAGCCGCGCCTGCTTGACTTGTAGTTGTTATTTTCACTTCGTTGCATAAAATTGACTCAACTGAACAGTTCGTTTTTATTTTGTAATTGAATCGACTAGTTTGCAACTTTTTAGTCAAGTACTAAGTGGAAATATGAAAGAAAATCGGCTCCGATGGTAACGGCGGCGATAATAAATGCAATCGAAACTGTAACAGAGGGGTTTATGTATATTATAGTGTGACCCGAAATTCACACTGCAAGAGGGGTAAAACGATAACTAACCTGATGATCAAAAGCTTCTTCCTTACGAGGAGAAGATATGATTTGGTGCAGCGTATGTGAGCAACTGAATGGCTGCAGGCCTAGCTGAATTGCAGTAGCTAGCTCGTCAGAGGGGTCGGTAGTTGCTCACAACCATCTATCATCGCGTATACATACAAATTTTATATGCGTGCAAATGAATGTTAAAAGTCGTGAACACTTTATTGTGTGTAAATAAATTACGCAAGCGGGGAATATTCGGTTGTGGTGAAAACAACTGAATAAAGGGAAAGTTCGTTAGTATTTTGATCATTGGTTCTAACCAACTTCTCGCGATTGCCTTCGCGAGGCGTGTCGAGCTCGATCGGCTAATTTGTGACTTTTGTCCCAACCGATGGATCAAAAACAGAATTCTGGTCCTCATGATTTCACCTGCCCCTTTAAAATAGGTAGGATCACTAAGTTGGCGTATGCCCTCGTTAGCGCGCCCTCTGACATTACCTCTATCTCTACTCATTCGTTCCTTAGTCTCTCATTATCATAATACAGAGAAATGCCAAATATTTTTCGTCACTTTTCCCCAATTTCAAACATGATTTTTTGAATAATGAAAATATAATGTTTTCTATTGAAATATTTCTCTTTTTTATGTATAATACTTCTTCTTATATTTAATTTGTATAATGAAAATTGTATCGTGGAGAGTACCAATTCAATACCAAATATAGAGAAAACCTTCGTTCCGTAGTGAATGCCTGTTTTTTTTTTTAACTTACAGATTCTTTCCTCCTGTTACGGGTAGAACAATTTATTTAGAAATGTAAGAAGAGAAAACACTATTTATTGATAAAAACAGACTATTTCTGCCCCATTTATTGTAACGAAAACAAATATGAGAAATTAATCAATCACCAAATATAAGAATTGCCAAGCTGAGATGTTACATTCACGATGGTCTTCAGTCGACTATACTCAGTGAAGACTATGAATTCACCCCATCGCCTCATGTTTATTATACCATAGTTGTGTGAAATGCGTGATGCCAGTTCTTTGCTGTATCATAGTGATGTGTGTGTGCATGGTTTCATACTTCTAAACCTTATTGCTTGTTGTACATTATAGATGTATCTGCGCTCAGTGGTTCTCAAACCATTATTATTAGGAAACATGTTCAGTGGTCCTGAACACCTCCTTTCCCTTCCTTTGGAACCCAGATTGTGACTACGCAGCTTAGCCCGGAAATTACTTTAATGTGATACACTCACTTTGAGAAACCTTTCAGCAATGGACGAGATAGAGAAAGAGAAAAAATAATTCACCGAGAAAGAACATTCCGGTCAGCTCCATTCCTTTTTTTGTTTTTTTCTTTAATTTCTAATTTCTAAATTAATTTCTAAATTTTATTTTCTGTTTCCTGCATTTGAATTAAAAAAATTCTTTAACATCTTTAAAGGTTTTTTTTGTTGTAAATTTTGTTTCGTAAACCGTAATTTAATCTTCTATAGATGTTATATGTATATATGGTATATATTTGGTTAGTTTTATTTATTTTACATTCTTAATATAATAATAATATAATTTAAAAATTGCATCATATCCCCATCTCTTCTTTCCTTTCCTTTATTTCACCTATCATTTATTTAAAACTTCAGCAAATTTCATAGGGTGTTTCCAAATTCTTAAATTTTTGGAGAGGAAAAGAAAATAAAGAATAAAAAAAGAAATTCAAAGTTTTTTTGAAAAGTGCGCTCGATTCTATTTTATTAATTAACTAGCTGTACCCGACCACGCGTTGCTGTGGCTCAGTCTGGTTAAATGGAAAAGAAAAGAAAAAACGCACGTTTCTCGTATATTTAATTTCACAATGCTTGTGGTTATGCAACATTTTTTGTTGTTCCATTTTCTGTGCAGATATAGAGATTTTCTGGTTTGCCGACTCTAGAACACGCAACATATAATTGTCCATGTGAGAAGCAATCCGTGTCTAGATCTAAACCGCACAATTTTAAAGATTGGCCCTGAGCCTTGTTGATGGTGATTGCAAACGCCAATCGGATCGGGAATCGCAATCTCTTAAATTGAAATGGCATATCCGTTGGAATCATAGGAATGCGAGGAATGAGGACATCTTCACCTTTAAAAGGTCCTGTCAAGATTGTTGCTTCTACGATATCGCTCATTAATTTTTTTATTGCAAGCGGTGTGCCGTTGCAAAACTTTGGCTGGTTGATATTTCGCAACATGATAATTGGCATACCGACTTTCAATTGCAGTACGTGCGGTGGCATCCCCGGCAGATCGAGTGAATTCAAAAATTCTGTTGGATAATTAACCGGTGCATCTGCTTCTACAACAGTGCCGACGAACTTTTGATGCAATTGACGTGACCAATCTTTTGCAGCTGGACTCGCATATTTGTAGTTAATTTTAACGTCTTTACGCGTCGCCACAAAGTAGAGTATTTCAGGCAAGCATTTATTTCGTCCGCCGCTGTCGATCGAGGAATTACAGGTAATGTTTGCCTGAAATCTCCTGCAAGCAATATTAATGCGTTCCCAAATGGTCTGATATTTGCACGTAAGTCTTGCAATGATCGATCAAGGGCCTCGAGCGATTTTTTGTGCGCCATTGTGTATTCATCCCAAACAATAAGTTTGCATTTCTGCAATACTTTTCCCATGCCGGATACTTTAGAAATGTTGCATGTGGGATTTTCAATGAATTGAATGTTTAATGGCAATTTCAAAGCGGAATGAGCCGTTCTTCCATCTGGTAGCAATGTCGCAGCTATTCCGAATGTCGTAAGAGCTAAGGCTATGTCATTTTGGGATCGAATTGTGGCCAGAATCAATCTAATTAGGAACGTTTTACCAGTTCCTCTTGGCGCATCTAAAAAGAATATTTCTCCAACTCCGTTATTGACAGTTTGCATTATTTGCTCGTAAATGCCCTTTTGCTCAAACGTTAGCTTAGGAATACTTGATTGCACATAGGACAAAAGATCGCCTGTGTTGTAATTTTGTTCACGACCCATCATCATCAAACAAAGCAGCAGCAGATCGATTCGGTGATGGCATTCCCAATTGATTGAGAACTTTGTTTGCGATTTCTAAGCACAAATCTTCAATCATTATCAACACTTCGTTGTAGATTTCTGCTGTGAAATCCATGTTCATATTTGAATTTTCCTTGCATATCCGACGGAAAATATCTTCAGCCATGTGGGTTTTAAATTGCTCCTATAACTCTGTTGCAGATGAAGGAGAGCAGGCGGTCAATATAATTGCAAACAATGCACAAATTTGATGTAGATGTGACGTGTTGCATGCGTCATTAATGCATACATCCCAGTGTCGGTCGTTCTGCAATAAATTCAGAGCTTGACGTGCGCTCCGGAAAGTGACATGTGTAACACGGTTCACAATTCGCAATTGGTGGAAAGACGTTGGACCGGCCACATTTATCAACAGCGTGCGAAGAAAGAAGCATTCTTGATTGGGATGCACGGTGTAGAGTTTGCCTATCGTAGCTTCATTGAATATGCTAGGGGTTGCTATTTTACCGCCATCTTCTGCTGATCTTCTTCTGTATAAAGGATATCCATCGTTTCGTGTAACTGTGTTGGATACTATCATGCATGGTGAATTTGGATTCAGTGTATCGCAAGGGCCATGTATCATATTTTTCGTCACAGCTTTATACAAATCCTTATCGACATCGGCATCGGGTATTTCAGCGCATATTACATCGTCGATTTCGTTTGAAGTGATTTTGTTATAGAGCCAGATTAGTATATGTACGTTTGGGAATCCTCTCTTTGCCATTCCACTGAGTATATCCAGCAGCGCACAGACCCAAGCACTTAATGTTTTATCATGAAATCCATCAGCGATTTCAGCTTCTGTCTGAAAACAGGTGCTGTGATGTCATGCCTATCCACCGGCGATTGCCCAGGAAATAAGAGCTTTTGTATTGTAAATCGTCCCAAGCTGGAAATTTCATCTAAGATTTTATTAAATTCAGCATTTTCATTTTTAAATGCTTTTTTTGGTTTTAGGGTTTCCAAAAAATGAGACACTACGTATTAAATGTCTTTCGGCTTTGGGTTTTCAAAATTTTACGCCAATTAGTAGAGAGTACATTATAATTTTAAAATTTAATTTTGAATGTTTTAAACAAACTTAATTCTTGGCATAAATCCTTTTTTTACGATATCTTTTTTAGCTCGTCTTATAATTTTCGGGGGGGAAAAAATTTTCCTTTCACACGTAAGTGATATATTTTGTACTAAAATGGGCGAATTTTCATTATTGCTGTACAAAAAAAGTGTTTTTATAGACTTTATTTAATTATAATTAAAAAAACAGAAATGATGTTAATTCATAATTTAGCAAAAAATTTGTTTTTTTGAATCAAGTTTGAATCATAAATCCTAGCGCCAAATTCCACTTTCTTTTTATTCAAAAAAAAAAAACGCAAACTACCAGTGACAGTCATTTTTTGCTAAAAATGGGAACAACTCTTCAAATTCGTCCATGTTTTTGAAAATCCAGCATTTTATATGTACTTTATTGATGTATGCGCGTGTGAGTAAGAGTAATCACGTATTCTCGTTGAAGGGCGATGAATTATTAGAAGCTTGTGGCTTTGTGCTAGTGCTTTATTTTATTAAATCAATTATTACCTGGCTCAGATGTGACATAGGTACATAAAAAGTTTGTAAGAACCTGCTCATGTTTGAAAGGAAAGATCTGTGAAAGTTTCAAAGCAATTGGTCAAGAATTTTCGGAGATTATCGATTTTGTACAAACGTACAGATACGATTTTATTTATATAACACATGGTCCAATAAGTCAGTAGGAAAAGTAAGAAAAAAACATTTTTTTTAGCAAATTCGTATTTATTCATCAACATAGTTTCCTTCAAAAGCAATACATTCATTCCACCGCTTTTCCAACATTTCGATACCGGTTTTGTAGAACGATATGTCCTTCGCCTCAAAATGCGCTTCAGTTTCAGCCATCACCTCTTCATTGGAGCCAAATCTCTTGCCGGCAAACATTTTTTTGAGGTCAACAAAGAGCCAGTAGTCACTGGGGCCAAATCTGGAGAATACGGTGGATGAGGAAGCAATTCGAAGCCCAATTCATGCATTTTTGCCATCGTTTTCATCGACTTGTGACACGGTGCATTGTCTTGGTGAAAAATGAATTTTTCTTCTTTAAACCAGGTCTTTTCTCACGAATTTTTATATCCAATTGGTCTAAAAGGTTACAATAATAATCTGAGTTTATTGTTTTAACAGTTTGGAGGTAATCCACCAACAAAATTCCTTTTGCATCCCAAAAAACTGATGCCATAACCTTCTTCACTGATCTTTGGGTCTTAACTCGTTTTGGAGTCGAATTATCGGTTTTTTGATTCTACTTTCGACTCAGGATCATAGTGATAGACCCAAGTCTCATCCATAGTGATGAATCGGCGCACAAAATGCACTTTATCCTTTCGAAAATGCTCCAAATGTTGTTGAGAAAGTCGCATTTGCATGTGTTTTTGTTTCATTTTTCGGAAATGCGGCAGCCACTTTGCACAGAGCTTTCGCATACCCAAACATTCATGAACGATATGTCCAACACGTTCCTTTGATATCTTTGGAGTGTCAGCTATCTCGATCAGCTTCACTTTACGATCATCCAAAATTATTTTGTGGATTTTTTTGATGTTTTCGTCCGTAACACCCTCTTTTGGACGTCAGCTGCCTTCATCGTCTTCGGTGCTTATATGGTCTGTACGGAACTTAGCAATCGACTTGCGAATGGTTGCTTCGCCTGATGCAGAGTCCGGATAACACTCATCAAGCCACTTTTTGGTATCAGCAGCATTTTTCTTCATCAAAAAACAGTGTTTCATTAACACACGAAATTCCTTTTTATCCATTTTCTTCAAAATAACAAAAGTTGCTTCAGTTAAAGCACTGAAACTTCGCAACAAACAAACCAAATATCATGAAATTTTGACAGTATGCCTAAAAAGGTTGGTACTCTTCAAAAATTATGTGGATTTTGTATTCGTGCTGCGCTCTATATGTCATCCTACGGACTTATTGGACCATGTGTTAGATTAATAGATTAATTTATATTGTATTTTATTTTCCTTTTTTGTCTTTTTTGTCCTCTTTTAATTTTAAATTAAAATTTTTGTTGTTGACAGCTTTTGACTAATTCCGAGATTACAGCTACCGAGATAAGCACGTTCATGGCTGCCTTGCTGTCTAAGTAGATTGAGATATCCCTGGAGAATATCTTCTCCAGACTAAATGTTTCTGTAGCCTTTTGAATTTTTGCCTGGAAGACGTTGCATTCCAATGGAAGTCTGAAAGATTTCGCTAGGCGAAGATCTTCCGAAAAGACACCCGAGCCTATGCCGTTATCAGTTTTTTATCCGTCCGTATAAATAATAGATTCGCCTTCTATAGAGACCCTGTTGTCATACCAGTCTGTTTGGTCCGGGTATTAAATCCTGTAAGGGTTGTCAAAGACCAATATTTCCATTATGGTGTCCGTTGCCGACTTGGTATCTTTATGCAGTCTCTTGAGAAATCCGTAGTTTCTTAGCCTCAGAGCACTGTTACCCGCCGCTTGTTTAATGTACAAGTCTATAGGCAACAAATGCAAAATCGTTTCCAGGGCTGCTATTGGTGTTGTTCGAAGCGTCCCTGTCGCTCCAAGGCAGACCGTTGAACCCTGGTGAGTTTCTCTTGTATATGTTTTTGTTGGTGGCCTCCAACCAAACTAGCGCCCCATGGGTTAGAATTGGCCTTGCCACCGCGATATAGAGCCACAGCATTACGCTAGGCTTTAGCCCCCAATTTCTGCTTATAGCCTTTCTGCATGCATATAGAGCATTCCAAAGCAGACGTTATATTTTGAACAACGCAAGCTATGTCTACATAATTTTTAAGTGAACCGACGAACAATACTTTATTTGCTTTTGCAATTAATTCATGTATTACTTGTTCTTGACTGCCATAATGTCTATGTAGGATATGAATTATTTTATCTGGATTTGTTGCAGAAAGAAGAAGCATTTCAACTTTTGATCGAGCTTCATTTTTGAGACATTTATCTAAACGCATTATGTTCTCTTCCGGCGACAAGTTGTATTTTGTCGTTGTAAGCTTATATTGCATATAAAAGTGGTGCCACAGTAATGGTGAAGAACCATCAAAATCTGGAAGTTGTAAGTTGACAGATTGTCTAGCAAGCATCTGAGATACAGTATTTTTTAACTCATGCACTTCTTCGTGAACACTTTGCCTTTCAACTCGAGCGCTGTCATCCGAAATTCTATTTTTCATTTTTGGATTAACCTCAAATTCATTTTCTTCAGGTCTGACTGTATTGTTTACCCAAAATACAACATAGTCATTTTTATTTTCGCCAAGCGATTTCATTTGAAGAAGTTGGTTTCCTTCTTTTCCCATTTCTACTATTGCTGTTAAAGAATTTCTTTTACTTTGTAAACTTTTTTCCTCAACTAGTAGAATATTCACTTGTCTTCGAGTTTGATTTTTTTTATGCATTAACTTATTTACTTCTGTTGCCAATATTTGGAGATCCATCTGTGGATTTTGTTTTAAGTTATCAATTTGCTCATCTATATTTTCGATCTCACTTTCATATAAGTCAATTCTTGTTTGAATTTCCACATCTCGTTCATCAATATTTTCGATATTCCGAAGAACTGTGCGCCTACTGCGTAGAGATGACACGTTAGAACTGTGTTCGGAAGGAACTGGAGAAGAGTTTTTAATAAAATTGTTAACTTCCCTGCGCTTTGGGATTGACAAATTTTTAATTATTCTCTTTGAAATATTCCGCACAGAATCTGTTTTGTTAATTTCAATTTTTATCAACTCACAAACTTCATGTAAACCATCCACACTTATCAAACGGTTGACATTCTCCACATTTTGCTGAAATTCTTTTTCGAAAAATCCTTGAAATTTTCTTATATTTGTTTTTATTGCACTGAAGTGTGGCACAAACCGATACATAATTAGATGCAAATTTTCTAATTCTTGAGATCTACACGTGTTTATTTTTTCTAGAAGTTTTTTTCGCCCAATCCAAAATACCTCTGGCCATTTAAATTAGGTTTTCTGTATTCCAAACGCGTATAATATTTAGCTCGAAGGACCATTAATGTTGATACAAAAGCCGGGTATTTAATTTTGGACAACTTTATTTTTACAAATAAATTTAAAAGAAACGAAAAAATACATGTGCTTTTCTCCATTAAAAAGTCTAAAGGCCAATCTCCACACAGCCGACATCCTATTCTGATAAAAGTAAGGGATGCACTTATGCAAAATTTAGTTAAACAGAAAGGGAGAAACATTCATCCTACGAATTTTGTCGTCTTCTGCAGTTGAAATTTCCCCATCTGATTCTTCATCTGCCAGATGATTCCCCTCAAACGCAGATAAACTTGTTCATCTGATTTATGGGTTTTCATTTGCATTTGCATACTCTCACAATAATCATACACGATATCGTTGCACACTACAAAATTTTCTTATAGGAAGTTTTTCTATGACGAAATGATTTTTATGGTTTACACAAGTTAAATTTTTAACTTCTATACGAAGTATATAAAAAATAAAAAAATTTGTTTTGCAAATCTTCACGTTTTATAAGATTCTAAATGGTTTGCAATCATTTTTATCCAATGTCTGTCTGTCTGTATATCACAACAAATGTTGTGATTAACTAAGGACTACGTACACTCTGAATTCCCATATTCATATAGCTTTCTATTAGAAAGGCTTTCGGACGGTAACTTGAACATACGTATAGAAGTCTCGTCGTTTTGCATTACAGCTTGTTTTTAGATGTGATAGGAATTTAAGCCTTATGATAAAGTCTGAAAACACAATTTGGTACTACATTTTCCTATAAAATGGAAGGGAATGTTCATAATTTTCTCATAATATTATAAATTGTGTGGGGAGAGACCCTGATGTTTTTATTCGATCAATCCTAGCGTAAATTGCAAAAGTCCATCTCTTTCTACTTTTCTGATTTTTCTCGTCAGAATAGGAGTTCGGCTGTGTGGAGATTGGCCTTTACTCAATGCAAAAACAAAAATAATAAAAAAAAACAATTCAGCAAAACTAAAATTAGTGTTGCCAGTGCATACTTTGTCGTTCAATTCAAATAGAAGTGACAATCACCTATTCCATCAATCAAAGAGTTTATAAGCTCGTCCTCTGCTAACTGCAAATTATTTGCTAAACATAGTTTTTCATGAAATAAACTCCGCAAGATTCTATTGATACGAATTTTTTTTCATATCTAATTTATTTAGTGTGTTGTCAAAGATCGACTTTAGGTTACTTAATAAATCACTCAAAGTATGTGTTGCGCTCTAGAGTGGAACCAGCGAACTGCTTTACCATTGAAAACATCAACTTTCACTTCATCTTCTGGAATCTTGTATAAATTTTGAATATTTAGGATCAGTTGATTCCAAATTATAAAATTATCAATTATATTATCAATTATTATCGATGACATTTGTTGTTGATTTTTTTCGGTTATATAATCACTTTTTTCATTATCATTTTCTTTTTGAGTTAGCTTTTACTCCATTTTTAATAACTATATTTCTTTCTTTAGCAGGCCCAATTCCATTTTATTTGTACTATCACCTTTTTATTAGTTTAATTCTAGAAATAAAAATTACACTTATGGGATTTTAAGTCGTTAGGGTGTGTATTATCGTATTTCCCGCTGGGAAGAATTTCTTGACTACCCATTAGTTATTTGATTTCGGATGCCAAGATATAATTAAAATCACAGTTTATTATAATAGAAAAATTATAGGTTTTGTTTTGATTAAAAAAAATTTATTAGCAATTTTATTTTATTATTTAAATTTCAAATTGAACATAGCATTAAAATTGAATGAAACATTAAAATTGAACAAAACGTTAATGTCCTTTAAAAACGATTTAATTTATAAATTTATTAGCATGGATTAATTGAATCACCAATTTCGAAAAGAGCTCATGTCGGGTTTTTTTCAAAATCCAAATTTTTGCAGTTTTTTTATCTTCAGGTATAGACGCATGTTCCATGAGCAAAAGGGACTCATATCTGTTCTCCAAAGTGGAAAAAAATGCTTGTCTTTCTGGAGATGAGCCCTTTTCGAAATTGATTGAAGACATCTAGCTTATGTGAACTATTTCAAAGTCAATTTTAATTTGTCATTTGGGAGACCACAAATTGGCGCTCAAAATGCCAAAAAATTAACTAATAATTAAGAAATTAACTAATAGTTAAGAAATTAACTAATAGTTCATAAGGGTGTCCAAATTTTACTCTAAAATCAAAGAAATCACTGAAAAATCTCGAGTTGTTGGCAGTTTGGTTTGTAGTTTGATTATATACAGAATCTCCCACTGCCAGTTCTGCCCGTCCAGGAAGTATATTATTTCCGCCAATTAAGAATTTTGCGTGCATAATATGAAAATGGCGAAAGCAACTTTCTACTCCTACCACGAGGGTCAAGCCCTCAAAGGACCCAACGAAGTGGCATCATGTTTAAATGATTATATACGTGAAAACGTCTCTAAAGAAATAACGTAGTTGGACTTGTTCTGCGACGAATGTCGAAAGTTGAAAGTTTTCCTTTATTTTCCGCAAAGAGGCCACTCCTACAATGAATGTGACAATGATATTTTCTGATAAATAAACTGACTGTTTTATGATAAACATTCATATTATGCCCCTTTATTACTAAAACCACCTGCGTTCTTCAATCAATTTCATATCGGAAAACTGTAACAGCTGTTTTTTTCGGCACTCTTATTATAAAGAAAACCATTTCAGTATGTTATGACGCAGCCCAATGGTTAGCACTTTCGAAAAAAATTCCACTATTAAATTCCATACAATTTGGCAGAAATTCAGTTTTTTGTTTCCTGAACAATTTGAAAAAAACCGACATGAGCCCTTTTCGAAATTGGTGATTCAATTAATTGTAATTGTAATTTTTATATATCTGGGCTGCGTTCACTCACCAACTAAAAGTAACTAAAAGCGACTAAAAGTTACACTTTTGCGTTCACTGGTCAACTTTCTTTGACTACGATGACGTCATTACACCGACACTCTATCGTTCATTGGTTTACACCGGTGTCGATTTTAATAACTTTTTTCGACCAATGTCATGTGGTGTAGTCGATTATTGTCATTTCTATTTCGCCAGTTTGAATTCGAATTCAAAACAAATTTTTATGAATTCAGTATTTTTTTTTTATTATTTGGCAAATTTATAGAAAAATTATAGTTTTAGTAAGAAGTTTATATTCAATTCGTTGAATTATATTCGAAAAAAATTTAAAATATGTTATGTATTAAATTTATTAAAAAAAAGTGAAACCAAAAAAAATGTTCTTTATATAAATCTTTGTTACTAAATTAAATATTAATAATAAATAGATTTCATGAAAAAAATTTTAATAATTATAGTACATTAACTAACCTATAAATGCGTATTTTCTCCAAGTAGTACCAAGTAGACGTTAGTACCACAAAGTTTCATAAGGACTGACTATATAAAAATCAAAAATTAAAAAAACCGCTTAGAGCGAGACAGAATCATAATTTTATTTATAAACAAACTAACCCCCCGATTCTACATAACAGAAAATTAAGAGATCTCTTAACCTTTTAATTTTTAAAATAAGAGGCCATAGCAGAAATTGCTATTCTGGTTTAGAGATTTATGTAGAAATTTTAATATTAAGAGGATAAGAGGGTTTGGAGACTTCGTTGCCTTGGTTACAATAAAAATAATATTGAAACGTCAAAACTGTTAAATTCTTGAAAATGAATAATTCCGTATAAACAGAATTTATTAGTCCATCCAACGACTTATAAATATAACAAAATATATTAGAGGAACGATTTCTGTATTTATTTATAAATTTAAAAAATATGACAAAATGGACGAATTAAAAAATTTAAAAAGATTCGTGTGCTTTGAGGCACTTTATTTGCAACGTTTGTGCGTATGCGTCCCTTATGGCTGATCCTCTTAGGAATAAACTTGAATTACTTTAACAAATGCAAACAATTAAATTAAAACAAATGTTTAAATTATAAATTATTCACTTGACTTGGGCTGGTACATTATTCTCATCATGTTCACTATCACTTTCTTCATCAGCATCCAATTCAGTTTCAATGTTTAAATATTTTTTACTGTGGAGATAATTATAAAGTATAAAACAGGAATTTATAATTTTAGCTGCTTTTACAGGATGATAGTTAAAGGTTTTGTGTTTCAACAAGCAACCGAAAATTAACTTGAGAACTCCAAAGGATCTCTCAATGCAGTTACGTGAAGCAATATAATAATATAATCTAACGTCAGTTCAGTTAAGAGATTAAGAGGAAGTCGACGATGTCCTCTAAAGTTAAGAGGTTTTTCGATTAAAAACTTCTCTTAACCTGTTATGTAGAATAGAAAAATCTATTAAAAGAACTCTCCAAAAAAATTAAGAGATCAGCTGATTTTTCAAGTCTCTTAACTGATTAACCGGAATAGCAAAATCTATTAATTTTCAGTTAACAGGTTAAGAGCTCTTAACCTCTTATGTAGAAAAAGTTAAATATAAAATAACTTTTTAAGCAAATATCACTCGATAACAATTTAAATATTGAATATATATACATATGTCTAAAAATTTTATTGTTGATTTTAAATTGTAAACCAATGGTTCAACATAACTGTTACATTTTACAAATAAATAGTTTAAAATTGCTAATATTTTTCCCGGGAACTTTTCAATATTTCCGCTAGAAATAGGAAATAAAAAAAAAAGTAAAAATTTCCCTAGAGTGACCCCCGTGACGGCCTGCAAGGGGTCCATGTCAGCGAGAAAAAAATTTGGGGGTCCATAAAACGAAAATGGGAGTCAACATTAGTGGATCTCATATAAGCAGGTCGTGACATTAATTTGGCATTCCATGAATGGAACAATCCCCATACACAGATAGTACCTATTTACTTACATAATACTACCTTATAATATAAAGACATATAACTATTTACATACATTCTACATAAATTAAAAAATTACCTATGAAGTAAAAATTTTCAAAACATAAATGTTCTTGAAATGTGAAGAAGAATTATATTAAAATTTAAGTAATTAGGTATATTTTGTGATATATGAAACTGTTTAAGAATTACGCACTACTACGGTTTTGTAAGTTGTTGCCCTCCGCTTTGTGGTCGCCATACAATTTGAACTTTTAAAAACTTGCACATAATGGTATACCGGTATCATCATGTTACACATATACGCGCAGTAGAAATTCTTGTCTATTCCAATATACAATTTACAACGTTGCATAACATCTTACATAATATTTATGATCTTGGGTGGTATATTCACTTTTAGCCCTTTCAAAGTGAGTAGCACTATACCAGCTGTCAAAAATACATTTGAATCACCAATTTCGAAAAGGGCTCATGTCGGTTTTTCAAATTGTTCAAGAGACAGAATAAACTGAATTTCTGCCAAACTATATGGAATTTAAGACCGCAAATTTTTTTTAAAGTGCTAACCATTGGACTGCATCAAAACATACTGAAATGGTTTTCTTTATTACAAGAGTGCCGAAAAAACAGCTATTAGAGTTTTCCGAGATGAGTCCTTTTCGAAATTGATTGAAGAACTCAGGTGGTTTTAGTAATGAAATGGCAAAGAAAGAATGTTTATCATAAGATAGTCAATTTATTAATCAGAAACCATCATTATTACAATCATTGTACGAGCCACTGCGGAAAATAAAGAAAACTTTGAACTTTCGACTGACTAATTGTTTTTGTTTTTTCCCGAACATTAGTCGCAGAACAAGTGGAACACTTTTATTTCTTCAGGAACGTTTTTACGAATATAATCATTTAAACATGATACGACTTCGTTGGGTCATTTGAGGGCTTGAACCTCGTGGTAGGAGTAGAAAGTTGTTTTCGCCGCTGTCATAGTTGGCGGAAATAAAATACTTCCTGGACGGGCAAAACTGGCAGTGGGGGTTTCTGCATATAATCAAACTCCAAACCCATGATAGTGGTACCAACCACTTGAGAGTTTTCAGTGATTTCTTTGATTTCATAGTAAAATTTGGACGCCCTTATGAACTAGTAGTTAATTTCTTGACTATTGTTAGGCCAACTGGCTTTAACAACTAATTTTAATTATCATTTGTTATTTATAATTAGTTTCATTTTTGTTCTTTAATTTGTTGTTTTCAAATGTACCGCCAATTTTGTTTAGTAACTCATAATGCAACGATTGCACTGACAATACCAATCGTTCCATTATGACTTTACCTAAGAATTGTTTCTTTTTTACCGTTGGCGATACAATTATAGTTAGTCTTTCTTTTCGAGTCATACACTACTGTCGTTCAAATATTGTCGAAATAACCAACCAAAATCCAGATCAAATACAAATTTTAAATTACAAAAAATATAAGTTTTTTTTTCTATTTTCTTCCTAAAAAATATTAAATCGGGGCATAAACTAATGTCCCTTAACATTTGGCGACCGTGACAGGACATTCGTACTTTGTAATTTTGGACAATTTGATTTGATTTGGCATTTGGTGGTTTCGTGGAAACATGCGAAAAATAATTTGCACATATCGTCACATCAGTTACTTTGATTCATCGAATATAATCTTAATCGGAGATTATTTATTTTGGTAATTATAATATATACTTTTCGAAAACTCTTTCTCGTCGTTTTTTTGCATATTATAATAGTTCGTGAAAATTCCTTTGAGTAACGGTGCAAAAACAGTTATTTCGTCGGGTGATTAAATTTTGGACAAAACCGGTAAAAAAAAACCGTAGTAAATTCGTGGCAAAATCTAACAAAGGAACTTTAAATTTGTGTAACAAAAAACTTAAAAAAAATATTTCATTGTCTTCAACAAGCAACGTTTATTGTTGAATATATTTTCGTTTATCGTTTGGAGCAATGCCAAACTCTGATGAAAATCCAATACCGAAGAAGGATGAGTCGGCTTTGGATTCCATTTCTATAAAAAACAAATTAGAAGATTTAAAGAATCAACGGGCCGCAACCAAGGGCTGCATCACTAGGATTAAAACGTATATTAACAAAACCGACACGTTGTCACAAACCGAATTAGAGGGCAGGCTTGGTATCTTGGAGTCCTATTGGAAACTATTACTAAGTCATCAGGCAGCAATTGAAAGATTGATTCCCAATGATCCTGCAAATGAAACAGTTCGTGGTGATCTCGAAGATTTATATTGTGAAGTTAAATCTAAAATACTTTCACTAATGGCTGGTAGTAGAAGGTTAAGTTCGTTTGAAAATCCCAATGCATCAATGTTTCTGGCAAACGCTTCAAAGTCAAATTTGCCCAGACTGAAACTACCAATATTTTCTGGTAAATATTCAGATTATCCTAATTTCATCACTATGTTTAACAAATTGGTTGGTGATGATGAAAATATTTCGATTCCGGAAAAGTACAATCATTTGCGAAATTGTCTAACGGGTGCTGCTTTACGCGTAATTGACGCACTGGGCAATTCTTCAGTACATTATTTGAATGCATTGGTCGCATTAAAAGAAAGATTTGATAATAAATGTTTAATTTTTCAAGAACATATTACAGATATATTTGACATTCTGTTATGTAAAAATTCTTTTGATACTTTCAAACTGGCTCTTTCCAGAATCTGAATATTAAAGATTTGTGATCGAACAATGTTTTATTTTCTTTGTTGGGTCGTTCAAACTTATCTTTGTTGGTGGGTGTTCCACCGCAGGAGTTCAATTTGAGTTTTGTATTAAAAGCTCTTTCGAAATATTCTCCTCTTTTGAGAAACTTCGTCGTTTTCAAAGAGGGAAAAATCGATTGGGCGGAGACTTGCGATGGAACTCACGTTGTATATAATAAATATGAGATAATTTAAATCAAACTTACATAATTTTTTCTGCTCTTCTGGCTATTACGGAAATTTCTCTTTGGCACAGAACTAACACGTTAAATCAAAACACTTTTTTTTGTTCTTATATATATTACTTTTATTTTTAAAACACTTCAGTTCCGGGTAATAATTTTTCTTTTGCTTGGTTTACAATAATACTTTGATTTAATAATTTTTCTTTTTACTTGGTTTACAATTCACTTAGGAAAATCTAACTTTGATGTAATAATTTTTCTTTTGCTTGGTTTATAATTCACTTAGAAGACTAATACTTTGATTTAATAATTTAACTTTTTACTTGGTTTACAATTCACTTAGAAGACTAATACTTCGATTTAATAATTTTTCTTTTTACTTGGTTTACAATTCACTTGGGAAAATCTAACTTTGATTTAATAATTTTTCTTTTTCTTGGTTTACAATTCACTTAGAAGACTAATACTTTGATTTAATAATTTAACTTTTTACTTGGTTTACAATTCACTTAGAAGACTAATACTTTGATTTAAGAATTTAACTTTTTACTTGGTTTACAATTCACTTGGGAAAATCTAACTTTGATTTAATAATTTTTCTTTTGCTTGGTTTACAATTCACTTAGAAGACTAATACTTTGATTTAATAATTTAACTTTTTACTTGGTTTACAATTCACTTAGAAGACTAATACTTTGATTTAATAGTATAATTTTTTACTTTAACAACTGGCGTTTTTCGCCTAGGTGCGTTGTACTTTATTTAACTGACCAAAAATAACTCACTGTTAACTGTTCTCCGCGTATCCGATGTTTTTTAGAACTCCCTTTTGATTATTCAAGGCAGCCTTTTTATAGCTAGAAAATTACGTACTTTGCACCTAGTGTTCCATTTAAGTTTCAGCAACGTTGCTGTGTTGCAACCGTCCTGATTTTCTTTCGATTTGGAAACTTTCAACATCAATTTCGAAATGCACCAAATGTTAATGCATTTCGCAATTGGTTATTTTCCAATAATTTTATTGCTGATAGTGCAAAGTACAATTTTCGCTGAAAAAATAAATAATGTTCCGAAACTTTTTAGTTTACAGAAAACATTATTGTTTTCAAAAATATTGCGGAACATTTCTTTGGTTTACAACAACATTTGAGGTTTCCGAAACATATTAGTTTCAAGAAACATGTTGTTGCGAAGTGCGTTACTCTTTGGAGGGATGTAGGTAATGTTTTGTTACATAACAATTCCCAAGGTAAATAAAGGTTCTTCAAGTCAGCTGAGAAATTTAGTCGACACTTTCAATGCTCATTTAAGTGCTTTAAAAACTATTGGATCGGAAAGGGATATAATGAATGCTTTAATTGTTCACGTAGCAGCGTCAAAGTTAGATTCCGATTCTCAATCGAAATGGGAAGAGGCAATCGATTATGGAAAGCTTTCTTCTTGGGATGACTTATCAGTTGTGTTAAATCGTCGTTGTCAATTTCTAGAAATTAGAGAAGGTAATTCGTTTAAATGTGTATCAAATGATCAAAATTCATTTCGTCGTCATCAACACAAAGGTTCTTCGGAATCTCAAAACCGCAAATCATTAACAGTAACAGTTGTTAACACTAATTGTATGTTATGTGCAAGTGCCAGCCATAAAATCAGCAGTTGCACACAGTTTAATCAGTTGTCAGTATTGGATCGATTTTCTGAAGTTAAGAAATTATCGCTGTGCATAAATTGTCTCAGGTCGGGTCATACTGTCAAACATTGTAAATCATCTAAATGTCGAGTATGTCAAAAGTCACATCATACACTTTTACATCGCTATACTACTGAACGTAATCGTTCATCATCAGCAGCAGTAGCGCCAATTGATATTGCCTCAATTGATTCAAATTCATCTATGCATGCTGCATCTACTCGACAAATATCATCAAAAAATGATCATGTGTTTCTGGCAACTGCAATAATAGAAATAAAGGATCGATCAGGTAACTATCAGGAAACCCGTGCTTTGCTGGACTCAGCTTCCCAGTTGAATTTTATCACAGAACGCTTGGTTCAATTATTAAATTTAAAAAGAAATTGTATAGATGGTGATGTCAATGGTATTGGTGAGGTGGGGACAAAGGTGAAACATGAAACTTTTGCAATGGTAAAATCTAGATTAAATAAATTCGAAACAAGTCTACATATGTGGATCGTTCCGTCAATTACAAATATGCATCCCAACAACAAGATTGATATTACTAGATGGAAAATTCCAAAGAACATTGAATTAGCGGATCCTAGGTGTAATAAACCTGAAAGGATTGATATCCTTATCGGAGCGGATACATTTTCGATCTCCTCTCAGTTGGACAAATTAACAGGTCAATTGAAAAGTCCCCGGCCTACCATAGTAAAACACATTTTTTTTGCAAAACTCGTTTTTTTTATTCAACACAATTCCCTTCAAGGGTGATACACTGATTATAGCGACCCTCCAACTTTTCGATACCATTTTTGTAGTACGATTTCAAAATAGGCCTCAGTTTCGGCGATCACCTCTTCATTCGACGAAAATTTCTTCCCAGCAACCATTTTTTTGAGATCTGAGAGCAGGAAATAGTCGCTGGGGGCCAGATCTGGAGAATACGGTGGATGCGGAAGCAATTCGAAGCCCAATTTATGGATTTTTGCCATCGTTTTTATCGACTTGTGACACGGTGCATAGTTTTGGTGAAAAATGAATTTTTCTTCATTAAACCAGGTCTTTTCTCGCGAATTTTTACATCCAATTGGTCCAAAAGGTTACAATAATAATCTGAGTTTATTATTTTACCACTTTGGAGGTAATCCACCAACAAAATTCCTTTTGCATCCCAAAAAACTGATGCCATAACCTTCTTCACTGATCTTTGGGCCTTAACCCTTTTTGGAGCCGAATTATCGGTTTTTTGATTTTGCTTTCGACTCAGTATCATAGTGATAGATCCAAGTCTTATCCGTAGTGATGAATCCGCGCACAAAATCAACTTTATCCTTTCGAAAATTCTCCAAATGTTCTTGAGAAAGTCGCATTTGCATGTGTTTTTGTTCCATTTTTCGGAAATGCGGCAGCCACTTTGCACAGAGCTTTTTGAAACCTAAAACTTCAGCTAAGATGTGATGTACTGGTCTATTTGAGATGCCTAGGGTGTCAGCTACCTTATCCACAGCCACTCGTCTGTCTTCCGAAACCATATCCTGTATTTTTTGTATCTTTTCTGTTGTTGGTACACTTTTTGGATGTTCTTGACATGGATCGTCTTCAAGGCTTGTACGACCAGATTTAAAAAGGCACTCCATTATCCAACGGTGGATTTCGAAGGTGAAGAGTCCGGATAATAATTAGCCAAGTTTTCGTTTCAACGGTATTTTTTTGGCCATAAAGCAATGTTTAATCAACACGCGAAATTCCTTTTTATCCATTTTCTTCACATTAACAAAAGTTGCTTCACTCAAAATGCTATAATTCACAAACTAATGATCCGACAGGTGTGAAGTTTATACACGCGTCTTTTGAAGGCTAGGGCTAACTAAAAATCATATGGATTTAATTCTAGTACCGCCATCTATGTGTCAGGTCGGGGACTTGTCAATTGGCCTGTTAAGTTAGGCAACAATTTGCCTACCATTCAAAAAACATTATTTGGATGGATCGTATCAGGTCGGTATACTATTCATCCAGTCGTTAAACAAATATGCAGTCTTGTTAGTAAGGCAGAACTAGTAGAAGCAGATACACGGTTGGGCAATCTCGTAGAAAAATTCTGGGATATTGAAGAGATTCCCATTAGTTATTCCAAATGGAATACTGAACAACAAAATTGTGAAACTCTGTTTTCTGAATCTATTCAGCACCGTGATGGTCGTTTAATGGTCAAGCTGCCATTCAAATCTTCTACAAATCAACTGGGCGATTCAATCGGAATTGCAAAAAGTAGATTTTTATCGTTGGAAAAAAGATTAGATCGTAATATTCCTCTGAAGATGCAATATTCGTCATTTTTTCACGAATACTTATCGTTAGATCATATGGACCTTTCATCTTTTGAAGAAATGCCAAATCGGCATTATGTTATACCACATCAATGTGTAATTCGTCCAAATAGCTCCTCAACAAAATTGCGGGTTGTGTTCGATGCGTCTTGCCGCACAACATCAAATGTCTCATTGAACGACATATTATCAGTTGGACCTACAGTACAAAATGATTTGTTTTCAATAATTTTCAAATTTCGTTGTTTCAGATACGCTTTAACCGCAGACGTGTCTAAAATTTATCGACAAATCTTAGTATATCCAGAGGACAGACACTTTCAATACATTATTTGGAGAGAATGCAAAGATCATCCTCTCCAGTTATTTCGTTTAAAAACAATTACTTATGGAACTGCGTCAGCACCATACTTGGCAACAAGATGTTTGAATTATTTAGCTGATAAATTTGCAAGTAAATATCCTGTGGGCTCAAAAGTTATTAAAGAATCGTTTTACGTGGATGATCTCATCGCTGGAGCAGATAGTTTAAATATGGTTTTCCAAATTCAAAATGAGGTCACAAATATTCTAAAATCAGCTAAATTATTACTTTGTAAATGGTACTCTAATGACCATTCTATTTTAGAGAAAATTCCAGAAGAAGATCGCGAAAGGCCATTAAAGATCAATGATTCAGATATCATCAAGACACTTGGAATTATTTGAGAACCTACCACAGATGACTTCAGATTCAATTATCAAAGTAATTTTATCAAATCGTCAAAAACGTCCAAAAGATCTGTACTATCAGATTTAGCACGTCTGTTTGATCCTCTAGGATTAATAAATCCTGTCGTTGTAATTGCAAAATTGTTCATGCAAGAGCTTTGGCTGCTCAAACTATCATGGGATGAATCGCTTCCAGTTGAGCATCACGAACGGTGGTGTAAATTCAAAGAAAACCTTAAAGGTTTAAACAATATTCGAATTGCTAGATTTGTTTTAACTATACAAGACGCTGCCCGTATTGAAATACATGGATTTTCAGATGCATCCAGTAGAGCATATGGTTGCTGTATTTATGTCCGTTGCCTCACTTCAACGAGTAAAATCACAGTAAAGTTACTAAGTGCAAAATCGAAAATTGCTCCAAGCAAGAGAACTCGTACTCTTCCAATGTTAGAACTTCTTGGGGCAGATTTATTATCAAAATTATGGTCAAAACTAAAATTATGTTTTCCAAAACCTATTAATAATATTTATTTTTGGACTGATTCTAAAATAGTCTTGGGTTGGTTGGGTTCCCATGCTTCTAAATGGAAGGTTTTAATTGCAAACCAGGTTACTTCAATTCAGGAGTTGACAGAAGATGTAGAGTGGAAGCATGTTCCTAGCAAAGAAAACCCAGCTGACATTGTTTCTCGTGGAACTTTGCCTTCAGAATTAATAAATAGTATATGGTATTCGGGCCCAGATTTTTTATACAAACCGCCTGATTTATGGCCGCCGCAAAAACGTCTAACTTGTATCGATCTACCAGAGCAACGACAACTAACCAAGAAATCGCTCACGGCACTGATAGTTACTAGTCATGAAACAATGTTAACAAACATTTATAAAATCAATAATTTTCTAAAAAATCGTCGAATTTATGGATATGTTTATCGATTTATTTCCAATTTACGATCAAAAGTTTCAAAAAATAAACTCAACTTAGGAATTCTTTCATCTGAAGAATTGGACTGTGCCTTCTTGAAAATTGTCTTCATGATTCAACAGCATGAGTTTAGAGACGAGATAAAACAACTAAGCAATAATAAACCATGTGGTTCGCCTAGCCGCATACAATGTTTGAATCCATTTATGGATTTCGATAGCAATCTATTAAGAGTTGGTGGACGACTTCTACATGCTAAATTGCCTTATGATGTTAAATGTCCAATTTTGTTGCCAAAAAATAATCCTTTCATCAAGTCATATATAAAGTTTCTTCATTTTAAACACTTTCATGCAGGTGCTCAGGCTTTGGTTTCCGTCTTCAGACAGCGGTTTTGGATAATCAATGCTCGAGATTATACACGAAAAATAGTAAGAAGCTGTCTTCACTGTTTCCGTTATCGACCGAAATTGCTTCATCAAATCATGGGTAACCTACCTGCCGATCGTGTCAATATATCGTCGCCTTTTTCAATAGCAGGCGTGGATTTTTGCGGTTTGGACTAGCCATGGAGTCAGAGGCAAACGTCATTAAAAATCATATATCGCAGTATTTATTTGTTTCGTTTCAAAAGGAGTTCATCTTGAAGTGGTATCGGATTTGTCTGCAAACGCTTTCATCGCATCATTAAAAAGATTCATCAGTCGCCGCAGTTTGTGCAGGAAATTATATTGCGACAACGCCACTAACTTTGTCGGGGCTAGACGATGTCTTGCTCAATTTCGTGCAGAATTTTTGAAACAATCTGTCCAAAATGAAATAATAACTTGGTGTGCAGAAAATTCTATTGAGTTTCGTCATATTCCACCCAGATCCCCCCACTTTGGAGGCATTTGGGAATCAGCAGTAAAATCCGCAAAATCGTTACTGTATCCAACACTTCAAAGTTCTCATTTAACTTTCGAGGAACTTACTACAGTATGTACTCAAATCGAAGCCATTCTAAATTCTCGTCCGATAACACAACTTTCAAATGATCCAAATGATGAAGAAGCTTTAACGCCATCGCACTTCTGGAATCAAAGACCGTTAGAAACATTTGTTGAACCACAGTCAACGTCAAAAAGTTCATATTTGACTAAATGGCAGAGAATCTCATCAATACAACAATACTTCTGGCGAAGATGGTCGTCAGAATACATTACATCACTACAGAAACGTTTGAAATGGCAAACATCCTCGTCAAATCTTCTAATCGGGAAACTGGTACTAATTCACGAAGACAACCTACCGCCACAAAAATGGTTACTTGGACGAATCATAGATATTAATCCTGGCAAAGACTCAAAGGTTCGAGTCGCAGATGTCAAGACCAAAACAGGTGTTCTCCGTCGATCTATTCACAAGCTTGCGATGTTGCCGGTAGACGAAGAAGTTGAGAGTATTTCGTAGAATCTCTCAAGGTGGGCGGCATGTTAAGCCAACTGGCTTTAACAACTAATTTTAATTATCATTTGTTATTTATAATTAGTTTCATTTTTGTTCTTTAATTTGTTGTTTTCAAATGTACCGCCAATTTTGTTTAGTAACTCATAATGCAACGATTGCACTGACAATACCAATCGTTCCATTATGACTTTACCTAAGAATTGTTTCTTTTTTACCGTTGGCGATACAATTATAGTTAGTCTTTCTTTTCGAGTCATACACTACTGTCGTTCAACTATTGTCGAAATAACCAACCAAAATCCAGATCAAATACAAATTTTAAACTACAAAAAATATAAGTTTTTTTTTCTATTTTCTTCCTAAAAAATATTAAATCGGGGCATAAACTAATGTCCCTTAACAACTATTAATTAATTTCTTCGCATTTTGAGCACACTTCAAATGGTGGTCTCCAAAATTACAAATTAAAATTGACCTTGAAAGAGTTCGCATAGGCTAGATGTCT
The DNA here is from genome assembly GCA_963422695.1 of Xylophagus ater. NCBI lineage: Eukaryota > Metazoa > Arthropoda > Insecta > Diptera > Xylophagidae > Xylophagus > Xylophagus ater. Next base: position 27,728,544 of record OY730485.1, on the reverse strand, counting down.
TGAATTAGTTTCGAAAAGGTCTCATCTCCAGAAGGACATGCATATTTTTCCACTTTGGAAAACACAATATGAGTCCTTGTTTCTCATGGAACATGCGTCTATACGTGAAAAAAACAGACATGAGCCCTTTTCGAAATTGGTGATTCAATTGATGTTGATGAATTTGCAAAAAATTAATATAGGTAAGCAGGGGGTCTACCCAAAACCGAAAAACATGGCAAGTGGTCCACTAGACAAAAAATTTGGGAACCTCTGCTCTAGGCATACTTGTAAAGCAACTCAATTTAGTTTTAATTTTATTTTCATTAGTTTTTACTTGTTAATATTTAAATTATAGAAATTATTCTTTCTACCATGTAAAATTATATTATTTTAAATTGTATATAATTATTAGTTTTTCATTATTATTGAAAATTTTTTATCGATATTTTTATAAATAAATTATTCTAAAATTATAAAATTTTGTTTTAATAAATTTCATTTAGATTGACGTGATTATTTTAAAAATAAAAAACAATATTGTCAAATCTATACAAATAAAATTGTAAATGTTCGTTTGTTCAAAATCGCTAATCTTCGAAAGTTCTTCACTGATTGCTTTGAAATTTTGACAGAACGTTGCATTCGAATACTTTTTATATTACCTGTGTGAAACCTATGACATGCTTTTTCATGCATATCCATCGACAATATACCAGGCATCATGTATACATAATAGTACGCAAAGCATCGTGATTACTCACGCACATACATCAATAAAGCATGATGTCATTCCCACGCATAATAATAACGATTGATGTCAGTTTGCATTTAGCTTCCAAGGAGTAAACATCGCAGTGCAATGAATATTTATGAAAAAGTGTAGTGCGCAAAAACTTTTCTTCTGTTTTTTCATTTCGTTGGAAAGAATTAACGGTTTTCTTTCTTCGACCTTTTTGTTTTTCATTTCTTCAATTTTGATGATATCGTTGGTTTGAAAATTCCTTTAATTTCTTCGTTTTCATTATCATCGTAGGAAATTTGGCGTTCAAAGAATTTTCTTTGACATCGACAACGCTAGTTAGCTCTTATGACCTGAATAATCATGAGACTCAGTGGCCCCAATACTTTTCATTTCCTTTCTTTGCCTTTGATAGCGTTCGTTTTTCGTAGCATCGTTGCAAAATAAAATTTTTTCTTCGTTTTTCTTAGCATCGTTGGGAAATTACATTTTCTCTTCGTTTTTTCGTTGCATCGTTGGAAAATAACACTATTTCTTCATTTTCCATACCATCGTTGGAAAATAACATTTCTTTCTTCGATTTTCGTAGCATCGTTTGGAAATATACGTTTTCTCTTCGCTTTTTCGTAGCATCGTTCGAAAATTATTTTACTTAAATCACGACTTCTAGGTTTTCCTCCCCTTTTCATAAAGTGGGTAAATTCCTACCTTTCTGGTAGACGCTATCGGGTTCTTTTCCGTTCTATCGAGTCTGATCCTTTGATTGCCCATTCTGGAGTCCCTCAAGATAGTCATTTGGGACCTATCTTATTCATCATCTCTATTAATGATGTTACGTCTATTATCAAGTATTCGGAGATTACAATTTACGCTGACGACATGAAAATTTCCAAAGTAATCTCCTCTTTACAGGATTGTCACTTACTTCAGGCTGATCTTGATAAATTTACTCTTTGGTGTACAAATATTTGACTTCTCACTTAATATTAAAAAGTGTGAAACAATAGCATTTACGCGGAAACGTAGCAAAGTCTTATTGGGTTACACTTCAATGGGAAACTCTATTTCGAGAGTTGATTTTATTAGAGATTTAGTTGTCAGATGTGATAGCGAGCTTAATTTTCGTTGTCACATTGATACAATTATCAACAAAGCTTCGTCAATGCTGAACTTTATCAAACGATGGTCTAAAGAGTTCTCTGACCCATATATTACTAAATCTCTATACATTACCTTTGTAAGACCGGTGCTTGAATACGCCATTCAAGTTTGGTCTCCGTACCATAAAATACCTTGGAGCAATGCTATTAATCTCCCTCCTTACCTTGATCGTTTAAAGCTGATTAATCTTCAGACTTTGCAGAAACGGCGCGAAATAGCTGACATAGTCTTCATTCATCAAATTCTTGTTGGTGCCATCGAGTCTTTGAGCCTTCTCGAACGCATACAATTTAAAGTTAACGCGCACTCACTAAGAAGTGTAAGCCTATTTATGATCGACTGTCATCGTGCTGACTATGGAAGGTTTGAACCAGTTGCTAGAATGTTACAGAGTGTAAACAATAACTTTTCGCTAAGTAAGTAGAAACTGAAGAGTCAGCTGGTCACTGACTCTGCAGTCTTATCGGATATGTAACCTCTCCTGCTCAACTTTCTGTATTCTATTGGTTGTTGGCCATATGAATTTTTCTTTTTTAACAGGGTCTGACTAACATAATAATAATTAGTTATATGTATTATTTTATTTTGTATCGGTGAATGGATGATGGATTTATGGTGGTAGGTTGAAGGTGGCGGTCGGTGATGGTATTTTTTTTTCCTTTCCATTAATTTACCTCTCTGCCGCACTAATATTCCTCAAACCCCTCCTCCCTTCCCGACACTAATGATGAGATGATAGCGTATACATTCGATTTATCGTTTATTTGATATTATTATGAATGATATTGCTGGCTTGTAATAAGCAAACTGAAGTGTCAAAAAAATAAATAAAATAAATAAAAGTGTTATCATTTTATAACATCGAACCAAAGGGGTAGATCGCAAATTTATATAGTTTTGAATACAGGAAAAAGAAGAGGCTGCATCAAAAGTCAACTAACATATGATAAATTATCGATTTCAAAATGAAACAAAATTCAGAAAATCCATATATAAGAAATTGAATAATATTGTAATAATACCTATACCGAATGTTAAGATTTCAAAAGGCTGAAATCTTAACATGGACTTTTATTAATTTACTTGTTTCAAATATTATTTTTTATTCTCAGTAGCCTGAGATTTTCAATTTCTTTGGTTTTTTGTTTAATAATTTTAATGTAAAAAAATTCGTCAAACAATTCGGTTTGAATTATTGTAATTTTCGCATTAAAACGATTCGGTTTGTTTTATTATCTTATATTTATATAATTATTCATTAAAACCTCAAGCTTGTAATCGATTTGTATTTTATTCTAAAATATAATAAAATTGAAAGAAATAGTTGTTATAAAAATAACCAAATTTTTATTTCTGATTTCATTTCGATTTTCGCTCAATCTCTTCGCTACAATCTTCAAAAACGCTTGAAGATTCAACATTGGTCCTTCGAGGTCGGATAACGGTGTCGGTTTCAGTTAGTGAAGAAATAAACTGTACCAATTTGTGAACCGTTATATAACATTTTGTGTGCACAATATTACATTTATTTGATACCGGAAATTCATTTGCCAAAATGGCTGAAGTGTCAAATCTTAGAGTCCGTCGGGGAATTGTTAAAGGGCAATTAACCAAGCTTCTAACATATGTTGACACGAAATCCAAATCAGCCAACCGATTTGAACTAAAAACTAAATTGGATCTTTTGGAAACATATTTCTCACATTTTAATTCTATTCAATCCGAATTAGAATTGATTGATGAGAACGAAATTACTGCAACCAATCGTGAACAATTTGAAGAAACATTTTTCCAGTTAAAGTCCATTCTTCTTGCTTTAATTGAAGAAAAGACACCAAACCTATCTTCAGATATCTCAAAACAAAGAGAATCATTTTCATACGGACATTCTGAAAGTGTTTCCTTGCCGAAGCTAAAATTACCAACATTTTCCGGTGTCGCAACAGAATGGATGGATTTCATTGGAATTTTCGAAACGTTAGTAGACAAGAACGAACATCTTTCGGAAATTGAGAAATTTCAACATCTTCGCAATTGTTTGGCTACTTCTGTTTTTACTACAATCAAGGCATATGAAAATGTTCCACAGAACTACACAAAGGCATTAGCTTGCCTTAAAGCTCGCTATGGAAATAAAAGGTATATTTATCAGGCACATATTAATGAAATTTTTGGCTCACAGACAGCATCGAAAATCACTGCTGAAAGCTTACGGCATCAAAATGATATCATCAGTTCGCATATACGCGCTTTGCTGACTATTGGAACAAAAGAACAGATTGCTGACGGTCTTCTATTACATATTTTAGTTGGAAAATTGGATTACCAAACGCAATTGAAATGGGAAGAAGAAGTTGCATTCAAATCAAATGCTGCAAAATTAAAATTTGAACATGAAACAAGTGACAGCAAGGCAGTTTTTGATTTCTTTCTGCCAACCTGGGAACAATTTTCTGAATTTTTTGAACATCGTTGCCAAACTTTAGAGTTCATAGAAGCAAATCGCACACAGAAATACAGCAGCAATCAAATATCGCCTACAAATTCTAAAAGTCAACAAAATAAAATCAAATCTGGTAATTCATCATCCTTCATTTCAACAGAACAAAATAGTAGTTGCATATTTTGTTCTAAACCATGGCATTCGCCATTTTCGTGCCAAACATTTACAAGTTTATCTCCAAAAGAGAGATTTAACCAAGCAAAAGAATTGAAACTTTGTATCAATTGTTTAAGAATTGGTCATACCGTGAAATTTTGCAACTCAAGCAAATGTCAACGTTGTTTAGGAAATCATCATACTTTGCTCCATTTGAATGCATCCCCTGAAGCAACCATTGAAAGTTCATCTTCAAATAGCAATAGTGTATCCTCACACCAAAATTTCGTGGCAACAAATGAACCAAGTATATCTAATTTAGATTTTTCAAACACAACTAATGTTCTTTACAGCTCAAATAAAATTACAAATAATGATAACAGCTGTAGAAATTCAAAGTTCATTATATTGGCAACTGCTCTTATTGAGGTTATTAACGACAAAGGTAAAGCATTGACTTGCAGAGCATTATTAGATTCCGCTTCGCAGCTAAACTTTATTTCTGAAAAACTTTCTCAACAACTTGGTTTAGAAAAGTGTAAAATTCAAAAACCTATTTCTGGAATTGGAAATGTAAACACCAGTGCATCATTTTCAACTAACATCACTATTAAATCACTTCATAATGATTTCACAGCGAATCTAGAAACGTTAGTATTACCAAAAATAACTGGTAACCATCCTGATCGTGTTGTTGATAAGGACAAATTTAATATTCCACAAAATATAAACTTGGCTGATCCATTGTATTATCAACCACAAGCTATTGATATCCTCATTGGGGCTGGTTTATTTTTTGATTTATTATGTGTCGGACAAATCAAGTTTGGACCAAATTATCCTGTTTTGCAAAAAACTGTTTTGGGATGGGTAATTTCTGGAAATATTCCAGACCAAAACAATTATTCGCTTTGCGCCACCTATATTAAAGGTCCGACAGATGATGATCAAATCGATAGTGTTTTATCTAAGTTCTGGGAAATCGAGAATCCAGTTGTTCCAGTTCAAAATTTCACAGTCGAGGAATTAGCGTGTGAAGAACATTTCACAAATAATACAAGGCGCAATGATGAGGGTCGATATATAGTTCGCTTACCTTTTCGAGATGACCCTACAAAATTAGGGGATTCTTTCAACACTGCTTTTAAACGTTTTAAAAACTTGGAAAGAAGAATAAATAAACTTCCTGAAGTAAAAAAGGATTATGTAAACTTCATAAATGAATATCAGTATCTAAATCACATGGAAGAAATTACTAAGTCTGATTTAAATTCACCATTTTTCTTCTTACCACATCATTGTGTCATTAAGGCTGAAAGCACAACTACAAAATTGCGTGTAGTCTTTGATGGCTCATGTAAAACTACATCAGGAAATTCGTTAAATGATATTTTAATGAATGGTCCAACTATTCAAAATGATTTGTTCTCTATTATTACTCGTTTTCGTTTACATCGATATGTAATAACCTCAGATATAGTTAAAATGTATCGGCAAATTTTAGTTGATCCTCAAGATAGAAATTTTCAATGCATCTTATGGAGAACAAGTCCTGATGATAATTTAAAAATATTTCGACTCAATACTGTAACATATGGAACCACATCAGCAGCCTTTTTAGCAATTAGAAGTCTAGTACAGCTCGCTAAAGATGAAGAGAGTAACTACAGAATAGGTGCTAAAACAGTTCTTCAAGATTTTTATGTTGACAACTTAATGAGCGGCTCAGATACAATAGAAGAAACCATCGAAATCAAAAATGAAGTCAGCTCGCTTTTGCTGAATGGTGGATTCACATTAAAAAAATGGTGTTCCAATGATGAAAGTATACTTGCTGACATTCCAGATGAAGATTTGGAGGTATTAATGGAACTTAACAATGACAGTGTCATAAAGGTTCTTGGTTTACTATGGAATCCAAAGGGGGACTATTTTTCTTTTTATTATAATCCTATTAATAATAAAAATGTCATAACTAAAAGATCTTTACTTTCAGAGGTAGCAAGATTCTTTGATCCACTTGGTTTTATAAATCCAATCATAGTTTTAGCGAAAATATTTTTACAGCATCTTTGGAAAATGAAAGTAAATTGGGATGAAAGTCTTCCTCAAGATGTAGTAACGCAATGGGAAACTTTTAAACAACAACTTCTACTTATAAACAAAATTAAAATTCCTCGTCATGCTATTATAAGCAACTCTCAAATTCAAATTCATGGATTCTCAGATGCCAGTGAAAAGGCTTACGGTGCGGTAATATATCTTCGAAGCAGAAGTGATTATGAAACAACTAAAACCCAGCTTTTATGCGCCAAGTCAAAGGTGGCACCCGTAAAAAAAACTACTCTACCAAGATTAGAATTATGTGCTGCTGTGGTACTTTCTGAATTGCTTTGTAGAATTCGTCCATTTTTTCTAAAGGTTTCCGACAGTAATATATTTTGCTGGTCAGATTCAACAATTGTATTGGGATGGATAAATACTCCATCATGCAAACTAATGACTTTCGTAGCAAATCGAGTTGCGAAAATACAACAACTAACTGAATTATATTCTTGGAGTCACGTTCCAACCGAATTAAATCCATCTGACATCATTTCAAGGGGTTTACTTCCAAAGGATTTACTTCTGTCACAACTTTGGTTTGATGGTCCTAATTTCTTAAGATTATCAGATTCGTCATGGCCAGCATACAGAAAACACGAAAATATCGAACTTCCTGAAAAAAGAAATTTAATTTTTTCTTTCATTGCGACTGAAGCATCAGACATTACATTAAATAACAAATTTTTGAATTCTTACTTTCGCCTCATATGTGTTTTTGCATATATTCGTAGATTTATAAACAACTGCAGAATAAAAACTAATCGAAATTATCAAGCTCTATCATCAAAAGAAATAGATGAAGCTCTTTTATTCGTCATAAGAAATATACAGCAAGTATATTTTTCTGAAGATTATTCAAGACTCTCTGCTGGAAAACTGGTAAAAATTGATAGCCGTTTAAAAAATTTATCACCATTTCTAGATGACAATCACATCATTCGAGTAGGGGGTAGGATAAAACATGCTGATATACCGTTCGACTCCAAGCATCAAATACTTCTTCCGCGGAGGCATCCCTTTATCAGCGGATTAATACTCTATCTACACATAAAAAATTTGCATGCAGGATGCCAAACGTTGATGAACATATTAAGGCAACGTTTTTGGATTTTGTGCGCCAAGAATGCAGTAAAGAAGGTTCTCCACTCTTGCATAATATGTTTTCGATCTCGCCCTGTTTTAGCAGGACAAATTATGGCTGATTTACCATCAGATCGTCTTCGTTTTTCTCGTCCATTTCAAATTACCGGAATTGATTACTGTGGACCTTTGTACGTTCGTAGTGGAATCAGAAACAGACCACCAGCAAAGTCTTATGTTGCACTTTTCATTTGTTTTTCAACCAAGGCTGTGCACCTTGAAATTGTAACTGATTTAACAACATATTCTTTTTTGTCAGCATTAAAGCGTTTTATTGCGCGACGTGGAAAGTGTTCGAAAATATATTCAGATAATGCAACAAATTTTGTGGGTGCAAAAAATGAATTAAAAGAGTTAAATAAACTATTTATGTCGGAAGTGCATAATGAACTCGTGCGTGAGATGTGCCTCGAAAACGGGATTCAATGGACATTCATCCCACCGCGTTCCCCACATTTCGGCGGTTTGTGGGAGTCGGGTGTAAAAATCGCAAAGACTCATATACGCAAAATGATCGCGAACGCGCTTCTAACATTTGAAGATATGCAAACATTATTATGTCAAATCGAAGCGGTAATGAATTCACGTCCTATTACGCCATTGTCAAATGATCCGAATGATTTAAATGCCCTAACACATTTCTTAATTGGAACTCCATTAACAGCATTACTAGAACCTAGCTTCGAAAATGTCGATTTCAATCGTTTATCGCACTATCATCATTTAAGATATCTACACAACAGTTTTTGGAATCGATGGCGAAATGAATACTTAAACACTCTACAAAAGCGTAACAAATGGCAAGGTACCAGACAAAATATTAACATTGGAGACTTAGCAATAATTAAGGAGGATAATCTTCCTCCTCTAAAATGGCCAATGGGACGAATCATTGATGTTCATCCGGGGCAAGATGGAAACGTAAGAGTCGTCACGCTTAAGACATACTCAGGATCAATAAGAAGAGCTATTACACGTATATGCGTGCTTCCTATTGAAACTTAAACATTTCAAGGCCGCCGGAATGTTAAGATTTCAAAAGGCTGAAATCTTAACATGGACTTTTATTAATTTACTTGTTTCAAATATTATTTTTTATTCTCAGTAGCCTGAGATTTTCAATTTCTTTGGTTTTTTGTTTAATAATTTTAATGTAAAAAAATTCGTCAAACAATTCGGTTTGAATTATTGTAATTTTCGCATTAAAACGATTCGGTTTGTTTTATTATCTTATATTTATATAATTATTCATTAAAACCTCAAGCTTGTAATCGATTTGTATTTTATTCTAAAATATAATAAAATTGAAAGAAATAGTTGTTATAAAAATAACCAAATTTTTATTTCTGATTTCATTTCGATTTTCGCTCAATCTCTTCGCTACAATCTTCAAAAACGCTTGAAGATTCAACACCGAATATCTCTGAAAGGATTGCCAAATCGATTGTTACGAAAATTGACAGCATACATATTGGTATGAAAAATTTCAGCAACATTGGTGATTTATTTAGTAAACTAAGACAGCACCCCAAGAAACATGCTTTCAAATGTAGTTTATTCCATCCCGTGTTCTGATTGTCCTAAAACGTACATTGGGACTACCGCACAACTTATTAAAACGAGACTATCTCAGCATGCTAAAACTGTATCCAAGAAACAAGAAGAAAAAAGTTCTTTGGCATTCCATGCTTTCCGACACGGACATGCCTTTGATTTCAACAATTTCAACATTCTTACAAGAAATGACATCTACAAAAAACGTATGTTCCTAGAGGAACTTTACATTAAAACAACTGATAATTGTGTTAATTTTAAAAGCAAGGAATCTTCGAATGTTAGTAATATTTATTCCAGAGTATTCGATCAAAAGAACAACAAATAATTTCGTTTATCAACTTCTCATCAGTCAACCACATTTACTATCTGCTTGAGGCTTTATACGAAAGGAAACACAAAGGGAAAAAATTTTTTTTTTTTTTTGTTTCTTAGGGACAAACTGTTGCATTCCAGATGTCAAATTTATATCATAATTCTTTTTTTTTTTTTTGGTTTAAAGTATTTTGGGATCCTGTCTAAATGTTTTTTAATGATTATAATTATATTAGTAAAATAAATTTTTAACAATGACAAAAAACTACCGAAAGTTTAAGAAAGATTAGTGTAAGATTCAATTAAATTAATGTTAAATATATTTATAATCTCCCATTCCAGAATAAAGCCCTGAAGAAGGACGGGAAAGAAAGTCCGAAACGTTGGCTAAATTTACAAAAAAAAATTGTAGTTTGATTACATGACTGTTAATCCTTTTCCCTTTTATCTATAATATTGTAATAAGTACATCACATTTATTTTTGCAGATGAACACAAGAAGGCATATCTTTCTTCTATTAAACTTTTATTAACAAATTTTGAATCAAATTAATTTATCATTTCAGCTACGTCTGTAGAAAATATTGGTGGTTCTCCTTTAGTTGTTTCTGGAGCTTTAATCAAAATTCCACCATCCTGATCATTTAATCCAGAATTGTGATTTAGACAAATTGAAGCTCAATTTAGTTTATTTAATACAACGATAGATAATACAAAGTTTAATTTTATTGCGGCCGGCTTATCACAATAAGTTTTGAATAGTGAGTATGATTTGAAGAAAAGAATAAAAAAGAAAGAAATAAACAAAATAAATCGGTATAATAAATGACATAGATGGTAAACATGTTAAAAAAAAAGGAGAGGCCTATTAATTCAAAAACGAACTCTCGTTTTCTTAATTATTTATTTAAAAAAAAAAAAATACTTATAAATAAAATCGACAACAACAAGAAAAATCATTTCAAATTTACAAAATATAAAATATATACGCTTTCAATTTAAACTTTTCAAACGCTTTTAATTATGATTTTGAAACAACAACGACGACATCGACGAGCCAATAAAATGATTGTCGCAGATCACCTTCACATAAATACGGGGCTTTTGTCCAAGCTTCGATTTTGAAGCCGATATGTTCAAGAACTTCAAAAAATGAAGAAGCTTCTGCTTCGAATGGATACTGTCTTGCCTTTTCTGGCCAATGTGGCAATAATGGTCTTAGTGGTAAATGTGAACTATCTGTGGGAGAAAAAATAAAATCTTTCATCATTATTTGCATGTTAGGGTAACGAATCGGATGACTAGAACTTTAATACAATATAAACTATAACTTAATTACATTGAAACTGCGTCCTTTGTTTAATACGTATATTTTAAATTCGTTATCAAATCGAAAAGTGCAATGAATTCAAATCATTCGTGAAAGTTTACTCTCACTATTAGGCATATCTTTTCAAATATAGTACCAACATTTACATATGCAGTGCGAGGTTTCTGCCTGCCGAATAAAAAGTAAAACTGGCTTTTTTAGTATAACACTCAATTTATGTATGAGAGCTATTTTCTTTGTAGAAATTTCCAATGTTGAAATTAGTTAAAAATAAATTTTGTTCAGATTGGAACATCTTACAGAAGGAAGCGAATTCAAAATCTTTGCAACAAATTCTTACCTTGTTTTGATGTGATTTGTTAGTTTTCGCATAATTCAAAAATTAAGAAAAAATAGAAAAACACATGAAAGTAAAAATCAAACTGGAACTCATTTCAAATCAATTTCAATCCTACGGACTCAAATCGAGTGAACCATATTATAAAGATCGAGTCTCAATCTCACTTTGATTCGATTTTTCAAATACGAATGTAAATAAAGTAACTCAATATTAGAGGGTGGCCAGTATAAAATATAATTTTATGAGTCATACATTTTATATGGTATGTAATTATTTGAAATAATAAAAGGATTATTCTGGATTGCATTTGACTGTTATTTGTAAATAATTAAGTGCTATAATTTAATTGTTATTTGTTTTAAGCACATACTCGCACATATTATGCCAAATAAAGTCTAATTTTGTTCAATACCCTAATTTTCATAAATAAAATTTAATCTTTTTTGTTTCTTACTAAATTCAACGTAATGTACGTAAGGAAGAACTAAAGCTATTATAATTCGTCCCTTTGGCGCTAAAACATCGTACATATCCTGAAGTATCTGATGCGGATCGACACATCGGTCTAAAACATTCAAGCATGATATTAATGGAATATTTGATACATCTCGTATTTTATCTAAAACTCTAAAAAATTTGGGTAAAAAAATTACTTTAGTTTCAAACAAAAAAATATAAGGATTTACTTACATAAATTGTCTATTTTGTAATCGATCTCTCATAGTCCAACTAGTTTCCGTGGTATAAACTTTTAAATAAACATGTTCACTCATTCCTATCACAGAATTAGCTAAACGTGCTGTTATTTCACCATCGCCAGCTCCAACGTCAAGCATAGCTATCTAAAAATAATTTTTTAATGTGGTTTGTTAATTCAACTGTTAAAATTACAGTGAGCTTTTTTTTAACCCCCTAATAAATCTTGATCAGATTCAATACCAAATCTAGATTTTGCTAAATTACAAACTAACTTTGAATCGAGAAATTAGACTACTCACAATCAAGTGAAAAAAAACTAGTGCAACAAAAATGCTCTAGCAGAATGCGAAAACTTACATAAGTCAAAATATGTAGAGCATTTAGACTATTTATAAAAAGGACATTTCAATAGTATTGTCAGAGGAACTATGTATGTATCCAAAGTTTCAAGTCGATCGTATAAAGCTGCGTATCCTCCAAAGGTGCAAATGTCTTTGCTCGTGTAGGTAAAAGAGAAAGAAATGTTAAACATAAATAATAAACATATAATAACTGAAAATTGGCCTATAGCCGATTTTTTGATGCCCTGTGGTAGGTATGGGACAGAAAAACTGTCAAAACTAGCAATATTTCAAGGATTTTTTCCCATAACTTTGTCTCCCCTTTTCAAAATTTCCTCTAATTTGCAGGTAACATAGACCCTAACAGGATAACTCTAATCTGTATTCAAATCAGTGTCTTAGTACATCAAAAAAACTTTATATACATGCTTATTTTCACCTAGGATTATTTCTTTCTCCACTATCCTTGGACCGAATTTACTAAAATTTAACATGCTAATGTCTATTTATGCAGTTAACGAACTTAATTACAAGGTGCTTTCCAAAGTAAACAGGACTTTTTGAATCTAGCGCCCCTAGTGGCGCCATCTATATGTCGACTGGTGCGTTAGAATCTGCTATCCTTTATCGACTTCCTATGAGAATTTCATGACATTTCATCTATTGAAAGTAAAGTTATTGCGTTTTAAGTGTCAGTATGTTTGTGTCATCGGTGCGAAAATGAGCTTCGAACAAAGAGCCAACATTAAATTTTGTTTTAAAATTGGTAAAACTTTTACCGAAACGTTTCAATTGATGAAACAAGTTTATGGCGATGATTGCCTATCCCGTAGCAGAGTGCACGAGTGGTTTCAACGTTTTCAAAGTGGTCGTGAGGACATAAATGACGATCAACATGTGGGCCAACCAAAATCCGTGATCACCGAAAATTCCATCGAAACTGTGCGTGAATTCATCAAAAATCAGCCGAAATCATCATTGAAATTCATGGAAATGGAATTGAACATCTCCAAAACATCGATTTATCGCATTTTGACCCAACATTTGGGTTTACAAAAGGTGTGTGCACGGTTTGTTCCGCACAAATTGACTGACGACCAAAAATTGCTCAGAATTCAACATCATTAAAGAGGTCAATAAGGACAAAAACTTCCTTTATAACATTGTGACTGGTGACGAAACGTGGTGTTTTCAATATGATCCCGAAACGAAACGCCAGAGTGCTGAATGGAAGGCGCCGGACGAGCCGAAACCCAAAAAATCGCGCCTGGAGAAGTCAAAAGTGAAGACAATGCTGATTTGTTTTTATGATTCCAAGGGTATTGTCCACAAAGAATTTGTTCCACCCGGTCAAAACGTTAATGCGGTATTCTACCTAGGAGTTTTGAAGCGTTTGGTGCGCCGTATTCGACGTGTTCGGCCCGAATATCGCGAAGATGGAAGTTGGCGTTTGTTGCACGATAATGCGCCGTCTCATCGATCGACGCTTGTGACCGATTATCTCACCAAAAATCCATCAACCACTCCCCGTATTCACCGGATATGGCACCGTGCGACTTCTACCTTTTCGGAAAATTGCATTTGCCGATGAAAGGAAAGCGTTATGCAGACGTAGAGGCCATTCAAAAGGCTTGCACCGGCATACTGGCGGCCATACAGGCCAACGAGCTAAAACACTCGTTCGACATGCTTTTGGACCGTGCAAAAAGCTGTATTGAAGCAGAAGGAGACTATTTTGAATAAACTCAATTGATTTTGCCGAAAAAACCATTTGTTTTTTTTTTTAAAGTCCTGTTTACTTTGGAATTCACCTTGTAATTTAAACAAAATTGCTTTACAAATTGTTCGATCAAATTCGAAAAATTTTATAAAAAAACGACAGAACTTTCTTTCTGGCTTTTGCTTAATAACTTCGTTCCCCCTCGGTCGATTTTGCTGAATTGCAATACCAAACCAAGTTAGGGAATAACCAACTCACATTCTAAATTTCAACAAAATCGGACAACGCGTTTTTGAGTTATCTTGTATACGGACGGACGAACGGCCATGCATAAATCGATATAACAACCATATTCTTGAAATCTTTCTACGATGATTATTTCGATGTATTACACAGTTAGGGATAAAACTAATATACCCTCTGGTAGTATCTACCAGAGAGAAACCCATTTTCATGTAATTTGCATAAAATACATGTTTCTGTCATTTAAACACTTTGGTTTAATAATTATTTCTCTTTTACCCCAAGCAAATAAAAACATTATGCGCATTTGGTGAATACGCAGCTTAAGTGTGCTTACAAAATTTCATCCAATATGAAGTAAATAAAAAGCTTTTAAAAAATAAAAATGCTCTCACGGTTGAGGAATTCTTAAAATGATTGACATCAAATCCAGCAGTTTTTAACAATTGACAAAATTGTATTTCCGATAAAATAAACATTGATCCACGTTTCAGTAATCCATTAATATCAGTCTGTGTCATAAAAAATCCTAAAAATACTCTAGCAACTGTATGCCATATTTGTAGCCAAATATTTGCTGATAAAATTTTTGCCTTTTCTAACCAATTAACTGTTACTGCATCCGGTCGATCCAATGATACAAATTTGCTTTGAAAACGTTCCGGGAGTGGATTTATTATGTTGTACCACTAAAATAGAAGAAAACGAAGGACCATAAAAAAAATTGTTGATTATTTTAGTTTCTCAATTACTTGTCTAGTATCGAATTCATCTAAATATTGGTCGTTATGTACTTTTTCAAATATAGCTCTAGCTAAGGCTCCTCGGGGTGTGTAAAGGGACATAGTGCTTAATATCTGAAAAGGAAAAAAATATAATTTTTTTTTTGAGTAATTAAAACAATATTGTTTCTAGTGAAAAGAAAGGAAGGGATGGCAAAAATATATCGATATATATTATATATAGATAAATTTAATAAAATATATCGATCTCGGATCTCGGATGAAGCAAAAAGCGTTTTTCCAAATTTGTTCTAAGAAGTACAAAAATATTTTTGTATTGTTGCTACATCAGTACCGTGTGAGCGGCTATTTTCAAAAGCTGGCGCCAACTCCACTAAAACCCGAAACCGATAAACAGGCAAAAGACTTTAAGCTATTTTTTTTGCAATCTCTCCAGTGAGTACTGGAGTTAATTTTAATTATTATTAATTTTCTAATTATAATTTCCAAATATATTCATTAATTATAGATTATTAATAGTAAAATTACTAATTTGTTACAAAGAATTACAAAGTAGTAATTTTATTATTATTACTACATAGCCGGGTGAAAATCTCATTTGTTTTTATATTATTAATTTTGAATTATTATTAATATGTTATCTGTATTATTATATTAAATTAAAATCTTTAAAGATTTGTACAATTAAATTTTTGATAAAAACCACGGAGATGCGTTAATTGAAGATTTCGTTTCCCTCATTTTCATACAAAATTATGCGGGAAAAATGGTCACTATCTTCTCGCTCGCTCTAAAAGTCCAAAGTTTGGACTTTTGGACTTGAAATGGTTCAAGCCCAAGTTTAGCAAAATCGCTGAATATAACAAATAAAATGCTGCCAAACATTTTGATTCCTTATTTGGAAGAATTGAATACCAGATTTGAAAAATTTCACGAATTAGAGGCATTCTTAACGGTTTTCATTAATCCTTTCTCATACAGAAGACAATGTGACTAATAAAATCCCAATATATTGTGATATTTTTACACGGCAACTCCACGAGACTTATTTTCAGTCGGACTGCAAAAATGTCCTGTGGAGACTCTAAAAATTGGACTGTTTTTCAGTCGGACATACAATCCGACTTAAATATGGACTTTCCACTTTTTTTTGAGATATTGAAATTAAAGTGGTTGCAATGAACTGAATGCATTCGTTATGCAATTCTAGAACCATCTACCGGGAGAATACAACGAAAGTTATTCTCCTATCCTATATGATGGACATGGTGGACCAGAGGGAATGTTGATCAGGAATGCTACGAAGGTTATTAAATTTTTATCAAAAAACGGTTTTGATTATAGACCCTTTCCATTTGCAGGGGTTGTGTAGTCTTTAAGCCAACATATAGACGACGATAACGTCTTAACTACAAATGCATAAATAGAGGAAATAACTATTAAACGAGACGATTAAAAGAGAAATACACTTTTTTAATGTAATTTGCGGATTTCTCTACTTTATTTCTCTTGCCTAAAAGTCATGTGATGTTTTTTTTCACAAAAACAATTTGTATATACGTATCACAGAGAATACTGATGAAAAGACGGATGAAAAGTTTGATCGTGTGTACGCAGAAACTACTAATAAACTTTCTTCAAATCTAGTTTGTTGTACAAAACCGGACGCTTGATTTGACCGTGTGTATGGTCTTTAATTATTATTTATCAAGCTTATCCTTTAAACAATTACAGTCAGTATTTTATTAGTTGTTCTATGCAATGCAGTGATGTCAGCAAAATGTATTACTGACATACGAAGCATGTCAGTGCACTGGCAAACGCTGACATCTGAAGAGAAAGAAACAGCAGCCATAACAGCGAACAGATATACCAAAACCATTTATGAATCATACTTTTTAATGAATTGAATAAAATCGCCAGCACCTAACATTTGTCAATTGTCAAATTGATTAATGTAATCCTAGCTTTAGAAATAGGCTTTAGCGACTTTAGTAACTTTTCGCACACACGTTTATTACTCTTGCGTTATTATTGGCACACGCCCATACATATTTATTGATTTATTCAATCGAAACTGCTTCAATCGGTTATCTGAATTTATTATATTTTAAAAAATCCTGTATTACCGGACTTTACCAATGAAAAATTCTGTTTATTATTATTTTTTTAACATTGTGAATTAAAAACAAGTTCATTTATGGGAAAAACATTTATGCAAACAAAACGCCTATCTATATGTTGAGAAGTGTATTTATCTTAATACAATTCAGTCACCTGACGAAAATAAATTTTGGCCTCAACATATAGTTTTTTTTTCATTTACTTTTTGAAAAAATTTTACCTTTAGAACAATAAACCTTTCATAATTATAATCACATATGCGAATTTGTTTAATCCTGTTTAGATATGCAATAAGAAAATGCCGATAAATACACAACTCACGGCAATAACGTGACTTTTGATAAAGAGCAATACAAAAAAATGTAAAGAGAATGATAGCAAAACAAACTGTCAACAGAGACGTTCACAGGTGCGTTCACTTGGCTATGCTTGTGGCATCGTAGTATAAAAATACAACAGTATGCTGGATATGAAACACTTGATTACCGGCACGTCACTATATCCAAATTATGAACAAATGTACGATTTTACTATGGGAATGTACTAAAAAATAAATTTAGGAACAAATTAATGATTAAATAAAAGACAAAACGATTTAGTTTATTGATTATTGATCTTATTTTAATATTATTTGTCTTTTTTTTTGTCCTCAGTTGATAATATTTAATTTAATTTTTTAATCCTAAAGTGTGGAGCAGAATGCCGTGAAAACCATCGCGAAAACCAACGTATTGGAATGTCAAATCAATTCAAATACATATGTTTTCTATCCGACTACCCACATTGACGTGAAAACGACGGAGCCACCGCAACAAGTTTGTTAAAATCCGAAAACCAACGCGAAAACCAAAATATTCTAACCTCACTTCGTGTTTGTTTACTTTTTTTGTGATAATCAAATTCATATTGAGGGTAAAAGTTATATATTTTAAATAGTTATTTCATTTAATATAGTTAATTTCACAAACTTATTGGAAAAGAGGGAATTTATTTACGAAAATAAAATCAATTTACACTATACTTGGTTACGCTATTGTGTTCACATAAAATTTGAATACGATTTTTGACATTCGAATACGTTGGTTTTCGCGATGGTTTTCACGGCATTCTGCTCTAAGCATAAAACTTTAGCTTTGTTGCACCTAGGCTGACCATCCGTACTGCTTTTGTCAGTACAGTACTGATTTTTCAGCTTCTGTACTGAATAAAAAAGTTGTACTGAAATTGTACATATTTTTTTTTCGAGTATTGAATGCACTGATTATTTGATAATACTATGAAATTTTGTTCATTTCGTTCAACGGAAATTCCAATAAAATATTAATTTTTAATTATTTATGAATTCGAGTTCAAATGCAATGAAAAATGGACAACAGAATTTCCATTCATCAAAAAAACTAAAATTGATTCCGAAGTGAGATGTACTCTGTGTATTAGGGACTTTTCAATTTCTAATGCAGGAAGAAGCGATATTTTGAAGCATGTTCGGACAAACACGCATAAAACTTTTAAGACTTCGGTTGTCGAATCAAAGTAAGACATAATGTTGGAATACCTTGTGGAGAAAATTATGATTCGATTAAGGATTGTATTCCACTATTTTAAATAAATAAAAAGTTTTTTTTACTAGTTTATCAAGGTTTTTTTGTTTCACTAATGTCTATAAAGGTTTAAGCCTCTACAGTTTACATGAAAAGTTACAAAATCTTTTGTACTGAATTCACCGCGGAAATAAATGGTCATCCTATGCATACGTAATGAATCGTTTCTCAATTGTACATGCTTATTCTAAGTGGAGTCATAACGGTCATAACTTTTAAGTCTAATTCATATTTTGACCCGCTCATAACGTACAACTGTCATCACAAGTTCTGACCGAAAATATTATGCATCACAACGAAATTTTAGGTGTTTTCTGAGTGATTTAATTGATAAATATTGAATAATTTCCATCATTTTTTTAAACGCACAAATAATTTTACACCTATACTAACATTTTTGAAAGTATTTCTCAAATAACTATGACATCTAGCTCGAATTGTAACAGTCTAAACTTTTATAAATTCATATTTTGGACATAATTATGACCCGACTTATGATCATTTTTATGACAGCTATTAGTTATGACCGGTTCAGATTACCAAATAGTCATCCATATCCTGGAATTCACATGAAAATGAATTCACTATGAATTTCAAATTCACTCGAAATGTAAATTGGCGTTCTCAATTTCATTCGATTCCATTTTTTTCGAATTCATTTCAAACCTATTTTCGAAATGTCAAAAGTATCTTATTATTTAATTTACATCAAAAAATATTGTGAAAATATTGTAATTGCAATGGATTTAATTTAATGGAAAATGAAAAAAGAGAACAAAATAGGAAAGAAAGAATTAGAACAAATATCTGAAGAGACAAATCGAATGTGTTAGATTTTCCAATATTTCAAATATTTTTATTTCCTAGGCATTTTTTGTAGAAAAGAATAATTTGGAGCCTTTATAACGACACCAATAAAATGTATTCTCAATTTAGTGTATTTTATTTAAAATCAAAGTTATATCATTTTATGACAAAAATATTAGAAATATTTTTAATGACATTTTATTGTGATAGATTTTAGAAAAAATGCATTTTCTAAGAAATTTTTGATATCTCGAGTCCGGTTTCTATACAATTGTAGGAACAATTAATATTTTAAAAGTTTTGAACATTTCAAAATAATTTTTTTTATGAGAAAATGTTTGATATATATATATAAAAAATATTCAAAAAGTATAAAGGAGTTATTGGGTGAAGAAAATTTAAATTTATTTTAAATATTTTCCTTCGTTTTGTAACAATTTACATCAATTTCACGGCACCAACTAACACTGAATTCATTTCGATTACCATTTCGAGTAAAACGAATTTTAGAACACCAAAATTTCATTTTCGAAATTTCAATTTACAGAATTTTGTTTTTTCATTTCGATCGAATTTCAGAACACCGCTTTTCATTTTCACCATTCCATTTCATAAAAAGTGAAATGCAGAACATAGGTGAATCTATAAAAAAAAAGTTATGACAGGGACGTCCCGTTATGATAGTCAGAACTTGTTATGACTATGCTTAGATTAGGAATTAAAGGATTATAGAAATAATATAGACTTATTTCGCAATGATAATAAAAAAATATTTTGTAGGATTTTCTCATTTTATCACATTACAAAAAATGTACATGCGCTGGTAGAAAATCGGCCACAATATATTGCAAACAATTTCAAATATTTATTGTAACACTAATGGAACTGCGACTGGATCTTCTGTTCACTTTCTGGGCATAGATTTGGAATTTATGAGAATATAACACTTCTATACTGGGCTGAGTCGATGTCTCCTTTGCTTGACCCAGGTCTTCATGCTTCCAACGGCAGTGCACTACATTCTTTGAGAACTTAATACCTATAAAGATCATTATTAAAAATTAATAAAAAATGTTAATAGGAAATAGCTTATTTCTTTCCTCAAAAAAACTATTTTACTATTACGTTAATATCGAAAATTATCGATGGTCAAGAGACTCTTGGGTTCGCTGAAAATTACTGTTATATTTGTAGTATGTATTTCCTGTAAAACTAAATTTTTGCTTAGGCAAGTAATCAAAAACTGCATACATTTTTTTATTCTTTGCTACATATTTTTTAAATTTCATTTTGTATAGACCTCCAAATTCATTACTTTCTACACATAATAGAGTTTGTAGAGTAGTTCTAACGTTGGCTCAGTATAATATACATATATATATATATGTATATATATATATATATATATATATACATATAATATACAATATATATATAATTATATATTAATATATTATATATTAATTTAATACTGTTGGTTTGGAATACAATAAGAGATCCATTTCTCTAAATAAATATATTTATTATTTGTTTAATTTCAAATATCATATTTTTTGGAATGTAAGGCAATCCCCTGAATCAGATTGAATCAGCAAAAGCAACAGCAAAAGTCGTGAATGCTGCTTTTTGAAACACATTAAACGACAGCAACAGCAACAGCAAAATTTTTTAGGAAGTCTTTTATTCAGACTTTTTTTTGCCATTTTGAAACGAAATGTATATAATTGCGAGAAATTTTTCCCAATATTATTTCCATTTCAAATATTTTTATTTCCTAAATATTTTTTTTGGAAAAGAATAAATTTAGCGCCTTTCAGCAGCAATAAAATGTATACAATTAGTATATTTCATTTAAAAATAAATTTGGTTTAAAATTTATATTGTTTTAGGACAAAAATATTAGAAATATTATTAATGATATATTTTTATTGAGGTAGTTTTTAGAAAAAGTCTTTATTCCATTACCAAATTGCACATTTCTAAGAAATTTTTTATATCGCGTTGGTTTCTACTAATTACAATTCCGGGAAGAATTCACATTTTAAAAATTTTGTACATTTATTTTATGGGAAAGAGAAACTACAATAATCTGTAAATAATTGAAAATTGAAAAATAATAAATAGACCTAATTTTGTTTTCACGCGCTAGATACGTTCCTCGAAAACTCGCGTAAAAATAGCGTAAGGGATTGGTCCTACATTTTAAAATAAACTAAAATAATGTCATTAAAATACATGAATTTATCGTTTTTAGGTAAATTGCCTTCTATTTTAATAATTTTTAATTAAAATTTTAAAAAAAATGCAATAAAAAGTTATAATTTAACAAAGAAATTATATTTTATTTATCAAACAAAACCAAAATACCAAAAACCGAAAAAAATTCAAAAAACGATAATTCATATTTTCAAGGTTCATGCACTGTATTATAAGCATGTGTCAACTTGCAACACAACAGCAAAATTAGAAATAGAAATGAAGTTGCTGTTGCTGTTGCTGTTGCTGTCGGTAATCTAATTCAACCCATTTAAATGCATGGTTTCTAAAATTTTTGCTGTTGCTTTTGCTGTTGCTGCTTCAATCTAATCCAGCCTAATATGTTGATGCTGTTTTTTAAGATTTTTGAAAAATTTCCCTAAATTAAAAAAGTAATGCACTGCACAAAATTTAATTTCGAAAAGGAAATTATTGTCACAAATTTTTCTGACGTCCTTTCGAGCTAGTCAGTATTTTTTAGTTAATATAGTATATTGTATGAAAGATTTTGTCAATTTGTAATTAAAAACTGTTTTTTTTTAAATGATTAATTCTCAATTAAATCATATTTTACTTTAGTGCTTACCACTAAATAAACTAAATAAAATAATTTTTTTTTAGAAAAATATTTACTTCCACAAAAAACTAACATTTTTACGTCAAAAAACAAAGAAAAACTGACAGCGCAATTTTTCAAGACTTATTTTCAGTTGGACTGAAAAAAAGTCTTGTGGAGACTCTACAAATTGGTATTTTTTCAGTCGGACATAAACCTGAACATCGATTCAGTCATACATTTGTCGTCGTTTATTGCCACCTTTTTTGATAAATTTCCCTATTATGAAAAAAAGGGTTTGCCACCTCGCTAAATCTAATTTCGAAAAGGAAATTATTTACGCTGTCGGGAAATATTTTGCCACTAATTTTTCTGACGTGTTTTGGAGCTAGTCAGTATTTTTCCGTTAGTAAATTGTATGAAAGATTTCGTTAATTTTAAATAAAAAATTTTTTTTTCTGTTTAACGATTAATTCTCAATTAAATTAATTTTTGCTTTAGTACTATTTAGCACTAAACTAAATAAAATTATTTTTCTCTTTTAGAAAAATAATAATTTTACCAAAAAAAAAATTTTTAGTTACAAAAAAAAATTAACAAAAAATGACAATGTATTCTCCGAATAATAAAAACATATGTTTCGAACTCAATGACTAAATACACATTTACTTGCACCCATTCTGACGCATTTTATCAACCATATGTGGTGTCTTGGAAAAGTGACTTCGAATGTCGGTAAATGTACGCCTGAATCGCTGTTCGGGACTTTATTGAGGAAGACTTTTTTCCAGACTTATTTTTGACATATTGAAATTAAAAATGGTGGCAATGAATTCAATGCATACGAATGTATGTAATTACAATAAGCTATTTCAGATATTTTGAAATTCTAGGCAGTTTTTTTTAGATAAAATTAATTTGGTGCCTTCATAACGACAGCAAAAAAATATATGCAATTCAGTGCATTTCATTTAATACCATTTTCATTGCATTTTTCTAAAAAAATTTTGATATCTCTAGTCTGGTGTCTACTAATTACAATTCCGGGAAAGATTGATATTTCAACAATTTTATTTCAATATAATTTTTTGTATGAAAAAATTTTAGAAATATTAATGATTTTAGTTGGATCTTTTTTTTATGAAAAAAAACATTCATTCCTGTCAACCGTAACGCATTTTTAGTTAAAACAACATATATAAACTTTTTTATAATAAATTTATGCCTCAAAAATTTCGCTGTTTCTTGGTCAACGGCATTTTTACAAATAAAATGTCAGGACATCAAATGCCCACGTAGAATAATTTCAACACGGCGCACTTAGACTGAAAATAGGTCTTGAAAGAGTCTCATGGAGTCGTCGGGTTAGAATGAACGTACCTTATATTGTATATTTAAACCTTTAGGCTGGATTAGATTGAAGCAGCAACAGCAACAGCAAAAGCAACAGCAAAAATTTTAGAAACCATGCATTTAAATGGGTTGAATTAGATTATTACCGACAGCAACAGCAACAGCAACTTCATTTCTATTTCTAATTTTGCTGTTGCTGTTGCAAGTTGGCAACATGATCATACTTATAATACAGTGCATGAACCTTGAAAATATGAATTATCGTTTTTTGAATTTTTTTCGGTTTTTGGTATTTTGGTTTTGTTTGATAAATAAAATATAATTTCTTTGTTAAATTATAACTTTTTATTGCATTTTTTTTTAAAATTTTAATTAAAAATTATTAAAATAGAAGGCAATTTACCTAAAAACGATAAATTCATGTATTTTAATGACATTATTTTAGTTTATTTTAAAATGTAGGACCAATCCCTTACGCTATTTTTACGCGAGTTTTCGAGGAACGTATCTAGCGCGTGAAAACAAAATTAGGTCTATTTATTATTTTTCAATTTTCAATTATTTACAGATTATTGTAGTTTCTCTTTCCCATAAAATAAATGTACAAAATTTTTAAAATGTGAATTCTTCCCGGAATTGTAATTAGTAGAAACCAACGCGATATAAAAAATTTCTTAGAAATGTGCAATTTGGTAATGGAATAAAGACTTTTTCTAAAAACTACCTCAATAAAAATATATCATTAATAATATTTCTAATATTTTTGTCCTAAAACAATATAAATTTTAAACCAAATTTATTTTTAAATGAAATATACTAATTGTATACATTTTATTGCTGCTGAAAGGCGCTCAATTTATTCTTTTCCAAAAAAAATATTTAGGAAATAAAAATATTTTAAATGGAAATAATATTGGGAAAAATTTCTCGCAATTATATACATTTCGTTTCAAAATGGCAAAAAAAAGTCTGAAAAAAAGACTTCCTAAAAAATTTTGCTGTTGCTGTTGCTGTCGTTTAATGTGTTTCAAAAAGCAGCATTCACGACTTTTGCTGTTGCTTTTGCTGTTGCTGTTGCTTTTGCTGTTGCTGCTTCAATCTGATTCAGGGGTTTCGTTAGACGTCGATCTCGAAATAATATCACTGTCGAGCAGACCTTCATATAGATGTATCATGATTTTAAACGACGCTCTCAAATGTCAACTTAGCAATCATTCTTGGTCTCGTATTCAAAGTGTGCGGGTCGACGTTTTGCCTAAATTGCGATCAGTAAAATGTGAAATATATTGAAAATATAAGAAAATTTAATTAAAAAATTTACATTCAAGAGAAATTATATTAATAAATTTTTGGAAATTATTCTAACATTAATTGAAATCTATTTTTTTTTGCTTTCAATCTTGTGTTTTGTTGACGTTGCCATTTTTTTTTTTGGGCACGTTATAAGAAAAATTGTAAAATAGTCAAATATGTCGGATTCAGAAGGGAGTAATTTGTCTGATAGTGGTTCAGATGTGGGCAGTATGGGATCAAATCATTCTCAACATAGTGTTCGGTATGATTTACCTTTTTAATTTCGTACTTTTTTGTTTTATTTTTTTGCATTTCTATAATAATTTGTGAAATTTTTATAGGTCACGCTCCGCGTCCCGATCACGATCAAGATCAGCGTCACGATCAAGAACTCGTTCACAATCTAGATCGAGATCTGCATCTGCTGGTTCTGGTTCCGGTTCTGAAATTGGTAATAATCGAAGGCGTGTAGTTCGAAGTCGAAGTCGATCACAAGATGAAGATGAGGAAGTCGAAGATGAACAGGAACCTGAAGGAGAAGATTTAGATTCGGAAGAATATGATGAAGAGGACGAAGATGATGATAGACCAAGAAAGAAAAAGAAAAAAGAACGATTTGGTGGATTCATTATCGATGAAGCCGAAGTTGACGATGAAGTATATATATATATTTTTTTTTATAGTAAAAATTTTAAATCTTTATTTTATTTTTTATTTTAAAGGTGGATGAAGATGATGAATGGGAAGACGGAGCAAATGAGTTAGGAATTGTTGGTAATGAAGTTGACGAATTGGGTCCGACAGCTCGAGAAATTGAAATCAGACGTAGAGGAACAAATCTGTGGGAGTAAATATTAGAAAAAAAAAACATTGTCGTATTTGATCAAGAACAATGTAACTATTATTTGAAAATTTCCAAATACAGCTGATATGTGAAAACTTATAAGGAACAATCCAAAAAGCCTTAAATAGATAATCAAGTTGATTCAGATTTCAGTCAAAATAAATATATAGGCAGTTTTTTTTTTTTTTTTTTGATTTCTGAAGTTACTTTGTTTTTGATAGAAGACAATGCTATTTATTCAAATGTATTAACCTTTTTTATGTTTCAGTACTCAAAAGGAAGATGAAATTGAAGAGTATCTTCGAAAAAAATATGCTGATGAATCGGTTGCAAGACGACATTTCGGTGATGGCGGTGAGGAAATGTCTGATGAAATTACACAACAAACTTTATTACCAGGAATAAAGTAAGAGTTCTTTTTTTCATGATTAAATTTTATTTATTTAGATGATTTAAAATTTTAGAGATCCAAATTTATGGATGATCAAATGTCGTATTGGCGAAGAAAAGGCTACTGTTCTCCTTCTAATGAGGAAATTTTTAACATATTTAAATACCGACGAACCATTACAAATAAAATCTGTTGTAGCTCCGGAAGGTGTAAAAGGTTACATTTATATTGAAGCATATAAACAGACACACGTTAAGGCAGCTATACAAAATGTTGGTAATTTACGAATGGGACAATGGAAACAAGAAATGGTTCCGATTAAAGAAATGACGGATGTCTTAAAAGTTATTAAAGAACAAGCTGGTCTGAAATCGAAACAATGGGTTCGATTAAAGCGCGGCTTATATAAAGATGATATTGCTCAAGTTGATTATGTTGATCTGGCTCAGAATCAAGTACATTTAAAATTATTACCACGTATTGATTATACACGAATGAGAGGAGCCCTAAGAACAACCCAAACTGTATGTATTGAATTATTTTCTAATTAAAAGAAAACTTATCAATTTTTTCTTTTATTCAGGAAAATGATGATGCGAAACGAAAGAAGAAACGTCGTCCTCCTGCAAAACCATTTGATCCAGAAGCTATACGGTAATAATAATAATAAATTAATTTATTTATAATTCTGTATATTAATATTATCTAAAAAATTTAGTGCCATCGGAGGTGAAGTTACGTCAGATGGTGATTTTTTAATTTTTGAGGGTAATCGTTATTCGAGAAAAGGTTTTCTATATAAAAATTTTACAATGTCCGCTATTCTTGCTGAGGGTGTAAAACCAACCCTAGCTGAATTAGAACGTTTTGAAGAACAGCCCGAAGGTATACATGCTTTTAAATATAAATTAGTTCTAAAAAATCGTCATTTTTTTTTTTTTTTTGCTTTTCATAGACATAAATATTGAACTGGCTGCTGCTAGCAAAGACGATCCAACTGCGGCACATTCATTTTCTATGGGAGATAATGTTGAAGTTTGTGTCGGTGACTTAGAAAATTTACAAGCTAAAATCATTGCAATTGACGGTGGAATGATAACTGTTATGCCCAAACATCAAGATTTGAAAGTATATACCTTGCATTTCTAAAAAAAAAAAAAAGAAAGTAATTTTTATTTTTTGTCTTTTTCGTTTCTTTCTAGGATCCACTAATTTTTAAGGCGAACGAGTTACGTAAATATTTTAAAACTGGTGATCATGCAAAAGTCTTAGCTGGTCGATACGAAGGAGAAACTGGTCTTATTGTTCGTGTAGAACCATCCAGAGTTGTTCTTGTATCTGATTTAACAATGCATGAATTGGAAGTACTTCCAAGAGATCTGCAATTATGTTCAGATATGGCAACTGGCGTAGATTCATTAGGTCAATTCCAATGGGGTGATTTAGTTCAATTAGAGTAATAACAAAATTTAATTAATTCAATTTCTAAAAATAGAATTAATAAGAAAATTTATATTTTAGTGCACAAACTGTTGGTGTTATCGTACGTTTGGAACGTGAAAATTTCCATGTTTTAGGTATGCATGGAAAAGTTCTTGAGTGTAAACCGACAGCACTTCAAAAAAGACGTGAAAATCGAAATACAATAGCTCTTGATGCTGATGCAAATCAAATTCGACGAAAAGATATTGTAAAAGTTATGGAAGGGCCACATGCTGTAATTTGTTTTTTTTTTCTTTTATGTATAAAATTCTTTTTCTTAATATTACAATAATTTTTAGGGTCGAGATGGCGAAATTAAACATCTCTATCGTAATTTAGCTTTCCTTCATTGCCGTATGTACACCGAAAATGGTGGAATATTTGTTTGCAAAACACGTCATTTACAATTGGCTGGTGGTAATAAAAATCATTCGAACAGTTTGGGTCCGGTTGGTGGTCTTGGTTTTATGTCTCCAAGAATACAATCACCAATGCATCCATCCGGTGGTAGAGGTGGTCGTGGTGGTGGAGGCCGTGGTAGAGGTGGGGGCTTTAGAGTTACTAGAGATCGGGAAATTCTTGGAAAAACCATTAAAATTAGCGGTGGACCATACAAAGGTAAAAAGTTTATTTTTAACATTTTTTTGGTTAAGATTTTTATAAACATTTGTGCTTTATATTAGGTGCGGTTGGAATTGTTAAAGATGCCACCGAGAGTACAGCTCGTGTCGAATTGCATACTTCATGTCAAACTATTTCTGTTGATAGAAATCATATTGCTGTTGTTGGAGTTCCAGGAAAAGAAGGCAGCGTTTCAACATATAGTCGTACACCTGGACGAACACCAGGTTATGGATCTCAAACTCCAGTTTATATTGGATCGAAAACTCCATTGCTTGGAAATCAAACTCCACAATGGGACTCTGAAGGTCGTACTCCTTATGGTTCGATGACACCATCTCATGATGGAAGCATGACACCTAGACACGGTGCTTGGGATCCGTCAGTTACCAATACTCCAGCTAGAAACAATGACTTTGAATATAATATGGAAGAGCCTAGTCCCAGTCCTGGATATAATCCAAGTAAATTCAAGTTTTACTTTTACTTAATTTTAATTTTTAATGTAATATTTTTAGGTACCCCAGGCTATCAAATAAATACACCTTTCGCACCCCACACTCCAGGAACAATGTATGGATCTGATAGTTACAGTCCATATAATCCAAGTCCAAGTCCAAGTCCATCACCATATCCAGTTGGCTATATGGGAACTCCGTCGCCATCAGCATATTCGCCTAATACTCCTGGTGGAGCTCCACAATCCCCTTACAATCCTCAGACACCAGGAGCTAGTCTTGACTCACATTTGGGTGATTGGTGTACAACTGATATTGAAGTGAAAATTCACAATCATGATGATGCTGATTTAGTTGGCCAAACCGGTATTATTCGTACTGTCAGCAATGGAGTTTGCTCTGTTTTCTTACGTCAAGAGGATCGAAGTGTTTCAATTGTAAGTGAACATTTAGTTCCGGTTCCACCCAATATTGGTGATGAATTTAAGGTGATTTGGGGCGAAGACCGAGAATCTATTAGTACTGTGCTGTCATTTTCTGGAAAAGAGACAATTTGCAAATTGAATGGGAAAGTAGAAATGATTCCAACAAGATATTTATGTAAAATGAAGTCAATCGATTAAATATTGATAAAATGAATTTGACCGGATGATAGTCACTTTGGAAAGAAAAAGTGTTAATAGAAATTATCTTACTTTATTATAAAAAATTAAACTTACTTATGTATAAATGGGCAAGTTTGAACAAAATTAAATAAAACTTCATTTGTTAATATGTTGTAATTATTCGATAAGTTTGCATTTTGCACGATCAAATCGTAAGCAGTAAGATAATCGCTAAACGTCTTACCCAAAAACAATCTGATTGATTAGAAGGAATGACATACAGTTTGCTTACACTCATTGGATAGGTGAACATCAAACTTTTATGTAACGGATATGGATCAGTAACATTTTCAAATTCCTTTAATTAAATTAAAGTGCTTTTCTTTTCATTTTTATCCCAAACTGTTTGCAAGTTTCCTACATAATAAAATATACTTTTTTTTTCTTTTTCAAAAAAAATAATTTTGTAAAAGTTTTGTAAGTAAGTATTCTCAAACTATGGGTTACGACCCCAAATGGGGTCGCAAGCAAGATTTCCGATTTTATTTTTACTTTGTGAAATAAATTCAAAAGCAAAAAGTTACATTAACTCTGTTTATTACACGGATAAAGCTCTAGTTATGTGAACGAAACGGAAACGGGACCGCAACGCGACGAAAAAAACCAATACATCAAATTGTATGGCCGCTGTTATGTAGATGGAACGGGCGTAAAATTTGATTCAATTCAATTTGTGTCCGTTCCGCTTTTTTATATTTGCATTTATCGTAACAGTTGTGCTCCTTTTTTTCATATTTCAAATGAACTTTCTATATAGCGAAATGCTAATAGAAAAAATTAAAGAATATCCAGAATTAAACGAGTCACAAAAAATATAAAAACCAAAAACACAAAGACCAAATTTAGATGGCCATAGCCAGAGATGCAAATCAAGACTTTTACAGTTGGTTCGGTTTTGGTTTAAGCATAAACCTTTTTATTTTGGTTTTGGTTTCTAAATATTTCAAAATTTGGTTTGGTTCTGGTTTAAAGACTGCATAATTTTTGGTTTTGGTTTTGGTTCAGAACAAATATGTCTTTTTTTCTTAGTTGTGACAGAAACGAAGGAAGCCAATGTAGATTTGCTTGGCAAATTTTTTCAGCTGTTTTATTTGTTCGCTTCGCGTCAATTATGTCATAGGATTCGGAGTGCTTTTTTTTAAGATGCCGCATTAAATTTTCTGGGTGATTATTTGTCATAACAATACAGCATTCATTGTACTTACTGCTATTTGTTATTGAATCACAAACCAATTTTTTTAAAAACAGGGTATTTTTTGATCTTTGTTGCCTGACATTTTCTTTTGCGAAATACTAAAAAAATTATTATTAAACTCAAAAATATACAGACTTGCTTACATTTGTCATTTAGAGATGAATTTTATATCTTTTAATTTTAAGTATATTCTTCCTTCTTGTGTTTGTTTCTGTTTATGACCTATGGTAGGTACTACCAGAGGGTATATTAGTTTTGTCACTAAGTGTGTAACGCATAGAAATAATCGTCGTAGAAAGGTTTTAGGGGATAGTTGTATCGATTTATGCATGTCCGTTCGTCCGTCCGTCCGTCTGTGGACAAGATAACTCAAAAACGAGTTATCCGATCTTGTTGAAATTTAGAATGTGAGTTTGATATTCCTTAACTGCGTTTGGTATTGCATTTCAGCAAAATCGACCTAAGCGGAGGGAAGTTATTAAGCAAAAACCAGGGTAACCAGAAAGTTTTGTCGTTTTTTTTATATAGTTTTTCGCATTTAACTGGGAAATTTGTGAATCAATTTTGTTTAAATTAATTATATTGGTTAAATACGTAAATGGACGATACCATGTTAAATTTCAGCAAAATCGGTAGCAGGATAGTGAAGAAAAAAATAATCCTAGGAGAAAAGTTTGTCCATAAAGTTTTTTTTTGATATACTTTAAAAACTAACACTGATTTAAATAAAACTTGCAGATTGGATTTATACTGTTAGGGTCTAGGCCACCTGCAACTTAGAGGAAATTTTGAAAAGATCAAACAAAGTTATGAAGAAAAAACTTTGAAATACTGTTCTATTTCTACCATAGGGCATCAAAAATATCGGCTATAAGCCGATTTTAAGTTACTATATGTTTTTATTTTAATTATGATTTCACTAAATGAAAAACTATGTCGTGTTTGATTACTCGTTAAAAACAAATTTGAAAACTGGCAAACTGTTGAATGTTGATTAACCATCGTTTTTATAAGAAAATGTAGTAGACTTTTTCAGTTTTTTTAAAAGGAAAATGTAAATTATAGGACAATTTTTTCTGTTGAGCGGAACCATAAACCAATAGAAAAATTTCGGTTTATGGTTCCGTTCAAGTATTAATTTTAAAACTGGTTTGGTTCGACCGAATCATTTTAAAAGTGGTTTGGTTTTGGTTTTGGTTCGGAAAATTTCGATGGTTCAGTGGTTTTGGTTCGGTTCAAAGCGGTTCAAAGAAACCGGTTTGCATCTCTGGCCATAGCCAAAAGCATGAATAA
Source organism: Xylophagus ater (assembly GCA_963422695.1). NCBI lineage: Eukaryota > Metazoa > Arthropoda > Insecta > Diptera > Xylophagidae > Xylophagus > Xylophagus ater. Next base: position 27,696,593 of record OY730485.1, on the reverse strand, counting down.
TTGTAGTAAGTTTTTATATTTGTAATACAATAAATAAACGAAAATAATTTTCAGATTCATAGACGTTAAAAAAAATGGACGTATATTCGCGATAAAATTTCAAAGGGAATATAAAAAAGCCGAACAGATTCCAAACGACTTTTCTATCGTTCTTCGTGGTTTCCTTTTTTGTCACGTTGTTTTTTCAATCCAATAATTAAAAGTAAAACCATGACAGAATTCGTAATCCATTTTTTACTACTTTTCTCATACAGTTTTATTTACAATCAAACACAAAGGAATTTGTCAAATCTCAAAAATTGAAGTGACGATTTCGTCAATATAACTGCATTGCAATCCGTTCCCGTCGCCGTCCCATCTCCTTTTCGTTCACATAACTAAAGCTTAAATTTATAACCTTACATAAATAAAAATAGTTATTCCTTGAAAAATTAACATTGCTACGTGGTACCCGGTTCGATTGTTAAAAATAATAACATTTTTTATTTATGTGAATTACTTGTAGGTGTATAAATATTTAAACCTTATCAACGTGATCGCAAATATACTGTACAGGGAAAATGGGGTCCCATTAATTAAAGTTTGAAAACCCTTGTATTAGATGATTTGTTCTAATAATTCTAAGCAGGCCCGATCAATCCGTGGCTCATGAGCCGCATAAAACTCCGCGAAAAAAATTCAGTTCAAGCAATTTTCATTAGGGATGTATTTTTTGGCGCTTACCGGGTATAATTATTTGAAAAATATTTTGAATTTTCCTTCACTTAACACGTTGACGAATTTCAGAAAATGTTTGTCTACTGGTCCTGGCTTCCATCAAATTTATTTTCACGCCTTGAAATTGACAAGTGAGCAGCTTACGGATTTCTGTAAGAAATGTATTTTATGCATAGATGAGCAGCTTACGGATTTCTGTAAGAAATGTATTTTATGCATAGATGAGATGAGCTTAAAAATAGATTTAATGTATAGTAGAAGCCGAAGTAAAATTATAGGCATAGCGGATGATGGTGATCCCGGACAAAACCTAGTAGTTACAAGTGCACTCGTAATGGCACGTGGAATAGCTGAAAATTGGAAGCACGCTTTAAGATTTATTTTATTAAATTCAAATTGTCCTGCATTTAAATTGAAAATTTTTTTAGAAATTTGCCTATGGCAGTACTTAGTGACCGAGGATAGAATTTTCGGGCAGTCGCCAATATATTATGTACTTCAGCAGAAAATCCTACCTTTACGGTAAAAAATCGAGAAATTTCTTATATTTCCGACACCTCACCTTATAAAAGGTATTAGGATTAATTTATTAAAATAGAATTTTAAATTTAATGGGCTAAAAATAGCGTCTTGGCAGGATAAAAAAAGCTTTTATGAATGGGATATTCTGTGGCACTTTAGATTAGCTTTTAAATAAACCAACAGCCATATCAGTCTCACAAATTTTGAAAGGCTGAAGGTAAAGTTGGCTACGTCAGTACTCAGCTCATTTGTTGCCAGCGGTATGTACACCGAAATAACTAATAATGAACCTACCACCCCTATTCTGTGATCCGACGTTTCAAACTAATACCAAAGAGTAACTAATAATAAAGTCTGGAAACTTCCTATCCTTACCGTACCGCTGTTTTTCAAATTTTGACTGTTCTTTTTCAACACTTGCGGGAATACTTGGTAATGAGGCGTGATAATATCGATTCACTTTGCAATAGAAGGATTTATTTAAGAGATTCATCCGATATAATGGAATTAACCCCAAGAGCGTAAGTGTAAAAGAAATCAAAAAATTAAAAATTTTTGTTAGTAGTTTTCTGAGCTTTAGGAAAGATTTGCGGCTTAGTAAAACTGCTTTTCAATATGTCCTGGGTATTTTAAAAGAAAGACTGTTCTTTGTTGTGCGCTGGATAATATATGCATTTATTACATTGTATGTAATGACGAATATGAGCCGGTTTTAGTGTATAGTAGTACTGAAGAGTTCCAGGAAAAAACGATGTAGAAAATGCTTCTGATTCGGAAGCGCGCCGTAGTAGCAATGCAATTATGCAAACGATGTGATACATGATCTGTTTTTGTTATACGTAATTAAATCTGTATTTTTTGTAAAAAAAATATATTCATCATATTTTTTTTAATAAATTATGATTTTAAATAAAGCATTTTATTTTTTATTCATTATAAATTTAATAAAACAAATTCATTATAAACTAAATTAAACAAATTCATCATAAAATTTCATACATCATAAACTGCAAACGCGAGAAAATTACAGCGAGTGATTTAACCTCAAAAGTGTCTTTCCGACGAATCACAGAATAACAAAAATCGAATGGATTCGAACACTGCTATGCGTTGCTACGTGTTTCATACAATCGAACAAGGGGACTGTTCGGCGAATCGAAGAATAAGAATTTTATTCAATCGAACGAAAATCGAATAAACAAAAGCAACGTCGGATCACAGAATAGGGGTGTACAAGTTCCGCTTTACATACTGCTGAATTAATAGAATAGGTTTTTGGATATGTGTAATACCATGTTTCCATCTCCCTCAAATCTCGAGATTTTGCTAGATTTCGCCAAATCTACATCCAAATCTACTAGATTTCCCATACAAATAAAAGAATTCAAAATCTTGAGATTTCAACGATATTTTGTTGAAATCTACTTCGAAATCTCGTAAAATTTTTGTGTCAACCCTGAAAACTTATTCCGCGATATTCAGTAAGTATCAAAATTGGCAAATGGTCGACCCTTTTCAACAATTTGAATTGCGCTCTCTTCCCGTGTTTGAATTTGTTTTTTTTTTTGTAATATTTTAACAAACATGAATTTTGTCTCCTTTGACACAAAAATATATACAAATTTTTTCAATATGCTCTAAAAGAATTATTTTTTGGAATATTTCCATTCAAAATTCATTTTTTTTTCTAGTTTTCAAAATTGTAAACGTCAAATGAAATCTCGCAGGGAGATGAAAACACTTTGAAATCTCTTTCTCGAAATATCGAGATTTCAGGGAGATGGAAACATAGTATAACTCTTCTAAATTTAAAGAAACGAAAATGATACGTCTGACTTGATTGGTTCTATCGAAGTAATTAATTCAGTGGGGAAAAATGCTACTTCTTCTATCAAGTGTCTTGATGGCTTCCTAAATTCAATCGTCGAATTAAAATGTCTGGTTCCTTGTGACTTTAGACATAGAGGGCTATTCACAAAGCTTAACACTATGTTCAATAACATTCACTCCACTAATATTCATACCTTTATATGTGCATATAATTAGGGTCGGTAATGTTTTCTAGAATAAGGGAATTAAACCTTTCCAAGGCCCAGATTCAATAAGAAAATTTCGAACACCAAATATAATAGAAGAAGTACAGATCTTTTTAGGACTAATACATTTTGTAGGAAAATGAATTTCTAATTTAGCGACACTCGCAGAACCAATTAAGAAAATTTTACGTTTAAAGTTAAATAGACCTTCAAATATTCAAAAATTTTGGGGAAATGGTCAAAAAGTAGTATTTCAAGAGTTGAGAAATGTGTTATCAACGAATACAACCCATGCATTCTACGACCTTAAAGACAGATAAAAATTAATAATGGACGCGAATCGAGTGGGGTCGGCGTCAGTCTTGAATCAATTTGATAAACAAGGCAACAAATAAAAGTTTAACAGTGTGTGAGAAGTGGTATTGTCAAACTGAAAAAGAGGCTTTGGCATTAGTACGGGCGGTTGAGCATTTTTGGGTATACCCGTACGCAAAGGACGATTTCAAATTGGTTATTGATCACAAACCGTGGGAAATCATATTTGATCCAAGATCGAAACTTTGTGCAAGGATTGAAGGCTGGGTATTTTGTCTTCAATCATTCGGATATAAAATAATTTAGAAGCCAAGAAACTCGAATATAGCCGATCCTTTTTCAAGTCTTTGTGTTAATAATATTTCAGATCTATCTGTAAATATTGAGGAAAATATATATATAATTGTTGAGAAGCAAGACTCATAGCTATATCCTTAAAGGATATTGATAATTATTTGAAATTAGACGTGAAAGTATGAAGAAAAGGTTGTGTACGTATGGTGTCCTAAAATAGACAGTGGCGCGGGAAAGGTTGTTAAAACTTATAAAGGATATACAATAGCTTCAGCTCCAAATCCACCAGGCCCAATGAAGACCAAACTTGTGAATTTATATGGCTATGAAATTCATAGGACCTTTACCTAGTGGACACTATATTTTAGTAGTTGTGGATTATTTCAGTCTATACAAGGAAAATAAAATAATGACAAACATTACGCCTGCAAATACAATTCATGTTAGTGCAAGATTACACGCTATGTTTTTTGGGTAGAATTCTACGGCAGACATAGGTTAGGGTTGGATGGGGGTGAGGCAGAAGATCTACCTCTCGAAATGCTGGCGCAACGGAGTTTTTTACGCACACAAACAAGAGACACTGTTTGTGTCGGTTTCGAAAAAAATTGAAAATTCAAGCGCGCCATTCGCTTACTGACCGTCAACATGTAATCATAATCTAAAAGTACATAGGAATATAGTAGATCCTAACAGTTTGACGGTTTAAATCGAGTGATGCTGTGCTCACACATACTAATACACTCCTTGTGTAGCTTGTATAAAAGACTGTGGTATAAACATTCCACGTCTAATCGGTTTGGTAGTTTTCTACCCAAAACTTGACGGTAGAATTCTACTGCGTGTAATCTTGCACTTAGAGAAATATTTTCGCGTTTAGGGAGTTCCCAGTGTTTTCACTGCCAAAGCTTTGGTCACATCGCAGTTAATTGCGCAAAACAAGACGATGTGTGAAATGCGGTCTCGATCATGAGAATGAAGGTGCGAATCCTTCTCCTGCGTCCTGCGTGAATTGCCAATCTGAAGCACACCCTGCAAACTTCAGGGGTTGCCCTGCCTACAAATTGTATACTAAAAAAAGATTAAGGAATAAAACCCTCCTTAAAGAGTCAATAGAAAGAAGTAAGTCATTTAACTTAAACACATTTAATAATTTCATTCAGCGAAACAAATCTTACGCTGCCGTTCTTGGTGCTTCGACTCCTAAAAATAATACTTCAACAGAAGATAATACCTTAAATGATTTCATTAATGAAAGCAATAAGCTCTTTGGAGACACTCTTGGTGTAATTATTGATCAATTGAAATCGTTTTGGCTTCATTATCTTTCCCTGATCCTGTCCTGGATCAGTACTTTCTCATTCCTTTGATACTGACGAGAATCTTTCGCTCCGCGATCAGCATAGTACTTCTGTTTCGAACGTCTTTTTTCGAGTGTTTCTGTAACATAAATATTAATTTTTGGCTTTAGTTGGTTATCTGAAAATGCTAGTGCAGCAGTTCTGGTATTCCTGCTAAATAATCTGGAAGACGGAGTTCCTTGACAGATCCATGTGAATTTCGAGTTCTTCTTCTTCATTTTCGTGGGATTCTTCGCAATTTCTACTTAGCGTATCTGCTATTTTAAGGTCTATACTTTTTTATATACTATAATAGGATTATATCCTTCTAAATGAAATAAGATTCTTTTCAACCTTGGAGGAGCTTTGTCAAGCGTTTTTTTCCATATAGTTTCTAGTGGTTTATGATCTGTTTCCACTTTTAATTTTTTACCCCATGTGTAGTCATGAAATTTCTTGCAACCATATCTAATTGCGAACGCTTCTTTTACTATTTATGGATAGTTTAATTCCGTTTCGGTTAACGTTTTAGTTGCATATGCTACTGGTTGTCCCTTCTGCATTAACACTGCCTCTAGTGCTTTCGATGATGCTACTGATAGTGTAATGTCTTCGTTAACATCGTAGGGTCTTAAATTTAAAATTATTTTAAATAAAAAAATATATATATATTAATTTAACGAATCGAAAACCCAATAAAAGTTTTGGGAAATACTAATTTTACATCGTTTTTATTTTGCGCTCACTGATTTACGCAATATAAAAAAAAAAAAAATAATACAAAGATTTTGACATCTGTATTCTTAAAACGAGAATACGAAGAGAATTATCAAGAATTCATCATACATTTCTCACCATCCTACTTCATTTGAGTGAGGTAGGATGGATGGGGCAGGAGGAAAATTGCCGGAGCCCTCTCGAATGTTTTCCGAGGCTGATATAGATGCCATAAATACATTTGATATTGCTGACAAGTGGATGGCACCAGTGCTCCCGATGGAGGAATTTGATTTACCTGCAAAAGAAGTTGTTACTCCTTCTGACAATTGGTCTCTTGTTTTATCAAAATTTCAAATGAAGAAATTTAAATCTTCTAATGGCGAACCAGAAAGAAAACGGAAATTTCCTGTTAGTTACACTGAACCAGCAACGCCAACATTATCTTCATCTAGCAACAGATTTCATCTACTGAAAAATCTTCAAAATCGAAACGGTAATTCTGTAAATTCGGGAGAAAATATCCCAAACTCGCAAAATTTAAAAAATACAGATTTTGTAAATATTAAAAATAATACAACAGTTTTAGGTGATAGTAACACAATTAAGTTTTGTCCACCAATTTTTGTGGATTGCAGTGATGCGAGAGTGATGACCGATTTTATCACAGCTCTTTCAAATGTTGTTAAATTCGAGTTAAGTAATGCTGGAAAAGGCATGATGAGAGTACGAGTGAGCTTGTTAGAGGTTCATTGTCGGATAATTGAACATTTTAAAAAAATTGAATTGGATGCTTTCTCTTTCACCCCAAAACAAAATAAAAAATCAACCGTTATCCTTAGAGGAATATTGGGAGGTTTTTCGGCTGATGATATATTAGCTGATATAAATAAAAACTATCCTTCAATCAATATTGAAAAGATATATCAGTATTCGACTCCGAGGTCACGAAGAGAGTCAATTGTTCTGAAACTGTTTGCGGTCCAGCTGAAAGTGGGCCAAAATATTCTGGAGTTAACAAGCATAAGAAGTATACTGCACCAGATAGTAAGTTGGGAAAAGATAAAAAAAACGGGTCCTTCCCAGTGTTTCCGCTGCCAGAGCTTTGGTCACATCGCAGCCAATTGCGCAAAAAAAAGACGATGCGTGAAATGCGGTCTCGATCATGAGATTAATTGCTGTAAACGTAAGAACGAAGGTGTGAATCCTTCTCCTGCGTTCTGTGTGAATTGCCAATCTGAAGGACACCCTGCAAGCTTTAGGGGTTGCCCTGCCTACAAATTGTATACTGAGAAAAGATTAAGGAATAAAACCCTCCTTAAAGATTCAATAGAAAGAAATAAGTCATTTAACTTAAACGCGATTAATAATTTCATTCAGCCAAACAAATCTTACGCTGCCGTTCTTGGTGCTTCGACTCTTAAAAATAATACTGCAACAAAAGATAATACCTTAAATGATTTCATTAATGAAAGCAATAAGCTCTTTGGTGCACCTCTTGGTGTAATTATTGATAAATTGAAATCGTTTTGGCCTCATTATCTTTCCATAAAAAGTAGTGGTGACAAAACAGTTGCTTACTTAAATTTTGTTGCGTCTCTGACATGTTCCAATTAATTTCAATGTTCAGTATAAAAATTTTAAACCTTAATGTGAACTCAATTGTCTCTCATGAAAGGAGACTTTCTTTAGAATACGAATTGACGGATTTAAAGCCAATTGCCGCTCTTTTATCGGAAGCCTGCCTAAAAAATAATCACAAAGTGTCCTTTAGTAATTACGAAATGATTAGAAATGATCACAATAGAGGAACTGCAATTTTAGTAAACAAAAAATTTCATTTTGAAGTTATACTGTCCAACTTTGAATTAATATCAGCTACTTTAATTGCAATGCCATACCTGGACCATGATAATATGCAAAGAAAATTGTTGCTTGGAGCAATATATTTGCCTTGCAATAAAGGTGTTAATATCAGAAGAGACTTAGACAAGTTATACCAACTGTCTCTTAACTTTACCAACTGCATTATTGGGGGGGACTTTAATACAAGACATGAATTCTGGGGCGACAGTATGCGAAATGTTAATGGCATCCATTTACACTCTTGGTTTATGGATGGTCCGTTTCTGAACCTAGATATTATTAATGGAAACAACCCAACATATCCTAGATCTACATCTTTTTTAGATTTCTTTATTGCCTCTTCTTCCTTAATAAATTACTGTCTGGATCTAGATCAACTAAATTTTGAATGCTATACCAAACCGTCGAGATCCGATCACTTCTCAATAATACTAGATATCAGGTTTACAAGGTTTGATCCCTTTTTAAGTGTGCCTTGCACATTTCAATCCTTTAAAAAAACTAAATGGAAAAATTTCAGAGGTGAACTTGAGTCAACACTCTCTGGTATATCCCTTCCTCCAGACAAAAACCTAACAAATCTGGAAATTGATGAAGGCATCTCAACTTTCACAAACTCTATCAAACGTTGCATCTCTAATCATTCAGAAAATTTGACAACTGGAAATTATAAACAGTACCAAAACGTTTCAGGATTAATTAAAAAAATGTACAAAATCAGGAAAATCTGGTTAAGACAATTAAAAAGAATATATCATAATAACTTGAATCAAGTTAACATCGAATATCATGCTCTTTCTGCAAGAATTTCTTGTCTCAGTAAACTGATTAGCGAAAAGTTGTCTTCGGAGATGAATGAGCACTTTCGTAAGAGGTTAAATAACATTAGGCCATCTCCTCAGGCATTCAAGGAAATATTCAAAATTACAGGAAGAAATGCTTCGCATATTGACATAACTAGCACCCCGATTCGATACGATGGACAGGAATATTTAAATATGACTGAGAAATTGAGTGCTTTTCACTCGTTTTATTCCAACGTTTTTTCGGAAAAAAATCCTTCTCACAATACAAATCTTTATAACCTCGTTAATTCCGAAGTAAATAATTTTCGTAATGATTCTCAGGGCAATGTCACTAATTTTGATTCCGAAAACTTATCTTCTAATCCTTCCACCCGGGAATTATTTGTTTCTCAAGGTACAGTTGAATCGATTATCAATCTCCTAAATAGGAAAAAATCTGCTGGTCCAGATGAAATCTCTAATTTTGTATTGACTAAGTGTCAAAAACAAATTGCGCCTTTACTCACCATAATTATCAACAATTGTTTCAATAATGGATACTTTCCGGATCAGTGGAAATTGGCAAAACTTATTCCTATAGCAAAAAATAAATTATCTCAGGATGTTTCGAATTTTCGACCTATTTCTATGCTATCAAATCTGGTAAAATTCTTGAGAGGTCTATGCTCTCTCATCTGGAGGATTTTTGTGAAGAGACAAGTTTAATACCAGATAATCAATTTGGCTTTGAGAGAGCTTATTCAACAGAACATGCGCTATTAGTATTCCAGGATTTAATAATTAAAGGGCTCCGAAATCAAGAATGTACGGTAGCGTGCGCTATTGACTTGGAGAAGGCTTTTGATTCAGTTTGGTCTAATGGGTTAATTTTTAAATTACTTAGGGCTGGTTGCCCTCATCCTTTATTAAAAATTATTTTCAGTTTTCTTCGGAACAGAAAACTTTTTATACAAATTAAGAATGACAAGTCTAAATATCTAGATGTTAAATCCGGAGTTCCTCAGGGTTCAATATTGGGTCCGAGGCTATTTAACATTTTTCTCCACGACTTCCCTATTAGGGATTCAAGCGCAATACTTTATGCGGATGATACTATAATTTCGATCTCACGTAAAAGGCCATCTGAAGCACTTGAGGAAATTAAGGCTCGTCTTACTAAATTAATAGTATATTACAAAACATGGGGTATTAATATCAACCTGAACAAATGTGAACTCATTTGCTTCAGGAATGCTAGCGGTAAAGGTCATTATCTAGCGGTAGGAGAAAGTAAACGCTTACAACTTTCTATATTAGGCCAAGTCATTCCCCTAAAAGAGGAAATTAAATATTTGGGAATTAAAATGCACCATCGTTTGAAAGTTAACCCATGCAAGATATGCGTTGAATAAAGCAATAATAGCTACAGTTCTGCTAAAACCACTTTTAAACTCTACAGCTTTGGAAACGAGAACCGAATTGTTAATATATAATACATTGATTAGACCTGTTATAACTTACGGTTTTGGTGTATGGCTTTTTATTACTCCAAATGTTGTTAGATAAGTAAAAACTTCCGAATAAATTTATATATGAATCATCGGGAGTTATTCCTTTTACGTCATATCTAATTGATCTAACAAAAAAAAGATTCATGAAAATCACTCTAATAACTTAATTAGGTCATTATTTTTTAACAACGCTCAATATTATGCATCTCCATTAAGCATCCTCAATGTTAACTTGGTTTGGTTTTTTAAACCTTCCAACGATGAATATATATATAAAAGATGCAGGTCACATTTACAGATGTTAACAGCTCTATTGAGAAAAATTCGTTGTGAAATCGGTCATCTCTCTAGCTTCTTGCTTCAAACGGTTTGGAATTGCAGTTTACTTTGTTATTATTATTTAATATTTGATTTGTTATCTAGTTATAAGTTTAGTTTTAAGTAATTTTTGTAGTGCCGGGAGTAAGCACTTTTACATGGGATTTTTGTTTAATGAAATTGGATGTTTGAATGTTTATTAATTTTATTTCTCTTAAAGCTAACTAGTAATAATTTGAAAGTTGAAAATAAGTTATACTATACCAAATTATTTCTAAGCATCAATAAAATAAATCTGAATCTAAAAAAAAAATTCAATTTTGACGTTCCTTAATTACAAAAACCACAAACGATTTTAAACTCGCCGTGTTTGTGAATTTCGTTTATACAATACAATTGTTATTTCTTCAAAGAGGTGCCATTTGCGCTGTTTGGTGTGGACGTATTGGCGAGCAGAACGCAGTTGCGTCGCGTTCTGTGCGCGATTTTACGCGCACGTCGTCACCACTGAAAATGTTGGTTGCGTGTAGCTCGCGATTAGCTCACGCACTTGAACGTTTGGTGTGGACTCGTGAAGTTTTAAGTGCATGCTGAAGCAAAATGTGTGCGTGGTCGTCGATGATTTTCACAATTCAGAGATAATGTTAAGAGATAGTTATTTTATTTGAAGGTAGGAATGAAAGTTGTCTTGATGGTTTTTAATAAAAAAAAGGAAGTGTGCTTTTGACCACAATGTAGAAGTGAAATAGAAGCTTTTCTTTATGGTTTGTCAGCGAGTTGCATTTGTTCCGTTTGCTTAGCAAGTTGCCTAGCCCTACATGCCCGCATCCGTTCTGCACCAGTCATAGCCGTACTCGTCGAAGCCTTGTCAGCGAGTTGCATTTGTTCCACTTGTTGAGCAAGTTGCCTAGCCCTACGTATTACTCATTATAGCCTCCACAATAATGCCGAACATTGAAAATGTCTAGCTCTAGGACGTCCATATAATGAGATATTTTGTAATGTAACGTTTCGTTACATAAAATCGTGACATAATTTTTGCTAAACGCCCCCATAGAAGTGTTTCGCTTCAAAAATTTTAAAGAGAAAATTTTTATAATTAATTACAGTGTCTAAAAGTAATACTGGAACAATCTGAAATAAATAATATTCAAAGTATTTTTAGCCAGAAATAATGTATTAGAAAATAGGTCTTATTTTTTTTAAAACTTTTCATTCCAGCGTAAAACCCTTAGAACCACTGTGGGTATTGTGACAGGACATTGCTCCTTAAACGAACACATGTGGAAAATAGGGGTGCCCGAGAGTCCGATATGCGGATCTTGTCTGGAAGGAAATGAGTCAGCAGCACATTTTTTGTATGAATGCCCGGCCTTTTCTAGAATAAGACTTGCTACACTGGATGCGTGCCCTCTGAGTAAGGAGGGGTTAGCCAACTTGGTCCTAACTACGGTGCTGACCTTCATTAGAAAGACTAACCGGTTGCTCGGTGAACCGGTTAGTCTTTCTACCAGTCTTTCTCAACCAGTCTTTTAGAAGGAGTTACAATAGGCCAGTAATGCCTACGTGCTCAAGCCCTCTTCAACGGACATGATACCATTCTTTTTAGCATTCTTTTACAGGGAATTGTAATTAGTAGGAACTAGAACTCCAGTCAGTAAAGACCAGTTTAAAAATCCTTCAGACGATCTCAATAATATATTATTAATTTTTTTAAAATTTTTATATAAAAGAAAATCATTTTAAAATAAATGTTCATCATTTTTAAACGCACTTTATTTTAAATGTTATAAATTTAAAGACACCTTTATTTCCAAAAAATTCCAGGAATTAGAAATATTTTAAATACAAATAATTTCGGAAAAACCTTATTGTAAATATTTTTACTACATTTGCTTGCATTTGATTTGTCTCTAACATTTTTAATTTCAAACAAGGTCCGAAAAAAGTTTCTTTAAATTTTCCATAAAGAAGTCTGACTGCAAAATGTCCAATTTTGTGAAATAATAACACTAAATTTTTCATGTCGATTGGAAATAAGTTTTATGGAGTTACGCCGACATTTCATTTCAATATGGCTGCTATGCAGTACTATCAACATTTGAATTAATTTGCTCCTACTCCTGCTCCTTTATTTACCACTAACTTTGTTCAAATAAAACGCAGCACCCGCAGCACAAATAAAAACTGTCATTATCATCAGAAGAACAACATTCAAGTATCAAAAAAACAGAAAACAGAGCCATCTACGTGTATACATATGGTCAATATTGAAAAAAAAAATGGAGTTGGAATTTTGATCCAAGTAAGAGTTAGAGCAGGAATTGTATTGAATGTAAAAAAATGCTGCTCTCCTTGTGCAACTCCTGAAAAAGGCAATATATAGGGCGTTTTTTTTTTAGAGGTATAGAACTTTAAAATTAAAGAAAATACATTCGTGATAATGGCCAGGATATTGGCTAATATATTGGATATATTGGATAATTTTATGCCAAATGACTTCGGGCATATGGGCGCCTGGCTCCAATAAAACGCAATCTGGAACTTCAATTTTGAATCACTTTTTGGAGCAGCTGAGGCCGTATTTTGGCAATTACGCAGCGAATGATCGCTTCCGAATCGTCAATCGTCTATGGTTTATCGGCGTAGACTAGCGACTTCACATACCTCCACAGAAAATAATCCAAAGGGTTTAAATCACACGATTTTTGAGGCTAATTGACAGAACCACTACGTGAAATTATGAGCTCATCGGTTATGCCGACCATAAAATCGACGTAGCGGAAAGTTTCACGAACCACGATTTCCGAAATTTGCGATTTGCGCAATTTACAAGCGTTGTTCTGACGTAAGTCTATTCATGGTGAAATGGCAAACCAAACTGAGCTAAATTAGCTACCAGCTGTTAAATTGGGTACCGCTGGAACCTCTAAAAAAAAAAAAAAAACACCCGGTCATTTTAATATTTATGAAATGAAAATGATTTGTAAAAGGAAAAATAATTCAATTCGAAAAAGAAAAGATGATTTTTTCGATTTATTTTTAAAATCTATTAATTTTAATTTATTTATAATTCTATTATTTTCTGAAGCTTGGAATTTATTTGTTTTGGATTCACTTAATTTGTTTTTCATGCGTTTGCAAATTTATTATAAATAATTTTATTTTAATTATTTTAAATTATTCCATTATTGTTTTTCATAATTATTACGTTATAAATACGATTATAATTATTTACAAAGATTAAATTAAATGGAAAATTAATTTTTATATTTTGTAAAATAAAGCCCAAGAAGAACAAGAAAACTTATTGTAGACATTTTTTTTTTTTTTTGTTTAGGAATATTATTTATTTCTGTTTTTCTCTCTTTTTGTTTAATTATGATTTTAAATTCAGTAAAATCGGAATGTTTTTTTTTCTTCAAAATTTTAACTAAATAACCGTTTTTCTAATATATTTATTTATATTCTTTTTTTTCTAAGGATTTTATCATAAATTACGAATAATATTTATTTAAATAATTTTAAAACTCAAAAAAAAAAAAAAACAAAAGGTTAAAAACTTTTGCATTATATTTTTGGAAAACACTTCCTTGGCTTATGTCTATGTATGTTATATGGTAAGAAAACTCTCCAAAATATGATGATGATGATAATTGATTCTCCCCATTTCGAGGAAGACTTTAAAAATTTTATTATGTGATGCCTGAAAAGTTACTTAGATAAGTCAACCATAGATAAGAGTAAGATTATAAAGTTTTCTTGGAAATGTGACAACTCTTTATGCAATTCTTATGTTGATTGCGCCTATTTCCAAACAGTTAAGATCATTACTGATTTGGGTGTTATTTGCGGACAGTTAGCTTAACTTCAGGCTACGCCTTGAAAACTTGATTCTTATAGCGAATTCGATTTTGGGCTGTATTATTTACCGTGGTTCAAAGAGTAGAGTAATAGATTATTACGTTATCCTTTACGGAATCTTTCATGGAGTGATATTTTATTGTTGCTCTCTTATAACGGGCAAATTAAAATTGCTAGGTTTACACTCTATAGAAAAGCGTAAAAAAGTGTCTGGTATGGTCTTTGTGAATAATCATATTATATATGCTTTTTTCATGAATGCTACGAGTCCTGACTTTTGCCTCAACATTATTTTTAATCTATGTTTATGTCACTCATGGGTCATGGTATAATCAACCATAAATGAAAATTTTTGCTTTCACTTTAACCTGACATTATTTTCAACTAATATACAGTCTTATTATGAATAAATTAATAAATTATCTAAATCTGGAATGGTAATACGTAACTTGTTTCAGACCGTGTGTTTCGACTTTTCATAAAAATGGTAGAACATAACTTGTTTCACTCATTTGAAAATTCAAGCTGAAGTTGAAACGACTTACTGTTTGGTCGAATCAAAAGTGTGAAACAAGTTACGTACTAACAGCCCAGATTTTATTTTGAATATCGATTATTACTAATTGCAACTTTCGGATTTTTAATCTTTTTTATATTTCATTTTAATATATTTTCGGATTTAGAATACAAATTCAAATCAAAAACAGAAAAATAAACACATTTTTAAATGTTAAAAAATTCCAATTGCAGATTCTGGAATATAGAAACATGAATATTTAAACGAATTATTTGATTTTATGGTAAGTAGTTTATTAACGAAATAATGATAAATAAATAAATATTTTGAAGCAAAGCTAACCTTTTCTAGTTAAATTGTCTAAGCACTTAGCAACTGAAATTAATAAATTCAGTCCCAATGCTTAAAAATTAAACAGAAAATATTAAAAATATGTTACTATTTCGCCTTATTATTCATTTAATTATTTGAAAAGACACGTCATGTGACTTTGGCAATACCACTTAAAATGTGAAGAGAACTTTCAATTCTCGTGAGAGTTTATGTGACGTGACAAAAAAATTGGAAATTTTAAGAAAAGGGATTTAAGTAGATATACAAAAAAAAATTCATTCATTCCGTAAGGAAGTTAAATTGAAAATGTTATTTTATGAAATATGACCAAATATTTGGTTTTTATCAAAACTTTCAAAGAATGATAATCACGACTAGGACATGGTTTGAATAATCGATTACTTGAGTAAACAGAATTATTCCAACATTTTGAATAAACAAACAAAAACTGAATAATTGCTTCATTTAAGAGAAACAAAACAGAATGAATTTGAGAAGAGAAATCCTATAATGGAAAAATATGGAAAGCTAGCAAAAAAAAAACACATTGCAAAAGAGTACAGGCAGTTTTCAAAATCTATGTAACTCTTATGAAGTCTCTCGAGAATCATATATATTTTAAGAGAATATTTCCTCTTTTGTTTTTATTACGCTTTTTCATTTTATTTCATATAATAATTTACTTTTCTTTGTAAGCACTAATTTTTGCTTAAAAATTTTGAAGTCTGGCTATTGTAATAGGAACCGGATTAATTGGTAAACACCATCAATTATTCTCAATTATTCACTTATCTCGAAAACTAATTAATTAACCATGCCCTAATCACGACGGTTATAGTGTTTGAATTATACGCGACATTTCATTTAATCCCTGGCCCCATTTAGTCCCGCTCTACCATACTAATTTTTAACTTCTTTCTGCATATATACATATATATATATAAATACCAAAATGCATATTAATACCGATAATTTGTAAGCGTGTAAAAGCATGTTCGCTGGCGCTTACTGATGATCTATAGCAAGTGGGAATATCAACGAATTCGCGTGATCTTGTTTTTTCAATTTAGACTAGAGGAGTTCTTCAAGTTTAGTTAGCTTTGAGATTTTGTTGCGTAAACGAATTTTTTTGAGAGATACTAAAAATTTTCATTTCTTTCCTTGTAATAAAATTTTTAAATTTAATAATTAATATTATTATTTTAAATAATTTATAAATTATAATGAAACAAGAACATGCAACTATTTTGTCATTTGATATTATGAGCAGAACTTGTATCAATAACGGACGTGTGAATAGATCGTCTGGTTTGAATCAAACCTTTTTATGTTAAAATTAATTAAAAATGTTAAAATTTTTGTTACAATTCCTAATTTGCTGGAAAACATTATTTAATAAATATAAAAAATTTTTAAAATTTATGACAGATCTTCCAATTCTTTTTTCACATATTACAAAAGCCAAATGAAAATCTTATTTAATGTTCTCAAAAAAGAAAATAAATATTTCAAAATAAATTTACAATGCAAATACAAATTTTATTTTATGGATCTGAATTAACGAATAAAATTAATCTAAAATTAAATGAACGAAAAAAAAATTTGTAATTTTCATTAACGATAATTTTTTTTATAATAATTTTTATCTACTTAATAGATTTTTTTGTTAGACTAAAAAAACTGTTTAATTTCTCTTAATTTTTTTTTTTTTTTTTAAATTATTTAATTAAATTTAAATTTTGTTGTCTTTACTTTCATAATTTTTCATTTTTTTTGTATTTGTTTTTTGCTTCAAATTGATTAAGATAAATATCCTTTATTAAATTTTCACCATTTTCATTTCATTATTTTTAAATTTATGAATTAGTTTTTTTTTTTTTTTTATTAAAATTAATTTAACGTAGCAAAAATTGAACTTATGTTTTTTTTTTTTTTTTTTTTTTTAATATAAAATATAATAATATTTTAATATTTTATTTAATTATTTTCGTGTTTTCAAATTTAATTGGATCTTTTTTTTGCTTTTTCTTTTTTTTCTTTTTATTCTTTTTTTTAATATTAATAATCAAATTTATTGTAATCATAATCATTTACCCATTTTTTATCATATTTTCTCTAAATAATTTTTATATTTATTAACAATTAAATTTTTATTTGTTATTTGTTGTTTTTTAAATTAAATATTTTTGACAAAAATGAAAAAAAAAAAAAAAAAACAAAATTACAATAAAGGAAGTAAGCGTGCCATTTGTAAAACTAATTGCAAAAATTTTGTCCATAAATCTCGAAGTTTTTTCGATCTTCCCATAAGAAAACGCCACGTTACAATAACAACTATCAATTTTGAAAATTGATGAAGATAATATAATCTATAAAAAAAAAAAGAAATATACATATATATATATATAAACATAAAACTTATATAAAATTGAAATAAAGTTTTGATATAAATTACCTCATCATTTTCTTTCTGCTTGATGGTAATGTTTCTGGACTTTGTTTAAATAAAAATTCTCTAAATCCTAAAACATAACGTTCCAAATAATTCTCCCAATCGATTGCTTTCACATCAAATTGATAATTAATCCGATCCTTTTGGCTCATTGATTCTAATAAAGATCGTACATTATCATCTTTGAATCTCCATTGATGTGTTGTAAAATATTCTAAACATTCAACGGCTTTGGCTATTTTGTCTTGAACTTTAACCATTCTGGAAAATTAAAAGAAATAAACATGTTGAAAATCAATTATCACTCGCTACTAAAGTACAAAATCTCGGAAGCAAGGGATTAGTTTTACGAATCCCGAGGAATCTAATTTAATTGTCGCTAGGCGTCCTTAAAAGTATATTTTGCTTTTAATGAAAAAACAAGCTAAAGCTACGGTGCGAAACCACTATTAAAACTTCTATACATATGTTAGAAAATTGTACTTTTCCAAAATCGATCTAAAAGAACTATAAAATTATGAGAATTCAGTTCCAGTTTTATACTTTTTGTTTTATCCTGTTCAATCTTTTTAATATCGTTGGGTAAATGGGTGTTGATCATTTGAATCCCGATGCAAGAAGATTTCATAAAAATTGCTTGAAAATTTAGCCAGCCAAAAATGGTTTCGTTCTACAACACTCGTATCCTTTCGTAGATCCTGGCGAGAAACAACAGATATCTATGTCTACGTACAGCCAACGAACTATCGAAATTTCACTAAAATCGGATGACACGTTTGTCAGTTATCCTAACAACAATTTAAGAAAATAATATGGAAGGGAACTTCGGAAAACTTTAATTTCATACAAAAAATCCGAATTTTGTTCGGCGTAACTCGAAGTTATAATCGGATTCAATTGATTTTTGGACACAATTGTTCTTTCATTAAAAATACACTTTACCAAATTTCATTGAAATTGGTCCATAAATATCGTTACAATTTCCTGTAATTTAAAAGCACAAAAAGCCGAACGTTTGTTCGGCAGCTACCCGAAGTTTTAGTCCGGTCGAAGTTAGCTTCTGATAGAATGGTTCTCATGTGGAAAAATCTATTTTCGATCAAATCGCTTCAAAAATACGGCCGGAATTTTGCCTACCACAGACAGAGGGACAGATAGAGGGACACCCAAATAGATAAACAGACAGAAAGACAGACATTGGATAAACATGACTGTAAATGATTTAGTCTTCTACAACGTAGAGATTTGCAAAAAAAAACAATTTTTTTCGATCATGATTCCAATAAGTTATATACTTCGTATAGAAGTTAAAAATGAGGGTTATTCATAACAACTTGTGATATGAAATTGTTTTTTAATAAAACACATATCGTTAACTTTTTGGATGGATAATTAGATCGGACAAATCGCACGATCATGGTGGCCATTGCAGTCGAAATTAAACGGCCACCGAAGTTTACACCCTATAGACATTTTTCATGAGTTGTGCGGTATGTGACGCGTTCTTCTCAAACCACATATGTGAAGATGATTTTCGTTGCAAAATCATCATCGGCTGTCTGGTTTTCAGGACCCAATCGGCGACGCTGGTCGTTTTAATCAGCTTGCGAATATAGTTTTCAGTTAGACGATTATTTCTACCGAATTCCGACTTTAATTTTCACAGTACGACATAGCTCAAGAAGGGGCCTAATAGCTTTGGTATTTTAACTGCTTAACTATATAAAACTTATAAAACTGTGCAGCAATGAAAACAAAAGACTGATGCATTGGTATTAAGCTCCCGTAAAATTCGAGAAGTTGGCTAAAAATTTCCATAGTCAGTTCTATGGAAATTAATTTTAAAGAGCTACACCGATCCCAGCTAGTAAGATTATTTTTTGTCAAAATGGGTGGATCACAAATGGTATCGGTAAGAATTTGATCTATGAAAATTACATCAAACACCTTATTACGTTTTTTCCAAAGAGTTCCAATTAGTTTAGCCTCCAGGGAAGACTTATAGGCGCGAATCTTAAAAACTACGTTGAACAGATTCAAGTCTGTTAATTAGAATTTTCTGATAGGGTAACCAAAGCTGGTAGGCATTTGCAAGTAATGTCAATAACACACGTAGTGTACAACCCTTTAGTAAGAGAATTAGTTTTAATGACGCCTAATAAATACTACCGTTGAACCACCGAATGGATGTGCAACCAAGAGTTTAATTCTTGATTACACATGACACCCAAATCTTTTATGTAGCTCGCTTTTTGGAGAATAGCGTCACCGACGAAAGTATATAGAGAAATCATTAGTGAGTTTGCACGAAGTTACACTTTCCCAAAGGATAAAGCTGGTTGTATTGGTAACGTTTGACCTGCATTTTAAGAAATCATGCTGATCAACCAGAATAACAGATTTTTAAGGAAAATACAGGAAAGGATAAAAAATACATTTAAATAACTTGAGAATGAAAGACAAGTTGACTACAAGTTGGTAATTACAAATGCCTTGCTGTTACCCATTTTATTAATTGGGAGGATAACAAAATAATGTTTTTAAATTTAGTGAAATTTTTTAAAATGTAATAAGTGATTTTTGACAACAAGGTAAGTAAGTGTGAAACTATTGCAGTATTTCTCGTTAAATGTATTTTTTAAATATTCAAAATAATGTTGATCAATATCAAAGTTGCCACTAACTGCTGATTTCTGGATCATTCGACACATGATAAAGGTATTTAAGTGTTGATGGAAATCCATCTGTCTTTTTAATACTGTTGATGAATTTTCAAAAATTATGTAGGCGCAATAATTTCATATTTTCGTAATTTTACTTCATTGTTATAATTTTAACCCATACCTAAATATCCTAAAATTGACTTTAATCGGCCATACTATTCAAAAGCAGAACGATAGCATTTCAGGAAAGATTCTGGGGTGTAATAACTGACTGCACAAAATAAAACTAAAACGTTCAAGGTATCTGGAGATGCAGAATACTTAAAGAGGCACTAATTTTAATATCTTATGACCGCAAATGATAGTCCCCAAGAGAGTATAACAAAATAGGATGGTTTTCCATACTAAAAATATCATTTAATGGTATTAAGATTACTATTGACTTACATTGGTTTCTTTCCTGCTAATCTTGCAATTGTATCCAAAACATATGCTGGAATGTAATGAACTATAAATCCATGAACCAGATTTATTGGCCTATTCATACGTAAAACTCCTGTAGGATACCATAAACAACCCTCTATTAATAAAGACAAAAAAAAAAAATAATTTAAAAAAACTGACATTTTCAATCACGTAATTATACAATATAAAATTTACCTAATGGATGTTTTCTTGTCTGAGGAATTGCTAATTGTACAAATTTACCCCATGTTATTGGATGTTGTTGACCAGTACAACAATTATAGATTGACATACCATCCGGTTTAGCTGTTGCTGTTCTCCATGCAGCAGCAATCATAAGATTAATAACAATATCCACAGGTACCATGTCGGCAACGAAGTTTTTTTCACACATTATCGTACGGAATAAACCTTTTCCAACAGCTGATAATAGGCCAGTTGGTCCGTTCCAATTATCTACCCATCCAGCTAATGGTTCATTTAAACTAGCAATAACTGAAAAATATAAAATTGAAAATTAGTATTCTAAATTAAAAAAAAAAATTATTTATTTTGTACTTACCTATCGACGGTCGAACTATTGCAACCGGTAAATTGCCAGCTTCTTTTAGTAACATATGTTCAGCGAGTGCTTTTGTAAATGTATAAGTGTTGGGCCTTTTCCCAATTAACGATGGCGTTAACTACAAATATTTATATGAAAAATTAATTACAATTATACGTTTTCTATGTTATTTCACTATCTTTTATTAATTAAAATTTAAATTTTTATATTTAATTTAAATAAATTTGAAATATTATTTCAGTTTTATTTGCAATTAATTAACATCTTAGCATTTATAGGGTGATCAAATTTGAGTTTCCTATGTTGGCAGCACTGTAAATCAAGCACTTGTTTTCAAAGTGTTAAATGTCAGTTTGTAACAACACATTCACCAAATGGATCGCTTAATCACCGTTCAACGTGTTAAAATTCTTCAATTGTTTAATTGCTGATTTTTCATAGAAAATTCTCTTCTTTGATGAAGCACATTTCCACCTCTCTGGGTATTTTAATAAGCAAAATTGCTGCATATGAGGAGATGAAAATCCTCATGAGATTCACGAGCCACCATTACATGCCCAAAAAGTGACTGTTTGGTGCGCGTTGTTTGTGGCGGCATCATTGGGCCTTACTTTCTTGAAAACAATCAGGGCCAGACTGTAACGGTCAATGGTGAGCGATATAGGCGTATGATAATTGATTATTTCTGGCACGAAATCGAAGATATTGATGTGGAAGACAATTGATTGCAACAAGACAGCGCAACTTGCCACACAGCTGGTGCAACGTTGAATGTTTTGCGTGAAAAGTTCCCAGGTGGGACCACGTTTTGGTGGCGTCAACTGGCCGCCAAGATCATGCGACTTAACGCCGTTGGAATTCTTTTTGTGGGGTTGCGTTTAAAGTCATGTCTACGCCAACAAACCCGAAACGTTGGAGCAACTAAAAAACAATATCCGCCAAGATATTGCCGAGATTCTGCCCGAAATAAGAACTTTCCCTTTTGATATTGTAGTTTTTTTTTAGTTTAGTTTAGTTTACACAATTTTTGAATGTTTGAATTAAAAATAATATTGCTTCGTAACCTAATCTAAAATGTATACATATTTTATATATTTAAGAGTTGTGTTTTTTTTTGGAAATCTTTATTGTTCACTATTTCATTTAAAAAAAAAAAAACGAGTTTTTAAATATAAAGGATGTCTCCATAATAGCGCCAGATTTAAATGTCGTGCTATTTTCGTTTCATTAAGTTTACAGTACTGAAATCTTCACATCTGTCATCTACCATTGTTGCTATTAATAGTCATGGAACTCTGTAGGAAGGAACGACATTATTATTGACAGTTTGTCAAGTTTCGAGCGCCTACTGTTGTCAAAAAGACAATTCCACAAAATTCAAATTGTGCGTTTCTTTCGGAGCATTCTTTATTTAATTAATTCTTAAATTCCCTATAGAATGAGGTATAATTCATACCTGTAGGACCCAGAATACCTGACATATACGTATACCTTCATACAAGAGAATTCTTGTGTTTCCTGTCCTAAAAAGGAATATTTTTGAAAACGGTGCATTTAATACCTTATTAAATTGATCGTCGAATGAGGTATGGGTCGTCTTTATAAGATGCAGAATACCCGAGATATATACAAACTTCAGTTACGCAAATCAAATCTTGCACTTTTATTTGGGACACCCTATATATTCTTATAACTTTTAATTTCGGCTGTTGGTACAACTGAAGTTATTTAATGGAACACGCAGCAAATTTCAGTCATGTCTTTTAGAAAATATTAAAAATTCTTTTTTTTAGATAAATAATAAAATTAAAACAACTAATACTCTATTATGCGAGACGGTTATTTGAAGTATTGTTTTAACCAAATAAAACAAAAAGCAATAAAAATGATAGAAAAAGTGGCAAAAACAGGTATGATTCAAAATTAAAACCAATTTTCTGTTAAGTTCAAATATTACAATAAAAAGCAAAAGTTTTGATTTGTGCCATCTATTATCTGCAATATACTTGTAATACTAAATAACTGCCGTTAATATTAGACTCCGATAAAAGCCCATATAAAATGTATGGTAACCGTGCTTATTTTTCTCAAAAAAACACAGCTAACATTTATTTGATTTTAAGAATATATAACTACTAGGAAATAAGGTTTCTGCGCGCTTCGTACGATAATTCCAGTCGCGCTTTAAAGCCCGTATTATCAAATTTGAAAACATAATCGATCACGAATCTCAACCCAATATTTTCCCGGTTAAACATCCTGTTTTTTTTATAAAATAAACAAACTAGTAAGCTTACCTGATCTAACATGTCCTCTGGAAGCCAGTTAATAAGTGATATAATATCATCAGGATTATAAGGTGGCGCATATATGACTTCCGAAACTTCAGTACGATCGCAATTACAATAGGCAGTTGATACATGAATTAAAGCCTAAAAATAATTATTTTAGTTAAAACATTTTATATAAACAGAATTTAATTAATTACATCTAACGACATCATCCGATGACATAACTCGACTAATCGTTTTGTTCCAAGCATATTTATTGTGACGGACAATTTTAGTTTTTCATCAAATTTTACGGTGGCTGCTGAATGGAATACAATTGAAACTGTTTTGCATAGCAAAGCCTGAAAATTAGAGAAAATAATAATAAACTTAGTGGAAAGATACGTATTTTTTGTAAGTATTATTTTTTTAAAAGAATTAAATATTGACTTCATCCACAACATTTATATTATCATGCCCAGCAATAGAAATTGTTCGTGTAACGTAAAATTTCACCGTACGTATCGTATCGGTCCGGCCTACTCCAACACATTCTGTTCATGCGGATAAGTAGACACATAGTTTCGTTTCGGTTTTGTAATATAATTGAGAAAGATTTGAATTAGACGAACACTTCAATTGTCGGACCCGGTATTTTGAGCAGAGATGCAAACCAAAACTTTTTTACAGTTGGTTCGGTTTTTGTTTAAGCATAAATCTTCTTTTTGGTTTTTAGTTTGGTTTTGGTTTCTAAATATTTCAAAATTTGGGTTTGGTGTGGTTCTGGTTTAAAGACTGCATAATTTTTTGGTTTTTGTTTTGGTTCAGAACAAATATGTCTTTTTTTTTAGGTGTTGTGACAGAAACGAAGGAAGCCAATGTAGATTTGCTTGATAAATTTTTTTCAGCTGTTTTATTTGTTCGTTTCGTGTCAATTATGTCGTAGGATTTGGAGTGCTTTTTTTTAAAGATGCCGCATTAAATTTTCTGGGTGAATATTTGCCATAACAATACAGCATTCATTGTACTTACTGCTATTTGTTATTGGATTACAAACATTTTTTTCAAAAACCGGGTATTTTTATCTTTGTTGCCTGACATTTTCTTTTGGGTAATACTAAAAAAATTACTATTAAACTGAAAAATATACAGACTTGCTTACATTTGTCATTTAGATATGAATTTTATATCTTTTAATTTTAAGTATATTCTTCCTTCTTGTTTGTTTCTGTTTTTATTTTAATTATGATTTCACTAAATGAAAAACTATGTCGTGTTTGATTACTCGTTAAAAATAAATTTGAAAACTGGCAAACTGTTGAATGTTGATTAACCATCGTTTTTATTAGAAAATGTAGTAGACTTTTTCATTTTTTTTAAAAGGAAAATGTAAATTATAGGACAAATTTTTTCTGCTGAACCGAACCATAAACCAATAGAAAAACTTCGGTTTATGGTTCGGTTCAAGTATTAGTTTTAAAACTAATTTGGTCTTGGTTTGGTTCGACCGAATCATTTTAAAAGTGGTTTGGTTTTGGTTTTGGTTTTGGTTCGGAAAACTTCGATGGTTCAGTGGTTTTGGTTCGGTTCAAAGTGGTTCAAAGGAACCGGTTTGCATCGCTGATTTTGAGGATAACGTTATTGTAAAAAGTTGAAATTTGCTCAACCCTTTCGTATCGTTTCGTTTCGATTAGGACAGATACCGGTACATTGTGTCGACTTTTCCGTTTTTCCTTATATTTGGACATATTTAACTTTTACGAGGCGGAGCGGTCCGAAGCGATACGGAATATTCTGTCTGGACCTTAAATGTAAATAAGGAAAACAAAACGTATCGTTATTTATAGGGTTTTGTAATAAAAACTTTTTTTTTTTTAATTTTGAATTAACACAGATTTTGGATGAAAGATCTGAATTTTTTTTTTTTTTAAATATGTTGTGAGACTCTACAATTCATGAATGAAAAATAATATCTAGTAAATGTCCACCACGACTAAATTTGGAGGCATCGATTATTTTGACAATATTTTCGAACACATTTCTGCATTGTGGGCTCATGTCGGTTTAGACCTCGTTTGTAGAAACTGATGAGACTCTGGTTCAAATCCAGATTTCTGCTTTGCATAATTTTCTTTCTTTGCCTACAATATGTTTTTCTTTCTGCAATTTAATCACAAGTTTTATGTTAAACAAGCAACCATGTTTTAATGAAATTGCCTCTTATGTACGTAGAAATCATGAATGAAAGAATACAAGATTACACCAATCCATATTTCAAATTGGATTTTTCTGAGCACCTACGTCATTCCAAACCCGAAATACATTGTTTGTGTGAAAAATCACTACTGTATATGAATGAAATCGGGTCACATGTGATGTCATAAAAATATGAAAATGAATATTCAAAATGGCCGACATGCGCACGGCGTAATCTTGTATTCTTTAATTCATGCGTAGAAATGGTGTAACTCTTTGTCATTTTAATTTCAAAATAATTCCTATCACATTTTGGAATTGCCCTAACTTTTGTTGTGAATTCAAAAATTATAGTGGTAATTTTACGGAACAGAATAAAATTTAGTTCTAACAAATAGAGAGCTATGTGTGGCATTTTAGACTCTTCTAAATAATTAGTTGGCATAACTTGTTTAGAAGAAAACTTCACATTCTTTATTATATCTATTTATCGAAACTGGTTTTAAAAGTTTTCTATGCATTTTGAATATTTACCTGATCACTGTCCGATATTCCGAGTTCTTCTGATGTTATATCGCCAGATATTGGAATCACTTTACTTAATTCTTTTGGTTTTTCTTTTCGGAGTTTATCAAATAGCTGTTCAAAAAAAGAAAAATAAAATTATCTCACTTTCAAAAATTCTATTTAAAAGAAATTTTATTTATATAAAAAAAAAATAGTATTGAAACTTACCGGTGCATTTAAAAGTTCATTCAACCTCGCGGAAACGTCTTGACCTCTTTTTGGTCGTATTAGAAGATATATGTTCTTGATGTCAGGGCATGATCTTAAAAGTTTCTCCACAAGAACCTAATAAATAGATCAAAAATAATGAAAGGAATTATTATAAAAAATTGTTTACATTTTTAAAGAATTGGTTATGACTATATTTGATTGCTCTAAAAATTATCGTGTTTTCTATAATATTTATTTTTTGTTTTTTTAAGCGTGATAGAACTTTAAATTCAAAAAATAACATAAAAAGTTAACTTTGGATCAAAGATCTGGACATTAATATTTAAAAATGACTTCGAGCATATGACCACCACAACTGTTCTTGACAAGCATTTTGTCAGTTCAATTTTAGGTCCCCTTTTCAAGTAATGTCGGCCGTATGTCACGAATACAAAACAATGTTGGCTTAAAAGTTGTCAATTGTCAGCATAAACCACAGGCTTCACATAACTACATAGGAAATAGTCGAGAGATGTCAAATCAGACTATCTTGTAGGCAAATTTACAGGGTCATTTTTCCAAATTACATTATTACCAAGTCGTGATCACAATAAATCGATAGTTTGTGTCGCTGTATGGCACGTAGCGTCATCCTGTTGACACCACATCTCAGTAGCATCAACGTCATCTTTATTTACGAACAAATATTCATTGACCGCAACACGAGCTGCAGCAAGATTTTGAAAGAAATCCAGACCAATGATGTCGCCAGCGTATAAATCGCATCAAGACCGTAAATATATGAATTTTAATAACACACAGAGTACTTTTTTACAAACACTAATAACGGAATATCTCGTTTACAGACTGAAAATCTGTGACATCCATTGTTACCTTTTTCATAAAATTTATACTTTTATAGTAAAACTAGCAGAATTCGCCTAACTAAAATAAAAAAAACTTTAGAACGCGGAAATAATATTCCGATATGGATCGATTATATCTTCGCTGAATTTGTACCTACAATCAAATTTAACTAATTTTTGAACAATTAACGGAAACAGACTCTTTACTAAGGGGAACTCATGACGTATCAAACTTTAAACCCATCGTATTGCTATCAAACATTGGGAAAATTTTTGAAAAATTTCTTTTAATGTATCTCGAGACCTTCTGTGAAGACTTTAATATCGTCCCTACTTGTCAATTCGGTTTTGAACGTCAACACTCGACCGAACATGCGTTACTTCCCCTGTAGCATAAAATCTTTAAGAATCAATTTAGAGAAAGCACTTGATTCTGTTTGGATGAAAGGTTAAATTTACAAATTAAAAACGTACAATTGGCCGTCTTGGTTGCTAAAAATTATTTATAGCTTTTAAAAGATAGAACTTTTTTCGTACAATTGAATGGGGTGAAATCTGAGCTAGTAAACGCTTCCTCTGGAGTCCCCAAGGATCCATACTTGACCCAAAATTATTTAATATTTTTCTGAGTGACCTTCCAATTCTTAACAATTCTAATGCTATACTATATACTGATGATATAATTATATACTCGGCTAACCAAAGACCATATGAAGCTCTCAAAGAAGTCAAGCAACACCTCTTATTTATTGCCGATTACCTCAGAAATTGGGGAATTAACATTAACTTTGGAAAATGTGAGCTGATCTACTTTAGAAACGCCAGCGGTAGGGGTCATTACTTAGCAGTTTGAGAAAGTAAAACTTTGAAACTGTCTATATATGGCAATGACATTCCTCTTAAAACCCTATACTTAGGTATTATGTTTCACCATAAATTAAAATACAATTTTCATGTTAGATTTGTTCTGAATAAAGCTAGAAAGGCAACAGCAATGTTAAAACTACTATTAAGCTTTAAGTCTATGGAAACCAAAAAACCAAAATTACTTGTGTATAAGGTCCTAATTAGATCTATTCTACCCTATGCTTTTGCGCATTGGTTATATATAACGTGGCAGATGAGCCACAGGATCTTGAACGTAAAATACTTCCTCACTGCCTATCGAAACATCGTAAACTTAACAAGAAACGGTACCCCAACAATATTATATATACATATATATACATATATGCTAAATCTTGCTACTAACAGACTCAGAAAGCTTGAATCTCACCCAAATCCCTTGGTAAAAGATATTTTCGAGTCTAATATCAAGCATTTCTCTGTTTTCTACAGAATTTTAATAGAATTAGGAATTTTCGAATCCTTGTGAGGTCCCGTTATAGGAACGGCATTTCCACTAGTCCTAAAATAAGGAACAAGTAATTAAAGTAAGAAAAAAACTTTACTTTTGCTGTTCTACATATTACATTATTCAAGACTTTTTCTTCATAACTTTGTTTCCCCTTTTCAAAATTTCCTTTTATTTGCAGCTAATCTAGATCCTAATAGCATAAAGGTAATCTGCAAATTTAATTCAAATCGCTGTATTAGTTTTTAAAGTATATCAAAAAAACTTTATGAACAGGCTTATTTTCTCCTTGGATTATTTCTTTCTCCACTGTTCTTATACCGATTTTACTGAAATTTAATTTGGTATAGTCTATTTATATAGTTAACTAATACAATTAATTTAAACAAAATTGCTTCGTAAATTTTCCTATTTAATCCGAAAAACCACACAAAAAAACGACAAAACTTTCTGGTCACCCTGGTTTCTGCTTAATAGCTTCGTTCCCCCTTGCTGAAATGCAATACCAAATCTAATTAAGAAATAGCAAATTTCAACAAAATCGGATGACGCATTTTTGAGTTATCTCGTATACAGACTGACGGACGGACGAACATGCAAAGATCAATATAACTTTTAATTCTTTACACGACCATACCACTGAAACCATTCTACGATGACTTTTTCAATGTGTTACACACTTAGTGACAAAACTAATATACCCTCTGGTATAACCTACCATAGGGCATAAACATTAAACTATTAACTAAGATTACTAACAGAGCTTCAAAATGATAGCAGCAGTGACAAATTGGTTTCAAAATAAAGTAACAAAAAAAAATTACATTACTTTTCGTCATATTTCCTTATATATCACCATTAAAAAAATTGTATCCACAGACTTGATTGGTAACAGCAGTCTGTACCATACCAGTTCAAAATTTCCGACAATGAAACAAACAAAAAGTTACAATTCCAAACAAATTGCATCAAATGGTATCTTTTCCAAAATTTAAACTAAATTTTCAGTCAATATTCCACTTATTGATTTATTTAGATGCAAACAAATTAATAAATTTTTAAAAACCTAAAAAATTCCTTAAAAAATGTTCTATTTCATTTTCTCAAAATGCGACATTATGGAAACGTCACTTTTGAAAAATTTATTACGCAATATATTGTTCATTTATGCCATTTTCTTGGCAGACCTATTATCGCGTTACTGTAGGACTTCTAGATTTTCATAATGAAAAAGCCAGAAAAATCCTTTTCATGAGCTTTAACAAGGCTTCCGTTGAACTCAAATTTGACACTATTAAAAGAGTTCTGCATAAACCGAAATAAATAGTACATAATCTGATAGTAAAAGGTCAGAACTCAACGATGCATCAATCTCTACCAATTTTTGAGAAGTGGTCAAATTTGTACATACACCCAACTCTTTTTTTACACGGTAGTATCTACCACGTATCGTTCCAACGAAAACCGTGTAAAAAAAAACCATGTAAAAAAAGACATGCAGCGCATATTAAAATTGAGGATGTGTTCCACAACTTAAAAAAACCGTGTAAGATCAAAAAAAGAGCTATAGTTTGTCCTAAAAAGCGTGCAAAAAAAGTATAATATTAAAAACTAACACCATTCTAATGAAAAACAGAATATAATGAAAAACAAATATATATATATATATATTTATATTCTGACGAGTTTAAATCCAATAAAGAGTCTGGTTCATTATTAACGTTCTCTGATGTACTTAACACGCAATTTTAAATACATATAAAAATATAAAATGCTACTAAAACAATTCCGGGAATTTCCCCAATTATATTTTATTTTTGTAACTGCGTATGTATACAAAAATTTTTTTGGACTTCGTGTTAGAACAAATAATTCGTGTAAAAAAAAAATTTTTTAATTTTTGTGGACCGTGTTATTTCAAAATAGTGTAAAAAAAGACCGTGTAAAAAAAGAGTTGGGTGTATGTGCTCTCGAGTCGTATTATGTGGAAGAATGGCAACACAACATTTGCGTTTCACGGAATCATGGGCGCTTCTATTTGATGATTTTCAAGATATTAAAATTCTGATTAATATTTCGTATCATTAAACAAACGATTAAATTCGACAAATAATTTTTCGCATAACATATACATACATATATAGATAAATAAAATGAACTAACCTTTCCCATAAAACCTGTTCCACCCGTAATAAAAACACTTCGGGCAGCATAGAATTGTGAAATCGGAATATAAGGAGTAACGATATCCTTATAAAATTTGTCACATTTAACAAGGCATGATGACGATGATGACGATAAATGCGAACCTCCATTAAGCAAAGACTGATCTTGATGAATTTCGGCTGACGTTGTCATTGTGATTTTATTTTTTATATTATATTTTTATTTTATTTTTTTTTTAGAAATTTCCTTATTGTTTCCTTTTATTATTATTATTATTGAATTTTCTTAATTAAATCGATGTAGAAAGTTGTTGTATTTGGTTTGTTTGCTTTTTTTATATTATATGTGAGAAATTTTATTATGAAAATTTATTTTTCGTTATTAATTTTGTAAAAATGAACAAACTTTTTTTTTACACTTCATATAAAAAATTTCATTTTTTTTCTTTTGTAATTAGAATAACGAAAAAAAGGAAGCTTTTCTTTTCTTTTCTTTTATTTTCTTTTATTTTATTTTTTTTTTTTTGGAAGATTTCTATTTTTCTAATTATTAATTTTTTTTTTCTTTTAACTGCTCTTTTTTTATTTATTTTCGTATTAATTAATTTGAATGCAAAAAACAGTAATTAGAAAATATTCTTGAAAGGCGTTTATATTTATTCGATAACTTCTCCGTCAAAAAACAAATTTTTATAATTAAATATATATTTTATACACTATTTACATGAGAAGTTTTTGTTCGTTTTTTTTAAATTTTAATTTTAACATTTATCAAATAAATATCTTTATTGATTTAATTGATTTCGATTGGAGTTTTGGAGATTTTATGTTTTTTTGTTTTGTTTTTTGCTTTTTTTTGTTTTTATTAATTTAAATATTTATTTATTAATTATGGTTTTTAGTTAGTTATTATATTTTTGCTTGTAAATTATATTTGCTATCAACTTTTATATGTTCTTTTGAAAATTGCTTTAGGCTTCATTTTGTTGAAATTTTTGTGTTCTTTAATCTGCAAAGAAAATAAAATAAAATATATTATTAAATTATTTTCAAAAATAAATTTAATTTTATACAATTTTTTTTTTGAAAACAAAAATTAGAATTTTTATTTAAATATTTATTTGCCTAGAAATAATAATTTCTTAATATAAATGGCTAGAAAAAAATAATATTATGAACAAAAAGAAAAAAAAATTTTCTTATGAATTGTCATCCCTTTTAATATGAAGTAGGCCGAATACTTTCAAACATAAAGCCTAATTCACAAAATGTTTATTAAAGTGAAAATGGGTTTCTATATACCAAAGCCCCTTACGGACAGTATGTATTATATAATATGCAGCACGTATATTTAACAGCTTGCCAATATAACATCAGAAGTCTTTCGACCCTCAACTTATTCTCAATAAAAGTTAAGACTTTTATTAAAGAATTCCCTATGACTTTTGACCCAATGGACTAGTGCTGGATGGACCAGGCTGACGTAGAGATAATAATAAGATATTTTACGATTTATAAACCTGTATTCAAATCTTAACTTGGATTGTATTTGGATTTACATTTTTTTCATTTTTTTATTTTCCAATCTATACTCAACCCTTATACCAGTCTCAACTTTTTGGTTTACGATATTGGTTATAGTGTTTAAAGTAAAATTAATAAAATAATTAATTATTTAATTAATTAACTAAGTAATTAGTAAAGAACTGTAATTAGGGTTTCTGAAAACTCGGTTTTCTAGGACTTGGCGTTCCAAATTTTGAAAACTCGTCGAATCTAAATCTAAACTCAAATTAATAAGCGAAAACGTTTAATATTTGGAATTCAATAACAATTCTCATAGCTGAAGTTTTTGTAGCAAAAAAAAATACTAAAATTTGTTAAAACTAAAAACGAGTCGAATCGAGTAGAGAAACTCTAAGAATTTGTTTAATTATTTTTGAAAAATTAATACTAGAAGATTCCTTTTCATATTATAATACTTTCTTCCGATAGAAAGGGAATAACGCTTTGTGATGGTAACAAATTGCGACCTCCAGATTTTGACGGATCTTTACGTTTTCAAAACCTATATTTTTCCTTCAGAAACAAATTTAATTTCAAATCAAAGTTGGTTGGAAGTATTACCTAGTTATTTGGTATTGCTGTAATTGTTGAAATTAACAAATAATAAATTATTTCGCCGTTTATTTTGTCTCTTGTAATTTAAAAATTAAAATAAATAAAGATTTTCCGTGTGTATATAGATTTCGCCTATGATTATGCAAACTAAAGTTCGAATTAAATAGAACAAACGGAAAACGCCATGTTTTCTATAATGAAAATAGCGAATGAAAATCATTTGGAATTTTAAGAAAATTAAAATAGTAAATAAATTTGTTTTTCATTTTAAAAAGATAAAATAATTTCAACTTTCTGCGTTTGTTTTTTACTAAAACTTCATAAATCATTTGTATAGTTGTCATATATTGGTGACCGGCCGATTCGACTTGGGCAATTCGACTAGGCACAATTCGACTTGTAAATAATTTTTTTCATAATCTGTCGGAATTTCGAAATCAGCACAAAAAATATATAATACTTTTTAATAAAATAAATATTAATTCGTATGGATAGCGTTTATAAAATAATAAGACCTTAGAAAGGAAAAGAATCAATTTTAAAGGCTGAATATGCTTATCTAGTGAATAATTCAATGTATTTAACAATTCGACTAGGGAACAATTTCATTCAATGTATTTAACTCGTACACGAGTCGAATTGCATCTAATTAAATTATCCGAGTCGAATTGTCCAAAATCGAATTGTGCCTAGTCGAAGTCGAATTGCCCTAGAATCCATATATTTTAAATTTTTACTTTTTTTCTTACGCTCTTACTTTTCTTCGCTATATAAGCTTTTAAAATATGTTCATCGAAAAAGCTTTATAAACAGGCCCTTTTTCTTCCTTAGACCGATTTTACTGAAATTTAACATATTATTCATGTAATCAACGTATGTAAATAATTTGTATAAAGTGGCTCTACAAATTTTCAAATTAAATCCGAAAAACGATAAAAGAGACGACAAAACTTTCTGGTCAGCTTGATTTTGGCTTTATAACTTCGCTTCCCTTTGACAGATTTTGCTGAAATGCAATACCAAAAGAAGTTAAAGAAGAACCAAGTTACATTTCATCAAAATCGGATAATGCGTTTTTAAGTTATCTTATATACAGACGGACGGTAGTACCTACCATGGGGCCCCTAAACATTTTAATTTCATTAAACCATTAATTTTTTTTTTTTAATTTCAATTAAAGTCTGCAAATTTCTAGTTGTAACCTGTTATATGCGGAAAACTTGAGAGACTTGTTAAGTAGTTCAAATTTACTTTTCTAAACAAAATCAACAAAACCTTGGAAGTGATTCAGCTAGTATAACTTCCATTCAAACTTTTAAAACACGAGATCTATGAAATTTTAAAAATACGTCAATACTTATGTTATGTGTGCCGCAAATGTATTCAATTCATGAGTTTAATCGCGCGCACGTTAGAAAATGTCGAAAAGTTCATATCGTGGGAAGAATTTGGTTCATTCACGACTGAAGCGAAAATGTAATTAACATGTCTGAATATAGTAATTCGGTTGCTAGATTAATTAAGTTATCGTTAGAAAACCGACAAATAGGATTTGTGATGTTCTTCTTACTGACGAATTTTTTAAAATTAAGTAAAAACGGCATGGAAAATTTCCAATAAATAATTCGCACAGTGTAAAATTTTTTGTGTAAAAACAAGATCAATGGTTAAGAGAATTAAAATGTCTTTTTAATATTTAGTGTGTACTTTTTATTACTTGGATTTACACAATTTATGAATACAATCTCTGGATGAGAATCGTGTAATTCGATTTATCTCAATCGAAATATACGATTCTACTCCAATGGACATAAATGATCACCTAATAATTTGGTCAATTCTTCGTAAGTTTTCGTATTTGGCAAATTTGGAACTGTTAAGCTTGAAAGTAATTGATACGGTTTAGTACCAATGCAATTTATTAATATCTGAACTTTCTTTCCCCCATTAACAACACTTTTGAGCAGGAAAAAGTTTTAAAACCTTTCTTGGTATATGGTAAAAATTTCTTCACCTTCTTTAAAACTATCAAATTGTAGATTTGAATTATTATTATTAACAGGAGCCCGTAAATTTTGTAATGCAAGCAATAGATCCTGGATGTTAATTGCATCGTTTCTTGTACGACCACTTCCTGCATCAGAAGTCTCTTCCGAATTTACGTTAGCCATCTTTTGGGATTCAATTATCCCATCCTCGTCGCCACTATTAAATATTTAAAAGATTGGACTGTTTAGGGGGGAAGAACTGATAGATATTTAAATCAGTTTATTTAAAATAATTAATCGTTTTAGCTTTGACTGCAATACTTAGCCAGTTGTAATACCTTTTTCATTAAAAAGAACAGAACTTGTCATTTGTCCTAATTCTTTCAATAAAGATATTTATGAGTAAAATAAGAACAGTCTAATCTTTTAAATATCTAATAGGTAATGTGCAATTTCGGAGACCATAGTAAAATTTCATTTCGCTTTAACAACAATATTTCCGTACTTCGTTTACCCTGCACGTGCTACTTCTTATTGGAAAACTCTATTTAAACATATGTATTTTAGAAAAGATATGTGAAACGAAGTTATCTGCCAAAAGCAGTTTTTTCAGTAATTTTCTCCGGTTCAGAAGTTAAATTTAATGCAATTTTTAATGATGATAAAAATATGAATTTTAAAATACCGCAAATAGGAATAACAGTTTTATATTCAATTAAAAGCAATTTTTACAGAATTATTTTAATGATCAACAAAATTGGCTCTTTTAGTATAACACGCAACTAAAAAATCTACTTTTCGGGGAGTTAATTTTGTTGATGTTATTTTAATTTAAAGCATAGTACGGAGTTTAAATGAAACGAAATTTTAACACTTATACGAGTATAACAATAAGGGAAAAAATATTGATGTCATTGTCAGATTTTGTTAATCTGATTATGAAATGCATAACGAAAACGGTCTAATGTTAATCCTTGTATTGCAGTTGGATTTTGCCAAAGCTAAACACACTCGTTATTGAATATATCAAAATATATACTTATGAAAAAAAAAAAGTATAATTTTCGCACAAGAACATGCAGAAATCAGTTCATTAAGTAGTTATTGAAATATTGAATTTTTATTCTTTCGTCCCTATTTAAATTATATTGCACTACACTACCGTAAAGTGTTGTGTAAACAATGAAATAAAAACTTACTTACAAAAAAGTGCATGATGCCGTATTATGCATCATGCATTTAAAGATTAAAATATTGTCCAATAATGCACATTATTATCGCAAACGAAATATTCAACGAAAGATTAAAATCTGCATGCGGCCCGAAAATATTCAAAGTTACTGAAGCATGTCATTTTTCTGAGGAATGATTTGTGTGTTTGCGCTCTCGTGCTAAAGCTGTCAAGTTACAAACAACAGAAATAGGACCAGAACAGAAAGCTCTCTCGTTATGTAGTAAATTCTCTTTCTGTTTGCTTTGCTCGCTCAGCTACTGTTCTGTTGTTTGTCACCTGGTGGCTTAGGTGAAGAGTGAAACATACTAAGTATAAAATTAGAACCAACATGTTGGATGAACACCTTGAGATCTACCTGAGAATTGCAGCCACGTCAATCAAACCAGATATTGACGGTTTAGTTTCTCAACTTCAATGCCAAGTTTAATTCATTTTATGATATGGACTTATATATAGTAATATACTAGTGGCCCAAAACACCATGTCTTCTTCTAATGCGGCATAGGGAAACGAAAAGGTTGGACACCCTTGACTAGACATTTAAAAATTCTATAGAAAAGGCAATTTGAAATTTTGTTCATAACTTGTACGAGCACACATGAACTAAAACAAAGAAGTAAATAAGTCCATGCTTTGAAATGAAAAAAGCATGGAAACTTTGATCATGCTATCTAGTTTTAAGCACTGGAATTCAACAAAATTGTCAATAAACTGCATGCCAAGAAAAGAAATTACATTATTGTTCGTTTTGTATTCCGCAAACGTCAATTTTGAATTAGAAATTTCGTTTCGCTTGAAGTACGTATTGCATCCATACTATGCTTAAGCTTAAAAGTTTGTTATAAAGTTGTTATTTTAACAAATCTTTTAACGTTCTTATATTTCCTAATTAATTTTGTAAATATTTAATGAATCTTTTCTACATATTTTACTTTCTCTATACCTACCGCAGTCTACTTTAGTGTAAAATTTGTTAATGAGCCTGTAATCAAGGGGATTTCAATTTAATCAATTTAAGAAAAAATGTGCGGACAGTTAACGTTTGCTTGCAGAAACTTACGATGAACATGCTCCAAGCTAGAGGAGTTGTGAAAAGTGGTTTAAATAGTCTAGAGAAGGTATTTTTAATGTTAAAGACGCACCATGCGAGGGCGGAGTGAAAAAGTTTGAAGATGAAGAATTGAAAGCATTGCTCGATGAAGGTTCATGTCAGACTCAAGCAGAATTGGCAGCATCGTTAAATGTTGATCGATCAACTGTTACAAAACGTCTCCAAGCCGTGGGCACGATTCAAAAATAATGTAATTGGGTCCCATATGAATTAAAAGAAAGAGACAGATAGGAAAAGTATGTAGCTTCAGATGGAGCATGCTTTGAATGAAATCAAAATATTGTATAGGTGTTAAATAAACCTGTATTTTGACCAAAAGAATCGAAAAAATTAATTCACAGCCCTAATATATTTTCGCACACACTCAAATGCATTGAATTTATTTTATAAAGTCGAAAAAAATACCACTTAGGTTAACCATAAAAATGAGTGGGGCTTATATATGTTAGGAATATATCGTGTATTACTTCTGTCCCATATAATTTTGAATTAAACTATCTCACTCATATCGTTAGTATATTTTGCATGCTTCGGTGATGTAAATTGGGCTTTAGTTTACTTGAAATTTTCTTCGCCAGTCTAGAATACGAATTTTCACATTAGTCATAATTTGAGTCATAATATTCCTATCTGACTTTTGGTAATTACAAATCAGTCATAAATTTCAAATAGCCTAAATTTTCTTTATTTCTAAATTGATCATAAATAATTAATCAATAACGTTTAGGTGCTTAACCGATTATTTTTATGCCCTATGGTAGGTACTACCGGAGAGTATACTACTTTTGTTACTACATTTGTAACACATCGAAATAATCATCCTAGAAAGGTTTCAAGGGTATGGTTCTGTAGAGAATTTAAAGTTAGATCGATTTCCGCATGTTCGTCCGTTCGTCGGTCCGTCCGCATACAAGATAACTCAAAAACGCGTTATCCGATTCTGATGAATTTACAATGTGAGTAGTTGGTTATTCCTTAACTAGGTCTGGTGTTGTATTTCAGCAAAATCTACTGAGAGGGAGCGAAGTTATTAAGCAGAAAGTTTTCTCGTTGTTTTGCTTATGGTTTGCGGATTAATTTTGAAAATTTGTGGAGCAATTTTGTTTAAATTATTTACATGGGTTGACTACATAAATAGACCAAAAGATATCATGGTAAATTCCAGTCAAATCGTTCCAGGGATAGTAGAGAAAAAAATAGTCGTAGGGGAAAATAAGCCTGTTCATAAAGGTTTTCCGATGTATTTTAAAAATAAAATTTTGCAAACGGTGTTTATGCTATTCGGCCCAGGGCAACTACCTGTAAGTTTGAGCAAATTTGAAAAAGACGAAACCAAAGTTATGAAGAAAAACCTTCAAATATCAGTAGTTTTCGTTTTTCTTTCTTAAGAGTTATTTCATTGAACTATAGAATTGTTCACTACGAGTCCCATTTCTACCATAGGGCAACAAAAAAATCATCTATAGGCCGATTTTAGGTTACTGTATGTTTTAATATTTGAAAAGAAAAAAAACTAGAAAGTGTTTTTTTAAAAATTGTTGAACAAAATAGAATATTGGATTTGTAAATCAACAAACGAAAGCATTTTATTTGCGAACAAAATAAAATGTCTCTTCAAGATATTAAATTTTGCATAAAATTTCTTGTCAGAGTGGTTTCGAATAACTTTTGTCTTTCTTCTTCAGCCACTTCTGTTTTGACCTAAAAACCTATAAAAAAAAAAGACAACAATGAACAGCGAAACTAATAGAAAATCGTTTTCTTTTGTTTTATGGAATTTGTTACATAAAAATATGCTGAAAAGAAATTCCTGTAAATTTTCTTTTTACATAACATAAAAATGTAATTAAATGGAATCAAATTCATGGAAATGTTTTTTTTTGTCAAATTCGAAATCAATATAGTTGAAACATCAATTCAGTTTGTATGAAAGTCAGGGCCATGTTGAATGTTAAAAGTTACAAAAATTGAACACATCACGAAATGTTTCTAGCAAAATAACTTCCGGAGGTCAATTACACCACCTATAACATTTGTGGCAAACTTACAAACCTATTCTCCGATCATTTTATTTTGGGCTTACGACATAAAACAATTTAAAATTCCACAAGTTTTTAAATTATGTCATCTGCAGCTCGATTCCGGTTATCGATATCTAAAAATCTCCATCTCTACGTATATTAATTTTAAATTGGCGACTACTATATGTTATGGAGTTCGAGTTCGCTAATCGCACGAACTTTTAATTTACGAAAATTGCCACTTATAAAGGCGCTATTTTGAAGAATCAGCTCTTTCTGAGCAGCACTTCCATTATTATGGGAACATCAAAAAATCTCCCTATGACTGGATTGCTTGATAAATGAATGGAAGTTGTAGGTTCTGGAGCATACTTCGAATAAAATTTTCATTCGTTTTGTAAAGAAACAAATGTTTCTTATTTAACGTAAAAACGGCGGAATCACATGCAAATATAGTGAACGCTTTTATGAGCGGAAAGTCAAGGAACCAAAAAACAAAAACAAACTGAATTGGAGTTTGATTTGAATATATGTCTAGCCTCTATTGTTTAAACCGAGGACATCATTGTCCAATTTTCACAAAAAAAAGTTCCCAGGTGGTATTATTTCACGTTTTGGTGACGTCAACTGGCCGTCAAGATTATGCGACTTAACGCCGTTGGATTTCTTTTTGTAGGTTACGTTAAAAGTCACGTGTATGCCAACAAACCCGAAACGTTGGAGCACCTAAAAAAGAACATCCGTCATGTTATTGCCGAGATACCGACCGAAATTTACGAAAAAGTCTTCCAAAATTACCTCGAAAGGATCAGCTGCTGCAGAAGGTCTAGAGGCGGCCATTTAATTGATATTATTTTTAATAATTAATGAAATACATAACATTTATGATTAACAAAATAAAATAAGTATATTTCGTTAAATTTGTCTGTTTTATTTTGTTTTGAAGTTCGGAAATTGAAGTTGGATCACCCTGTATTTTAAAACCATCGCTTGTCGCCTTACAGAATCGACTGAAGTATGCCAAATTTCAATAAAATCATTTGAACTGCTTTTAAGTCACGGACATACAAACATGCGGAAATCGAAAAAACCTTCTGATTCTTTGGGTTGACATTCTTCTCCGAATGTTTGTAACAACATTAACTGTAATGCTATACCGCTCGTATTCTATACCGTAGTGTAAAAATATATATAAGGTAATTATTGTCCATTCATGCTTGAGTGCAAATACCATCGTACAGCCGCATATGGCGACAGTAAACAAGCAAAATAACAAAAAACACAGTAACATTAATAAAGTAGACTCATAAACTAGCGGTACAACAGTAAAACCCACATTTTACCAGTTTTTTTCATTGAACTTGGCATTCGGATATTAGGTCAACGTGTTCTGTGATCAAAGTTGGGGTCGTTGTTCTGTGCTTAGTTGATTTTTTCAATCTTTGCACGAACATGAATTAAATTACTGATGTTTGCTTTATAACTTTGGCACAGAGAAAAATATTTATCAGTGACCACGATAAATTTTTGTAATATGAATTTTCTCATTAAAAAAAACGCTTTTTACTTTTTTTCCAAAAAACCGCGTTGGAGGTAAAGATCGACCCAGACCCCAATGAAAACGCCTCTAGTAATAGAACAATAGTTCTGATTTGCGCCATCTACCATCTGGTAGATAGATAACGTCGTTAAATTAAACACGGATAAATTAGCGCGTATAAAATGTATAGTATCCGCGCTTATTTTTCCCCAAAAAAACAAAAATAATAATGCAAATAGCTCAATGGAATGAATATAAAAAAAACATCACAGACTGATTCTGAACGAAATGGAATGGTGAACTGAATCCGATTTGATTTAGCAAAACAATTTTTTGCCAAATTTGCTTGGCTACGGTATTAAAAAGTGGTTTGTGTAAAGAATAGATTGAAGTGTCCAATTTTGGGTTTCATTTTTTTCCGTTTTCCGTCCAGATAATTTTAGTTTCTATTACATTATGACGTTTTGTACCAAAAATTAAAATATACATCGGACATGATTCTGACCTAAAGCAATCTTATTAAGATTTTTATGCCGGACATTCTCACCTACACGGCAAAGTTCCATTTTCCACCGCTTTGGCGCTGGAGGCAATACAAATTTTTGATCTTTTTATATAGAGGTCACACGCAACTACCATGTTCAGCAAAGTTGTGGAACTTTTCATGGGGGTTATTTCTTTCGAAGACCATATAGTTCTATCTCTCACCGCTTTGGCGCTGCAGGCAATACAAATTTTTGATCTCTTTATATAGAGGTCAGACGCGATTACAATGTTCAGCAAAGTTATGGAGGTTTTTATGGGGATTATTTCCGTCGAAGACACACATTAAGATGCAAAAAAAAAATTATGAATTTTTCAATTATTTTCTTTAATTAAAATAATATTCTAAAAAAGAATTCAGTGGTATTTTTACCTGATCTATTCAGTTGTTCGACATCTAGAGATATGTTATTTTATCTATGCCCCACGAGCTTGTAAGAGTTGTCTTCAATTACAAAATATCAACGACAATAATTAGTGAATAGTTTGTTACAAAACAACATTCCCAGTTAAAAAATAAATATTGTAAATAAATTTTCAATAAAATTGTGACACGTTAAAGTGTAAAGAATAAAATAAAAAGCACTTACAATATAGTTTTCTTAGAACATCAATGAAAGCCATATTAACAATAAAGAAGTAATTAATCACGATTTTCAGTTGAAACACACTTTATTATATTTAAATAATGTCAATGCAAACAGTTTGGTGTTATTTAATTCCGTTTTCCGTGAATTTTTCTTAAAAATTTTTAAATAGGATAACAAAATTTTACATGAAACAATCTTTTTATGCCCTATGGTAGGCACTACCAGAGGGTATATTAGTTTTGTCACTAAGTGTGTAAAGTACGGTCCAAACGCTCAGTCTTTTTGCACAATCTTAGTTTGCGCAGTTTTTCTGTGGGAAAACCTGCGCAAATTTTGTGTCCACACAATACCGTCTTTTCCATATTTTTACACAGTTTTCTTTGGAACTTCTTAATGTCAAGATAATGTGCTTAGAACTTTTAATAATGAATAGTTAAAGCTTAACTCCTCTAAAAAGTCTCTTGAAGACATTTTCGTGCCTTCCGCCTTTCGCAATTGCATGAAAACTGTGTAAAATAATGAATTTTCGTCCACACGCTACGATTTGCATGCACGTACCACAGTTATTTTTCAGACACGATCTGAAAACGCACAAGCCGCACTTTTGCCTTTTGCCGCAAACGAACTGTGACTTGTCCAGACGCTCAGTTTTGCATGCGCAAATCTGATTTGCGCAGGCAAAACTGAGTAAAAAACTGTGCGTTTGGACGCCTCTTAACACATCGAAATGATCATCGTAGAAAAATTTCAAGTGTATTGTTGTGCAGGGAATCAAAAATTATATCGATTTATGCATGTCCGTCCGTCCGTCCGTCTGTGGACAAGATAACTCAAAAACGCGTTATCCGATTTTGTTGATATTTAGAATGTGAGTTGGATATTCCTTAACTGCGTTTGGTATTGCATTTCAGCAAAATCGACCGAAGGGAAGTTATTAAGCAAAAACCAGGGTGACCAGAAAGTTTTGTTGTTTTTTTAATATATTTTTTCGCATTTAACTAGAACATTTGTGAATAAATATTGTTTAAATTAATTATATTGGTTAAATACGTAAATAGACGATACCATGTTAAATTTCAGCAAAATCGGTGCAAGGATAGTGGAGAAAGAAATAATCCTAGGAGAAAATAAGCCTGTTCATAAAGTTTTTTTTATGTACTTTAAAAACTAATGCACTGATTTAAATAAAATTTGCAGATTTGTCCTTTTAGGGAGAAATAAAGTTATGAAGAAAAAACTTTGAAATACTGTTCTATTTCTACCATAGGGCATCAAAAAATCGACTATAGGCCGATTTTAAGTGACTATATGTTTTTATGTAAATTTATGTACCTATAAAGTGTTTGTTGTTTCAAATAATAAATGCCATAATGGTATAAGAATTCGAATGAAAAGATTACGAAAACGTTAAAAAGAATGTAAACAAAATATCATAACAGATAACTAAATATGTACTACCAGAGACAACATAATATAAAAAGATATATCTTTTGCTATCAGCATTTGGCACGCTGAAGCCACTATCGTTTTATTAGTATTGTCTGGTAGAAAATGATAGTATCATTTTCTGTATGTATTGCGATCTCTTTGTGTTCTAAGAAAGAATTTTATAAAAACGAAAGAAGGGACCTCTGAGTTTAGACTTGGTTCTCTGTACAAAATATCGTAAAGGCCATGAAAAGTTTTTTTTTCCTAAGGCCAAGTTAATACAAAAAATATATAATAAGAATATTTTTATTTGTTTTGAACTTATTTTTGGGTTAATATGCTCTTGTTTTTTTAATTGCCAAAGCATTTGCATTTAATTTTGTGCAAATAGGTGAAAATTTCTTATAGGTATAGGAATTGTTGCTGTTTATGCCCTATGGTAGGTACTACCAGAGGGTATATTAGTTTTGTCACTAAGTGTGTAACGCATAGAAATAATCATCGTAGAAAAATTTCAAGGGTATGGTTGTGTAGGGAATCAAAAGTTATATCGATTTATGCATGTCCGTCCGTCCGTCCGTCCGTCCGTAGACAAGATAACTCAAAAATGCGTTATTCGATTTTGATGAAATTTATAATATGAGTTCGTTATTCCTTAACTTGGTTTGGTATTGCATATAAGCAAAATCGATCCGCGGGGGCAAAGTTATAAAGGAAAAACCAGGGTGACCAGAAAGTTTTGTTGTTTTTTTGGTTATGGTTTTTCGGATGTAATTGGAAAATTTGTAATCAATTTTACTTAAATTAATTATATGGATTAATTACATAAATAGACGATACCATGTTAAATTTCACTCAAATGGGTCCAAGGATAGTGGATAAAGAAATAGTTGTAGCCTAAAATAAGCCTGTTCATAAAGTTTTTCCGATGTATTTTAAGAAGTTATATACCGATTTCAATCAAATTTACGAAACGTGTTTATTCTATTAGACTCCAACCTACCTGTGAATTTGAGCCAATTTGAGAACGAAGAAACGAAGTTCTGGAGAAAAAAACCTTGAAATATTGAGTTAAGTAGAAAGTTCGTGGCGTTTCTTTTCCAATATATGGCATTAGAGTCGTATATCTTTAGTAGTTGT
This sequence comes from Xylophagus ater, assembly GCA_963422695.1. Lineage (NCBI taxonomy): Eukaryota > Metazoa > Arthropoda > Insecta > Diptera > Xylophagidae > Xylophagus > Xylophagus ater. The sequence continues at coordinate 27,652,029 of OY730485.1, read as the reverse complement.
AATCCCATCAAGTTATATTATAGCGCGCTTAAAAGGTGAAATTTTATAGAATATTTATGAAAAGAATTGTGAAATTCAGGCAGAACTAATTGGGGTAATTGGGTTTTGAAAATGAGCCAAAATTCTGAAAAAATTCCCTATATAAATGCTCCATGTTAGGTACTACGTCCGTCCGTGGTGAAGATAACTCAAAAATAGGTTATCGAATTTTGATGGAATTTAGAATGCTACTTGGTTCTTGCTATAGTGGATTTGGTATTACATTTCAGCAAAATCGACTAAGGGGCAGCGAAGTTATTAAGCAAAACAAGGGCGACCATAAAGTTTTGTCGCTTTTTTTATATAGTTTTTCGGGTTTAATTGGAAAATTGGTAAAGCAACTTTGTTTAAATTAAATATATTGATTGACTACATAAATAGACCATACCATTGTAAATTTCAGTGATATCGGTCTAAGGATAGTGGAGAAAGAAATAGTCGTAGGAGGAAATAAGCCTGTTCAGGAAGTTTTTTTTGATGTACATTCAGAACTAATACACCGATTTGAAAAAAAATTTGCAAATTAGACTTATGCTACCAGGGTCTGGGTTACTTACAAATTAGGGAAAATTTTAAAAAGGGCAAACAAAGTTATGAAGAAAAAACCTCGATATATTGTTAGTTTTCACAATTTTTCTCTCCCAATTCTACCATAGGGCATCAAAAAATCGGCTATAGGTCGATTTTAAATTACTTTATGTTTTTCTCTTAATAACAAATTTATTTCAATTATGAGGAATATGTTATTTTTCACTACACAATATAATTCAAAATAACAATATAATTTTAAATCAGCAAAACCAATATGTGAACTCTATACATATATACTAATCGAGTTATTTATTTATTTATTAAAGGGTCTTTCATTAAGGACATAACATAACGATTGTAACGTGTGCTGTGTGGCTTGTAGCGCCGTCTTGTTGAAACCACATATCGCCGATATCAATTTCATCTAATTCTGGCCAAAAATAATCCTCCAACATGGCACGATAGCGCTCTCCATTGACGGTAACATGGCGATCGTTTGCATCAACGAAAAAATACGGTCCAATCACGCCTCCGGCATGTAAACCGCACCATACAGTAATTTTTGTAGATGCAATGGTGTCTCTTGAAGCACATGTGGGTTTGTTGCTGTCCAATAACGCATATTTTGCTTGTTGACAAATCCGTTTAGCCAAAAATGAGCCCATCGCTGAGGATGATTTTTCGCTCTTAAAGTTGCCGCGACCGATTTCGAATTTCGGTAGTAATTTTTAATAATTTCCAAGCGTTGCTTGTTCGTGAACTTTACCATGATGAAAATGTTAATTTTAATCTACGTTTTGATATTGGCAGGTCATTATTAATGTTTAAGGGTGCGTTCATATAAAGATACAAAATTGTTATGTCCCTATTAAAAGACACTATATATGTATATATAAAAATTACTAATTAAATATTTGGAGAAAGAAATATGAGTTATTTTTGGTTCTAAAAAAGTCTATTTCTACGAAATTGTTTAAAATATTTTTGTCGCTAAAAAAATTTAAAAGAATATAATTTCAAATAAAATCATTTGAAAATAGCGCATGAACATGGTACTGCTATAAACTGGCGATAAATCGACCAGCTCATTTATTTCATTAGATTCAGATGTTTTCTAATACTAACTATATCAAATTTCTTCAAACATTTTAAGTTTTAGTTCCTGCCTGTATGAATAAGTACTATATATACATATAAGTATTTATTGTTAAAATTGAATAATGGAAAAAAAATTTTCCGAAAAAAGTAAAATACCATTTTCGATACCACGTGACTTATTTAAGATAGTCATATTTATGTAGTCAACCCATGTAAATAGTTTAAACAAAATTACTTTACAAATTTCTCAATTAAATTGCTTTGTAATTTTCCTTTCCAACTATACCCTTGAAACCTTACTATACATATTATGGTTAGAGACGGTCTCCAAAATTGCAGGTGTTTGGTATTCGCACTAAAAATATCTGTCACTAATATACTAGAGGCACACATAGGGTATTCATACCATAGTTCAAGGATACCATGTGGTATACCATATGTGTGTCGTCGAATACTAGCTGAATACCATTTACACTACGTAGCATAAATCTGGTATTTTAATTCGAAAAAGTACGTGGTATTCCCTTATTTACTTAATTTTTTCGATCACTGTAATCTATTCTTTAATTATTTTATTAAAGCGGAAAATAGCGAATTGAATTTTGTAGGTAAGCTGAGCAATTGACACATGTTTACTCTTTTCTTTTTGAAAATTTTATTTTAAAAAAATGGAAAAAGTAAAGAAAAAACGCAAAATTTTATCGGTGGATGAAACCTCAAAATTTATAGATGTTTGTAGGAATCATATAGAGCAGTGTTTTCCAACGTGGGGCCCACGCCCCACAGGGGGGCAATTCAAAAATGGACATGACACGAGTTGAACCCTTTCGCTCCGGGCCATTTAAATGCAATTCTAGATTCGGTGCCAAATTTAGTTTCTTAAGTGAACAATTCAATTTTTTAATATTAAAAATTATGTATGTTACATAGGGGGGGGGGAATAAGAATTTTAGAAAGACTAAGGTGGGGCATGGCACAAAAAAGGTGGCTAAAGTGGGGCATGGCACAAAAAAGGTTGGGAAACACTGATATAGAGGATTTAAGAGGAGCGAAAAGAAATTCCCATATTCTCGCTGAAGTGGCAGAATTTCATATGTCAAACAAATACTATGTTTGATGTGTGCCAACCCCTTTTTATACCATGGTACAAGGCTATACTGTAGTATCGATACTAAGGTATGAATACCCTATGTCTGCCTCTAGTATAAAGGAAAACTTTCAAAACCTCCTCTATCTCAAAGGCGTGAAGTGATTTTCTGAATGTATTTGTCAACTTTGTATGAGTTTGATGATTTTTTCCTTTTTATGCAACTTTTCAAAACTTTTTAATTTGAAAACTAATTCATTGTCAATTTCTCACGATACCTTATGCTATTATGAGCACATAGAAAAAAAACTGAAACTATTCTATCTGGAAATAATTTCAATAATTCATTTAAAATTCGTTAACCAAAATTTCCATACAAAGTTATCAAGTATGTATTTTCAACTTTGTATGAAAATTCGAAGCAAGAATTTTCAACGATTTATTAAATAATTTTGTAGATTGAATAATTTAATTTTTTTTAATTAATAAAATTGAAATATAAGAACTTTTCTTGTAAATTTAGAATTAAACACGCATTTTGGATGAAAGTTCTGAATTTTTTTATTGCAATATGTTATAAAAACTCTACAATTTATGAATGGAAAACAATATCTGGTAAATATGCACCACGACTACGTTATGCAGACAAAATTTTCGATCACATTTCTGCATAATTGTGGCTCTATCTCACGAATTACGCGTTCATTATTGGTGTTGAGTTCTGCAATTGTTCTTCGACAAAAAAAGTCCAATAGTTTTTAATCGCAGATCTTGGCAGCCAATTGACATCATTTTTACGCAAAATTAGACGTCCAAGTTTGATTTTCAATAAATAAATTATTTCTTTAGCGCAACGTCCTAGCACCGTCTTGTTGAAAGTACAAGTTGTCGACATCCATATCATCAAAAAAAGGTCATAAAAAATTGGTTATCATGCCTCTGTAGGGCACTCTACTGAGTGTAATAGTAACACCAACCTCATTTTCGAAAAATATTTTTGAATGATGCCACCAAATGCGACATTCAATTGAAAATGAGCTTCGTCAGAAAAGATGATTTTTTCCGAAAATCCAGTACCATATTCAATGATCCAATTAGAAAATTGTCGACGTTCAAAATAATCTGGTGGCTTTAATTCTTGCACCAATTGGAACTTATAAGGCTTTAGAGCCAAATCCTTTCGGAAAATACGCCACGAGGTGCTTGTGGACAAGCCTAATTGTTGGGAACGCCGTGGAATAGATAAATTTGGGTATTCTTCAACTAAACGATTATAACGACCGAATATCTACGATTTTACGAAATGTGGTTTTAACAGATTGCCCATTTTAATAATGGATTTGAATTATTTTTATGCGATTTTCGAGCGAAATTGAGTTCATTACAATAAAACTGCAATTATGTCAAAAAACACAATGACACAACTGTCATCAAAAGCATATACAACCCTACTGAAAAAAAGTTCTTATTGAATTATCTATGTAAAATACTAGGATTTTTGGATGAAATGTTTTTTTTACAAAGTACATCGAAAGAAAGTATTCTTCCAGCAAATTTATTGGTAGTGTACTATATTTTATTATTGCTTCTAATCAAACCCCAGTAAGCGGAATGTATTCAAGATCGATGGTATATTAATTATTCGTCAAGAAGTTGAGTTTAACATGACGGTGTTCTGAGCGGCTACTATCTGCAATATCTAGAAACTGGAATGTATTATTTCAGCGATGGATAAAAACGATGAAAACATTTATTTGAAATATACAGAATTGAAGGAATTTCATGATAGTGTAGGCAACAGAAAAATAAATACATGAAGAACCAAGACCTGGATTTGAACCAGAGCCTCATCAGCTTCTAGAAACGAGGTCTTAACCGACTTGACCATTCAACACTGTATTTATTAATGTGTTCGATTTGCCTTTTCTAAACGTTACGTTATTCAAACATTACAACTGTTATTCGAAATTACAACACTTATTCTAGAACCTTTCAATTCTTTATGCCAATTATTTGTATTAATTATTTATTCAAAACCTAAACTAAACCAAAACACCTATACTATTACAATAGGCATGTTAATTACGTCTTCCAAGCATTCCTTATATACCATTTTTATCAATGCCAGGCACCTAATAAGTCTAAAATAAACTAAAATCAGTTCTCACACTTTATAATTGTTTGTGGTGCAGTTTCAAAAATTTCATCCATGAAATAATCGGTCCCAATGGGTTTATAGTAATAATCAAATGCTCTAGATCATGGGTGGCCAACCATTTCAGCAGGCTGGCCAAATTTCAGAAATAACAGTTCCTGTCGGGCAACGCACTTAATTTTTTTTGTTAATTAAAGTAAACAAGCAAGCGTGCTACAACTTTGACTACATCGTCGCTTCCTACCGGCGGGCCGCATGCGGCTCACGGGCCTCGCGATGGCCACCCATGCTCTAGAGATGGAAATGTTACCATTTATTTAAATGTATAAGACTTGAAAAATTTTTCCCCAAGTTATAATCATGTGATAACCAAACTTTGTAACAATTTTTAATTAAATCGAGTTAGCCATTCTAGAGTTATTGTGTACATTCCAAAAAGAGTGAAAAAAGAGCGTAAAATAACCCACTTCGTGTTTGGCATTTCCGCGGAAAATAAACCAATTGCTACAGCAAAAATGTTAAAAAATGAAATTTTAATAAGTCTAATTATTTCTACTTTTCAAGTTTTGGAGAAATTGTCATTGTTTTCATTTTTGGCACTTTTTAAGACTGAATACCAGATACGTGTCTAAACGGACTTGTTAAAAGCTGTCTTTATTTAAATCACGTCTTAAAAGAATCTACTGAAAAATAGACTTTAGGAAAGCTAAGTTTTGTTTTTGAATTTTTTTTGTTGAAGTTTTTTGTTGAAAATTGTTTTAGATCAGGTCAACGGAAAAAATTATTATTGTTCCGATATCAATATGTATGAAATATCTGACTGATGGATTTGCCTACAAATCTTAAATTACGCATTACCTTGTAAAATTTTGAAATTGCTGATAAATTATGATCGATTTCGAGATATATAATAGAATGGAATAAGTTTTGAATATGATCAACCCTGACATCCAATTAGTAATACAAATATAAAAACTATAAATAACTACTTCTCGAAGTCCACAAATAAAAATCTTCAGTCTGCAAAATGCATTTTCTAATAAATTAAAATGTAAAGAAACATGTACCTAGAAACCTAAAATCGGCATATAGTTGATTTTTATATACCTTATGGCAAAAATCGTGCCACTGGATAATACTATACTTGTATGTGCGACTTTTCACTGTTTACAATGGGAGAAACGCACCGAACTGATAGTGCACACGTGAATATGAATAAAATATTTTTATTTTTGTCTATTTTTAGTTGTGGTACCTTACAGATACCTGAGCAGTATCTACGTGTGCCGTCAAGATTAAAATGTCCTATGGTATAAATGGAACTGGTAGTTATCACGTTCGCAGACGGCTTTTGCACGTATAGTATACTACATTTTCTTTCATTTATTAATTTAGGATTTTTGAGAGTGCTCACTTCAGCACCCCAATCTATGTAATTATATTTGCTACAAAACGTAGCCAACTACAGTCATGTCTTTTGACGTTTGAAAAAAATTAAAAACAATTTTTTTCTTTAAATAAAATAAGAATGACCAATCTATGCTGTAAATTTTACTAAAAATTCAGTTATCGTGTACATGGATGTACATGCAAAGATCGAAATAACTTTTGATCTACCCATTTAGTACCTTTATTTATTTGGGTCATAAAAGTAGAGATAAAAATTTGGTATACTACCATAGGGTATAAAAAAGATAAAGCCTTGACATTGCATTCAGCGATCTAAAGAAATACGAGGACATTAGATTTACATGCATTTTCTATTAAATCGGAACTAATTAAAAATCATATTTAACCAGGTTTTTATGTTTTTTATAATTATTATGCATGGAATGCGCATCATTTCGTTGCATTCAAAATGTATTCTTAACGGTAATGACACTGATCGCTGATCAGTTGATCATAACCTTGGTCAAAATTTTCAATAAACACATTCCAAATGAATTGAGTGCATCGAACTAGGTCTTTCGAATTTAAATTCTTCTCATAATTTGTACAGATAAACTCTTCAGTTTCAATTTTGATCATGCCTCATTTATTCCCGTAGAAACTAAGACTTGCAATATTCGTATTATACAAGTAGTATTGATTAAACATTTGTATATGGCTGAAAAATGAAAGATTTTGTTTTGCATCTACTTACATAAAACATATGGTAATTAAACGTTTGACGGTTAGGACGGTAAAATAGGTCTGTTTTACTGCAATGACATTTCTGATGAATATTGCATTTATTGTAAAAAGAATATTGCATTAGGATTAGGGATCTAAATAGTACCCCATTTATAGTTCGCTGCTCCCATCATTATCTTCCAAGAAGTAGGCTCCGATGATGCAATTTAGGTGCCTTCAGACTATCTATTTCGTCAAATGTTTTGACATAAGCTTTGTCAAAAATACTCACTCAGATGGAGTGAATTCATAGGGAACTCTCGCATATCAACACATATGCGTTTTTTGACATTAGAAATATTTCTAATTTCATCTGAGAAATCAAATTGTTTTTTCAGTTCTGCTATTTAAAAAAAAAAGAAGGCATTGAAATAATAAAGAAAATATAAAATACAAATTAAAAAACATAGTTTTTCGAAATGTGCTATTTTTACTTTCCCGATAAACGAATGTTTATAGGAAAGTACTATAAAACCTAACTTTTGATCTAGAAGGGCTAGGAAGATGAAAATAAGTGCAAAATCCGTTTCATTAAAAATAATTAGCCCCATGTCCGTCCGTCCGTACGCTGCTTTAAATCGTTAATAAAATCTAAATGGATGGTCCGATTTCCATGAAACTTTTACCATTTCGGTGTTGCATCAAATTCCAGATGGTGTTAGATTCTGGGCGAAATTAATATATGGCAACACTATTTGGTAACGCTTTTTTTGTCTAAAAACGACAAAATTTTGTCCGCACGGTTCAGACTAAACTGCTGTGCGAATTTCGATAAAATTTATACAGTTCATGTACTTCACCCTAACTTAGAACTGATTAGTTTTTGGGCCATATTCGGTTATGGCAACACTGTCTAAGAATACGTTTTGTCCAAATAAAGTGTACTTTTGCACTAGTTGTAAAGCCGAAACTACACGTCCAATTTTGATGAGATTTGCACAGTTCGTGTACTAAGGTTGAAACCAGAACATATTAGCTTTTCAATGGAATTCACTTCTGGTAACACTAATACGCAAAAGTTTTTTAAAAAATGTTGTGTGGAAATATAGAAACTTCCCTAATTCGGCCAATAATAGCCGGATTTTAATGAAACTTCGAGCGTACGTTTGGGATGGACCAACTGAAAAGATAAAATATGTCTCCCTTTGGTGGGGAGTGGTGGAGGGCTAAAATAGAAAACGTCCATAATTCACTCAATAATGAGTGGATTTTCTTGAAACGTGGTGTGTACACTTTGGATAGGCCAACTGAAAAGATGGAATGCATCTCCCCTCGAAGGGGGGGGGGTTGCAGGAGTACAAAATAAAAAAACCTTAATAATTCGGCCAATAGTAGTCACATTTTCATGAAACTTGGAATGTACATTTAGAATAGGAGAACTGAAATGAATATTTTATGACATTATCGGGAAAGTTCCATCGTGGTCCGGCCGATATAGAGAAAATGTAAATTCATTACGATGGTTTGCTTTGCTCATTTTATCTCATTCTTCTTTACTATTTGGTATCTTCAATAAAAAAAATCAATAAATAAAAATGTAGAATGTTATAATTAAACGTAACTTTTACCATAATTATTTATCTTTGAGGACCATGTATTTAATGTTTCAGGAAAAATTTCTGGGACAGAGACTTTAAAATCATATGATAAGGCGGCTCTGTATGTCTGTGAGCTGGAAGTCGGTGCCACTTTATTTAATAATTTGGAGAATGTTTTCTTCTTCATTCTTGTGTAATTTTGAGGACCTAACCCTCAAAATTAAGTTCCGTTATCTTCTTCTTTTTTCGTCTTTTAATAATTGCTACTAGATAAATAATAATTAAAAGTGTAATTTTTTTGTTTATTAAAGTCCATTTTAAGTTTACCACTTCACGTTTAACCTAAAATTTTTACATTTCACTCAAACAGTTCGTCAGATAGGTGTGAACAAAACAATCAAGAATGCTATGATTTGTTTAGAATATATATAACAACTCAAAACGAAAAAGCAGACACAAAAACATTTGACAAAACAGGTAGTGGCACCTTAAGGGATAATTCCAACGCAAGTGACGTGGGTGTATTACTCGATTTTTTTTTTTTTTTTGAAATTGCTTACTTCAAGCGTTAGAATTATATAAGAGTTTCTTTAAATTGATTTTGCTAAGGCAGAAATCGAAACTACAAGCATTTATATTAACTGCACGTAGCATTCGGGAAATTGGTTCGTTTTTCCCGTAATCCGTTCTGTGGTACATAACTTTAAATAAGTCAACTGATCATAAGGAATGTACATTTATATTAAGCGGCATCCTTTCTAATAGTATAGGAGCATCAATAGCGCCATTGAAAATTTGATGGACAAAAATAATATCAGCCACCTGACGACGCTTTTCTAAGGATCAGTTCAATCAGTTTTAACCTATCACAGTATGGGGGTAGTTGGAAAGGGTCATTCCAAGGAAGATCTCTTAATGCCAAACGTATGAATCTACGTTGTACAGACTCTAATCTATTAATTACTCGATGGTAACTATGGATTGGATTTTCGGTACACGAAATCGGCAGATCTTTTGTTAATATTGCTAAGCATTTGAAATGAAAACAGTATTTTCGACGTGGTTTCAACTTCCTAGTAGCAAATTCAAATTCATTGAATTATATTGCGATGTGAATAAACCAATCTTATGCAATCACCTCCAAAATTTTACCAGGAAACAATACTGGTCATCTTTAACAACTCTCTAAACATATGCGAATAATAGAAAATTTTTTTGCACAATTTTTGTTCATATTTTTATAAATTCATAAAAATTTTTTTTTTTTTTTTTTGTTCAAACAATGACAAATTCCGTACATAGTGTATTTATTCATTTTATTTCGTAAATTCTTGTGAATTATTGTTTTCAGCAAAATATTCAATACATAGACTTTTCGATTTTTCAAAGTAACGTCTTATTGCGAAAAAAACAACATCTCTGCCACCTCTTAAAAATATCCATTTCCGCTTTCTATATCCGATTTTTTTTTTCGTATGAATATAAAGACTTTCACTTTATAGAAAAAACAAAAAACTTGGATTTTTTTTTTTGTGATAATTTTTCTGAGAAATAATTGTGTAATTATGTCACAACAAAAGCCAGATGTATGATATAATGGCTCGCTGAAAACGTTGCTATTTTGGTTATTAAATTAGTTGAGTAACATTATTTTTGGGTTCAGGTTAAATCGAGATTTAGATGAAATGAAATAAAAAAAATTGTTTTAAATAAAAGACTATTAAAATTTTATAATTATAGTGTAAACAATGAGAGTTTTCTTTTCTTTAGTTCCGCAATTACGCCAAAGAAATTCAACTTTACACGATTATTCAGACGCTGTGACAAATTTTTAGTCATAACAAATTTGCAACTACAAATATTATGATTCCTGAGAAAATTCGTATTTTGGCAGACGAGTCATAATTTTGTCTAAAATATGAATTTATAACAGTTTTAACTGTTATAATTTGAGCGAGTTGTTATGGTTATTTTAGAAATACTCTCGAAAATGTATAAGTTTATGTAAAATTATTTGTATGTTTAAAAAAATGGTGGAAATTTCTTCATATTTATCAAATCACTTAGAAAATAACTAAAATTTTAGCTGTGCTTGAATGCATATTCTTTTCCATCCGGTCAAGGGACTCAGGAACTATGGTTGTTCAAAGAAATATTTGATTTATTTCTTGTTCTATACAAAATTATATTGCCGTTAGATAATTTAATAAAGATTTTTTAGCGTAATGAACTTTAAATTCCAAAAAATAACACAAAAAATTAACTTTTAATCAAAAATCTTTTTTTATTCGAAAGACCTATTCATTAATACTTAAAAACGACTTTGGGCATATGGCCACCGTGACTGTTCTTGACAAAGCGTATACTGTCAGTTCAATTCTGGGTTGTATTTTCGATCAATGGCGGCCATATGTCAGAAATAACACGAATAATGTTGGCCAATTGTTGCTCGTTTATCAGCTCAAATCAATGACTGCACAAAAACCCATTGAAAATGTTCGAGAGATCTCATATCACATCACCGTGGAGGCTAATTTACAGGGATATATCTCAAAATCACATTATCGTTAAATCGTGATTTCAATAAATCGATAGTTTCTGTCGATGTATGGCACGTAGCACCTTCCTGTTTAAACCACATCTTAGCAGGATCAATGTCATCCATATTTTCATTCATCATGGTCCGGTATCACACTCATTGACCATAACAAGAGCTACCGCATTATTTTCAAAGAAATAAGGACCAATGATGCCCCCAGCATGTAACCTAATTTTTTGGATGTATTGGGATCTCTAGAATCTCTTCTAGGTTGGTTCCACTCCAGAAGCCCAAAATGAGCCTCGACACTGAACACAATTTTGCGATAAAATAACGGGACTCATTTTCAAAGCATCCTTGATTGTTTCACAATCATGAGATTATTCATGATGAAATGGCAAACCAACCTGAGCATAATTTATCTATCAGCTGTCAAATTAGGTACCGCTGGAAAAAGTCTGGCCAATTCGAAAAACAAACCTCTAAAAAATCACCCTTTATAAATTATTTCTCTAGATCTTGCTTAGATATACAAGTAAATTACATGAAAACTGATCAACAAGCGTTCGGATTAGGGGTTGCATTACCGGTAAACGATTTAACGGTTTACCGGTTTTACCGGTCAATTTTATTACCGGTAAATTAAAAAAAAATACCGGTAATTTCGGTAATTTTGGCTTAAATGTTTTAATATAATATACACACAAATAGCATTTGATAATTAAAAAATGTCAAAATTGTAAAATTTTAAATACGTTCATTACATTCTTTCCACTGGAAAGTATTTAACGTTAGCTTGGCGTTCAACCGCATTTTAACAATAAAGTTGACCAGCGTCGAATCTAACACAGGGTCTACATTGGCCAATATTTCTGGTATACCAATTGGCTTACCAGAAATAAAATACTACCAGTTTTTTTTACGTGGGCCAATACTGGTATACCAATTCAGTATCTAACATGCCGTTGAACCGAGAACAAAAAATAAAAATAGCCAAAATATTGGCTTTAATATGTCGAATTCAATTCTGTGGCAATATCTTCCCATGCCCTTTTTTTAAAATCAATTTTTCTATATTTTTCTTCTTTTTCTCGAAACATATTTATCAATTTGATAATTTCACTCCGCAAAAATTTAGTTTCCGCCATTTTATTAAATGCAAATGTCAAAAATTGGTATACCAGCGCTGGCTACGAAAATGGTATACCAGAATTGGCATACCAGAAAAATTGGTATACCAGCAGGGTCTACACTAGCTTTTTAGCAACCAATTTTGCTGGTATACCAGAAATATTGGCCAATGTAGACCCTGGGTAAGCGACCTTTTTCAGCTGCGTGTGCAATATGCACTAAAATAAGAGCAGGTCTGAACGACTCCACTTTAGATGCAATCTATATGTTAAGAGCATATTTCAATGCCCAAAAGATTTATTGCATGTTCAAAACAAAACAAGCGTTTTCTTTTTGTTTTATTAACTTAATGTATTTCTGTTTTATTATTGATGAATTAAAATTTTATGATTTTCCATACACTATAAATATTAGGGCATGATAAAAATAATTCATTTTCGATATAAGCAAACAAAAGTTACTTGAACAATTGCTTAAACAATTCGTTCCTATGTAAATGCCCAGAATTTAACTAAAAACTACAGCTTACAAAGGGAAGTAAATTATTATATGAAAGAAAAAGAAAAACGTAATAAAAATACAATAGAGTAAATATTCGCTTAAAAATACATATGACTCAAATCCCATTCTCATTAGCTATCTATCATTTTTTTCAGATTACATTATGTTAGTGCAACAAAGATAAAAATACATTTATATAAAAAATAAGAATCACTATTCATACAGGAACTAACACTTAAATTATTTCTAATATGCATAAGAAAAAGCTCTTCTACTCGCTTTGGCACGTAAAAGAATAAAGAAACGTGTGGTTTTTGTTTACAAATATAGAGTTAAAAAAATTTCGGTTGCTTTCTTTGTTTCATTCTTTCTTTAGTCCAAAATCATAAGACTATTAATACTCCCGCTTACTACAATTATCCTATATTGATGTAAAATAGAATATATTTCATTTTAGTTATTTCACTCTTTCTAATGAAAAATTGTAATTTTCTTTTCTTATTTTGTGCGGAATTTTTTTTTTCTGTCATTTTCATTAAAGTTATTGGGAAGGTCGCGTCTAATTTATTTTTTTCAAAATTTATTTCGCTTCCTTTCTCTTAAATGAAAGAATTATTTTATTCCTGTTTGAACAGTGAAAAAATGAAACATGTTCTGTTTGCTCAAGTATTCAGTTATTCGAACCATGCCCTAATAAATATTATAAAATTATTGTTAGTTATTTCTTCGTACGTTCCTTTTCCTCCCGCCACCACTAATATGCTATACATGATTTTTTTTTATTAAAAAGCGATTTATCGGTAATTTACCGGTAAACCAGTTTTTACTCAAATTATTTGCCGTTTACCGGTTAAGCCGAAACTTGGTAATTTTGCAGGCCCTAGTTCGGATACAGAAATATTTACGTAAGGGCATAACAAAAATATAGTTAAGTCAACTATTTTCTCTATACTTTAGAACTTTATAATTTGTTGTTACAACTATTTTTACATAAATTTATTTTGAAATAACTATAGCTGTGAGCAACATTCCCTCTAATTTTTAAAATCCATGAGCGGTATGTATAAAGTACAACGTGGGCAACCCTTTTAAATTAAAAAAAAGTCGTGTAAAATTTAACAAAAAAAACAATCCAAAGAAGTGCCAATTGACATTTAATTTCAATGTTACTAACTACGGCATATAAAAAGAAAAAACCCAGCAGCCATGAACATGACTTCAGTGTGGAAATTTACACGTATTTATAAAATGTGTGCGTTTACGCAATGAAAATGGTGACAAATTTTCAAATTATTTTCGCAAAAAGGAAGTTTTTGCAATATTTTTTGTGGGCGAATAAAAATGATGACTGGGCTAATTCCAATTTAGACCTGGGCGGCTGCCCGCGCGCGTAGCTTAGAGGGAACGTTGGCTGTGAGTTCTAAAAAACAAAAATTTTTTTTATTTAAATCCATTATTGATAAAAATTTATGAAAAAAATGCCTTTTGCCTGTGACAGGATTCGATCGATAGAAATGCCGACGTTGACGATATAATAAAGACCAAACAAAGTATTGTCATCAATCCCTAATGACAAAACTACTGCTTCATTGTCCATCATCTTTTTAAAATTCAACTCAAAATTCAATTAGAAAACTTTCTCAAATAATTTTTTATTTTCTATTTTTTCTTCTATTCTTTCTTTTCTTTTAAATACACTTTTTACAACTTATTTTTCATTTATAAACTAAATTCTAGCATGTTGCAAAGCAAAAGTTACAGTTTCTCGAATAATACTGAAAAAATTGAACAACTGAAACAAACGTGAAATTGCCATCGGTGGGAATCGAACTGCATATAACTCAATACTAAGTGTTTGTTTTTATCGAAAACATATAAAATAAATAATAAATTGTCTTGAACATACAAATTATTAAAGACGTGCTAACAACAAAATCAAAAACATTTATTTTTCAATTATTAAAACGTGAATGAAAAAATGATTTTCAAAGATAAAAGCATAGCCATTCCAATTTCGAATTCTGGGAAGCACTTATTTATAGTGAACACTAATATATTATTTGGTATTACCAAATTAATGAAATTGTGATGGTCCTTTGAGTACTAAGTAATTAACCAAACCCCTAATCTATCGAAGACACCAACTTTATCAATTCAGTTTCGTCGCCACTATTATATTTTAGAAAACAATAAAAAATACAGTTTTCATAGTAAATTCAACTTTATTTGAAGTAAACCTAGTACCGATTTCGAATTTAAACAACATCTTTAACATAATAAAAAAAACACCCCTTTGGTTAACTCTTAAATCAACTATTTAGAATAGTAGTGGGACTCGAGCGTAAAACCCTTAGAACCATTGTGGACATTGTGACAGGACATTGCTCCTTAAACGAACACATGTGGAAAATAGTGGTGGGCGAGATTCCAATATGCGGAGCCTGTCTGGTAGAAAATGAGTCAGCAGAACATTTTATGTGTCCGTCCTTTTCTAGAAGGAAACTTGCTACACTGGGCTTACTCCAATACTTACGATGAACGATCCTACACCCAAAGTTCTATTAAAAGGTATTTTATGTAAGTGTAAAAAAGGATGTGGAACAATATGTTGTTGTAGAAAGGCAGGCTTAAAATGTTCGATTATATGCGCCACTTGCACAGGAATTTAGCGTAGTAATATTCCGGAAATAATACCCGATTGCGGGGTGAACCACCTGAAATCAATCAATTTTTGACTTTACAAATGCCAGATGATTATGGTTATGATCCTGAAGAACAAGAGGAAAATTCTCAGGGAGAGTCCACAATCTCTGACGAACAATATTCTTCAACATTAGCTGATCCAGAAGATCAATAAATACAAGAAGCTTGAAGAAGTCAAATCATTAATTATCTTCAACAACATGATGAATGCTTCGTGGATTATACCTTCTGGGGATACCGCGATAAAAAAACGCGCCCTATTACTCTACCTCTAAGGTGGTGTGCAAAGGGGTAAAATATAAGAGTAAAAAATTAATAAACAGTGAGAAATTTCGTTCGGAAATAAAATTTTCTAAGAAATTGATGAAAACCTAGTACCGATTTCGAATTCAAACAACATCTTTAACATAATAAAAAAACACACCTTTGGTTAACTCTTAAATCAACTATTTAAAATATTAGTGGGACTCGAGCGTAAAACCCTTAGAACCATTGTGGGCATTGTGACAGGACATTGCTCCTTAAAGGAACACATGTGGAAAATAGTGGTGGGCGAGATTCCAATATGCGGAGCCTGTCTGGAAGAAAATGAGTCAGCAGAACATTTTATGTCTGAATGCCCGGCCTTTTCTAGAACGAAACTTGCTACACTGGGTGCGTGCACCCTGAATAAGGAGAAGTTAGCTAACGTGGACCTAACTACGGTGCTGACCTTCAGTAGAAGGACTAACCGGTTCGGGGAAGAGACGCAACCTCTCAACCAACCTTTTTAGGAGGAGTTACAATGTGCGTCAGGCCTACGTTCTAAGGCCTGCAACTGTCCAGATCCCTCGAACACAATAGAATGCAATACAACAACAGAATAGTAAAGCTTTTGAAATATTTGCTTGCATTCATTTGTGAATTAATTTTTTGGGGAAACCATTATATATTATATTTAACTATGCGAAATAGTTATTTTACATTTCCTCCATTTTTGTTCGGCGTATGTTATTTTGTAATAGATAAGTTTTTGTATACGAATGTGAGATGTATAAAAGACAATTAGAACGGTGAAATTAATTAAGATAAAACTATTTATATATTTGTTTATATTACTAAATTAAAAACATTCAATAAAAAAACTTCAAAGAAAAACTATAAAAGTTGAAGTAAACCAACAAACATAAACGACTTTTTACTTTTCAAAATATGATCTTAAGAAAGGTTCAGCACATTTATACAGTGCATACCGAACAGGTACGATTACACTAAAAAATTGGTTTTGCTCTGTGCATAAATGAAGACCGTAACGATCTGATTTGCTTTATGGTATTTATTTTACTACGGACCAAATAAAACCAAACTGGTTTGGTGTTGCCACATAAAACGTTTTGGACTAAAACAAACATCATAGCATAACCTAAATGGTAATTGTAAGTGGATGTGATCTAATTAAAAAAAAAAATAATATCACAATTTATAGCCTTAAAACGACATAGTTAAAGTAAGTCAAGTGTCTTATGTGTATATTATGATATTATATAATATAGGCTTTTTGTTATTAGCGTAATGAACTTTAAATTCAAGAAAATAACACAAAAAGTTAACTTTTAATCACAAATCTTTTTTTATTCCAAGAATATATTCATTAATATTCAAAAATTACTTTGGGCGTATGGCCACCATGACTGTTCTTAACGAAGCGCATACTGTCAGTCCAATTTTGGGTTATATTTTCGATCAATGCGGCCGTATGTCACGAATAACCAATAACACGACCAATGTTGACCAAATGTTGCTAGTTTATTAGGCCAAATCAGTGACCACACGTAAACCCATAAAAAATGTTCAAGAGATGTTAGATCACACCACCTTGGAGGTTAATTTACAGGATATTTCTCAAAATCACAATATCACTAAATCGTGATTTCAATAAATCGATAGTTTCTGTCGCTGTATGGCACGTAGCGTCTTCCTGCTTAAACCACATCTCAGCAGGATCAATATCATCCATATTTTCAAACAAATATTCATTCATCATTGTCTGGTAACGCTATGATTGACCATAAGAAGAACTCCCGCCTCATTTTTAAATAAATAAGGACAAACGACGTCACCAGCATGTACAAATTTTTCTGGATGTAATGGGATCTCCAGAGTATCATCTAGGTTGGTCTCACTCCAGAAGCGACAATTTTGCTTATTTATAAACCCATTGAGCCAAACACAATTTTACGGGACCGATTTTCAAATTTGGATAATTCTTGATCGTTCCTCAACTGTGAGTTTATTCATGGTGAAATGGCAAACCAAACTGAGTATAAATTATCTATCAGCTGTCAAATTGGCTACCGCTGGAAAAAGTGCTGCCAGTTCAAAAACAAACATCTAAAAAAACAAACCTCTAAAAAAACACCCGTTACATTTAGGAATAATGAAAATGAATCAACTGACAGTTCCGGTTTGAACAACAAGTGTGGTTAAGTTAAAAATAGACACAAAATCAACAACTGAAAAAACTGAATTAGTATGCGTGGATTATATTCGAAAACCCCCTCTCTATAATTCTCGAGATTTACATGAAAATTTGGATTTCTACTTCTCGAGAATTTTTATTTTCTATATTTCGGGATTCTCGATTCTCAAGTGAAATTATTAGAAAACGAGTATTTAAGCCTAGTTGCGAATAATTTTGTATTTCTTATTTTCTGCTATGTTTTTTGTGTCATGTGTCTGTGTGATGTGTGCCTTTTCCTCTGTGGCTGCGGTCAGGTTTTTTTTATAAACACGATAACTCTAGAACGGCTTACTCAATTTTATTCAAATTTGAATCACTTTGTAACAAGGGAATGCTATATCAGATATTTTTATTAACCGATCATTAATTAAGTTTATCTCAGAAATTGGAAGAATTAATTGCGGAGAGTGTGACACCTATCAAAACGATTGAGGATGATTTTAGTTCATTATCAGACTAAGGAGATAAATAATGTATTTATGAGGCATCTGGTACAATTATTTTGACTTTGAAAATACTCTAAAAAATATGCTATTTTGTACAAAACTATTGACGACAGCAAAAGGAAAAGAACTTCTCTATTTTTAGAATTTTTGCATCCTAAATCAGGACCTGTTTATTTAACAATTTAATAGAATATTTGTGTGTATTAAAAAATCATTTTAATAAAGAGAGTTGGTAATTTTAAAAGGTGTATCATTAAAAAATTAAATAATAAAAGAAACAGGTCTTAAGTCAGGTCTTTGTGTAAATTTATACAACTTTCTTTAGGATCTCGAAATTCTTGAATTATTCGAGAGTTGCTGAAAGAAAATCTATAATCTCGGGAAATGTATTAAATTTGGGAATTCTTAAATCTTGAGAAGGCAAAAAGTTCGAGAAAACGCAACCACTATGTAGATATCCACTTGAACGTACTGTATGGTTTTATAGTTAGGTAAACGTTCGTTGATACTCTACATCAGATACATCAAAGTTGTGGCCCTTTCATCTAAATTCTGCTGCCCGTTAATTCTATAATCCTAATAGTGCGCATTGTGGCAAATCTGAAAAAATAGTAATACGTAAAATATTCATTCAATAAATATTATGAAATTTAAAAAAGGTTTTTTATTGTGGCCTACTAAATTTTTATTCTTAGTTATTTGGCACAGCTGGAGTTTTGAGTTTCACATGCCTGTTCTACAATTATTGGGTTTTGATTGTCATTAAAAAGTTGTAAATTTCTATGTGATAATTTCTTACGAACAACGACATTTCTGATTGTAATATTGTATTTTGGTTTACGACTATATTTATTTATTTATTTATTTATTATTATTTAAGATATACAAAAAAGGATTAAAATCCTTATACAAATTGTATTAGATAGAATTCAAGACAGTGGCAAAACAAATAAAATTCAAGAGATATTATTTACATATTGCACTTAAAAAAAGAAAAATAAAAATTAAAAAGACTAACTTAAGACTAAGGACATCACAAATTGCATGTACCCGTTCCCACCAATGCCCAAGAATAGAAACTATAGAGAGATAAAAATGTAGATAATTTGTATAAAAAACATTAGAATAACACTCCCGAAATTCTGGGATTTTTTGACAGATTGCAGTTAAATTGTACGGGATTTGCAGGAACTCGTGATCCCAGAATTGCAAACCATGGTATGCTGCATTTAATTTTTTTTTTGACGTATTTTAACTAGCTTGCGTATGTGTAGGAGGAGATTTAGTTCACGTAAAGGCGTGAATAATTGTAGACCAATACTAATTGATTAAGTTGATCGAGAGTATTAGACAATACGATAATTTAATTTTACATAATAAATTATTAAAAATACCGTAAAAAAGAAGAAAAATTTTTCGAATGGCATTTTTGGCAAATCGTTCGATTCATTAATATTTTGATTTTTTTTGTCGGTTCGTTGAACTTTCTCTTTTATTCAATATTATTTCAAATTTTTCTAATATATGTTTTTATTTTCTATTTATTACGCTTTACATTATAGTAAAATTGAATTATCATATTTTCAACGAAAGAGGGTCATTTTTATTATTGTATTATTATATTATCTTTTTACTTCTTGTTATTTCGAAACTGTTTCTTTCGGACGTTGTCCGCCGTTTATATATAAAATTTTTTTTTATTTATTTATTAAATTTTTGAAGTAAAAAGAAAAATAATATTGGACGAGAAAGTGTGAAGAGCATTGTCGTCGTCGTCGTCGTCGTCGTCGTTATTAAGAGACTGTTGAAATTTTACAAGTTAAGTTACGTCGCTTGCGACAGTTGTGTAAGATTTTTTGGGTTTGTATCACTTTTTATCTTTTTTGCTTGAATCTAAAGAAAAAAATTGAGGCCACCAGAGAAAAAAAATCAAAAACCCAATGCTTTCTTGATCGTTTTTTTTTTTCTTTAAATATTTTCATTTTAGTTTTTTTCAAAAATATAAACAAATATTAAAATTTTTTGTTTATTTATTATTACGAACATATATTTTTTTTGTAACCAACAAAATTCTGTTCAATTGACATTGATTAGGCAATGTAAGGCAATAATTTAAAAACTAGTAAACCAGTTAAATGTTTTCTCTTAAATATTAGTACATATTAACATTTTGAAATGTATTACATATCTATTTATCAGCCATAATTTTGAATAAATCAGAGGCCTCGTTTTAAATGAAATTTGGAAAAATTAAAAATTCTTGTTTTTAAATATAAATACCGAAATTAAAACAAATGGTATTTTGCAATTTCGATATTTAAAGCATTGCTGTATTTAGTTAAATAAACTTAAAAAAAAAATAAAAATAAAAATAATAGTAAAAAAATCGCCGAAATTAGGTAAGATTCAAAAATAAATAAATGCCTCCATTAATGCCATCTATACCTCAAATATAAAATTTAATAAGTCTGTTAAAAATTAACCCTAATAAATAAGCGTATTAAATTGTATGCTGCTCGTTTATTCTAAAAACAACACACTTCTTGTATTACTTGTTGCTTTGAAACATAATTTAAATATTAAATTTGGGTAAAGCTTTATTGCACTGATGGGACTTGACCATTATCCTCTTTCATCGATCACAATTTTATATTAAAAAATTTGGTGTGTACATACTAGAAAAGGGCTGGCAAAAGGTTCTGAGTATGCATACTCACTTACTTTGATGTCACAAAATGGAATTAAAAAACAAAATAAAATATGTAAATAATCTCAGTAAGTTTAAGGAGAAAAGATACAACAACATTTTTAGGACTAAAAAAAAAACAGTTTCATCGTAATTGAAATCGCTTGTGGAAATAGTATTTCTATTCTAATCATGTGTTCATAACTTAGTTAGAGTGTTACGAATGTTGTTGGGTTGTGTAATATCAAATGCTAGTCAATGAAATGAAAGTTTCTTGTAATTTCTTTCAAATCAAATCTTTTTATGGTCAATCAACGTATGTAACCATATTATCGATACACTTTCAGCAGTAGTTGATTTATCCCTCTACTGTAGAAGCCTGGCTCACGGGGATCAATGAAACCCTGAAAGGCAATGGCAATGAGCGTTTACGATTGTCGGATCCACTTTTAATCACACATAACAATTCGATTGAAAAATGGTTTGGTTTTGTTGCGAGAAAAAAGCGAAAGACAGGCATCGTTCCTTCTGCGCATCATACAATTCATGCGGTACTTATCCAACCTTTATGCTCTAGCGATTTGAGCCAAATGAATCAATATTGTTTTGTCCAATCGCTAAGCATTTTTATTTCTTGGTAAAATCGAATAAAATAACCCTTTTTTGTTAAGGAGATACTATTTTTGTCAAAATAATTCTTTGTTGTTCAATTCTAATTTTAATCGTTTTACACACCCCTTAATAAGAAGTAACAGTACTTAAAGAACTAAAGGAAATGTAATGGCAAATAGTGCTTAGCTTCAGTTTCTGGCTTTTGTTGCTCTCGTCGCGTTGAAAACTTTCGTTCCTAATACAGCATTCCTAATATTACTCTGAACATACACTAACTTGAAAAGTGCGAAACTTTCATATTTTAATTGTGAAAAATTATTAATATCAAACAAAATTCCTGCGGCTTGAGTCTAAGATACCTGGCTCTAAATTATCTGAATTTTTTTTTTACCAAATATGACCTTACGAGAAATTTGGGTTTTTACTAAATAAGATTGAATCACACGTAATAAATTGAATTGCAAATAGGATAGTATCACAAATCATTATTGTTTGCCTAGTGGTGGTATTAATTGAAAATGCCAAGGTAAATTCAATATGTTATATGGCGACATTGGTCATGCGTTTGGGTTTTATAAGTGTATATTTTGCAATTCATAACAAGATCAAGATATGATGTTTACAAGTTCGCAAGAAATATGCTGTGCAATCAAAAAGACATAATTTTCAACCATGGATGGTCGTTTGCGTAATTCGAAATCGAGAAATCGGTTTTTGACGAGAAATCATTTCTTTTTTAAGGTCTTGCTTAGATACGATGCATAGAGTATAGCATACTTTCTACTTTGCTCTTTTTCGGATGTAGAAAAGTTTTTATACTTATAATGCTGCTTAAATATGAAATACTTTTTATTCATTTATATAAGGTTATTCAATAGGTGTGATAGACCTTCTTATCGGGATTGTCGTCATGTATACTAATATTTTGACAGCTTCCAATTTTGTTTTTCTTCAGTATAGTCTGCCATTATCATGCGGCGTTTCAGATTGGATCAAGGTTTACAAGTTATTAAAACTTATTATCAAAATCAGTTTTCGATTCGCCAAACTCAAAGTGCACTTCGGAAGCTATACGGCTAAAATAATCATCCATCTGAGCTAGATTTGTCGAATTGTGGAAAGTTTTGAAAACAAGTATTTTTTACATGATGTGGGGGATGCCGGTAAGATAAAAAAATACTCGAAGTCAGGCCGATTTAAATAAAATTGATATGATAGATTTTTTTAATTAAAGAACGACTACGGCCTAAACTTAATAAAATATGACTAAATTTCGGGTAGCTGTCGAACAAAAGTTCGGCAACCAAAAAGAGTAGGCAAAGTTTTATAAAATCAGTTAGGTGGAATTTATATATCTAGAAGTTCATTCTGGTATATATTATTGAACATCCTTATAGGTAGTCAATAAGTTGGGTTCGCTAAAAGCCGTCTTTTTTCTTTTAATAAAAAATACATCCTACATGGGTTTTTGTGGTTTTTTAAGTTTTTTTTTTCTAAAATACTTTATTTCAAAACAATTTTAAATCGTTTATTATTTAACCAATGTGGGATGATTATGTTTTAATTTAAAATAGTAATAGTAATTTTCTCAATCAGTTGATTTATTAAATAATGATTTAATGAAATAAGGATCATTTTCAAAAGTGGTTGGATCAGACTAAGATATTTACTCATTTTATAGCAAATTTTATGGGTCCAAAATTCAAAGAACGAAATTTGAACTTTGACCAAGAAAACGAAACCGAAAAATAGATTTTTGATAATTATTCTAATTACCTTACTAGAGTGGTTTTCCGAATAACCGATATCAAGTTCTTTTGACATTCAAGTTGTGTTCTTTATGGTAAGATTCAAAATCCAAACAAATTTTTTCTTAATTTCAAATACTGCAATAAAAAAACAAAAGTTTCGATTTGTGCCATCTATATCTCTAATATAATACTAAATAACTGACGTTAAAATTGGACTCAGATAATAATATTGCTTTAATAAGCCTGTATAAAATGTATGGTAACCGTGCTTATATTTCCCAAAAAAAACAGCTGCAATGTTCGAGGAAGCTGTTAGCTTCTTGCCTGATAGTTTTGTATTTTTTTTTTAGTTTGTCTCCTGTCTGGTTCAGCGTAACCAGTTTTAGCTGAACGTATCTTTATACTAATTGTAAAAATTGCGTAATCACTCGATTACTGAACTTGCAAAAGATTACTGAACTTGCATAAATTTATCGATCCTTGTGTTTGAAAGGTTTGCATTGAATTAATGACTGGTCATATCATAAATTGATATATACAATATGTTAGAGATTTTGATGAAAAGCATTAAATGTGCAAAAATAGTTTTAAAATTTAAACAAACAAAATGTATATTAGATTTCTTAGATTATCGTTATTTGATGTATTAATATTTCCATAAATGATATTTATGAAATTTAAATTTTTTAACAGCGCTTCCTGCAAAAAGATGCGAAAAACCCACTTGGATTTTTAAATGGATTCATTTAAGTGGGCACAATTTGACGAAAACTAGTGTGTTTAATCGCCTAGGTAGGCCCAGCCTACTTTTTTAAAAACCAACAAGCTAGACTCCATTTCTCCTAAATGTTCTAATTTAAAGCCAAGACGTTATGTTCGAAGTTTTTCGAAATACATATTAACTACAGGCATCCCGCGAATAACATGGTTAACTGGTACCGTGTTATTGAAATTCGTGTAATTCGAATTTTATATTAATAGCAAATTTTGGATGAAGGTTCTGAATTTCTTAATTGAAATATGTTGTAGAGATTCTACAATTTATGAATGGAAAACAATATCTGGTAAATGTCCACCACGCTTACCTTAGCAGAAATTGATTCTTTTGACAAAATTGTTGATCACATTTCTGAATAATTGTGGCCTTATCTCACTAATTACGCGTTCGATATTGGTTTCGAGTTTTGCCATTGTTTTGAAATTATTCTTATAAACCTCATCTTTCAGAAAAAAAGTTCAACGGTGTTAAATCACAAGATCTTGGTGGTCAATTGACATCAACTCCACGTGATATTAGACGTTCATTAAATTTTCAATAAATCCATTGTTTCTTGAACTGTGTGCCATGTTGTGCCATCCTGTTGAAACCACAAGTCGTCCACATCATAAAAGGTCATTCCATTGACACTAATAGAAACAACAGCCCCGTTTTCGAAAAAATACGGTCCAATGATGTCGCCAGCCTATAAAGCACATCAAACAGTACCAATTGGACCTTATGAAGCTTTAGAGCCCAATCCTTTCGCAAAATACACCATATGGTGCTTTTGGATAAGCCTAATTATTGGAAACGTCGTGGAATCGATAAATTTGGGAATTTTTCAATACTTCCACTCACCGCAGCAATGTTTTCAGTTGAACAACCGGAATGAACACATGTTGTTATTGCTACGTTATGTATCGAACCAGTAGATTAAAATGTTTCCATTAAATTCTTAATTGACATTTCACGAAATGTGGTTTTCACAGATTGCCCATTTTCATAATGGATTTGAATTATTTTCATGTGATTTTCAAGCGAAATTTAATTCATTATAATACTACTATTACTGCAACGTGCAATATGTCAAAAAACTGTTAACTGTCAGCATAAGCAAATACCATCCTTCATAATATCTTTGAAGCCTTCCAAATTTTAAACTACGTGTCAGATCAATTTCAAAGTTCACCAACCTCGTATGTTCCAGTTATATTTTCCTCAATTCATATGAAATTATGTTACAAGAAACGTATTCAAATACAATATAAGGGCAGCCAATAAATGTATGGTTCTATGACACCCAATTTAGGTAATAATACTTAACTATACCTACACTGTCGTATACGGAAATCCCTTTCACAATGGAATTTTTTTACTTTAGGCCCTATTATATATGAATTGATAATTTTCGGCAATGGTATTATGTCATTTAGTTACATCCTGTCCAGTACCATATTTTAAATGAAAACGTTGTTTAGTACAATATTACTTTATACAGTTATATTAATTTAACATAAATATTAAATATTTTTCACGTTATTTTTAGTTCTCTACCGTAAGGTATGTTGAAAAAACGATCAATTTGCCACAAAAAGTGTTCAGC
Organism: Xylophagus ater; assembly: GCA_963422695.1. Taxonomy (NCBI): domain Eukaryota; kingdom Metazoa; phylum Arthropoda; class Insecta; order Diptera; family Xylophagidae; genus Xylophagus; species Xylophagus ater. The sequence continues at coordinate 27,626,177 of OY730485.1, read as the reverse complement.
TAACATTTAAGTATGTGCAGAATATAGTATGTTAATTGCTTTCCATAAACTAAAGAAGGTTATTCGCATCAAATACTTTATGGATATTCTCTTACCGTTGTAAAACGTGGTGTATTGTTTGTTGCCGGACACGGTATAAAACAAAACTGAATCATACAATCGATACAATGGTACACCACGATTTACATCGGTAAAATGATTAGTATTTGGGAGACAATAAATGAATGTTTGATACAAATAATTCATTTGGTACTACGAAATCTTAATAATTTGCTATTGACACATTTAAATCGGATAGTATTTCTGTTTTAATTGTTTCAATTATTGTAGAATTTGTAGTAACTCTAATATTCAAAAAGTTTGAGCTAGAATGTAGAATCTATTTTTTTCACAATTATCTATTGTGAACATATTTGATCATTACCATTTTTCATAAAATACAATATTATTTTTAAAAATGTTTGACGTTAGTTTTATCATTTCATAATGGTTGCCAAGCAGTGCTACTACTGTTTGAATTGAAACGTCATTCTGCTCTCTGACGTTTTTTTTGCCACATGGTTTTTATATTATATAGAAATTTTCAAGTTTTCAAAGTTTTCAACTTTTTAAATGTACTTGATAAACCTCGTATAACGCGGGCTTATACAATGTGGTTTACAAAATTCATACAATGTGAAACACGAAAGTACGTACATGTATAGTATATAATGCGATGATTTTTCTGCAACCTAACCCCCGCGGTAAACGAGGGAGTCTAGTATTAAGAAAAAACTGAAAATTTATCATACAAATCTCAGCCAAATAAGTGTGCACATGCATATACAAGGGATGTACTTACTGCCAAATTTTATTTTTGATTGTTCTCTCAGCATAGTGATCAGAAAACTTTTTTGTTACGATTAGAGAATAAGGTCATTAGTTTCATTTTAATATAACTTCTTTCAAAATTATTTTTTTTTTACACAAGTCTTAATATTCAAATGGTTTATAAATCATAACTATAATCAAAAGCTTGGTAAACACTAAAAGGGTCGAAAGAAAAAGCCATTACAGCCATTATAGTACACTATTTCGAACTACTATATTCCACATACAAATTTATTTAGATTCTTTAACTCATATCATACTAAAAGTAAATAAGTTCAAAATTTAAGAAAAAATAGACTTAGCTTCTTCTTTAGATCCTCCATATATTTAGGAATATTCCCTTACCCTTGTACCGTTGTATAATTGTTTATTTTTCGTTACAAAAATATCGGATTTGGGAATTCCCCTATTAAATTACAAAATAAAATAGTATTGGGTTTCTTTTATGCGATAGATACGTTACACTTGTAATAAACGATGCAATGCAGACACATATATCAATGGGCTAGTTCTAGTTCAATACAAAGATATCTTAAAAAATTGATTTGAAGTTTTCAACCGAGAATGTCAAATCTAGGTATTTGAGTTGAAAAAAGCTATTTCATCTGATAAAAGTAATAAGTGAGTTCCTTACGGCAACATACTTTAAGATGTGTCAAATTATGTAATTTTATGTAAAATGCCAAGATCTCATATTGGCAAATCTAATTTTAAACTAAAGCTGTTAATATTTTTTAATTGTATCTTTAGTTTACTCAACATTTAGAACAAAACTACCTACCTAACCAAACAAACCTAAAATACTGAACATAATCCCGTATTGAACTAGTCCAACGATATGAACGGACTCTACTTATAGGTGTATACAATGTACAATATTTGTATCCCCTATGGCAGGTACTACCAGAGGGTATATTAGTTTTGTCACTACATTTGTAGCACATAGAAATAATCATCGTGGAAAGGTTTCAAGGGTATATGATAGTTGTGAATAAAAAGTTTTATCGATTTATCCGTCTTTGTCCGTCCGTCATTCCGTGTACAAGATAACTTAAAAACGCGTTAACCAATTTTGATAAAATATATAATATGAGTTAGTTGCTCCTTTACTCGATTTGGTATTGCATTCCAGCAAAATCAGCTGAGGTGGAACAAAGTTATTAAATAAAAAACAAGGTGATCAGAGAGCTTTGTCTCTTTTTTTAAAATAGTTTTTCACATTGAATCGGAAAATTTTTCTTTAAATTATTAACATACGTTGACGACATAAATTGGCGGTAATACCTGTCTTTTATTGGAAATTCTATCGGGCGCTATTTCACTTTGTCAAAAAAACTTTTTTTTTAAATCAATATTCTAATAACATTTTATTTCGGATGTTGGTACTACTGATATTATTTGACGAAGCAAAAGAATAAATTTAATTAAAATTTTAATTTGCGCCATCTACCATCCGATAGATAGTACTTAGTACATATCTTCTATCGAACGCTTATTTAGCGCCCGATATTATCCGGCACTAAATAAGCGCCTATAAAGTGTATGGTAAGCGCGAATAGCATTCTCAAAAAAACACAGTGTTAAATTTCAATTAAGCCGGTTTAAGTATAGTGGAGAAAGAAATAGTCGTAGGAGAAAATTAGCATGTTCAGAAAGTTTTTATGATATACTTAAAAAACCAATATATGGATTTGAATAAAATTTGCAGAATATACTATAAGTAGCTAGGTTTCCTGCGAATTAGAGCAAATTTGAAAAAGAATAAACAAAGTTATCTTGGAATAGTATTAGTTTTGACTGTTTTTCTGTTCCATATCTTTCATAGGGCATCAAAAAATTGGCTACAGGCTGATTTTGAGTGATTATATGTTTGTATATAAATACTATACAATGGAATTCGGAACTATATAACTTCGAAGTCGCATAAAAAATACCTAACAGGATAGATTTTATGATATTTGAAAATCGTTTTCTCGGAAAACAACAAAATTTTTTAAGATGTTTACGATATCCTGGAAGAACGTCATATATCATATTCGATATTGCTATATCGAAAAAAGCTTTTGTTTACATTAGTTTATGAACATTAATAATTTACGGCGTCGATGGGCACACTAGTAGTAAGTTTGTTGAATAATAAGGAGCATTTTTCATGATGTTCTCATCTCATAGTTATTAAATGCACAGTGTGTGTACTTAGTTTAAAGACATTTCCATTATTTAAAATTAAATTGTGCCGAAATAAAATTCGTTTTTGAAAAACTAAAATAATTATAATATGAAAAAATTCCAACCAATCAATTCAAATCTAATTCAGACTTTCAATTACTGCGTATGACACATTAGATTAAGTAAATTTGAATAAAATTTATCACATGATTTTAATTTATATAAGAATCATATTAAAAATGTTATATAATTTTTGTTTTTTAATTGGTTACCTTCTTAAGTGTATTTATTTTTGAAAAGAAAAAACAATTATTTGTATTTATTTAAAAAAAAAAAAAAAATTATTAAAAACAAATATTTCAAATAAAAACAAAAATAAAATGAAGGTAGGTACTTTAAGATTTTACTAATTAAACATATTCAAGAAAAGAAAACAAAAAAAAACGTATCTATTTATTTAAATTATGTCATATTAAAAGTTGAACGTTGATTTCTTAAGGACACTCTTGAAACTTGCCCCAAAGGTCATGAAAATGTTAAAAGCTTTTTAATTTTTAGTGCGTTTTATTTTAAAATTGTTCATTTTTTGAACATCTTCCATTTTTTTTTTGCTGAAATACAATACTAAATCAAGCAATAAGCAAATCCACATTGTAAATTGCAACATAATCGGATTACGTTTTCTTTAGTTGTGTTGTACACGGACGGACAGACGGATGGACGGACATGCATAAATCGATATAACTTTTGATTCTCTATACATCTTAAGTTTGGAACCGTTCTCTGATCATTTTCTGTTACAAATTTAGTGACAAAACTAATATACCCTCTGGTAGTACCTTACCATAGGGCATAATTAGATATGTAAAAAATTTTACTTTCATATTGTATTAATTTATACAACAAATAAAGAGGTGTTGAAGTTACTTAATATTTCCTTAATAATACTTTCATTATGATTATTTAACTCGTGTTCTAAACAAGTTTAAGGCCGAATGAAATGTAAAAGGTATAACATTCCTTGCGTGACACCGGATAAAATCGATTAATAGAATGAGATTAAAATAAGTTTTAAGTTTATTTACCGGACCTTTATGTCAAATCTAAGAATGAGTACTAAAACAATTAATTATTTCTTATTTGGGAAAATAATGAACCTAGACTTTAGAAAATCATGTTCGTTAATTAGTCCTGACAGCTTCGCATGTAGGTATAAAATATTTACCAACTTTAATAACGTCTTAGGTTTAGTATTAAAATAGATACTCGCATTTGGAGAATTTTATCATAGGATTTCCTTTACTACAGGTTTATAAAGGACGATGACTTTAAAAAGTATTCATAAACAAAGATTTCTATCAAATTTCAAAGGCAAAGTCAACTTAAGTTATTAGGTTATTAGGTTATTTTACTTGATTTTTAAATAATCAAAGTTACAGTACATATGGAATTATTGGTTATTGTATTTTGAAGTCCCTTTTTTAACATACTACAATTGCAATTATATGGTTTAAAAAAAAAAACTGTTTCTTTTTATACATTCACGTGGTTTTGAAATTTTTACTCATTTATTTTTAAGCCCTTGTAAAAAAGCAAGGATAAACTACATTTTTGTCAGTCAGAGTCACTGTTTAGGAATTAATCATTCATCATTTAACTGCTTTGAGTCATTTGATGAAGACTGGTCAAAAAAGTAGCTGAAAATTTATTGGATTGAATTACAGTTTCCTTGGCTGTGCAAATGAATCAAAATCGATCACAACGTCTATCACTGTAAAGAATGAACGAAAATAATAAGAAAAGATCATGCTCCAAAGAAGAAACTCCACAAACGATAGCAAAGCCCGAATTGACTTCGAGGAATGTGATGCTGTATGTTTGGTGGGTTCGTAAAGAAATTGTTTATCATGAGGCGTTTCCGGTTTGCAAAACGATTGATCTAGATTTTTGCTGTTTAGCAACTAACACGATTGAAATAAGCATTTCAAAAAACGCGGAAGAATAGATCAACATAAAAAACATTCTACGGGTACTCCATCATAACAATGCTAGACCGGTTAGCTATATGCCGATTTTAAGTTACAATACTATTTCTTGTTTTAATTAGTAAAAACCTTAACAGTTGTTATATGTAATTTACTTAGTAAAATAAGTCCAAAAACACAATTAACATGTTATCACATCAAAGAAAAGATAAACTTTATTACTTTACTATTTATTAAAATAAAACCAGAATGTGTAATAATAATATTACATCAAAATTACCGTACTTCACTAAAATAGAAGAAAAGATAAAACAAAACTAACTTTGAGACTTTTTTTTTTTTCAATTGAATTTAAAATACGTTTGAACTCAATTTTATCTTAGCCAATGTACACTAACGGTTTATTTCTTGTTTATAAAAAAAAAAGCGCGATATAAGAATTAAAACTAATGTAATACAGTCAACCCTCCTATAACGCGATTGATTCGTACCGCGTTGTATGGAAACTGCGTTATAGGAAACTCAGAATTAATAGAAATCAGATTAATTTAGACCGTGTTATATAGAAACCACGTTATTACTATACACATACATTTGAACACATTTAAAAACAATCTGATAAGACTACTTCATTATATGGAAACTGCGCTTTAAGAGTATCGCGTTATAGGAGGGCTGTCGCAATTTACGCTTCACGTTATATGGAAAGCGCATTATAAGAATGTCACGTTATAGAAGGGTTGAGTATAATAAAGAAACTGTTATAATAGAATAGTATTTTCATATCGTACATGAATGAAGGCGTTTTTATGAGCTTAAATTTTTAAATAATTTTAATCGGTTTCTTAATAAATAATAATAGAGACGAGGTATAATGTTTTTTAAATACGGAAAACATTAAGCTGCATATCCATCAAAAGATAAAAAAAAGAAATGTTAAACGTGTAATTTGCATGAAATAAATGTTTCCATTATTTCAATACTTTGGCTTAATAATTCTTTCCCTTTTGCCACACGCAAGCAAAAATATTTTACGCGTTTGCTGGATACCCAACTTTAGAATTCGCAGTTTTTTACAGGCTAATATTTTAAGCAACTTCAAGAATTGGATCTATTATCGTTCACATTTCTAATTTCTATTCTTATGGAATCAAATCTTCACATTTAAAAAAGTTCTAATATGAGAGACACACATATAGTATACATACTATGGTATCAATGTATGTATGGTATATATATACTTCGTTTCTGGAAATGATATAAAGTGATACACAAGTGGTATATTATATTCTTAAATCATGGTATCTATACCATATGCGTGTCTCTAGTATATAGTAAGTCGACTCATCGTAATTCTTATATATTGTCTGCAAAACTGCCTGAGATTTATGAAACGATTTAAAAAGTCACATTAGATTATCAGATTTTCTCATACGTTAGGACTACATATTGAAAGTGGGCGCTAAAATTGATTGATATGTAAAAGCAATTTGGCAATTCGGAACTCTTAAATTGAGGTTTAAACGTCCTGCCGCTTTTTTAGTATATTAAATATGCTTATCTACAACTTTGGTTGCAGACTTTCAGTAATAGCCCCTTTAAATGACCACTTTCTCCGGTCAATGCAGGGACAGTTAGCAGAAAAGCAATTTTCAAAAGTTGAAGAAGTTCAAAAATGGTTCAATGACTATTTTGCACCAAATCTGCAAAGTTTCTATCACGATGGAATCCGAAATCTATAAGCTGTTTTTTTTAAAGCGTGATAGAACTTTATATTCAAAAAAATAGCACCAAAAGTTAACTTTTTTTTTATTCGAAAGAGCAATTCATGGCATTAATATTTACAAATTACTTTGGGCATATGGACATCGTGTCTTTTCTTGACGATGCTCATTCTATCAGTCCAATTTTGAGGTCTCTTTTTCGAGAAATGTCGGCCGTATGTCACGAATAACACGAATAATGTTAGCCAATTTGTGCTGGTTTATCAGCATAAACCAGTGACTTTACTCAACCCTATGAGAAATAGTGGAGATGTCACATCACACCACCTTGGAGGCCAATATACGCCAATAGCTCCTGCCTCATTTTTAAAGGAAGAAGGACTAATGACCTCGCAAGCGTATAAACCGCATTTTTCTGAATGTAATTTGGGTATCTAGAGAATCTTCTGGAAGCGATATTTTGCTTATTAAGCCATAATGAGCCTCATCACATAAACACAATTTTGTGGTAAAATAAATCTAGAAGTCTCGCGAATCGACGATCGATTTTCAAAGTAAATTTAGATAATTCTTGATCGGACTTAAGCGTGAGTCTATTCATCATTATTTGTCAGACTATACTGACCATAAATATCAAAAAGAACTGTCAGAATGACAGCTTGGATTGCCAGTTATCCCTATCAGAAGTTCTATCTAAGCTAAAAAAAATACCTATGAAATGGCGGAAAGTAAATCATAACCGTGGTTATTTCGAACATTAGAGTTGTTTTAACAATTTTTGAAATAACCTTTTATCGTGGGTTTGTTGTGAAAAAATTGTTTATTTTTTAAGTTCAACTTTAAGTTTTGACATTTCACTTAAACCAAAGGTGTCCAACCTTCTTCTTTCTCTGGGCCACATTGGAAGAAGACATGGTGTTTTGGGCCACAAGTATATTACTATAGCTGACGAGGGAGAAAAAACGTTAAATATACAGTTTTCATGTTTAAGTAATTTAAAATTTATTAGTTTATGAATTTTTTCATTATAAAAACAAAACATGAAATTCATTTAACATTTTATGTATAAATCTACATATATCATAAAATTAATGTGATACTTGGCATTGAATATCTGGTTCGATTGATGTAGTTGCAATTCACAGGTAGTTCTCAACATCCAACATGTTGGTTCTAATTTTACACTTAGTATGTTTCATTCTTCACTTAAGCCGTCAGGTGATAAACAACAGAACAGTGTAGCTGAACGAGCAGCGCAAACAGAAAGAGAATTTACTACAGAACGAAAGCTTTCTGTTCCGGTTCTGTTTCTGTTGTTTGTCACTTGGCAGCTTTAGCACGAGAGCGCATACAACACACAAATCATTTCTCAGAACAATGGACATGCTTTAGTAACTTTGAATATTTTCGGGCCTTAACTTAAACGATTTATCAGATAGACTTAAAGAAAATATAACGCACGATTTTTCCATGTGAATTTTTTTATACGTTGAAACTAAATTTTCAAAATATTTAGAATATTTAGAATTCTAAAAAAAAATATTACAAATTGAAATACTAAAAATGTTGTTCAAAATCCTGATCTACAAAATTCTAGCAATAAATCTATAGAAATGTGTCCAAATGTCAATACCTATGTGCGGAATTTTATTGTGACTATACATATTCTGCTGTATTTTATTCGAAGTTGATTTATTCCCAAAATCATCTTCAAAAATATATTTTCTATGGTATTATCACGTAAACTCTTTGATATGTCTGGTCTCAAATTCAGATGTAACCGCTTCTTTATTTCTAAATCATCTATCTATTATAATAAAAAAGTTTTCTCCGCACGTCATTTATAAATTTTGTAGTAAAAAAATACTTAATACTTAGATTATGGAAAATATGGATGGGTCTTTCGCAGGGGAAATTGAAGCTATTTTGGAATACACTTGCATTTTTATTGCTTATTGTGCAGCGTAGTGGTGGCGATAAAAATATGAATACAATGTTGCCCATTGTAAAGCTCATACATTCTGGAACATCCGAATTGGAAAAAAATGTTTGCGTTTGTTTGCTACAAAAATCAAGTTTCTCTTAAACATACAAAATTAAATTATTAAATAATCATTATAAACATGTATGTGCCTACATATTTCTTTTCCTGCGTAAACCAATAGCCGAAAGCTATTTCATACGTAGAGCCTAATTTTTTGGAAACCTTAAAACCAAAAAAGGCATTTTAAACAGGAAATCCTGAATTTTCAAAAACTTCGACGAATTTTAAGAATTGCCCCCATTTTAACCAAAAAAATGTCTGTTTGATTATTTAATCCGAAACGCACTAAAAATTAGAAATTAAAAGAATGCAATTTGTTTCCCCTCCAAAATTGACAGTACCATCTAAAAACGCTGCTTCAGACACAGATATCGTAAAAACAAGTTAATGCCTACGCCTGACTTAATATAAATAATTTATAACTGAAAAAATTTTCGGCACCGACGGGATTTGAATTCACGGACAATTGTTCTACCGAGTAACGCGCTTTATCACTGCGCCATCGAAACCAATTCTTCAAGGAATTCATTAATATCAAATCAGAACTGAATAAATAATTATAACTCAAAAAAAAAATTGTTCGGCAAGTTTTGCATACTTTATTTAGATATTTAAAGAAAAAGAAAAATAGAATCTTATTCTACCGCTAAAGAAAATAAAAAAAAAAAATAAATAAAAGAATAGTGCCCTTGATACATTTTTTTATTTTCTTGAATCATTGGGAGAAAATACAAAATGTGTATCAGTTCCTAATAAAATTACATTCTCCTCTACCGAGTACACCCTCGCGAGGGTGGGGCGGGGTTGGCGAGCGAAACGAGCAGGGCGGAGCCCCCTTGTAACTTAAAATTAAATTTATTTATGCCTCAGTGTAAATGCTAAACAGATTTTTTCCAAATTTTTATGTAAGATATAAATGCTTACATAATTTATCATACAGAATACCTCCACGACTCCATTGGACTTATTTCAAGACATATTTTCAGTCGGACTGACAAAAAAGTTCAAATTTTAGAGTCTCCATTAGACTTTTCTTCAGTCCGACTGAAAATATGTCTTGAAATAAGTCCAATGGAGTCGTGTGGTAAGAAATATTTATCGCTGGCGCATCCCAAGTAGAATAACTACAATGAAATTGTGTCCAGATGTGAACACTCAGAGAATTTATCAGAAATTTAGGAGAATTTTAATCGGATAATCTGCAGATGTAAAAGTACCCTAATACTAAAGACACATTAGCAGCAGTAATGTAGATTATCTTACAATTCTTGATTAAAATTCTCTCGTATATTAATCAAGAATCGTGAGATAATGTACATTATTGGTGCTAATGTGTCTTTAGTATTATATTTTAAACGAGAGACAACTTCATTAAACAAAAAATCACTTTATACTACATTCTATGGTCCGTTTATTCGTTACCTTATGAATGATAATATGTGATGCTTATTTTAAGCGTATATCTAAAAATGTTATTCATGAATCCATTTAATAAAATTTTGGTATAACGTATTTCTTCAATTACAGTATATGATTATGTCAAGAGATTAATTTAATTCGATTATAATATCCGATAGGTTTTGTATGAAACGGGATGGTTTCCGTATTTTGAAATGAATTTTAACTAAATTTGAAATAGGGAGGTTTAAATAATAATATTATTATATCAAGAGATAAAATTGATTAGAATACAAATTGGAGTGGTTGTCTCAATTTCCATATAAAGTAGAATATTGCGCCGTTATTTGCTAAAAAAAATGTTGTAATCTGAAGTGAAATCGTGTAACTCGATTTGAACCAAATCTTATCGAAAAAGCATAAGAAAGGCAATATATTTTCGATACGATTTTAGTCTCAATCGAATTACACGATTCCACTTCAGTTATTAGATAAAATAGTTCTTTTGCATTAAAATCTTGTTTTTTATTAATACATAATTCTTAAAGAGCAAATTTCTCCGTTACCTTCTCTAAATTATAAGAAAAATAAAAATAAGACAACTTTTCCGTTACTAATTCAAATTTCTTTATACTAATACATTTGCTTTAATAAATACATTTTTATTTTATTTTAATAACAGTATTAAAAAAGAAGTAAATAAAATATTGAAATTAATAATAATTAATAAAACTTACAAAGTTTTTCTTTTCCAGGTCAACTGTGGCGCTATCCAAAACAAGACCAATGAACTCGATGGCCAATGTTTTTTTATTTTTCTTTCTTAAGAAAAATATTGTCAAAAAAAAAGAAAACACAAACGGAAATAATAATTAAAATTTCGTTTGTTTTTTTTTTTTTTTTTTTTTTTTAATTTTAATTTTGCAAATTATTTATAATTTTTGTTATCACTTTATTAAACCAAAAAAAAAAAAAAAAAAATTTTTTTTTAATTAGCTAATATTTTGGATTGATTTTAATTAATATAAAAAATTCCATTCTAATTAAAAAAAAAAAAGAAAAGAAAAATAAGAAAATTCCAAAAATTATTAAAACAATTTTTTTAATTTCTACAAAAAAAAAAATAGCAAGAGTAGAGAAATGGGAAACAAGAAATAAAGAAATAAAAATTAATTAATTAGTTTAATAAAAAAATATTAATATTATATATTTTTTTTTTTTTTTTCAAAGTTCTTTAAAGACGGGAGCGAGCGAGAGACAAAAACCATGAGTAAAGTTTTTTTTTTTCTTTTTTATGTGTCCTACTTTCTAATACCAACTACACCGGGTTTGAAAAAAAAAAAAAAAAAAATTTAATAAAAATATAAACACTGAAAACAAAACACACCGAACTTGTTAATGAAAAACCAGAAACTGAAGAAGAAGAAACTTTAGAATGCGTGAAAAAAGAAAGAAATTTTTTGGAAATGAAAATCATTCAAGAAATTCATTTGGTTGCTGTTGATTTTTTTTTTTTTTTTTCGTTTTTTTGTAATAAAGTAGGCCACATACTTTTCGAGGCACACAAGAATTTTAACCGGTGATGGTGGTGTGGCCTAAAGCATATATGAGAGATTCTCCAAAATAATGGTGGTGTAATGGGTAAAACTATTTCTTATTCCAAAAGAAGATGACCAATAAAAAAAAAAATATTTTTTTGAAAATCCACATTTTTTCTTTTTTTCTTCGGAAAAAGGTTTTTATGCACACAGGTGACACGTTTTTTGGGAACACATCGAAAACATACACAACGGAAATTATCATACAAATTAAATTGAAATATTTCACAGAAATTTAAAACAGATTTTTTATGCTCTTCCAATTTAAATTAATTATAATTAACGAATTTTTCAAACATTTATTGTTTTTTTTTTTATACTTTTTTAAGTATATAAAAATTATATTCAAATCTTTAAATGCGCATACTTCGGAAGTTGCATATTTTTCTTCTGCTTTTTCTTCTGCTTTTTTTAAAGATTTTTTTTTTTTTTTTCAAAAATTAATTAAAAAAAAAAAAAATTATTATTATATTACTTCCGGAAACCGTTTTTCTTTTTTTCTTGTGTTATAAAATATACAAAATCTAAGCACGTTACTGAGGCCGGGTCTAAAACTGAACTGAAACGATCCAACATCAAGTAAATGATTTTATGTTGGACTTGTTCCCATTCGGAATATTAACTTCAGTATGAAAGTTTTCTTGGGTTGAGTTTTCTTTCTTTTTTTTTTTAAGTAAAAAAAAAAAAAAAAGTTAATACTTTTGTACTTTGAAATGTTTGCGTTTCGTTGTTTGTTCATGTGTTTGCTGGTTCACGGATCTTGTCTCATATATTTTAATTTACGTAGGTATATGAAGTATAGATCTCGTAATCGAGTCTCAATATAAGATTGAATTCTTATTATTTTTCTTCTTTTTTTTTTATTACTTTATGATTTTCTTTTTTTTTTTTTTTTTTGAGGAAATGTAAGCCCCTTTTCAAGTTCAATATAAATATTTGTTTTTTTTCGGTTTTCCTCCTTTTTTTTTTTAAAATTCACCTTCATTTTTTCATCAACATGTATTTGCACATTGTCTTATTTAATTTCCTCTTAAGTTTCACAATTTTAATATAATTTGTCGATATTTCATAATCGACCACTTTTTTGTGTTTGCTTCTTAGCTTATTTGGGTTTAGAGTTCATCATTAAAGGCAGGTTCGTATTTACTATTGGGCAACTTAGGCTGCAACTTAGGGGCCTGCACCACAGAAAAAAAACTGTTAAATTTTTTTTGATGCCCTATGCTAGCAATGGGAAAGAAAAACTGTCAAAACTAACAGTATTTCAAGGTTTTTCCTTCATAACTTTGTTTCGTCTTTTCAAAATTTCCTCTAATTTGTCGGTAACCCAGACCGTGATAGCATAAATCTAATCTGCAAATTTTATTCAAATCGGTGTATTGGCTTTTAAAGTACGTCAAAAAATTTTTATGAACAAGCTTATTTTCTCTTAAGATTAGTTTTTTTTTACACTATCCTTGGACCGATTTGACTGATATTTAACATGGTATCGTCTATTTATGTAGTTAACCAACATAATTAATTTAAACAAAATTGGTTCCCAAATTTTCTAATTAAGTCCGAAAAACCATATAAAAAAACGAAAAAACTTTCTGGTCACCTTGGTTTTTGCTTAATAACTTCGCTCACCCTCGGTCGATTTCGCTGAAATGCAATATCAAATCCAGTTGAGCAACAATCAACTCACATTTTAAATTTCATCAAAAGCGGATAATGCGTTTTTGAGTTATTTTGTATATATAGACGCACGGACGGACGGACGGACGGACGGACGGACATGCATAAATCGATATAACTTTTGATTCCCTATACAACCATACGCTTGAAACCTTCCTACGACGATTATTTCGATGTGTTACAAATGGAGTGACAAAACTAATACACCCTTATTGAAAAACGTATTTAAAGAGCAGGAATATGACACTCGAATTTTGTAAGTTTTTTTATAATATTCGGTAATTATTGGCATTCTTTAGTGATAAATTAATTTTAGCCTTCTCTGTACATATAGTATAAAAAAATTTAAAACTTAATTCTGCATCTAAAATTAGTTATACATTTTTTTCAAGCTAAAATTTTAACGAAATTATTGTACAATAATAAAAAACAAGGAAAACTGAAATTTCGTTAGGAATATAATTCACATTCAGGTAATTCAATCAGAGTACAAATGCTAAAAATAAGACTAAAGACTGAATTGTAACAGGAAGAGGTAAGCATAGATGAACTTAATGAAATATACTACTCTTCATAACCCATATGCTGCAAACGATGAATCGAATGTATATGCCATCAAAGACATAAACGAACACAAAGGCATGCAAAACCCCAAACAATCCCCACCCAACACCAGCAACATGAGCAAACTGCACTAGGTCCCATGGCAAGAGCTCATAAAAGTTCCTCGGAAAAGATCCAATGCAACGCACTCATGCCACCCATGCCAGACGAAAGCCGTCCAGAACCCTACACATCCCAACACCTATCCATGTCGTTGATGCTATCCTCATCATTAGTGTCGGGAGGGTGGAGTAGGCTAGAGGATAATTAGTGCGGTAGAGAGGTAAATTAGTGGAAAGGAGATAAAAGAAAAAAAATACCGTTACCGACAGCCACCATCAAATAATATGTACATATGAATATGTCAAATAAGTAAATAACCGAGTTAATCTCAAGGAAAACAATGCAATATATATGATCAACAACTGATACCAGCCCAATTAAGCGATCGATGATGCAGCAGATTCTATGAATAACAGGCCTTTCAGTTTCTGCTGGCTCAGCGAAAAGTCAAAATGTTCAGAATTAATGGCTGCATCCAGCACTACTAAGCGCTTAGTCAAAATTCTTAATCTAAACAGTTAGAATTTTTTGAACTCCTAAACTAATTTGAATAAATTTTAAAAATATATTTTGATTTAACGAAATAAGTGTCGAAAGTAAATAAAAATTGAGAATAAAATGAAATAAAAATTTTATAGGAAGGTGGAAAAGTTTTAACAAACTCATTCCAATTAAAATTGAATAATCCAGAAACAATTTTCAAAAATTCCTCTCAATTTATCCTGCACATATCATTTCTTAGCGTGAACAACAACCTCAAATGCGCTGTGAGAGTTAGCAAAAAGTGTTTATGCTGGAATTTTACTAAGTGCTTAAAGTTAGAATTGCATACAGTCCTCTTGCTAGATTTAAGCGGTTAGAGCTGCTGGATGCGCCCAATGTTAACACTCCGTAGCATTCTTGCGATCGGTTCGAATTTACCATAATCGGTGCGATGGCTGTCGATCATGAATAAGTCAACTCTTCTAAGAGAGTGTGCATTAACTCTTAGTTTAAGGCATTTTAGGAGGCTCGGAGACTCTAAAATTTGATGAATGAAGACTATGTCAGCTACCTCACAGCGTTTCTGCAATGTCTCAAGATCAATTAGTTTTAGACGAGGAAAATTTATAGCATTGCTCCAAGGTAGATCTCTAAGGGCAAAGCGAACGAATCTACGCTGTACAGCCTCAATTCCCTCAATGTGTACCTTATGGTATGGAGACCAAACTTGACTACCGTATTCTATGTTAATAGTGGTCTAACAAAGGTAATATAAAGAGATTTGGTGACATACAGATCAGAAAATTCTTTTGACCAACGTTTTATAAACCCCAGCATCGATGACGCCTTATTAACAATTGTGTCAATATGTCGTCGGAAATTAAGTTCGTCATCACAAATAACTCCTTAATCTAACCTAGTCTAACCTAATATTATAAAGAGGAAAGATTTTAATTTTTGTATGTATGTTTGTAACGAATAAACTCAAAAACAACTGGACCGATTTCAAAAATTCTTTCACCATTAGAATGCTACATTATCCCTGAGTAACATAGGCTATATTTATTACTAGAAAAAATTAGGGATCGGACCCTCAGCGGACTCGCCGGTGGGACCCCAGACTACTCCCTCTCTCTATCTCCGTAAATTTCCACAAAATTCTACAAAATTAAATTACTTAAGCCATAAAATAAAAATGTACAAAAATGTAAATAAAGTCCTGCAAAAAGATACATTTACTCTAAGTTTATCCCAAAATGTTTAAAAAATAAATGCCCACCCGTGCGAAGCCGAGACGGCCCGCTAGTCCCTTATAAAATCAACTTTCGAAATAGAGATTCCTAATATGTTAAGGAATAATCGACTACGAACTTATTACATTTCCTCGTAAAAGTTATTAATTGACACTTTTTAATATTAAGTGCCAAGTTTATTTATACACCAGGAGGAGAATCTGCAAAGATCAGCTTGTAGCAAATGACAGTAGTTATAATGTGCATAGTCCTGCTTTTGTTAACTTTGATTTACGTTTCGTTATGTTGAACCAGTGCCAATCAATTAGATATTAGAGGTTCACGAACTTGGAACTTGATTTAAATAAAAAAAACTACAAACGATGCATTATAGATGATTTTAGTAAAACTCATTTTTTATAGTAGTGACAGAAAGTACCAAACACAATTAGGCAGGAAATTGCCGGTTGAATAATGATTGTATAGGGCGGTTTTTTAAGCGTCATGAACTTTGAATTCAAAAAAATATTGTAACGCAAAAAGCTAACTTTTAATCAAAAATCTTTTTTTGTTCGAAAGACCAATTAATGTCATGAATATTTAAAAACAGCTCTGGGCATACATGGAATTAGAAATATTTGAAACACAAATAATGTCAGAAAAACCGTATTCTAGGTATTATAGGCATTTTATTTGTCTCCAACTATTTGGTAAGAATACTCGTCATCAGTACTAGTACAGGAGAAATTTTGGAGATTCGGCACAGTGTGGGAATTGTACAATTGAATACTTTTATATCTCGCCTGCGGAATCGTAAAAAATGTAGTCACACATGACATAATCGAATATATTATGCGCATTTTCTTCATAGACCCCTGCAAGCCGCAAAAGGTTGAAGACCCTAGACCAGTGATTCTCAACCACTGTCCCGCGGCGCTTTTGTGTGATGCCAAATTCTGTGTCTGACCTCTGGAAGTTTGATTGCATTTTTATTTAGATCTAGGTTTCAAAGTAACTTATAATTCATAACATTCAAGAGGGAGAAATAATAGTGCAAAATTATGATTCGAACTTCTACAGATATGGATTAGATAGATAGATAGATTCTTAATTATTAAGACGATTAGGACATTCACTGATTAGGAAAATGCGTGAAAATGTGTGTGGTTATAAATTATGTTTTTCTTTTTGTAGTACAAAAAGAAATTTTGACAAAGTAGGGTTAGATAACGGAGCGTAACTTAGCGAGCATTGTATATTTATATTTTCATTTAGCTATTTTTATTCTTATATTGTTACTAGGGACTTAATGCGTGCTCTCTAGCCCACTTAAGAACCTATATTTACATTTACCGAAGATAGTTTTGAATTATAAATAATTAGCGGTTTATGTGATAAATTCCTATAAATTAATCACTTTGACTTTTTATTTGGTTAGATTTGGTTAGTATTAATAATGGCCGATTAGAATTAATAGTAATGGATTAATTACTTGAACCGTAACATATATATCAATCGATGAACATAATACTCTTTCTTATTACTAATTTCTCCAGGAATTGTAAATAGGAATTAGAACCAGTTGAAATCATTATAAAATATATTTTATAATAGGCAAATTCATGACAAATGTAGAAAAGCGTTTTAAAAAACGACTGAAATAATCTAGGCTTTTGACAAGTCTTTTAAGACGAGCAATTTTCACTTTATTCTTAAAAGTTAAAGCTGTCAAAAGTCTAAATACGTATAAGAACTTTTTTTAAATTTGACAAAAAGAGGCAATTAAAATTGTTAAAGTTATTAAAATTACAATTTTTAAGATCTTTGCTTCGTAAAATTTATTAGAAGGTACAGTGGCGAACTGCTCTGCGTACTAATCATGATGGCGCAAAATTAGAAAGAATGAAATAAAAATTTCTGAAAATTTTTGTATAAAAAAATTAATTAGTAAATTAACTATTAGATTTGAATCCGTTCGACAATTATGTACACTTTTTAAATGTTTATCACATGCATATTTCGTCTTGTCGCCTCATAAAAGTATTCTGGAAAGACCAGAATTGTTGCAATCGGCATATCGCTCCGAAATTGTACCTAGTTTTGGACCTAAACTGCTTCGTTATGAAATGTTTTTATAATCAATCAAAAGAACTTACTTCTATACGCCAGGTGAAGTACTTTTAATTCACACTTCAGCCTCAGAAAAGCTACTTTCTGACATTACAGCATGATTAATTTTTTAACTTTACCGATGATAGCGACAGCAGTACGAAGCGTTTCAAAGCAAAAATTAGTCACAACATATTTATAGAACAGCATGTTACACCTTCGTCTTAGCTATTTGGCCACTATATGAATTGAATAAACAATAGCTCGTCAACATGATCTGGAAAAAATGATTGACCGATTTGCAAACGAAAAAGCAAAAAAACAACAATAGATATGCATAAGTACATTTTGTCAATACAGTTTATAAAATATGTAGTAAATATTAGTGGCTATTCTGTGCTTAGAGAATTATAATTTGTTTTATCATTATATTTATTAAATCTAATATCTTATAGTGTCTTGAATTTTTAAAAAATTGTTATCAAGTAAAGTTTGAAATCGAAATAAAAAGATTTTACTTACTCCAGTGCGGTGAATATGTAGCTACGCCACTGAGAAAATACCACATGACTTAAAGGAATTTTTTTAAACAAAAATTTTGAGTGGGAAACATTTAGGGCATATAAAATTATTTTTTCTTTGAAAATGTGATGAATTTCAGGATTTCTAACGTTTTATTAAAACTCTATTATTTAAGTAAAAGTTTATTTTAAACGTTAAAAATTTCCTACAAAGGAAATTTATTAATTTGATAAATACAATTTAGAAACACCTACTTTTAGTATTGAATTTCCAATTATTTCCTAATTTTTTATATTGTATAATAAATATTTTAATTAATTAATGGCGTCCGCTTTCTTCCTTTTGTTTCTTCGTTCCCTTGGTATTTTCTCATTCAAATTTGCTATGACATAAGCCAGGGTTAACTGTAGTGAAATTGAGCAGGGCTGTCAACAAGAGCGTAATCTCCGAATAAGGAAAACATGTGTTTCGAACTCAATGACAAAATAAATGTTTACTAGCACCCATACTGACGCATTTTGGTGGCTTTATGTGACTTCGAACGTCAGTTCGAATGATGGTAAATGGTCATACTAATCGCTATCCAGATGTCGTATCATTCGAATTTCTAATTTTCATTTAGAGTTACCATATGGACTAATTTTCATTGATCTGGTAAACTAAAGGAAATTAAATTTAACTTGGAACTTTTTATTTATCTGGGTTTTTCTTCTATTCTGGCAGTCCTTTCATACTGGAGATAAATATGCGAAAGAGAAGGATTGAAAATTTGCCATTTGGATTTTAAGAAATTTATTGCTTTGAGTAATCTAGTTCTATATACCATAATGATGGTAATGTCCAAAATAATCGTTATATAGTATGTATTTCATTATTGCGTGTCCCTGAATGGGTGGTGGATTGATGGTGGTGGGTTTAAAGTGGCGATTTGGTGATACTACTTTTCTTTTTTCCTCCTTACTAATTTTATCTCTGCCACACTAATATTCCTCTTATCACCCCTCCCTTCCCGACACTCGATTTATCGTTTCTTTGTTATGATTATTCGATACGAATTTGAATGATATCTTGATGTGCTTTTAATAAGAAAAAATAAGATTTTTTTAGTGACTAACTAAACTAATATACCGTGGGTAGTACCCATCATAGGGCATAATTACAGAAATTCTTTTTAAAATTAGTGTAATACTTGTAATATGTTGTTACCGTTGCGATTTAAGTAATGTATGCAACACTACTTTCGAACCCAGGTTTCATCTTTCATTATAATTCTGTTGATAAATCTTCTGGATCATTGCCATGTAGCTCACAGTTTTAACAAGAAAAATATCACCAGAAACAGCTTGTAATTCGCTCATAATATTTTCCACACACTTTCCTTGTTTTATGGGGAATTTAATTACTGTACGAATCTTAATATTTGAAATTTTGCAAAATTCCACCTTTAACTTGTTCTTTCAACTGAACTAATTGGAAAATCACCTTCAAAAGATTACCTGATAAGATAAGAACAATTTTAAACTCATATCTTTCATCTCATTTCACAGAAATGAACTCCACTCGTACTATATATTTGGAATAAAATAATTAAAGTTAAAAATTGCACTTGTAATTTAAGTGCTAAATTTAAATTAAATAACCTGAATTACAATTGATGCTGTCTCAATTACAATTGGAAAAGGTGTAGTAAATGCCAATTCTTCATCGATACAAAAATAAATCTAAATTTCACCAATGATTTCTTTCAATAATCCACAATCAATTCTTTCATTTATAAAAAAAATTAAAATTTCGATTCGAAAATTTAATAGTTTAAGTTCGGTGGATTCATAGATTGCGTACGATAAACATATCACATTACTTTGCAATGACATCGCCATTATAAAAATAATCGATTCTGTAATCTACTAAATACCATGAAGGTTCATTATGGAATCGATGCGGTAATGGCCTAATTTCCTTCTTCTAAGTTATATTTAGTGAAGTATGAATAATATGCATATACGTGTGAGTTTATTTCTTTACAGTTCAAAATTTGTACCAAATATTTCGGCATATGCAACACTTTTTGAAAACAAACGATTAAGGACTAAAATGTAGTGGCTGCGAGAAGAAGAAGGACAGAGCTAAAACCGGAGCTCTTTGATGTGACAAAATGTCTGATTGAATACGAAATGAGAGCTTGTTTTGACTTTCACTTTTTTCGTATTTACAGGAGAGGAATCGTGTAAAAGGATTCTAAAAAAATCGTATCGAAAATACCATTCGGCCAACTTTTTGGCATCATGTAAGATTGCATTCAAAAGATTTCACACTAGGATCGATTCATTCGATTAGTATTGAGTTGTCGAAAACATGCTGTTTTAAATTTATTGTCATATTAGGTCTGCTTTATTTGCCACTTGCTCTGGGGTAGAGCAAATTTCTACATTGAAAACAAAAACAACAAAAGAGCAAATCCTACACTGCTTTTAAAGCTGGTGTAAACTATTACACCCAAATTAGTTCAATTTTCTACCATAAAAAGTGTATTAGCTAAAAGTTTCTCATTTAATTACAATATGGTTGCTAAGCAGCGCTACAAACATTTGAATTAAAGCTTTTTCCTCCTCCTGCTCGTTTTGTTTGCCAGTTACCCTGCTCCGGGGTAGGGTATGGCAAATAAAACAGACTTATTGTATCTTTTTATTTTTTAAATACCAAAAACCTAATCATAAATAATTTAGTAAATATTTATTTAAATTTTTACCAGAAAAAAAATATAATAATATATAAATAAAAATATAGTAATACAAGTATTTTGAGATCAAGGAATTAATTGGGTCTATGATTTGGATGCACGCGGAAAAATTCTGGCCTTGCAAAAGTTATCTCAAAAGATCGTCTCAAAGAATATGATGAAATTTCAACCAAATTAAGAGAATCCGTCCTTGTTCAAGATAACTCAAAAACGCGTTATATAATTTTGATGAAAATTTACAATGTGAGTTGGCTATTCCTTAACACGATTCGATTTAGTATTGTATTTTAGCAAAATCAACCGAGGGAGGGCGAAGTTATTAAGCAAAAACCAGGGGGTACCAAACATTTTTCTCGTTTTTCTATGGTTTTACGGATATATTGAAATTTTGTAAAGCAATTTTTTTAAAGTTATTTACATGGTTTGACAACATAAAATAAATAGATGAAACTATGATAAATTTCAGAAAAATTGGTCTAAGGATAATGGAATAAAATTTGCAGAATAGATTTACGCTATTACCTGCGAATTAGAACAAATTCGAGAAAGAAGAAACAAAGTTATGCAGAAAAAAGCTTGAAATATTATTAGTTTTAACTGTTTTCTGTCCCATCTCCGCCATAGGGCTATAGGCCGATTTTCAGTAATTATATGTTTTTAAAAATCAACCGAAATCAGAACACATCCATTACTTAACCTATTCAGAGACGTTGGCACATATGTGTACGTTTAGTTTTTTAGAGTTATAATTACTGTCATTAACAAAAAGAACAAAACTTTGATGATAAATTATTCCTACTGAATCCCTCCAAAATTAAAAAACAAAAATTCGTCGAATATCAGCACTGATAATGTTTTATATCCTAGACAGATCTCCGATTTTAATGCTCATTATTGCCCAATCGATCATTAAAACCCGATAATGAATTCGATATTTACGATCAATTATCAATTAATCAATTTATGATCAATTTTTAGTATCTATTTCAAACATCATTATTGTTTTAATTATTAAATTAAATTGTGAAGAGGTCCCAAATTTTTGCTTCACACTTTACAAGGCCATCACATTTAAACATTTTAAAAATTTTATGTGATTTTGACATATTTTCTTCTTTCACATAAATTTAAAACGAGAGAAAATCATTTTTATTCCAAAAATGTCTTTAAATTTTGTTAAAAACAATAAAAAAATATTAATTGAATAATAATTAAAAAACATTGTGTAATGAAAATTAAAAAACTCATGAAAATGACAAGTACAAGTATAATGATCATTGTGAAAAAAAGAAGATGTGTCATGGGTCATCCAGAAGTATCATTAAAAAATAATGTATAATGTATAAAATTAAAAACATAATTTGTATTTTTAGTTTGATTATATACAAAATTACAAACGTACACATGTGTGTACAGTTATCGTTACAGGTAGGAATTTTTTTAGAATCGAGTCGCAATCAAGCGACTTTTGTCAGAGTCTATTTTAAAAAATAAAAAGTTTTTCTTAAGCCAGGTTACGATGGAAATAAAAAAAGGATGCAAAGATGTGCAAATTGTTGCAGATAGAGAAAATAACGGAAGCGCGGATATCGAAAGTGGGACCAGTGACAAAGAAAATCTGTTGGATATCTATATCAGGCAATACCGACATTCTCTGATTTGGTACGCTGAGAATGTTAACGAAATTGTTGAAATCCACCAACTTTGGAAACCGTCTTGAAATCAAAATGACTGGTGCGTGCAACGCTGAACCAAAGTACTTTCTGACTCTACCGGACACTATCTTTAAAAAATGGAGCTTAAAAATCCTCCACGATGTCACGACAAAGATTGGCTAACAAGAACTCGCTACCAGGGCCGGACCAACCAATGGTGCAACGGAGCAACAGCACCCAGCGCCAAAGTTCGAAAGGCGCCAAAATTGAGCTTTTTTTTATTTAGTATCGTGCGCTTTTTCATTTAAGTAATTCTAGCTCTATCAAGGTATATTATAGCTCGCTTAAAAGGTGACATTCATAGAATATATTTTAAAAAATTGTGAAATTCAGAATGAAGTAATTGCGGTAATTAAGTTTTGAAAATGAGCCAATTCGCTATATTTTACTATATCACTTCGACCAAGGCGATAAAGCTTCGCAGGCTGCTGAAAAAATTCATAGTCTTTATGGTGAAGATGCTCTATCAATATCAGCAGCACGCAAATGGTTTGATCGTTTCCACTGTACAAGGCGATTAAATTCCCCAAAAAGTTGAGGAAGACCAGTACGTTTCATTTTATGACATTGATGAGGAATTACAGATTGATGAAAAAACGATTTGAGTGACCCTGGATACAGAAAAAAGGCCGATATTTGGGTTCGACATGAATTAACAGTGAAAAATTGGATAGAGAGCCTGGCTGGGAAGTTTTGATGCATCCACCGTATAGTCCGGATCTTGCTCCGTCCTACTACCGTTTGCTTCGGTTTCTGCAGAATTCCTTTAATGGGGTAAAGCTGACTTCAAAAGAGGACTGTGGAAATCACTTGGTTCAGTAAAAAAATTCATTTAAAATGTAATATAAATGGGTTTAAATTTTATTGAAAAACGTCACAAACTATTTCCTTGACCTTCTACATTTTTTGTATTGAAGGCGTCAGTTACCTAATCTGCACCCGGCGCTGAAATAGCTTGGTCCGGCGTTGCTCGCTACATTTGTGAAAAATGTAGAGAACTGGTATGCCCTAAGTGTATGGAATATTTCATTCATAATGGACCACTAACGCTCAACGGCCACATACTATATGTGGACATTATTTTTTTTGTGAAAATTTATTATTTTTACAACATTTTTATACTTACTGAAAATGAATAAATCATAAAAAAAAAAAAAATTTAAATCGATTTTTTTTCACTTTAAAAAATTCGCCCGGTTAATATAACTTTTCCATAAAATTTTTTGCAATCTCACAATATATTATACCATAAAAGTTCTTTCAAATCACATATGTAAGGACTTGTAGGAAAAAAGCTCTACTAAGAACGTGAGCTGACCACATATACTCTTCTGGAAAGTATTATCTCAGATTAAGATTGATAGTACACAAAGAATGGAATGAAGAGAAATTAGACGCGATCCGCGCAATACCACCTTTGAAATTGAAACAAAAAATTCTACTCAAAATCAGGAAAGAAAATTAATTTTTTTTATTAGAAGGAAAAAAGTACCCTATAAAAACCGAGTATATTCTATTTTATAACGTGCTCCATATAAGATAACTGTTGCAAGCGTACTAGCTCTATGGTTCGATGTTATAAAATAATAATACTTTCTATTTATGTGAATTCGGTGTATAAATAATTATCAGTAATTATTTCTGCGTTAACAATTAGTCTTAAAAATACTTGCCTATCAATATTAGAATCAATTTAAAAAGGAATTTATCACAGTTTTTTTTTTTTTCTAAAATTGCTTACTTCAAGCGTTAGAATTAT
Source organism: Xylophagus ater (assembly GCA_963422695.1). NCBI lineage: Eukaryota > Metazoa > Arthropoda > Insecta > Diptera > Xylophagidae > Xylophagus > Xylophagus ater. Next base: position 27,601,486 of record OY730485.1, on the reverse strand, counting down.
ATAAGAGTTTCTTTAAATTGATTTTACTAAGGCAGAAATCGAAACTAGAGAAAATTCTTTTTATCAAACTAATATTATAAAGAGAAAAAATTTGTATTTTTGTATGTTGGTAACGAATAAACTACTGGACCGATTTCAAAAATTCTTTCACCATTAGAATGCTACATTATCCCTGAGTAGCATAGGCTATATTTATTACTAGAAAAAATTATGGATCCCTACTAAAACTTAAATAATGTAATTCCGCATACATCCGTATCCAATAATCCTCACATTCATGTCTGTCGCGTCTAATATTCTCTGTAGTCTAACTTCATGCACAAAGACCCTAATTGAGATTTTACGACTATTGCTTTCAATCACCCGATTTCAGTGTCATTAGCGACGGCTGGGGTCCCATTAATCCATTGTAGGGCCTCTATAGTCCCAAACTAGCGCCAGGCGTTTGGACCCTCAGCGGACTCGCCGGTGGGGACCCCAGACTACCACCTCTCTTTATCTCCGTAAATTTGCACAAAATTCTACAAAATTAAATTACTTAAGCCATAAAATAAAAATGTACAAAAATGTAAATAAAGTCCTGCAAAAAGATACATTTACTCTACGTTTATCCCAAAATGTTTAAAAAATAAATGTCCACCCGTGCGAAGCTGGGACGGGCCGCAAGTTCCAAATATTTCTAGAAATTTTGTTAAAAAAAAAAATTAGCTTCATTGAATAATTAATAAACATTGTGTAATGAAAATTAAAAAATGTATGAAATTTTGGAATGACAAGAATAATGATCATTGTGAAAAAAAGATGATATGTCATGGGTCATCCAGAAGTATCATTAAATAATAATTATTGTAATTAAAATCGGAGATCCGTCTAAAGCATAACTTATGAAGATATTATAAGTAGTTTCATGAGTATGAAGTGTAGGCGCAAACCAATTAGTCACTAAGATTATTTGACAATAATTTCAAGTCTGCTTGTTTCGGAAAGTATTGTATTTGAATTACTAATAAATAAAATTTGTTTGTTTGTTAAATTCCTTTTTTGATTTGTATTCATAAAAATCCTCCCCGGTAGGGCCCGCACCACAGGTTCAGCCTAGGGGTCCAGAGGTCCTAAATTAGGCCCTGTTTTTTAAAACATAAATTGGAAGCTGAAATTGAGACCTTTGATTTGGGGGGTTATAAAAATGTTTTATAGAATAGACGAAAAATCAAAAAAATATAGGTTGTGTCCAAGGATAACAAAAAGACATATTGAAACTATGCACAAACATTCAATTCTAGGGCAATTCAACTCGGACAATTCGAATAGCGAACAATTTAATTCACTATATTAAACTCGTGCACGAGTTCCCTTTGTAATTCCATTTCACTTTGTTTCTTTTCTAATCCTTGAATAAGTTGCCAAAAGTTTGGACCACAAATATTAATCAAGTGATTTAATGCATTGTTGAAACCTTCTACAATATAATTAGTTTTATGTCCGAACGCAGAAAACCGAAGTAGTTGCTCTCAAAAAGTTTGTTAAATTATCATAATTCTTCAGCATATTGTTCCTGATCAGTATTTCATTGCTTTCTTGATGCTTGATTTGAACAAATGCAAGACATAGCAAAATTAACATTTGTATCACATTTAATTTTAGACCCAATATTACACAAGTAACGGAAAAAGAATGTTGCAAATGAAAAAAATAGCAGACTACCTGTACACCAATGTCAAAGTTTTGATAATTGCCATTTCGAAATCTATGTGGACTTTTTTGGTTTCAATGGACATACATATGTCATTTAATATAGCAAACATTTTTGTGTAGATTGCACTAGTTTTATTACGCAAAAGAGCGTATTCTAATGGTAATGGAACTCCTTCATACAAACCGTGATTGGTATATAGTTGTGAAAACATTTTGGGTAAAATTTAAAAGTTCCGTCCATAAAATATTCATCACAGCGACTCGTAGCTCTAACATTTTCGTTTGTTAAAAATAAAATTATGCGATTTTTGTTACTTGGGTCATCTAAACCAGTGTCCTTTATTAAAAACAAATCAAATTTTACGTGAATTTATATTTTTCTGGTATGATTAAGTCTTTAAAAAAAATGGAATTAGCTCGTAAATGCTATTTTCCTTTTGCTCGTTGCATAGAACGTTTGAGTCGCATAAAAAAAGATGATGCAGCCGAAACTATTGATACTACATTTGTCACTATTTCCTGTGTTGAGGCCATTATTAGATATTCTATTTTGCCCACGTAAATTTTGCACATTTTCGTTTGAGTCCACATTTGCAGCATTGGCTGCATGATTATGGTCGCCTAATATTTTCGAAATTGATCCATTTGCCATATGAATACGCTCACTGCATTTAGTTTTGTAGTAATTACTGCATCTTCAATATGTTTTCCAGTAGTATCTTCGCGGTTTTTTAGATAAGCATATTCATCTTTTAAAATTGATTCTTTTCTCAGTTACTATTATTTTATAAACGCTATCAATACTAATTAATATTTATTTTATTACAAAGGATTATATATGGTATTTTTCGTGCTGATTACAAAATTCTGACAGGAAGGAAAAACTTAAATAGAAAATCATATCTAGATTAAAAAAAATACTTTCGATACAACTTAAAAAAAATAGAAAATTCAAACTGATTAATTGAAAGCCTTTCTTATGCTTCAACATCATCTTGTTTTCATCCGGCGCACTGTATTGCAAAATACGTTTTTAAAATAAGCTATTTTAGAATATAGCTGCTGTATTTTATTGGGAATTCTATCGGCGATAACCATACATTTTATAGGCTCTTATTTAGCGCCGTATAATATTGGGCGCTAAAATAGCGCTCGATAGAAAACATGTACTAAGCGACATCTACCAGATGGTAGATGGTGCAAATCAAAGGTTTTTTTTCATTGGAATATTTAAAAATAACAGAAAATTGGTTTGAATCTTGAATCATACCTGATTTTCGTAAGTTTCTTTTTCCATTATTTTTATTCCTTTTTGTTTTATTTACTTAAAACATTACTTTAAATAGCCATCTCGTGAAATATTTTTAACCTCAAAAAATTACTCTGCGCAACCAAATAATCCCTTCAAATAATTTCAGTGGAGAGTCACAAACAAGGTGAAAAAGATTTGACTCATGAATGGAACCATTTAAGCCAAGACATCGTGTGAGCATTGTGTGCATTATTTAAAAAGAGATTGAAGCTGGTGGTTAAGACAGAAGGAGGTTACATACCATTCGAATCTAATAGTAAAATAAACTATGTATTATAAACTATCATTTCCATAAATTTTAATAAAGCCAACCAATAAACAAAACAATTACAGCGTTTTTACAATTTGACACTTCAATTGCCGGACCCGGTATTATCTACAATAAAAAACAACTAATAATTTTGCCATAATTTTCAATGTAATTATACTACAGTAATAAATAAAAAGGTTAGTCATCATTAATCTATATATTATTTGATGGGAGAATACTCTTTTCGGAAATTGAAGACCTTACGTATAATAAACAAACACCCGATATAAATCACGTATGCAATATTTATGGCGCAATTGAATAATCTCGGAAATGTCAAAAAAAATCTAAATACAGTTGTTAGTCCAAAGACTGATTTCAGCCATTGGTCGAAAGAAACGACCAGAATGGGTTCTGAATATCGTGAAAATATTTTTAAAAATGTGCCTTAAATTAAATTTCCACTTAACAAAATAAATTTGGAATATATACGTCTGTCATCGGTTAGTATAAATAAACTCTTAAGTGTGACTAGCTAATACTAAAGGCACTCATAGGGTATTCATACCATAGTTTAAGGATACCATGCGGTATACCATATGTGTGTCGTCGTATACTAGCTGAATACCATTTCAACTACGTAGCATAAATCTGGTATTTAAATTCGAAAAAGTACGTGGTATTCCCTTTTTTACTTAATTTTTTCGGCCACTGTAATCTATTCTTTAGTGATTGTCGCGCCTTTTTATTGAAGCGGAAAATAGCGAATGGAATTTTGTAGGTAAGCTGAGCAATTGACACATGTTTACACTTTTTTTTTTGAAAATATTATTTTAAAATAGTGGAAAAAGTAATTAAATACGCAAAATTTGTTGAGTTAATGAAACCTCAAAATTTATAAATGTTTGTAGGAATCATATAGAGGATTTAAGAGGAGCGAAAATAAATTCTCATATTCTCTCTGAAATGTCAGGATTTCAAATGTCAGAAAGATACTATGTTTGATGTGTGCCAACCCCTTTTCATACCATCGTACAAGGCTACACTGTAGTATTGATACTAAGGTATGAATACCCTATGTGTGCCTTTAGTACAACGAAATGCAGCGGAGCAAGCATGCATGAAGTAATTTGTATGTTTTTATTTAGATTGTCTATTCAAGTAATTTTTTCGCGCAAAGGCCGAAATCAGCTTTTGTCTCCAAGATATGTATATATTTATACTAGATACTGTCCCCAGCTTTGCTCACATTATACATACATAAAATTAGTTGGCCGATTCTCGAAATCGCATGGACTGCTCAAGCCATCGGCCGATTTCGAGTTCAACAATAAAATGGCACTAGGCGATTATTGTATACAACTTCAAAGACGGTTGATAAATCGCCTAATGTGTAGGCCGCTAAAGAGAATTAAAAATAATATGTATGGAATAAACAAAACCAAATTTAAAAAAGAAATTATTAAATGGGCACTTCCTCTATCAAATTATTTCTATTTTAGACACGTTGTTAGCACATTGAGATGATCATATTGACGATGATGATGACGAAAAGTAATAAATAAAAATAAAACATATTGCCGAAACTGTATCTCTTGCGCACATTAATAGATCCAATTGAATTTCGGTGTTTGTTTCAATGCTAATAAGTAAATCACCCTAATACAAAGTTAGCGTACAATATATTCTGAACTTTAAATTTTCAAAAAAATGTGCGAAGGGGTCAAGAAATTCAAACATTATATACAAATAGTAAGTAAGATATAAGTTGGCATCAGATTGTTAGATTCGGGTTCACAATTGTATTTCGTAACTTAATCTTGTATTCAAAACTGGGATTGCTTCACAAAAATGGACTTCATATATCGGGTCTAGGTTAAAAAAAAAGCAGGAGTGGCAAGAGAATGGAAACCCATATAATCAGATTTTCGAAGGGGGGTTGCGAGGGGAAGGGAATATTAAAACTTTCCCAAGTCGGCCAATAGTAGTCATGAAACTTGGAATGTACATTTGGGGTAGGCGAACTCGGTGAGGGACGCAGGGGCCAATATATAAAACGTCAATAATTCGGTCAATAATAGGCAGACTTTCATAAATTTTGAAATGTATATTTTGGATAGGTTAACTGAAAATATAGAATAGGTCTTCACTCGGTGGGGGTTGCGGGGTCAAAATATAAAATCATTAAAAAAGTTTAATTATCAAGGGACATGTAGAATCCGGAGACCCCAAGCAACCCCGGGGAATTCAGCTAGTAGAAGAAAAAAGATGGAGTTTTTACTATTTATATTTGGGACGCTGAAGTATGTCTTTATTAGTATTGTCTGGTAGCAAATGATACTGCGTGCGCATATCACATATTGCGGTCTCTCAAAGAATTTCAATTCCTCGTAATAATTATTCTGAAAAAAGATTGAATTATATGAAAACAAAGAATGTGCGTGGTGCAGAATATGCTTAAAAACATGAAAGAATTCTTGCTAGAATGTACCTTCTAAAGCGTAGCTGTGGCCAACATTTGAATAACATAATCTTTAAAAAGCAAATGGTATCGATTACCCTGGAGGCAATCTCGACGGACGCGAACGACGCAATGAACGCGACGGACGCGTGAAGTGTCAATTAAAAGTTAATTTCATATGAAATGTATGGGAGGTGGCAATCTCGACGTAGACGTGACGGACGCGACGGTTTAGACGTTGTAAAGTTCATTCGTGTTCAACTTTTACGTGACGGACGCGTTCAAATGTCATTTTAAAATTTTTGTGTGGGAATTATTTTGTGAAAATTCCATTTAAAAATGGTATTTTAGTTCTTTTTATTAATTTACACTACTTAAAAAACTATTTTAACTTATAACACAAAGATTATATCAAATAATAATAAAAATTACAAATTTCATCGACGGCGTCGAGTTTGCCTACACAAAAATATTTATACCGTCACTAACGTTTTTGACAATTCACGCGTTCATTGCGTCCGTCGCGTCCGTCGAGATTGCCTCCAGGGTTATTCTTTCGGTTCTTAAAAAAGTTTTCACCACCACATTCAGTTTTTTGTGTTTTATTTCAATATATTTTGAACTGCGATGAATCACTTGTTATAGAAGTATATATATGATTAGGTTCATGAGAAAATATCGAACTATTCATGTAAAACTAAGCACAAATCAAAATCCGTGCACGCCACTGTTATGGAGAATGTGATTAATGGACCACAATACATACTGAACACTGCTTTCGGGCAATGTGACATCTTTTCGATTATACAACAAACAAAAACAATGCATATTTTTTATTATTTTACCTCATGAATTAAATAAAATAAAATGAGCTTTTGAGGTTTATTTCAAATATACAAAGAATAGTTTATTTTTTTAACCGGGCGCCGCTAATAAGCTGAAATTTAAATTTAAACTTATTCCGACTAGCAGATCTGAATCAAATTTTTTCTTTCCTAATCTTCCTAAAATGGTCGCCAATTTTAAATTTGTGATTTAACGATGGAGATAAAGATTTTTAGATAGCAATAACTACTGCTTGATTTTTTAGGCGTTTGGTTTTTAATTAAAAAAATGAGCAAAGCAAACCATAGTAGTGAATTTAGATTTTCTCTATATCGGCCGGACTACTCTGGCACTTTCCCGATAATGTCATAAAATGTTCATTTCAGTTCTCCTATTCTAAATGTACATTCCAAGTTTCATGAAAATGTGACTGCTATTGGCCGAATTATTATTATTTTGCACTCCCAGAACCCCCAACGAGGGGAGACGCATTCCATCTTTTCAGTTGGCCTATCCAAGTTTTAAGAAAATCCGCCCATTATTGAGTGAATTATTGAAGTTTTTCTTTTTTAGCCCCTCACAACCCCCATCGAGGGGAGACGTTTTATCTTTTCAGTTTGCTCATCCCAAATGTACATTCCAAGTTTCATTAAAATCCGACTATTATTGGCCGAATTAGGGAAGTTCCTATATTTCCACCACAACATTTTTTAAAAAAAGTTTTGTGCATTAGTGTTACCAGAAGTGAATTCCGTTGAAAAGCTAATATGTTCTGGTTTCGACCTTAGCACACAAACTTTGGAAATCTCATCAAAATTGGACTTGCAGTTTCGGTTTTACAACTAGTGCAAAAATACACTATATTTGGATAAAACGTATTCTTAGACAGTGTTGCCATAGCCGAATATAGCCCAAAAACTAATCAGTTCTAAGTTAGGGTCAAATACATGAACTGTGTAAATTTTTATCGAAATTGGCCCGCAGTTTAGACTGAACCGTGCGGACAAAATTTTGTCGTTTTTAGACAAAAAAAGGGTTACCAAATAGTGTTGCCATATATTAATTTCGCCCAGAATCTAACACCATCTGGCATTTGATGCAATACTAAAATGGTGAAAGTTTCATGGAAATCGGACCATCCATTTAGATTTTATTAACGATTTAAAGAAGCGGATGGACGGACGGACGGACGGGCAGACATGGGGCTAATTACATTTGATGAAACGGATTTTGCACTAATTTTCATCTTCCTAGCCTCCTAGATCAAAAGTTAGGGTTTCGCACGATTATAGTACTTTCCTATAAACATTCGTCTATCGGGAAAGTAAAAAATGTAAAAATGTAAAAAGTATATGAAATTTTTATTTAAATCGATAAATCAATTCTTGCGATTTACTTTTTAAAGATTATTTAATGTAAATGTTGATAACGACTACGTTTTAAGTGGTCCATTCGAGAAGTCCAATTTTGAAGCACTTTTTCGAGCATTTCGGCTGGTATTTCGCTAATAACACGAGTAATGTTGTCTTCCAAGGCTTCAATTGAATTTGGTTTATCGGCATAGACGAGTGACTTCACGTAACCCTACAAAAAATAATCAAGGGGCGGTAAATCGCACGAGCTAGGCGGCCAATTTACCGGACCGAAACGTGAGATAAATTGCTCATCGAACTCATCTTTCAATAGGTCCATTGTATCTCGTGCTGTGTTATATGTAGCGCCGACCTGCTGTAACCACATGTTGTCCAGATTCAGTTCACGCATTTTTGGCAAGAAAAAGTTCGAAATCATCGAACGATAGCGGGCGCTATTGACGGAAACGTTGTTGCCTTTATCATTTTTGAAGAAATACGGACCGATGATTCCGCCAGCCCATAATCCGCACCAAACAGTGCATTTTGCTGGATGCATTGACAGTTCTTGTATTCCCTGTGGTTGCTTATCACACCAAATGTTAGTTTTGTTTATTAACAAACCCATTCAACCAGAAATGAGGTTCGTCGCTGAACACAACTTTTCGGTAAAACAGAGGATCTTCCATTTTTCACAGAATACGATTTTTGATAATAAAATTCAATAATTTGTAAGCGCTGTTCGTTTGTAAGTCTATCCATGATGAAATTGCAATGCTAACTGAGCATGTTTGACTTTGACACATGTCACGAATCACTGGCGAAATGTCAATAAGGCAACACTGAAAAACCAAACGCCCAAACAATCACCCAGTAGAATCGAACTGCTGCTTAGAATCAATCATAGGAGTGAGATAATAGGGCAACACATTTGAATATTTTCTAAGTCCTAAAAATTATAAAGCATTTAAAAGAAAGTGCGTTTAAAAATAAAGAACATTTACCTTAACATGATTTTCTTTTGTACAAAATTTGTTAGAAACAATAATAATGTACTATTACTGACATTGTTTAGTGCTGTGGTAGTGTTTGGGGAGCGTGTGGGTTTCGTTTGTATGAAAAACTGTTTTGTACTTCATATAAACTTTTTATTTCGTAAAATTATGATGGAATGATATTACTTAGAATTCATTCGATTCTTATTGACGACTCAAACTTAACTAGCCATCATATTCAAAATTATTTTGGAAGAAAATGGCATTTCCACGAAAATCGCTTATTTTAACAATATTGTTTTCGCGATCCAATATTGCTAATATTGTCAATATCGCCAATAGTGCGATTTCGCAATTAGATATTAATAATTAAAATAATTATTTTGCACTATTAGCGTCTTTCGCAATTTTGGTATTCCATATTCTTTCAAAGTGGAATGAACTTAAGGAGGTTTAATATTACAATTTAATATTACCACAGTGCATTCTTTAGTGGATTTTACTAGATGGCGTTCTGGTTCCTACTAACTATAATTACTGGTAAATTGAAAAAATAGAAAAACGTCGACAATTCGCTTAATAATAGGTTGATTTTCATAAAACTTGGAATGTAAAGGGTGCGGCATCTTTTGGTCGGTTCTTGAGCTAGCGGTTATTTCGTTGCTCATAGCTCCAATGTCATCTGTTAAATGACAGTAATTCAGTATTATATTCCCGGTGAACGAAATGAGTCGATATACGCTTGTCCAACGTTGAAAAATATTGAAAACTTATTTCCATTTTATTTAATATGCATTTTTAAAACGAACTAAAAGTTGCCGCACCCGATATAATGGAAAGACAAATATATAAATGAATAAAGAAAGCTTTTATACTGAAAATTTCAACACAGATTATATTAGATTTTAAAAGCTTAAAAATCTTAAAAGCAGTTAGCGATAATTTCTTAACAGATTGCTTGGGTTCATTTTACAGGTTTTTGAGTTCTATGAATATTCTGCTATATCATAAAGAGTATTATACGAAACAACGAATCCGGCTATTATATGTATAGTTTTACACTGAGTCTTCAAAAAGAAATAAATTCAATCTCCAAATCCAAATCTTAAAAAATAAGAAATTAAGCAAAGGTAACTTTTATAGTCTGCATGTAATTCGGAAATGGGAATAGACTTTCTAGGGAAATATTTTTGAGAAAGCATATAAAATATATCCTGTCAATACCTAACACCTACATCTGTCATAAATGATGAGGAAGTCTGACAAATGTTCAGTATTTAGTCAATCTTTGCACCATTGGCGCTGAATGGATTATATGGTAGATAATCAATTTTGAAATGATCAATTAAGATCTTTTTGAGATAATGAAGTTGTGAATGATCATTGCGGAAATTAATAGGAGATAAACTATTGCTGCAAAAATTATTTACGAAGATTTACAAGTCCCAGTCTATCTCTCAAACTAGTCAAAAAGAACAATGGTGATTGCAGATCATGCGGCGATTTCAGAAGGTTGAACGCAGTCACCATACCTGATCGCTGTGTGATTCCACATATACAGGATTTCGCACAACAGCTTCACTAGAAACTGTTTAGCACTGTAGACTTGACTGGAGCGTATCACTAAATTCCAGAAAAACCAGACCATATTCCAAAGAAACCTCGATTTTTGTGTTCCGTCGAATATTGATAACTCACATCTGAGGCAACTATTTCAACGCTTTGGTAAACATGAAATCATCATCACACTTAGACATCGAAGAACAGTAGCAAAACCTTTTCTTGCTGAAAGGTTTTCAAATAGATTTACTCCAAGAAGGCTAGTTCGAATCGTACATCTTCAAAGAACTATTCTTGACATAAAAAAAGCCGTCCATCGCCATATCATCACAGACTAACGAGATGATAGAGTGAGTCTACCGAATGTTAAAAGCCTCTACCGAGTGTCACAGTTCACATCAATGAACTGAAAACACCTTGCAATATTTTGTGGACTTAGATCATTACTATATGAGGACAAACATACAACAACAGCAGACCTGGTATATAGAACTACATTTTAATTACCACTGGCTTGCAACAAATTAGTGATGTGCCAAACTCTCACAATAGACCTGGTCTTTTCTTCGGACACAGCTAATTGCGTTGTTCAGCACAGCTCTGATGGTATTTGCAAAGTTGATGCATACCAAAGTTTTATGGCGCTATTTATCCTCTTTATATTTTAGACAAGATGCACCTTATTGCTAACATTGGAACTTTCAGATCCGTAGAGTTATTAAAAATCTACCGAAATGATTACGCAAAATTAACCGGATCTCCCAAATTTTGCGCGGGGTAAATGCCAATATACAAGCTTTTGACTGTTGCCTCAGCAAGAATATTGAAAAACCTGTTATATAACTCTTATTATCATATATATAAAAGCAATGAATAATTTTTATTAATTCCCACGCGGTTATGGCGCGTTCTGTTTCCGCCTTTAGTGGATACGCACCTTTAGACCGATATTATTGAAATTTTACATAGTATCGTCTTTTATGAAGTTAACCCATGTAAATTATTTAAGCAAAATTATTTTACAAATTTTTCAATTAAACTGAAAAAAAAGACAAAACTTTCTCGTCACCCTGGTTTTTGTTTTGTAACTTCGCAAACCTCAGCCCATTTTGTTGAAATGTAATACCAAATCAAGTAAAGGAAAAACTAACTCACATTATGAATTTCATCAAAATTGGATTACGCGTTTTTTAGTTATTCTGTATACGGACGGACATGGTAGTTGCTACCATAGGGTATAAAAACCAATTAAAAACCGTGCAATTATGGATAAATTCATAACTATGTATGTATTTTTGTTCAGAGATATCCAATTCTAAATTAGATTAAAGTCAATTGAGAAGGTATTATTTAGTATATTTGTTGTAAGTGCTTCCTGAATCTATTTCTAAATCTAAACCCATTGTTTAGTTTTATCAATCAAATTAGTGTCTATGGTCAAATATAGATACCAATTTGATTGATTGAAAATGTCTGTGCAATTTAATCGTAGTTTAATAACACATTAAAATAAATATAGAGGTTTCTTTTATGTAACGATAAGAAAATAGAAAAGATGATAGATAATATGTTTATAAACATTTTTTACGTATAAAATATTTGAAGATACAAGTATAGTAAACTGCAAACATGTTAAGGAAATTTTCATACATTTAAGCGGATATTTGTTTACATCAGTTATGTCCAATACGCGGTCCAATTGACTCATATGCATAGGTATTTCCCATTTTTTATTCATAAAATATAATTTGGCAGGTATATGGGACGATTTGTTACATTTTTTAAGCTGCTCCTTTATTTTTCGCATTTCAAGAGTATCTATTTCGTATATAAAATGTAGTATCAAGGGGCAGCGAATTCTATAGCAATAAAAATTCCTTTTAGCCAATATTCAAATTATTTTTGGAAATCTTCCAGGCCTAGAAAACTGAAATTCTGTTTATTCGTTTATTTGTTTGTCCCCCCTAGGCTCGAAAACTCCTGTACTGACTTTAATAAAATTTGGTACATGTCTAGATGTCTTTCCATCTTATAGGGTACTTGGATTTTCGATTAGGTTGCAAGGAGAGGAGGGAATATAAAAACTACCTTAATTCGGCCGATAGTGGTCGGATTTTCATGAAACTTGGAATGTACAATCTGGATAGACCAACTCAAAAGATAGTCTTCACTCGACATTGATATGCCTGTGGCTAGCAAAATATAAAGAAAAACTCTAATAAATTGTTGGATTAATGATGATTCATTCTAAAACATCAGAATTTAATTTTCAGCAAAATAAAATTTGAGGGATTTTTGTATTTCAATTTATTTGTTTTGTGGAAAGTAAAATGATTTCAACATGTCTAGAAAATTAATTAATTGAAAGTTAGATTCCCTATCTCAATGGGGGTGAAGAAAATTTTTCAATTTTTACACTGAAGAACTACTAGTTTACCTTTTCCGATATTTTATACAATTAAAAATTTTTTGATATATGGACTTGTCACGAGACTTGATTATTTTTGCGAAGATTTTTCGCAGGTTTGACAGGTCATTCTGATTGGTCAGGGAAAACTTAAAATAATCTGCACCCGTGACAACATTTCGCAAATATAATTTTTCATTTTCGCAGAAATGACATTAGGGCAGTCAGTTATTTTGAATATGAAATGCATTTTGAATTAAAAATTCTACTAATTCCCTTTTTCCTGATATTTTATATAATTTAATAAATTTTGGTATTAATTTCCAAAAGAAAAACCCGTTAAAATAAATTTAAAATTGCATCTGTCAAAAATGAAAAATTTATCTTCGCAAGTTTGCGAAGATAATCAGCTCCAGGGCATGTTTATTTTTGACATAAGCTTCGGAAATCTGCGAAGTCTTTTAAGCATTTTGATTGGTTCAACGAATTGTCAAAAATAATCAAATAATTTCGCAAGTTTGCGAACTGATGCGTGACAAGTCCTATTACGTTTAAAAAAAAAAACATTTTTATCAAAATTACAAACTGTCAAAAATTAAAAGTCATAGTTTCGCAAATTTACGCAAATAAGCAGTTCCAGGGCATGTTTATTTTTGACATAACCTTCCATTAATTGTTAAAAATATTCAAATAATTTCGGAAGTTTGCCAACTAACTCGTAACGAGCAATAATATACTCCAGAGTAGAACAAATGCAACTTTTTTTTTATTTAGAAGTCTAACTACTATATATTGTATTTTGTATGTTTCGATCAAAGAACAAGTTACTAGAAAGTACCCCAACTTCCTATCTCTACCCAGATTTTGACTATAATTTTTCAAACAATTTTCTATCCACTGCTGGCATAGATAGAGCTACAAATTGCACTTATAGGTGAAAGAGAAATACATATGTCATAATAGGTCAATTGAAAAGTCCCCGGCCTACCATAATAAAACATATTTTTTTGGCAAAATTTGTTTTTCTATTCAACATAATTCCCTTCAAGGGTGATACACTGATTATAGCGACCCTCCAACTTTTCGATACCATTTTTGTAGTACGATTTGTCCTTTGCTTCAAAATAGGCCTCAGTTTCGGCGATCACCTCTTCATTCGACGACAATTTCTTCCCAGCAAGCATTCTTTTGAGATCTGAGAACAGGAAATAGTCGCTGGGGGCCAGATCTGGAGAATACGGTGGATGGGGAAGCAATTCGTAGCCCAATTCATCCAATTTTGCCATCGTTTTTATCGACTTGTGACACGGTGCATTGCCTTGGTGAAAAATGACTTTTTCTTCTTTAAACCAGGTCTTTTCTCATGAATTTTTACATCCAAATGGTCCAAAAGGTTGTAATAATAATCTGAGTTTATTGTTTTACCAGTTTGGAGGTAATCCACCAACAAAATTCCTTTTGCATCCCAAAAAACTGATGTCATAACCTTCTTCATTGATCTTTGGGCCTTCACCCGTTTTGGAGCCGAATTATCGGTTTTTTGATTTTGCTTTCGACTCAGGATCATAGTGATAGACCGAAGTCTCATCCATAGTGTGAATCGGCGCACAAAATCCACTTTATCCTTTCGAAAATGCACCAAATGTTCTTGAGAAAGTCGCATTTGCATGTGTTTTTGTTCCATTTTTCGGAAATGCGGCAGCCACTTTGCACAGAGCTTTTTGAAACCTAAAACTTCAGCTAAGATGTGATGTACTGGTCTATATGAGATGCCTAGGATGTAAGCTACCTTATCCACAGCCACTCGTCTGTCTTCCGAAACCATATCCTGTATTTTTTGTATCTTTTCTGTTGTTGGTACACTTTTTGGATGTTCTTGACATGGATCGTCTTCAAGGCTTGTACGACCAGATTTAAAAAGGCACCCCATTTTCCAACGGTGGATTTCGAAGGTGAAGAGTCCGGATAATAATTATCAAGCCAAGTTTTCGTTTCAACGGTATTTTTTTTGGTCATAAAGCAATGTTTAATCAACACACGAAATTCTTTTTTATCCATTCTTTTTTCAATAGCAAAAGTTGCTTCACTCAAAATGCTATAATTCACAAACTAATGATCCGACAGCTGTCAAATTTATACACGCGTCTTTTGAAGGTTAGGGCTAACTAAAAATCATATGGATTTAATTCTAGTACCGCCATCTATGTGTCAGGCCGGGGACTTGTCAATTGGCCTGTTATCATTTTTAAAAAATTCCACTTTTTCGTTATTTTTCTGTTCGAAGAATTAATCCCATTTTCCAAACACGAAATATATTAATGGCAACACCACCATTAAAATATTTTTTTAATGGACTATTTAATTTTTTTTTAAATGATAAAATTCATTAATAATAGAGTTACTATTTAAAAAAATTCGCACTCTAATAAATAAATTTAATAAAAAACATATAGTAACATAAAACCGGCCTATAGCCGATTTTTTGATGCCCTATGGTAGAAATGGGGCAGAAAAACTGTCAAAACTAACATTATTTCAAGGTTTTTTTTTTATAACTTTGTTCCTTTTTATGAAAATTTCTTCCGATTTGCAAGTAACCTAGACCCTGCTAGTGTAAGTCCAATCTGTAAATTTTATTCAAATCGGTACATTAACTTTTAAATTACATCAAAAAAACTTTATAAAGAGGGTTATTTTCTCCTAGTATTAATTCTTTCTCCTTTATCCTTGGACCGATTTCATTTAAATTTAAAATCATATCGTCTATTTATGTAGTTGACCTATGTAATTAATTTCAATAAAATTCATTCACAAATTTTCCAATTAAATCCGAAAAACCAGAAACAAAAAAACGACAAATCTTTCTGGTCACCCTGGTTTTTCCTTTTTAACTTTGCTCCCCTTGGATCGATTTTGCTCAAATGCAATACTAAACCAAGTTGAGGAATAAGCAACTCACATTATAAATTTCATCAAAATCGGATAACGCGTTTGTGACTCTTTTGAAATAAAGGGTTAAACTCTCGAATACGTACAAGATAGAACTATGATTGCATTTAATATATCCAAACAAACTAAGAAAGGTATTCTGTATATGTGATATTAATTGCACATTCTGAAGAGACCTTTCAAAAAGTGGTCACGCAAATATTCTCATCGAGTACAGAAATATATATTACATAATTTTTGACTCAAGTATTTTTATTAAGTACAAATTGAAATATTAAGTACAAGTAATTAATTATGTATAAATATGTACAATACAATGCAAGAACTTTTCTCCAGTTCTGTTAGTTAATTAATTGTTCAAAATATTATTTGTTCATACAGGGTACACTTAATTTAATGTTTCTTTGCTTTTTATTTAATAAGACTATAATTTACGATTGCTTACCAAAAATTAATATAAACTTATTAAGAATGTTCGTGCGTGTATTGATTCCCATATTGTATTTATAGATACAAGGTGGTGTCCAAAGTAATCAGGACTTTAAAAAAAAAAACAGAACAAATGGTTTTTTCGGCAAAATCAATTGATTTTATTCAAAATAGTCTCCTTCTGCTTCAATACAGCTTTTTGCACGGTCCAAAAGCATGTCGAACGAGTGTTTTAGCTCGTTGGCCTGTATGGCCGCCAGTATGCCGGTGCAAGCCTTTTGAATGGCCTCTACGTCTGCATAACGCTTTCCTTTCATCGGCAAATGCATTTTTCCGAAAAGGTAGAAGTCGCACGGTGCCATATCCGATGAATACGGGGAGTGGTTGATGGATTTTTGGTGAGATAATCGGTCACAAGCGTCGATCGATGAGACGGCGCATTATCGTGCAACAAACGCCAACTTCCATCTTCGCGATATTCGGGCCGAACACGTCGAATACGGCGCACCAAACGCTTCAAAACTCCTAGGTAGAATACCGCATTAACGTTTTGACCGGGTGGAACAAATTCTTTGTGGACAATACCCTTGGAATCATAAAAACAAATCAGCATTGTCTTCACTTTTGACTTCTCCAGGCGCGATTTTTTGGGTTTCGGCTCGTCCGGCGCCTTCCATTCAGCACTCTGGCGTTTCGTTTCGGGATCATATTGAAAACACCACGTTTCGTCACCAGTCACAATGTTATAAAGGAAGTTTTTGTCCTTTTTGACCTCTTTAATGATGTCCTTCGAATGTTGAATTCTGAGCAATTTTTGGTCGTCGAAGCTCATTTTCGCACCGATGACACAAACATACTGCACTTAAAACGCAATAACTTCACTTTTAATAGATGAAATGTCATGAAATTCTCACAGGAAGTCGATAAAGGATAGCAAATTCTAACGCACCAGTCGGCATATAGATAGCGCCACTAGGAGCGCTAGATTCAAAAAGTCCTGATTACTTTGGACTCCACCTTGTATAAACGTGATAATTATAGTTTGGATACGCGGGCTTTGAATTATTTAATAGAATTATTGTTTTTAGAGTAACTACTCGTAGTAATAATGGGATAACTTTAGATCTATAAAAATGTTAATCGAATATCGATTAATAATTTTTTATAAATAGGTGGAAATCAATTTTAAAACATTTTCTTGTTAACACTAAAATTCATTCTATAAATTATCCATGGTTGCTTTATATCCTTACCTCTATGCTTTTTATGTATTTTTATATATCAATGATTTGACAACATTTTACAGTTGGTAGTTTTAGAATATAACATTTAATGACTAATCAAATAAGACCTAGATAATTCAATTTTAATATAAAACGTGTGGAATTAATTTTTCTCCATCTTCAGAAATCGTAGGCCTTAAAAGAGAAATTTTTAATTTGGCAACATTCAGAGGTATTAAAATTTCACGTATAAAGACCATGCTGCAAATTGGAATTAGACGGAAGTATCCAAAAAAACTTAGAAAACGTTAAATATATAATTACAATGCTGAGTGGGTTCTGTTTCTTGAGGCCTCTAGTTGCTACAATAGCAGCTGATGAGAACCATCTTCGACCCTTGTACTCCCCCCGAACACATATTCTTTGCCTACACTCTTCTTACTAACTTGTAGCTGGGAATTTTTCACATAAATTATATTTCTAAGATGTTAATAAATTAAAGAAATCATGTTGCCACACTAATGTTGTACCTTCCTTAGATTTTTATTTTAGTCACTATATGTTATGCTTAATGAGTTCATTAGGCAAAGGCATCAAATGATCCATAAACATAATAATTGACACCTAAATAAATTAGTTTAACTTGCTCAAACTTTGCAAAGAATAATGAACCAACATGAAAAAAAAAAAACAAAAAGCGGAAAAGATTAAAGTAAACTTGAGTCTTTCTGCAGGAATACGTGTAGTGTAGAGTATTCCTACAGAAACCATAGAGACGCGTGCGGTTAACCAATAACAAATGTCGGTATAAGTGTTCTTATATTTACAAAAAGACAATTATGCAGCTATGCCCATGTTTTTATATAAAAATAAAATACTTTAATGCGGATTTTCTATGAAGCATAAATCAATAAAATGAAATGATTAGGTTAATAATTGCTTATTAAATGAATTACTCGTCACGCACATCTTTAATTTACATGAATAACATATGTATCCTATACACATATAGGAAACCTAAAGTTTAGATTATCCATATCGAGGTTTTGTGTCCTTCATATCAGTGGCATGGCGCCATTGGAAGTAGATTTATATCATAATTGAAAAATCTAAAGCCAAAACTATTCTGGAACTTTCCGAGTCACTAAGTTTCTGTTGAATTAAGCTTTTATTTATGAGCTTTTTAAGAACTAGAACCTAATCATCATGGAACACCTTAGTAAAAGATTTTAACGGAACTTTTTTTTCAAATACTTATACTAAAGATATAAATAATAATAAGATATGCAAAATTGCTTTTGCCCACAATTTTGACTTAAAATTTTAATTGCAATTATTAGTTAATAATTTGCTATTTCTTTTCATTGATATAAGAATTATTCATGAAAATCTTTTTTCGTTTTTATTTTTACATTCGTTCTTGAACTTCTTAACTTCTATACAAAGTATACTATATAAGTTACTGGATTCATGATCGAAAAAATCTCTACGTTTTAGAAGATTTTAAATCGTTTGTAATAATTGTTATCCAATGTCTGTCCGTCTTTCCGTTCGTTTGTCTGTCCGTCTGTGCTAGGCAAGATTTCGGACGGATTTTTGAAGCGGTTTGAAAATTGATAGGAGCGGATTTTTCCTCATGAGAAGTTGGGACCGGTCGAACTAAAACTTCGGCTGCCCGATAAAACTTCGGTGTTTTGGGTTTTTAAATTACATTACATTTCAATGAAATTTGGTATTTATTCATTTATTTTGGTAATTAGCGATGAGGTCCATTTCAAGGTTAATAGACACGTCAATAAGGAAAATTGCCGTATTTGGGCTGATGAACAACCCGAAAAGTAACAAAAACTTCCGTTACATCCTGAGAAAAGCACGATTTGTGTGGTTTATAAACTGACGGAATCGTCGGTTCATATTTCTTTAAAAATGAGGATGGCCGTAACGTAACCGTCAATGGCATGCGTAATCGCGCCATTATAACGAAGAATTGGCTACCCGAAATTCAAGCCCATAATGTCGGTGATATCTGGTTTCTGGTTCAAAATTGGACCAATAGAATGGACCATTTAAAGCGTGGTCTTTCGGTTCTTAATAAAGTTTTCACCATCACATTCAGTTTTATGTGTTTTATTTCAAAATTTTTTCCTGAACCTCACGATAAATCACCCGTACTGCAATTATTGAGTATATATTATGCTGGTGGCCTAAAATATGCCTAGCTTAGTAGATTTGAAGTAAACTAATATAGTTCAGACATTACTATTCGGTTCTTTTCATAATATCATGCAAAATATATTGGTGCTTGCTGCCGGCACTAATTTTGTAACACTGCTTAGTATTAATTGTAACAATTTAAAACTATCTAAAAAAAAAAAAATAATAATAAAAACAAAAACAAATAAACTAATTCACTTTAAATAAGGTGACCAACTATTTTTTGTAAAAAAGGAAATGGAAATTTTTTTTTGTGAACAAGTGAGTAATTGAGGCCTTAAGGTAATTAATTCCTTCCTATGTATAAAAAGCTTTTTAAGCAAAATTGATCAATTTCCAAGAGAAAAAACTTATTATATGGAAGAATAAGAAATAAAAAGAAAATAAGAAATATTCTCTTAAAAATGCATATGATTCTCTCTAGCTTTCTAGCATTTTTTTCAGATTACATTATGTTAGCAAAACAGAGATAGATATAGATTTATCTTTATTAAACAATTCTAACACTTATGTAAAAAATAAGAATCACTATTCATACAGGAACTAACACTTAAAATATTAACAGAATTTCTCTTCTAATTATTATTCGTACACAATGCTTGAAAACGTGTTGGGAGAATACAATATTTATACAAATATTAAGTTAAAAGAAATTTCTTTGTTTCATTCTTTCTTTAGTCCAAAATCCATAAGACTATTAATGCTCCCGCTTACTACAATTATCTTATGGGAAGCACGTTGTAAAGTAGAGTATATTTGATTTATAGGTTACTTCATACTTTCTAATGAAAAATTTGTAATTTTCTTTCCTTATTTTGTGCGGAATTTTTTGTGTCTGTCATTTTCAAACAAAGCATTGTGAAGATCGCGTCTTGTTGTCCCGTTTCAACTTTATTATTCTCTTAAATGAAGGAATTAATTTTTTTGGCGTTGAATATTCAAAATTTGGATTAATTTTGTTTGCGGAATTAATTACTTGTTCAAACCCTGCCCTAATGGGAATGGAATTTCATTAGATACGGTGATTGGTGTTGTGAAAAGAAATAAGTAGGTCTATTCGACTACATATTTTTATAATCTATCTATTTATATAAAATAGTTTTCCTCCCGCACATCATTTATAAGTGTTGTAGGAGGCAGAAAAACTGAATAAATAACTTATAACTGAAAAAATAATCGGCCACCGCTTGTGTTCGAACTTCAACACACTTAATTTTACTAAATAACTCGCTTTCTCACCAAGCCATTGACTTCACTTCTTGAAGCAATTCAGATTCGTTAATATCTAATTAAAGTATTACTTTTAAGCGAATATGTTAGAGAAAGAAATATAAAATCTTAATAGTTATTCTAATATTTTAAATTTATATAACTTTTAATTCTTGAAATCATATTTTTATGTTGAATGCATTTTTTTTTTTTTTTTTTGATAATTCTAAATTGTTTTCCAATAGCGCACAAACGTCAGAACAACTTGCATCCCTATATTGAATTTAACCGTTAAAACTGTAGCTAGTGTCCTTACGGATAGTTGCGATTTCTCCACTCACTGCTCCAGTAATTAATACAAAACGAAAATACCCTTTCTACAGCAGCATTAGTGGTGGGGCAACATACTGTTCATTCAATCAATAATTTTATATTCGTTTTTAAAATGCGAAAGTATTTCTACCCAATTTCTATCCATGCTCACTTTTCCGTCTATCCATTTCTTCAGTCTTTCTCATTTAAATACGTATTTATTCTTTGAATTTCTTCAAAGAGAAACAACATCTTTCAATTCTTTCATTACGAATCAGACTGTTGAAGAAACATCTTCCCATTAAATTTTGACTTTTAAAAAAGTCAACTTCAAGCAATTCAGTTCAGTGAAGACGTACTAAGGAGTACAAACGAATGCAAAGGAGTATTTTTGAAGTACAGGTTTTAGAGCAAGGCTGTCCAACCCGCGCCCCGTGGGCTGCATGCGGCCCAAGGAAGGAACAATGCGGCTCAAACATATTTCTAGTTACTGAAGCATATCCATTTTTCTGAGGAATGATTTGTGTGTTGTGTGCGCTCTTATGCTAAAACTGCCAAGTGACAACAAACAGGAACAGGAACAGAACAGAAAGCTCTTTCGTTCTGTAGTAAATTCTGTTTCTGTTTGCGTTGCTCGCTCAGCTACACTGTTCTGCTGTTTGTCACGTGGCGACTTAAGTGTTATTAAATGAATTTCATGGCCCAAAACAACATGCCTTCTTCCACTGTGGCCCAGGGAAACAAAAAGGTTGGACACCCTTGTTTTAGAGGGAGTACGATTCATGAAAAAGGAGTATAAACCTCCCTTAAAGTGTACGGTTGGTCATCTTACTTTAAAGATAATTAATGAAGAGAAAAGAAAGGAACTAATAAATTCATACTTACTGATATCATTCACATTGTAATCAATTGAATGTTTTTGTTTAATGTCAATTGGACAGCCTAATTCTGAATTCACAAAGTAACGTAATGTATTTTTAAGGCAGTTTTTATTTTGATAATCCACAATAGATCCGTCAAGTGAAACTTGTTTGATGGAAACGGAAAATCTTGATAACCAAGGATTTGTTTTTGTTGTTATTCATGTTGTATGAGTGCTACAAATGTTATATAAATATTAAATATTGGAACATTAAATAAATTTTTGGAGGAACATTTAGATTTTTTTATATAAAATCTCATTTTTCCGAACTTGTTCAATTAACTTGTCGTCAAAATCAGTCATAATTTTCACAAAATTAATTTTTAATAGCATACACACGTTTTGCAAAATTTTATTCAAATCGGTACATAAGTTTTTAAAAACCACGTTAAGGAATAACCAACTCACATAAATTTCATGAAAATCGGATAAAGCGTTTTTGATTAATCTTGAATACGGACGGACGGACATGCAAAAATCAATATAACTTTTGATTCTACCCTTGAAACCTTTCTACGATGATTATTTCCATGTGTTTCATACTTAGTGACAAACCTACATACCCTCTGGTAGAACATACCATAGGGCATAAAAATGTTTATTGTAGGCCACCAAATCATTTTCATCCAAAACTTTTCTATGTTGAACTGCGCTGCATTACGTTACGCTACTTCACCTACTGTGAATTAGCTATATACCAGTTAATAGCTAAACTCATACAATGAATTTGACATACGGTAAAAGTTATGCAAAAAAGAGTGCATACTTTCTTAAGACAGATTTCACAGTGGTGGTTTAAGCCAAGCTTAAGCTTAAGCGAGATTCTAAGCTTAAACTCAGCTTTTTTATTTTTACATTTAAATGGTTTTGACAAGTGGGCGTTATTGCGAATATTTCTTCGTAACTTGCAAGCGTGAATAATTTGTCATACGTTTTAAAAGTCAAAACTTTTTTGACGGTAAAAATTTCGAATTTTAATAAAATAAATTTCAATTAAATTAAATTATTAAATTAAAAATTCAAATATATAAAATGGAAGGAAGAAATGAAAGGCGCTCGAATTTCTCGACCAAAGAAAAAACAGTTTTTTTAACCAAAAAAAATATATCATAGAATGTAAGAGAACAGATAGGACGGGAATGGAAGAGGTTAATAAGTTGGTAGACAATTGAAAGCGAGTTTAATACCCAAAGGGGGGGAATGAAAGTCAGTGTCAACCCAAATATTAAAATAGTTTGGTCATAATTCCTTATTATTTTCGGTCGTCTCAAGAAATGCAAAACTAATGTTAAATGTAACTCTTCATCACTCATATTTTCCTCGTTAGATGACATTTTTATAAACAATAAATAATTTATGCCTATTACGATTATTTTAGTTCTTTTTTTTATAACATAAGTCAAAAGAACTCAGTAAATTTTTTTCAGCAAATGAAAATAAAATTTTTTCAGCATTCGCTATAAAATTGAAAAAGTTTAGCTTAAGCTCTCGATATTGCTAGCTTAAGCTTTACTTAAGCTCTCGATATTGCTAGCTTAAGCTCTACTTAAGCTCTCGATATTGCTAGCTTAAGCTCTACTTAAGCTCTCAACAATCCGCACTGTGAAATGCTCTTTGTAGCTTAAGTATTGCTGAAGCAACAAACTAGGCTTAAGCTATCACTGTGAAATCGGCCGTTAATCTTTAATATTCAAAAATTTGTCAGATTTTCTTTTTTTGCTAAAAAGGTTTCCGAAAATTTATTCTTATATTTTTTTAGATAAAATATATTTTCGGTTATGTATAGAACTTCATTCAAAATTGTTAAGAATTAAAAAAATAATAAATTTAAATTTTTAACAAAAAAAAAAAAAACAAATATGTCTATGAAAAATTCAATTTGTTTTTTTCAGCTACAATTTTTGGAAACATTTCATTTTTCGGCGGCCACATATAGTAAAACTCTGCAACAACAATATCGCAACCATAGACACACAAATTACGGTATTTATTTTGTCTCCGCTAATTAAATATTGCGTATGTATAGGCGTTGATATTATTGTGAAATCGTCGTAATCTTCTTATCACACACAAAACTTATAATAATTCAAATGAATGAAAAGAAAATTACAATTAATTATAATTTATAATTTGTACTAACTTACCGATAAATGCATTTAGTTTGAATCCATTTAAAAATATCTTATAAATCCTAAATAATTCCGATTAATTGGCATGTTTTTTTTTTTCACTCAAAAAAAAAAATAAAAAAGAAAAAGAAAAAAAACTTAAATCACAGTTTTTTGTATTTTTTTTTTTAAATTTTCCAGTCTTTCCTTTTTCCCGATTAGAAAATCGAATAAATATAGAATATGTTTGCCGTTTCTTATTATTAATATATAAATGAAGAAAATTCGAAAAGAAACTTTTTCCCCGAAAGCCACGTGTGAAAAATGTTAACCACAAAAAAAAAAAAACAGTAAAATAAAAATAATCAGACAAGCGGCTTATCGAGTTTTTCTTTTTCTTTTTTTTTTGTTGTTGTTCACTTCCCTTTTGTTATTCCCTTTTATTATTTTGGGATAGTCGCACACTCAAATGTTTAGATGGAGAAAATTTTCATATTTTTTTTTTTATTGTTGTATTGAGTGTTTTCATAAATTTTCTTTTTTCACTCAATACACGCGCACACACACACACCCACAAACAGTCGCATAAACGAAAGAGAACCAATATGAACAGGAATGACAGTCGTTTTTGTTGTTTTCCGGATGTAGAAATAGAATTTCTAGCGAGAAGAAGAAAAATTCAAGTAAAAGGAATTCAAAATATTTCCATACGCGGTGTGAAAATTTTTCGCTTTCTCGCTTGAGAATATTTTCTGAGATAATAAATGATGATGTTATATATGTGCACACCCAAAAAAAAAAAAAAAACAGAAAAAAAAATAATAAAAAAGAAAAAAACTTTCAATTCGATGTATTTAAAAAAATTTCCAAAAATTTCCCTCAAACTATTTCCCTTTTTCGCTTTCCCAGAAAATTATTGAATTATTATGCAAGATAGTTGTTCTTGTAATTCTTCATTAATTTACGGTAATTTTTTTTTTTTTTTTTTAAAGAAAACCACACATTTTTCTAATTAAGAAGTTTTAGTAAAGAAAAATAACATTTATTTTTTTTATAAAATTTTTTAACATTTAAATTTAAAATTTTAGCAATTTTTTTTTTCTTGTTTTTCGAAAAACACCGACAAAAAATATTTAAACAAAATTTGAATATTTTCAAGAAAAATTCACACGACAAATTTTTCCTTTAATTTTCCATTTTTATTGATAAAATTTCCAACAAAATTATATTTATTGAATTTTATTTCGTAAGATTTTTTCTTTTCTTTTATCTCAAAAAAAAAAAAAAAATATAGTTTCTTGGAAAATTTTGAAAAAAATCAAAAATTTTTCTCTCCCTTTTTTGAAAATCAGGCAGCAATAAATTTTCACACACAAAATTTACACACAAAAAAAAAAAGAGAAAAAAAAAATAGAATTAGAAAATTTTTTAATTTTCTAAAATAAAATATTCTTTTCGAACAAATTCAAAATTCACAAATATTTTTTTATTGAGATTTGTTTTGATTTTTTTTTTTTTATTAATTTATAATTGAAAAAGAAAATGTTCAGACTTCACTTTTATTCTTCTTTATTTTTAAAAGAAATTTTTTAAACAAAAAATTATATATATATTTTTTTTTTTGTTAGTCTGTGTCCGTGCTGAAAATCAATGCGAAAAACGCCATATTTAACGGCGGCGGTGAAAATTTCCAAATGAGGGAGAAAAAACGGCGAAGAAAATGTGTGAAATGAAAAACTACGGTGTTTTAGAGAAAATAGAAAAAAAAATTGTTACATGAGAAATATCTATTTTATTTTTCGGTTTTGTCAGTGTATGTTAACCAGACACAAATTGACACGGCAAAAAGAAAAGCTAAATTTATAAAATACGGCGATATAGGCGGACATAACTTAATATAGAAAAAATAGATAAGAAAATTAGAAATTGAAGATAAAGAAAAAAAAAATACAAGACAGTTTTCCTCTCCTGAAAAACTTAAATTGGGACGTAAAAAAGGAGAAAATTTCCCAAGCGAATTCCTGCGAATATTATTATTTCTCCTATTTTTATGCATTCTCGCCGGTCTCATTTTCATTTATTAAATTGTAGATGGTTTCCATTAACTACTACATGGAGTTCAGCGTTTTTTCAACGTTTTTTCTTTACATGCACAACATAGTAAAAATGTCGGTAGTTCATTTATTATTTTAAAACATGAAAATATGTATTTCTTTTAGTTGAGGTGGAAGCAACTCCTTTTTTTTATTTTTAATTAAAATAAGTAAAATTAAATACCGCAAAAGTTTTATGACAATTCTCGCAGATATTTAGAATTTTGTATAAAAATATTAGTAATAGTTTTTAAAATTTGCCATCCCCATGAGAAACTCTTATATCTATACCTTTTTAATTTCAAAATGAGAATAGTAATTTTCAAAATGAGAATAGTAAACTTCAAAGTGGAATAGTAAACTTCAAAATGAGAATAGTAAACTTCAAAATGAGAATAGTAAACTTCAATATGAGATTTTTATTTTAATTTAATTTAAAACAATTAATATTAATACAAAATATTTTAAATTAAATTTATTAATATAGCATATTTTCTAAGCTAAGAGCTGCAGTGAATTTTCTTTGAATGCTTGCGATTTTGGCACATTTTGGTGTAATTGTCTGCAGACCTTCTTCCATAAGGCTTTCTAAGGCTCTTACTCTCTGTTCTTTGACGGATAATTCGTTTCTGCTGTTAAGAATACTTGACGAATTTCTTGAGAGCGCTCTTTTTACTATTCTCATATTGAAGTTTACTATTCTCATATTGAAGTTTACTATTCCACTTTGTAGTTTACTATTCCCATTTTGAAACTGAAAAGGTATAGAGGATAAAAGTAGATTTTACGTGTATGCAGAACCTGTTTTTTGGTTTTGGGGTGCTCATAAATTTTGTTTAATGTACTTTAAGAACTAATATATCGATTTGAATAAAATTTGCAGATTAGATTTATGCTATTAAGGTTTAGGTTACCTGCAGAGGAAATTTTGATAAGAGGAAACAAAGTTATGAAGAAAACTCGAGAAATATTGCTAGTTTTGACAGTTTTTCTGTCTCATTTCTGGTATAGGGTATCAAAAAAACAGCTATGTCATATTTGCCGCGAAAGGCTTTTTTTCTAATGCCTCCACACACTTTGGATTTGTGGATTTCAGATGCACGATTTAGTAAATATTTTGACCAAAATCGTAGGCTCGAAAATGTTCCATACATTCTCAGTTTCTGATCGTCGATTTCTAAAGAAAGCTATTAATAGCAAGGTTATAATTTATAAAAAAAATGTTAAATTTTTGGGATAATACTGAACGATAAGTAGAATGGTAAGAAAAGATGATAAGTCGAAAATCCTAATGTTGTTATATATGTAACCTTTATTTTCAAAATAATTATTTGACATAATTTTAATTAGTGATTATTCTAGAAGTTTCTTTTAATTTCCCAGCTGGTGCTACTAAAGGCTCACATATAATGTGCTCTGAATGGCATAGGAAAAGACAAAAAAACTGATCGAATGCTTACTTATGCATGTCAAATCCGTAGAACTGATTACAATGTGCATAAGCAAGAGTAACCATTTGACTCAAAAAATTTTGTGTTTTTAATTGTTTGTATTATGTAAAATTGATTTTAAAAAATTGAAAATCGTTTAGAAAACAATTTTTCAAGAAAAAAATCAAATCCTCCAGTCACGTTTCATCAGAAAAATATTTGCAATTCAACTGTCAAAATTTCCGTACGGAATGTACTAACTGATTTATATTGCTTAAACATAATGAAACAGAAATCGAACTTAACGAATGCACTCGTATGCACAATATAATCTTGGAATAGGATTCATGTATATTAGTACATTTCTGTCAGTTTTGCTCTGCCATGTAGAGCCTTATGTCTTAATAGGCATTTTCATCTACTTCCCTCAACTTCTCTACAAGTGCGTTTTACTATATGCGGCATTCTTTTTATTTCTATCACTGCACTCCTAAGTTTTTATGCACCACAAGCATGGACAATTTCGGAAAAATTTAATAAACTCCAATATGTATTTTTCATATTAAAAAAAAATTTAATTTCAAGCTGACAGCACAACAAAACTAAGGAAAATGACAGGTTAATCGTGTGATTTGGTAAATTTTCTGTTATTGGCAGAATTCTAGCACATGTAATCATTTCTATACAAATTGATGAAAAGTTTGCAGCGCTGCAAAACGCGCTTTTTTTGAATAGTAGTTGTAAAAAAGACTGTAGATACATGAAATTTTATATCAAACAGAGTCATTTTAACTAACACTATTAATGAGATAGCGCTTGCAGACGTGCCCAAATTGGAAACTCTCATTATTGCATGCTTTTTGATTCTAGATAGCTCAGACATGAACCAATTTTTCCGCCAATTTACCATACGCTCTTCGTTTCATCATCATTTACGGACAAAACGTACGATAAATCTGAGTGTATGCGGGGCATACATAGGGTCGAATTAGCACAAAAAAAATATCAGAATTCGTTTGTTTTGAACTTATTTTTGGGTTAATATGGTTTGGTTTTTTTAATTTGAATTTATTTTCTTGCAAATTGATTTTTGATATTTTATTATTATATTATATATTATTATATATTATATTATAGGTGAACTTTTCTTATAGGTATAGGAATTGTTGTTTTTCTTTCAATAAAAAATTTATTTCAATTATGAGGTATATTTTATTTTTCACTAGACGCTATAATTCATTAAAAAAATATATTTTCTTACTTCCTAGAACATTTAAATTCAATTTCACTGGTTTTTTCGTACCATTGGCAAAGTTGTATGCCATTCATTTTTATTTTGACCATGGATTCCTCAATATTTTAAAATTTAAAATTGCTTTTGCCCACAATTCTTACTTAAAAACTAGATGTAATTATTAGGAATTCAAATGTGAATGAAAAGATTGTGGAACTACAATTTTTACCCACTGACGAAATGCTAGCTGATGTAACCTACATTCCTTCATTCATGCAGCGTGTTATTGCATCTGGATCTAACGCTACGTCTTCATTTACGATTTTTCATAGCAGAGATTTTTGATGGACCAATCAGAGCACGAGTTGACGGCGAGAAATAATTGCAGAGATAAATTTCGTGAAATCTTGCAGTACTGAAATTTCAGGAAATTCTTTTGACATTTGTGAATTCAAAATGGCGGAACACAAGTTTAGTCGGCAAGACATTGTGAAATTAATTGCATTTTATAGAGAAAATAAGTGTTTGTGGAACCTAAACGGCAAATGTTATAAGTATCTACTTTTTCTTTTGCTGCGTTCCTCATTTTTAGCCTTTTCAATTTCCCGTATCGCATGAATTGCGAGAGCGGCAACTGGAACTTTACTTCTCGACGTCATCTTCAGAAATGTAATTTCAGCAAATTTTTCACCCAGCTGTCAAAGAAATCTCTTGTCTGTGAGATATTTCGTGCGATGAAAAATCGTAAATGGAGACGTAGCGTAAGCAGCCTAGTTAAAACAAAATGCAACTTCATTTTTTCAATTTGATTACTATTGTTCATTGTTAGTTTGGTTGGTAATAAAAGCAGTTGTTTTAATGAAACTTCTCCAAGTTCTAACAAATGGTTACTCAGTATTTTAGATGATATAGAACATCAAGATTCCGATACAAAAACTATCTTAACATCTCAATTGTTTGGATCAAAACAAACGGTTAAAGAATTATTAGATCCTGAATGTATGTAAATATTTAATTAATATGGGAAATATATTTCGATATTTAAATTGTAGTACGAAATCATCAAAATTCGAATACAAATTTACTTGTACATTTAAAAGAATAAATATTAAAATGTATACATTCGAAAAAATTAAATTACTTCCTTATGCTAATCAATTGTTGGATTTAGGATTTCCACTGCAATCAACTCCATTTTTATTAGCATGTCATGAAATTAACAAGAGCATCAACTGCTTGGTTAATAATATTAGTTGCCGTGGAGCTTAAGTCATTGGCAGAACTTATCGAGAAGAGAATGTTCTTATACATATATAAAATGGGTAACCTTTATAGAATTGAATGTACATTTAGAAGGAGCCTCACTCATGTATACCTATTATCTTTCTATTCTACAAAAGAAGATTTATCCGGTAACGCTTTACTAATATTTGATTTCGTACTTATAGTATATAAAATGTAGTCATTTTATCTAATATTTAAACAATTTAAAACTATTTTTGGGAATCTTCTATCTACTTCTTCTATACTTATAAAACTGAAATTCTGTTAGTTTTTATATCTCCTATTAACTTAAAAACTACTAAACGGATTTTAATGAAATTTAATACATGCATAGATGTCTTTCCAACTTAGAGTATAGGGTACTTGGATTCTTGATAGGAAGGAAATATGAAAACTTCCCTAATTCCCCCAATAGTAGTCGGATTTGGAATCTACATTCTGGATAGGCCAACTGAGGCCACTCGGTGAGGGATTGCGGTGGGCCGAAATATAAAGAAAAATTGTAATAAATTTTTGAGTTAGTGATGATTCATTTTAATTCCCAAAACATTTTAATTTAATTTTCTGCAAAATAAAATTTAAGGGATTTTTTGTTTTTCGATTTATTTGTTTTGTGGAAAGTAAAATGTTTCAACATGTATTTAGAAGTAATTAATTGAGAGTTAGTAGGCAAATCGCCGCAGGGCAAAACCCTATAGTACAATTTTTTTTTTTTTTAAATATTTTGTTGAAATAAATTACAGATGTGCGCCTTCCGCTAAAATGCAATTGGGATATAATATATTAGGCGCACACTATCCGCTGATCATCAAATTGTTCATCATCATCATCAAAAACTTTAATAGATTAAATATTTTTCAATAAAGTTTTCTTTCTTGAAATTTAGCATTTTCTTTAAATTCAGTAAAGTTCCATTCAAAAATTTGTTCCTCTACGATCTTATGTTCGTTCAGTGGTAGTCGTCGTTCTTGCATTTGAACTGGTTCATCATCTGGTAGTACAATCTTCATTTTGACTTCGGCATCGCTAACCTGTTTTGGATTAAAATTTAAAAATGATTTTTTAATTTCATTCTCAATTTTTTTATCTTTTATTATAATATTTTGACATATTTCATCTTTTTCGTCTTCGTATGGTGACTTTACTATTGTTACAAAACAAGATTTGTAATTCATCGAATTTCATCGTTTGGTACGTCTTCCAATCTATTTCGTACTTCTATTGATTTGTGGTTAATGATAACGTCAGCTTGTGTCAACACATCCATTCCAACAATAACATCTGGTTCCATAACTTTGTCCTGTATTACGTAAATATCTGTATCTTTAAACTGCGCCTGATCACTTTTCATGGTAGCTGTAAATTTTCCAATTGTCCTTAGATTTGTACCAATACCACATATTGTTATCAATAATTTCTTAAAATTTTTTGGTTTAATAACATCACTAAATTTTTGCTTCATCAGGGTTAAATTCGCTCCGGTATCTATTAATGCTATGAAATTTGTATTATTTATTAAAATTTGTTTATGCATGTTATTCTTCCTGACAATGTTCACCGCTGCTTTATTGAGACACTGATTGTTACTTGGGCATGACACGCTTTTATGACCAAATAAGTTACATTTAAAGCACTTTGGTCCTTTGCTGGCATCTAGACAGCTTTCGGTTTGATGACCTTTTCCACCACAATTGTAACAATTTGGCATCTTACCTTTTTCTTAATTTTTCTGGTCAAAATTCTTATTTTTACTTTCTTCCTTCCGTGCAACGTCACTTCGTTTATTCTTCTTATCGGCTTGCCGTCGCTTTAATCATTCAAAAATTAAAAATTTTACTTTCAAATCTTTAATTGATTTAGCACCTTCAAGAACAATTTTATCTGGAGAATCATCAGTAATTCCATCAGTAACATATCGAATTAATGCTGAGGTTTCCAAATCAATTTGCAATGATATATTATGCATTTCGTAAAGGTATTCCTTGCATGTTTCATTTGGTCGTTTCATTCGTCTTCGTAATTGTTGTTGTACCACACCACTGTCGACATCATCAGAAAATTCTTCTAACAATAATTTCTTCAATCTTTTCCATGATCTCAAATTTTTTTGTGTACGAACGAATTTTAATGCCGACCCTTGAATCATTCGCTTCGCGTAAATTAGCATTTCAATGTCATTCGAACCTGCTAAAGTCTTCCCAAAATCTTCGAATTCATTTACCCAATTTTGAATTGAAACTTTGCCATTGCCTGAAAAAATTTCGATTGCGCTTTCTAAATCGCGAAATTTAATAATTTTTCTTGTTTCCTCATTAGATTTTTGTGAAGAGCATGGTGAAAATTTTGAATCACTGTCAATCACTTTCGTCTTTCCTGCGTAGAAATTTCCTATCTGTCATCTTGTCACATCGCGTTTGAATTCTTGTAAGTTCATCGTCATCATTATTCCTCCAAGGGATCTTCTTTAAATTCTTTAAATTTTGCACGTCATTTCCTTCTTCAGTTGTTCTGTTATGAATCCTGTGGCTAAGCAACTTACCTTGTACTTTAAAATTGTTTGCAGACTTCTGTTTTGTACCTGCTGCAGTACGAGAGCATCTTCTATTCTTCTTGTCATTATATGAATTTCTTGAGTTTTTTCTGCCGACCACAGTATCGTCTTGTGAATCATCACCATCGTTTCCACTGCTCGCTGCAAAATTTTCTCCTCGCTAATTCATTCTGTGTTGCTGCTCTGCTATCTGCTGCTGTTGCTTCAAAATTTGCGCTTGTAGTTCTGCTATTTGATTTATAGGTCAAATGTCATTTTTTCCTTGTTAGCCGCCTCATTTTGAGTTGATTCTTCGTCGTAAGAAACAAAGCGATTTATTAATGCAGATTTGTTCCCTGTACAGTCTGCTGAGTTCGTTTCTAGTTCCTCTCTGAGCTGCGTCAAGGATATTTTTTCAAAGTCTTCTTTCCTTCTTGATTTTTCTTCAGTTATCATTAGTGAATTTAAAAATTTGGCACAATTTTTAGATTTTCTTAATTGAAAAATTTTGCGTAATTTTTCTATCTTCTTTTTCTATTTTGGTTGAAAAATTTTGAACAATTTTTCTATCTTTTTTTTTATTTTGCTTGAGAAATTTTTCAAAATTTTTCTATCTTTTTTTTTGAGAAATTTTTCAAAATTTTTCCATCTTTTTTTTATTTTCGTTGAAAAATTTTGCACAATTCTTCCTTCTTTTTTATTTTGGTTGAGCCCCCATGTAGGTAGATATTAATAAAAATACAGCATTTGTAGTAAATAGTATTTATTTTATCAGAGTTCTGAAGCCTTTGAGCTCCTAATTGTAACTGATTTAAAGTGATCATTTCTCGTCCTTTTATACATAATTTATTGGAGAAAAGATTACTAAGTTTTTTAAAAGTAATATGAAATTATAAACTAAGTAAATCTAATTTCATCGCCTCTTACAGTTCTATCTGCCACCATATTGGCGCTGTAGTCGATATAAATTTTTGAAATTTTTTCTGAACTTTTTATATAGAGGTCGTACACGATTGAAATGTTCGACAAAGTTGTGGAGGTTTTTATGGAGATTATTTCCGTCGAAGACCTAATAGTTCTATCTCACACCACTTTGGCGCTGTATTCAATAACAATTTTTGAACTTTGACGAAACCTTCCATTACAAAATATCTTATTATATGGACGTCCTAGAACCTAGACGATTACAATGTTTGGCGACATTGTGGAGGTTATAGTGTGGATTATTTCCGTCAAAAACTAAATAGTTCCATCTGCGCTGTAGTTGATCCAAATCTGTGAATTTTTTATCATCTCCCACGACGGTAGGGAACTTAACGCGGTGTGGGGACTTAAGTTGTGCGGACCATCTCAGCAGGCGCAACCTCTAGGATGGTCCGAGCAACGTACCAAGAACTACCCTCTCTAAGCCAAAGGTGTCATGCGACCCTTGCCCAGTGGACTGGTTTGGCGGTATACCGACTACCGTAAGCGAAGGCTCTCTGATATCAAGCAACCTCAGAGTGTATTTAACCTATTTAGACGTAATCACCAAAGGGAAATACCCCCTTTGGTATAGATTTGGCAAGGTGGAGGTCCACGCACTAAGAAAGGAGAAAGGGAAGGGAGACGATCCTCCTATCCCAATTGAGAAAGGTGCGAAGACATCGGCTGAGGAGGTAGTCATTCCTCTGCTCGACAAGAAGGCGGAGTCGGAGAAAAGCTTCTGTTTCACTTTTACAGTGTGGTCAAAAGCACACTTCCTTTTTTTTTAATAAGACACATAAAGGCTAATCTCCACACAGCCGACATCCTATTCTGATAAAAGTAAGGGATGCACTTATGCAAAATTTAGTTAAACAGAAAGGGAGAAACAATCATCCTAGGAATTTTGTCGTCTTCTGCAGATCAAATTTCCCCATCTGATTCTTCATCTCCCAGATGATTCCCCTCAAATGCAGATAAACTTGTTCATCTGATTTATGGGTTTTCATCTGCACAATAATAATACACGATATCGTCTCACACTAACAAATTTTCTTATAGGAAGTTTTTCTATGACAGATTGATTTTTATGGTGTACGCAAGTTAAATTTTTAACTTCTATACGAAGTACATAAAAAATAAAAAAATCTGTTTTGCAAATCTCCACGTTTTATAAGATTCTAAATGGTTTGCAATCATTTTTATCCAATATCTGTCTGTCTGTATATCACAACAAATGTGATTAACTAAGAACCACGTTCGCTCTGAATTTCCATATTCATATAGCTTTCTTTTAGAAAGGCTTTCGGAAGGTAACGTGATTTGAACATACGTATAGAAGTTTCGTCGTTTTGCATTATAGCTTGTTCTTAGATGTGATAGGAATTTAAACCTTATGATAAAGGCTGAAAACACAATTTGGTACTACATTTTCCTATAAAATGGAAGGCTATGTTCTTAATTTTCCCATAATACTATAAATTGTGTGGGGAGAGACCCTGATGTTTTTATTCGGTCAACCCTTGCGAAAATTGCAAAAGTCCATCTCTTTCTACTTTTCTGATTTTTCTCGTCAGAATAGGATGTCGGCTGTGTGGAGATTGGCCTTAAGTTGATTATTTTTCCAACGTCAAATTAATATTAAATCAATTTATAGAACACTACTTAAATTATGATATAAGTTTTAATTAAAATTGAATATGACTTTGAGCAATTTAAAAAATATTATATAAGAAAAAATCTAAAAAATTATACAAAACGAATTCAAATCCAACACTACAGCATGTCAGCATTTTATTCAGCAATCATTGTAAAATTATTTGGAGTAAGCCAGCGAGAAGATAAAAAAAAACTATTTCTCCTGCATAATTTTGTATGAAAACGATGGAAACGAAATATCCAGTCAATGGCTGTGATATTGAAAAATATGAACATTGATTAAAGAGTAGAGGATTGGACACAGGTAGGGGAAAATGAAGTAGTTTTGAAGAGTACCTATATTTCTATTGCTTATGTACTGGCGCAGTGGCGGCGTATAAAAATATGAATTTGGAGGGACAACACTGTAAATGGCATGAAAGCTTATTTATTGTGGAACATTGGAATTACACAAAAAAATTTTTGTTAGTTACTCTAAAAATCTAACTTTTGCATTGAATACAACCAGAGTTTGTTCGCTTTAGATCCTCTCCGTTGGAATGTAACGAGCAAATTACATCTCTATTAATTTGTGTAACCAACACCCGGGCCTTTATCCCACTCAAAGGACTAATGACAACTTATTAACCCTTTGTGGATCGCATCCGGCCAGAATTGCTATCCCCACAACCTATAAAATAAAAACAATGGAATCATCCTCGGCCGTCACTGCTCACACTCATAATTCTTTAGTTATACATTTCGTCTCCTATTGCCTTAAACTTCATAAGAGGCTACGAGGTGATGAAAATCGAAAACGGAAACAACTATGAGAAAAGCAATTTTTCCAAAAAGTAAACGAAACGATGCTAGGCTAAGCAAAGAAAGCAAACGCATAATATTACATTAACACGATGTTGTTTTATTTTAATTTTAAAGGAAATGAAAGACAGCCAATATACAAGGCAGTAAAGAAAGTGAAAACTAAATAATAAATTAGAACTAAAGAAAATAGGGTAGTTCAAATGGTATACTACAAATGCTTTCCAAAAGCGACCGCGAACCACGCAATATTTTTTTTTTGTTCTTTTGACATTTATGCTCGTGTATAATTGCCATTTTATCATGGAGCAGTACACACTCGAACAACGTTTACAAATTATTAAAATTTATTACCGAAATTCTGAGTCGGTCGCCGCAACTTTAAGAGAGAAAAATAATTTTCAGTAATGAGGCTTATTTTTGGCTAAACATGCGTTATTGGGCAAGCCGCAGCCCACATATTCTTCAAGAGACACCATTGCATTCCCAAAAAAAAAACTGTGTGGTGTGGATTACATGCTGGAGGTGTCATTGGGCCATATTTTTTCGTTGATGATGAAAACCGCCAGGTTACAGTTAATGGAAATCGTTATCGAACCATGCTCAAACCGTTTTTGTTTTATTTAAGAAAATATTTGTAGTGCCCGATTTGAACTACCCTATATATAAAAAAGTAAATTGTTTATTCTTAAATGGAAAGAAATTTTATATATTCACCAAAAAAAATTATGTAATTAGGCCGAAATTTAAAATATTTGAAAATAAGAATAAATCAAAAAAAAATATCCGAATTATATAAAGGAACTAAAATTTTACAGAAATAAAAAAATTTAATCGAATAATAAAAGGATAAAAGAAAATGGCAAAAAGTTAAACGAAAACAAAACAATTACAAGAACAATTTCAATATAAAAGTAATTTATAAACTATTAAATAACGGAAAGCTCAAAAGAAAATTAGGACTTTAAATATCGAAAATGTATGAAATAAACACTTACGTTACTGCGCTTCCAAAAAGGCCTTTTTGGAGCACTGTATCTGTTTGAGAAAGTAAGAAACAACCGAAATATATTAAAAACAAAAAAACCCACGTGAGTGTTTTCGAGTTTTCTTTTGAGTTCTATTTTGTCTTTCTTTTTGATTTATTTTTTTTTAAATCATCCGTAAGTTGACTGCATATGTAAATCCCGTGGGCACTGAACAATATTTTTCGGCCCATACAAATTTTCACCTGAATTATAAAGGTTGGCAACCACTGAATTTTGTTTTCCAATTGGAATATGCTGAAAAAAATTTTATGACTTCCATAAATTTTTCTTGCTCTATATAAAAAAAGAACAATAGTTGTTTCTATTTCTCTACAGGCGGTAACAAACGCTTCTTAATATATACTATATATGCCGTAAGTTTATGTTTATGATTTGAGGTTCTACAGTTTTTTAATGTAATATTTTATAATTTGTTGATTATACATATAAACCTTTTACCAACTTTAGGTAAGTATTTTATTTTAAATATTGCACTATATTTCACTAACACGTAATTTATTAAAATAAAAAGGAATAAATTAGAATGTTTGATGGTTCTCGAAACTACCAAACATTCCAAGAAAACACGAACTAGCACACTAAAGCTAAGATCACAGACTGCAACTTTTGTTGCAATGCAACATAAAAAGATGCGAAACTAGAGTGCTGCATAGTGTGAACAGCAACACATGCAACACAAAAAGTTGCGATTCATTTTGCTGCATGACTAGATTTTTATATTGCGTGCAACCTGGAAAGTTTGAACGTGTGAATAGCAAAAAACAAAGTTGCATATCCAACAAAAAATATTAAAATGGTTTAAACTTTTGCTGCATGCTGCATGCAAGTTTTTTGACAGTTCAGTGTTATTGTTTCTGATAAGTTTTTAAAATGTAATGAAATTCACATCAAAATATTCCTTTTTTTATTATGGGTCTCAGTTTTTCCAAAAGATAATCAAAATCATATGCTGATAATTACAAAAACTTTTAAAAATAACATGTAATAAATTATGAACAAATCCGTACTGTTCACGTTGTTTTATGAATTTTTTTACCCAGCACTTTCTTTTACTTTTTTGACGACGTCGTCTTTCCTTTCTCAATAAAATAAGTGTTAAACATGCAACAGGTTGTTCTTCCTCGCCATAAAACATATTTTATGGCATTAATTAAATGTTAAAATTAAAACAAAATTTCAAATTTTTAACACATACATACACGAAAAAACTGCGAGGAAGTTGCAAGCAATAGAAGCAGCACGCTATGTGTGAACACCTCTGCAACTTTTTTTTTAAGGTTGCAGCATTTTGGGTTGCAGCAGCATAAAAACTTTAGATTGCGCGCAACTTTTTCATACATATGTGAACAAGACTCGCAACTTTTGCAGCTGCAACCAAAAAAACTCTGATGCAAAAGTTGCTGTGTGTGATCTTAGCTTAATGATCATACTTCGTTTTGACGTTTCAGGAATTCCAAGAATAAGTTTCTTCGCATTCATAGAAAGTACGTTTACATGCAGGAATATTCTGGAAGTTGAACTCAAGAAGTGTGTAAGGTGGAAACACCGATAGAACGAACACAGTTAAGGTAGATTATAATTAGTTAAGTATTGAATTACATTTAGTTTAGGTTAATATCATGTTAGATAATTAAAATAAATAAATGAATTTTGAAAGAACAAACACAGTTCAATTCAGAACTTGACCAAGTAATGATCAGAGAAATTTCGGAAAGCAATTACAACAGTCAAATATTAAGTGATTTGATAAATTAATAAAGTAATAAGTAATTAATGGTGTTTTTCGATTGTAAATAAATTGTGGATAAATTAATTTTGTATGAATTAATAATAATTGATAGATAAATATTTTTAAGACTAATTGTTAACGCAAGAAGAATTGTAAATAAAACTTTCTACACTAAATTCACATAAATAAAAAGGGTTGTGGTTCCATAACATTCGAACCAGAGGGGTAGCACGCAACAATATGGTTCATATGTTATATGTTGTAAGTTATATTTTCTGCTATATTCTGCGTTATATTGTATTTTATATTTTTAACTTATATGTTATACGTTTGTTTATATGTTTTATGTTATATTTATTATATGTGGTTTTTACGTTTTAAATTATAAATTATATGTTTTTATGGTTTTATTTTAGAGCATATATTTTTAATTTTTTTAGTTTTAATTCTATGTTTTGTTTCATATTTAAGTTTATGTGTATCTTTTATTTTAAATTATGTATTTTTACGTTTAATTTTAGATTCTATGTTTTGTTTATATTTTAGGTGTTGTGTTTTTATGTTTTATGTTAAATTCTAGGCTTTATTTTATAGTTTTAGTTTACATGTATTATGTTCTAACATTTAGATTATATGATTGGTTTAATACTTTAAATTATGGCTTCCCAAACAGGGGGCCGCGACCCTAAGTTGGGTCCCCTAGATTTAAAATTGGGTCGCGTAAAATCTGTGAAATTTTCAAAAACGTGTAGTAATTTTAAGAAGTTTTTTTAAACGCAACAATCATAAAATCTGTAATCATGTCGGAAAAATATTATAACGGCAACCCTGAGCAACACTGTCGAGACTCATTGAAATAAGTCTTGACTGGGTAGGAAATAATTTTTCAAGTAACACTTTCCTTACGGGGACTTTCGTATGACAGAACGGCATTTTTTTTTTTTTGAAAAGGGTCGCGCTGTAAAAAGTCTGGGAAGCCCTGCTTTAAATTATGTGTTTTTATGTGTTTTTATGATTTATTTTAAATTATATGTTCATTATATGTTATACGTTACATCGGTAAATATAAGGTTTTATTTCTAAGGCACTTAAAATTAATTAACTTTAATTTGCCTTACCACTATCTTTGTTAATAATATTAATATTCTTACTATTATTATTATTACGATATTTATAAGTACTATTATTATCCTTATTATAATCATCGTTATTATTATCATTATTACCATTAATGTTGTGTATTTCAGGATTTACGTTGTATGCTAGGTTATAGCAAAAAGCATACAATAATAGGAGTTTCCAATTTGGGCACGTTTGCAAGCGTCACATTATTAATGGTATTTGTTAACATGACTCTGTGTGATATAAAATTGCATGCATTTAGTCTTTTTTACAAATACTATTTAATACAAGGCGCGCTTTGCAGCGCTGCAAACGTTTCATCAATTTATATAAAAATGATTACATGTGATTCCTGACACTTAATTCTTTTGAAATTATTTAAAATTGATAAAATATCCTGTACTAAATTACATTCAAATTGATCCATAAATAACGTAATTATTCATATTTCAGGAGAAACCATTTTTTTTAGCATTTTGTCCAAAAGGAAAGGACTTCTTTGTATAAATTGTGTTTTACTCATTTCTTTGCGAAATTTATTTTATGATTCAGAGTAAACAATTAAATAGAATTAATCCTATTTAATTACTTAGTCTATATAACTATATAAATAATTAAAAGTGGTTAAGAATTAATAATTTCACGATTCCATAATTCATTCGACAACCAGCGGCTAGGCATTGTAATTTAGCAGATGAGGGAAGTTTAAGATAAGTTGAAATAAAGAACAAATCTTTCATTTTTAAATCTTCTTAAATTTATTTTGAAACGAGCTTAATATATGTATAATTATAATATGCAGAGTAAAAATTTCAAAAATATTTTTTAAGTTATTTTCTATGTGCTTCGTTCTTTTTCTATAGAAAAAAAGTAAAAAGAATACATTTTCTTCTAAATTCTAAACATATCTTAATAGTTTTTACTTTGTTTTTCCGGAGATCGAAGGAGGCCGTCATATTGAACGGTTGTAAATTTTCTTTTTCTCTCCTGTCAATTTTTTTTTTTTAAATTAACATAAAATGTTATACAGAAAATAATTTAAAACTATAAATATATATCATAAGAATATATAAAAAATTTAAATAATAATATCTTGTAAAAGAGTTATTAACTGGTTTCGCTGTTTCCTAAAATAATTTAGATTTCGGTGGATTTACTTGGGACTTCTCCAAAGGGTGATGTATTTAACCCTTGCCATCATCCTACTTCACAGAAGTGTGGTGTGATAAGTGGTAATGGAGGAAATCTCTTGGCGGCTCCGAAATTGTTCTCGGAGGATGAATTAAGGCAGATGAATAATCTAGGTGAGGCTGAT
Source organism: Xylophagus ater (assembly GCA_963422695.1). NCBI lineage: Eukaryota > Metazoa > Arthropoda > Insecta > Diptera > Xylophagidae > Xylophagus > Xylophagus ater. The sequence continues at coordinate 27,560,054 of OY730485.1, read as the reverse complement.
TGGTTAGGACCTGAAAATCAAACCCAACGTATAGGTAATGGTAATAATACTGCTACAGGACTTAGATCTGAATCAATTTTGCCACGTTCTAATGATATCACGGACGTCGATATTTTAAATTTAGATACCTGGAAAAAAAATTTTATGTGGTTCCCAACAAATCAAAAATTATTAACAAAAAAAGGAAATTGAATGTATCTGAAACTAGAGAAATGGTTTCAATGGTAGCTGAAAATTCTTTTCATCGACTTTCTGGTCGAGAAAATATGGATGGCATCTCTAGTGTTCACCAGGAGAATCCTGAAAATAATAATGTGTCGGAACAAGTGAATCCTGAAAATAATAGTTTGTCGAACAGACGAATGGTGGTATAAATTTAAATAATTTAATGAATAATAATATTAATATACCTAATTTAGAAAATAATAGTGTATTGAAACAAAAATTTGATTGGCTCCGACCCATATTTTTGTTCATGGGGCTAGCTCCAAGACTGTGCTGGAAATAGTTAGGAAAACTTCAGTCAATGCTAAGGTGAAAATTCATAACACTGGTTTTGGGAAGTTCAAGCTATTCCTTGATGATGCTTCTCTCAATACAAGGATGATGAATTGCTTGAGAGGCGAAGATGGATGCGTTCTCATTTACGCCGAAAGCGTATAAAAAGGAATCTTTTCTTCGAAAGGGAAGATTTCACCTCAGATGAAGTTAGGTTGGCCATTCTGGAAGAAATACCAAATATTCAAATATTCAAAGTATCTCCTTTCTCTACCACGTATTCTCGTGCAAATAAAATTGCTCTCAATATATTTGTTGTTTAGCTAGACGTAGGGCAGGACTCAAAAAATCTATTCAAAATCAAAGGGTTAATAAATCAGAGAGTAAAGTGGGAAAAAATTATTAGAAGCGGAGCAGTTCAATGGTATCGTTGTCAAAGGTTTGGGCACATGAGCTTAAATTGTGCATTTCAAAGACGTTGTGTGAAATGCGATACGATGAAGTAGGAGCATGTCCAAGAGAAAATGTAGGCAGTAACCCTCCAAAACCTCGCTATCAATTGTGGGGAGGAGGGGCATCCTTCGAATTATAGAGAATGTCGAGTTTGTGAGGAATATATGTATATCTAGGCGAGAGAACAACAGGGAGATAGATTTCAAATTAATAGTACTTTCGTTGGTAGGGCTATAAACAGTTATGTGCAGCCAGGGAAGTCCTACGCAGAGGCATCCAAGGACCTAAATAATTCTATTCCTCAGGAAAAAACAATTTTTTTTAAAGATTATATTGAGTTTAGTAATAAATTATTCGGAGTTTCTTTAGCAACACTCGTGGGAAAACTTAGGTATTTTTGGCCAAAATTTATAAAAATGAATAGTAATGAACAATTCCAAGCTTATTGAATTTACTGCATCGTTTATTAGAAATCCGTAGGCTTCAACTTAAAAATTTTAAATATGAATGTCAACTCGTTAGTTGCACATGAGAGAAGATTGAGTCTCCAAAATGAAATTAATAACTACAAACCTATTGCAGCGTTATTAACTGAAACTTGCTTGAAGGACAAACATAAACCAAAATTTGATGAATATGAAATTATCCGAAATGACAAGGGTCATGGTACAGCTATACTTTTAAAATCTAAGAACAAGTTTGAAACAATTTCCCACAACTTTGAGATAATCTCAACACCCTGATTATGATCCCTTATTCAGATGTAAACGGTAGGCGCAGGAAATTGATTCTGGGCTCTATTTATATTCCCTGCAATCAGGGTAATAAAATTGATAAAGATCTCGATGATCCCTATCAAATAATTTGTCGTTACGATGATAATATTATTGGGGGAGACTTCAACGCAAGGCATTATCACTGGGGGGACTCCATCTGCAACTCCAATGGTATCCATGTTTACTCTTGGTTTATGAACGGACCTTTTCTAAACCAAGAGATCATTAATTCAAGCAATCCATCGTTTCCAAGATCCTCTTCATTTATAGACTTGTTCTTGGTCTCTTCATCTCTGGTAAGTCTTTCTGAGAATCAGACAAATTTTAATTGCCAAACGCTTCCTTCTCGTTCCGATCACTTTATTCCTATCGATTAAACTAAACAAATTTGATCCATTTCTGTCTGACCCAGGCACTTATATTTCCTTTGAAAAATACAAATTGGAATAATTTTCGACGGGATGTGGGTATCGGTATCTCTTTAATTTTGCTTACACAGGACAGAAACCTGTCGAATCAGGAAATAGACGATTCTATACTTGAAATAACTAGAAAACTGAAATCCTGTATTGATAAGCACTCTCAAATCAAAAATTAGGAGGTACAAAAATATTTCTACGATAATTCTAAAAATGATGAAATTGAGGAAAAACTGGCTTAGGGCACTTAAAAGAATTTATCATGCTAATCTCAATCAGGTTACCAGTGATTACCAAACTCTTTCGTCTCGAATAGCCTGCCTAAAGCTAAAACCACACACTGCAACTTTTGTTGCAATGCAGCATAAAAAGATGCGAAACTAGAGTGCTGCATAGTGTGAACAGCATTGCAACACAAAAAGTTGCGATTCTTTTTTGCTGCATGACTAGACTTTTATATTGCGTGCAACCTGGAAAGTTTCAACATGTGAATAGCAAAAAACAAAGTTGCAACAAAAAATATTAAAATGGTTTAAACTTTTGCTGCATGCTGCATGCAAGTTTTTTGACAGTTCAGTGTTGTTGTTTCTGATAAGTTTTTAAAATGTAATGAAATTCACATGAGAATATCCTTTTATGGGTTTCAGTTTTTCCAAAAGATAATCAAAATCAGATGCTGATATTTACAAACAATGTTTAAAAAATAACACGTAATTCGCGAAATAAATTATGAACAAATCCGTACTGTTCACGTTCTTTTATCCATTTTTTTACCCAGCATTTTCTTTTACTTTTTTGACGCCGTCGGCTTTCTTTTCTCAACAAAATAAGTGCTAAACAGGCAACAGCTTGTTCTTCTTCATCATAAAACATATTTTATTGCAATAAATTAAATGCTAAAATCAAAACAAGACGTCAAATTTTTAACACATTCATACACGAAAAAACTCCAAGGAAGTTGCAAGCAATAAAAGCTGCATGCTATGTGTGAACACCTCTGCAACTTTTTTTTATGGTTGCAGCATTTTTTGTTGCAGTAGCATAAAAACTTCAGATTGCGCGCCACTTTTACTTACATGTGTGAACAAGACTTGCAACTTTTGCATCTGCAACCAAAAAAACCCTGATGCAAAAGTTGCTGTGTGTGATCTTAGCTTAAGTAAAATAATAAAAGAAAGATTGTCACTAGTAATGAATAAAAATTTTCGGAACAGATTGAAGGCTATTAAACCTTCTCCTAATGCATTTAAAGAGATTTTTAAAATTTTGGGTAGTAAAGCCATCCAAATATCTGAAAATGATTTTCATTATAACGGTCAAAGTTGCACAAATATGACGGATAAACTACAGACATTTGGCGGCTATTACTTTTCTTCTTTGCTGAAAAGAATCCGCTTTTTGACGCTGATCTAAATCAAAGAGTACATGATAAAGTAAACTTATTTGTTACGGAAAATCTGAACCCTATTACGAATTATTGTCCCTCCAATAAATCTTCATTTCCTATTGACCAATCTTTCTCAGTTACGGCAGAAACAGTTAAGTTTGTTATAATGACTCTTAATAGGAAGAAATCATCCGGTCTTGACGGTATTTCCAATTTTGTCATTACAAATCTTCGTGTAAGAAAGTACACAGTAGCATGTCTCATTTATCTTGAGAAGGCGTTTAACTCAGTATGGTCAAAGGGCGAAATACTTGGGGGTTATGATGGACAATAGGTTAAAATTTAATCCACATGCTAGATACGTCCTTAACAAAGCTAAAAAAGCAACCGCCATGTTAAAACCTTTCATAAACTCTCCACATATGGAAATCAGAACAAAAATCATGATGTATAAAAGTCTAATTAGACCAATTATAGCTTATGCATTCAGAGTATGGCTGTATGTTACACCCAATGTTGTTTCTGAGCTTCATATTCTTGAACGCAAAATTCTTAGACGCTCAATACCGTAGGCCTAGTGGCAAATTTTTTCCCAATGTAACTTTATATAACACGTCTGGGATCATTTCTCTGATTTATTATCTTTTAAGCTTGGCCAAACTAAAATTGTCTAAAATGAGATACCATCAAAACCCTAAAATAAAACAAATATATGAATCGAATTCCAATGTTTCTTAGGAGAATATTATTATGCTTCTCCCCTTAATCTTTTTAATGCTAATTCATCGGATCTACTTGAGCCTTCTACTGATGACCCGTTCACACCCAAATTTTACCGGAAAAATTCTGCAGAAGTGTACAGAGGATAACTTTCCAGTTCAATTTGACCGTTTCAGCACAGTTTTGAAAAACAGAAATTTAATTCAAGATATTATAAATAATTTGGTTAGTTGGAGCCAATCTCCATATACTTCATTTTTTTTTTGTTTTGTTTTGTCCTTTTTTCATTTTTTCTAACTAGGCCTAAGATATCTTTAAGTAATAACTAAGGCGCCGGGAGGAAGGGCATTAAATTTCATTACGTTTACTAATTTTTTTAGCTTGATTTTGATGTTAATAACATGTTTTCGCTGTTTTGTTCTAATAAATATTTCTTATAGTTAGGTAAATAAAAGCCAACTGGTTATATATATTTAGATTGTATATAGTGTTAAAAATTCATTATTTTAAATTTTAAGAATGTACATATATTTGGAGAAAAAAAAGTCTCAATAATTACTTTGCTTTTTCTTTTTGAAGTAATTCAGATAATTTTCACTAGAAAGATTTTTCTAGCGCATGAAGATCTTATAACTAGACACAAAGTTACATAAAATTTTTTTAAACAAAATGGTTGTATTTTTGTTCCTATTCATTACGCGACGAGGGGCTTGACCCACGATTCAATTTTTTTAATTTGCTCTTGAGCATTTTATTCTCATCGGCACATTTACTTGTGATTGCATTCCACACTTCTCGTTCTTTTGCATTTCAAAATTTTGTAACAACATAAATAATGTCGGCTACTTTATTTGGGTGGAGTTGATTTTTTAATGGCCTTTCACGTCTAATAAATGCCGGTGATTGCTTCCCAGTTAAAGAATGTGCAACGTTTTCCATCATATCATGAATTTCCTCATAAATGCTTAGTTTTCGATTATCGTCATGTCATCATTAATTACTCCTTGGGGCTTCCTATCCAACTTTGAATTTCTTCTAAAGTAACTGATCGTGATGAACTTATTAACCTGTCCAGTTTTTTTAATTGCCGTTCCTGTATAGTTCCAATTTCTGTTACTATATTAGTATATTAAGTACTTGCCTTTCGTTCCATTGTTATTCCTTTTCATAATTTTTATTTGCGTCCTAAAATGAAATTCAATAACATAAATGTATTTCTAATTACGATTTATTATAATTTATAATAAAATATTGAAACATATCCTAAGAGCTATATCTGGCTATGGTTCACAATTTTTCGCTATCATTAAAGAATATATTATTAGAAGTTTGGTTTTGAGGCATTTAGTTTGTAGTAATAAGACATAACTAACAACTTTTTGTGGATAATTCTTTTTCTTTTTACCTAGAGGGGTTAATTAAATCATCGTTCACTATTGTATGTTAATTTATTTGCTTTACTTATTTCACTAATTTCAATTTTGAAAACACCAAGAAAACAAAGTAATTCGCATTTCAACTTACCAAAATTGTCTTATGCCATTTTGAAATAACTTTGTATTAAAATGTATCCTGCTTTATGTTTAACTGTTCAAACGCTTTCACTGAAGACTCGCTTTGAAGTGAACCAAAACTTATATTATGATTTTCCTTAAGTCCATTCTTATAATCTGTTTATTATGATTTTCTTCAGGTAAAAGTAATGCTTTCTAACCATGAAGAGCGGTAACGAAAACTGTAGAGAAATAATAAGAAAAGTTATTGGTTAAAAGAGAGAAATACAATGCTAAGGTAAAATAGGGAAATGAAAATATACTCGAAATGATATTTTACTTTTCTTAAATGTTTTATGGTATGCGGTTCGCATTTTTTACATAAACTTCAACTAAGAAAGTTAAATAATTTTAAGTTTTTACATTTTTTTTGACTTTTCTTAACGAAACTTATAAATAGCTTGTATGTATTTCAAATATTTCAACTTCTTATTTTCTTACTTTATTACTTTCTTTCCACTCTTGTAAACCAAAAATTAGTCATGGAAAAGGAGTAATTATAGCTGGTTATTCTTATGAAAGGCTCACTATCTGGCTGGTAATTACGTAACGATGAATATATAATCCCTGTTGAAGGACATACGAATTCCCTTTTTTTTATAAAGATTTTGAAGACAACCTGGAGTTTCAAACAATTGTTATATGACGAAATAAGCTGCTTATTAGTTTAATTTTTTCCAAACACGGAAAAAGCTCGCTTTGGATTCTCCTATATTTATATTCTATATTTACATCTTTCATTCCTTTTATACAAATTTTAGATTTCAGATATTCATAATTTATTGTTCTTTAATTTTACTCTAAGAAGAATATGTAAAAATGCAGGCAAATTTTATGGCAGGGTTTTTACTTAATTGGTATTTGGCGGAAAAATAATACCCAAATATTCTAGATTTTAACCACAATTTTTTCCATATGAATTTAGATTCGCTGTAATCATTTTATTTTATTGTAATGCAATAAAACCATAAATGCAAAAGAATTTTTGGATAAAATCCTATATGTTTCCTAATATATTGGGATTTAGGTGTTCTTGTACACAGAGAGCAAAAATATCATTACTATCAACATGAGATGGGAAAAACATAGAATCATATTTATAACAAACCAGTTAAATTTATATAAAGGTGCGTTTCCATCCAATGCGCAGCACGCGAAGCTGCGCGCTTGGTGGAAACTGGAAATTATTGCTTCTAAGTTTGCTCTCTTGTTTTTTTTGCGTTTCTTTACTTCCCGTCATAGATGGGAGGCAAAAATGTTTTTCGTGTTTTCAAATCTCTTTTTTTTCTGGAAATAATGAATTTTTTTGTACATGGTCTTTTGCCTACTTTTTGGATTAAAATTTAAAATGTTCATTAATTAGTTTAATTAAAATTTAGAAAAATTTTCATTCTCATTTTTTTCTAAAATTGTAGATTTCAAATATTCAAAATTTATGATTCGAATTTCTATGAATTCATATACATTATGAATTATTGGAATTTTCGCAAATTTGAAAATATGCGTTAAAAAAGATCCTATTTTCAAGTTATTTTGAAATTTTTCTTAATAACTTTAGAATTATAAAACAATTATTTTTTCTTCAATGCTGGCAAATCTTTCTATTTTAGGAAAGCTTATTAACTAAAATGTTTTCGGTTTTAATCCGGAAAGTATTGAAATCAATTTTATTGCCGGTTTTTCCTAGTATTTGGGAAATATTTTCTAGATGCTCACACATTTTTTTTCATATGTAATTTGGTTGCAATTTATTGCATTGCAATAAAATAATACGTGCAAAAAAATTTTCCAGACAAAATCTTTTACAATTTCTTGATATAATAGGATTGGATTTTTTTGTAATTGCAACTGACACCTATTTATATGGTGTTCAAATGAAAATTATTGAAAGGGATAGTTATGTTTATTTTTTTATGTCTTATGATTGACAGTAAAGTTTTCAATCTAGGGATTGACGATACGACGATACGATTATAATAGGTTATAATCGTATCGTCCATATCAAAAATCTATAATTCTCGATAAATACGTATTCAGATGTTTTGATTTTCGTTTTTGGAAATAATTTTTCAAACCGATACTCCAGGTAAACAATTTTTCCAAAATAAAAATTTCATAGTTTTTCCATATATTTTTCGATACGATAATAATTAATTTAATGAAAATTTAAAATCTTTTATTTTAAATAATAAAGTATTTCTGACATTAACATAATAATAATAAATAATAAAAATAATAATGAATATAGGCCAAAAATGGCGATAACATTAAATTAGTTGTAAAATTGAAGACGCGGTCTCAGTTGTTAACCGCGAATGTCTGCAGAAATGATATCGGTTCTAAAATGAATCCAAATTGCTAAATGTATGCAAAATAAGGCAGTTTAATGTGCAGTATGGAATTTCTGTGTTCTCAAATATATTGCACTATATTGCAGTTTTTTATGCAATTCTGTTAAACTCCCACATAATGATAACCGAACAGCGATTCAGGCTGCATTTGTCGACATTCGAAGTCACTTTTCCAAGGCAGCACATATGGTTGATAAAATGCGTCAGAATGGGTGCAAGTAAATATGTATTTAGTCATTGAGTTCGAAACAAATGTTTTTATTATTCGAAGAATACATTGTCATTTTTTGTTAATTTTTTTTTTTAACTAAAAATTTTTTTTTTGGTAAAATTATTATTTTTCTAAAAGAGAAAAATAATTTTATTTAGTTTAGTGCTAAATAGTACTAAAGTAAAAATTAATTTAATTGAGAATTAATCGTTAAACAGAAAAAAAAATTTTGATTTAAAATTGACGAAATCTTTCATACAATTTACTAACGGAAAAATACTGACTATCTCCAAAACACGTCAGAAAAATTGGTGGCAAAAAATTTCCCGACAGTATAAAAAATTTCCTTTTCGAAATTAGATTTAGCGAGGTGGCAAACCCTTTTTTTCATATAAGGGAAATTTTTCAAAAAAGGTGGCAATAAACGACGACAAATGTATGCCTGAATCGATGTTCTGGTGTGTTTTTTAGAAAAGGTGGAACTGCTGCCGTACATTTTATATCTGCTTATTTGAATATGGTTATTTATCGCTATTCATTTTTAACGGAGTTATTTGGTACTATATTGAAAATATCGTAAAAATCGAAACTTTCATTTTTTTTATTGTAGCAGTAAAAATTCCAGACTATTTTTCTTTCTTTCTCAGTAGCTAATTAAATAAACAATTTAAACAGAAATTGATTCGTCAAAGTGATTTAGAAAAAGTTGACTTAAAAAAGAGCTGGTGAAGTAGCAATGGAGCTGTTAAAAATATTTTTGGAAGTAGATTGTCTTCATATACTACAAAGCGACAACGACCGTGAGTTTACGGCTGTTGTCATACAGGAATTAACAAGCATGTGGCCAACGTGCAAAATTCTAAATGGTAGGCCTAGACATCCAGTTAGTCAAGGATCTGTTGAGCGATCAAATCAAGATGTTGAAGCTATGTTGCGTGCTTGGCTAATTGATAATGACACAATAAATTGGGCTATGTTCAATTCCAAAAGAATTCCTCTTTTCATCGAACCACTAAACGATCACCTTACAAAACTCTATTTGGAACAGACCAAAAACAGGACTCCAATCTAGTCATATTTCAATTGACTTGCTTGAAAAACTTCTTATTGAAGATGACTTAGATCTACTTGTTAATCAGCAGGACCATGACATTAGTTTAACACCAGAAGACTTACCAGTAGCTTCCTTAGTGGAGAACAATGGCGCTTCAACTTCAAAAGATCTGCCAGCATCTGTATTAATTGATTACAATGCTTGAACTTCAAATGATCTATCAATAGTAAAATCAACCAACAATAACATTTCAATGTTACACGTTCTACCGGCAGCTGATTTACTCACCAAAAAGGCTTTAAATTTAGGGGATCTACCAGCAATTGAATCAATTTCTTTATCGACAACAAGACAACTCGAACCAGTTAACAAGTCTACTTCAACTCCTGCTTCAACAGTTAAAACATCTGTAGTGTTTCTACCATCAGAAGGGGAAGCAGCTGTCAGCGGCAGTAAAACATGTTGTGTTGTTTGTGGAATGAAATTTACTGGAGCCCATTCATGTGACATTTGTAAAAATCCGATGCACGAATATAGTAGGAAAATAAGGATATGGTTCGAAAATTCTATGCTATTTATGCCAAAAAGAAGAGAGCATTCAAGATGAAAGGCAAAATGCCGCAAAACACCTGAAAAATCTGCTGAAAAAATGAAAGTTTCTGTGAAGAAATTTTAAAGACGTGTTAGTGGATTTCACAGTTTTGGTTGATGTACCTAAGGTAGATAGAGGCCCATTAGATGGAAATAACATTGTGGGGATGGTATTAGATATAAAAAATAATTTATACTAAACTGATACCTCAGTTGGAATCATAAAAGATTGGCTACCTAGAAACGCTCTTCAAATAGCTACTACAACATATACCGAAACAGTTCCATGGACCAACATAAGTCTGCATGAGATTGCAGGAAAATTAGTCTTATTTGGAGGTCAAGGATTTAAAAAGTGTTCCTGTGAACAATCCAAAATACAATGTAAAACCAAAAAATGTGCCTGTAAAAAAAATGACGTTGTTTGTAACTCGAGATGCCACAAATCAATAACGTGTTTTAATAAAAATAAATGAACATTATTATTTATTAATTACATTCACTAAAAATGTTTAACATTTCACAAAAATATCGTTTTTGTTTTTAAAAATATTGGCTTAAGTACCTATTTCCTTTATTAATTAGTTTCGAATAAATAATTTGTGTTTCAATGACTATTGTTGTATTACCTACTCTACATTTAATAATATATGGTTTACTAAATAAATACTTTTAATATCTAAACAATATTATTTCATCTTTTCACTAAAACAGTTTATTTGATCAAACCACTTACTTTCTTTAGGGAAATCATCTCACAGAGTTGTAATTTTAACATCTTCATTTCCCTGCAACATATATTTTGTATAGAAGTTAAAAATAATCCAAAATTTTTTTTCATTTGCAAGACTAATTCATGGTATTTGTTCCTCATTTTAAAAAAAAATAAGGACGAATGATCAAACGGTGACATTTTTGTGGATATAATAGGGTCTCTAGAATCTCACTCCACTAGCGAGAACTTTGCTTATTATTACAATACTAGGGGGTTACCCGTCCTAAGACGGCCTCCTAGAAATTTCAGTTTACAGATCACTGTAAATTAACTAAATTTATTCAAGCGTAGCATCTCAATTCGCAACATTATAGATCTTTTACCCTGTTCCCGTAACACCACTGCAGATATATTTCATATCTTAGGTTTACGTATTCAGAAAGCACATTATTTACGACGCAACACCTCGAGTGGATACATTAAATTGATCCCATTTCCCCGATTGGTAAAATAGCTCCCGTCACACATATATTACGTAAAGGCAAAAACCTCGACAACCGCAGCACCAAAGTGGTGCGAGATAGAACCATTTTATTTTCGACAGAAAAAATTCCCGTAAAAATCTCCACAACTTAGCTGAACACTGTAATCGCGTTTGCCCTCTATATAAAAAGTTCAAAAGTTTCTATTGACACCAGCGCCAAAGCGGTGGAAGATAGAACTATATGGTCTTCTGCAGAAATAGTGCCAAATGAAAACTTGCACAACTTTGCTGAGCATTTAAATCGCGGTTAACCCTATATAAAACGATCCAAAGATTTTATTGACTCCAGCGCCAAAGTGGTGACTCATAGAACTATCTGGTCTTCGAGAGATATTATCCCAATGAAAACCTCCATAACTTTGCCAAACATTGTAATCGTGTGCGACGTGTATATGCGAAGTTCCAAAATTTTATTAACTCCAGCGCCAAAGCGGTGAGAGATAGAACTATATGGTCTTCGAAAGAAATAGTCGCCATGAAATGCTCCACAACTTTGCTGAACATTGTAATTGCGTGCGACCTTTATATAAAAAGTTCGTAAATTTGTATTGCAACCAGCGCCAAAGCGGTGGGAAATGATACTTTGCCGTGTACGTCAGAATGTCCGGCATAAAAATCTTAATAAGATTGCCTCAGGTCACAATTATGTCCGATGTATATTTCAGACTATAAATGCGGTTTTCTGAAATAAGCTTTCAAGCCCCCCTTTGTAGCTCCTCCGACCCCCAACCTCCCCGGAAACAAAATTTCTCCACGTTTCAAGTAATTCTCTACAACATATCAAAAAGTGTTTTTTTTTTTTTTTGCTCAACGAATTTTGTTTCCGGACAATATAGGACGGACAGAAAGAAAGAAAGAAAGAAAGAAAGAAAGAAAGAAAGAAAGAAAGAAAGAAAGAAAGAAGGACTAGCCTTTTATATATATAATAACGATGCTCGCACGATGTCTTGGCTTAAACGGTTCCATTCATGAGTCAAATTTTTTTCATCTTGTTTTCTTGTGACTCTCAAATGCTCCGAATTATCAGAAAGATTTCGTTTAGCGAGAAACATAAATATGCAATTGATTTAACATGTGCCGTAAGGGGCTTGATTTTTTATCAAATTAAACAAATAAAAAGAATTTGTTGAAATCTATATTACTGGGTTAAATCCTTCTTTATTAAAACACAATAAATATTATTTAGCTAACATAGCATCACGTTCTTTTGAATTCCGCCATTTTGAATTATGAATTTGTAACATTTGTGTTAGGACTTTTTTCATAACAGAAATGTTAGAACAGAAATTGCTATCTAACATATGCGACATTTCCCAAAGAGAACAGTTTCGCTAACAAAAAAAAAAAAAAGTCGTGTGTAGACCCTATGTAAAGAAGAACGAACCAAGTCACATTGTAAATTTCATTAAAATCGAATGACGCATTTTTGAGTTATCTTTTAGACGGACGGACATACAAAAATCGATATAACTTTTGATTCTCTACACAACTATACCCTTAAAACCTTTCTAAGTCTAAGATGATTATTTCTATGCGTTACAAATGTAGTCAAAAAGCTAACATAACAAACAATTAACTAACGGAAAAATACCGACCATCTCGAAAGAGCTTCAGAAAAATGTGTGAAAAAAATTTTAATTTATGGAACTTAATAATTCAGTAATACACGGAAAAAATAATGTCTGGTTTTCCCGTCGTACATCAAGATACCGTCCTATAAAAATGGGTTATTTCTCGTATCAGCAATAAAAATACGAGAAGGATAAAAAATTTGTCTATTAAAAATAGGAAGAAGAACATTGTACATGGTAGAAATACCAAAATTTCACGGTAAATTTAATCAAGCAAGTACTGCGAATTATACTATGATAAATGGGTGTTTCAGCATTGTCTGTCGTGACAGACAGACAGACAGCCAGACAGACGACGGACAGACATTGGATAAAAATAATTGCAAGCGATTTAGAATCTTATAAAACGTGGAGATTTTCGATCATGATTCCAGTAACTTATTTACTTCGTATAGAAGTTAAAAAAAGTCGGCGAACTAAGTGGTGCAAAGAATAGCTATTAAAAAGAAACATGTAAACTTGCTTAAGAATTGCTCCATGAAGAAAATGATTGGCAAAATTATTTGCGTATGGATACAGGAACGTACCACCGTTTATTATCGCTGGTATGGCCAAAAATTAAGCATTGTTTTTTAATTTTCGATCATTATATTCCTTGCTTTAAATTTTCCACAGCAAGGACACTCTTTATATAAATTTATAAACTCCTCCAAAAAGTCTCTTGAAGACATTTTCGTGCCTTTGAATCTTTTACCTTCCACAATTGCATGAAAACTATGTAAAATAAGGAATTTACGTCCACACGCTACGTTTTACTTGTACGTACCACAGTTATTTTTCAGACACGATCTGAACTAGCAGAGGGCGCGCTTTTGCTTCCGCAAACGACCTGTGACTTGTCCAGACGCTCAGTTTTGCCTGCGCATATCTGATTTGCGCATGCAAAACCGAGCAAAAAACTGTGCGTTTGGACGGCTCTTTATGATCAGCGTTCCTAAATAAAATTGGTAAATATACAGAAAAAGAGAAGTGCTGGTGCATACACCTTTGAATAATTGGCCATTCTCCAATATTTTTGGTAGATTTTACCAGAATAATTTGTCCTATGTGCATTGGGTATTGTACTATAATTATTTTTCCCATGTAGCTCTGATTTTTCTTTGAAGTTCAAGATTAAACTAATTCAATTGGTTTGTAAAATCTAAAAACTGATGTCATTTTGCTTTCGATAGTTGGTCATATTGATTTCTTCTTGATTGCAAAAATTGAATTTTTTCTGGTAGTAATTTTTGAAATTTTTCTAAAAATCTTCCACGGCTTAGCCATGTGACGTCATTGTGCAATAATAGGTCGGAATGTTCTGATTCTTTTGTTCTAACACTAATGTGTGCTGATGTATAACACAATGAAAGGAAACAAAGTCATCATTTTTTCGACAAAGAGTCACGAAACCGTTTAATCTACCGATCATGGCATGTGCATCATCTGTTGCTATACATACAAATTAGCAGGAATGCATAAGCATCAAAATTGTAATTAAGATAATTGCATTAATCGGTAGCTCACTTCTCCATAAGCCTTGTAAATTTATCCAGCTATGCAATACACAATGTATTTCCCAAGTATAAAGAACCGTATGCAACACTTAGCAAAAAAAACTCACAAGCTAAGACTATTGGTGTTTATAGCTTTTTAGCTAAGTTTTCTTTATAAAATATTAAAAATTATTTGCGTAAATTTTGTTGAATAAAGGCCAAATTTAATCATATATATTTTTACAATCATCACGATGCAATTTCACACATTTTAAAAGAATGGAGTAAGTTTAATATAATTGATGGATATCATTGAAAAGTGTAAAATTTCATTGCACTATTAATATAGAAAGGTTTTTTATTTTAGAATTTGGTATTAGGCTGTATTACTCTATAAAATATATATATTTCTAAATCATTTTAGTTTTCAAACAACTTTTTCAAAAAACTATAAAATTTGGAAATTCGGTGCCAGTCCTTTTCGTACTTTTATATAATGTTGCTTAATCCTGATCCGGAATTATCAAAAAATTTCATCAAATCGGAGCTATCAACTGGATATCATTTAATGTTTTTCGTCTATTTTCAAAAAGTCTTGCATTCGGTTCTACAAAACAGAGTTTTACTTAATATTTTCTTAAAATTTTCTGATAATTTGAAGCTATTATTAGAAATATCAGATTTGACATATTATTTTGTCCTTTTCGTTCTTCATTAGTTCCCATGAATGAAAGAATATAAAGATTACGCCTTCCCATATTTCAAATTCGTTTTTTCTGCGCACCTACGTCATCCGAGATTTTATATGAAAATTTGTTTGTACGAAAAAATTTAAATCACAATAGTATTACAAAAAATTTTATTTACCCATTTCAAATTGTAAATTCCTCTCCATATCATTTGCTGGAAAATGATCGCTACAAATTCTCGACGTTTTCGTATTGAAACAGTCACTTCGTCTACAAAAATGAACCAATTTTTGTAATAATGTTTGTTCTTTTGGGAAACAATAAAACCAACATTTATGTTGTTTTTTATCATTGTTATTATTGCAAAGAAACACGGCACATCTCATTTATTAATTTAAATTTTTTTTTAATTAACAACTTTTTTTAAACGTTTATTATTTATTTTAGTTTTTGACATTTTGAATTTTTATTTTCATACTTTTATGACGTCAAGCGGGATTCATAAAAGTATGAAAAAAAAAATTCAAAATGGGCGACATGCGCGTGGCGTAATCTTTATATTCTTTCATTCATGATTAGTTCCTTATCAAGTCAATCCTGATGTGGTTATAGGTTCTATGCTCAAGATTTTATGCTATGTGCTAATTTTAATGTTAAATTGATGTTTTAAATTAAATTTTAGGTAGGTATTTTCACCTATTTTAAATCTGTCAAAACCAAAACAAAATCGATTTCCCGAGGATAAACACATTTCTAGTCAAAATAAAAACTTAAATAATAGAAAAAAAACTTAAAGAACACGTAAAATTACACCAAATTACTTTTCAAAAAAAAATTTAACATCCTGTCATTTTGGATTCTATATTTCAATTCTCTTTTCAATTCAAAAACTCACTTTTTGACTTCACAAAAGAATAAAAAAAACCCGTTGGATTTTTCGCCTTTTTTCCAAAAACTTCTCTAGTTGCCAATTGGAAAAAGAAGCACACACAAAAAATGCTTGGTGTTTTTCCCAATTGCAACTACCATTTTTTTTTGAACAAAAAAAATCAAATATGAATAACTGTATTGCAATTCAATTTTGCCATCCGCTATTACCATATTTTTAATAAAACAAAAGCAAAATGCAGTGGTGGCACAACCAAACTGCTCACGTTACAAATTAAACCATAACATTACATATCATCGATTTCCCAATGACGAAACAACAAGGAAAAAATGGTTTAAACTTTGTAGGATTTCAAAAGATTATTGCATGGTAATATGTTCGATTCATTTTCAAAGGGAATGCTTTAAAAGGGATCTAAAACCTGAGTTAAGGTTACGTCATTAACGCATTATTTCATTGTAGTGGACTGAAGTGGATCACCTTCTATAGTTGAAACGCTTTGCGTGGAACCCGACTTTTAAATTACCTCTTTTTTATAAGGTTTCCATTATAAAAAAGAGGTCATTTAAAACAAAAAATGATGAATTTTACAAAATCTTTGACGAATTTTGAAATTCGCCCCCATTTTGATGAAAAAATGACTGTCACTGGTAGTTTCCGTTTTAATTGAATAAAAAAGAAGAGGGTTTCGCCCTTCGAAGTAGATGCAAGCATGATTAAAAAGACAGATTTTTTTCTAAATTATGAATTAACATACTTTCTATTTGATTAATTGAATCACCAATTTCGAAAAGGGTTCATGTTGGTTTTTTTAAAATGTTCAGGAGACAAAAAACTGAAATTCTGCCAAACTATATGGAATTTAAGACCGCAAATTTTTCTGAAAGTGCTAACTATTGGACTGCATCATAACATACTGAAATGGTTTTCTTTATTATAAGAGTGCTGAAAAAAACAGCCGTTACAGTTTTCCGATATGAAATTGATTGAAGAACGCAGGTGGTTTCAGTAAAAAAAAGGGCAAATAAAGAATGTTTATCATAAGATAGTCAGTTTATCAATCAGAAAACATCATTGTGACAATCATTGTACGAGTGTCCCCTTTGCGGAAAATAAAGAAAAACTTTAAACTTTCGACTGACTGATCGATTTTTTTTTGTCCCGGACATTCGTCGCAGAACAAGTCCAACTACGTTATTTCTTCAGAGACGTTTTCACGTATATAATCATTTAAACATGATGCCACTTCGTTGGGTCCTTTGAGGACTTGAGTCTCGTGGTATGAGTAGAAATTTACTTTCGCCGTTTTCATATTATCCACGCAAAATTCATAGTTGGCGGAAATAAAATACTTCCTGGATGGGCAGAACTGGCAGTGGGAGATTCTGTATATAATCAAACTCCAAATCCATGACAGTGCTATCAACCACTTGAGATTTTTCAGTGATTTCTATGATTTTAGAGTAAAATTTGGATGCCTTTATGAACTATTAGTTAATTTCTTAACTATTAGTTAATTTCTTAATTATTAGTTAATTTTTTGGCATTTTGAGCACACGTCAATTTGTGGTCTCCCAAATGACAAATTAAAATTGACTTTGAAATAGTTCACATAAACCTTCAATTAATTTCGAAAAAATCTGATCTCCAGAAAGACATGCATTTTTTTCCACTTTGGAAAACAGATATGAGTCCCTATCTCTCATGGAACATGCGTCTATACGTGAAGATAAAAAAACGGCAAAAAAGTACATTTTGAAAAAAAACCGACATGACCCTTTCCGAAATTGGTGATTCAATTATAATTAAATAAATATCATACAAATTTTTTTTACAAAGCAATAATAAAAATTCCATCATTTTAATAAAAAATGTGCCAAACTTACGTGTGAAAGGAAATTCCAGGAATTTTTCGATGTCGGCTCCTGTTTCACCCAGAAATTGAACACTTCATATTACAAATTTTTTCAGCTTAATTATTAAATTCAAAAGAATATTCGAAATGCATTAAAAATTAGAAATTATTGACATTATTCCCCTCCATAAATGAGTTCGCCTACAAAAAAATGCTTTGTAAAAACGAATTTTAGTTGATCCTGTACTCTTTCATCAATGATACAAGCTTTACATTGTAAACGGCTGAATTTGACAAAGCGTTCACTGTATGTCATCAATCAACAGCGCTCCGATAGTTGGAATCAAATTTGAAATATTATAGCCATAAATAATAATATTATATATATAAAAGGCTAGTCCTTCTTTCTTTCTTTCTTTCTTTCTGTCCGTCCTATATTGTCCGGAAACAAAATTCGTTGAGCAAAAAAAAAAAAAAAACACTTTTTGATATGTTGTAGAGAATTACTTGAAACGTGGAGAAATTTTGTTTCCGGGGAGGTTGGGGGTCGGAGGAGTTACAAAGGGGGGCATGAAAGCTTATTTCAGAAAACCGCATTTATAATCTGGAATATACATCGGACATAATTCTGACCTGAGGAAATCTTATTAAGATTTTTATGTCGGACATTCTGACGTACACGGCAAAGTTCCATTTCCCACCGCTTTGGCGCTGGAGGCAATACAAATTTACGAACTTTTTATATAGAGGTCACACGCAATTACAATGTTCAGCAAAGTTGTGGAGCATTTCATGGCGACTATTTCTTTCGAAGACCATATAGTTCTATCTCTCACCGCCTTGGCGCTGGAGTCAATAAAATTTTGGAACTTCGCATATACACGTCGCACACGATTACGATGTTCGGCAAAGTTATGGAGGTTTTCATGGGGATTATTTCCGTCGAAGGCCAAGCAGTTCTATCTCTTACCGCTTTGGCGCTGGAGTCAATAGAAACTTTTGAACTTTTTATATACAGGTCACAAGCGATTACAATATTCAGCAAAGTTTCGGAGGTTTTCATGGGTATTTTTTCTGTCGAAGGTAAAATAGTTCTATCTCTCACCACTTTGGCGCTGCGGTTGTTTAGGCCCCTACTCTATAGAGGTTTTTGCTTTAGTAATATGTGTTTGACGGGAGCTATTTTATCAACCGGGAAATGGGATCAATTTAATGTCTTCACTCGGGATGTTGCGGGGTAAATATCGACTTAAGACATGAAATATATCGCCAGAGGTGCTACGAGAACGGGGTAAAAGATCCATTATGTTTCGAATTAATACGCTTCGCTTGAATTTATTTTGTTAATTTACGGTGATTTGTAAACTGAAGTTTTTAGGAGGCCGTCTTAGGACGGGTTACCACCTAGTAATAATAATAATAATATAATATAAATAAAATTGCCTCTCACCATAATTTTGACTTAAAATTTTAGATCCAATTATTATGTAAAAACATGCGAAGCTCTATTTGCTCTTCTTTTCATTGATATAGAGAGAATTATTCATGAAAGCTTTTTTTTCTTGTTTTCATATAATACCATGTTTCCATCTCCCTGAAATCTCGAGATTTCGACAAAGAGATTTCAAAGTGTTTCCATCTCCCTACGAGATTTCATTTGACGTTTACAATTTTGAAAACTAGAAAAAAAAAATTAATTTTGAATGGAAATATTCCAAAAAATAATTCTTTTAGAGCATATATATATATATATATATATATATTGAAAAAATTTATACATGTTTTTGTGTCAAAGGAGACAAAATTCATGTTTGTTAAAATATTACAAAAAAAGCAAATTCAAATACAGGAAAAAGGCGCGCAATTCAAATTATTGAGAAGGGTCGACCATTTGCCAATTTTTGATACACGCTGAATAGCGCGGAATAAGTTTGCAGGGTTAAAACAAAAATTTTAAGAGATTTTGAAGGAGATTCAACAAAATCTAATTGATATCTCGAGATTTTGAAATCCTCTATTTGTATGGGATTTGGATGTAGATTTAGTGAAATCTAGCAAAATCTCGAGATTTCAGGGAGATGGAAACATGGTATAAAAGCTACATTTGTTCATGAGCTTTTTTTCTTTCTTTGGATCAAGGGGAGGCATAAAATCGTTTTTACAATATCTGTGTATGAAGCACTGATTTTAGATCGTACTGTCAATTTTGGAAAGGAAAAAATCGATTTTTTTCATTTCTAATTTTTAGTGCGTCTCGAATTCCAAGGAAAATTCATTTGAACTAAATAATTGAGCTTAAACAATTTGCAAAATGAAGTGTTTAGTTACTGGATGTAACAGCAAACAACTTCGAAAAATTCCTGGAAGTCCCCTTTTAGCTCGATACACTTATTCCAGCGATTTTCCAACTTCTTGATCCCGTCCGAAAAGTAATTTTCCGGAAGGTCTGCAAAATACTCCTCCGCGGCGTCGATGATTTCCTCGCGTGAGCTGAATTTTTTATTGATGAGCCATCTTTTGAGGTTTGGGAAGAGATAATAGTCCGAGGGAGTCAAATCGGGCGAATGCGGTGGATGCGACAGCAATTGGACCCGTAAGTCATTGATTTTAGCAGTGGTTGCGATGCTCTTGTGCATTGTCTTGCAAAAACAAAAATTTTTTTCCCTTCATGTGAGGCCATTTTGCAGCGATTTCGGCCTTCAATCGCTCCAATAATGCACAGTAATACTCGCTGTTGATGGTTTTTCCTTTTTCGAGGTAGTCCACGAAGAGTATGCCATGACAATCCTTCTGTAACCGCATCGGAGGGCCTGCCGCTGCGGACTTGATCGGTAGTGGAGTTGCGGCCACCACGAAACTCTCGCAACCAATATTTGACGGTGTAATCTGACGGAGCATTAGCCCCATAATATTTATCCAACTTTTCTTTTGTTTCCTTCGCCGTTTCGCCTCTCAAAAAATAATGTTTTATGAGAGACCGAAAACATGATGCCAAACACGTCAACAACAATCGGCTGTCAAAACAAAACTAACCCTGGAGGCAATCTCGACGGACGCGAACGACGCAATGAACGCGACGGACGCGTGAAGTGTCAAATAAAAGTTAATTTCATATGAAATGTATGGGAGGTGGCAATCTCGACGTAGACGTGACGGACGCGACGGTTAAGACGTTGTAAAGTTGATTCGTGTTCAACTTTTACGTGACGGACGCGTTCAAATGTCATTTTAAAATTTTTGTGTGGGAATTATTTTGTGAAAATTCCATTTAAAAACGGTATTTTAGTTTTTTTTATTAATTTACACTACTTATAAAACCATTTTAATTTATAACACAAAGATTATATCAAATAATAATAAAAATTACAAATTTCATCGACGGCGTCGACGGCGTCGAGTTTGCCTACACAAAAATATTTATACCGTCACTAACGTTATTGACAATTCACGCGTTCATTGCGTCCGTCGCGTCCGTCGAGATTGCCTCCAGGGTAAAGACAGTATCGCACTGAAATTTGGCATGTCTGCCTAAATATGAACGGACTTCAAGGCACCATAACCTTTTTTTGCAGTAGCAGCGCATTCTGGCGGCCAAGGAGGTTACTTTTTACCCCACCTAGTAATTGCGAGGTTTTTATATATTATTTTTTTATTTTATATTTCCATTTAAAATGTTTTTATTTCCTAGACATTTATAACGACCTCTATAACGACCCCAATAAAATGTATACAATTTAGTGTATTTTATTTTAAAAAATGTTGATTAAAATTCATATTGTTTTATGACAAAAATATTTCAAATATTCTTAATGACATTTTATTACATTACCGTAATAGTTTTACTTCTAACAAATAATATCATTAAATACACGAATTTATCGTTTTTAGTTAAATTACACCATCTTCTATTTTAATAATAGTTCATTTTATAAAATATTATTTAGAATAAATAAAAAAAATGCAATGAAAAACTATAATTTAACAAAGAAATTATATTTTATTCGTCAAACAAAACCAAAAAACGAAAAATACAATCCCTAGTGTATTGGCCGAATTTTAGCCCAGTTGAGTAATACAGAATATTTCTAAACTATGGAAATTATTCGAATTTGGAGACGTCCAACCATCTTATTGTGCTGTAAACTGAACACTTTTAGTAACTCATTTTTTTGAATTAGATATTTTTTTGCACTTCACAAAATCAGTAAAATCATTACGTATTTTTCGAAATCATTTTAGAAAATTAAAAAAGTCAAGTGTGCTGTGTACACGCGGTAGAAATGAAACCTTCGGAAAACTAAACAGCGAGAGAATGAGACGAATGCAGTATCAGGGGTGGGATAGTTATAGGGTTTATTTATTAAAATATTGGTACCAAGTTTAAAAGTTATTTTACATTTTATTATTTACACTCTTTGTTTTTAATTTCAATAAATTACACGAGTTGCTTATGATAACTAAAGTCTGAAATGAATGCTTTGGTTTGGATTTGCCTTTAAAATACAGCGTTAATTACTGTTTTCGACCTTGTTGTCGATTCAGTGCGACTATTGCACTTTTTTAAATTTAATTTGGTGTTGAGGAACTCAATCAAAGGGAGCGCTGTATCCAATGCAAAATTAACATTAAAATCTCCACTTAAAATCATCGGAATTTTATCGTAATCTTTTTTAAGAATACGTGAAATTTCTGGTGTGTACTTTAGCAAATTCTCGTGGATGAATTCAATAATTGTATTTATTGATTACTTGGGAGAAATGTAAATTGCCACAATCATAACTGATTTATTATGGTCCAATCTGCTTTCACAAGCAGATATTTCTCCCACTTTAGAAAGCTGAACAGACAATGATTCTAGTTGTTGTGCATTGAGATCTATTGGTGGAGTAACAACACGGGCTGTTATTTATATTATTATGGTATATTGCAACTCCGCCTGCCCTCATATGTTTTCTTTTATATTGAACAACAATATCAAAATTTGGAATGTCTACAATAATTTCATTATTCATCCAAGTCTCGGTAAGAATTAGAAAAGTCGACGGCCATGCTATTATGTCTAATTGCAGATCCTGTACATGAACTCGTAAACTTTTTGTGGAATTAGTTTTCGGCATACTTGGAAAATGTTTTATTAAAATGATAAAATATTCACAAAACGATACACGTGAACAATACACGACGCTATGAATTCTTTAGTGTCTATTTGATCAATATATCTTTACGAAACAGCGCACAAAGAAGAGACGAAGAGAATAGGAAACACTGTATATCTGTATTCTATCCATCCAGTGCTCAGAAATCAGAATAATAGCAAGGCAAAATTACAGAAAAAATGATTTTTTTTGTCTAAGTAGGCATATTTATCTCCAAAAATTTTTTTATGCAAAATTTTTGTTGTTATGAATTCTGATCGACTGGTATTCCATCTTGGTAAAAAAGTGTCCCTTTTTTAGCGTTTCATCGAGTTTCAAATCACTTCCAACGTGTCTAAAGAAGTTTTCACTTCAAAAAACCCAAAAAAACGATAATTCGTATTTTCAAGGTTCATGCACTGTATTATAAGCATGATCATGTTGTCAACTTCCAACAGCAACAGCAAAATTAGAAATAGAAATGCAGTTGCTTTTGCTGTTGCTGTCGGTAATGATGGTTTCTAAAATTTTTGCTGCTGCTGTTGGTGTTGCTGTTGCTTCTTCAATCTAATCCAGCCTTTAGTGTGTAATAACTAGTAACTACAACTTTTAGCGCACTCTGGTAGACAAGAGTGGGGATGCTACGAACCAGCGCACAAAGAGGAGACGAAGATAATAGGAAAGAAACATTGTATATCTGTATTCTATCTCATTTTTTCGCAGGCTAAATCCTATAGATATAGATGTCTCTTTCTAGTGTCGCTTTTTTAGCGTTTCAACGAGTTTCAAATCACTCCCAACGGGGCTAAAGAAGTTTTCACTTAGAAAAAAATACGAGACACCACATAAAAATTGAATATTTTAATGAATTATGAATTAAAATCAAAGTTAAAAAGGAAAATAATTTATAATCGGAAAAAATGTAGTAAGCATGTTTTCTTCTAATATAAATACCAGAGAATGAAAGTTATCTTCTGAAAATTCTCAAAACAGAAAAAATCTTGCGATAATTATCTCCCTTTAATGATATTATCGCCATACCATATTTTTCGTACTCACGAAAATATCATGCACATCAAGTTGTCATGGAGATATTTATCAACAAGATTTAAAACCGAACGATAAATTCAATAAATGATTTGTTAAAAAAAACAATTATTATTTGATAAATATCTTTTGAGAAGAGTTATCTTTGATAAATATCTCATCTCTTGAGAAGAGTTATCATTTTTGAAATATCTCTTGAAATAATCTACAATTTACATAGATACAAAGTTATTAAAACAACAGACAACGTATTATGCGAGTACAAGCACCACAAGACACATATTATAATTATGTTCGGTAATTCATACGACCTACATATAAAAATGAATTTATCAATTGATAATATCCTTCTCAAAATATCATACTGATAATTATCCTCAGTAATAATTATCACGCGATAAATTGAATTGTGTGATAAATTGAATTGTTTTTACTCTACTGATAAATATTAAATGTATTTCTCTTTGAGTAAAATCGTTGTGTGAAATATTCACAGAGATAATTATTATTGTGAAGAAAATAACAAAATGATAAATTTCATTCTCTGATAAATATTATCGAAAAATTTATCATCGGAATATTTCGTATTGATGTGTTTTCTTCAACAGGTTGCCATTTTTATTCCACGTTCATTATAAAATATTAAATTTTTTCCCTTATTTGTTGAAATAAATATTAAAAGCCCTTCTTTTTAAAATTTGAATTTCAATGCATTTACATTCGAATAATTTTTGACATTTATTAGATCTGGTGTAATTTCCCGGACCCAACAACAATTATCAACATTTGTCATTTAGTTATCAATTGTTTTTTTTTTTAAATTTTTTCTTATTTTTTTGATATTAGTAGTGACTTAATGCATGCCCGTTGCACTATGCTCCGCTCGGTACCCACCTTTAAGGATTTACACTGATTGGTTCCACATACATGACAATGACTTTGTTGTTGGGTCAGGGATATTACACCAGACCGCATTTATTTTAATTTATTTTCCTGTAGTTTGTTTGGTTAACCAAAAAAAAATTCGTTTAAACTGTGTAAATCGGCCGATTAAGTTAAACTGAATTTTAACCCGGCTACACAGATTAATCTCGAACTGTAACACCCAAAAATTATTAATCCTAAAATTAAACGTTCGGTATATTTTAAACGTTCACTGAAAAACTAGCTGTAATTGGTAACGCGAAAATAGTTCTAAATAAAGCTAATACACCGAGTTTACATAAATAAAAAGTGTTATCATTTTATAACATTCAACAACAATATTTAGCCCTATTCTGTGTACACATTTTATGTTATGTTATGTTAGATTTGACGTAAAAGAATATTTTTCGTTAATTTCGTATTCTGCACGCAAATTTTATGTTATGTTAGAGTATTTTCTTATTTCACATAGAGCGAATGTAAAATTATCTGAATAGGTCATGTTAGAATATTTTAGGGATAATTTGAGAGCATTTGCCAGAAATTTGAGCGATTATTAAAAAAAGAGAAATATTTTCCATACTGCTCATGCGCATTGCCGATTAAATGGAGTTAAAAAAAATTGTAGTTCACCATATCTAGTTCATACATATTTCTTTACATATTTTGTAATTTCATATAAAAAATATTTCATGAGGATAAAGCTTGAAAAAAAATTCAATCCGACATGTTAAAATGATAAAAGCATTTAAAAATATTTATGTTTCGATACTAAATATTTGGAAAAAATTTAACCTAACTTTTAAAAATTAGATAAATTTTGCGTCATATTTACTTTCATTTAATTATTAATTAACTAATTTTTATCTTTCTTCGAAAATTTTCTTAAAAAGGGCCTTAAAAACACACAAAAGCACACAAATTAAAAAAAATATGGGAACTTCAAATACTAATGTACTAGAAAAGTAAGAAAATCTAGTACATTTTCTAAACCTAAAATATCCCGTAAAAGAATTTTCGCAGAATACGAAATTTCAAAATATTTTAGAAATTATTTCAGAAATGAAGGGAAATTAACATAACATAACATAACATACAAAATCGCAGAATAGGGCTAATTGTTTAGTCTACCAAAGAATTTTTTAAGTCTGTATCCTATTATAATTTCTGGTGTGATGATTTAGGTCTACACTTACCTAGTCAGTCAGCTATATATACGTGGAGCCCTGTGCAGCGACTTCATCCAGGTTTTAATAATATTTTTAAAGAAAATCTGGCACAATCTGTTAAAGAGGTTAATGGCATATAGGGCAAGAAGGTAGTGTTATTGTTTGATGATATGTCAATCAGAAGAAATTTGGTTTATAATACATCTCATGATCTCATAGATGGGTTAGTGTATTTAGATGAATATGATAGGAAATTGTTACTGGGAAAACAAATATGCGTTTTTATGATCTGTAAACTGGAAATATATAATTAGTTATTTTGTTTCTGAGAACATGGTGCCATTTTAAAACAATAATATAAAATTGTTCTCCGAAATAGGGCTTACGGTTAGAGCTGTAGTGTGTGATCAAGGCATCAATAATCAAATGCTATAGGATGAAAGATATTAATAAATCGAAGCCATATTTTCATAATATTCAGAAGAAAATATTTGCATTTTATGATCCTAATCATTTCTTAAAAAACATAATAAATAGACCTAAAGATTGTGCGTTTGAGACGTGTTGGGAGCTTATAAAAAGTGCATAGCGTCTATCATTCGTCTATGCCATATATGAATGATCAGAAAAACATATTGAACTAGGTGCATTTAAATGCATTCAAAGAATATCCTGCAAAAAAATAATATTGTTTTTACGTACAGATATATTTTCGGAGCAAGACTTAAAATTTAATTTTATATTAACATCTCGACTAAATCAGGATCTATTAGTGAATATGTTTAGGCAAATTTGGGCAAAAGACCGGTAATAACAAAACTCTTAGTGTCCATGATTTTAATGGAATAATTGCGCATCTAATGTCTATAAGAATTATAACGATCTCATATGCAAATAAGAATTGTGAAACTAATGAGAACATATTGCTTAATCGGGATAATCCATTAGAAAATACTTATAATAATAAGTCTAATGAAATTCTGGATGTAATTTCATTAGTCAGAATACAAATTTTCTCAGCAATCATAATTTTAGCAATAATTTTACTATCATCAATATTTGTATATGTAATACTAGAGGCACACATATGGTATTCATACCATAGTTTAAGGATACCATATCGTATACCATATGTGTGCCGTCGAATACTAGCTGAATACCATTTCAACTACGTAGCATAAATCTGGTATTTAAATTCGAAAAAGTACGTGGTATTCCCTTTTTTACTTAATTTTTTCGGCCACTGTAATCTATTCTTTAGTGATTGTCGCGCCTTTCAATTGAAACGGAAAATAGCGAATGAAATTTTGTAGGAAAGCTGAGCAATTGACACATGTTTACACTTTTTTTTTTTGAAAATTTTATTTTAAAAAAATGGAAAAAGTAAAGAAAAAACTCAAAATTTTATCGGTGGATGAAACCTCAAAATTTATAGATATTTGTAGGAATCATATAGAGGATTTAAGAGGAGCGAAAAGAAATTCCCATATTCTCGCTGAAATGGCACAATTTCAAATGTCAGACAAATACTATGTTTGATGTGTGCCAACCCCTTTTTATACCATGGTACAAGGCTATACTGTAGTATCGATACTAAGGTATGAATACCCTATGTCTGCCTCTACTATAAATCAGCGACAAATCCAGAATAACCATGTTAACATATTTGTCGTTAAGTAGTTAATCGGATTTTTGTAGGTAATTAACATAATGAGGATAATCATGTACATTTAGTGGTAGTGAAATTGCTACAAGGTTTCCAACAATAAATTTACCGCTTTAGATTTGCTTAACGTTTGTATGAGAAATTTAGTTTTGATTTAACCACGTATTTTATATTTAGTAGGCTTTACACATACCATAAATATGATTAATCAGTTAGAGATGAACTAATTAATAAATCTAAATTTGAGTTAATTACATTAAAAAATTTTTTTTTATTGAATTTTTGTTGCAAAAATCAAAATACCAGAATATTTATTTCTGTTACAAATCAAATGAAAATGACCTCTAAATTAAAATGGCCGCGTGGAACTTTCACTGTCTTTGAAGAAAAAAATCATTGTTTCACACCTAAAACTTAAAGTAATTTCATAATCTTAACATTAATTTGAATTTTAGCATATTTTTAATTTTTTTGTTTTTATGTTATACTTTTTTTCATGATTAGTAAAAATTTTGCAAAAAAAAAAGATAACAAAAACAAATTCAAAATTGAGGTATTTTTTATTGATTTCAGTTTCGAAAATATGTGAAATAAAACATATTTAAATTAATGTGTTATAAAATTAAGTTCAACGAAAAACAAAAGAAAAAAAGAAAAAACGGTGACATAGTGACTAAACGTTTTTCGATGTGACTTTGTTTGAAAATAAATGATAATAAGGAAATATGGGTCAAAGTTAAAAATGTTTTTTTTTTATTCATAATTTGATATAATTGATAGGAAAATTCATCTTAATCAAGGTAAACTGGTCTCTTCGAACGTTTCTTTTTTTGTTTCTTAATTCATTTAAATTTACACTTTTCGGTTTATTTTGAAATGTTAAGCAATATAAAAGAGGGCGTGCGGTTTGATTATTTAAAATTTTATCAACTGTTATATTTCAATGATATTGAAAATTTTGACAAATTTTAAAGATGATAATGAAGATCTCTTTGAAATTTATTTCATAATAATCAATGGATTAACCTCGTTTAAACCGGGCCGTGATATATGTATGTATGACGTCGCTCTATAATAAAATAATAATAATAATAAGTGCGCTTTTTTTTGGTAATTTTAATTGACTCCTATTTAACTTTCTGAAGAACAAACTATTTTTTACATTCAATAAACTTATAAATTTTTGCTTCGGATTATGGGACTACTGACATTTACTGCCGGCTAGCTTCAGATTAGTTTTTTAACGTTTGTAAAAATGAAAAATTCTTTTTGTTTAGCAAATAGAGAATTTAAAGAAATGGTATTTTGCAAGATGGCCATTTAAAGCATTTTTTTCGTCAAATAAACTTTTTAAAGAAATTTAGTATTCAAAAAAAAAAAAAAACCTTATTATTCTTAAGGAAAGGTTAGACACTGGAACTTTTGTATGACACGTAGCGCCATTCTTTTGAAAGCTCATCTCGACAGGATCAATATCATCCACATTTTCGAAAAAATATTCATTGATCATGGTCGGGTAAAGATCTGATCGATCGTAACGCGAGCTCCTACTTCATTTTGAAATAAATAAGGAGCAATAATGCTATCAGGGTGTAAACTGTATTTTTCCGGATGTAGTGGGGCATTTAAACTCGACAATTTTGCTTATTGGGCCCAAAATGGGCCATGTCACTGAACACAATTTTGTGATAAAATAAGTCTATAGGTCTCGCAAATGAACGACCGATTTTTAAAGTAAATTTGGAAAATTCCTGATCAAGAGTGAGTGTATTTATTATTATTTGCTAGACTACAGTGAACATAAATATCAAAAGAGCTGTGAGAATGACAGCTCGGATTCTCTGTGTTTCTTATCGGAAGTTCTATTGCGCTTTGGAAAACACCCTATAAAAACTGTACGAATTTGTCGAAATCAGCCCAGTGGTTTGCTCTACACCGTTTTTCGGCAAAAAATGGGTTACAAAATAGTGCTGCCATATATAAATTTCGCCTAAAAGCTAATATCATGTAGAATTTAGTGCAACACATAAACTGTAAAGGTTTAATTGAAATTAGACAGGCCGCTTAGATTTTATTAACAACTAGCTGTACCCGGCCACGCGTTGCTGTGGCTCAGTATGGTTAAATGGAAAAGAGAAAGCGCACGTTTCTAATATGTTTAATTTAACTATGTTTGTGGGTATACAATATTTTCTGTTTTTTTATTCTCTGTGCAGATATAGAGATTGTCTGGTTTGCCGCATCTAGAACACGCAACATATAATTGTCCATGTGAGAAGCAATCCGTGTCTAGATTTGAACCGCACAATTCTGAGCTTTGTTCATGGTGATTGCAACGCCAATCGAATTGGGAATTGCAATCTCTTAGATTGAAATGGCATTTCTGTTGGAATCATATAAATGGGAGAAATGAGGACATCTTCACCTTTAAAAGGTCTGCGGTGGCAAATCGAGAGAATTGAAAAATTCGTGGATATTGAATCGCTTCATCTGCTTCCAAAACAACGTCGACGGACTTGTATGTGACTGCCTCGCTTTGAATGTTAGACTGAATAATAATAGCTGTGTTTTATTCATCTGGATCAGCGTCAAGGTCTGCTTCATAACATGTAAAAGCAACAACAACATAACTCAAAGTTTTATTGGGTTCAGCGACTGAGACCCCGATAGATTTTAGTTACCTTAGTTACCTAAAATTGCAGGAGATGGCGCAGCCATCGTTTCCCATATATTGTGGATTTAAATGTCATAATTACTTTCATAAATTCGTGAAAAAAATTATTTTTTAATATCATTCAATAAAGATTTTTGAGAATTTGCTATTATTTATTTGACTTACGCATAATTTATTTAAAAAATGATCGGAAAAGTTGAATTTTTTTCAAAGAAAAATTTTTTTTTTTCATTTCAAGACCTACATCGTTTTTTTCAAAATAGGCGCTGCCCCCAATGAATAAAACACAGCTTTTGTTAAGTTCGTAGACGTCCTTGTTCTTGGCCGCAAGAATAGCTCATTTACTCACCCAATCGTGATCCTTGTAATTGGTTTGGATATTGGGAAATACTGCACGAATTTGATTTGGATCTATAATAGTTCATTGGCTGCATTTGAAATTTGTTTCTTCGCCACTGACTGGATTTATCATCTTAACGTTGAAGTGATATTCATCGGCACCATCCCAGAAAATAATTGGATATTGCAGGGCATCGTAGCATCGATGAGTTTCTGAAACCTTTGTCAATTGATCGTTTCTCCGATAAAGAACAAGATCTCTACGTGGGAATTGATCTTCGACTATAACAATTGCCACTTCATCTATAGTTGGAGCATTGAATCTTCGTACATGTTCTTCAGCAGGTGTTTTGTCAGTATAAACAAAAATCTTGTGTGAATCAGATGGCATCATGTCAATTGCTATTTTGGCTTTTTTTGGCCGGTAGAATTCCGCAGCGTGCATTCAATTCATCATTGCCATCACCGATGAAAAACATTTGTAAGAATTTATGTCTGGGAACGGAAGCAGGGAGCCAGCCCTATGATAAATTTGTCCTTTCACTTTGAAAGTTGGCATGAATTGAGCTGTTACGATTTCTGCGCCAAACGATGTCATTTGGAAGCATGAGTTATATTTCATTTCCTTTTTAATGGTTCTGACAGTTCCGCGAGTTGAGGCGGTCTAATTTTTCCGACGGCGCAGCACATTCCTTTCGTTTCTCCATTAAATTTCAAAGCCTTGCAATAAGGACACACTTCAGCCATAGTGCCGATTAAAACATGCAGGCTCAAGCTATAATCATCAGCTCGGTAGTACCGGAATGCAAGGCGATGTAATCGCGTGATTGCTGTGTACTGAGTCTTATTTGATGTTGATCTGCAGTTTCTCGTGGACGTCTTTCAGCCTCTCTCTGCCTGTCGCGTACATTCTGTCGAGAACGAAGCGGATCTCAAGCTGTAAAACGCGATTGCCGTGCTCGTAACCGTGCATCCTCAGCTCTGACTACACGTCGCTCTCCTGCTTCCTCGGCACGTATTTGAGCCATTCTTTGTCTGTTTTGGCCTTTCGCTGATGGCTGTTCTTTCTCAGTTTGATTTGCAATTACTCGTCGCACTGCTTGCGGTCGGCGAGTATGACGACCTAAGTTTGATCTTCCGCGAGGCATTATTTATATGAACTAAAGCAGATCGATAGCTCTGATTCCAATGATGCTAGGAAAAATGAAGACAAAATGTTTTTTTTCAACGATGCTATGAAAAAATTTATTTTCGAACGAAAACGAGAAAACGTAAATTTCCCAATGATGCTACCGAATCAATTTTTTTTTCTAGACCGTGTTAAATCAAAACCGTGTAAAAACAGAATTAGGTGTATTTTAGTAGTGCTATGTAATTTTAAAGACGCAATATTATTTTTTGGCATAAAAAATTTTCTAGGAATTTTAAAAATTGGTAATGTAAACAATATAAACAATGTCGGGAAAAACCTGTTGAAATACATACCTTCATATGAGTTCCGTTCATTGCAACCATTTTTAATTAAAAAAAAAAGTCTGATAAAAGTCTTTCTCAAAAAAGTCTTAGTTTATGTCCGTATGGTGAACACAAACTTTAAACGTTCTTTTCACTTAACCGAAATTTTGTTTGTAATTTAAATTTTCTCATCTAAGTATATAAATTGTTTTGGAAAATAATTCATAATTTAAATTTAATTTTGCTTCTTGTTAACTTCGGTTAGCATGAAGAGTTAGTTATTCTTATTGACAAAAAAACAAATTAATATTTCAGTTGCTCAAAACGTTTTAACCAGAAAAGTAGTCGCACTAAAAATTAAATGTATTAATAAAAATATTAGAGCAAATTTATGTGGGTTTTAATTATTAAGTACCTCCACATCCGCTTGAAAATTTTTTGAGTCGCCAGAAGACTTTCTTCCAGTTCGACTGAAAATAAGTCGTGTGAAGTTGTACTGTTGTACTTTCCTAACATAGTATCATAGACTTTTTTGATAATATTTGCCGTGGTCCCGTCAATTAGCCAAGTTTTATGTATTTCATCAAAAACCCTTGTACGACCACGTTTAAATTTATTAAATAAATATTTAATGATTATCAGCGAACAACACGACAGCGTATAACTTTTCTTTGATTTCCTAACACGTCTTCCATCCAAAAACAGGAATCTATTCCCTGATCGATACTGATTTTTTCCATATGTATCTGATAAAAAGAATAAAGTGTTCAGTTTGAACGGCTGCCAAAACAAAACTAATTACCAGATTAATGTGGAAATTTACACGTGGTCATAAGATAGTAGTATCAAATAAAACATAATAAAGTCAAAATGGCGACAATAGAAGCAACATCTATTATACAGCTGACAACTTTTTGATGCACTTAGTACATATTAAGTTTGAACTACTTTTATTAATTAAATAAAACAATCATTCAATTAATTTTATTGTTTTATAATTGTATTATAAGTTTTTATTTTAAAACTATATAATTTGTATATCAATTTAATTTTATAATTTTAATTTATTTTTTTATTAATTTGGAGCTTCTTATTTGGAAGCTGATATGATACTGATAATTATCATGAATGAAAGAATATACAGATTACGCCATGCGCATGCCGGCCATTTTAAATATTTATTTTGATAAGTTTTTGACATCACATGTGATTTTCTTTCAAATAAATAATCGCAATTTTTCACATAAACAATATATTTCAAGTCCACTGTGACGTAGGTGCGCAGAAAAAACCAATTTGAAATATGGGAAGGCGTAATCTGTATATCCTTTCATTCATGGATAATAATTATATTTTTATTTTAAAATATGAAATACAAAAACAACTAGATCAATTAAAACCAGAATTTGATAACATGATTAAATTAAATTAAAATTAAAAAAAAACTAAGTAAAATAAAAACTAAGTTGAAATTAAAACTAAGTTAAAATTAAATATAGTTTTGTGAACACCACAATACTCCATGAAAACTTCAGTGAAAACGCCCAAGATAGAAATAAAACAAAAATAATTATAAGAATATTTAAAAAACGAACGTTACTTCCTTTTTTGATTTTGGTGGGATATTAGTGGGTTCATTTTGTTTGTCCACAAAAGCTGGCTTTAATCTATCAATTGACACGGCCTTTGGCTTTCCGTTTATTAGTATTGAAAAATTTTTTTCGTCACGATTCAAAACTTTGAAGGGGCCCTCTTATGGAGGTTGTAAACTAAAACAAATTCGCAGTCGAAAAGATCCCTTCGTATATGAAATTTTGTTGTTGCATGATTATTAGTTTGGGCAGGAGTAATGTTTTTAAAATTATCCCTTAGAATGCTAATAAAATTCGGAAAGTCTCTAAGAACATTGCTATTTGTAGATACTAAGAATTCTCCTGGAATTCTTAAATTTTGTCCGTATAATAATTCTGCTTGAGTGCACTGTAGATTTTCTTTAATGGTTGTTCGTTAACCGAGAAGAATAATTAGAATTTGGTCAGTCCGTCCAGTGTAAGGGGTTCCCTGAAGCTCTTATTGCCGCTTTAAAAGTGCGGTGGAATTTTTCAACCAATCCATTTGATTGCGGATGATATGCTGTGGTATGAATTTTGTGTATGCCTAAAAGTGTTGTTAATTCGTGAAATAATTTTGATTGGAATTGAGGTCCTTGGTCGGTTGTCAGCCGTACTGGAATTCCAAAGCGGGAAATATATTCGTTGAAAAAGATTCTTGAGATAGTTGTTGCGGTGATATCTTTTATGGGGTATGCTTCCGGCCAGCGTGTAAAACGGTCAACAATTGTCAGGATGTGAGTATAATCGCTTGAGACTGGAAAAAGACCAACGATAATCATTCAAATCTACCTTCTGGAATTTTAAATTTACCAATTGGAGATTTTGTGTGTTTGTTAATTTTATTTTTCTGACAATTAATGCATGTTTTCGACCATGAATTAACGTCAGTGCTCATTTTGGGCCAAAAGTATTTATTTGTAGTCAATTTTATTGTTGCTCGCATACCTGGGTGCGATATAACATATTGGTGCCTGTTCTGATATCCGACGTTACGTTAGTTTTATTCGATATTACTCACTTGCTGCTCGATATTACATTTTTGGTGTTCTGGAATACGCAACGTTTCATTTCAGTTCAACGCGTAGCAACGGTTCGATTTTTGATGTTCTGATATTCGCCGGGAACTCGATTTTCAGGTTAAATTACTCACTTCAGTTTTCGCGCGTTCGAATGAATATTTTTGTATGAATTTCCTTTATTTCTAAACCCACCCACACTATGCACCATAATATCAATTCTAATCAATTCTAATCTCATTTTGGGCCTGAAAATGGCTTTTATGAAGGATATATTCATAAAAAAAAACGTTTTTTTTTCATTTTTAAATTTTTTAATGATTAGTGAATGGAAAAAATGTTACAAAAATATATAATTTATATTTTGAAATAAACATTTCTGAAAAATATATGAAATTTATTTTAATAAGGACAAGAACTTTATTTTGTAAAACATTTGTTGATGAAATGTCTTACAAAAAACACAAACAGCTGATTTTTGACATGCGATGATTGCCGTTTTTTTTAAATGGGAAACGTAGTTTTCCAGAACACTGATCGCGTTAGAAATCGAATCGAACGCGTTACGTTTACTCACCTAACGCCGTAAAACAGAACAAGGGTGATTATGTAGATCAGGCACGGCCAACCGGCCTCACGCGGGCCACATGTGGCCCCTGAGATTCATCGCAATTTACAAAATATATTTATTTTATAATGGCCAAAGCAGTGAAAACCAATGCATTAAGAAAATACATTATTTGTGCATCCATATACTCAAAAAGTAACCGTCGAAATTATGAGAAAAAATTAACTTTGATTTTAAAATAATATTCTTGCGAATATATGACAGATATTGCCTGTTTTATTCATGAGTTTATAGATATGAGTTCGCAGAATAATTAAATTATATTCTGCGAACTCATGATGCGCGTGCAGAGTTGATTGTTGATAACAAATATATTCTATTTTACATCGTGCTTCCGATAAGATAATTGTAGTAAGGGATAGATAAATAGTCTTATAATAGTCTTATGAATTTTGGACTAAAGAAAGAATAAAACAAAGAAAGCAATCGAAAATTTTTTTTATTCAGCTTTTGTAAACAAACATCACGTGCTTTTTAAGCGCGAAATGATTTGGCCAAAGTTTTTACCTATACAAAGAAGCTGGGCCAAAGTTTTTTCAAGTGTTGGTGCCTGTAAGAATAAGCCTCGACACGATTTTTGATAAGTTCTCAGTTTCAAGTGAAAATTTGCTTTTTAGTTTCGTTTTGTGTGTTGTGACTGCAGGATAATTATTTTAATATATCTGTACTTCAACAACGTATTTAAAACAACATCAGCCAGGTAATAACTCATTTTAAATTAAAAATAGCTTTTTATTTAACAATTACAAATAGATATATTTAATATCTCTTATTTTCAGTATGACTGCAAAGAAAAAAATAATAGTGGATGTTAATAGAAAGTATAGCGATGAATGGGAAGAAAAGTACTTCTTCATAGTTGAAAATACAAAATTATTATCTTTAATTTGCCGAGAGGTCGTTGCTGTATTTAAGGAATATAATGTTAAGAGGCATTACGAAACAAAACATAAGGATTATTTGAAGGTCGATGAAGAAGTGAAACAATCGAAGGTCAAGGAGTTTAAGTCGCAAAGGCTCAACAAAAAATGTTTGCTGCAGCATTACAGCAACCTTTCAATATTGTTAAGCTATTCTGTTTCATTTGTGATTGCAAAAAAAATGAAAACATTTTCGGATGGTGAATTTGTGAAAGAATGTTTGGATGCTGTTGTGAAGGATATTTTGCCTGATAAAAGTAAACTGTTCTCGAACCCAAGTCTATCTCGGCAAACAGTGTGTCGTCAAATTTGAGAAATCTGGCACAAAAAGTTGTTAGCGCTTTTGGTTCAACTTAAAATGTACTTTTACCCCCTTATTCTGAACGCAGTCATAACAAGTTCTGACTGTCATAAAATTACGTCATTGTCATAACTTTTTTTTTTAATACTATTTGGTATTCTGACGCGCTCACAACTAACAACTGTCATAAAAAAATATCATAAGTACTGACCGACAATATTTTACATCATAACGGAATTTTATATGGGTTCTCTGAGTGATTCAATTGATAAATATGGAATAATTTCCACCATTCTTTTAGACACAAATAATTTTACACCTATAGAAAAATTTCAAACCCATACAAACATTTTCCAGAGTATTTCTCAAATAACCACGAAAGCTCGCTCGAATTATACCAGTTTAATGTGGTATAAATTCAGATTTTGTACATTATTATGACCCGTTTGCCAGAATACGAATTTTCGTAGCAGTCATAATTACAGTCAGAATATTATTGTCATAAATATTTCTGACCGCAAAACTGTCACAATGCTAGAATAAGCGTGTAAATCTAATATGGGGATATATAATTTTATATGTGACCCGCGGAGTTATGATACATTTCCAAAGTGGCCCGCAAGATCATTTGGATTGGCCGTGCCTGATGTAGACCATCGAAAATGATTTTTCTTAAGTTTTTGGGTACGTGAGGTCTATATTTGTTGGTGGAAGTTTCACACCAAATTAATAATTCTAAAGCAGGTAATTGAATAGTTGAAAGTTTAAATTTAGAATTTAATTGACGATCGTTATTCGAAATTAATTGCTTTAGTTCTTCATCGCAATTTTGGTGCAATTGAATTGTTCCTGAATCTATTTTAACAGAATTATTCGAAAAACATTCATCTTGTGAAATGCGCGATAAAGTATCTGCTACCACATTGAATTTACCTTTTAAATGCCTGATATCAGTTGTGAATTGTGTTATGAAATCTAATTGTCACTCTTGCCTTGGGCTACGCTCAGTCTTGGTAAAAACTGCTGTGGTTAGAGGTTTATGGTCTGTGAATACACAAAAATCTCTGCCGTCAATTAAATGCCGAAAGTGCTTAATTGATAGAAAAAAAGCTAGGAGTTCTCTATCAAAAACGGAGTACTTAATTTGTTTTTAATTTTTTTGAATGAAATGCGTTTGGTTGCCAAATGTTATTTTTTATTTATTAGAAACAATCAAGGCCACAGCCCATACAAGCTAATGCACATAGATAAATCACAAGCAGATACATTCACTTTTAGAAGTGTTGATAAATCGAGAACAAATTTCAAAAGGTCTTTATGCCCAACAGGAACATTGGTAGTGAGTATATCATTCCTTTTCATAAGCGTATGCAATTTATCATTTTCAGCCTCAAGGTCCACCAGACGGGAATCCATGGGCTGCACTTAAGGTGTCAACCTTAGTCTCCACAACATTGATGAGGTTCTAGAAAGACGCCATATTGGTAGCAAAAGTTTTTTCAATTAGTTCCAACATGACCGCCTTGAATGAGACAAATTGGTCTCGTATCATTTCACTTAAATCATTTATGCTCTATGTATCCTGTATTTTGTTTTTTTTGGAAGGCACCCAACTTATTTCATTTTTAAAGAAATATTTAAAAAATAAAAGGACTGAAATTCTTCTTAATTAAATTTGGAATTTACTAACAATTAATAGTAAGAGATTTTGTACTTTTATTTATTTGAAATTTGTATGACATAACCTCAAAACGGACAAAATAAAAACCATTAAGAAAATCCATATAAACTAAATAAGTATGGCTTCTGTCGAACACCTTTGTCCCTCATGTGGTGAGGAAGCCGATAAACTAATTATTCAGTGCTTTAAATGTCTTCACTGGTATCATCAATCTTGTTCTGGTTTGTCTTTGAACCTGTC
Organism: Xylophagus ater; assembly: GCA_963422695.1. NCBI lineage: Eukaryota > Metazoa > Arthropoda > Insecta > Diptera > Xylophagidae > Xylophagus > Xylophagus ater. Next base: position 27,521,435 of record OY730485.1, on the reverse strand, counting down.
CAATGAACTTGGCAACTTAGAATCTGTGGAATGGTTCTGCAATGGGTGCCTTCCAAAATAAAACAAAATACAGGATACATCGAGCATAAATGATTTAAGTGAAATGATACGAGACCAATTTGTCTCATTCAAGGCGGTCATGTTGGAACTAATTGAAAAAACTTTTGCTACCAATATGGCATCTTTCCAGAACCTCATCAATGTTGTGGAGACTAAGGTTGACACCTTAAGTGCAGCCCATGATTCCCGTCTGGTGGACCTTGAAGCTGAAAATGATAAATTGCATACGCTTATGAAAAGGAATGATATACTCACTACCAATGTTCCTGTTGGGCATAAAGACCTTTTGAAATTTGTTCTCGATTTATCAACACTTCTAAAAGTGAATGTATCTGCTTGTGATTTATCTATGTGCATTCGCCTAGGTGCTAAAAGCCTAACAATACTTGTGAAGTTTGTGTCGATTATAAAACGAGATGAACTGATGAAAGGCTATTTTGCTTTTGAGAAATTAAGTCTTTCTCAAATTTTACCTGGCTGTGATATCAATGTTCGTGTCTACCTAAATGACAATTTATCTCCACGATCGATTCAGCTAAAAAGGCATGCTCGTAAGCTCAAAGCCAGTGGTCTAATCAGCAAGTTTCAAATCAGATTGAATCAGTTGCTCTTAACTCGATGGAATGGAAATGAACTATTCTTCACTTGCAATTTTTCAAGCTAGTATGGCAACTGTCCACCAAAATAAGGACCGAATTAGTGTGGCTACTAGGCAGAAAACACAACGTTCGCAAAGCAAAATTTTATTTTAATTTACTTTGTTACTTTTTTATTATTATTATTTGTTATTTTTTCTTTTTCTCTTTTTTTTTCTTCTCTTAGTGTAATAAATTTGCTGTTTGCATGGTCCTCTATTTCAATGGTTCATCAGTCGTTGTCTTCCAAAGTATATGCTACATGACAGGCTTGGGCCGGCTACTAGCAACAACTCAATTATTGAGGCGCATCTTAATACAATGGGAAAATTTCTGAATATTGGGCATTTTAATGCACAAAGTCTTGGAGGAGGGTCTAAATCTTCTAAATTGGACGAGATTAGACATGTCCACCATGGAAATCTTCTGGATGTTATTGGAGTCTCAGAAACATGACTCAAACCGTATATATCGAATGTAGCTATTGAGATTCCTGGTTACAGAATCTTTAGGAATGACCGTTGTGTTAGGAGAGGTGGTGGAGTTGGATTTTATATTAACAAGAATATTCCTGCAAAGGTAATTTTTAGTCATTCCGAGCCAGGTTGTGAAGTGCTTGTTGCTCAGCTTTCTACTGGTGGCGTTAGCATGGCTCTTGCTGTTTTTTACCTTCCTTCTGGTCATATTTCTATGATTCAAACACATTAAGCTGAGATTGCTTCCCGGTACGAACATGTTATTGTTATGGGCGACTTCAACTATGATTTGTTGGATCAACGGAAGAACGCAGTATGTTCTAAGATCTGTAGTAGCCTGAATATGAATATAATTCACAATAATATGCCAACTCACTTCGATATGGCAAATAATTCCCTTTCTCTTTTGGATTTTTTTATGGTCAGTAACCAAAATTCGGTCAAACTCAGTAATCAGTTCTGGGCCCCACCTATTTCTCGCCATGCCTTCATTTACCTATCCTATTATACTCCTTGCCTCCCGATTTCTAAAGAATTCTTCATTCGAGATTATAATGGTATTAATATGGACCAGTTACGTCTCGAAACTGAGTCTACTGATTTCACGCCCCTATATTCCACCGATAACGTAGACTTGCAATTGCACTGTATCAATCTGTTGATCTTAAATCTTTTTAACTCCTGTGTCCAACTGAAAAAGATCAAACCCAAATCCCCAGCTAGTGCTTTAAATTCGCCTAAAATTATTAAGGCCAAATCTCTTAGGACCTTGGTTTGCCAAGCTTATATGAACGATATGACCTCTACAAATTGGAAAGTTTACACTAAATATCGGAATAAGGTTAAAAGTGTTATCCGTGATGCTAAACGTAGGCACGGTGAGCTTTTATTCAGGCCGGATCTCTCTGGCAAGCAGCTATGGACGCGACTTAAACGTATGGGAGCCTCTAATTCAGATACCCAAGATTCTTATCCTGCTGATCTAAATCCTGATATTTTAAATTCTTATTTTGTCTCTAATCAGAGTGGTCTGTCATGTTCACGTGTTCACGAAACTATAGCCGAAGCTTCTAACTCTTTTGCCTTTGCGAATATTAATGAATATGAGTTATATAGAGCTCTCTATGATATTAAGTCTAATGCTATTGGTCTAGATGAAATCCTGATTCGGTTCATCAAAATAGTTTTCCCTTTTCTTAAAGCACACCTGCTGCATTTCTTAAATACTATTTTGACAACTTCCCAATTTCCAAAATTTTGAATCCTTCAACAGCTTCTGATTTTAGACCAATAAGTATCTTGCCCGCCTTTTCCAAAGATTGTGAAGTCATAATTAAAAATCAAATTAAATCCTCTCTTGCTATTGATGACGCGAGAATTCATCCAAACCAATCTGGGGTCCGTGAACGCCATAGCACAGTCACAACAGTTCTGGACATTACTGAGAAAATTAGATCAAATTCAGAAAATAAAAAAATCTCCCTTCTTGTATTATTGGGCTTCAAAAAGGCATTTGATTCGGTCGATCATAGCATCTTATGTTCTAAACTTAAAAGATTTTCTTGTTTTTCCAATAGTGCATGCAATCTAATTTTTTCTTATTTAACTGGCAGGGTACAGTGTGTCAGTATGGGTGATAAACAGTCATGCTTCTCCAATATTTGTAAAGGCGTTCCCCAAGGATCAATCCTAAGCCCCCTTTGGTTCTCTCTCTTTATTAATGATTTACCGTCTTGGGTGCCTTACTCTTTAATGCATCTGTTCGCTGATGATGTTCAACTACTTCACTCCTCAACTGCTGATAAAACTACTAATATGATTACACAAATTAATAACGATTTAAAGGATATTTCTGACTGGTCAATGGAAAATCATCTTGATCTAAACCCAGTAAAATCACAAGCAATTATTTTCCACTCTGGTTCCCTTAATCTCAGTTTGCTTGCCCCTATTATCCTGAACGGAACTGTTATTCCCTATCTTGATAAGGTCAAAAGCCTTGGAATTATCTTGGACTCTCGCCTTTCCTTCAATGATCATATCTCTGGTGTAGTTTGTAAAGTTCGCATGACTCTCCGTAGACTATATAATGTTAACTATTATTTACCACTTCGTGTTCGGTTTCGGTTAGCACAGGCCCTTATCATGCCAATTTTTATGTATGGACTTGAAATTTTTTCCGGCACCAGTGGATATAACCTTCGTAATCTAAGGAAATGCTTTAATAGCGTTTTGCGCTTCGTGTTTGCACTAAAAATTCGTGAGCATGTGAGCCCGTATGCTCCGCGCCTACTGGGTACTAGTTTTGAGAGATTCATATCCATACGTTTGCTTCTGTTATTTTATAAAATTACTCTGTATCAATGTCCTGATTACTTGCTCCCGCGTTTCAAATTTTCTAATTCTTCTAGAGCCAGAATGCTGCTTTCTCCAATCCAGACTTCTCTTCTCATGTCTAGGTCATTCATAGTTAGAGTTAGTCAACTCTTGAATCATGAAATTCCTAGGCCTCTTAGAACTTTTAATTCTAGTGTACTGACGTTTAGAAGGGCTATACAGGATGTGTTCTCAATCTCATAAGTATAATCTGACAAATTATAGTCTCTGCTTTGGGTGGTTGTCGGTGGCCTAGCTCTTATTTCTCTTTTGTTATCAAATTTATAGCGTTGTGGTAAGACTTCGCCTGGGGATTGTTATAGGGAGACAGAATGCAAGCAGATAAATTTAATTTATTTAATTTTGGTTTTGTAATTTTTTTTTTTTATTCTTCTTTTTAATTTTAATTTTTATTTAAATTTAAATTTTCTATTCATATTACTTTTGAACAATTTGTGAATTACTTATCAATACGGCTTGTAGTTTATAGAAGATTTTGGCTCACCTGAACTCTTAAGAAAATACATTCATGAATAATTCTTGTTTACGTTTTAAACTTGAAAATGAGAAAACCAATTGAATAATCGCAATCATTGCAGTGAAAAACTGCATTATCAAAACATGATTCTTGTTCAAACACTACAACATATTCCACACTCCACAACAAAATGTTATCTTTATGATTAGGTTTCTGACTTAATTATTAATGTTACGGGAAATGCACAAAATTGGTAAATGTACAAATTTCCTAATATGATAGGTAATTGCGAGTTCAAATCTGAGATTAGCTTCATAGATCTATCTTTTACCTGTCAATGTACACATTTTCCAACATATATAGGTAAAAGTTAGAAATAATAAAAGTATATGCCATATATTTATGACTAGCCAGTATAAGTTCTTAAATGGGGTTAGCGAGCGCAGCGAGCACGCATCAAGTCATATGGTCTTCTTTCGACCGCTTTGGCGCTGGAGTCAATAAACACTTTTGAACTTTATATATAGAGGTAACACGCGATTAGAATCTTTGGCAAAGTTGTGGAGGTTTCCAAGACCAATATTTCTTTCTTAGACCATATGGCTCTATCTCTCACCGCTTTGGCGCTAGAGTCAATAAACACTTTTAAACTTTTATATAGAGGTCACACGCGATTAAAATGTTCAGCAAAGTTGTGGGGGTTTTCATGGGGATTATTTCTTTCTCATACCATGTAATTCTATCTAAAAAAAAATATATTTGTGACCAGCCAGTGTAAGTTCTTAAGTGAGGTTAGCGAGCGTGCATTAAGTAACTAGTAACCAAAACAAGACAATAATCCCTAAATATGCAGGTATTTTGGAGAGCCCATGCGCGACGTATTGAATTCTTTGAATAATTGGTTTCGATAGCGCAGCGAGAAGCCGCGTTACTCAGTAGAACAATGTCCGTGAGTTCAAACCCCGTCGGTGCCGAAAATTTTTTAGTTATAAATTATTTTATAAATGATGTACGGAGAAAACTTTTTCATTATAATAGATAGATGTGCTTTTAACAAAGAATGAATTTCTTCACTGCATTATAAGTCATATTAATGGAATCGACCCAAAAAATAAGCTTGGACGAAAAAGTTACACTGATTTTGCATACGACGAAAAATGAGTTTAAAGTAGAGAAGAGCACATTTTGTATCAGAAATACAGAGAGTGAGCGCGTTCCTTATTTTACAAGATTGTATAAAACAACAATTTCTTGGGTTTCTTCCTATTGAAATGAGTTCTTAACACATAAGAAAAATATAAATTTTATAGGCCTAAAGGTATGTAATTTTTCACAAATTTACGGAAATATCAGAATTTATGAAAACTATAATGCTTGTTAAAAGGCTTCTGTTTCAACTAGAGGTGATATAATATGTTACTTTTATCAAAAATTCCAAATGAGACAATGTGAACTCATAGACAACATATACTTTGAAGTAATAAAGTACAATGCGCCATTTGACATTAATATAAGAATTATTTTTCAATGTTGTTATTTTAATCATGGATTGTTATAAATTATTGCAATTATTGTTTTGGTGTTACCTTTTCTCAAAAAAGTTGACTTGTACACACACGATTTTTTAGATATGTATAAATAAAACCGACAACAATGGTATGATCTTCTTAATACATGAAATGTCAATGCTAATAACATGTAAGGATGCATACAAGTCGAAAGAGGTAGTCTGGAGGGGCTCTGAGTGAAAGTATGTTCCCCACAGCAATTCTTGGCAAATCGAATTCGTGTAAAATTGTAGGTGAAACATGTATGAGAAACATATGTTAACTTAAAATCGGCATATAACCGATTTTCTGATGCCCTATGGTAGAAATGAGACTCGTAGTTATGGTATAATATTATAATTCTATAGTTCAATGAATTAACTCTAAGGAAAAGAAATCAAATTTGATAATATTTTAAGGTTTTTTTCCATAAAGTTGCAGGCTCTACCTTTAATTCTCTCTAATTCACTAATACCCTGGAGTCCAATTGTATACATAACTTCTGCAAATTTTATTCAAATTGGTATATTCGTTCTTAAAGTATATCAAAAAAACTTTATAATCAGGCTTATTTTATCCTACAAGTATTTCTTTGTCCACTATCCTTGAGTTATCATGTACACGAACGGACGGACAGACATGCAGAAATCGATATAACTTTTGATTCTCTGCACAAGCTATACCCGTGAAACCTTTCTACAATGATTATTTTTATGCGTTAGAAATGTAGTCACAAGACTCTGCTAGTACCTACCATAGATATACATAAATTTACGGGTCGTTTATTCGCGTATCGAATCGGTACGATTAAACTAATTTAGGGTACGCATAAATGAATACGGAACCATTCCGATTGTATAGGCTTTATTTTAGTACGCATAAAAATAGACCGAAAAGGTTTGGTACATACTGCTTGTTTATGAAAAGTTTTCTATTGGGATTATAGTAGAATTGCTCAAGAACAAGGATTAATACGCACCTTTTGCCGTGAAGTGTGCAAAAAAAAGAAATTGAAAATTAAATGTGAAAAATTTTACGCTAAATATTTTTTAAAGTAAACGTTTTGAAATTGCATTATGATTGTAAAGACCTTTGCACATGTGACGCGAACTGCGAAATGCGAATTGCGAATATACGCAAATTTTGACATTTCTTTTACATGCTTGCGAATAAAATGTGTAGAATTTTAAAAATATTAATTTTACAAATTTTATTACCTTTTTTCCATGTTAATTTTGTTAAAAAATTAATAAACTAAAATAAAAACAAAATCTACTTAAATCAAAATTAAAAAATTGCTGTTAAAAACCAGCGAATTTTGTATTCGCAACTATAGGTTCCACAGTGAATAACGACTTGACAGTTCACGAACAGCCGTTCTAAATCGCAGGAAAACAATTTAAATTGCTATTTAAATTAATTTAACAAAATAATTAAGGTATTTTTGATGACATAAGGTGTATTAATTAATTTTAAAAATTGTATGTAGTAAAATTAATCATATAAACTTCATTAAACCTGGAATAATTGATTTGTTCGCAATTCGCAATTTGCGTTTCATGTGCAAAGGGCTTAAGAATCGTGCATTCTGTGATCATAGTTGTTGCTGTTTTCAGATTATTTGTTTTTCTGCTTCTTTTCTGAATTGTGCGTTCCATATGCACTAAAGTGAATGGTTATGGTAGAGTTACTGATTTCCCACTTAATAATCATAATCGCAAAACAAGAATGTGAAATAAGTAAAAATTTTCTTTAAAAAGTTTTTACTGCGAATTTGTATTCTTTTTCTCATTTTCCATTCAGTTTTAATGTTCATAAATGATGAAAAAGTGATCGTTTTTTCGTATTGTCTTACCAAAATTTAACTTTCTTTAAAAAAAACAAAATAATTAAATCAATTAGTATTTATTGAAGAAAAAACTTTCAAACCGAGATAATAGTTGCAGAGGTGTTAATAAATTATTAAAATAGATGTCCTAACTATTTTACATTCGAAGTTTTTTCTTCTGTACAATATGGTATAATAATAGTTTACAAGTTTTCTGTTAATGTAATTTTTTTTTTAATATTTAATTTGTGTAATTTTAATTGCTGGAAAGCCAGTGTTCTTAAGACACCAAAAACAAAAAAAAGCAAGAACAAATCTAAAACGTGATATATTTGAAATATTGATCGCATTAATGATCATTTCGATGATCATGAATCTCCATAAATATAGAATTTTTTATATTTTAATTATTTATTTCTCATATTGTGAATTATTGTGATGATCCAAGTGTTCTCATAATATGGAATGCGTCATCATTTCAGAAAAGTTCAATAATAAGGTAATTAAAAATTTTAATTCTGCCTTTAACATTATTATTTTTGTTTTAAGAAGTACATTTTGATCTAAATTTGGTTGTCTTCATTTTATTATTATTTTATTTTTATATTGATTGCATAATTCTCATAGTTATGTTATATCGTCGCTAAGAACTACGTAAACACCATTCTTCAAACCTAACTATGCAATTCATCTCATTCCATGATAGTATACTAGAGGATATATTAATATAGTATATTTTGTTACTATTTGTAACAAATAACAATAAACATTGAAGAACTATCTCAAAGTGCAATGTGTGTGGCTCAAACGTTATGTCTATGTTTGCATCATGTCCGTCCGACAGTGTACGTGATAAGATAACTCAAAAACACGTTACCTGATGTTAATATGTAATTTTTATAATATAGGTTTCTCATTCGATATGGTATAATAAAAATCATACGATGGGGAAATACGCTACAATTAAAAACCAAGGTGGGGCCAAGTTTTGTCATTGAATTGAAATCTTTGGATCAATTGTATTAAAATCACTGTAGCAATCTTAAAACAAATGGAATTAAGAAAACCCTAATTTAATAACTCACTTCAAATTTAAAGCAAAAACAAAATGCAAATATTTTGCAGTGACTTAAAAAAAGCACCAAAAACGAAATATGTAAGACAAAAATTTGTAGAGAACTTCAAAAAATCAAATAGTACAAAAAGGTATAGGGTGAGACAAAAAATATCTCCTCCAAAAAATGTGACTATTACTTGGCACCAGCATACTACAACTCGGATTCCACTTACAAAATATGCAAGCACAGATTTTATTTAAAAAGAATTTTACCCTAGTTGGTTTGTCGAAAACCAATGTTTAGAACTTCGAAAGGGAGTTCTAGATTTTTAAATTTTGGTTGTATTAAAAAAGAATTGTTACTGGGTCAAAAGAAATGGGAATAATTTTCCGAAAAGTTTTACAAAAACCTACCCTTAAAAATTTAAACCGAATAAATAAATCTTTACAAATCTAATGGAGCCTCTAACACGTTACACACAGCGTTTTCACCTGCTGGTAACTTTTGTACAAAAGTTCGATCGAGATTAAGGGACGTGACTTTAAGTTATCTCGGCTTCTTCAAAACATATTTTAGGCATACATATCAATAATTTAATTTTATATATTTGTATGCCCTATGGTAGGTACTACCAGATAGTATATTAGTTTTGTCACTCCACTTGTAACACATCGAAATAATCGTTGTAGAAAGGTTTTACGGATATGGTTATGTAGGCAATCAAAAGTTATACCGATTTATGCATGTCTGCCCGGTCGTCCGTCCGTCCGTATACAAGATAACTCAAAAACCCGTTATCCGATTTTGATGAAATTAACAATGTAAGTTGCATATTTCTTAGCTTGATTTGGTATTGCGTTTCAGCAAAATCAATGATTGGACGAGCAAAGTTATAAAGGAAAACCAGGGTCACCAGAAAATTCTGTCGTTTTTTTGTTTATGGTTTTTACGATTTAATTGGAAAATTTGTTTGAATTAATTATATAGGTTAACTACACAAATAGACGATACCATATTAAATTTCAGTCAAATCGGCCTAGTGAAGAAAGAAAGAATTCTAGGAGAAAATAACCCTCTTCACATAGTTTTTTTATGAACTTTAAAAACTAAATATAATAAAATTTCCAAATTAGACATATTATTAGGGTCTGGGTTACCTACAAATTAGAAGAAATTTTGAAAAGAGACTGACAATTGCATCTAAAACTTTATATCAAAATTGTGGGCAAAAGCAATTTTACGAATCTCATTCTATTTATAACTTTAATATCACGGTAGTACCCTTATTTGTGTTTTCTCTACTTCCTTACTTAATTAAGTTTTAATAGTTAACATATTCACAAAATTTGTTAAAAATCTGAGACAGCAAAACCGAAAAAATCACAAATTTACCAATGATTAACCAAATCAGCTTTCTACGCACACTTGTCCTCGTTCCTTCTTTAGTTGACTTCCGGTTTCTGTCCTTTATTCGTATTCGTCCCTAATTTATAATATGGGGTGCTTATAAAGCTTTGCCAGTCCATGACGAAAATCGTACAGACACAGCTATAACGCCATAGCTCTTTATATCATATGCGAGTAGTCTATTCGCATTCATGAAGCGCGGGTATTTCGTGTTTTGCGCGGTATATTCAAAAATAGGAATTCGATTATATTCGTAAATATATAAGTATATATAAACTTGTAATACATTTTGTCGAAAAATGCCTTCAAATTCCGAGTGGGTTTCTTACACGTTTCTTCGCGTCACATCCTTTTTTTGGTTCCATTGCAACTTCACATGACGCCATTCAATAATGTTACTCGCTCAATGTATTGTATTATAACGTTATAGATTTCTCGTTCCCATGGATTTTAAACCTTGCAGGGACGTTTAACGTCATGCAAACGACGTATTCTTTGTTGAAAAATGAAAATAATGTAAATTTTTTCTAATTTTATTGTTTGTTTTTAATTTTATTCTTTACGGTTCACTTGAGCACAGTTGATGATAGATGCAGTTCGAAAAAATAAAAAAGTTGCTAGAATCAGGGCTATTTCAAGGAATTTGGAATAAGCTAATATAAATTCATTGCAACAGTACATTTTCTATAAAAGACCATCTTTTGTACCCGAAATACCATAAATACCACAAATTGTATGAACCTTATAATAGGAACCACAGGAAAGTGGCTCTCCTGTGTATACCCATATTTTGTTGAAGTGTTTATCTGTATGTTCGCCTCTTACATACGCACTCGGTTGACTCTTTTTCAACGAATTGTTGAACTCAAATTAATAAATTTTGTATCTTTTGCAAGTTTATTTTTCAATTTTTTTAAAAAATAGTTGGCATTCAAGGGTTTTCTGTTAAATTGATTGCTATCTTAATATTAAGGTTTAATATTACATAACAAAACTTACATTTTAAGTCGAAAACCATCGAAAAAAAAATGTACAATGAATCGCAATGTGGTTTTTCCACCAAAGAGATCAAATAAATAAAAAGAATATCATTTCACAATTGAGTTTATTTAAAAAATTAAAAAGTTTTAGAACCCATTTAATGTGATCCGTTTGTGAATTAATGAAATTTTAATTCAACAATTAAATATTTTTTAAAACCTGATTTGTCCACTATTAAAATGATTAGCCAATTTGTTTAATTCAGAAAAAAAATCTTGATATTTTTTCATAAAAGCCAATTTTGAAATTGTGCACTTAATAAAAGAACATACCATATAGTAACTAAAAATCGATCTAAAGCTGATTTGTTGATGCCCTAGGGCAGAAATGGGACAGAAAAACTGTCACAACTAACAATATTTCAAGGTTTTTTCTTTCTAACTTTGTTTCAAAATTTGCAGGTAACCTAGATCATACTAGCATAAGTCTAATCTGCAAATTTTATTCAAATCGCTGTATTAGTTTTTAATGTACATCAAACAAACTATCTGAAGAGGGTTATTTTCTCCTAAGATTATATCTTTCTCCCCTATCCTTAGACCAATTTTACTGAAATTTAACATGGTAGCGTGTATTTAGTCAACCAATATAATTAATGTTAACAAAATTGCTTCACAAATTGTCCAATTAAATACGAAAAACTATATAAAAAAAACGGCAAAACTTTCTGGTCACCCTGATTTTTGCTTAATGGATCGATTTTGCTGAAATGCAATACCAAACCAAGTTAAGAAATATCCAACTCACACTGTAAATTTCATCAACATCGGATAACGGGTTTTTGAGTTATCTTGTATATGGACGAACAGACGGACGGTAGTACCTACCATAGGGCATTTCAGATTACTTATTATATTATTTCTTTGATATGAACATACAATCCATGGATTAAACATTTATATTAACAAGAAGTTTCAATTTCCCAAATGTTATACTCAAATGTTACTGGTTTTAATTTTAGTCTCTTGCTCTACTGTTTGTCGCAATTTTATTCCACTAGGTAATGACTTATTTTCGAATCTCCATCTTTAGGCTTCGGACACTAGAGATTTTCAAAATCCTCTGCTGTCTTGATATTAGAGAGCAGCTCTTTGGAAAATGGGTTCTTATGATGCAATGTTTGGGGTTATACAAAGAATAGGACTAAAACAAAGTGTAACTAATAATAAAGTATGGAAACTTCCTATCCTTACCGTACCTACATTTTTCAAATTTTGACTGTACTTTTTCAAACAATTTTCTATCCACTGCTGACATAGATATAACTAAAAATTTTACGTATAAGTGAAAGAGAAACATTATTTTAAAGAACATCCCATTCTTCGCTTTTCGGTAATTTTAAAATGTTAACGAAGAAACACAAGCAGACATTTATATACAAATGCAAATATACCAGAAAAAATATTTTGGCGCTAATTTTTTATCTCGTATGTGTGGAAAATTTTATAAGATTTGTGACCATATATAAGATTCCACGGTAATTTTATAAGATTCCGTCCGATTTTTAAGAACATTTCATTCTCTCTCTTCCTGATGGATTTTGCCTATGAAAACTGCACATACTCTTGCGTATTCTTTCGCCCTTATTGCCACGTGCTTTTTTTTGGTTACTTCGCTAGCTTTCCATATTTTATCATTACCTATACTTTGACTAAAAGCAGTGCGATAGCATGCCTGACGAATTGCGAGAAACGTGCTTGTTTCAACTTTCAATTTAGTTCTTTTTACAGAATTTGTTTTGGCGTTATTATGTAGTGTAGTATCAATTCGATATTTTTATGTCAACAAATCTTTTTTAATCCTTTGTTTGTGAATCCAACAGACTGTACAATATATCCATTAAATATTATTAGGAAAACTATAACAAATTGCATTATTGGTAAATTCTATCAATAGACTCGAATTACAATCTCTAAAAAACAAAATAAAACACGCAAATTTAACGAACTATACTTATTTTTTTTTGTTAATCACAAATGTTATGTATTTCATTATTTATGAAAGATAACATCAATTAAATGGCCGCCTCTGGACCTTCTGCAGCAGCCGATCCTTTCGAGGTAATTTTGGATAACTTTTTCGTAAATTTCAGGCGGTATCTCGGCAACAACTTGGCGTTGGCGGATGTTGTTTTTAAGGTGCTCCAACGTTCCGGGTTTGTTGGTACAGACACGACTTTTAACGTAACCCCACAAAAAGAAATTCAACGGCGTTAAGTCGCATGATCTTGGTAGCCAGTTGACGCCATAAAAATGTGAAATATTGTGACCTGGGGACTTTTCACGCTATGTAACGAGCTGCAAGTCTTATTGGAACCACATGTCTTCCACATCAATATGTTCTATTTCGTGGCAGAAACAATCGGTTATCATGCGCCTATATCGCTCACCATTGACTGTTACAGTGTTGACACTGGTCGTTTTCAAAAAAGTAGGGCCCAATGATGTCGCCTGACCACAATGCGCAGTAACAGTCACTAGTCATGTAGTGGCGAATCTCATGACGATTTTCATCTCGTCGTATGCGGCAATTTTGCTTATTAACCCAGAGAGGTAGAAATGCGCCTCATCAGAGAAGAGGATTTTCTTTTAAAAATCAGCATGAACGTTTTGTTGCTGTAACATCCAATCTGCATAAATTCTTCGCTGTCCATGGTCTCTGGGCTTCAGTTCTCGTATTAGCTGAATTTTATATGGGTGTAGATGCAAGTCCTTGTGCAAAATGCGCCAAAGGGAGCCATTAGAAGAGCTCAAAGCCCGACGGTTCGACAATTGCGGGCCATATTTTCACTTACAGCAACAATATTTTCGGTTGAACGCATGCCACTACGATGCACGATCTCCAATACTTCCAGTATCTTCAAATTTTCTAACGACGTTGCGAATCTTTTGCTTAGTAGGACGATTAAATTGTCCATAATTTTCCCATGAATTTCGATACACAGTTCGTACAGAATTGTTATTTCTATAGAACAATTGAACAATTTCAACGCGTTGAACGGTGGTTAAGCAATCCATTCCGTAAATGTATTGTTGCAAACTGACATTTGGCACTTTGAAAACATGTGCTTAACGACAGTTGCTTGATTTACAGTGCTGCCAACATAGGAAACTCAAATTGGATCATCCTATATTTTGAAAAAAATTGTCTACTTCTGTTTCCATTTTATCAACAAAACAATTTATTTTTTAAAACTTTACTTTATTTTACGAAATACATAACCAGCGAAATAATTTTAAATACCGTAATAAAAGAAATTGTCGTTGTTCACGCGACTTCACAGTAGAAAATTTCGAACACCCACCTCTCATATTGCGCTTTCACAGCTTTGGTCTCGGTTCTATTCTGCTCATAGTAGAGTCAGAACAGAGCGTGCGAGTTTCTACTCACATATATGGGCAGGATTTTTTTGCACATTAATCTACTTTCAGCTCTAGACTTCGTGCAACCACTATGCTCATGTTCTTGACCAATTAATGTCATATCGGTCTAACAATGTATTCAGCGTAGGTCATTTCTGTCCTCGTTCGTACATATGTATATTTACAAAAGGATTTTAAATCCCAGTCTTCACATTACAATATTTTTTACATCATTCTTATTATTTTAAATCCCAACAGTGGACTTGATTAAAACAAAGTGTTAATCGAATAGTTCTAACAAGTATTCTTGTTCTCCTTCCAATTCATAACTATAGTAAACTTGCGCTATTCGGAAGTTTACGAATAGATTATCGATTCAATAGAAAATACTAGCATTACTATCGATCGATCATAAAAAGAAAGCGCATTTTGTCCCACAAACAAACGCTCTTTAGTTTTGGTCGATATTACAAAATTTGTATTGCTTTTTGGTTAAACTTTTTTTATGCTTATAATGATCGTTCAGAGATTCCACATATCGAACCACTTTCGTTTTCTTTTCTTTTCATTTTACTAGTATTTCCAATACAAAAACAAAATAATATTCGATAATTTAATTTTAATTCATTCTGAACAAATATATACTATAATAAAAAAAAAAAACAAAAAAACTCTCGCATAAACCACGTGATTTCTTTTGAATATATGAAAATTCATATAGAAAATAAAACCAAAAATCAGATACAGACCTAAAATCGGTCTACAACCTATTATCTGATTATTGATTGTCTAATATTAGCCTTGATCAAAACCTTCATTTTGTGTTAAAATGTAGGCCTAATTATATATGAATTAATTGATCCACTTTTATTAAATAGTTGACATTTTTTGATTCCTATGGTTCCATTAGAGAAAAAGGTATGAAAATAAATTTAACAAATACGTTTTTTTTTTGTAATCGGAGGAAAAATTCATCCATTTCATACAAAAATGGCAAAATGTCACCCTAATAATTCCCTACTAGGGCATGGTTTGATTATTTGATTAATTGAGTAATCAAAATTTGTTTTGATTATTCAACCGAAAGCTGTTTAGATGTTTCATTTAAGAGAAACATAACAAAATAAATTTGGAGAGAGAAATCCTATGAGAATAACTTTTAAACTAAATGTGAAATATTAATATATACATACTATATATATTTTTATGAGAATATTTCCTCTTTTGTTTTTATTACGCTTTCTCTTTTTCTTTCATATATAAATTTACTTCTCTTTCTAAATTGTTATTTTTGGACGCTTGGACGCTTATCTTGGAAATCAATTAATCAACCAAGCCTGACTCCCTACCCATCTCTATGAGTTACTAAATTATGTTACTTCACGGCTTATAAAATTGTAGTAGGATGTTTTGTATTGACCGATAATATTGGACAATAAAGATAATCCTTCTTACGTAACTATTGCTCTTATGGTGACAGTTATAATTCAAATTATTTATTATTATTATTTATTTTATAAATAAATTCAAAATTCACTAGCTTCCCATTTGCATATGCCAAGTACTTAAATAGCAAGTACACAAACCGATACTAGAGAGAAAGCATTCTTGTACTTTTTACTTTATTCTATTCCCTAACTTTTTAGTTACAGTTCATACATATTCCAATTTACAATTTTCTAATGTAAAACCAAAATTCTAATTTTATTTCCAAAAAAATTTTTTTATATATAAAAGTTTGAGGTTTAATGGTAAACCTTGCAAAACTAAATTTGTTTAAATAGCTAAATAAATAAATGCACTAAATTGATTAGTTTTTTAATTATTTTAACATGATGGTCACAACCAAAAGGTAAGATTGCCTTCATATCCCAGCAGCATAAAAGTATCGTTCTCACAGTGACTAAAATTGACAATTAGTTATACAAAAGTCAACTATGGCAAACTCAAGAATTTGTTTGATTTTTTTAACTTTGAATTGAAGTATGAGTAAATATAAAGTATCCCCAACTTCCTATCTCTGCTACGACCACTTTTTTCAGATTTCGACTGGTGATATAGATAGAGCAACATATTGTACGTGTGTGTGAACAGGAAATATGATTTAAGATCAAATTTTAAACACACAAATCCATGCTGAAATTTATATGGCAATACACAAATACTAGAAAGAAAAAAGAGTTATAAGAGTTTGTGACATTTACGTGTTTTTTAAAAATAATTTTATTCTCCCTCTTCCTAATAGATTTTGCCTTTGAAAACTATCCGTGCTCTTTTGCATTTATTACAACGTGTTTTTTCTTTTTTTTACTTTGTTTTGATTGGAGTGCTATGGTTGCTTCGCTAACTTTGGGTACTATATAAGTACTCATAATTCAATTAGGGCAAAATCAAGAATTTGTTTAATTATTTTTCAGTTTTTGAATTAAGAATTTAAATTAAACTTTCTCTCTCACTAAGTCGATGATTTATGTAAATCTGATATTATATATATTAGTATATTATACCATAGGATGTACAATAATAACAATAATAATAGTGTCTACCTGTTGAGTAGAACAGGTACATTTAAAAATTCACAAATACAAAAGATTTCATATACAGAAATGATGGGAAATGTTGGGGTTTTTACAAAATTGGCTTTTTTTTTGTTATTGTTTAGGATTCCGTCGGTAATCATCTTCATTATTTACAAAAGCACTACAAGAAAAAGAAACAACTTTTTTGTGTTATTAAGTTTTGGTGCTGCGGTGAACACGGATCAGTCATAAGATCGCTATTTTTTCGTAAAAATTTTTCTTTAAAAATCGGCGCGAAAAATCTTTTTAAAATATAAAACGTGGAAATTATACGAGTTTTATTAATAATTAAAATTTTTTTTTTTTTTATTTTTATTATTAATATTATTATTATTATTATTATTTTTTTTAATCAAAATTGTGTATTTAAAAATTTCCAAAAGTGCAAGTATTTCGCGGTAAAATTCTCCTTCTTTAAAAAAAAAAGAGAAAATGTTGATAAATTTTTAATATAAAAAAAAATTAAGCGTTAAAATTAAAGAAATTTTGATAAGAGTTCAAATAATTATGTTTAAAAATTTTTTTATTATTTTATTTAATACATGTGAACTAATTTTAATAATTAAAAAATTAATCTAAAATTAGTAAATTTTATTGAAAAAATAACTATTTTTAAAAAAAATTTTTTGGTTTTGGTCAATAAAAATACATTCGGCGTAAAAAGAAAAAAAAACACGGCGTGTTGTCAACCGAAAATTAATTTATAATTTCTGAATAAATTACATTTCCGATCATCAGGTATGTGTTGCTGTTCTTTTTTTAAAGTAAACAAAATTTTTGCACAATAAAAAATGAACATTTTCTATAAATATTATTTATATTAATTAATATTAAGTAATCTGTAAAAAGAGAAGAAAAAAAAAGTTACGACCGATTTTCATTATAATTTCAAATTTTGTATCGGTTTTAATTTTAAAAAGCAACAAAAAAAAAAGAAAAATAAGCACACCTTTTCTTTTTTTAATTTGGGCCTTTTTTGAAGGTTTTTCGTTGTATTTATTTAATGACAAAAACAAATACAATAAAACATGCCAAAATCAAAATTATAACAAAAATTAGAAAATTGTTTTTAGTTATATTATTTTTTTTTAAAAAAAAAAGAAGAAGTTTTCGCCATATTTGGAATATTAGGAAATCCAAAAAGAAATGTGAAATTTCTTTATTACTGTAAAACCGATAAAAAACCATGAGGGCAGTAATGTGGGTGTCTTATAAATACAAATTCCTAATTTCAATAGATCCATATAAGTAAATGTACATAAAAATTAGTTTTAAATTATATTTGAAATAGATCAAAAAAACTTCATTCCGTTTAAATCAATAGAGTTAAATAATAAACAAAAAATTAATAAAACAATACCTTATATGATTCCATAAGTGCGTGGGGAATATGGAGGATGAAGTAAAAGTTACCAGTCAACAAATATGGTAATAATTTCCTTGGTTGCTCTTCTTGTATGTGCTCAGGCTCAATTCATGTGAAATCAACTAACTTAATTCCATGTCATTCCAAACGGATGTAATTGATCATGATTTCATATTTCATAAAAAATTGTGAGGAAAATCTTTCAAAAGCTTGACTAGAATTTGATTCTATACTATCTTTCATCTGGTTCTCATCGATATAGGCCTGATAGACTCCTGGAGCGGAAAATATCTTGGGGAGTCTTGTCTCCGGATGAAAATTTCTGAAACCACATTAGACTACCATGCTCATGCTTTTTTAATACGGAGAAATGATAGTATTTGGAGTCTATAAATGGACAGATTTATTTAAATTAAATTAATTAATAAGTATGTTAATTACTCATGTAATAGACATGAACGTTACCCAGCCAAACAAAAAATGTTTATATTTTGAACATATAATCTTGTGTGCAATGTTTAGCACGATAAATGAGAATAAAATATAGGAATTTATTAGTAGTACGCAGTACCAAATTTATACAGATTCAAAAAAAATGCAAAGTCATGAAAATCGCATTGGTTTCTTCGGTAGGGTACATAACCGAATGTGATATGTAAACCCTAGGAATTAAGAATTAAAACCGACATTACGCACTAGAATTGAAGAAGCCGTCGGGCATAGTCAAGAGCATATCCATGATATTTAAAGTGATTTCACTTGGTCACTTCTTTTCAACAACATTTCGCACAATATATTTGTTGAACAATTCAGCGCCATTTTTTTTCCCTTAATAAATTAAACTGTCAAAAATGTTGTGTGAAAAATTGCATGAAAGTGCTGCCGGTCGGATTTTTGAGCTCTTCTGAAAGTCAGTTAATTTCAAAGTTCAATCAAAAATTCAAACTTCTAAAATTCCCGTCACCCCATCTAAAGTCAGCATATAGTACCAACAAAAAATGTCGACAAATAAAATACAGTAACTCAAAGTTAAAGTTTCTAATAAAGTGAAGAAGAAATTCCATAAAGTGATACTTTTAAAGAGTTATGAAATTGTCATATTACGACCCTGACTAGAAAACAATATTTATGCAGTTACGATAATCAAAAAAAAATTTTTTTTTTCATTTAGTGTTAAATTCAATATCACCATAATTCCAATAATTATGAATTCACATTTTAAAGGTCAAAATTTCAAAATTCGATATGGCTATATGGTTTTTTCTCAATGTTACCTATTTAAATACAAAATCAAAACTTTAGAAATCAGCTTTAAAAGTAAATACTAATACCCCTAATACATAGAGAGTTCAAACCAGGTTGAAAACGTTTTCAAATGTTTCTGTTTACACATAGGTCGAGTCCAAAATTGAAAGTTCAACTACAATATAGTAACTGAAAATCAGCCTATAGCCAATGCCCTATGGTAGAAATGGAACTTGTATAGGGTGATTTTTAAAGCGTGATGAACTTTGAATTCAAAAAAATATTGCAAAAAGTTAACTTTTAATCAAAATCTTTTTTTATTCGAACACCAATTCATGACATTAATATTCACAAATGATTTTGGACATATGGCCACCGCGACTATTCTTGATGGAGCGCATTTTTCCAGTCCAAATAGTCGAGAGATGTCAGATCACACCACCTTGGAGGCCAATTTTCACACAAATTTTTCTCAAAATCACATTATCGCTAAATTGTGATTTCAATATATCGATAGCTTGTGTATGGCATGTGGCACAATTCTGTTGAAACCACATCTCGGTTAGATCAATGTCATCAATATTTCCAAATAACTATTTATTGATCATGGTCCGGTAACGATATGATTAGCCATAACACGAGCTCCTGCCTCATTTTTAAAGGAATAAAGACCGATGATGCCATCAGCATGTAAACCGCTTTTTTGGATTTAATGGGATCTCTACAGAATCTCTAGTTTTGCCTCACTCTAGACATGAAAATTTTGCTTATTAACATACCCATTAAGCCAAAAATGAGTCTCGACGCTGAACACAATTTTGCAATTAAATAATGGGACCGATTTTCAAAGTAAATTTGAATAATTCTTGATCATTCCTAAAGAGTGAGTTTATTCATGATTATTTGTCAGACTACACTGAACATAAATATCAAAAAGACCTGTAAGAATGACTGTTCAGATTGACAGTTATACCAATCGGAAGTTCTATAACGCTGCAAAAAACATCCTATGGTTAAGAAATCTATACTTCAATGAGAAAAAGGAACCAAAACTACTAATATTATATTTCAAGGTTTTTTCTATATAACTTTATTTCGCCTTTTTCAAATTTAATCTACTTCACAGGTAGGTTGGGGGGCATAGCAGCATAAATATCTTCAGCAAATTTTAATTAAATCGGTACATTAGTTAAAATATATCGAAAAGCTTTATAAACAGACTCTTTTTATCCTACGATTATTTCTTTCTCCACTATCGTTGGATCAAGTTTACTCATCTTTAACGTATTATCTCCTATTTATGCAATCAATGTATGTAAATAATTTTAACAAAATTGCTCCACGACATTTCACATTAAATCCGGAAAACCATTTTAAAAAAACAACAGATCTTTCTGATCACCCTCGTCTTTGCTTTATAACTTCGCTTCCCCTTGACCGATTTTCTTGAAATGTAGTACTAAACTAAGTTAAGGAAGAAACAACTCACATTAAAAATGTTATCATAATCACGTGTTTTTGAGTTATTTGTATACGGTCGGACGAACGGACGGAAATTGATATAACTTTTCTTTCTATTTCTTTTCTTTTTTTTTCTGTACGCAACCATACCCTTGAAATCTTTCTACGATGATTATTTCTATGTGTTGCAAATGTGGTGACAAAACTAATATACCCTTTGGTAGTACCAAAAAAGCATACAATAATGAGAGTTTCCAATTTGGGCACGTCTGCAAGTGTCACATTATTAATAGTATTTGTTAAAATGACTATGTGTGATATAAAATTTCATATATTTACAGACTTTTTTACAAATACTATTAAAAACAAAGCGCGCTTTGCAGCGCTGCAAACGTCTCATTAATTTATATAGAAATGATTACATGTGGTAGTACTTACCACAAAAATGTAAATATATTAATTAGCCAATTAATATTTAGAATTAAACGAAAACAGTTTAACTCCTGTAAAATGGTATTTTTAGAGTAGTTAAAAAAAACCTTTAATCATGCCACTTTTTCTATTATTAATTCTTCCCGGTAGAAACCGGACTCGAGATATCAAAAATTTCTTAGAAAAATGCATTACGGTAATGTAATAAAAGTTTTTTCTAAAAATTACTCAAAAAAATATCATTAAGAATATTTCTAATATTTCTGTCATAAAACAATATAAATTTTAAACCAAATTTATTTTTAAATGAAATACACTAAATTGTATACATTCTATTGCTGTATTGGCGCCAAATTAATTTTTCCTAAAAAAAACCCTAAAAACCTATTGCAATTGCATGCATACATTCGTATATATTCTTATGCATTCAGTTCATTTAAACCATTTTTAATTTATATAGGTATGTCAAAAATAACTCTGGAAAAAAGTCTTTCTCAAAAAAGTCCACGTTTATGACTGTCCGACTGAAAAAAAAGTCTTGTTGTTAGACTCTCCAAAAAGAGTCTAATGGAGTTGCCTTGTTGATAAAGAAATTTTATGTCTCGGAAACGGAAATAACCAGTTGAGGCCTACGAAAACTTGCAGAAAATAGTTTTCAAAGTTTAAAAAATCGCATCCATACTGAAAATATGGAAATGAAATGCAAATTGTAGCATTTGATTTTTGTTTTTTTTTTTCTAAAAACCTGAAATTAAATCCATTTTACTAAATATTATTCAATAAATAAATTTCATTGGATAGAATCTTTATTTATCAAAATGTAAAACGATTTTTTTTTCAATCATAAATCCTTTTTTTAAAACGGGTTGTTTTTATTTGTTATTGAAAATTAGTCGATTAAAACTTTTTGGCATATGAAATTGGAGTTCTAACAATCCAAAAAACAAGATTATAATTTTAAAAATTATCAAATAAAAATATTTCTATCTCTTTTTTTTTATCTTCATGTTTTTATTTGAAAAGTGTCCGAATAAGTTCTTTTAAATATCGTAAATAATAAAATTCAATCAAAATACGAAAAATACATTTAAAAAGAAATATTAAAACTAGTTTCAATAAAAGGCTATTTTAACCTAATTAGAAATTAATTCCTAATAGCTCGAACTTCAGTTGGTGCAAGAAAAGTGTAGTTCTTATAACTCATACCCGCCAAATTTTCAATATTTTAAAACTGAAATATTTTGCTTATTATGACTAAGATTTAAGTTGGGGCAACTGAGTTGCATCGAATATATTAGTTAGGAACCCTGATATACTTAAATTTTCTAAAAACAGTTTCGATAATAGATATTTTTAGGAAGAGAGCAACGATTTTTTAATCAATTTTGCAGTACCTGATTTCTTAGTAGAAAGTAGAAGTAGAAGTCGAATACTAAAATGGAAATATTTTTTTGTTCATCTAAGATTCAAAATTTAAAGTTCTAAAGTTACTTTTTGTTGCTACGTATTTCTCTTATAATTATTGACTTTACAAACCTATTTATCCGATTTTTGATATTCTAATTAGATGATTTTCGCGTCGTTCTGCGCAAAGCTTAACTTTCTACAGATACAGAACTACTTATGGAAACATGCCAGATAGCTTTTTAATCTGAACTTATTTCTTTGTGAGATTAGCTGAAAATTTTCATCAAACTAGGTCATATCTGCAGTAAATGCTTATTTTGTAGAGGTTGACGAATCGATTTGTAAAAGGGCACTTTGCCCGTATTGTCATCCATTTTTAACCAATTAAGCAATTGTTTCTTTTCTACGGGCCACGTACTTTTCAATCTGTCCTCGTACTTTTCTTACCATCTTACTGATTGATCTTTTTATGTCAGTGGATCAATTTTATGACTGTCCGATTTAAAACGGTCAAAAAGATTGATATTTTTTTTGTGAAAATTGGCACCCTTAGTTGGAAGAACTGAAATATTTTTCTGGGTGCATTATGCATTTAGATAATCAGTAACGGTAGAAACCTCAAAAATTTTATTTTTCCATTTTTTTATCATTGCTTATGTTAAGTCCAAGCAATTTATCATTTACTCTCTGCTCCAATTGAACTTTAAAGTTCTGGAATAGTATGCCATAAACTTAGTTCTATTAAGGTACTTTTTTATATTGTTTTTTTTGTTTCAAAATGTTGCACTAAGGACATTTATAATTCGGGAAGGCCAGGATTAGTTAAAAGGTGAAAATATCATAGTTAACCCTGATTTGGGGTTATAATAAATTGGAAGTTATTGTATTTAAGCAATAAACCGATAAGAGATCAAGAAACTCCGAAAATCGGCAACATCCGCAATTTTATTAAAATTTTAATTTTATATTGTGAATTTTATAATTTTGTTTAGTAGTGTTTTTTTTTGCAATTCATGCACATAAGAAAAAAAGTGCTTGAAAGTGAAAATAAACTCCGGATACAATGAAATTGAATATAACTTGAATCTGAATGTGAAAAATTGAAATACGCTAAATCAACAGAATTTATTATCGAAAATGTGAAAATATATTTTTGCCATTTTTATTAAAACCCCACACAATGAAAAATATTTTCATTTTCGTTAATAATTAATTTCGTTGATGTTGCGTATTTGAATTTTTCGTATTCCGATTTGATTATTCAATTTCATTGTCTCCGGAGTTAATTTCTACTTTAAAGCGGTTTTTATGCCCTATGGTAGGTACTACCAAAGGGTATATTAGTTTTGTCACTAAGTCTGTAACACATAGAAATAATCATCGTAGAAAAATTTCAAGGGTATGGTTGTGTAGGGAATCAAAAGTTATATCGATTTATACATGTCCGTCCGTCCGTCCGTCCGTCCGTAGACAAGATAACTCAAAAATGCATTATCTGATTTTGATGAAATTTAGAATATAAGTTACTTGTTCCTTAACTGGGTTTGGTATTCCATTTCAGCAAAATCGACCGAGGGGAAGGGAAGTTATTAAGCAGAAACCAGGGTGACCAGAAAGTTTACTCGGTTTTTTATATGGTTTTTCGGATTTAATTCGAAAATTTGTAAATCAATTTTGTTTAAATTAATTATGTTGGTTAAACACGTAAATAAACGATACTATGTTAAATTTGAGCAAAATCGGTCAAAGGATAGTGAAGAAAGAAATAATTCCAAGAGAAAATAAGTCTGTCCACGAAGTTTTTTTGATGTACTTTAAAAACTAATGCACCGATTTGGATAAAATTTGCAGATTAGATTTATGCTAGTAGAGTCTCAGTTACCTACAAATTAGAGAAAATTTTGTTGAGGAGAAACAAAGTTATAAAGAAAAAACCTTGAAATATTGTTAGTTTTGACTGTTTTTGTGTTGCATTTCTACCATAGTGCATCAAAAAATCGGCTATAGGCCGATTTTAACTTGCTATATGTTTATTTTTCTCATACGCATGAACTGCAAAAAGCAACTAAACAAAATCGCAAAATCCATAAAATAAAATTTAAACCTTAACCAAAAATGCGGATGTGCCGAATTTCGTAGTTTTTTGATCTTTTATCGGTCAAGAACATGAAATCGAAAGGCTCGTTGTATTTCTGAAATAAATTTCACTGTAATCAAATGCAATGATGATAATTTTCCCAGACCCCACGTCAATATAAAAACTTATTGAAAAATACGTTTCCCTAGTGTGGTGTTTTGTATGTAGTTAAATTTACTGAAATTCTGCGATCCATATTTAAATTTCTTGCAAGGTAAAAATATTAATCGTATGCTGGTCAAGACCAAAAGAAAAAAAAACGTGACTACAGCATGACTTTCTCTATATTCGGATATGATAAAAGTTAAACAAGTAAAAAATATCTATGGATTGTAGGAGGAAATCTAAATTTTTATTCAGAACCGTTTGCGTTTTATGCGTTTGCGTATGATAACATAATAACATACCGGGTCCGGTAATTGAAGTGTCAAAGTGTAAAAACGCTGTAATTTTTTTGTTTATTGGTCGGTTTTATTAAAATTTATGGAAATGATAGTTTTTAATACATAGTTAATTTTACAATTATTCGAATGATATGTAACCGCCTTTAGCCTTAACCACTAACATTAATCTCTTTTTAAACGATGCACACGATGCCCGCACGATGTCTTGGCATAAACATTTCTATTCACGAGTCAAATCTTTTTCTAAAGTGGCCAAAGTTGTGAGTTTTTTTTTGCAAGCCGTTGGTTGTAAAATTCCCCAAATGGAATAATCTAACGTATTCAGATCTGTTGAATACGATGAATTTCGATGTTTAACTTTCCAATCAAATGAAGCGTAACAATTGAATTTCGTTTAAGGTCTATTGTACAAAAATAAGAAAGCGTCTTTTTACCAACAAATAATTTTTACTACTGACAGACAATATGCCAAGTATTGCAAGATATGTGGCTTACATTTGGACACTTCAATTGTCGGACACGGTAGTTATAAATTTTATGTTTTTTATGTTATTTTATGTCATTTATATTATTTTATGCTATTTACTTGTTCTTAGTCCATATTAATAACTTGAAAATGTATATTCAATTTTTGTGCAATATAGAATTACATTAATTTGCGCGGGTTGAGAAGTAGA
Source organism: Xylophagus ater (assembly GCA_963422695.1). Classification (NCBI taxonomy): domain Eukaryota; kingdom Metazoa; phylum Arthropoda; class Insecta; order Diptera; family Xylophagidae; genus Xylophagus; species Xylophagus ater. The sequence goes on along the minus strand of OY730485.1, from coordinate 27,495,459 downwards.
AATTTTAAATAAAATAGGTTACTACTAATACAAATTTTATATAACAAGTCAATTGAAAAGTCCCCGGCCTACCATAGTAAAACACATTTTTTTGGCAAAATTCGTTTTTTTTATTACACTGATTAAAGCGACTCTCCAACTTTTCGATACCATTTTTGTCCTTTGCTTCAAAATAGGCCTCAGTTTCGGCGATCACCTCTTCATTCGACGAAAATTTCTTCCCAGCAAGCATTCTTTTGAGATCTGAGAACAGGGGGCCAGATCTGGAGAATACGGTGGATGCGGAAGCAATTCGAAGCCCAATTCATGGATTTTTGCCATCGTTTTCACTGAATTGTGACACGGTGCATTGTCTTGGTGAAAAATGACTTTTTCTTCTTTAAACCAGGTCTTTTCTCACGAATTTTTACATCCAATTAGTACAAAAGGTTTTAGTAATAATCTGAGTTTATTGTTTTATCAGTTTGGAGGTAATCCACCAACAAAATTCCTTTTGCATCCCAAAAAACTGATGCCATAATATTCTTCACTGATCTTTGGGCCTTAACCTGTTTTGGAGCCGAATTATCGGTTTTTTTATTTTGCTTTCGACTCAGGATCATAGTGATAGATCCAAGTCTCATCCATAGTGATGAATCCGCGCACAAAATCCACTTTATCCTTTCGAAAATGCTCCAAATGTTCTTGAGAAAGTCGCATTTGCATGTGTTTTTGTTCCATTTTTCGGAAATGCGGCAGCCACTTTGCACAGAGCTTTTTGAAACCTAAAACTTCAGCTAAGATGTGATGTAGTGGTCTATATGAGATGCCTAGGGTGTCAGCTACCTTATCCACACCCACTCGTCTGTCTTCCGAAACCATATCCTGTATATTTTGTATCTTTTCTGTTGTTGGTACACTTCTTGGATGTTCTTGACATGGATCGTCTTCAAGGCTTGTACGACCAGATTTAAAAAGGCACCCCATTTTCCAACAGTGGATTTCGAAGGTGAAGAGTCCGGATAATAATTATCAAGCCAAGTTTTCGTTTCAACGGTATTTTTTTTGGCCATAAAGCAATGTTTAATCAACGCGCGAAATTCCTTTTTATCCATTTTCTTCACAATAACAAAAGTTGCTTCACTCAAAATGCTATAATTCACAAACTAATGATCCGACAGCTGTCAAATTTATACACGCGTCTTTTGAAGGTTAGGGCTAACTAAAAATCATATGGATTTAATTCTAGTGGCGCCATCTATGTGTCACGCCGGGGACTTGTCAATTGGGCTGTTATAAAAAGTGAAAGACCTTTAGGGTGTTCTAATATTATTGAGAGTAAATATCTGACAGCACAAAAGCGATTCAAACCATTTTAAATCCCCTACATGGAAGTATTACTGTACGCTGAACTTGGTCAGGGCTATGGTTGCCTTGCCTTGGGTTTGAATTTATTATACACACTAAAGTTGTTCTCTAAAAACAGTCATATAGATGTGATTTAAAATTTCATTTACTTACTTCCATTCCATGCAGAACTTTCTTTACATATGTGTATGTAGAAAGTAAAAACTTATCAAGTTGCTGAAAAATTGTAAATTGATTTGATAAAAGTGAAACGATTGCACTGTCGTAGGCATTTTTCACATTAACAAGATCGCTGTCGCAATTAGCTACGAATTAATTTATAATTGCCAAATTAATTTGATTCTGATGATGGTGTCATTTAATATGATATCACTAAAATGCCTATTAGCGTTTTTCTAATTTGTCGAAAAAAGTCACTGAAGCTCTTCGGTTATAGAGTATACCCTAATTACGTTGTATATGAAAATACAATCTATTTATTCCCATTTAATTATGGTTAAGTTTTTTTTAAACATTAAATATGTTTTGTAGTTGATTTTTATACCTTTTCTTAGATACTAATAAAAAGTATATTACGATAGTTTTCTCACTACATTTATAAGGCACAGAAATAATCGTCGGAGAAAAATGTCGAGGCACTAGATGTGTAGAAAATCAAATGCTATATCGTTTTATGGATGTCCATCCGTCCGTCTACATCTGCACGATATTGAAAATTGGAATATGTGTTGACCAATCCTTAACTTTATTTGGTATTGCAATTTCAGCAGATGTAAGGATAATTTTTATGGACTCGATTTTTAAGAATTTTTTTCATATTATTTTTAATTATTCTTTAGAGTTTGTTAATTAATTTTTTATTTATTTTTTTAAATAATTTGTACGACTTTGTATCCATTTACCAGGTATTTAGCCATAGAAAGCTCTGCAGAAAGCTGATTTTGATGCTGATTTCAGAAAAAATTTACTGCTTCAATCTATTATATGGGCCAAGTAAAATGGAAAGACAGACATATTTAATATAATTTTTCATCATAATCTTCTCGAACATAAATACATTTTTCAGATTAATCAATTTATTTGTCCAAACTTTCGTAAATTAGTTTTCCGATTTTCCTTCAAATTTTCTGCCTGCTCATTATACCATGCTTCCCCCGAAGATCCTTTTTTTATTTTGCAATAGGAAATACTGGCTAAGCCCTAAGCCAACCACCTATATAGCAATCTTAGTTCTGTGTGTTAAAAATAGAGTAATAGCCCACGTTTTGGTAATGACGTTTATTGCCCTGTCATTGCGGTCATCATCTTCGAATGGCTTCACGTTGTTTAAGTAAACGAAAACACTTACAAATTATTGCTTTACACGGACAACTATCAACATAAACTGCTTGCATTCCACTTATCTTTTCCACTCTTTTCCCTTACTTCGTGAAAAATTTAATTACCATACGAAAATCAATGGGTACATCCAACAGTCCTAAACGCTTAAATCTAGTAATACGGCTGGATGCAATTTTGACTAATATTGAAATCCTATCCAAAAAATTGCTTGCTAACTTAAAAGCGTTTAATAAAAACATATTTTAAAAGTTATTAAAAAAAACTAATTTGGCATTTAGCACGGATAACTACCTTACACTTAATTCAACCAAACGTATCCAGGACTTAAACAAATTCTAACTGCTTAGACTGGGTGCACCAAATATTTGGCATTTTTCTAGGCATTCTATAAAATACCGAATGATACACACTGCCGCTAACATATACAGGGTGATTCAACTTCAGTTTCTGAACTTCAAAACAAATTAAAACACACAAATTTAACGCAATTTGCTATACTTATTTCATTTTATTAATCACAAATGTTATGTATTTCATTAATTATGAAAGATAATATCAATAAAATGGCCGCCTCTGGACCTTCTGCAACAGCCGATCCTTTCGAGGCAATTTTCGATGACTTTTTTCTAAATTTCGGGCGGTATCCCGGCTTTGACTTGGCGGATGTTGTTTTTAGGTGCTCCAACGTTTCGGGTTTATTGACGTAGATACGACTTTTAACGTAACCCCACAAAAAGAAATCCAACGCATGATCTTGACGGCCAGTTGACGCCACCAAAACATGAAATAATGCTTCCTCGGAACCTTTCACGGAAAACATCTAACGTTGCATCCACTGTGTGGCAAGCTTCGCCATCTTGTTGAAACCACATATCTTCCACATCAATATCTTCGATTTTGTGGCAGAAATAACCGGTTATCATGCGCCTATATCGCTCACCATGGACTGCTACTGTCTGACCCTGATCATTTACAAAAAGTAAGGCCCAATGATGCCGCCTGTCCACAATGCGCACTGAACAGTCACTTTTTGGCCAATGGTGTCTCGTGAATATCATGAGGATTTTCATCTACCCATATGTAGCAATTTTGCTTATCAATACACCCAGAGAGGTGGAAATATGCCTCATCAGAGAAGAGGATTTTCTTTGAAAAATCAGAATCAACTTTTACAACAATTTCAACGCGTCGAGCGGTGGTTAAGCGATCTATTTCGTAAATATGTTGTTGAAAACTGACATTTGTCACTATGACAATAAGTGCTTGTCGACAGCTGCTTGGTATACCATACAGTGCTGCCAACATACAAAACCCAAATGGGATCACCCTACGTATGACTTCAAAATAAATACAGGAACCTCAAATATTTCTATTTTGTCTGCATATATATTTATGGCATACGTAATATGAATTCATTATTTTTCGGAAAGACACTAAATCGACTAAATATATCATATTCAAATTAAGCGGAAGCGGATATAAAATCCGCCAATAAGTCTCGATAGTAAGTTCTTCCTAAAAGTTTTTGAATCGGAAGCAGTATGTTATCACACACATTTCAATAGAGGCAAAACTTGTTTTGTTTTGTATTTTTATATTTATTTTTGATATGGTTCAAAGATGAAGACTAAAACCTTCACATGAATTCCTAAATTTCAAGGTTTTTATTAGTTCGCGTATTTTACTACTTTATTGCCTTCAGAATTTGAGACTTTTGCTTCTATTTGTTTTTTTTGCTAATTAGAAATAATATTTAATTTCGGATTAAATAAATACTTTATAAAAACTGCAGCAAAACAAAACAAAAAAATCTTTCAATATTTTAGTGTTTTTTTTTGAATTTTGGTAAAAAATTTTTGAATTTATAACCTTAACGATTGCCTAAAGATCTGTTTAAAAAAGCCCTTGATAATCTCAGTTGTTATCAACTTTTTTCGATGATCATCGGACGGGGAAATTTGTGAAAAAATATATATTTAAATAAATTATAGATATTCGTGTTTTAATAAAAGTTTTTTTCTGGGGGGAAAATCCATTTTAGTTGATTCCTTTATTAGTCTTAATCGTAGTTTTCAACATTTTTAATTCAGTTTAGTTTTAAGTGTAAGAACGTGAAGTATTTATTTAACGATCGGATATGTTAGATTATTTATCGTCATTTTTATATCGTCAGGTATTTTTTTTAAAAACAAATTAATGGCGACTTTTTTCTTTTATCTATTTTAATTGTGAAATTAAAAGAAAAAAATATTATGCAAAAATTTAATAAGAAAAAAAAAACGGAATAAATTTATATGAAAATATTTTTAATAGTGCAAATATAATTAAAAAAAAAAAAATAATTGAAATTTTCAAATATTAAAATACGTGGTAAAATGTATTTTAATTGAAATTGTATTATTATTATAATTTACATGATTTGAATTCAATTATTTTAAGTGAAATTTTTATTATTAATCTAAATAATAACAATTTTATTTTATTTTATAAAATTTTAAATATTTTAAAATCAAACCTTAGTACGAGTAGTTTGTTTTGTTGATATACTAGTTTCTTCAAATTTATCGGGCTTAAAAGTTTATAATTTTAAGCTAGCCATCTATACTCCTGTGATCAGTTTTATGCTTCTTTCAAATATCTCTAGTCCCGAAATAATCCTTTAAAATAATATACTTCTGAAAAACTCCTTTAAATTGGGAAATTTAAAATCAAAAGACATTGAATAGTCTCTAAAAGCTAGTGATCATTTGTCTGCCTAGCTTTACGTATGTTCAAGGCTTAGAGTAAATATATCTAAAAAAAACATGATAAATACGATAAAAATGAATATAAAAATAAGTAAATATCTTGGAAATTTAATTCACTATAAAAAGTATAAATCAATTTGTAAGATTCCCACTTACAGCTATACTATATATCAAATAAAAAGTTTTGGAGAGTTGTGCACTGCATGCCTGTACTATTGCCAATAACAATATCTTATTGTTCAGAATTGAGTTTTCTATAAAAATGTATGAACTTATAAATGAGCTACTCATGACATTTAAAGGAAATCCTACTGGTAGATTTTCAACGTTTTCACAGTCCCCTGAGAGTTTTTAGACTGGAATTTTGTTCTTCCTTTGTATTAATTTTCACTTTGTACTTAATAATCATATAAAAATAGATCAAAGTTTCGGTTTTCATAAAATAAGTTGATATTTATACTTTTTTTTATATGTTTAGATTGCTTCCCTGACCCTTTTTGAACGACCTATCGTTCTGCCAATTATACAGAACAACATCTAATTTTTTTGGAATTAACCATAAGAAAATACAGGTTTAATATTATGAGTTAATTTTCCAAATTTTTGTGACTACTTTGAAGGTTAACTGCCCCTAAATTTAACGTGATACGTCAGGGTTTATTTCACTTTCGTAATTAAAAACCCTAAGAAAATGTCTAAAAAAATATGAAATTTTGTTTATAAAATAAAATTAAACACTTACTCACCGACTAGAAGGTCTAATCGCTGGAATTATTCATATTTTAGGCCAATGTATTCCTTAAATACAAAAAAGGAAATGGCTACCTCAATAATTTCTACGTATGCGTAAATATTGTTTAGTAGTTATAAGCTAAATATTTATATTACGTCTGCGTATTAAAGCTAAACCTTTTTTTATTTAAAAATTATTTAAAATAATTGTAAACTTAGCCATTCTAACTTGCGGACTGCATCATGAAAATTGTACCACCAATTTGTATGCGACTTTTGCTTTTTGCATCAGCCAGCTTTTGCCTTAGTTCTTTTGTAATCATTCGCAAGAAGAAATGCGAACCACCTTTTTTAAAAAAATAAAATAATTAATATTTCACAAAATAATAAGCTATTTTCAAAATAGTTCTGCCACAACATTTTCGGAACTTTTCTTGCATTCTCCTACTTGTCTTATTTATAACAGATTAACAAAAAAATGACGCCAAAGACAAAATAAAAAATTTCTTTGGAACAAAAAGTTGGACCATCCAATAATATTTATGCTTTCTATAAATATATAACTAATCTCTTTATTTACAATTTACGATTTTTATAGGTGCCGGATTACACGCAGTAGGAAGTTTTGGGTAGAAAACTACCAAACCGATTAGACGAGGAATGCTTATACCACAGTCTTTTATACAAGCTACACAAGGAGTGTATTAGTGTGTGTGAGCACAGCATCACTCGACTTAAACCGTCAAACTGTTAAGATCTACTATTTTACTATTTACTATGTACTTTTAGATTATGATTACCTGTTGACGGTTAGTAAGCGAATGGCGCGCTTGAATTTTCAATTTTTTTCCAAACCGACACAAACAGTAACTCTTGTTTGTGTGCGTATAAAACTCCGTTGCGCCAACATTTCGAGAGGTAGATCTTCTGCCTCACCGCCAACCCACCGATATCTATGTCTGCGGTAGAATTCTACCCAAAAAACACCGCGTGTAATCCAGCACTAGGATAGCAAGAATAATGACCACGACATTAAATTGGACGCTTGCATATCTGAAAAGTACTACAATTATTATACTTAATGATCAGCCCTATTCAGGCATTTTCAGTGTTATGTTATGCTAGTGTCCTCTTATTTCTAAAATGATTAATAAACTTTTCCACATTTTGTAACAGATTTATATTCCTAGTACTATAAGAACGAAAATCAACGTTTTAAACAGAAATTTGTTACAAATAAAAACAATTCACAATCCAAAATTAGAATACTTCAAGTTCTGAATTTATTAATAATAAATTAATATTACTATTAATATAGAATAGAAATATATAAAAATTTCGTTTTTATTTGAATTTCAAAAATGGCAAACAAAAATGTTTCTCTTTTTTTTAATCATTAAGCGTTTCAAATTTGCATAAGGTTTATAAGTTAGTAAAACCTATCCTAATTAGTCTTCGATTTACCAAACTCAATATATACCTCGTTAATTTTATGGTCCACATAATCGTCAAACTGAACAAGCTATTCGTTGAATTGTGAAAGTTTAAAAACAATTATTAACAATTATAAAACATAGAAATATCCATAGTGAAGCCAATATTGCCACTGTAAATGCCGTATGGTCCAAATTTATCGATTCCCCGACGTTTGTAACATTTGGGCTTATCATATTGAACAACATGTCATATTTTGCGTAAAAATCTTAGCCAAAACCCTCAAAGGTCCAGAGAGTGCAAGAATTAAAACCCAATTATCATTTATTGCGTCGTAAGTCTGTTAATTGAATTCTTGGACAACAAAACATTTTATCGGGAAATTTTTTAAATGGTATCGTCAATAAGCAAAATTGCCATATTTGTAGTGTGTCCATGAGTCCATTGCACCCTCAGATAGTAACACTTAATCATCCGATTTATGCTAGTAGCGTCATCGGTTCTTATCTCTTTCAAAATGAAGGACATTACACTCAATGCAGCACGTTACAGATCAAAATTTGGATAACATTGATCTCGATGAAATGTGGTTTCAACAAGATCGAACCTCGTGCTATGCTGCTACTAAGACGATCGCTGAATCGGTTTGATTCAAGGTACACTTTTGTGAAAATGCACATACAAAATGTCTTCACTCAAAATCGTGCATTTATCTGGATGTAACGGTAGCTCTTGGTACTCTTCGGGTTCGGGTTATTCATCAGCCCAAATACGGCAATTTTGCTTATTGACATACCCGTTTAACCAAGAATGGGCCTCATCGCTAAACGAAATTCTTCGATAAAATAGTGGATCATCATCAAACTGTTCCAGAGCCCATTCATTGAAAACACAACTCGAATTAAGGTCTTGAGGCTGAAATGGTATTCACTACTGAGTCTAACTGCAATGACAGCTTCCCACTATTAACGCGTGATGTGTAAAAAAATCCCGATTGAAAAAACTACCTCACGATGAATCACCCGTTATAAAATATATTTTTGTTCGCGGTTTTAGTATGTAGAAAGAAAATGATTGTTTCTATTGTTTTAAAATATGTAAAGTGAGTTGCAAATATTTTCGGATTGGGCAAAATAATTATGTTTGATGACTTTAGAATACAATAAGTAAGTTTGTAAGTTCTAAAAAGTATTATAAATAAAATCGATTTAAAACATTTTACGTAAAACGAATTTCAATTAATACATATTTCAAAATTATATTAAATCACAAAATATTAAATGGAAAATATATTTTACCAGAAGCACAGGTTTTCTGCCATCCCTGAAAAAAAGCTCAAAATAAAACCTTCAACCTCAACCTTCATTAAGTACTAATAATAAGTATAAAGTGGATTTATAGTCTGAAAGATTAGCTTTTCTGCAGGGAAATTTGCACTAATTAGTTCATGCAATTTTGCGAGTCCTACAACTTTACTTATTCAATGCAGAAAAACTATTGTTACGAAGTATTCCAAGTTAATGAATCTCAGCTGTTAAATAAAAGCAAAAACCTTGTGTGATACCAGTTTCTAGATATAAACATGATTCTCAAATTTTTTCTATTTTTAAAAATTATTCGAATAAATAAGTTGTTTTGTTTTATTTATGTTCTACCAAACAACATATAAGTATGAGCTGGTAGCAGGATAGAATGAAACACCATTTTAGTTTAAAAAATCTATCTATTATAATAAAAAAGTTTTTTCTGCACATCATTTATAAATTTTGTAGTAGAATAGCTTAATAAATAATTTATAACTAAAAAAAATTTCGGCACCGACGGGAATTCGATCTCACGCAGTTGGTCTTACTAAGCGAATCTTTTGCTAATCATGCCATCGACTTCAATTCTTAAAGTAAGTCAGATTCGTTAGTATCAAATCAGAACTGAATAAATAATTTTATAGCTGAAAAAAAAATTATGCGCCATCGACGGGGTTTGAACTCACACGACTTACGCACAGTAGTTTTACTAAATCCTGCGCTTACCAGCCGCGCCACCGAGATAAATGCTTCAGTCAATTCAGATTCGTTAATATCAAATCAGAACTGAATAAATAATCTATCTATTATCACATGTTATCATTTCTATTCACACATCGTCAACTGTACGTCGCTCTATCAAGATGTAGAAGCAGAGGAGGTATAAAAATAGAGTGCAAGCTAGAACAAAAGGTCATAAAAAACATTGTATTTGAAGAAGCCGTGAAATAAATCACAAAAGCAGTTATATATTTTTTTTGCTTCTTACTCTATTATGCTTCATTTTTTACCATTACATTACACGAAAACTAAAATGTACTCGAAGTCCACTCCGGGACCCGGGGTTGGCGAGCGTAGCGAGCAGGGGCGGAGCCTCCTAGTAATTTAAAAAAAAAATTTTATTAAAAAATTTAAATAGTAAAAATTAAAGTAACAATTAATTTTAAATTATAGTATAGACTTTAAGCGAAATGAAATTTTAATATCTCTCCAAAATTGTGCATTAAAATCCAATGAAATAGTAGTAAAGAGAAAATTTTCAAATAAAAAACACTCCAATTTTGTTTTAACGTGGGAGTCTGAGATAAATCAAAAAATGAATGGAGTCCGCTATAAATATTATAAAGAAAGGTCATTTTTCCGCTTGAAATTAAATGAACAAACCATTTATTTGAAATGAAAAAAATGTGGAAACTTTGATCATGTCATCTATTTTTTGCATACCGCTTTAAAGAAATCATAAACGGTATTTTTCCAAGAATTAGATTTTAGATTTATTTTATTGAGACTTAGAAATAATATAACATATAGTACAATTTATTTTAAAATTTCAAATTACTAACTAGTAGTTGACTTTAGCGCCTAACTTAAACTAATCGCTTCAAGAGAAAACCAAAAAAAAATTCATAAAAATTCAAACATTCAATTTCATTAAACAAAAATCTCATGTAAAAGTGCTTGCTCCCGGCACTATAAAAGTATTTTTCCAAGGAAGGTATATAGAATAATATATGGTAATATCTTCCGAGATTTATTTTTGATATCTACTTCCCATCTACATCACTTGGAGGCCAAATATATGTTGTGTACTATTGATACGTACAGAATTGAAAGAAAATTTTTGGAATTATTAAATATATCAAATAAATTATAACATCACATTTAAGTATTTTCAATTGGTTGTCCTTTTTATTTTCGCTGCCCATTTTTTAACGTCGAAGCTGCTGGAAAAGGATATTTCTTTTTTAAAAGAAGTCTATATTCTTTTGCATATTCGTACACCTAATTCTGTTTTTACATGGTAAATACGTTCCAGAAAAAACCGTGTAAAAAAAGACATGAAGTACATAGAAAAAGAGGGGATTAGTTCCATATCCTTCAACCCCGTAAAAAATAGTTAAAATAAATGATTCATACAAAAAAAACTACTATGAGAGTCTTTATAAAAGCCAGATTAAAATTTTTATGTGCATTAATGCACATTTTATTTCTTAAAAACAAAAGGCAATTCAAATCTAGAATTTTAGAAAAACAGCAACTTCATTTCTATTTCTAATTTTGCTGTTGCTGTTGCAAGTTGACAACATGATCATGCTTATAATACAGTGCATGAACCTTGAAAATATGAATTATCGTTTTTTTGGGGTTTTTTGGTTTTTTGGTTTTTTTGGTTTTTGGTTTTTTGGCTTTTTGGTTTTGTTTGATGAATAAAATATAATTTCTTTGTTAAATTATAATTTTTTATTGCATGTTTTTTATTTATTAAAATAGAAGATGGTGTAATTTATCTAAAAACGATAATTAATGAGCATTAGTTCAGTTTAATTTCGAAGATTTCTTAGAACAAAAATACATTACGGTAATGTAATAAAATGTCCTTAAGAATATTTCAAATATTTTTGTCATAAAACGAAATGAATTTTAATCAAAATTTTTCTTTAAAATTTCAATCAAATAGCTTTTTTTAATCGTACTAAATCGAATGAAATCGTGTAAAAACGGAATCAATTTTTTTTTCTAGACCGTGTTAAATCAAAACCGTGTAAAAAAAAGACCACGTAAAAACAGAATTAGGTGTATAGTGTTCACTGAGAGACGTACATAATTTTTCCAGAAAGCGATGGCACGCAATTAGGGCCTGCAAAGTTACCGAGTTTCGGCTTTATCGGTAAACGGTAAATAATTTGAGTAAAAACCGGTTTACCGGTAAATTAATGATAAATCGCTTTTTAAATAAAAAAAAATCATGTATAGCATATTAGTGGTGGCGGGAGGAAAAGGAACCTACGAAGAAATAACTAACAATAATTTTATAATATTTATTAAGGCATGGTTCGAAAAATGAAACATGTTCTGTTTGCAACATGTTTCATTTTTTCACTGTTCAAACAGGAATGAAATAATTCTTTCATTTAAGAGCAAGGAAGCGAAATAAATTTGAGAAAAATAGATTAGACGCGACCTTCAAATATCTTTAATGAAAATGACAGAAACAAAAAATTCCGCACAAAATAACAAAAGAAAATTACAATTTTTCATTAATAATCTTATGATTTTGGACTAAAGAAAGAATGAAACAAATAAAGCAATCGAAATTTTTTTAACTCTATATTTGTAAACAAAAACCACGCGTTTCTTTATCCTTTTACGCGCCAAAGCGAGTAGAAAATATTTTTTTTATGCATATTAGAAATATTTTAAGCGTTAGTTTCTGTATGAATAGTGATTCTTATTTTTTATATAAATGTTCGAATTATTTATTAAAGCTAAATCTATTTTTATCTTTGTTGCACTAACATAATGTAATCTGAAAAAAATGATAGATAGCTAATGAGAATGGGATTTGAGTCATATGAATTTTTAAGCGAATATTTACTCTATTGTATTTATATCACGTTTTTCTTTGTCTTTCATATAATAATTTACTTCTCTTTGTAAGCTGTAGTTTTTAGTTAAATTCTGGGCATTTACATAGGAACGAATTGTTTAAGCAATTGTTCAAGTAACTTTTGTTTGCTTACATCGAAAATGAATTATTTTTACCATGCCCTAATATTTATTGTGTATGGGAAATCATAAAATTTTAATTCATTTATTCAATAATAAAACAGAAATACATTAAGTTAATAAAACAAAAAGAAAACACTTATTTTGTTTTGAACATGCAATAAATCTTTCGGGCATTGAAATATGCTCTTAACATATAGATTGCATCTAAAGTGGGATCATTCAGACTTGCTCTTATTTTAGTGCATATTGCACCCGCAGCTGAAAAATTCGCTTAGATTCGACGCTGGTCGGCTTTATTGTTAAAATGTGGTTGAACGCCAAGCCAACGTTAAATACTTTCCAGTGGAAAGAATTTAATGAAAGTATTTAAAATTTTACGATTTCGAGATGTTTTAATTATCAAATTTTGTTTGTATGTATATTACAATAGTTACTATTAAACCATCGATGCGATAATTTTCCTGTTTCTTGGGGAGGATTATTTCACTTAAATAATTCTTCTAATGATTAATCTTCAATTAGAAGGAATATTGAGAATCAGTAAACCAAAAATTTAAAATACGACTAGAATGTGATTCAATACTATACTTTCAAAAACTATTTTAATTATATCTACTTTTATTAATAAGTAACTCGCGCATACCACATAATACTATATTTCCATAAAATTCTATCAATTGGGCTTGTCACGAGACTTGATTATTTTTGCGAGGATTTTTCGCAAATTTGACAGCTCATTCTGATTGGTCAGGGAAATGTTAAAATAATCTGCATCCGTGACAACGTTTCGCAAATATAATTTTTCATTTTTTACTTTAGTATTTTCAAACGAAGTATTTTCAATTAAAAATTCTACTAGTTCCCTTTTTCCGACATTTTATACAATTTAATAGTTTTTGGTATTCATTTCCAAAAGAAAAACCCATTAAAATAAATTCAAAAATGCATTTGTCAAAAATGAAAAATTTATCATCGATAATCAACTCCAGGGCATGTTTATTTTTTACATAAGCTTCGCAAATCTGAGAAGTCTTTTAAGCATTTTGATTGGTTCAAAGAATTGTCAAAAATAATCAATTAATTTCGCAAGTTTGCGAACTAATTCGTGACGAGCCCTAATGAATTCAAATGAAAGGGAATTCTCTTCCTGTTTCTTCTTATATTTTTTATTTATGTATGTAAAGTAAAAAAGAAACAATAATTTTGCACCTTACTTCGCAAAGAAGAAAGCAAAAGCCTTTAAACTTTTTGAGAGCCCTTAGTGTGATTCTCGATTTACCATACCTATATACGAAAGCTTATATATGAGAGGATTTTGTTAAACCTTTCCGATGTTGAAATTGATTAAAAATGAATTTTGTTCTGCTTGGAACATCTTATAGACCATAACGAATATAAAGTATTTGTTCTGATCAATGCCTAAATTGGTATTCTGAAATCATAGATGTATGTGACTGCTCTGTAAGTTCCTGTCAAATCGTCTGTATCTTCACAATTGTGTTTAATGTATCGGAACTATATAAAAAGTGAAATAACATTCCAAATTCGGTATTAATAAAAGGAAAATTGAGATGAAAAATATTTAAAATATGTTTGAAGCAGATAAAAATGCAAGTAAATCAATAATCCCCGTAAAAATTCTTATTTTTTTCGTAGGTAGATACAGATTTAGAATAGCAATTTATACATAATTCTCTGTATGTAAAGTTACGGTTACATAGACATATGATTTAAGAATATAGCCGAAAATGTATGATATATAGTAAAATTTTGTAATTTATTGTTGTACAATAGTTTAAAATTCTGTTATCATATGACATTTTAAAATTTTTCAACTATTATATAAAGTTTATCAATTCAAATCTCTATAAACGAGCGCAAAAAAGCGTATAACCTATTATTATTCTCAGCTTAATAAATGACAACACTGAGAGTTCATACTGAAATTTATCATTTGCTATATAATAATTCAAATTTTTGAGTTTAAAATAGTTTAATCATAATTTTCATACAAAAACTATTTTTGGCAAAATAATGGGCCTGAGAATTTGATTTAGTTACAAACACTTTTTAAAAATGAGGGAACATAAATCGCTTTAAATGAATTGTAAATTAAATATTTACGTAATCTTATACAAAAAAAAAACAGAAAGAAGTATTCTTGAGAATTGGTTAATTAAACAATAAATGTCCACAATCGTCGAGGAACAAGCAATCAAAACGTGGACAAACAAAAGTGAAGTATTAAAATATTAAAAATCTGAATAAAATACAACGCAAATTAAAATACTTTCTCCAATTTATCTATCTTATGTAGTCATTTATCTCACGTACATATTATTATAATTTAAGAAAATCTTCAAGATTCGCTATCCAATTTCAATTTTAGTTTTGGTGTATTCAAAGCATTGCCTCAAACGAATTACTGAAAAAAACTTTCTGTTGCTGTTCATAAGGGCATACCCGTAAGTATGTTTATTTTTCTCAAACAAATATGTATTTAAAACATTGCCAAATAATTGAATAATCAATTTCATTTAAAGACGATTTTTATGCTATTAAACTTTAGCCTCACTGAAATATCTCATTTTGGATCTCGGCCAAAATATTCGACTTTGCATCAAGTCGAGGACATACCGCAAATTTTCAAAATAAGAATTCTAAAATTCCCAAATATGCGATATATCCATATCGATTTTGTGTTTTTCAATATATGCTTAAACTCTGGTTGCCGTTTAAAATAGAATTTAAAAATTTTTTGACTTTACAGTTCGAGTTTAAACAATATACTCGCATTGAAGCCCTCCTCCAATTAATCGGTAGATTGGTAGAATTTAAACTTTATTTTTCGTTTAACTTTTTAGGTATGTACTAAAGGGTGTCCCATAAGAGGTTATTTTGATAATTGTATGAAAACGGCAGGGTTTGAGCTGTCACCTCAAATTCATCAATATGCGGTGATATTGACGGCGATATCACCTTACGGAATGCCGACAAGCGAGAATCGCCTATCGCCGTACTGCCACTGCAGAATAGCAATTTTTGCTATGTCCCATAAAGATACATTAACTGGAGATTTCATTTCTCTCGTTTTCATACAAAATTATGCCAAATTATTATAGCGTATTGGTTGAGTGGCTAGTCGTTATCTCCGAAACTTGGGAAAACTTGGGGTTCTATCGCTTGGAGTAAGCGAGCAAAAAGATAAAATAGTGACCATTTCTCCTGCATAATTTTGTATGAAAACAAGAGAAATGAAATCTCCAGTTAATGTATCTCTATGGTCTTAACACTTAGCATTTAAAATTCGCGTTGTTTTTATTTTTCATAGAAATAAACTCAAGACGCAGTATAATAAACAATAAGAAAACTGGCGAAGAAAATCTGAAAACTGATGAATGACCTAGCTTTTTTCTTTTTTCTATATTTTTGTATAATTATGCTCAATTTTGTTTCCGCCCCTATTTTTAAATACAACGGATGTGTGGTTTTTCTCAGTAAAAACATATAAATTCCAGCCGCCATTTTTTAGCTTTCTATCACTTTTTTTTAGATCTCATTAAGTTAGTGCAACAGAGGTAAATATTAATTTAGCCTTAATAAACAATTCTAAGGCTTATGTAAATAATAAGAATGCCTATTCATACAGGAACTAACACATAAAATATTTGGAATATACATAACAAAAAAATTTTTCTACTTACAAAAATACACGTGCTTTTGAAAAATGCCTATTCATACATATTCAATACTTGAAAAAGTGTTGGGAAACTTCTTCTTGGTCCCAAAAAGTATAAGGAAACGCGAGGTTTTTGTTTACAAAAATTGATTTAAAAAAAAATTCCGATTGCTTTCTTTGTTTCATTCCTTCTTTAGTCCAAAACCCATAAGAGTATTTATGCTCTCCCTTGCACGGTGTAAAATAGAATATATTCTGTTTATAGGTAAAGTGACCAGATTTTTTGAGGACAAACTCAGTACATTTTTTATTTTGGGCTATTAAAGAAATATAACAACAAAATTAAGTTATTTAATATATTTATATTAATTATTCCATATGAAATTAAATATACTGATACAAATCTTGTTCGCAATTGAAAAAAAAATCATGGCGCTCTTGTTTGAAAGAAGCGAAGAATTGAATTTCAATTCTTCTCTTTTCTCTATCGTATCCTGCTTTCAACGAACTCGGCTATATGGCCACTTCTATTTAATTACAGGCGTATATTTATCGTTGCTCTCATCTTCGAAAGCGCGCGTAGAAAGCGCAGAGCCTATGTGGCCGTACACTTAGATTAGTTTTGAAACACCGCGCTGCCATTCAAGCAGTGTGTCTACATTAAAATTTTTTACATATGTACATAACTCAACTTCCATGCATTTTAGCGTTAAATTGACAGAATTTCAATATAACATTTAGAAATACTTTCAAAATCAGTACAATATTCAGTAAAAATTGTAAATCAGTACATAGCCTTGAAAATCAGTACCTGTACTGAATAAATCAATACGTCTGGTCTCTTTATCTATGCTATGTCCTCTTATTTTAAAAATTAAAAGGTCAAGAGATCTCTTAATTTCTTATTATTAATTTAAATAGTTTTTCATTTATTAAATGTTAATAAATATACTGTGACGTAGTAGTGACGTAGTATTCTATGTAAAATATAGTGCAATACATTTGTTTATTATTTATTTAGCTGAAAAATATCAAAAAAAAATCTCGCCTTTTTTATTATATTATAACAAATACATAGAAATATGTAAGTCAGCCTTTAATAAAACATAGAACAGTTAAGAGGTATTCTGATTTGATTAGTTAGAAGACTCATTTTGGTTTGGAACATTTAGTAATTTGCAATTTGGGTTCTTGTAATTTGCCTGACAAGTTATTTTGCAGTTTTAGAGCCGGTTTGTTCACTCTTGGTCAAATCTGTGTAACCACAGATTTTGCTTAATCCATGATTATGAATCTGTGCTTAACGAAATACGTTTGTTCACATTTTTTTCACCTTGGTAACCAAACCATAGATTTTTCCATTTTTCCAATGGTTTTCCAATGTTTTCCAATGCAACTGTCAAATTGTAATCCATGGTTAATTTAAATTTTTGAATTTTTAAATAATTGATTTCACTAATTATTTCAAATGTTTTTATTATTTATTAATTATTTTGAGTAAATTTAATATAAATTTGAATTTGTGTAATAAAATTGTTTACATATTTTATAAAATGTTCATGATATGGTTTTTGCAAGAAAATGAAATGAAAGGACACAAGGAGACACGAAATAATCTTTTTTAATTGAGTGCATTATTCATTATATTCATTCTCTAAACACATTCATGGGCAGCAAATCTGGATAATATGTGAAAAGTATATAAAAGGGATTTCGAACCCAAAAATCCGTGTCGAATGATTAATGACTTGTTAGAATTGGCGGTTTGTTGAATATCGCGAAATTATTTCTGATTTATTTATTTCGGTTATATTCTTATTGATTAGACAATATGAATCCAATTTTATGAATTTAATAGTACTTATTTAAAACAATAAAAAAAATTAAATTAACTTAAAAAATTTTCAATCATATCATCGGTATTTTAACAATAATTTGTCGAAAATTCAATATCAAGTCGAATTTTCGAGGCTTCGTATAGAAAGGACATAATTAATAATAATAATTGCACTCCATTTCTTACTATTTTATTATTATTAATTTGGTATCACTCAATATTTTCACTGAATGTTGTTATATGAATGTCATAATGCAATGTCAAAATACAATGTCAAAAGTAAAACGCAGTGTGAAAACCAAGCATGAACAAACGAAATTCCAGTAAATCATGGGTTAAATGGCGTTAATCATGGAAAATCGGCTGATTAACGAAATCATGGATTAACTAACCAAACCATGGATTCTCTGATTAAAATTTCGGTGAACAAACGCAATCTATGATTAACCACTGGAATAATCATGGATTAAAGTTGACCAAGAGTGAACAAACCGGCCCTTATTCCAATTTGGATGCGTCTTTTTTCAACTTCAAATATTTTTAGTTTAGAAATTATAATAATTAGTTTATCATTTAAAGTAAATAAGTCTAAATTTGAAACTATTTAGGTTTAATATACATAACTTAATCATTCTGAAGTTTAAAAATGAATCACTTTTTGTTTAAATTACTTTTAAACTTTGCACTTAACTATAGTAATATTGGGAAATGGTTTCAAATTTCAGTAAACCAAATCAAGGAAGGAGGTTTTCAATAGGAACTTTTTTTTCAATCGGGTTCTCTTTGCTTATGAAGACAATTGTTTCATTCAGTTTTGCGAACATATTGTAGTAGAAGATTTATATTTTATTGTAATGAATTCAATTTCGCTCGAAAAGCGCATAAAAATAATTCAAATCCATTATGAAAATGGGTAATCTGTAAAAACTACATTTCGTAAAATCTTGAATGTTTTCGTTCGTTATTATTAATAATTGCAATTAAGAATTTAGTCCGAAAATTTGAGTCTACTGATTCACTAACGTAATAATAACAACATACATAGTATGCTCGTTGAACTGAAAACTTTTCTGCGTTGAAGAATACCCAAATTTATCGATTGCACGACGTCCACAAGCACCACATGGCATATTTTGCAAAAGAAACTGGCTCTAAAGTCTTTTAAGTTCCAATTGGTGCAAGAACTAAACTTTCCAGATCATTTTCAACGTCAACAATTTACTGATTGGATCATTGAACATGGTGCTTGGTTTTGGAAAAAAATCATTTTTTCTGACGCTCATTTTCATTTGAATGGCTACGTTAATAAGCAAAATTGTTGCATTTGGGCTTCTGAAAATCCAAAAGCAATTATTGAACAGTCATAACATTCATCTCGTCTAACTGTTTAATGTGCTTTATGAACTGGTGGCATCATTGGACCGTGTTTTTTCAAAAATGACGCTGGTGTTGCTGTTACTGTCTATAGATTGCGCCACAGGAACATGATAACCAATTTTGTATGGAAATTTTAAAATACTAAACTCCTGTATTCTCATCTCTACGATCGATCTGCAGCCTTTTTTGTTTATATGAATACAAAATTCTTTTTTGATAAAATTTTCTTAACAACCTAATATTTTCAAATAAATGCAATACTTGTCTAGAACCAATAAGTAAGTAGAAAAGCTCATCAAAATAAATTTTTTTTTAAATTTTGCAGTGCCGAATTAATAGTGGTTAGGGCTCGTATATGCATTTTTCATGAGCTATGAGCCTATTTCCAATAATGCCTCTATCAAATATTATGTATAAACATAGCATAAAAAATGGAAATGCAAATTGGTTTCAAAAAAACAATTTCACTTTCTCTAGGTCATGTTTCATCCTCTCTCCCTCTTTCATATCATTAATTTAAAATATCTTCTGAATTGATTAACGCTACTAAAGCGAAAGGTTTTCAATACGAAACCCTGGCACATATTCTTGAATCAATCTAGCAAGTGATGAAATGATTAACACCTGATTGTTTAACGGTTTTATCATATTTTTATTTGTATAATTTTCTTTTGTAGCTTTTCAATTTTATTTTTGTCATTGAAATGATTTCAGGGTTATTTAGTGGTAAAGACATAAGAGTTATGTTATCAGACCACAAGTGAAACGGTCTAATTCTGTGACGAAATGAATGATGGCTAAACGCTAAACGAAAAATTAAAATTTGCAGGTCGAGGCAACTCACTTTTATATCAAAAATTTAAGAAAAAAAAAATTTACATAATATATTTGAAATAAACCTATTGGTTTGCGCTGCCTCCTATTGCCATTCAGATATTTACTACTAAAGTTTCAAACTGACAATAGGCACCGTTACTGCGTCATTTTGCGACTGTTAAAAAAAATGTTTACTTTTTAAAGAAAATATAAACCAAGTGTAGGTTTAACACTATTTAATCGATAATTAATTTAAAAAGCGAGGTGCCTCTTTGCCTTCATATGTATATTAGGGCAGAAAGCGATTGTAATACAAAAATTTCATATTTGTGTAACATCGGAATTTCCTCTTAATTTGTTCATTATCCAAAAAAAAATTGGTTTTCCCACCCGACAGAGATTCAACTAGGCGAATCAGCAGTTCAACGCGATGTCCATTGGTCCACGATTCAAATGGAGTTAGAGCATTAAGATCCTAGGTTGAGTTTTCATTTCATTCAACCCTTCGGATAATATATTGTGGTATAATTTTATACAAGAAAATTTTGAAGTTCATTATTTTTCTGGCTGTATCAACGAAATGACGTCAAAGGAAGTTGTAAATATTTCCATGGGAACACACCTTTGTCTCATAATGCTAAAAATGAGTCGATCGATAAACCATGAATTCCAGATATATGAGTTTTTTGCAATTATTCGAGAAAGAATTTTTCATGAGTTGTTGTCATCGCGCTAGAAGATGTTTCCTCTTCAAACATTCTGAAAATAATGAAATATATACTGCAGTAGAACAACTGCCCCACACACTACACAATTAGTTGGGTTTGCCCATAGAGGTACATTAACTGGAGATTTCATTTCCCCCGTTTTCATACAAAATTATGCCGGAGAAATGGTCACTATTTTATTTTCTCGCTCGCTTACACCAAACGATTCAAGGCCAAGTTTTCTAAGTTTCAGAGATAAGGACTCACCGCTCTACTAATGCGATATAAGAATTTAACTTGGTTTTCTCTCAGTTAGCACTTAAAATTTGCGTTGTTTTTATTTTTCATACATAACAGGTCAATTCAAAAGTCCCCGGCCTACCATAGTAAAACACATTTTTTTGGCAAAATTCGTTTTTTTTATTCAACATAACTCCCTTCAAGGGTGATACACTGATTATAGCGACCCTCCAACTTTTCGATACTATTTTTGTAGTACGATTCAAAATAGGCCTCAGTTTCGGCGATCACCTCTTCATTCGACGAAAATTTCTTCCCAGCAAGCATTCTTTTGAGATCTGAGAACAGGAAATAGTCGCTGGGTGCCAGATCTGGAGAATACGGTGGATGCGGAAGCAATTCGAAGCCCAATTCATCCAATTTTGCCATCGTTTTTATCGACTTGTGACACGGTGCATTGTCTTCGTGAAAAATTACTTTTTCTTCTTTAAACCAGGTCTTTTCTCACGAATTTTTACATCCAATTGGTCCAAAAGGTTACAATAATAATCTGAGTTTATTGTTTTACCAGTTTGGAGGTAATCCACCAACAAAATTCCTTTTGCATCCCAAAAAACTGATGCCATAACCTTCTTCACTGATCTTTGGGCCTTAACCCGTTTTGGAGCCGAATTATCGGTTTTTTGATTTTGCTTTCGACTCAGGATCATAGTGATAGACCCAAGTCTCATCCATAGTGATGAATCGGCGCACAAAATCCACTTTATCCTTTCGAAAATGCTCCAAATGTTGTTGAGAAAGTCGCATTTGCATGTGTTTTTGTTCCATTTTTCTGAAATGCGGCAGCCACTTTGCACAGAGCTTTTTGAAACCTAAAACTTCAGCTAAGATGTGATGTAGTGGTCTATATGAGATGCCTAGGGTGTCAGCTACCTTATCCACAGCCACTCGTCTGTCTTCCGAAACCATATCCTGTATTTTTTAAATTTTTTTTGTTGTTGGTACACTTTTTGATGTTCTTGACATGGATCGTCTTCAAGGCTTGTACGACCAGATTTAAAAAGGCACTCCATTTTCCAACGGTGGATTTCGAAGGTGAAGAGTCGGATAATAATTATCAAGCCAAGTTTTCGTTTCAACGGTATTTTTTTTGGCCATAAAGCAATGTTTAATCAACACGCGAAATTCCTTTTTATCCATTTTCTTCACAATAACAAAAGTTGGTTCACTCAAAATGCTATAATTCACAAACTAATGATCCGACAGCTGTCAAATTTATACACGCGTCTTTTGAAGGTTAGGGCTAACTAAAAATCATATGGATTTAATTCTAGTACCGCCATCTATGTGTCAGGCCTGTCAATTGTCAATTGGCCTGTTACTATGTAAGCCCAACTTTTATATTCCCCTCTGGCAGCTTACGTGAGACAGAAAATTAATATCTCTAGTTAATTTAACTCCATGGATTGGCCGAACATAGACTGCGCATACAATCTGCCGATTGCGAAAACACCTATTAAATGGTTGGTCAACCACCCAACATACTACCTCATTGTTGCATACAACTTCGAAATCGGCAGATAAGTCGCCAAATGTATGGGCCATTTAATGCCATGAATTATTCATTCGATCAAAAGCAAAATATAAGTAATTGTAAAATAATCAAAGCTGGCGAAGAAACAATTACACCAATCAGAACAAAGTAGTAAAAAACCAAATTTACGTTGCACTAGGTGTAAAAGAACACGGACAGTTTTCAAAGGCAAAATGTATCATTAGGTTTGTGTATTGGTATATAAATTTCACCATGGGTTTGTTTGTTTACAATTTAAAATTGCCTCTAATGTAGTGGTGTTTGGTGTTGCCATTATGGGCAAACAAAATGTTAACTTTTCAAAAAAAAATCATTTGAGTTGTGTGCTTTTAAAATATGTAAAATTTTCAGTCTAAGACATTTACGTGTTTTGTGCCTGTCTGTTTTTCAACATCGGAAAACAGTCAAGTTCATTTTTTAAATTACGGAACGGTGAGTACATTTAACAAAATATAAATTAGTCCGACAAATGCTCAATGTAGCTAATTCAAATTTTAAAAATTATCTTTATATTAAAAATTAAGTAATTATTTTAGTTAAATGTTAAACGGATGATTAAGTCACTTCGATAACTAATATACAAATTTTATATAAATCTTACATCCAAAAAAACTGTTTAACAAAATATTGTTTGATTTAAATCAAAAGGAACTGACTATAGAGTATTTTTAAAAGCCTTTTTAAAACAAATAACAATTTATTCAGAAATTGAAAATTGGTTATTGACATTTTTAAATATAAAATTGTTAACTTTATGTATATTTTGGAAATGAAATCAATCAATCAATAATTCAAAAGTCGAAAAATTTACTTTTTAGTCGAACATCGAAATTCCGTAAATATTTCGATTAGTTTATGAAAATCATTTGGAATTTTAAAATAAGATTCTAAAATAAAAATCGAATTAAAAATGCTTAAATTTATTATATAATATTATAATATATAAAATAATGATTGTGTAGATATTTTCTATCGTACCGCGAAAGTGACTAAGCGACTTTATTTAGTAAAATCAAAATCAAGTTTGTTGAAGTTCGAACCCAGCCCGTGCCCGATTATTTTTTCAGTTATATAAGTTATTTGTTTGTTTTTCTGTGTCCTGAAAAAATTATCAATCATATGCGGAGAAAACTTTTTAATATGATAGATTATATAAAACATGTTCTGTTTATGCCCTATGGTAGGTACTACCAGAGGGTATATTAGTTTTGTCACTCCATTTGTAACACATCGAAATAATGGTCGTGGAAAGGTTTCAATGGTATAGTTGTGTCAGGAATTAAAAGTTATGTCGATTTATGCATGTCCGTCCGTCCGTCCATCCGCCCGTCCGTATACAAGATAACTCAAAAACGCGTTATCCGATTTTGGTGAAATTTACAATGTGAGTTGCTTATTCCTTAACTTGGTTTGGTATTACATTTGAGCAAAATCGATCCAAGGGAAGCAAAGTTATAAAGGAAAAACTAAGGTGACCAGAAAGTTTTGTCGTTTTTTTGTTTATGCTTTTCCGGGTTTAATTGGAAAATTTGTGAAACAATTTTGTTTAAATTAATTACATAGGTTAAGTACATAAATAGACGATACCATGTTAAATTTGAATCAAATCGGTCTAAGGATAAAGGAGAAAGAATCCATCCTAGGAGAAAATAACCCTCTTTACAATGTTTTTTTGATATAATTTAAAAACTAATACACCCATTTGAACAAAATTTACAGATTGGACTTATGCTTACAGGGTCTGCAAATTGGAAGAAATTTTGATAAGAAGGAACAAAGTTATAAAGAAAAAACCTTGAAATAATGTTAGTTTTGACAGTTTTTCTGCCCCATTTCTACCATAGGGCATCAAAAAATCGGCTATATGCCGATTTTAAGTTACTATATGTTTTTATTTCGATTTCGATTTCGTCACCAGTTACTTAAATTTAACGTCAAAAAAATGTATTTTTAACCAATGGCTTAAAATTTAAGGCAAGAAATTACTTCTTATTATCGAAATGTCGAGTTAAATGCTAACTAAATTACTGCTGGGGAAAAATTTGTAATCGAAAGAATTATTCAAAAAATTCTCTTTCATTTCCGTAATCTGTATGTAAGTGAGAGTCGAATTTTTTTTAGATAGGAGCCCATATACGAGTCCAAAGCCGCTGGTTTCTAACTCTTGTCTAGTATAATACATTTTCAGTGGAAATTGGTAAAAACGTCGCTACAGCAGGGATAGGAAGTTGGGTTACTTTACAATTACTTATACTTTGTCAAAAATTAATTTTTTGTGTTATTTTTTAAATTTCTATCGGGCTTTAAAAAAGTCCTTTAGTATTCTTTTGCACAGGAATTTCTCTTAATATTGCACTAGAAATTGCTAGAAATATTCTATTTCTTTTATTACTGTAATTATTAAAACTATTTTCATGAAATCTATTTCTTTTTAATATTTAATTTAGTAATAAATTTTTATATAAAAAACATATTTTATGGTTTCACTTTTTTAACAATTTAAATTTTTTTCGAATATATTTTGACGAATTAAACATAAACTTATTGCAAAAATCATAACTTTTCTATAAATTTGGCAAAAAATGCCATGAATTAAAAAAAATCAGTTTTGAATTCATAATCTGATAGTAGAGGCAGACATAGGGTATTCATACCTTAGTATCGATACTACAGTATAGCCTTGTACCATGGTATAAAAAGGGGTTGGCACACATCAAACATAGTATTTGTCTGACATTTGAAATTCTGACATTTCAGCGAGCATATGGGAATTTCTTTTCGCTCCTCTTAAATCCTCTATATGATTCCTACAAAGATCTATAAATTTTGAGGTTTCATCCACCGATAAAATTTTGCGTTTTTTCTTTACTTTTTCCATTTTTTTAAAATAAAATTTTCAAAAAAAAAAGTGTAAACATGTGTCAATTGCTCAGCTTTCCTACCAAATTCCATTAGCTATTTTCCGCTTCAATAAAAAGGCGCGACAATCACTAAAAAATAGATAATAGTGGCCGAAAAAATTAAGTAAAAAAGGGAATACCACGTACTTTTTCAAATTTAAATACCAGATATATGCTACGTAGTTGAAATGGTATTCAGCTAGTATTCGACGACACACATATGGTATACGTCATGGTATCCTTAAACTATGGTATGAATATCCTATGTGTGCCTCTAGTATAACTGACGAAATAGAAAT
This sequence comes from Xylophagus ater, assembly GCA_963422695.1. NCBI lineage: Eukaryota > Metazoa > Arthropoda > Insecta > Diptera > Xylophagidae > Xylophagus > Xylophagus ater. Next base: position 27,469,376 of record OY730485.1, on the reverse strand, counting down.
GACAATAATCGACTAAGCCTTATGACATTGGTCAAAAAAGTTATTCAAATCGACACCGGTGTCAACCAGTGAACGCCATAATGTAACTTTTAGTCGCTTTTAGTTACATTTAGTTGGTGAGTGAACGCAACCCTGGTAAAAAAATTTTCACGTTTATTGAGGTGGTATATTTAGAAGCGGGATCCACTTTTGAAAAAATTTGTTAGGCACAAAATCTATAAAAATGTACAAAAATGTATTGAAGAGGTAAAAAAAGCATTTTAATTTAAATAAACGCATTGTGGGATAGAATTTTGTATAAAAGGGCAGAAAAATGTATGAAAAGGACGTAAGGTACCAATAGGGCAAAAGAGTTGTTTGATGGCTAAGCCTGCATTTATTTTGCTCAAATTTAACTAAATCGGGTTTATATAATATGTCACAAATTTATATTCTGTTATAAATCACGATGAAATCGGGAACGCGATGTGGGATGTTACGTGATCGCATGCACACAAATTATTCCTAAGTCAAAACATTTGCAATATTTGAAAAACTTTTAATGCAATTTGACCTTGACCTGATAAATGAAAATAAAATAAATATTCAGAAATTTAATATTTAATAAAATGAATTAAAAATGTTTTGAAGCTCTGTAAATTGTATACCATAGAACCAGAGATAAACAATTATTGTGACAATTCTAAATATTGCGTCTGAAAGTTTAGGTAGTATAGAACCAGAGTTATTACATGCCAAAATTTTAAAACAAACAGGGGAGGCTCAAACGCGCCCTAGGCAACCTCCTACCCACCGATACCTATGGGTGCGGTAGAATTCTACCCAAAAAACACCGCGTGTAATCCGGCACTTAGTTATCGTTTATTAAGTATGAGCAAAAATGATATAAATATTGTATAATTATTTGTAATTAAAAAAGGTATGTAATAATTTTAAAAAAAATTAATTCAAAAAAACCTTAAAATTTTCCATTACATACTTAATTTTTTTTCTTGGTATATTTTCCACCTCGTTTCCTTAAATATTTCGTTTGTTATTTTTATCTATGGAAATAATAAGAATTAATTATTAAGCAATGGTTTCAAGGGTGTCCAACCTTTTTGTTTCCCTGGGCCGCATTGGAAGAAGACATGGTGTTTTAGGCCACAAGTATATTACTGTGTATAAATCCATATCATAAAATGAATGTGATACCTGGCATTGAAGTTGAGAAACTAAACCGTCAATATCTGGTTCGATTGACGAGGTTGCAATTCTCAGGCAGTTCTCAAGGTGTTCATCCAACATGTTGGTTCTAATTTGACACTTAGTATGTTTCATTCTTCACTTAAGCCACTAGGTGACAAACAACAGAACAGTGTAGCTGAGTGAGCAACTCAAACAGAAAGAGAATTTACTACATAACGAAAGAGCTTTCTGTTCTGGTCCTGTTTCTGCTGTTTGTCACTTGGCAGCAAACACACAAATCATTCCTCAAAAAAATGGACATGCTTCAGTAACTGTGAATATTTTCGGGCCGCATTGATACTTGCCTTGGGCCGCATGCGGCCTTTTGTTTGCGAAATTAGTTACACAATCATCGATTGATATTGTTGCCAAATCTACAGCCCGTTCTTGAGCCATTGTTGAGCGAACTTATTAACTTCAGTTTCAAAAAACTTCGTTCACCGCTTGGTACTGTAACAGGTAGCGTTAAAATATTCTTAAGGTGATAAAAATATTTGTATATCTGACAGCTTTTTTTCACAAATAAAATATAGGACATCTTTCGGCGACGAACCCTGTTCAATGCGTGATAAAATAGATTGAAGCTCATTACATAAATCCACTGTTTCGATGGCTTTAGAGCCGTCTTGACTTAAGCTTAGTGAATGATGCATACAGATGCTGTGTTTCTGCATTTTGCAGGCTGTGAATGTCAAAAATAAATCCAAAAACTGACTCAAGATTTTGCATCTGCTCAAATCTATGTGCAAGATTACACGCTATGTTTTTTGGGTAGAATTCTACCGCAGACATAGGTTAGGGTTGGATGGGGGTGAGGCAGAAGATCTACCTCTCGAAATGTTGGCGCAACGGAGTTTTTTACGCGCACGAACAAGACTCACTGTTTGTGTCGGTTTCGAAAAAAATTGAAAATTCAAGCGCGCCATTCGCTTACTGACCGTCAACATGTAATCATAATCTAAAAGTACATAGGAAATAGTAAAATAGTAGATCCTAACAGTTTGACGGTTTAAATCGAGTGATGCTGTGCTCACACATACTAATACACTCCTTGTGTAGCTTGTATAAAAGACTGTGGTATAAACATTCCACGTCTAATCAGTTTGGTAGTTTTCTACCCAAAACTTGACGGTAGATTTCTACTGCGTGTAATCCGGCACTATCATTGACGGAGTATCAAGAACTGTCAAGTAAAAATGCACTTCAAATCTTTGCTGGGGGTTCTAAATGAAATTATCTTGCCCTTCATATGAAAATTATTTTTTTTTTTAATCGAATGCGAGTTGGTTTTGGTTCAAATTCCGTTGGAATGTTTTATGTTAAATCTGTGATCAATCAATTGATTTTAAATTTTATATGAGAATGACCAAAAATATTATAAATGCCGTATTTTTGGCGCCCTCAAAAGTATAGCGCCCTAGGCGGCCGCCCTAAAAGTCTGTGTTGGTTATTTTCCATAAGAACAAATTAATAAGTAAATTAATTAAATAAAACAAAACGATTTAAATGTTGTTTAAGTTTTGTAGCTAATACCATGTTTCCATCCCCCTGAAATCTCGAGATTTCGAGAAAGAGATCTCAAAGTGTTTCCATCTCCTGCGAGATTTCATTTGACGTTTATAATTTTGAAAACAAGAAAAAAAATGAATTTTGAATGGAAATATTCCAAAAAATAATTCTTTTAGAGCATATTGAAAAAATTTATATATATTTTTGTGTCAAAGGAGACAAAATTCATGTTTGTTAAAATATTACAAAAAAAAGCCACATTCCAACACAGGAAAAAGGCGCGCAATTCAAGTTATTGAAAAGGGTCGACCATTTGCCAATTTTGATACTTGCTGAATAGCGCGGAATAAGTTTGCAGAGTTGACACAAAAATTTTACGAGATTTTGAAATCCTCTATTTGTATGGGAAATCTAATAGATTTGGATGTAGATTTGGCGAAATCTAGCAAAATCTCAAGATTTGAGCGAGATAGAAACGTGGTATTATTCGTTTCGTACATCTAAAGAATTTTTCATTAAATTTCAAATCTCTTACAATATTTTGCATTTGAAATGAAAAATGATGTACATATATATTCTTTGGAAGCAAAAAAAATTATCTCCATTTTCATTGGTATAAATAGAATCCTTTTTGTTTGCAAGATAAGCAATCCGGTTCCTTTGAAGCAATCCAGTCATGGACCCTTGTTTTGATGTTTCTATAAGAATGAGAGTGCTTTTCAGAAAAGGTTGATTGCATGGAACGGAATAAATGGTAATCTTATAAAGTAACGAATACGGCAAATGGGGTAGAATTTCCCAGTTCAGACCTTGTAAATAGTTCCCGTACAGGTTGAGCAGCAGATGGTCTTGCGTTGTCATGCTGGAGAATAACCTTTCATATCTATTCGTCCATTTTGGTCCTTTTTCGGTCACAGCTCGCTTCAAACGTATTAGTTACAGTCAATAACGGTTGCCATTGATAGCTGTAGATGCTTGCAGCAGCTCATAGTATACTACATCCTTCTGGTCACACCAGATCCACAGCTGAACCTTTAAATATTTCGTTTTGGTGTTCACCAATTCGAGGCAAAAACCCTGCCTTTGAAGCACCAATTTATATTGTATTGTTTTATTGATGCTTTAACAAGTACATTTAAATTTTACAAACGTATTGATTTTACTAATACTAAGTTTTAAAATAAATGAAAATATGCTGACTTATAATTTCCCTAGCTTATAACTTGAAAGAGTTCAATGTCTTTAATTGTTATTATTTATAAGAAATTAAAAATTATATGCAAAGTGCTTGCTCCCGGCACTACAGTACGGATTTAACTTAAAAACTAACTAAAAAAATTAGGTAATATAAAGAAAAAAAAGGAAGAAAACAAGGAGTGTTTCTTCAACACCCTGAATTATTTTAAAAACAATTACATATGTACATTAAATATCAAAATCGAAAATAGACTATCAACAAAAGTTACGATTTTCTTTGTTTTTTGTTTATAATAGGCATCATTTGTTTAATTGCACTATAAGTAAATTAGTAAGGCACATAACTTGAAATGTGTTAAATTTTAATTAATGTATACCATATATATATATATCACAGAGTTCATAAAGGTCAAACGCAAGACAAATAATTGATTTTACTTGATTTTATTGTATTTAGATTTAATTGTTCTGTGCACTATTTTGGACAAATAATGAACTGAGGAGATGCATGTAATATGGCTAATGCTATCCTCTGTAAAGTTTTTTTTTGTATAATTTCAAAGTATGCACATTGCTACCCGAGGAGCTAATTAGGTCGACACAGCTCTCGTTGATAATGCTTATCGGAGATGCATAATACCAATGGGCACCAAGTTGAGAGTCCATGTTTCTAAGAAAGATTTTTCTAACCATGGGGCTGTTATGGTCTTTTAATCTATTGAACCGGGTTGAGCCTAAACGTAGCATGTATAAAATTAAGGGCGTTACTACAGATTGAGTATATAGAATGTCGTTAGGAAACCATTTCCCGCCCGATCTTCCATATTTTAAGAGGCAGAAACAATTCGCAAATGGGTTTTTGACTTTCAATAACATTTTCTTTCAATTCATATGGCACCTAATTTCCTTGTTTTTGTATCATTCCAATCGGAAGTAGACGTCTGGAAACAGTAGATTTATCAACATCCAATGCTTCTGTCAATTCTTTAACCATTTGATAAAAATCGTTAACCAATAATGTTTCCAATTCAGAATCCTCAAATTTTTTGGGGGATTTTCCACGATATTTGCTTTCTACATCGAAATCAATATTTTTGGGGCGTCAAAACCACTCTTTGCAAGTTGAATTCGATGGAGCATGTTCACCGTAAATTTACACGGAAAAGCATAAAATGTCCTTATTCGATCAATACTGGGTAGGTTTTCAAGGTCATAGGAATGTATTTTATATTCAGAATAGGAAAACTTAAAAATCGGGACTTGTCACAACTCACTTGAGATTCGGGGGGCAGACAAATAGTAAATCGTCCCTAATTCGGTTAATGTTTGGGGATTTTCATGAAATTTAAAACGTGCATTCTGAATAGGCCAACTTGATAACAAAAAAACATCTCAGCTCTGCAGATTTTCATTAAGCTTGGAATATGTATTCTGTATATCCAGGAAAAATACCATATATTTCAACTTGCTGGGTGCGTTGTTGAAGGCCAAAAAATAAAAATGTCCCTAATTCGGCCAATAGTTGGGGAATTTTCACGAAAATTGGAATTTACATTGTAGTGGCACGGGGAGCAAAGACAGAAAAATTTTTCTTAGGTCATTCAATAGTAAGCATATTTTTAAAAGACATGATTCGTCAAACGCATTCTAAGAATAAAGCGAACAAAGTCGCGGGTACTAGATAGTTTTTTTTTAACTTTGCAAAAGTGTAAAAGAGTTACAACTCTTGTGTAAATTCTCTTCTCTATAATTTTATACTCTTGTGTATTATTTTAACATTTTTAAGATTAATTTTCAGGCATCAAATTAAAACATGTGCATTTCCAAATGCAGTAGATTATGAAATTCTATTTAGTTTGATTAGAATTTTATAATTTTATTCCCGGATTTAGTTAATATGTTAAAATAGATTATAAGTATCCTTATAAGTGATAGTGTTAGTTTAGACTGGTTCATCTCATCTCCAGGTGTCGGCGTTTTGCAATTATTTTGTTTTGGAATGAGTATTGTTCACAAATGCTTGTAAATTTTACTATTTGAAATTAGCTGTATGTATATTTATTTTTGTGTTGCTACCTACACTCGCAAAAGGACCTGTGAATGTTTGTTACGTCAGCCGTGGCAGGCTGTTTCTGTCAAAACGGTGAAACTGTGGGAGTTCTTAGGCAGAATAAACAAAAATCTGTATTTAACCACTTTTCAATTATTATTATTATTTACATAATATCAAGTTTATAGAAAAGTTAAATTGAACAGATTGTAAATATACTGTTGAATGGTTCGACTTATCATTACTAATGACTAACGGAACCCTGGATTAACTCTAGGTCTCGATTAGGTTATTTATACTTTTTAATAGTTTTTACACTCAAGAAATGTATATACCTATGTACTCTTTTACACGATGAAAAGTATACCGAAAATTTTAAATTATCTAATTTTCTTAAAGAAAAAAATCTTCCTATGGAAAATTAACATATTTTAAAAATCATTTCTGTAACAGAAAACAACACAAAATATCCGAAATAATTTAATACATACTGGAAAATGAGTTGGAAAAATTAATAAAATTTATTTTTATTTTTTTTATAGGAAGAAAAAATTACCAAAATGGCTGTTGCAACAGAAAAAGACAATCAGGAAAATAATAATGTTTGCACATTAAAAGAATTCTTTGCAAACAAAAATATATTTTTGACGGGTGGTACTGGATTCCTTGGAACAGTATTAATAGAGGCTTTACTAAGTTCCAGTCCAGATATCGGAACAATTTATGTACTAATCCGAGAAAAGCACGGTTTCGATGCAAACGAGCGAATCGGTAGAATGTTACAAAAACCAGTAAATTGGATAAAATTTTCATATTTCAAATATAAAAAAATATTTAAAAAATTTTCTTTTATAGATATTCGCTGCGCACAATGAAAAAGTTCTTAAGAAAATTGTACCTGTTGTTGGTGAATTGAGTGCACCAAATTTTGGTTTTAAAGATGATGTTTACAAAGATTTATGTGACAAAATTAATATTATATATCATAGTGCTGCTACGATACGATTTTTTTCACCGCTCCGAACGGCCATTAAAACAAATTTAACTGGAACACTGCGTACAATTGAGTTTGCTAAAAATTTAAAAAAATTATCTGCCTATATTTATTTATCGACGGCATTTTGTAATAGTAACCATCGTGGATATATATCAGAAACAGTTTACAAATCACATTGTAATCCGTATGAAATGATTAAATTGGCAGAAGACGATAAGGAATGGGAAACATATTCAATAGAAAAATGCAAAGAAATGATTCTTGATCATCCAAATACATATACTTTTACCAAAAATTTGGCTGAAAATTTAATTGTTGAAGAAATGAGTGGTTTACCAGCTGGAATTGTTCGGCCGTCCATAGGTAAACTTTTTGATATATTTATGAAACTATAACACAAAACATATTTCACAGAATATATCACCTTAGTTTTCATAGACTAGGGAAATATGTTATCCGCACGCCCACACGCTTTCATACCTTTTTTACTCTAACTCGCAATCGGTCTGCTATACTGATGTAGAAATTTTAGAACAAAATCATATACTATTATATATTTCCAAAAGAACATAAATATCTTGTTTTCTTTATTTTTTATTATTTGAATTTATTTAATTGCCGCAGAGCTTACACACAGCAAGAAATGCTTATTCCTATTCACTGCGTATGCGAAAACATTTCATATGTGTATTTTCACAAATGTATACTTTTAATCAAATGATACGATCATTGTGGAAATCGTACGATATGAACCGATATGTGCAAGCAAACAAACAGAATTTTCATTTTTTTTAGGTATACAACCCCTTACGCAATGTCTTCTGATTGATATTTTATAAAATTTCATCAACAATGGACTTTTCTCTGGGGTATCGTGTTTAATCCTTTTTCCTAATATAAAAATATATAATAAAAATATGACGAACATAAAGAAAGAAGGAAAGAGACCAAATCAAACTAAAAAATGGTGTATTTTCAGTTGATTCCTCTAAGACCCGGCTTCGTCTAGAAACAAGCTATGGTGCGAAACCTCTATTGAAACTTCTATACATATGTTCAAATTATTTTACTTTCCAAAAATCTTTCTAAAAAAACACACATTTCATTTCGTTTCATACAAAAAACCCCAAATTTTGTTCGACATCAACCCAAAGTTGTGATCGAATTCAATTGATTTTAGAACCCAATTATTTTTTCCGTAAAAAGTATCCTGTAACAAATTTCATTGAAATTGGTCCATAAATAGCGTTACAATACCCTGTAATTTAAAAATTCAAAAAAAAAAAAACAAACTTTTGTTTGGCAGCTACCTGAAGTTTTAGGCCAATCGCTCCTACGAATTTTCCTTAAAATCGCTTCAAAAATATGGCCGAAATTTTGCATACAACAGACGAACAAATAGACAGACAGGCATTGAATAAAAGTGTTTGTAAACAATTTAGAATCTCCTGAAACGTAGAGATTTGCAAAAAAAAGAGTTTCTCAAAATGTAAAAAGTAAAAAAAATTAAAATTATTATAAATACAGTTTTTAATTTAAATCTCGGGATGCTCAACATTTACGCGATTTAAGTCGTGTCTTAAAAAAATCACCTGAAAATTAGGTTTAAGGCAAATTTAATAAGAATTCATTAATTTTTGCTCTTTTTTCTTTTTAGTGTACGGAACATGGGAACATCCAGTTCCTGGATGGGTAGGAAATGCTAACAGTGGACATTTGGGATTTTTGGCTGGATTTGTTAAGGGTAATTTATTTTGTTTTTCAATATAATGTAATTAAATAAGTTTAAACATTAACTATTTTCTAGGAGTTTTTCGTACAATGAATGGAAGTGCATCATCGGCTATAGATGTAATTCCATGTGATTATGTTATTAATTCCGCACTAGTGATGGGATGGTATGTTGGTACACGTACACTTGAGAAACCAGAAGTGGTTCATTGTACATCCGGTGAAGTGAATCCATTAACATTAGAACAATTCACACACATATTAAACCAAAGTGTTAAAGATCATCCAAGTGATTCTTTTGTATGGATGCCATTCACGAAGTTACGTAATGGATGGCGATATACATTATTTTTCTTTTTATTCCAAATAATTCCTGCTATGATAATTTTAGTACCAGAGAAAATGTTCAATTTAGGAATGACACACCATACGTAAGTTGGAAAATCTTCAAAGGGTCAGTAATTCGTCCTCGCTATTGGCATTCTAATATTTAGTCGAGCCTAACTTTCTCTTGGATTAAAAGAAAATGATTAAAACGAAGCCTCAATCAAATTACTGTGCCTTTAATTCTTAATTTAATCTTAATAAAAAAAAAAATATAATATTCTTCATTTACAGAACTATAGAATACATGAGAGTTTTTAATAATGGCATTCGAGCATTTGATTATTTCCTAGATAAAGAGTTCCGTTATTCCTTGAAAAATGCTCTTCGGATAATGAAGCTATTAAGTGAAGAAGATAAAAAGAGATATAATTTCGATGCAAGTCAGTGCAATTGGTCTGTGTTTATGGATCGTTGCCTAATTGGCCTAAGGCGTTATTATTTTAAGGAATCAGCAAAAACGACGCAATGGCATCGTGCATATTGGAATTTGTAAGAGACAAATTAAAATTTTGATAAAACTAGGAAACTAAATTATTTTTATTTCATTTCTAGATTCGTAGCAGTTCATTATATTGGAATTTTTATTTTGTTACTATTTGTTTATGGATTTTCAATTCCATTCTTTGGATTTAAATATGGAATTGGTGTAGCATTATTAATTTGGTCATTTTTGATGTGGTTATGAGGAAAACATTTTATTTTTACGAAATTCTATTTTTATTTTATTTTAATAATTTTCTGCAACTTTTATAAATTCTAATTTATAAATTTTACTTATTTTAATTAATGGCTAATAAAAGTATTACATTTAAAAAAAACAAACATTTTTATCTTTTATTCTCTTTTTCATTTCTAATAAATTTTTGAAGTATATTAATTTTGCTTTAAAAAATTTTAATTAACTTATTAGAAATTAATGAATCTTTTAATATCTAACCTATGCATCCATTAGTGATTTTTTCTTGCCTGAAGTATTATAAGAATTAAAATAATTTATGCAATATATTGTATTATTCATTTGTACCCGAAATGGCGCAATTTTGGGTATTTGGGTATTTTTAGTATGACGCTTCTCTCTCGAGGGTATAGAGATCTTTTCAGATATATGGATGGAAGTTTATCAAACTCTTTGTCATAGTCCTTCAAATTATCCACTAGTTCACTAAAAGCAATAAGTTTATCATCAATAGTTTTAATTTTGCTTGCAATATACAACGAATCAATACAAAGATTGTTATAGTTCACATTTAACTGATCATTCCGAGCATCCGCATATTTTAAGCATTTCAGAATGTGGCATGGCCTAATTTCACAACATTCCGAGCACGTAAATCCGTCCACGTCATTAAGTAAATGAACACATGAGCGGTGAAAATGACGTCCACACACCCCATCACAGACGACCATCAACTCCTCTAATGAATTACCATTGCACTGGCCACACGAAGCAATCATATTTTCAATAAAAGCAAGTCTCCACAATAAAGAAAAAATCAAAACAATTAAAAATTGAAAAAAAAAATTTAACCAAAATCTAACAAAAAATATATAGTAACTTAAAATCGGCCTATAGCCGATTTTTTGATGCCCTATGGTAGAAATGGGACAGAAAAACTGTGAAAACTAACATTATTTCAAGGTTTTTTCTTCATAATTTTGTTTCCTCTTTTCAAAATTTCTTCCGATTTGCAGATAACCTAGACCCTGATAGCATAAGTCTAATTTGTAAATTTTATTCAAGTCGGTGTATTAGTTTTTAAAGTACTAGGTGGAGTGAAAAGTAACCTCCTTGGGAGGCCGTTTTGCAGCGATTTCGGCCTTCAATCGCTCCAATAATGCACAGTAATACTCGCTGTTGATGGTTTTCCTTTTTCGAGGTAGTCCACGAAGAGTATGCCATGACAATCCCAGAAAACCGACGCCATAACCTTTCCGACGCATCGTTCCTCGTGCCGGCTTCAGTCCATTAACGGGCACTCATTCTGTTCTCTGGTTTGTAATAGTGGATACAGGTTTCATCAACAGTTACCAATCGACGCATCAGCAAGTCCAAACACTCTTTCGAAGTGCTCTCGTGTTCGTGTTTTTGGTCAGGAGTGAGCATGCGCGGCACCCAGCGGCAGGATAACTTTTTCATATGCAGAATATTGCTCAAAATATATATATATATAAGGGTATGGTTGTGGGATCAAAAGTTATATCGATTTATGCATGTCCGTCCATCCGTTCGTATACAAGATAACTCAAAAACGCGTTTGATTAAATTTACAATATGAGTTGCTTATTCCTTAACTTGGTTTGGTATTGTACTTGTATTTGAGCAAAATCGATCCAGGGGGAGCGAACTTAAAAAGAAAAAACCAGGGTGACCAGAAAGTTTTGTCGTTTGTTTGTTTATGGCTTTTCGAATTTAATTGGAAAATTTGTGAATCAATTTAACTACATAAATAGACGATACCATGTTAAATTTCAGCTAAATCGGTCCAAGGATAGTGGAAAAAAATAATCCTAGGAGAAATTGACCCTATTTTTAAAGTTTTTCTGGCGTATTCTAAAAAATTATACACCGATTTCAATAAAATTTACAAAAAATGTTTCTGCTATTAAGCCCCAGCTTACCTGTGAATTTGAGGCAATTTGAGAATGAAGAAACGAAGTTATGGAGAAAAAAACCTTGAAATACTGAGTTAAGTGGAAAGTTTGTCGCGTTTTTTTCCAATAGCCGGCTTTAGAGTCGTATAACTTTAGTAGTTGTAATCCCATCAAGTTATATTATAGCGCGCTTAAAAGGTGACATAGAATAGAATAGAATATTTGTGAAAAAAATTATGAAATTCAGGCAGAAGTAATTGCTGTAGTTGGGTTTTGAAAATTAGCCAAAATTCTGAAAAAATTCCCTATATTTTGCTCTATGTTAGGTACTACCGTCCGTCCGTAGAAAAGATAACTCAAAAACGCGTTATCCGGTTTTGATGAAATTAAGAATGTTAGTTGGTTATTGTGTAACTGGATTTGGTATTGCATTTCAGCAAAATCGACTGAGGGGGAGCGAAGTTATTAAGCAAAAAACAGGGTAACCAGAAAGTTTTGTGGTTTTTTTTATATACTATAGTTTTTCGGATTTAATTGGAAAGTTTGTCAAGCAATTTTGTTTAAAATAATTATATTGCTTGACTACATAAATAGACGATACCATGGTAAATTTCAGTGATATCGGTCTAGGGATAGTGGAGAAAGAAATAGTTATAGGAGAAAATAAGCCTATTCATAAAGTTTTTTTGATGTACTTCAGCACTAATACACCGATTTGCATAAAATTTGCAAATTAGACTTACACTATCAGGGTCTAAGTTACTTAATAATCTGAGGAAGTTTTGAAAAGGGAAAACAAAGTTATGAAGAAAAAACCTTGAAATATTGTTAGTTTTCACAATTTTTCTCTACCATTTCGGGCAACAAAAATTTTAAATTACTTTATGTTTATTTAGTTATTTTAAATTACGACAAATTCTAATTCTTTAAACAATGTACACTCAACTCTTTTTTCACACGGCCTTTTTTTACACGATTTTGAAATAATGCGGTTCACCAATAAGAATAAATACACTTTTTACACGAATTTTTCGTTCTAGCATGAATCCCAAAAAAAAATTTTTTTAATTACAATTTTGACAGTGTCTTACAGAAACTTATATATACGGCAACAAAATATTGGGGGAGTACCGTAAGCCTCGATAAACATAAGTAAACAAGTCCGCACCCTAGCTCCTAAATTATAATTTCTACTGAAAATTAACTCCAAATAGATTAAGCGAAATTTTGTTACCTATCTATTTCTATAAAAATTAATGAGATAAGTGCAACTGCACTAAGCTAATTTTAAGATTTTTTAAGTAAGGTACGTACAAAAAATGAATTCTGCAATCCCGACGGCTAGCTTCTGCTTTGGTTTTGCTTGAAAACTTGTTAATAATACTAGGGACCAAATATAAGGCTACAACAGGTCGTCCATCAAGAATACTACATTAAATTTCTGCGAGTCCAAGGTAAATGAGGTTTTTAATCGTAAGTTTTCTATAACAGAAATCAGGGCTCATCGGAACCATTGCATAATTTCCTAATACAAACTGAAAAATTAGTTAAATCATGCAATTTTAAAGAAGAAGAAAGAATGCTACACAACTGCATGGTTTAGGGTGTTAATAGCAATGGAGTCCAAAAGGAATTACTGGAAACGGATGGATTGCAACGGATGGATTGAACAAGGCCATCGAAATTGGAAGAGCAGTAGAAATATGTGACCAACAAATGCAGCAAATGCAAAAGAAAACAAGTAACATCGATAAAGTAAGAGCACATGGACCAGAAATGGAGTCAAAATCAGGAATGTCAGATGCAAGTAATAATAATTTTAACGAACTGTATTGTAACATTGCAAATGCAAGAGATAGTGATGTTGAGGATGGAAAAAGGGGAAGATATAATAATACTAATTGAAATAAGAATTCCATTAATAAATATCTCATTTGTAGATATCGTAATGAAACACATGAGCATAGGAAATGCAAGACCTATGGAAAAAGTGTGCAGATAGTGTAACGTGGTAACAAGTGTTGTGTTGTAAAGCAACACTTTGATTAAACAAACACTTCTGTCTTGCGGCAGAAAGTGCGTTTTATGGTATAGCAAAATAGTAACTAGAAATTACACGCCTAGCTGCTAGCACTAGCTAGCTCGCCGGATGGGGTGGGTCGTTACCTTCTACCATATGTCGTCACGTACAAATAATTTTTATGCGTGCAGTAAACAAAATTGTTTGGGCTAGCAAGAGGGCTGGAGATGTGATAATAATAATTCACACCCTCTCAGGTCACTAGCGGAATGGGTAAAAATGTTACAAATGAAATTAAAAGAGAAATATTTGTGACTATTGTCACGAAGAAAGAAAAGAGATGGGAAGATTTTTGAATAGGTTAGTTTTACATTGAAAGCCCACGAAACGGAATTCAATTAAAACGACAGACGGATGAACAGAAGATTCTGAAGATGGGTCCATCCGAAGCAAATTGTTCCATTGGTGTCGGCAGATGTTATTGCCAACACCGAGGCCTTTATCCCACCCAAAGGGCAAACTTCAACATAAGAACTCTTTGTGGATCGCATCCGCCCCTGGAAATATAAAAATGCGGTCCCCACAACCTAAAAAAAATTGAAACTGAAAAAAAAAAAAGAAAATCTTACGCCCCCATCATCCTCGGCCGTCACTGCTCTCACTCATAATTTTTTCCTTTAATTATTCATTTCGTCCAATATTGCATCCAAACTTCATAAGAAAGTACTGAGGATACGGGGTGATGAAAATCGAAAGCGGATTTCAACCATGAGAAAAGTAATTTTTCAAAAAGGAGAACTAAACGATTCTGGGCTAAACAAGAAAAGCAAACACATGATATTTCATTAACGAAATGTTGTTTTATTTTAATTTTTCAAGAAAAAAATGAAAAAGCAAAGCAATAAAGAAAATAATAAATAAAAGCTAAAGAAATAAAAATTTAGATATGTAAAACAAAAATTAATTATTTATTCTTATTTAAATAAATTTATATTCAAAAAAAAGCAAATTATGTAATTTAATGTTCGAAAATATGCAAAAAAAATCAAAGAAAACTAAATATCCGTATAATATAAAGGAACTAAAATTTGATAGCAAAACTTTAATTTCGACTTAATGAAAAACAATAATAGTAAATATAACCAAATTTAACAAAAAAAAAACTAATTATAACAAGAATTTCAAATTAAAAGTACTTTAGAAAACTATTAAATAAAGGAAAACCCAAAAGAAAATTAGGCTTTAAATATAGTATCAAAAAAAGTATGAATTAATAAAATTTCTAAAACACTTACGGTATTTCGCTTTCCAAAAAGGCCTTCCTGGAGCACTGTATCTGTTTGAGAAAAAAAAACAATCGAAATATAAAAAAAAAAAACGCATGAAACCGTTTCGAAATTTCTTTTGAGTTTTATCGTTTTCTCTTTTTCTTGTTTTTAATTTTCTTTAAATCATACGTAATGCTAGAGCGTATGTTGAGTGCATATATAAATCCTAGTTGTGATGTCGTTGGCACTGAATAAAATTTCTTCCGACCCATACAAATATTCAATTGGATTATAAAGGTTGGCAACCTCTGAATTATGATTTCATAAATTGAATATGCTGAAGAAAATTGTATGAATTCCACAGACTTTTCTTGTTTTTAGGTAAGTATTTTATTTTAAATATATTTATGTTTTATATGTTATACCATAGGTTGCAATTTATATTTTATGTTATATTGTATTTTTATGCTTTCAGGTCCTTTGTTATACGTAATGTTTATATGTGTCATGTTATAAAATCTATGTTTCGTTTCATTTTTAAGTTTGTGTAAGTTTTTTGGTTTTATTTTAGATTATGGGTTTTTAATTAAATTTTATGGTTTTTTTGTTTCAATTAAAAAAAATATATGTTTTTGTTTTATTTAAAATGTTTGTTTTATTTTTAGGTTAAATTATGTATTTTTAGGTTTTTAAGTTAAATTATTTTAAGTTCTTGTTTTTAATTTCAATGATGGTTTTATTTTAACTTTTGTGTTTGTATGTTTTATGTTAAATTTATGTTTTGTTTTAGTTTAAGTTATATATCGTGATTCATTCGTCTGAATTTTTCTGAACGCACATTCATAATTTAGCCTATACTTTTTACTAATATATTCCTTTTTTTTTTATTTTATAGCAAACCAAGATAATCACCACTAATAACTCATCAAAAAAACTGACATGATTCAAGATTTTATGAAAACTTTTAGAAACTTGATTAAATTTTATCAAAATTAAAAAAAAACCAAAAACAAAAACAAAACGTCCTAATATCTACACTATATCAATTCGACTCCCGTTTTTTCGTAATTTTTCCCACCCACGTGACATTTTAATTATTACAATTTTATTTTATGTTTTTGTGTTGAAATTAGTTTGTATGTTTTGTGTTATGTTAAATCCTATGTTTCGTTTCATTTAGAAGTTTGCGTATGTTTTTACGTTTTTAGGTTAACTTATATGGATTGTTTTAATTTTAACTTATGTGTTTTTTTTTTATGTTTAAATTATTATATGTTTTTGTTTTTATTTTTTTAAATTATGTTTTTAAATTAAATTACACATTTGCGTGTGTAAATGGTTTAAATTATATTTATATTTCAATTTTAATTTTATATGCTGTTCTTTATTATTTTAAATGTTGTATTATAAGTTATATGTTATATTTTAGGTTTTATGTTTTGTTCTATTCTACTTTATTTGTTTTTATGTTTTATTTTTAAAATTATGTGTTTCTATGATTTATTTTAAATTACGTATTTTTTTTTCTTCTTTATGCACTTAAAATTAAAATTTCTTAAATTTAACTTTTTCACTTAATAATTACCGTAGTAACTTAATTTTTAAATATAAAAAAATATTCGTCCGCACATGATACAATTTCCAATTCCAAATTTTAACTCTCCAAAAAACTATATATTTTTTTTTTTAAACTAAGAATTTTTAATTAATTTTTAACTGGATCAAACCAAAAAAATAAAACTCCTCCTTTCGATTTTTAGAAAAAAAACTGACTTAAGACATTTTTTTTTTTTTTTTAAAAAAACTTCATAACCATTTCAGATTCAAAATTCAACTCCTCAATTCAAAAAAATCGCCCATAAAAATTTTTCAGAAAAAAGGACCCGTTGGCTTTCTTTTTTCGACTTTTCAAAAAAAAAAAACCGTTGGATCTTTCGATTTTTCTATTTTTTTCTCAAACAAAAACTTCTCTAGTTGCAATTGTAAAAAAACACAAAAACAAAGCTTTGTATTTTTTCAATTGCAACTAACCTAAAATGCAGTGGTGACAAAACCAAATTGCTCACGTTATAATAGTTAAAAGTTAAGTCACTACGCAATCACATGCCAAGTAAAAACAAGCTATAGTGCAAAACCACTATTGAAACTTCTATATACCTATATATCCAAATCTTTCTTTCCAAACAACTTTCTAAAAAACTTTCTAAAAAACTACAAAATATAGAAATTTAGCGCCCTTTTCGTCCTTTTATATAATGATTCAGATGCGGAATTATCAGAAAACTCCATCAATCGTAGTTATCAAGTGGACTTCCCATGTATATCTTGTATTATTAGCTGTGTGAATCAGTTTTATCGATTTTTTTGGTAAAAATACACGTTTACTTAGCAACTATACTATATTTTGATTTCATTCAAAGTATGCTTCATTTGAAGATACAACCTTCGCCCACCTTTCAGGTAATTTACCGATTCCGTGCTACAAGAATTGTTCGTCCTTCCAGGCAATCCACTCATTGAGCTATTTTCGCACTTCTTCAAGATTGAGCATATGTATCAGCAAGGCCATTTTACATCGACCGAAACAAATGGTAATCAGAGGGAGCAATATCTGTTAAATACAGCGGGTGGAGTAGCATTTCCCAGCCAAGCGCCTCTAACGTTTCCTGAACCGATTTCCCAACATGTGGCATCATGGCATCGTCATGCTGTAAACTCACCTTATCGTGTCTACAAGCCCATTTTGGTAGCAGAAACTGTTTCAAACATTTCCCAAAGTTCATGGTAGACCACACCTTTATGGTCCCACCAAATGCGGAGCATAACCTTATCTTAATAAATGCTTCGTTTTGGCGTTGATGGCACTGGTTGACCAGGTTTTACATTGGTACTTCTGAGTTTAAGATTCTCGAAACATATCCATTTTTCATTTCCAGTAACAATTCAGTGCTTAAAATCCCTCATTTGTTGTCTTTGAAGCAGTAAACTAAAGCTTCCCGCAAATTCTGTTTATTTGCCACAGAACCTTCCATTTTCAATCAAGGAAAAAACAATGTTGTTTACACTTTAACCAAATGCCGTATAGTACGTTCTGAAGCTTTTCATAAGACCTTTCAAATACATATAATGCCGGTTCACACGTATTGCATATATTATGATTTACGATATACATATAATTTAAAGTTGATAAAACTTACAGATTCAGCTGAAAAAATATCCTGTACCAAATTTAATTGAAATCGGTCCATAAATAACGTTAGAATACCATGTAATTTAAAAACACAAAAAACTGAGCTTTTGTTTTAGTCCGATTGAACCCAACTTCTCATAGACGGTTCTCATGTAGACAAAACCGCTCCTAAAAATACTTCAAAAATACGGCCGAAATGTTGCCTCCCACAGACGGACAGACAAACAGACATTTGCAAAAGAAAAGGGTGAAAATATGACGGTACACTTCAAGTTGTAGACAGATGTCCAAGTGAATGTAAATTCTGAATATATATAATGTGTTTTTAAAACGTGATAGAATTTCCAATAGGAATAGCAGGTCTTTTTGTTATTTGTGTTAAGTGTAGTCTGACAAATTAACATGAATAGACTCATGCTTGAGGATCGATCAAGAATTATTAAAATTTGCTTTGAAAATCGGTTGTTGGTTCGCGAGACTTATAGACTTATTTTATCACACAATTGTGTTCAGTGACGAGGCCTATTTTTGGCTTAATATGGCTTAGATGACACATTACAACTAGATAAATACAGTTTACATGCTGGCGGCTACGGCATAGTTTGAATAATTGATTAATTTAGTAAGCAGAATTATTTCAATATTTTGATTATTCAACCGAAAATTGATTAATTGTTTCATTTAAGTGAAACAAAACAGAATAAATATGTAAAGAGAAATCCTATAATGGAAAAGTATGGAAAGCTAGCAAAAAAACCGAAAAGGTACAAAAAAAGTACACATTGCAAAAGAGTACGGCCAGTTTCAAAATCTCTGTAACGCATAGCACTCTTATGAAATTTTTCAAGAATCATTAATGTATATTTTTAAGAGAATATTTTCTTTTTGTAAGCAGGAATTTTTGAATTGAATCCGATTACAACTTCGGGTAGCTACCGAACAAAATTCAGATTTTTTGTATGAAATGATACGATTTTCAAACTTTGCTCACATATTTTCCTCATAATTTGCAGTTAGGATAACTCACAAACGTATTACCAGATTTTTAGAAGGTAACGTGATTTGAACATACGTATAGAAGTTTCAATAGTGGTTTTGCACTATAGCTTGTTTATATTTATTTCTTAAAAGTTTTCTTTAGAAATCGAAGTTATTGATATGCTATATATAGTATGTCAATGGTTAGTCTATGGCGGATCAAAATCTAACAATGTAGGTATAGAAATCTATGATGAAACAAAAGAAGTTAGAATGAAATATAAACTTAAAGACTTCTTTACAATAATGAATGCTGAAATAATAGCCATATTACTAGCCATTATTATAATGGGTACCAGGTCACATAAACCTGTAAGAAAATGAGATAGCAGACAAGCTGGCAAAAGAAGGGACATTGTTACCAACCGAAGAAACATTACAAAAAAAATATACTCGTTCAGACTCATTTATTCAAATAAAACAATATTATGTATATAAATAAATATAAAACACTTTATACGGAATGCTGTGTAGCGTAAACATGGACAAAGAGATCCTTCCCAGAATGACTCAGGGCAACTTTTGTATTAAGTGAAATTTCTTCTCCGAAGGACAAAACTCTCGGAAAAATTCGATTTGTTGATTGCAAAAATGATTATAAATTGGCTTACACTTTTGTTAGTTCTTCTCGACCTTAATTTGACTAAAACAAGTTCTTTTATTTTACAACAATAATTCTTTCTATTTAATTTAATTTGATGTGTTACACTTCCTTCATTCTTATAATATTTCTAAATTTTTTAATAATATTTTGAATTTTGTAATATCACTTTTAAGTTAATCTTAAATATTTTCAAAACCCCTCTTTTTATAAATACTTCCAAACTTTTTAATAAAATGTTCTAATTTTCTTTGATATCTTCAACTTATTCATTAATATTTTCAACTTTTCGGTAATACTTTAAAAAAAATTTAGTATTACTTTCAGATTATTTTCACGTTTTTAATTTAATTTAAACAACCGTTACAGAAAAAAAAGGTCACCCACTCCAGGGTTGCGTTCACTCACCAACTAAAATGTAACTAAAAGCGACTAAAAGCTACACTTTTGCATTCACTGGGTACTATTTTTTTACTACGATGACGTCATTACACCGACACTCTATCGTTTACTGGTTTATACTGGCGTCGATTTGATTAACTTTTTCGACCAATGTCATGGGGCACAATCGATTATTGTTATTTCTATTTTGTCAGTCAGATTTTGAATTCAAAACAAATTTTTTTGAAATCATTAATTTTTTTTTATTATTTGGCAAATTTATAGAAAAGTTATAATTTTGGTAATAAATTCATATTTATTTCGTTAAACTATATTCGAAAAAGTTTTAATAATTACAGTAGATTAATTAACCTATAAATGCGCATTTTCTCCAATTGACATTTCGAAATGACACTAATTGACTACAACTACGACAACGATGGTTCACTCGCAAGCAATTTACATTTTTCGACACCGGCTTTTTTGACATTTATTTACACCGACTTTTTTTTACACCGGTGTGATCGAGTGAACGGAACCCAGAACTTATTCCGACCAATAACTTTTTATCGCGACCGATAATTAAAAACAACTAACTACCAAATTGGTATCCGATTTTTTGGCTTTTAATAATTTGACCAATTTAGATGAAGACCGCTTAGATTAGTCGATTCAAAAATTACTGACTATCTTTTTTAAAAAAAACTCGTTAATCTATTTTACTCAAAGTACAATTTTTTGATTCGAACGATATTGTACTTTGACCGATATTAGTTTTTTGGAAGAAATCAAAAATTGAAATATATTGATTTAAAAATTTTCCATTTTTGTCTTCTCTTGCATTTCACCTAATTTTTCGAATATTTCGTATACAAATTTGAATTGGATTATGGTTGGATATGTAGAAATATCTTAATAATTCAATTAAATTGCTCGTGTCCAAAAATATGTCTAAAAGTATTTTATTTTCCAAATGTCGAAATAATTTTAATAATTTAATAAAATCAAACGTTTACAAAAATATGTCGAAATATTTTTTATTTGACATAATTTGGATAATTCAATCGTGCGTTTGGGGTCAATAGCACCCTTAATGGGTTACGTCCTTGGTGCAGGATGTAATATAATATACCTTCCTATTTTCATCCAATACATTTGTTATTAACGATCTTTGAAACAAAGACATGAATACCTTTGTTCCAAAATCGGAAATAAAAATTTTTTTTTTTATACAATGAAATTATAAATTTTATGTAACTTATCAATGTTACACAATTTTGCCTAATTTCTAAATTTGGTACTATATGTATTTCTTTTTTTTTATTTTCCTATACATGGTAAATTATTACAAAAAAAATGTTTTTGATTTGTCATCAAAATATATCATTTATGGTCTCAAAGAAAACAAATTTCTTCAATTTGCGTTTGATTTTTCTCGTCCTTAATTTTACTTAAATAGATCCTTTTATTTTACAAACAATAATTCTTTTTATTTAATTTAATTTGATATGTTACGCTTTCTTAATTCTTATAATATTGTGACGTGCTACCCGTTCGGTTCGATGTTATGAAATTGATAACACTTTTTATTTATGTGAATTTAGGTGTATAACTTTATTTATAATTATTTCTGCTTTAACAATTAGTCTTAAAATATTGGTTCTTCAATAATAAATTATTACAATTAATTTATCACATCTTATTTAAATATACAGTCACTATTTTCATTAATAGATCACTATTTCTACTTTTATATTCAAATCTCCCTTATAATCACTTTCCACAAATAATCACGTTTCAAATCTCGGACGAAGCTTAAACTTCAACTGTCTGATTAGAACTGACTTTATTGCATCACTTTCCTTCCGTATTTATAAAAAAGTGTCTCATCATGCACCTGCTAGAAACTTCTTGTTTGAATGTTGTTCTTTCTTACATACTCATTGTTCTAAACTCGAGAAATTTCCGGCATGTAAACGTGTTTTCTATTATTTGACAAGAAGCTTATTCTTGACGTTTCTAAAAGTTGTGTGGTGTTTAATAATAGTGAATTTGTGTAGTGTTTTTGCAGGAAAATTCCAGACTTTTCTTTTATCAAGAAGAGTCGTGGAATATTTGCTGAAAATACAGTGCAATATTTATAAATTTTTTAATGATATTTTCATTTTGTGTAATATTAGTACCTACTTATATATTAGAACTAATGATTACGTAGAAATATCAAATTTAGATACTTCAATGTTATCAATTGATAGTGTATTAGAAATAGAACCGTCCCCTCTAAAGTGTTCTACATCTCCCAAAACAAAACAAAAAATGAAGTTGCTGTCTTAATTAACCTTCAATTAAGAAGTTTGAAGAAACTATTTCTATGGAGTTTAATAACCAGCAACAAAGAATTCAAGAAATTTCTGAGAACAGAAAAAATGCATATAGGGTAATAAGTAGGGCCCGGATAGTTATGCATTTGCATGTTGCATGCATATTTGCATATTTTGGCCATTTTTCGGGAAAAACGCATATTTTGGCCAAAAATGCATGTTTAGTACATTTTTCCTGCATATTTTCAAAATATTTTCCATATTTCAAGCACATTTTACAAATTTTCAATTGAATGAAATCGACACTCAAATCGAAACATTCATTAAGGCGAAATATCTTTCCAGTGTATATTTAATTTGTAAACATGAACACACAAATACGGAGAAATCGGCTCAAAAGAAAACATGGACGTGATCGAAGGAGTTCGTTCAAAATTGGTTTTACTAGACCAGAAAAAGTTTTTAGACAAATTTGATCGAATTTTAGCTCGTAATGTTGGTTACCGATCATTGGTGAAAATTAGAGATATATTGTACAAAAATGCTCAAAATCAAGGCAATGGTGAGGAAGAATACGTGTCGGCACTAACGCCATCGAAAATTACGATGTTCCAATTTACAGTTGTTACATCGGTGGATGTAGAGCGTTCCTTTTCAACTTACAAATACGTTTTGACTGAGAAACGTCGAAGTTTTACCTTTGAACATTTCAAACAGCATCTACTTTTCGCTTGCAATATCGAATACTTGTGAATATTTTCTGTTCAATTGAAAAAATTCTTTATAAATAAAAAAATTTATCATTATTTAATTTTTCATTTGATTTTTCGTTTTTTTTGCATATTTTGGGCAATTTTCTCCGGATTTTCGCATACAAGTATATTGGACTTTTAAGTTGCATTTTGTCGTGCATATTTTAGAGTTTTTGGCACGTTTTAGAGCATATTTTAGAGTTTTTCGTGCATGTTTGCATGCATATTTTGGCATTTTATCGTGCATAACTATCCGGGCTCTAGTAATAAGTTAACGAATTCATGGTAAAAAAAATAATGAATTAAAAATAAAAAAAATACTCAAAAAAAAAACAGAAAATATTTCAAATCGCCTACTTTTGGCAGTTTCGAAATTCGTTCGAAATTTTAGTTCATATGGGAACCTTTGTATACATTCCGTCGTAGTTTGAAATAGCTACCAAAATTCCAACGCAATGATTTTGTCCGACGGAATAGAATACCGTAGGAGTTTGGAATAGGCCAGATTTAAAGTTATTCTTAATTATTTTCAAAACCCCTTATTTTATAAATATTTCCAAACTTTTTAATCCATTTCCTAATTTTCATTGATTGTTGTTGATTGTTTTGTTAGTAAAAAGGAATATAAATAACTATTTTTATTAATTTAAAAAATACAAGTCACTTTTTAAAATTCAAAAATTATAATATACTATATAGTATTATGTGTTCCTCTGGATTTTCCTCTCTGTGGCCTCAATATCAGTTAAGGTGTCTGCTAACGTCCCTCTTGTCGTTTTTTCGTGAAAGAAAATCAGGTAATAATTATTCTTAAAAGTATGAAATAAATCAGGCGAAATGGCTCGTGATTTTTGCGTGAAGAAAAATCAGGCTAAATATTCGTGATTTGCATGAAGAAAAATCAGGCGAAATATCCGTGATTTACGAAGAGAAATCATACCGTGATTTTTGCGTACAGAAAAATCAGGGTACACGATACCGCAATGATAGGAGAAGATTCAGAAGGTCATTCTGCAATACTTCCAGCTTTGGTGGATTCGGGATCGAAAGTATCCTGCACAGAATGAGCAATAAACAAACAAGAAATGTTTACCATAAAATCACTCAGACCATCTGTACTAAACACAGAAGCGCATGTGAGGTGGCGCATTTTATGCAATGGTATGGTGCGACCACGTCGCAGCAAACTGCAACATTTGGTGCATGGCAAGTTGGGACGCGGATTCAATTTTTCCCAACCGATCTTTTAGTGGAGTAGGTATGTGATTGCCAACAGTGCTTTGATATCTGAATTTTTATCGCTGTGAACGAAAAAAGGGAGTTGTTAGTTTTATCCTGTTTTTATCTTGTTTTTAACATTTTTACTTTTTGAAAATTTACGTTTAGGTTTAGGGATATCAGAACCATTGATACGTCATTAACCATCATAGCTGCTGTCGGTGGTAGCACCACGCGAGGTTTCCTTTTGGCATGAAGGTGTAATTATCAATTTGTGCCGATTTTAATGTACATAGAGCTGTTAGTCTTCAGAATTTTTTGTCTTAATATTAGAACAATTTTTATTTATTTTTTTAGAATGAAGGTTTTATCTTTGAGACTTTCGTTTAGAGAGGCTATTGTCCTTTTATGATACAGGTTATAGCATACTATAGCTGGGATGCGCTTATTTGGTTAACTTTGTGAAGTAAGAGTAGAGGCAGTGTTAGTTTTTGCCTTCTTGCAGATTCGGAGTTTTCGTTAGAAATATAAGAGACTGGGGTATTGCGTTTTCGTGTAAGATCAAATATAGTAAGGTTCGGTTCTACATCAGTTTGCAAGGAAACGAACTGGTTTGACTGCTTTTTGGATGTAGATGGTTGAGCCATTAGAATGTTTTTATAAATAGTCTGGGGTCTCTTACGATTTGTGTTGCCGATAATAAAATATTGCAATTTTTCACACTTTTGATAGAGATTCTGCGCGAGTAATATATTTCCTTTTTCTCGCTCTTTTTAGTAGCGATTGGATGCCCTTGGCAAATCTGAATTGCCTGGCATTCAGAGTGGCGCCCTCTCAACAAGGATATGTTTTTATTCCCTAGACCAGCGGTTCTCAACCTTTTTTGAGTTGTGTTGAGTTTGCACTGAAGCTTACTCAAAATAGTTACACTATTTATACAAATTTTAACACTTAAAGCTAAAGGTAAAATGTTGACTAAGTCAAAATATAAATACAATATAAAAAGGTAGGTATTTGAAGGACCTATAAGACTTATAAAACAATAAGTAGTTCAAAATTTTATAAAATAGCATATTTGACAATATTTACCAAAAATATTGTTATGAAATTATAAGTTGATATAAATCATTGATTACGAAATATACCATAAAATATTTGTTAATTATGCTTAATTAAAACTAGAACACTGAATCTATTCGATTGTTGATTCTTTTTAAATTATGTTACACGTGCGTGCCCGGCATAGTCGACGCCACTGTTAGTAAATTATCTACTTATTTGGATCCGTGGTGCTGGTAAATTTCCCATTAGTTGCTCTCTTTTTCTTGTATCTAAAACATTTTATGCAATTATGTATATAGTTGGAGACCGCATTTTGAGCCTTTATTATCCAGTATTGTTTCCGAATTTGTGCAAGCGTTAAAGATACACCTCCATGGAGTGTCTTTTGATGGGCATTATCTATGATTAATGTTGTAAATGGGTTTTTATAAGATAAAATGATTGGATGTTTTTCGTCATATTGTAGATTTGAATTTTCTAGTCTTCCTCCTACTCTTAATATGCCCATTTGATCTATAAATGGACTTAATGACAAAATTTTACTATCTCTTGGCAATGGATTTTCTTGTTGTATGGCTTGAATTTCTTTGATGAAGTCGAAATTTTGAACTTTTTTGATAACAGTAATTCTTGCATATTCAATCTCTACGAGTTGTAAATTACCTCTTGTAGTTACTCTTGGAGACATTCGTAAACAGGAAGCAACTACTCACAAGAGGGTTTGTAATTTTGAGAAACGTAAGAATAAATCTTGTTGAAATACTTGATCGTATAATAACGCTGAGGGGGCTATTATGCTTTTCGCTTCGATATCTGTAGAAGTAATGAAATTCTTATTTTTCGGTGTATCTTTTCTATGTAACCACTCAAGTCCGGTCCACCAAAGGCGATGATTTAATAGTTCAATTGCTTTAATACCTCTGGAAGCACAATCTGCTGGATTATCTTCTGTTTTTACATGATACCAATTCTCCTTCTTTATGATATTTTGAATTTCAATTACACGATTTGAAACAAACGTTTTCCATTTTAATGCATTGCCCTGAATCCATGCTAGTGTGATCATTGAATCAATGTAGGCATAAATATTTAATCGTGGTCTACTTATTGCTTTTATTATCTTTTTCATTAATTTGGACAAAAGGAATGCTGCACATAGCTCTAACTGGGGAAGTGTGGTCTCTTGTTTAAGTAGAGCAACTCTGGTTTTTGCTGCAATTAATGTAGTAATAAATGTACCATTGAAATCGCAAAATCCATGTAATTCAAATGATTTGTCGTTAAATCTATGTAGCCATCTTTGCAGACTGAGTTTTTCAAGTTCTTTAATTTCGTTTTTTAAGTTGTACCATCGTATTCTCATTTCTACTGGTAGCTCGTCATCCCAGTTTAAATTCTTCGCCCACATTTCTTGATACATGATTATGATTCCTATTATTACTGGAGCAATCCAACCTAAGGAGTCAAATAATTTAGATGTTTCAGACAGGAATACTCGTTTTGTCATTCTCTGTTCTTGTTGTGGTAATTTGATTTGTAAACCGAATTCGTCCGAATATGGGTTCCAATATATTCCAAGTGTTTTTACATAATTTCCGGCACCAATGTTTATTGGTTCAATTCGTCTTGAATTTGACGGGATTTCATTCAGTATGCGTGGATCATTCGCTCCCCATTTTCTAAAAATGAATCCGGCACCTTGAAATATGTCAACTAACAGTTTTTGTGCTTTAATAGGGTCTTCAAGCTTATCATTTCCTGATAAAAGATCATCTACATAAAAGTCTTGTTTAATAATAGATGAGATTAAAGGAAATGTTTCTTGTACATCGTTTGCTAATTGATGAATTGTTCTAACGGAGCTGCTTTTGTTCCGTATGTTACGGTTGTCAGTTTATACTCTTGTATAGGTTCACTTGTATTAGCTCTCCAATCGTTGATAATTTTAATCATTTGAATGTATTTTTATTTGCCGATACATTTTTTCAATAAAGGTGTTCTTATGTGTACGCCATCTTACCGAAGTTTTAGCTGAAGCATCAAACACAACTCTAACCTTTGTAGTTGTACTATCTTCTCTGCGTACAGCATGATGTGGTAGGTAGCAACTGTTTCCGTCAGTTTCTGTTGATCCATGGACCGGTATCATGTAACCGATTTCTAGATATTCTCTCATGAATTTTTTATATTCATCTTCTAGAGCAGTGTTGGTTTTGAACTTCCTTTCTAATTGCATAAGCCTTGCTATAGCATACTTTTTTGAAGAACCGAGTTGCAAGTTTTTTGATTTAAATGTTTTTTGATTTAATGTCTCGTTTATGAGTTGCGTTGAACAAGTTTTCGCATTCTGAATCGTCACTCTCTTGTTGTAGTTCACATTGAATGTCTTCATATTCTCAAAATTCCTTTAGTTGGTCATTAACATCCACTCTGGATATAACGCAATTAATAACTTTTGGGATGACTCGTTCCAATTTTACTTGTCCGCAAATTATCCAACCCAATTGCGTTTGCTCTGCAATTGGTAATTTCGATGATACTTTTATCATACCTTTCTGAATGATGTCAGAATAATTATCTCCGCCTAATATTAAGTCAATCTGATCTGGTATATAGAATTTGGGATCAGCTAACGTTATATTCTTTATGTGTTGCCAATTTTGAATGTTCCAGTATTGACCTGGTAATTGCTTTGTTAACTTAGGTAAAACTAGAGCATTTGCCTTGATGATTATGTCTGATGAAAATCTTGGTTTTATCGTTACTTGTGTTATACTGTTTTACATGCTTCGCTGGATTCACTTATTCCAGATATATTAGCATAAATCTTGCTTTTTCTTAACCTCAAAATTTGAACAGCTTTTTCAGTTATAAATGTACACTGTGATCCTTGATCTAATAATGCACGTAAGTTTATATATGAACCATCTGCAGCTAAAACATTAATCAAAGCTGTAACCAGTAAAACATTATTTAATTTATTTTCAAATTGGGTGTGTACTGTGACTTCTTGCGTAGAAGTTCCCTCATTCATTTCTTCTTTACTTGATTTTCCGGTATTAACGTTGTGTAACAGAGAATGATGTCTTTTAGGACAGATTTTGCATGTTCTTTTATTTAAACATTTTGACATTGAATGTCCGCTTCGCAGGCAATTGTAGCAAAATTGTTGTTTTCTTGTTATTTCTTTCCGTTGACCAACTTTCATCCTGATGAATTTTGGGCACTCGTACATATAATGTGTTGAGTCACACAAGTTACTTTTTGTATTGATTGATGTTGAAAATGATTTGACTGTATTCTTTGATTTTTTTCCTTTTGGGTATTCTAAAACTTCTAAGGCATTGAATCTTGCAGTTAAAAATTTAAGAAAATCAGACAGTTTCTGAACCTTCCTAGAATCTTTTATTGATTGCTCGTACAATTTATGCGTTTCTTTGTCAATTTTCTGCGTTAAAATATGAATGATGATGGGGTCCCATTGAGTGGTTTCAATTTCCATATTTTCAATAGCATGTAAACATTCTACAGTTGCATCATGCATTCGTCTTATTGTGGTAACCGATTCGTCATTTGCAGGTTGAATGGCAAAAAATGAGTATAGTTGCACGGATATGATTGCTCGTTCGTTATCATACCTGTGAAGTAATAATTCCCACGCTGTCGAATAATTACTTTCACATATTTGAAGGTGGCGAATTACGTTGCTTCATTCTCCAACGACATATGTTTTAAGATATTGCATTTTACTGGTTGCGCCTAAACTTGCGTTGTCGTGAATCGCACTTACAAATATGTCGTGAAAACTTTTCCATGTATTGTAATTCCCGTTAAAATGTGGTATATTAAGGGACGGTAACTTAAGGTTTACAGCCTTAGCTTCAATTTTTTGAATCGATTGTATCGATAGTATTTTTTCTTTAATGACAACTGCAATGTCTTCATACTGTTGCTCCAATTGATTGAAAACGTTACTCGTGAGGCAAGGGTGATCCTCGTCTGAATTGGAACGTCTTCGTGGTTTTTTATAATTTCATCCCAGCATTTTGACATCGATTCTAGTGTCTGTTTAAAATATATATCTGAATGTACGCTCTTGATTTCCTCTTGCGCTTTTTGAATACCACCTTGAAGAGTTTTCATTTTAATGGATTGCCTTTTATAACGTGTTTGTTGAATGGACACTGTAATATTAATGCTCGATGGATGCTCATCTTCTGTTTGATTTTCACCATGATCATTACGATTTGTATTGCTATTACTTTTTGTTGGAAACTTATCATCACTGACTGACTCTTTGCTGTAGTCTTTTGCGATGCTGTCTAATTTCTCTTTCCCAAATGTCTCTTGGAGCCGTCTTATACCCGCATCACGTGCAGTAAATGTGCTGTATGCTGCCGTTACTTTTTGTAGTCTGTCTTCTATATACCTCTTTGTTTTGCGTTGTTCCGAATCTTTCTTGTAATTCGTGAATATTTGTTTTATTTCTTCGTATATAGAATATTGAAGATTGGTCAAATCCTCCAATTGCTTTTGTTCAGTCATTTTTATTTAAAAAAATGTCTCTTATTTTGTATATTTACTTTTATACTGTTTTAAATCCTTGAAGTGTATTTTCCATATGCTGATATTTAATCAAATAGAACCCCGCCGCCAGGAATGTCGATGAATTAATTGCTTGTTTGTTCAAATTGGTTGTTGCTCGAAGGACCAATGTTGAGTTTGCACTGAAGTTTATTCAAAATAGTTACACTATTTATAGAAATTTTAACACTTAAAGCTAAAGGTAAAATGTTGACTAAGTAAAAATATAAATATAAGAAAGTAGGTATTTGAATGATCTATAAGACTTATAAAACAATAAGTAGTTCACAATTCTTTAAAATTGCATATTTGACAATATTTACAAAAAATATGTTAAGTTGATATAAATCATTGATTACGAAATATACTATAAAATATTTGTTAATTATGCTTAATTAAAATTAGAACACTGAATCAATTCGCTTGGTGATTCTTTTTAAATTATGCTACACGTGCGTGGAACACCTTGGCGGTTCATTATTCTAAATTGTACTCCTTACATTAGAAAAATGTTTATAATTTAAATACTCGTAGTTGTTATTATTTGCTTCACAAAGCTCTACACAAAGAGCTTTAAAAATTCTCGAGTTGGTTGACCTTGACTTTATAAAATTACCCACTTTCGTAGCTTCGTCAAGAACAAGTTTTATTTGAACTGGAAGGTGCCTAGTTGCCAAACTTTGCCTGTGGATGCAACAGTGACTCCAACTTACATCGGGAGCTATCTTCATGACACGGCCGCGCAGACCAGAATAAATATCTGGCAAAGACTTGCCACCATCGGTACATAGCCCACAACAATTAGACCAATTAATGCTTTTTCTTTGAAATAATAACCGGTAGCTTTAAATATATCATCATATATCCTCATATCCAAAATTCTCTGTAAATTCTGATGTAAATTACTATTCGTATCATCAGTTTCTTAGTCGTACAGCCCATTTTCCTAATTCGTCCTTTGCAAATTGCCCAGGGTTTAAAGCTGGTAAGTTTCCTGAGCAATCCAAACCTGTAACGTGGAAGAATTTCGCACAAACTTTGATTTATGGCATGGCGCAGAATTTTGCTGGAAAATAGCACTGCCGTTCGGATCCACTTTTTCTAGCTCTGACGCCAATCTTCGGTCTAAAAGTTCTCTATATTTAATACTAATCATCATTCTCTCTAGTGTACCAGGTCCAATATATGAAAAGCGACCCCAAAAGATCTTTTTTATAGAATGTTTTACTGTTTGGTTAATATGAGATGGAGTGAGTTTTTCTGTATGGCATTTCTAATCGGTTTCCCTGAACCAAAAAGTGGGTGCCGTCCCAGAATAAAACTTTTTTCCAGTCCTCTGCTGTCCAATCCTTATATATTACTGCCAAAATTGATATTTTTTTCATCATAGCCTCAGTGAGTAACTGCTTCTTTTGAGGTCTAATGGCTCGGGTTCCATTTTCCAGCAATCGCTGGCGCACTGTGGAATCGCGTATTTTAAGACCATGCACTTCTAGGTCTCTTTGAAGTTCGAAACTTGCCTTTCGTGGGTCTAATTTACTCGATCTGAGCAAAAAGCTTACATCTCGATCGTTTGTTTTCCGTTTTCTCCCACACTTACCCACTCTTACTCACTTCAACGGAGCCTGTCATTCTTTTCTGTTTTATGATTTTTTCTACAGCACGAAGACTGACTCAACCAACTTCTGTTATCTTCCTTTGTGACATGGATGTATATTAACTAAGTGTCCCTATCTTTTCGTGCTTTCTGGGGCTGATTTCCCTTGTAAAGCGAAATATAAAATGATAACAAGGAAAACTACAGAAACTCCGATATTTGCAATTAATCAAACTATTTGTCTAATTTTGTTAAAGTCACTACTAAACTTGCTTGTATTTATATATCTAACTCAGAGCAAAAATAAACGAATACAAATAAATTTGAACATTCCGACATAAAACAGTGCTACCAAAATTAAAATACTAAAAATTAGGCTGCGTTCACATTAATTTGCACACTACTTTATATGTATTAACTTACTAATCACTATAGAATAATAATAATGTATTCGTTGAGACACCCAAATATTCGAAATATTCATCATCTTTTATCACTGATGACTTAATTCTGTTACCCTTTTATATGAATATATGTATTCCCTATGAGTTTTTCATAACGTATTTTTGTCTTCTCGATAATTTCTTGTTTATAATTTTAAAAAATCATCTATGATTGCAGGGGCGGGCAAACCATAGGATAGAGTTTTAGGATTCTCAATTTGGAACTAATTATCTCATTTCAAGGTTTGCGATTAAATTTTGATGTAATTTTATTTGTACATACTTTCTTTAAGTTTTCTTGTAATGATTTTGTATTTTCTGATTAAATTAATTGAAAAAAACTTAAAGAAAAGTTCCAACAATGCAGGGGTGTACAAGTCAGAGGATCTTGTGGAATTTATGTTAAACCAAATTCATACCTTACGTATTAGTTTTCTTGAAATATTTTATGAAATATACTCTATTACATAAAACTAATTAAAAACGATACTTCGCATTATTAATTATAAGGCCCTATTTTAATTAATATACCAATTAATGGTCCAAAAAATATAAATGTGATCTAAATAGTTCTGTTCAGTGGATACCTAAAACCGCTGTAAAAGAACTTTATCTTATCCTAATATGGTGAAAAAATATGACCGTCATTTGACAGATGAAGGTAAACACGATGTGTATTTTTATATTTTTTATTTAATAATTTTTAATTTTACCAAATATAATGTTGTGCAAGACTCAATAATCTTCAACTTCACTGTTAATTCAAATTTTCAAAGATATTTTCAAAGAATTGACAAAATATTTTAAACTTTTCAATAATAATTCGAAATCTTTCAATTTTACTTTCAAGCTTTTTAATAATATTTTCAAATTTTTCTATGATATCTTCAAATTATTCAATAATATTTTCAACTTTTTCGTAATACTTTAAAAAAATTTTAGTATTATGTTACTTTCAGATTATTTTCACGTTTGGGAATGTTATCTTTTTAATTTAATTTAAACAACCGTTACAGAAGAAAAACGTCATCGACTCCAGAGTTCCGTTCACTCCATCACACCGGTGTAAAAAAAAGTCGGTGTAAATAAATGTCAAAAAAGCCGGTGTCGAAAAATGTAAATTGCTTGCGAGTGAACGATCGTAGTCGTAGTAATAGTCAATTAGTGTCATTTCGAAATGTCAATTGGAGAAAATGCGCATTTATATGTTAATTAATGTACTGTAATTATTAAAAATTTTTTCATGAAATCTATTTATTTTTAATATCTAATTTAGTAACAAACTTTTATATAAAAAACATATTTCATGGTTTCACTTTTTTTCATAAATTTCATATTTAAAATTTTTTTCGAATATAATTCAACGAATTCAATATAAACTTAGTACTAAAGCTATAATTTTTCTATAAATTTGACAAAGAATTAAAAAAAAATACTGAATTCATAAAAATTTGTTTTGAATTCGAATTCAAACTGGCGAAATATAAATGACAATAATCGACTACGCCACATGACATTGGTCGTAAAAAGTTACTAAAATCGACACCGGTGTAAACCAATGAACGATAGAGTATCGGTGTAATGACGTCATTGTAGTCAAAAAAAAAGAAAAAAAGTTGACCAGTGAACGCAAAAGTGTAACTTTTAGTCGCTTTTGGTTACATTTAGTTGGTGAACGCAGCCCAGAACTTATTTCAACCACAAACTTTTTATCGCGACCGGTAATTCAAAATATCTAACTCCTAAATTTTAATAATTTGACCAATTGAAGACCGTTAAGGTTAGTCGATTAAAAAATTAGTTACTACATTTTTTTAAAAAAAAAAGGAAGTGTGCTTTTGACCACACTGTAGAAGTGAAACAGAAGTTTTTCTCCGACCCCGCCTTCTTGTCGAGCAGAGGGATGACTACCTCCTCAGCCGATGTCTTCGCACCTTTCTCAATTTGGATAGGAGGATCGTTTTCCTTCCCTTTCTACTTTCTTAGTGCGTGTAGCACCACCTTGCCAAGTCTATAGCAAAGGGCGTATTTCCCTTTGGTGATTACGTGTACGGACTTTTGGTCCATCCCGATCTTAAGGAGCATGCCATTCGTTTTATTCCTGCTGGAGAGAATCTTCCATTCCATCGTTTCCAGCGCGGAATTCTGCGCATCTAGTAGTGCTACTACTTTATTAGGCTCTTGGCCTGAGCTCCTGGGTAGGTAGATAGTCACGATGTGTGGTACCGGAATATCATCTTCCACAATGGTGCTAAGTTTCACACCCATCCAGCTGGCTAGCTCACGAGTTCTTCCCCTGAGCCAACTAGCTGTGTCACTGTTCTCAGTCTATAAGCAGCATACCCAGTTTGAAGTGAATACCTTCGAATCGGAGTTTAATCTGCCACCCCTGTGATACTTCCTCAATGATAGCCTCTTCCAGAGCCGTAAAGTCTGTCGTGAGGCTTTCATAAGGTTAATTAGCCGGGAGGACTGTTATCCTCACCATGCCAGAAACCTGCATACCATGTTAAGGCTAAATACTCTCTGAGGTCGCCAGTTATCAGAGAGAACTACCAGTCCACTGGCACGGGTCGCATAACTCCTTTGGCTTAGGGAGGGTAGTTCTTGGTACGTTGCTCGGACCATCCTAGAAGGTGGGCCTGCTGAAATGGTCTACACAATTTAAGCCCCCACATCGCGTAAAGTTGCCTACCGTCGTGGGAGATGACCTCTATATAAAAAGTTCACAAATTTGAATCGACTACAGGGCAGATGGAACTATTTGGTTTTCGACGGAAATAATCCACACTATAACCTCCACAATATCGCCAAACATTGTAATCGTCTAGGTTCTAGGACGGACGTCTATATAATAAGATATTTTGTAATGTAACGTTTCGTCACAGTTCAAAAATTCTTATTTAATACAGCGCCGAAGTGGTGTGAGATAGAACTATTAGGTCTTCGAATCGCCCCCATAGAAATATTTCACTTCAAAAACTCGTTAATTTATTTTATCCAAATTACAATTTTTTGATTCGAACGATATTGTACTTTGACCGATATTAGTTTTTTACAAGAAAGCAAAATTGGAATATATTGATTTAAAAATTTTCCATTCTTGTCTTTTCTTGCATTTTACCAAATATTAGAACAATACAATTTTCGCGTATCGGGTAACATTTATTTCGACATGTGGAAATACCGTTATTTTTAGTTTATTTAATAAATTAATACAATTTGCGCGTATACAAATTTGAATTGGATTATGATTGGATATGTTGAAATATCTTAATAATTCAATTAAAATGCTCGTGTCCAAAAATATGTCAAAAAGTCTGTTATTTCACAAATGTTGAAATAATTTTTATAATTTAATAAAATCGCGCGTTTACGAAAACATGTCGAAATGTTTTATTATTTATTGTAATTTGGATGATTAAGATCGCGCGTATGGCATCAATAACTCCCTCAATAGGTTTCGTACTTGGTATGGGGTGTACCATAACAGTAAGAATCAGTGGCGTGCGGTGGGTTATCAGGCAGGGTGTGCAGAGAATAATAATAAAATAACGAACGTGCAGAATTTTTCCTGCACATCTTGACGATGATAGTGCTTTTTTAAAAGTGGTTTTACAGGTTAATTTCTACACTCCCTACAAGATACATTTAAAGTTAAAATTTCCAAACTATTTTTGAAGTAACTTATAATATCCGTGTTCATTGATAGTAGTGCGATGTGTTTAAGATAGGCTACGATGTAGTATTATTAATATTTCTACTACTATTAACTGAAATTGTTCTGTTGAAACACAACAAAATTGTTTTTCAACGAATTATTTCGAACATCATCATAAAACATTACCAAAGTCACAAAGGCATTACACTTTCATAGATATTTTTATGCGCTACGAGGTGCAGAACGTAGGGCAGCACGCACTGCTGGAATACACACAAGTGAATCGGCACAATATCTGAATGTGTTGAATTATAAAAATTTGGTTATATAAAGATACATAAGTGCAGAAAATTATTGTCCCTCACAATTTTTGCAGGATGTGCAGTGCACGCCCTGCACATATGGACCGCACGCCACTGCTAAGAATCTAGATGTTAAACATATTGAAGTTCAAAATGAATTTAAAACCTCAAACTGGTTCAAGAATCTAAATCTTACTACATTAATAGATTAAGAACAAACACAGGTATATGTTAAAAGTACTTGAACATGATAAAAGTAGAAAACACTTAACAATGTGAAACGTACAACCAATGCCTTCTAGATATTTTAATCAGGCCAGAGTTACCATAATGAAAAATGAACACCTAAAGATGATTAAGGAAATCATCAAATATCTAGCAGATATTAATATATATATATATATATATATAAAATAATAACAATAAATAAATAACAAATAAATAAAGAGAGAAAACTAATAATCAAAACTACCACGTGGACCAAGCCAATAATCCCTTAAAAAATAAAAAAAATTATTATATAAAGTAGGTGCATACATAAAATCACAGAATATATTAAATTATTAATATCGCTATTATAGTGTATATTGTGCTGGCTTATAGTATGCCTTGCTTACAGCCTTAACTAATTAGGGATAAACTAATTTAGTTAAAACATCAATAGATAGTATCTTGTATCAGAAAAAAAATGGATATTATATTGGTGTTTGCTCCCGGCACTACTTTATATCTACGCTTAATATTAATCATCTTAAAACTAGCTAAAATAAAACAAAATAAATAAAGCAGTTCAATGGTTTATATCTTAAATTAGATTAATGAGTATTAACTAAGTATTATTATTTTAACCTTTTTTAAAAAACTTTAATATGTTATTAAAATCTTATACATAATCCAAAGCGATAACCGAATCCATCATGTTCTTTGCTTAACTACAGTGCTGCGCAATTCCAAGTTTGCAATACAAAGTTTGTATTAAAAATTGAAAAAAAATAACTGTAGACCCCTAAAATTGAAAAATGAAACAATGTAGATTAAAATACGTAATATTTATATTGCTTTTGTTATCACTTTTTGGGTTACACAAAGCCGTTCCGGAATGCATTCAACCAAATTTCCCACGATATGGTGTGGGGGCAGCTACCACACCATATCGTGGGAAATTTGGGCTTTTAATTCTGCAGTGAATGTTTGCCGGTTAATTCGTAAAGATTACGGAATTCTTTAGTCCAGAATGGCCCAAAGATGTTTAATTGGAATCAAATCAGGGGATTCCGGCCAGTCAAGAATTCCGATGTGGGATTCCTCAAAATATTTCATCGTCAAACAGCATTTGTGTATAGGATCGTTATTTTTTATAAAAATAAAATCGCCTAAACCAATTTTTTGAGCTGCATCTTCAAAGTTATCGGTTAGAAGTTGCATATAAGATGCTCCAGTCATTCTCCCCTCTATAGTGGCCAGCTTCCCCACTCCTGATTTGGCGACGCAACCCCATAGCATAATACTGCCACCATGTTTGACAGTCTGTTCAAGAAAGCGTTCCTCGAGTCCTTCAGTTCGTCGGCGTTAGACTCCTTTACCCTTTTTAGGATTCAGGATTTCAAATTTGGTCTCATCGCTCCAGATTATCTTTTCCCAGAAGCTATTTGGCATTTTAGCGTACTTTTTGGGAAAGCCTAAGCGTCGCTACTTATTCTTTTTGCTAATCAGTGGCTTTCGCAAAGATTTCCTGGTTACTAATTTAACTTCCTTCAGCCTGTGATGGAAAGTTCTCGCTGATATTGGTAAATCTAGAATATCTTTTATCATTTTGGATGTTACTGCTGGATTTTTTCTTGCTTCTCGAATAATATCTATATCAATTATTATTAATTCATACAAGATTAATTTATCCACAATTTACTTACAATCGAAAAACACTATTAATTACTTATTACTTTACTAACTTATCAAATCACTTAATATTTCACTGTTGTAATCGCTTTCCGAAATCTGTCTGATCATCACTTGGTCAAGTTCTGAATTGAACTGTTTTTTTCTATCAGTGTCTCCACCTTATATACTTCTTGAGCTCAACTTCTAAAATATTCCTGCATGTAAACGTATTTTCTATGAATGTGAAGAAACTTATTCTTGGAATTTCTCGAAATGTCAAATCAACAGTGATCATTTTGTGTTTTAGAATATATATATATATATTTTATTTTCTTAAATCGACCTATTCAGAATGCACATTATTTACCCCGCAACCCCGAGCGATGACATTAAATTGATCCCATTTCCCCGGTTGGTAAAATAGCTCCCGTCAAATATATATTAAGTAAAGGCAACAACCTTGGTAGAGTAGGAGCCAAAATAGCTTAGAAACAACAGCTCCAAAGCGCTGAGAGGCGGAAGTATAAGGTCTTCGATAGATATAATCCACATGATAACCTCCAAAATTTCGCTGAACTTTGTAATCGCGTGTAACCTCTACATAAAAAGATCGAAACTGTTTATTGGCTCCAGCGCCAGAGCGGTGAGAGATTGAACTACATGGTCTTCGACGAAATAATCCTCATGAAAACCTCCATAACTTTGCTGAACATTGCAATTGTGTGTGACGTCTATATATGAAGTTTAAAAATTTGTATTGACTGCAGACCTAAAGCAGTGAGAGATAGAACTATATGGTCTTCGAAAGAAATAGTCCCCATAAAAGCCTCCACTACTTTGCTGAACATTGTAATCGCGTGTAGCCTCTATATAAAAAGTTTGCCTCCAGCTCCAAAGCGGTGGGAGACGGTACTTTGTTGTGGACGTCAGAATGTCTAGCATAAAAATCCTAATAAGATTGCCTCAGATCAGAATCATGTACGATGTATATTTCAGATTATAAATGAGGTTTTCCGAAATGAGCTTTCAAGCCCCCCTTTTGTAACCCTCAATCTCCCGGGAACAAAATTTCTCCACGTTTCAAGTAATTTTCTATAATATATCAGTGTTTTTTTTTGCTCAACGATTTTTCTTTGTTGAACAATATTGGACGGACAGAAGGAAAGAAAGATTAGCCTTTTACAATATATACAATATATAATATTATCGGTACCTATATCGATTATCGGAATATTTCTCATTGATACGTCTTCTTCAAAAGTTTGCCATTCTTCTTCCACGTTCATTAGAAAATATTAAATTTTAGTCCTATTTTTTCGAATGTTGAATTTTAAAAGAAATACGTTCTAAATAATACGGAAATAATAATAAAAAACATTTATTTTTAAAATCTTAATTTGAATGCATTTAAATTCGAATAACTTTGGATATATAATTTATCTTCTTTTTTTACCATCTTCTGGAGTGGAATCGTGTATTTCGTTTTGAACCAAATCGCATCGAAAATACGATTCGACCAACAAATTTGGTATTAGATAAAACCGGATCAAAAGACCTTTACTTTTGAGTTGACGAAAACATGTTTTTTTTTAAGTTTACTGTCATGTTTTTTTAATGAAAAAAAAAACAAATACAGGTAATTCTTTACTTAAATTGCAAATCGGCCTATAGTCGATTTTTTGATGCCCTATGGCAGAAATAGGACAGAAAAACTGTTGAAACTAAGATTATTTATAGGTTTTTACTTCATAAATTTCTTCCCTCTTCTCAAAATTTCCTTTATGAACAGGCTTATTTACTCCTAGGATTGTTTTTTTCTCAATGGACCAACTTTACTGAAATTTAACGTGCTATTATCTATTTATATCATTAACCAATATAATTAATTTAAACAAAATTGCTTCACAAATTGTTCAATTAAATCCAAAAAACCGTTTTAAAAAAACGACAAAACTTTCTGGTCACCCTGGTTTTTGCTTAATAACTTCCCCCCCTTCAGTCGATTTTGCTGAAATGTAATACCAAATCCAGTAAAAAAATATCAACTCTGATTCTATTCTATTCTAATTTGAACAAAATCGAATAACTCGTTTATGAGTTATCTTGTATACGGACAGGCGGACGGACACACACTTAGTGACAAAATTGATATACCCCCTGGTACTACCTACCATAGGGCATAATTATCAAGATTTTGTTCGAATTTTAAGCAAATACAATGCTCTACGAGCGAAGTGAAAATTATCATTTTAACAAAATATTGTAATAGAAAACCGCCACCGTATAATTTTAGTATCGAATGTGAAAAATATATTGTGTAGGTTGGTACTATTGTACAAGTAAGTTAACGGTTATGTAGACGCCACGCTAAAATAAACTAACCTGTTCTTGTTTTGATAAAAACTTAATATTACTTAATACTAACTATTACTATATTTATCTGTGCTATTACTTAATATTAACTTAATAGACGCCTTTTTAATTAAAGAGAAACTGCGGTTTCCAAAACCGAAAAGACTTGAAGATATTTTATTTCCTTACTGAGACCAACAATTTTAAAATCTATTATTAAATAATAATTTAAAAATATGTCGAAACTAAAAAACAAAAATTTGAAATTAATTTCTTCAAAAAAAGAACCATCAGCTGTCAAAATTTCATGGGGCAATTTGAGAATTTATACTTATGGCGTGAAATTCTGCCAAAAAAAGAAAATCAAATCCTGTATGAAATCGAGTCGAGAATTCAGTTTAATCGAAATACGCCATTCCATTCCATAAAAAATCCGTTTTTTCGACAACTCAACACTAATGGAATGAATTTCATACAATCGCGGTGTAAAAGATTTTCGAAAACATCTTACGCAATTCCAAACGATTGGTCGAATCGTATTTTCGTTACGATTTTGTTCAAATCGTAATACACCATTCCACTCCTGAAATATTTTTATTTCGATATTTTATTTACTTTTCTTATACTGAATTATTTTCGTTTAACTTTGATTTTTTTTAATGGAAACTGACACATTTTGTGATTTTATTTTAGTTATACGCAGAAAAACAAATAGCTTCAGAGTTCCGTTCACTCGATCACACCGGTGTAAAAAAAAGTCGGTGTAAATAAATGTCAAAAAAGCCGGTGTCGAAAAATGTAAATTGCTTGCGAGTGAACGATCGTTGTCATAGTTGTAGTCAATTAGTGTCTTTTCGAAATGTCAATTGGAGAAATGCGCATTTATAGGTTAATTAATGTACTGTAATTATTAAAATTACTTTCATGAAATCCATTTATTTTTAATATTTTATTTAGTAATAAATATTTATATAAAAAACATATTTTATGGTTTCACTTTTTTTTATAAATTTAATATTTTAAATTCTTTTCGAATATAATCCAACGAATTGAATATAAACTTATTACTAAAACTATAATTTTTCTATAAATTTGCCAAATAATAAAAAAAAATAATGAATTCATAAAAATTTGTTTTGAATTCGAAATCAAACTGACGAAATAGAAATGACAATAATCGACTACGGTCCATGACATTGGTTGAAAATAGTTACTTTTTTATACACCGGTGTTAATGAGTGAACGACAGAGTGTCGGTGTCATGACGTTATCATAGTCGAAAAATGTTGACCAGTGAACGCAAAAGTGTAACTTTTAAGTGTGGAGCAGAATGCCGTGAAAACCATCGCGAAAACCAACGCATTGGAATGTCAAATCAATTCAAATACATATGTTTTCTATCCGACTACCCACATTGTCGTGAAAACGACAGAGCCACCGCAACAAGTTTGTTAAAATCCGAAAATAAACGCGAAAACCAAAATATTCTAACCTCACTTTGTTTTTATTTATATTTTTTGTGATAATCAAATTCTTATTGAGGATAAAAGTTATATGTTTTAAATGGTTATTTCATTTGATATAATTAATTTCACAAACTTATTGAAAAAGAGTGAATTTATTTACGAAAATAAAATCAATTTATACTATACTTGGTTACGCTACTGTGTTCACATAAAATTTGAATACGATTTTTGACATTCGAATACGTTGGTTTTCGCGATGGTTTCCGCGGCATTCTGCTCTAAGCATTAGTCGATTTTAGTTACATTTTCTAGGTGAGTGAACGCAGCCCATATTACATCCATTTGTTATTAAATGTCACTTTTTGAATTCTTTCCATACAAGCGTAGGCATTAACTCGTTTTTACGATATCTGTGTCTGAAGCATCGATTTTCACGCCGAACTGTCAAATTTGGAGGGGAAAAAATTGCGTTTTTTTAATTTATAATTTTTAGTGCGTTTCGGATTCCAAACCAAATTCTTTTGAATTAAATAATCAAAGTTAATAAATTTCCTATATAAAGTGTTTAATTTCTGGGTGTAATAACAAACAACATCCAAAAATTCGTGGAATTTTGTTTCACAACTAAGTTTGACTTATTTTTTTTTTAAAATGTGCGAATTTTCGTTCTTGCCGTATAAAAAAAAGTTTTTATGGTGTTCATTTACTTATTGGTTATCAAATAGAAATTATGTTAATTCATAAATTAGTAAAAAATTCGTTTTTTTTAATCCACACCGAAACGTCAAATTATATATTTTGATTTTAACGAAATCTACCAGTGACAGTCATTTTTTGGTTATGGGGGCAATTCTTAAAATTCGTCGAAATTTTTGAAAATTCAGCATTTTCAGTTTTAAATGTTTTTTTTTTTTTGGTTTTAAAGTTTCCAAAAAATGAGGCTCTACGTATGAAATGGCTTTCGGCTATTGGTTTACGCAGGAAAGAAATATATAGGCACATAAATATTTATAATTATTATTTAATAATTTAATTTTGTAAGTTTAAGAAAACTTGATTTTTGTAGCAATCAAACGCAAACATTTTTTTGCAATTCGGATGTTCCAGAATGCATGAGCTTTTGGCCCATTTGCAATGTTGCCCCTCCGAATTCATGATTTTAACGCCACCACTACGCCGCACACATAAGCAATAAAATGCAAGTGGATTCGAAAAGTGCTCAATTTCCCCTGCGAAAGGCCTATCCATATTTTCCCTACTCTAAGTTTCCATAGTATTTGCCCACGAAAATTCTGACAAGCTCTATGAAGCTCTATTAGCAGAAATCCCCTCATCCAAATTGGGACTTTGGTGTAATCACAGTTGATCGGTGGAGAATGTCAGCGGAAAGCTTTTTGAAGATCGACCATCGTGAGCTTTCAAGTTCCACTCTACTTTTTTCTCTTAACTCCAGGCGAAGGTTTTATTCCGAAATTCGTCGCAGTCAGTTTTTTAAAACGTTTATCAAATTCTATTTCATTTGATTGCGGAGTTTCGTCTCAATCGGAGTTAGAAAGCCTTAGTGAGTGTGAAATTGCCTTAAATTGTAAAAACATTTCCAAGCAGCTACATTTTAGTTTTTGCTCGACGATATTTTGTGTAATTTTGTTAAGATTATTTTTTCGTGATTGTGGCAAAAGAAAAGTCATCAAATATGTCTGTAAAGTGAGTAAAACTGAATCTTCTTAAATTTTAAAACAAAAAAACATTTTATTAAATTTTATATTTGTAAAGAAAGTATAAAAATTCTCAACATTTCTTTTTTTTTTGCTTCTGGAAACGAGGGCATAGAAAAACAAACGGTATTTGTTTTTTTTTCTGTTTTTCTAGAAATGTCAAACCGGT
This sequence comes from Xylophagus ater, assembly GCA_963422695.1. Classification (NCBI taxonomy): domain Eukaryota; kingdom Metazoa; phylum Arthropoda; class Insecta; order Diptera; family Xylophagidae; genus Xylophagus; species Xylophagus ater. The sequence continues at coordinate 27,425,668 of OY730485.1, read as the reverse complement.
GAAAATATTTATTCACAATGATAAAAATAAAATGTTTGAGTTGATTTTTTTTTTTTGGATTGAATTTTTTTCCAATGCAGTTTTTAAAAATTAATAATTTATTTAGTAGTATATGCGTACGTCAAACAAGTATAGCGAGCGCAAAAAATTGGACATTTGTGAAGACTGAATCAGTCTTATTTGATCCGTAGGGTTCTTTATTTTGGCACGGACCAATGAAACAGTACAAATGTAGTATTTCTGCATAAACACAAAGAAAAGAATTCGCAATTTTTAATTTAATAATATTAATAATAGTTAAGATGAATCAACTAACACAAATTGAAGAAAAAGTTAAGGATGCACACGGTTCGGTGTATATTTCCGGACCCAACAACAAAATATATGCCATGCATTTGTGACCAGCCAGTATAAGTTCTTAAGTGGTGCTAGCAAGCATGGATTAAGTTAAAAATAAAAAATAAATTAAAGAAAAATATAAAAATATCATTTATAAATAAATATCAAATGTTAATAGTTGTTGGTTCCGGAAATGTAAACCACATTCGATGCACAAATTCAATCAATTGAATCCTATATCGGTAGAGTATGTTCCCATATACTTCGTTTACATGCGTATTTGAAATAGATTTTAAACTGGTTTGGACTATAAAAATAGTTCCAGATCGATTCGTAATGGGATTGAAATTAAGCATGTAAACTTAGATTTAGAGATCGTAAATTTAGCAGTGGAAGAAATTAAAAGAAGGCAAAGACTACACGAAAGTGTATATAGTATATGTTCTAACTCAAGGGTGTCCAACCTTTTTGTTTCCTTGGGCCACATTGGAAAAAGATATGGTGTTTTGGGCCACAAGTATATTACTATAGCTGACAAGCGAAAAAAAAACGTAAAATACAGTTTTCATGTTTAAGTAAATTAAAATTTATTAGCTTATGAATTCTTTTATTATAAAAACAACATGAAATTCATTTAATATCACTTAAACCGTCAGGTGACAAACAACAGAACAGTGTACCTGAGCGAGCAACGCAAACAGAAAGAGAATTTACTCTGTTTTGTTCCTATTTCTCTTGTTTGTCACTTGGCAGCGCACGCAACACACAAATCATTCCTCAGAAAAATGGACATGCTTCAGTTACTTTAAATATTTTGGGGCCGCGTGTTGGACAGCCTTGTTCTAACTCATTTCGAATCAATTTCGATCCGATCTTTCAAATACGCATCTAAACGAGGTAATTGAAATTAAGCATGTTAACGCGGATTACATAAAAGCGGAAGAAGTTAAAGTTAATAAAGTATCTTCATATACTGTTCAACGTAGTCTAAAAAAATCAACGTTGGGGCTATCATAAATATGTAAACTTCGTGATTTGCATGTTGAGCATCAAATATAACAATTAATGAACGCAAAGAAGTGCCGCGATAAAGAAATTTTTAATATGATTTGTGAACATTTGAATTTAAATGCTTTAAAATATGTACTGTACATACTTTTATGGAATTAGTTATTTGTTCGTGGATTCCGTAAAACTGTTTGAACATTAAAGCCCAAGTTACATCACCGAGGCATGCAAAATAAACCAGCTATGTGAGTGAGATAAACAATCGCTTATGCAAAAATTAATTAGAATGAAAATGAGAAAAATGTTTCACAAAACCATAAGTTTTTAAAATCAAATGAAAATGTCAAAAATTTCTTATACCATGTTTCCACCTCTCAAATCTCGAGATTTTGCTAGATTTCACCAAATCTACTAGATTTCCCATGTAAATAGAGGATTTCAAAATCTTGAGATTTCAACGAGATTTTGTTGAAATCTCCTTCGAAATCTCCTAAAATTTTTGTGTCAACCCTGCAAACTTATTCCGCGCTATTCAACCTGAATCAAAATTGGCAAATGGACGACCCTTTTCAACAATTTGAATTGCGCGCCTTTTTCCTGTGTTTGAATTTGGTTTTTTTTTGTAATATTTTAACAAACATGAATTTTGTCTCCTTTGACACAAAAATACAAGTATATATAAATTTTTTCAATATGCTCTAAAAGAATTATTTTTTGGAATATTTCTATTCAAAATTCATTTTTTTTCTAGTTTTCAAAATTGTAAACGTCAAATGAAATCTCGCAGGTAGATGGAAACACTTTGAAATCTCTTTCTCGAAATCTCGAGATTTCAGGGAGATGGAAACAGTATTACGGAATTATTAAACATTGAAATCACGACGCAAATTTTTGGAAAATTTCTGTAGTATAGCAGTTGAATCCTAAGTGTACGGTCACATAGACTGCGCTTTGTACGGGAAATGTGAAAAATATTAACGCTGTGAGAGGAACGAAAACGGTGAGAGAAAAGTGTCCACATCCGATATCACTCTTGTCGTTGAACACATTTACATTTTCTCTAGTTTGTCACAAATGCAAATACAAATCTTGTTCGCAATTGAAAAAACATAAAGTAATTTAAAATCGGCCTATAGCCGATTTTTTGATGCCCTATGGTAGAAATGGGAGAGAAAAATTGTGAAAACTAACAATATATCGAGGTTTTCCTTCATAACTTTGTTTGCCCTTTTCAAAATTTTCTCTAATTTGTAAGTAACTCAGACCCTAGTAGCATAAGTCTAATTTGCAACTTTCATTCAAATCAGTGCATTAGTTCTGAAAATACATCAAAAAAACTTTCTGAACAGGGTTATTTCTTCCTACGACAACTTCTTTCTCCACTATCCTGAGACCGATATCACTGAAATTTATAATGGTATGGTCTATTAATGTAGTCAACCAATATAATTAATTTAAACAAAATTGCTTTACCAATTTTCCAATTAAACCCGAAAAACTATATAAAAAAAAACGACAAAACTTTATGGCCGCCCCTGTTTTTCCTTAATAACTTCGCTGCCCCTCAGTCGATTTTGCTGAAATGCAATACCAAAACCACTATAGCAATAACCAAGTAGCATTCTAAATTTCATCAAAATTGCATAACGCGTTTTTGAGTTATTTTGTCAACGGACGGACGGTAGTACCAAACATGGAGCATTAATATAGGGAATTTTTTTCAGAATTTTGGCTCATTTTCAAAACTCAATTACCCCAATTTGTTCTGCCAGAATTTCACAATTTTTTTTTCTAAGTATTCTATAAGATGTCACCTTTTCAGCGCGCTATAACATAACTTGATAGGATTAGAACTACTAAAGTTATACGATTCTAAAGCCAACTATTGGAAAAAAACGCCACGAACTTTCTGCTTAATTGAATATTTTAAGGTTTTTCTCTCCATAACTTCGTTTCTTCATTCTCAAATTGGCCCAAATTCACAGGTAGGCTGGCGTCTAATAGTATAAACACGTTTCGTAAATGTGATTCAAATCCGTATATAACTTTTTAAAATACATTGGAAAAACTTTATGAACAGGCTTATTTTAGGATACAACTATTTCTTTCTCCAGTATCCTTATACCGATTTGACTGAAAATTGACTCGGTATCGGCTATTTATGCAGTTAACCTACATAATTAATTTTAACAAAATCGGGTCACAAATTTTCCAATTACATCCGAAAAACCATAACGAAAAAAACGACAAAACTTTCTGGTCACCATGGTTTTTCCTTTATAACTTTGCCCCCCGTGGATCGATTTTGCTCAAATGCAATACCAAACCAAGTTAAGGAATAAGCAACTCAAATTATAAATTTCATCAAAATCGGATAACGCGTTTTTGAGTTATCTTGTCTACGGACGGACGGACGGACGGACGGACATGCATAAATCGATATAACTTTTGATTCCCTACACAACCATACCTTTGAAATTTTTCTCCGATTATTATTTCTATGTGTTACACACTTAGTGACAAAACTAATATACCCTTTGGTAGTACCTACCATAGGGCATAAAAATCGTGGCGTTCTAGTTCGAAAGAGGCGAAGAATTGAATTTCAATTCTTTTTTTCTCTCTATCGTATCCTACTTTCAACGAACTCGGCTATATGGCCACTTCCATTTAATTACAGGCATATATTTATCGTTGCTCTCATTTTCGGAAGCGCGCGTAGAAAGCGCAGAGCCTATGTGGCCGTACACTAAGTTATAAAAGTGTTCAGTAGGAATCCAGTGCAATCAATAATTATGCCTTATGGTGGGTTCTATCAGTTTAGTTTTGTCACTAAGTGTGGAGCGCATAAAAAAAATCATCGGAGAAAGATTATATTGATTTATGCCTGTCCCTCCGTCCGTGTTCAAGATAACTCAAAAACGCGTTATCTGATTTTGATAAAATTGAAAAAGGAAGTTCGCTATTCCTTAACAGGATTTCGTATTGCATTTAAGCGAAATCCGCCGAGGAGAAGCGAAGTTATAAAGCAAAAACTAGAGTGACCAGAAAGTTTTGTCTTTTTTTTTCATGTTTTGTCGATCTTAATTGGAAAGTGTACACCAATTTTATTAAAATAATTTCCATGGACTGACTATATAAATAGGCAATATTGTGCTAAATTTCAATAAAATCGGTACAAGCATAATGGGAGAAGAAATAGTCGTAGGAGAAAAGAAGCCTGTTTGTAAAGCTTTTTGGATGTACTTTAAAAACTAATATACCGATTTGAATAAAATTGCAGATAAGATTTATTTATTATATTAGGGCCTAGGCTACCTGCGAATTAGACCAAATTTGAAAAACCTAAACTAAAGTTATGCAGAAAAACCCTTGAAATAGTATTAGTTTTGGCTGTTTTTTTTGTCCCATTTTTGCTATAGGACATCAAAAAATCGGCGGTTGGCCGTTTTTAGGTTACTGTATGTTTGATACGAGCACATATTTATGTTCAGTATAGTCTGCCAAATAATCATGAATAGATTCACGCTTGAGGAACGGTCAAAAATTATCTAAATTTTCTTTGAAACTCGGTCATCAGTTTACGCGACTTTTAGGAAACTGTTATTTCTATGGTGCCACATAATCGTCCATCGGAGCCGTCTTTCGAATTGTATATAGATTTCGTACCATATACTCTTACCAAAACAAATACTGTCATTGTAGACGAAAGCGTGCAAGAGGACCCAAATTTATCGATTTCTCATCGGTCGTAGCAATTGGGACTCTGTCCGTCTTCTGTGCTGATTGGGCTCGAGAGAAGTTGCAAGCTGACCCGTATCTTTCGCAAAATGTGTTCGGTAAAGATGTTTAGTTTTTGCTTAATAAGTTTGTTAATAAGCAAAATTGACGTTATCATGTTGGAGAATAACCTTATCATATCTATTCTCATTCTAGTAGTTTTTCGGTCAGAGCTCACTTCAAACGGATTAGTTGTAGTCGATAACAATTGTTTTAGACGGTTGGTCTCATCGCGTAATGCGAACTCCATCAAATATTTTTATTGAAATTATTGTAGTTAAATGAGAACTGCAATATTTCAATATTTTTTCAACCTAAAGCCTGAGCTGCATTGAGCGCAATTTTTGAGAAATACATATGTTTTGTCTTTTTTGATTATATTAAAATTTTGCATCATGTTGTTTCATTTTGCAGAATCGAAATTATAGAAAGCTCACACCCTTTGAATTTTATCTCAACTGAAAGCTTCAAAATCTAATATCCTAAACTATTTTCGCATTATTTTACCTGCACCCGGCTCTGCCGTCGTAAGATTCACAAAATTATTAATTTTACAAATTTATATATTTCATAAAAGGCTTTGATATATTTTTTTTTTTATATTTATATTTTATATTTTGTGCTGAATGTACTTTACTCAAATTATTCATATTGGAAAGCTAGTGTATTTTCGGTGGTAAATAAAAGGCACGACCATACTATATAAATTATTTAATTTGTGGTAACCCATTAGCCAGAAAAAAGTTTCATAAAATTCCATTGAAAAATGTCTTCCCTTTCCTGAAACTTGCAGCAATTTACGTGTTTGTAAAAACGTGGTGTTTCATTCACATTAATTTTGCTACTTAGTTTGCATCCATGAGTATAAATCCAAACCTATCGTTAATTTAGATATACCGTGTCCGGCAATTGAAGTGACTGTCTAATTCAAATCATGTCAAATGTAAACCGCACATCTTGCAATACTACAATTTGACATGAATGTTGCTTGACATATTGTCTATCAGTAGTAAAAATTATTTGTTGGTGAAAAGACACGTTCTTATTTTTTTTTTACAATGGATCTTAAACGAAATTCAATTGTTGCACTTCATTTGATAGGAAAATCAAACATCGAAATTCACCGTATTCACCAGATCTGAATCCGTTGGATTATTCCATTTGGGGAATTTTACAAGCAGAGGCTTGCAAAAAAAAACACACAACTTTGGGCGGTTTAGAAAAAGATTTGACTCGTGAATGGAACCGTTTAAGCAAACACATCGTGCGAGCATTGTGTGCATCGTTTAAAAAGAGATTGAAGCTGGTGGTTAAGGTAAAAGACGGTTGCATACAATTCACATAATTATAAAATTAACTATCATTTCCATAAATTTTAATAAAAACGACCAATAAACAAAAAAATTACAGCGTTTTTACACTTCGGATCCGGTACTTAAAGGAAACTGCTAACATTTCTGGAACATGTTTCGTTATTAATCATTCATGAACACCAAAGAGGTTACAAATTCGGAAAAAATTAAAAAAAAAGCATCAGATGATGCGAAAATCTAAAATATAGGGTGTCCCAATAATAGCGCAAAATTTAATTTGCGTAAATTGAAGTATGTGTATGGTATATCTCGGGGTATTCTACATCCTATAGATATAACCCATACCTCATTCGACGATCAATTTCATAACGAATTAAATGCCATTCGCCGTTTTCAAAAATATTTCTTTTTAGGACATGAAATCCAAAAATTCTCTAATATGAAGGTATACTTATATTTCAGGTATTCTGGGTCCTACAGGTATGATCCATATCTCATTCGACAGGGAATTTAATAATTAATTAAATAAAGAATGCTTCGAAAGAAACAATTTGAATTTTGTGGAACTGTCTTTTTGACCACAGTAGGCGTTCGAAACTTGACAAACTATCAATAATAATATCGTTCCTTCGTGTAGAGTTGCATCACTATAAATAGCAACAATGGTAGATGGCAGATGTAAAGATTTTAGTACTGTCAACTTAATGAAACGAAAATTTAAATCTGGTGCTATTATTGAGACTCGATACTAAGTGGAGTGGAACCAGGCTTTTTTTTTTATATTAATAACCTGAATAATAAAAAAAAGTCGGTCACATAGCGAGTACTATCTAATTAATAATAATAATATTAACTCTTTGAGCGCCAGAGATTTTTTCCATGCATATGCGAAGAATGCTAGCGGTTTTTATGTGTTTTTACTTTGTATCAAAGTTAATTTTGAAGTATATCTTTAGAAACTTTTACATTGTATTTATAACATATTATTATTTCAAATTATTTCAGTTTCACAAAAAAATTCTGTTTTTCCATTTTATTGTAACTGATATGAAACGAGCGCGATAGCGCTTCTGGCAATTTTCACATACGCATAGAGCAGCGCGATGGCGCTCCTTGGCACTCAAAGGATTAATTAATATTATTTTTACTTTTTTTTTTATTTTAAAGAAATGTATTTGGAATTTTTCCGAAATTTCTCACACTGTTTTTGAGGCTGGCAAAGTATTACAGCCCCTTATGGAAACAGAATTGCTTTATTTACAACTGGAAAAACAAGCTGCTAGCAAATGATCATTAAAGTTGAATACAGAGTAAGGTAGTGGAAATTTTTAAAAATCCATGAAATTCTTTAGATTCGTTTCAGTTTTTCCATTTGATTAAACTATTTTTAATTAATTGTAAATAGAAACTACTTTTACATAATGACGTCAATTCAAAATTTCTTCTGTAAAACATACGTTTATTGTGAGATATTTTTAGAATTTCCATTTAATTGACATAAATTATAATTTCAAAAGCTTTCTTCCAAATTTTTTCTTAAAATTCGAATTTTTTAAATGTTTATTTGAAACCACATTTTCGAAACGTGAATTTATTGATTGAATGAAAATACATATGAATAGTGTCAAAGTTAAATTTTCGCGGATATGAATTTGCTTAATTGTTAATTGTGCAACGAAATTTTGAGAATTTGGCCTCGGGGAATCCTTGTTTGAATCCTAAAAGGATATAAGATTATAATAACCTTTTGATTTTGGCTGGCGGTTAAAGGGCCCTTCCCGGGGAATCTTAATTTTTGACTTCTCGTTTCCCGGGAAAAATATAAAAAATTCTCGGGAAAATATAACAATTTTAAACTATTTGTAAAATTTAACAGCTATGTTGAATCATTGGTTTACAATTTAAAATCAAAGACAAACATTTTTTTAATATTCGTTGCCATCTGTCTCTAAAAAGTAATGTTTATTTGATTTTTACCAAAAGACATTATTTTGTAAATGTTAACATAGCGCTAGTGTTGTGTATGTGCTGATTGATTTTTTGTTGGGTATATATTGTTTATGTTTTCTGCTAGTGATAAACTATTTGTATGCCCTATGGAAGATACTACCAGAGGGTATATTAGTTTTGTCACTAAGGGCCGATTTCACAGCAAGATTCTAGGCTTAATCTCAGCTTTCACAGTGGAGGCTTAAATGATTTTGACAAGTGGGCGCTATTGTGAATATTTCTTCGTAACTTGCAATCGTGAATGATTTGTTATACATTTTAAATGTCAAAATTTTGTTGGCGGTAAAAATTTCGAATTTAAATAAAATAAATTTCAATTAAATTAAAATAATAAATTAAAACTTTAAAATCAATAAAATAGAAGAAAGAAATAAAAGGAGTGCGAATTCCTCGATCGAAGAAATAACACTTCTTTTACATTTAGTTAAACAAAAAAAAAAAATAATAGAATGTAAGAGAACAGATAGGACGACAATGGAAGATAAGTTAAAAAGTTGGAAGGAGATTGAAAGTGAGTTTAATACCAAATAATTTGTGCCTATTACGATTATTTTATATTTTTAATATATTATTCAAGTGAAGTCAGTAAATTTTTTCGGCAAATGAAAAAAAAAATTTTCGTTTTGGCTTTTATGCATTTGCTGTCAAATTGAAAAAATTGAGCTTAAGCTCTCGATATTGTTAGCTTCAGCTCTACTTAAGCACTGAATAATCCGCACTGTGTAGCTTAAGTATTGCTTAAGCAACAAACTAGACTTAAGCCACCACTGTGAAATCGGCCCTAAGTGTGTAACACAGAAATAATCATCGGAGAACGGTTCCAAGGCTATAGATGCGTAGAGAATCAAAAATTATATCGATTTAAACATGTCCGTTCGTCCGTCAAAAACGCGTTATACGATTTCGTTGAAATTTAGAAAAATTGACCGAAGGGGAATGAGAAGGAAGTTATAAAGCAGAAATCAGGATGACCAGAAAGTTTTGTCGTTTTGTATCAGATTTAATTGGAAGATTTGTGAAGCAATATTGTTTAAATTAATTATATTGATTAACTACATAAATAGAAGATACTATATTAAATTTCAGTAAAATCGGTACAGGGATAGTGGAGAAAGAAATAAGAGGAAATAAGCCTGTTCATACAGTTTTTTGATGTAATTAAAGAATTAATACACCGATTTGAATAAAATTTGCGGATTAGATAAGTACTATTAAGCTCTAGGTTACCTGCAAATTAGAGGAAAAGAAGAAATAAAGTTGTGAAGAAAAAGCTTTGAAATATTAGTTTTAACAGTTTTTCTATCCCATTTCTGCCATAGGTCATCAAAAAATCGGCTATAATAGGCCAATTTATGTTTATTTATTTGTTTGTTACTTGCCTTATATATTTTTTACATTTGGCAATTAAAATTTTATTAGCAAAATCATTTTTTTGCCAACAAAATATATAATTAATTAAAACTATTATACATAAGTACATACATTTTGTTTATACGTGTTGTTAATTATAATTGAAGTGCAGTAATCGCTTCACCTGCGAGGTTTTTAATAGCGCAGTTTCGCAATTACGCGGCTAAGTTTTTAATAACAAATTACTACACTGTAAAAAATTGGTAGCTTTGCGATTTTTTGTTGTAATTTTTGTTTTTAGCGAAAGATTTAAAAAAATCACTTGTTTATGAAAAATACTTATTCATACATGCACCAACACTTGAAAAAGTGTTGGGAAAGTCATATTGGCGCCTAAAAGTATAAGGAAACGCGTTGTTTTTGTTTACAAAAATTGACTTTAAAAAAATGTCGATTGCTTTCTTTGTTTCATTCCCTCTTTAGTCCAAAACCGATAAAACTATTTATGCTCTCCCTTGCTACAATTATCTCGCGTCTAATTTCCTCTCGCCAAATTTATTCTGCCTTGTTTCTCTTAAATGAAATAATTAATCAGTTTACGATTGAATAATCAAAATAATGGAATAACTCTGTTTACTCAAGTAATCGATTATTCAAACCATGCCATAATTAGTATCAGCCTCATCAGAATATAGCAGTGATTAAAATGAGGTCATGTACAGAATATGATGAAGAAAGTTCCTATTTCTAAACATTTATATATTTACGTATAGGTTAAGTGTTTGTTACTATTGTTTATATTTATCTTTATTATAAGTCGTTGAATTAAGACTATTTTCTATGATTCTAGGCCGATTTCACTCGGACAATTACACTCGGAACAATTCGACTAGGGAGCAATTTAATTCAATATATTTAATTGCACGAGTTAAAAACATTGAATTAAATTGGTGCCTAGTCGAATTGTTATGTTAATATTCTAATATAAAATCTAAATTAAATATAAATTAAATAAGATTAATAAATAAAATTTTTGTTTGTTTTTGTTTGACAAACTCAATTCTTGTTATTGCCGCAATAGCCTGCATATATTCAAACGGATCATAATTATTGATGTTATTTGCTATCCGAGATAAATATTCGGAGAAATCTTTGTTTTTTTTTTATTTGTGGGATTCCGCACCTGATCCTTTTGGAATTCCATTTCACTTTGTTTTTTTCCTAATCCTTGAATAAGTTGCCAAATGTTTGGACCACAAATATTAATCAAGTGTTTTAACGAATTGTTGAAACCTTCTTCAATATTATTGGTTTTATGTCCACTGTTTCGTGCACGAGTTAAATACATTGAATTAAGTTGTTCCCTAGTCTAATTCTTCCGCGTGGAATCAGCCCGTCACCAAAATATTCATCACAGCGACTTAGAGTTTTAACATTTTCGTTTGTTCCAAATAAAATTCGGCGACTTTTGTTGTTTAGGTCATCTGCACTAGTGTCCTTTATAAAAAACAAATCAGAATTTATATTTTTCTGGTATGATTATTGTAAGTCTTTTTAAGAAAAATGGAATAGGCTCATAAATACCGTAGTGGCCAGATAAAAGTTAACAGTGCGGAAATTGATATTTAATCCCATAAACCAAGGTAGAACACTTTTTTTTTTTTATTCAGAAGTACATAAAACTATAATATATTTTATTGCAAACCATTTTTAATCGTATTATTGTCTTCATAACTAATTAATAATAAATAAAGTAGACAAATTCAAAATTACTAATAAAAGTACAAAACAAAAAAAAAAAGATATCGAAAATGATTTTGAAAAAAAAAGAATAAAAAACATAATAAAACATAATAAAAACTTTAAGGACATAACAAAAAAACAAAAAATAGAAAATTAATATTTTGTATGTCCTCCTCCAGCCTTAATTACGGCCTCTATTCGTCTTGGCATTGACGATATTAATTTTTGGCAGTATTCCAAGGAAATATCCTTTTTCCAGGAATCGATGATGGCAGATTTGAATTCTTCCTTCGTTTTGGAATTCTTCTTCGCGATTTCCAGCTTGAGAAGTGACCAGCAGTTTTCTATCGGGTTTAAATCTGGGCTATTTCCGGGCCAGCTTAGTGTTTTCAACCCAGTTCCGATACAAAATCCTTCACCTATTAAAAAAATGTAAAGGGATTCTTATTTTTTTTTTTCATTTTATTACTTAAACATAGACCTCTCTAAAACAAACGTGACTTACCTTTCTAGATCGATGACAGGGCGCAGAATTATCCTGAAAAACGGGGTCGACTATGACCGGAAATAGCCTATCCATAGATGGAATCAGGTGGTCACTAATCACCTTCACATAACTCTGAGAGTTCATGGAACCAGAGCAGAAAGCCAAATCACCAACTCCATAGAAGCTAAGACATCCCCATATCATGAAACTCACGGGAAATTTATGTCTTGTAACCACACAATCATCCAGGAATTCTTCACCAGTTCTACGCCGTACATACCGCACACAATCAGACTGGTTCATGTTGCACTTTGACTCGTTTGTGAACATGGCACATTTCCACTCATCGACAGTCCAATTTCTATGGGCTTCAGCGAACTCAAGCCTCGCTAACCGCATTTTAGTGGTTAGTGCCGGTTTTTTGCGAGGTTGTCTTGCCGGTAATCCGATATTTTGGAGCCTTCTCCTGACCGTTTGATTGCTAATTCTTTTGCTTGTTCTTTCAAGGAACTCGAACTTAATCTCCCGCGATGTTTTCGTCCTATCCTTTAGGCAAATTTTTGTGAGAAGGCGATCTTCACGCTCCGTGGTACATTTGTTACTTTTCCCTGTTTTGTAGTACCAAAAATTCTATTTTTTTAAAATTATTTTTGAAATTGTCACATGGCTACAGCCCACACGAATTGAAATATGGCGAGTTGATAGCCCTTCTTTATGCAAAGCAACAACAACACACTTTTTTTCTTCACTTAACTGATGCATCCTAACCGCATGAACTTTGAATTTTAGAGTGAACAATATTATAATTCGATAACGGAACTAGATGATGAAATAACAGTGTTGCCATTGTATCTCAAAGTAATCTAGGTTCTCAATTGTTGCTTACTTAAGCACAAAAAATAAATACAAATAATTCTAGGTGCTGTTTTTCAGACTATATTACGAATTTTAATGGTGTTAACTTTTATCTGGCCACTACGGTATTATTTTCCTTTTGTCGCACCTTTCACACAGTTCGTTCGTTCACCAAAATTCAAATACATTTTTGTATATTTTAAATTCATTTTATTAAACCAAATACATGCCGTTTTAATCGATAATCTTTTGCCACTTCTGTTAAAAACATTATGCCATCACAGTAGAATTTCTGGGATTTCTGGGCGAAAAACTGAACCAAGTGATTTTCACAATCCTCTTTTGAAGTCAGCTTTACACCATTAAAGATATTCTGCAGAGACCGAAACAAATCCTGGTCGAACGGAGCAAGGTCCGAACTATACGGTGGATGCATCAAAACTTCCCAGCCAAGCTCTCTCAATTTTTGCTTAGTCATTAAAGATGTGTGGTCGTGATGGCTGATTATGCCTTTTCGATTGATCAATTGTGGCCGCTTGACCTCAATTGCGTGCTTTAATCGCAATAGTTGTTGACAGTAGAGAGTGGAATTAATCGTACAGCCAGGTTGGAGCAGTTCATGGTGCATGATTCCCTTCCAATTCCATGAAACACAAAGATTACCTTACGTGGAGTTAGTCTTGGCTTTGCCACCGTTTGTGCAGCTTCATTCTTCTTGGAACTCGATCTTTTTCGCACATTATTGTCGCATTATTGCGGCACCCAAATATCGAGCTTCTTTTTGTATCCAGCCTTGCGCAAATGGTTCAAAACTGTTTTTTGATCAATCTTTAGGTCGTCAGCAATGTCCTAAGATGACATGTGTCGGTCTTCCTCAATTTTTTTGAGAATTTCATCGACTTTTACAATGTTTGGTCTACCAGAGTGCGACGCATCTTTAACATCGAAATTTCCAAAGCGGAAACGAGCAAAGCATTTATTTGCTGCTGATTTTGATAGAGCGTCTTCACCATAAACACTAAAATTTTTTTCACGGGGCTGCGAAGCTTTATCGCCTTGGTCGAAGTGGTATTCTATAATACAGCGAATTTTTCAGAATTTTGGCTAATTTTCAAAACCGCAATTACTTCTGACTGAATTTCACAATTTTTTTTTTTAGAAATATTCTATGAATGTTACCTTTCAAGCGCGCTATAAAAACATAGCTTGATAGGGTTAGAAAAAAATCCGACAACTTTTTACGTGAATACATGTTTTTTTCAATATTATTACAATTTTTTCCTTCTAATGTAACTTTTTAGAAATTTCCCGGGAAATTGTTTTGAAATTTTACGTTTACTGGGAACAAAATAAGCCAGGAAACTTAATCAACCAGTGGCAGGTAAAATTATTCGAAGTTTAACTTTGTTAGTTCAAATGGAACCCATATTTTTTCTGCACGGCATTTTACCTTTACGTGAGAAAAAAACAACTGTTCTAAAAAGTTTTTTTAATCTGCCCTCTACTTTTCAAGATTTATGATGTCCCACTCTACAATATAGTTGTAATTTGAAACACTGTTTCTAAACCTTTTACTTTTCAGGAAATTTCCATGCATAATATTTTTTGAGACACGCGGTATTTAGGGTTATTAATGAAATTTTTTGGTCAATAAAATTTAACACCTTTATTGAATTCACTTACATTCCACTAAACACTTCTAAATGTATTTATACAAATTCAATTATAATAAATAACGGAGTACTATTTAGTTTTAAATATTTTGAGGAACGAGTTTAGAGCTATATTCTTTTGGGAAAAATAAGCACCGTTACCGTACATTTTATTTAAGGAAGTTATAGTATCGGTGTCTAATTTGACGACGTTATTTAGTACCTACCTACCAGATGATAGATGGCGCAAATCAAAACTTTTGTTTTGTTATTGGAGTTTTTGAACTTAACAGAAAATTGGTTTTAATTTTGAACCTTACCAGATTTTTGGTAACCACACGACTCCATTGGACTTATTTCAAGACATATATTCAGTCGGACTGAAAACTCTATAAATTGGGTATAATTTCAGTCGGACATAAAGTCCGACATAAACAGAGACTTTTTTGAGGAAGACTTTTTTCCAGACTTATTTTTGACATATTGAAATTAAAAATGGTGGCAATAAATTGAATGCATACGAATGTATGTAATTGCAATAGGGTTTTCCCAATATTTCAGATATTTTGAATTTTTAGACATTTTTTTTGAAAAAATTTATTTGGCGCCTTCATACGAGAGCAATAAAATGTAAACAACTTGTTCATTTCATTTAAAAATAAATTTGGTTTGAAATTCGTATCATTTTATGACAAAAGTACTAGAAATATTCGTAATGATCATGGGATGGATTTTAGAAAGAATCTTTATTGCATTGACGTACCGTAATTCATTTTTCTTAGAAATTTTTGATATCTCGAGTCTAGTTTCTACTAATTACAAGGAAGGATTGATATTTCAACAATTTTATTTCAAAATAATTTTTTGTATGAAAAAATTTTAGAAATATTAATGATTTTAGTTGGATCCTTTTTTTTATAAAAAAAAACATTCATTCCTGTCAACCGTAATGCATTTTTAGTTGAAACAACATATATAAAATATTTTTATAATAAATTTATGCAGCAAAAATTTCATTGTTTCTTCGTCAACGGCCTTTTTACAAATAAAATGTCAGGACATTAACTGCCTACCTACGAATTTAATGTCTTCAAAATGGCGCCCGTAGACTGAAATTAAGTCTTGAAATAAGTCCAATGGAGTTGCTGGGTAAGTTTTTAAAATTATTTTTATTGTTTTCAGATTTATTTGGTTAAATACAACAAATCGTCTCGCAAAATGTTATTTGTTTTAATTTCAATATTGTCTAAAAAAAATTTTTTAACATAAAAAAAGGTGACTGCAATTCTATCAAATAATTTGAGTGGTACCAACATTCGAATTCAAAAGTTATAGAACATAGAACATAGAGTAAAAAAATCGTTTTTTTTAGAAAGTGAAATAGTGTTGATAGAATTCCCACAAAACATAACTTATGTTTCCATTATAGTTTTTTATTGAAAGTGTACTATTTAGGATGAAAAAGCTTTAATTAATTAGGCACATACATATTTATAGTTATAATTATTTTTTAATAAATTAATTTTGTATTTGTTTAAAAGAAATTTGATTTTTGAAATAAATAACGCTAACTTTTTTTTACAATTCGAATGTTCTACAATACAATACGAGCATTCAGCACAATGTTGTCCCTCCGAATTCATAATTTTTAACGCCGTCATTACGCCGCAATACATAAGCAATAGAAATGGAAGTGCATTTTAAAATTACTACAGTTTCCCCTGCACGTGTCCTATCCTGTTCTCTTTAATAAATGGAAACCGGTTTCTCTTATTCGGAGATTACGCTGTCATTTTTTAAATAAGTAACTTTACAATACACTGTAATTTAAAACACAAAAAACCGAGCTTTACTTCTGCTGCTACCGGAAGTTTTGGTCCGATCAAACCCAACTTCTGATAGAATAGTTCTCATGTGAAAAAAAAAACGCTCCTACCCATTTTCTTCGTACAAATTACTTCAAAAATACGGCCGGAATCTTCCCTACTACAGACGGGCAGACAGACAGACATTGGATAAAAATGATTGCAAATGATTTATAATCTTCTAAATAACGCGCTCACCAAACTTACTTTTCAATAAATCGATTCTAACATTCACTGTGTGGCAAGTGGCACCGTCCTGTTGAAACCACATATTGTCCAAGTCCATATCACCCAATTCATTCCCAAAATAATCAGAATGGTTCGATAGCGATTTCCATTATTTGTAATGTGGCGGTTTTCGGCATCTACGAAAAAATATAGCCCAATGACACGTCCAGCATGTAATCCACACCACACAGTTGTTTTTTGGAGATGCAATGGTGTCTCTTTCAGAATGTGTGGATTGCGGCCTACCCAGTAACGCATATTTTACATTACGGTCAGGTCGGTGATGTCCATAAATTGGTCGTAATGTTCTTAAAGTTACGGTGACCGACTCAGAATTTCGGTAATAAGTTTTAATAATTTGTAAACGTTGTTCAAGCGTGTTCTGCTCCATAATGAAATGTCAAAAGAACAAAAAAAATATTGCGTGGTTCGCTATTGGAAAACATTTCTAGTGTGCCAATTGAAAAACCCTTTACGTTTACATGTTGGCGTTAGCATTAACAGCACACAACATTCGGGAAATCGGTTCATTTCTAGCGTAGCCAGTTCTTTATTTCTTTAGTTTAAAAGTTTCCAGGGAGCGTTTAAAGGTACCTGTTTAAAAGGATATGTGCGTTGATAATTTGGTGGACAAAAACGACATCAGACACCTGCAGCCTCTTCTTCAATGCATGAAACCCAACCAATTTTAGTCGATTTTCATATGGAGGTAATTAAAGGTGGTCATTTCAAGGAAGATCTCTTATTGCATAGCGTACAAATCTTTGTTGAAATGATTCGATTCTATTAATTTGAGACTTGCGGTAGAGAAGACCATACCTGGCTGGCTGGCAGGCATATTCAAGTGTATATCTAACTAGAGTAGTAATATGTTGATCCATAAACTCTTTCGACCAGCGTTTGATAAAGCCTAAAGTCGAATTGGCCTTATGCATCAATGAGTCAATATGTAGTTTGAAATCAAGTTTGCTGTCACAAGTCACACTCAGATTCTTAATACTATTCAATCCATTTAGAGGCACGTGAATAATAACGTACAAAACGTTTACGTTAACGTACAATCATGTTTACCAGAGAAAGTTATTGCCACACATTTATCACCATTGAGCGAGAGATTATTATTGGAACACCATCTGGTAGAATTATCTAAATCCTTCTGGAGATAGTAAGAATCACTAGATTTGGAAATTTGTTTAAAAATAGTCATATCGTCTGCAAAGTTAGACATTTTCGAGTGCTTAATCACGGAAGCAACATCCTTTACAAATAGGACGAATGGAATAGGCTCCAAGTGACTGCCTTGAGATACACCCAAAGTTGCTAGATAAGGGTGATAAGGATTTAGCAGATCGGAAAGTCGCCTGATAACTTCTATCATACATTCAATAACGAATTGGGGAAAACCTAGATCATTAAGTTTGAGTAGAAGCAGACCGTGGGATAGTTTGTCAAAAGCTTTACTAAAAGCAGTAGTTATACAATCCACACTGTTACTCACTTCCATGGTACAGTTTGCGAAGGGAACCAGTTCGACTAAGCTAGTGATCGTGGACTTATCTTTCAAAAATCTGTGTTGATTGTTATTGATGACAGACAACCAAAGTGAAATAGTTTGAGAATACAGGACAGTTCAGCAATAGGTCTATAATTCCCAATATCCTTACCGCCTTTCTTATGTGTTGGAAATGTAATGAATTTCAGGATTTCTAACTTTTTATTAAAACTCCTTTATTTAGGTTAAAGTTTATTTTTAAACGTTAAAAATTTCCTACAAAGGAATTAATTAATTTGATAAATACAATTTAAAAACACCTACTTTTAGTATTGAATTTTCAATTATTTCCTAATGTTGTATATAATAAATATTTTAATTGATAAATGGCGTCCGCTTTCTTTCTTCTGTTTTTTCTGACAAAGCGATGGTTTCTATATGAATTGGATGTCATTTCAAAAAGGAAAATGAAAACAAATATACAATTAGTTCCTTTAAAAAATATTGATAAAAAATATCGTGCATAATGTCTTTGATATACAATATGTTTTTTAAGTTTATTTATATAGATTTATAAAATTAATTTCTGCAAAAATAATAGAAACTTTATCCAGACATACATTTTGCCAAATAAGTATCGGAAATTGTTCATTTAAAAAGCCCGCGTAAAAGGTATGAAAATATGCATTTTGCAGTTAAGTTGGTACCAATGTACTTTATTGTCACGAAAAAATTTGAGGTAATCTGTCAACCAGTTTCTTTACAATTATTGGTTTTGTTAGTTTAGGTTCAAGTGTGTTTCGCGATTTTTCTTAAATTTTTTTGAAAAAGAAGTCGTTAGAGACATGCTTCAAGAAGCCGATTTGGACCCTACATTCATGAAACGCGTCATAACGGGTGACGAGACATGGGTTTATGAGTTTGTCATGCAAACTAGCCAACAAGCTTGAGAATGGCGTTTCGACAACGAGCGGAAACTGAAAAATTATTTGAAAATCATCATGTTGATTGTTTTCTTTGACTGGCGTGGTGTTGTCCACAGAAAATTCCTCCCAGAGGGTGGCAAACAATTTACAAACAATATTATCTCGGCGTTATGAAGCCTTTGACAGAGAATGTTTGCAGGAGAAGTCTAGATTCGTGGAAGAACAATTCTTGGATTTTGCACCGATAATGCGCCGTCCCACACATCGATGGTTGCACAGAAATTTTTAACCCGAAACTCAAATATAGCTTCCTGTGACTTTTCCTGTTCCCCTGGTTAAAATTACCACTTCGTGGAATACGTTTTAAGCATAATACAAAATTTGCAGAACCTGCTGGAGGCTACTATACTGAAAAATCCCTATAAGACGTGTTTCGACGACTGGGTTAATCGTTGGCATATACAGTGGTTCAAACGAATAATGGAACACCTCATTACAAATTTTTTAAGTATGGATAAATCATAGATATAATTGTTTGATTTCAACAAAATATGATTCATTTAGTAGCTACATAATTCAACATTCTTAATTCAATAAAAAACAAAACAAATTTTTAATTTATAAGCATAAAATTAATAAAAAAGTAACACAAGGCAAGAATTCATTGTCAAACAAATAATGGAACAGCAAAGTGGTTTGAAAAAATGCCAGGAAATAACGGGACTAGATCCATTTTTTTTGTTGCCTTCATGTGCCCTTGTTAATCTGCGATCAGTTTTTGTGGTGATCAGATCATTGAATTAAAAAAATGGCCCCCAAAGGAAAGCAAACCTCTACTGAAGTGCGCCAATTAGTCATACAGTTAAATTTGGATGGAAAATCCATTAGAGATATAGGAAAAATAGTGGATAGAAGCCCTGCTACCATACATGGGATCATAAGGCGATGCAGGGATGAATGCAGAGTGAAAAAAAAGCCATGAAGGTCAAGGGCACATTTTAAATTATGAAGAACGCCGTCTCATAAACGAAGTGAAAAAGAATCTATTACAAACCGCCAGGTAACTGCGCAAATTGGTCAAACAGGATATTGGTAGGAAAGTCTGTGCTGAAACAGTACGTAAAAATAACTATAACGGTCGAATGACCAGAAAAAAGCCATTTATTAGCTCCAAAAATAGAATAGTCACAAAGAGTTTTTGCAAAGAATATTTACTCAAAGATAGTGCATTCTGGAACACGATAAAAGGCTTTTTAATTTTTTTTTATTGTTGTTTTATGATGAAATTTAATTGTTTTAAGGTTTTATTTTCGGATGAAAGTAAATTTAATCTCCATGGGTCCGACGGAAGGGCATATGTATGGAGAAAACCAAATACGGAATTTCACATTAATAATATAAGAGCTACGGTGAAACATCGAGGAGGTTCCATGATGGTTTGGGGGTGTATGTCAGCAGCTGGTGTGGGACAATTGTATTTTATTGATGGTAAAATGGATTAGTTTATGTACCTCCACATTTTGAAGGAAAATGTAGTTCAAAGCGCCGCCAAATTGCGAATTGAAAGTAATTTTGCTTATTATCAAGACAATGATCCAAAACACGCAGCAGCTACTGTACGAATGTGACTTATTTTAAATTGCCCAAAACTTATCAAAACACCTGCAGATTCCCCAGATTTGAATGTTATTGAGAATTTGTGGAGCGAACTGGCAAAACGGGTGTACAATAGAACCTTTTCTACAAAAGAAATGTTAAAACAAGCATTATCTAAGGAATGGGAAAAGATCCCTCCAGAATATTGCCAAAATTTAGTAAATTCGATGTCGAACCGATTGAAAGCGGTACTAAACTCTAATGGGTGTACCCGGCTAAATTTTAAAAATAGATTTTTTTTTGTTTTCCTTAGTTTTTTAAACAAAATCTGAAATGTTCCATTATTTGTTTGACAATGAATTCTTTAGTTGTGGTACTTTTTTATTAATTTTATTCCCATAAATGAAAATTTTGTTTTATTTTTCATTCAATTAAGAATGTTGAATCATATAGCTATTAAATGAATTATGTTTTGTTGAAATCAAACAATTATAACTATGATTTTTCCTTACTTAAAATATTATTAATGAGGTGTTCCATTATTCGTTTGAACCACTGTATGTATCGGATCAACTGCGACTATTTTCAAGAAGACAAAATAAATTTTGATGATTAATTGAACATATTACATGTATTTTATTGGGAATTCTATCGGGCGCTAATTTACTTTCTCAAAAGAGCGATTTTTTTAATCAATGTTCTTATAACATTTAATTTCGGTTGTTGGTACTACTGATATTATTTGACAGCAGTGGAGTTTAAAGAAATAAAAAAAATGTTTTTGTAAACGACAAATAATACGTTTTTTTTATAATGCGTTCTATTTCAAAGTCACATTGAAATAAATAAAATTTAAAACAAAAATCTATTGTATTTATTATGTAAATAAAATTGACATTACATTTTTTTTTATTTTAAAACATGCAAGGCTGCCAATTTATAAAAAACAGTTTTGATGTGCGTCATCTACCAATTGGGCAGATGTCGCTCAGTACATGTTTTCTATCGAGCGCTAATTTAGCGGCCGATACTATACGGCGCTAAATAAGAACCTATAAAATGTGTTATAAGCGCCGATCGAATTCCCAATAAAATGTTTTATTGGTAAATTCGGGATACTTTTTTGACAGAATGTACATTTCGCTTGTTGCTTTTTTTTGTTTTGATTATTAATATTTTTGTTTATAAACAAACTCAATTAGTAAAGTAACTTTTTAAGTAAAGCTCACTTGGTAACAATTTAATGTTTTTAATTCCAATGTACTAGAAATTGGAGAAATTCTATTACGTTTTCGAAACGAAAAATACTCTATAAAAGGATTTTTCCAAAATACGAAATTTCAAAAAGTTTTGTAAACAAATTTATAAATAACGTCAAAGTAATCTATACTTATAAAATCATTTGTCCTGACTGACTATCAACGCACAGCCAAAACTAGTAAGTCTAGAAAACTGAAATTTGGAACATAGGTTTATTTTATAACATAAGCATCCGCTAAGAAAGGATTTTTGAAAATTTCAACTTAAAGACGGGGGACTGGGAGGAATTTTGTATGAACTTGAAAATTTGAACTATGAACTACAGCTACCGAGCATAAATGGATAATGACGTGTTTCTGGTTTTTTTGAATATTTTAAATTTTATGGGATGAAATTTTGTGTGAGTCTCAGTTTTTTTAAAGGTAGAAATTTCAAAAATGGAAATGTGAAAATGATACTTTGATGGATGGTGTTACAATTCTATTAGCTGGTGACTTTCGACAAACATTACCGGTCATACCAAGGGGAACTCGAGCTGATGATGTTTAAAATCATCATATTTGTGTCCTCATATTAAGAAGCTTGCCTTGAAGACTAATATAAGGATTCCCTTAGGAGGATATATTACTGTTGGCCAGTTTACAAAGACTTTGTTACAAATAGGGGATGGGGATTAGCCCACAGTGGATGATAAGATTATTGTACCACCGTTCCTAATCACTTTAGCAGAATCACTTCAAGAGTCTATTATAAAAGTTTACCCAGATATCGTTAATATTAAGACGAAGCCCATAAAGTGGTTTTTCGAACGAGCTATTTTAACTCCAAAAAATGATAAAGCGACTGGCATCAACAATATTTTTTTGTTAAAATCATTTTCATGCTGCAAGCAAAGAGCGAATTAATACAAAAAATAAAAAATGGAGCCAATAGCTCAAATAAGTTACAAAAAAAAATGTTATCATTTTAAGATAAAAACTCAAGGTTCTTTTATTTTAGAGAAAGTTAAGTTTTTTCTTTGTTTTTTAAATATTTAAATTTACGAAATTAAAAACAAAAACACAAATGAGTTTGAGTTTGAATTTTTATAAAAGTTGAACTCGTTCAATAACACATTTCTTTTTTTTTTTTTTTTTAGCAATCTTTCGATTTCAATAAATGATTGTAGTTCTGTCAGTTTTATGTTGGAATTTTGTATTCACTATAGCTCATGAATGCATTGTCGATTGGTTTGAAATTAGGTGAATTTGATTTTGTAGTCAAAATCTGATAATGCATTCTATATTACAGAAGAAGCTGATTGTTTGTCGAAATATTTAAAAAAGATAATTAATTTTTTTTACATATTTTGTTTTATATGAAGAAAGCTGACTTCTATAGTAGTCGTATTTTTGGTACGTTTCTTGCATCGGAAAAAAATCCCAAATTTTTAAAAATAGAAAATGTGTATCCTTAAGGAAGAACCAGAAAATTGAGAAAATAGAGAAATATGTTTTGTCTTTTCTTATCACATCAAAATCTGGTATCATATGGTTTCATATTTCAAAGTAAACTTTCCGAAAGTTTAAACAGTTTTAACAAAAATCGTATAGTACATACATATTATATTATAGGATATTATAGGATCTTTGGTTTAATTTTTACTGTCCTAAAGTTTCAATGTACTAACACTTCCTAAACTATTTTGAGCTACATGCACCACTCTCGTTCCTAAAGTTAGAAAAAAGTTGGATGTTAAAATTTAAGAAAATTTATTATTTTAGAGTGAAATGAAAAAAAAAAATATTTTCTCTCTCACATGAGCCGACAAAGGGGAATATAAAACTTGGGCGTATTTATATGAAAAACAAAAACAACGCAAATTTTAAATGATAACTGAGGGAAAACCAAGTTAAATTATTATATCGGTAACCTGGAAAACTTGGGCTTGAATCGTTTGGAGTAAGCGAACGAGAAGATAAAACAGTGACCATTTCTCCTGCATAATTTTGTATGAAAACGAGACAAATGAAATCTCCAGTTAATATATATTTATGGGTAGCACAGTCGTATAAACAACGTTATGGTTCTTACTTTACACCAATGATGGGTTAAAAACTTTCTTTTTACCATATTAGTTATATTTCAAAGAAAAATCGATTTAAAATTGCCATGTTTTATTAATTCTCAACAGACATGGAACGCATTTAAATTTTATTTCATGATGCCCGGCTCACAAAAACTTCCCATCACTGACCAACCATTTATGTTTAAAAATAATTCATTTGGACGAACTAAAAATATAATATTTTCAGTTTCACATTAACTGGCTTTTATGTAATCATGATAGAAAGTGTATATCATTATCATTATGTTTTTTCATGTCGTAATCGGTTTGAGGTGATTGACCTAATTTTTCTACAATGTTTTAACCAAACGAAATGGATATCGCAAACGGAGAAAATGATAAGTACGACATGGCTCAATAAGTTCGTGGAGAAACGTAGAGAAAAACCAAAAATCAGTTTTACTATTCAACATAATCTTTTTTTAGCTCGATACACTTACCCCTGAATCAGATTGAAGCAGCAACAGCGACAGCGAAAGTCGTGAATGTTGCTTTTTGAAACACATTAAATGACAGCAACAGCAATAGCAAAATTTTTGAGGAAGTCTTTTTTTCAGACTTATTTTTGCCATATTGAAACGAAATGTATATAATTGCGAGAAATTTTTCCCAATATTATTTCCATTTAAAATATTTTTATTTCCTAAATATTTTTTTTGGAAAAGAATAAATTTGGGGCCTTTCAACAGCAATAAAATGTATACAATTAGTATATTCCATTTAAAAATGAATTTGGTTTAAAATTTATATTGTTTTAGGACAAAAATATTAGAAATATAGTATTTGCTTAACCCATGGTTATGAATATGTGATTGACGAAATGAGTTTGTTCGCATTTTTTTTTCATCTTGGTAACCAAACCATATATTTTTCCATTTTTCCAGTGGTTTTCCAATGTTTTCCAATGAATCTGTCAAATTTTAGTGTATGGTTAAAATTGAACCATTTAATTTAAATTTAAAATTTAACCGGTAAATAATTGATTGTATTCTTCGTCACTATCGTGACTACTTCATGAATCCCAAATGTAATTCCCGAAAGAACTAAATTTGTAATTAAAATAATACAGATGTGTTCATAAATACAAGAAAAAAAGAATTAAAAATAAAAAAAACACTCCATTTGGTGTTATTTTATTATTATTCATTTTTAATCGCTCAATATTTTCACTGAATGTTGTATGTCAAAATGCAATGTCAGAAGTAAAACGCAGTGCGAAAACCAAGCATCAACAAAAGAAATTCCAGTAAATCATTGGTTAAATGGCGTTAACCAACCAAAATCGGTTGATTAACGAAATCTTTGGTTAATTAACCAAACCAAAGATTCTATAGTTAAAATTTTGACGAACAAACGCAATCGATGATTAAACACTGGAATAACCATTGGTTAAAGTTAACCAAGAGTGATCAAACGGGCCCTTAATGTGTGTTTTCTGCATTGTGTTTTTGGAGGAAGTAGAAATATAGTGTAATACTTTAACGATGGCTTGTCACCTCAAAACATGCATGATTTGATCGTGTTGCGATCGAAAGAACCAAGGATGAACCTTGGTGAATGCTAATGCTTCATAAATTATCATACAAAAAAAAATACAGAAATTGGTATTACAAAATCATATTTTTTAAGATATAAATATAGTTAAATTATTTAAATATAAAGTTTTTGTTAATTAATTTGTGTATAAAATTATTTTATGTTACCTGTAAGACACTTGTCGAATATGCAAAATCATTTCGAGTGGCTACTTCATCCGACTGAAAAAGTCGCCGAGCGTAAAGGGTTTAAAGTGTTTATTCTTCATTTTCTATGAAATTATGTATAAGAGAAACAAAAAAAAAAACAAACATTGCCTTTCAAATTTCCACTTATTTCACAGTCAAGTATACTTTACTTATGCTGTTTGCACATCATTTTAAAAAAAAATTTCAATTTACATTTCTATTAAGAATTTTCAATATTTTTTCATCTTAACATTTTCTTTTTCTTTTTTTAGAAACTCATCATCTAATATATCTGAATTTTATGCTCAGAAAAATATCTTCATAACTGGTGGCACTGGATTTTTGGGTGTCGCTTTAATTGAGAAAATTTTACGTGATTTACCAAATATTGGAACTTTATATCTTTTAATGAGACCGAAAAAAAATAAATCGATTAAGGAACGTCTCGAAGATTTAACAAAAAATTTGGTTTTCGAAAAACTTCTAGAGAAGACATCAGCGGATATCTTTAAAAAATTGGTACCCATTCAAGGTGATGTAAGCGAAGAGAACTTAGGAATCTCAGATGAGGATAGACATCTACTTATTCAAAATGTTAATGTTGTATTTCATTCGGCGGCTACATTAGATTTTCAACAATCTCTAAAGCCAACTGTCAATATTAATTTATTGGGTACAAGACGTGTAATGGAATTGTGTTCCCAAATGAAATTAGATGTAAGTATAAGTTTTAAGTAAAATACTAAAACTTGCGACAGATCAGGATCATTGAACTATTGTACCATAATTTAACAGAAAAAAAAATTTTAATTTGTAGTCTGCCATGAGCTAGTGAAAGTTAGCATAATTTCAGTTTTTCATATCCCCGCAAAAAACATTTCTAAAGAAAATGTATGAAGAAGGCTAATTCTTTAGTTTCCCTGAAAAATATTTCCCTCAATCTGTCCTTTCCATAAATTTTTTGTGATCTTTATCTTTAACTGCATGAGAAAGTGGAAAACCCCCCACCGAGTGGAGACATTCCATCTTTTCAATTGGTTCATCCAGAGTGTACATTCCAAGTTTTATCAAAATCCTTATTATTATGCGAATTATTGATGTTTTGTATTTTTAATCCCAATGTACTAGAAATTGAAGAAATTCTAGTAGGTTTTCGAAACGTAAAATACTCCATAAAAAATGTTTTCTAGCATACCAAATTTCGAGAAATTTCATGAACCATCTTATAAAATAACGTCAGAGTTAACATAATAGAAAATGGTTGTACCAGGCTAGTCAAAAGATTCGCGAAGGGGAAATGAAAAAGCAAATGTTATGTAGCAAAGTAACTTTATTTTTCAGTATAATCTCTAAAATTAACGACTCTCCAACATATGTATTATTTAATAAACTTTTTTTTCTTTTTTAGGCAATGGTACATATTTCAAGTGCATACGTAAATTCTTTTAAACTTGAAACTGATGAAATTTTATATCCAGCACCAGACGATGCCGAAAAAGTGATTGATTTAGCAACTAGTTTAACAGAGGAAGCTTTAAAAGAATTAGAACCAAAGTAAATTAATTATATTATACTTATATTAATAATTATTAATATGTAATTAAATTACAGCTGAGTGAACATTTCCTCTAGGTTAAGGTTTGAATACAGAATATTTTCTGTAAGGCCTGAGTTTAAAGAACTATCATTAGAATAAAGGAAAAAAATTTACAAAAGAAAATGAACCTATTTCAAAGATTATGTCTTTAATAAGAAATACAAAATATGGGAAATTGTTTAATACAAATAAATAGATTTCGTCTTTCATACAAAATCAGAAAAAATGATCAGCTTTCACTTATTCCATAATTTTCTTCATTCTAATGATCATTTTATAACTTAGGCCTAAGTCAAAAACCATATACACATTGTATATGTTCATCTCTTACATGAAAACCCACCATTTTTCGAAATTAGTGTTTCTTTGGATTTCTGCTCTTATGCTCTATGAGTCTATGGAAAGAACGTTTTTAAAGGTTATTTTCATTATTTGCATTTTGCATTCATTAACTAACTAACTTCATCTAAAATAAAATAAAAATGTATAAATGAATAGAGTCGTAAAATTCAAAAGCTTTTATACTGGCAAGTTCTTTTAAGAACTTAAAAGTCTTAAAAAAAACTTGCAATAAAATCTAAGCGGATTGTCTTCAGGCTTACGTTTATGGGAAGATATATCGCTGGGCCTGTTCAATATGGAGACATCTTTTTGTGATAAGCTAAGTGCGCAGTTTTGATCTAAATATTATTGCTTTACTAAATCCAAATTTGAAAAAATCTGCTACCCGTTTGAAATCTGAATGTACGTGTAATTCGACCATACCATATGTATATATTTTCAAAAATCCTATCTGTGATGCGGTGGAAATGTAAAATGCTAAAAGCAAATTTGGCGTGTTTGGAATGAGGAAAGTCCAAAAGTCATTCAGCTGAAACGATTCAATCACTTTCAGAAATTGTCCTATTAATTGGCCTGGCCTCCCAGACTTTGTGATATCATTCCGTCGGGTTATGTAAAGCTTTTTGAAAAGTAAAATGATTTGGACATATGTTATGTGTACAAGTTTGAGCAGTTGTTCGAAAAAAAAAATTTTTTTTTTAATTTTCCAATTTTTATGCCCTATGGTCGATACTATCCCAGGATATATTAGTTTTGTCATTAAGTTTGTTTGCGAAGTTATAAAGCAAAAACCTGGACCATCAAAAAAAATAAAAAGGAAAAGTTTGTACATCAATTTTATTGACATTATTTCCATACGTTGACTATATAGAGAGGCAATATTGTGCTAAATTTCAATAAAATTGGTTCTTTCTCACATGATTGCGAATTGTGAATAAAATGCTTAGAATTTTCAAAATAATAATCTTACAATTTTTCTTACCTTTTTTTTCATTTCTTTATTTTTTGGTTAATTCGCTAGATGAATCCCTTGTGCTGTTTCGTGGAAGATTACATTTCAGGCAATTTATGAAAAATAAATGTAAATATGGCATAAAGTTTTTCGAACTATGCGATCCAAACGGATATATTTTTAATTTAGAAATATATGGTGGCAAACAATCCGATAATTCTTCTATATCCAAAACTACCCAATTTATACTGACTGGCAGCTAAATAATGTGCACCACTGCTTTTGCAGTAGCTAACTTTCTCAATGGAAAAAAGAGTTTACTTTTAAGATGTATCAAAAACCTCTTGTCCGGTTTCATCTATCAAACATTGAAATTGCATTTAGGGAGGGTGCTCATATGTGAATTTAGACCGTCTGCGAACGTGTTAATTAACTTCCGGACCAGCTAGACATTTGAAATTTTTAGAATAGCTCAGAACACGATGACAATGCATTATTTTAATACTTTTAGCCATCTTTAAGGAAAATTGAATCCATTTTCATTAAATTTTATTTTGTATGGAAAGTTAGTTCGGAAAAAAAAATTTTAAAAAAGTATTTATTAATAGAATTTTCAAATTTTTATGATTCAACAGAAAATTTAAAAACGTGGTATATAAAAAAACGGAAGCGTGCTTTTGACCACGCTGTAGAAGTGAAACAGAAGCTTTTTCTTTTTAATACAGCGCCGAAGTGGTGGGAGATAGTACTATTGGGTCTTCGACGGGAATAATCCCCGTAAAAACCTTCACAACTGCCGAACATGTCAATCGTGTAGGACCTCTTTATAAAAAGTTGAAAAATTTGTATCGGCTACAGCGCCGGTGGCAGATGGAACTATTTGGTCTTTGAGGGAAATAATCCTCATTATAACCTTCACAATATTTCCGAACATTGTAATCGTCTAGGACGGCCATATAGTGAGATTTTTTGTAATGTGACGTTTCGTCACAGAAAATCGAGACATAATTTTTGCTAATCGCCCCCATAGAAGTATTTCACTTCAAAAAGTTATTTTTATCTTGTCTTGTTCGGTCTCATTTCTGCCATATGACATCACAAAATCGGCTATATGTCGATTTTCAATTACTATAAGTTTTATATTTCTGGTTTTTTCTTTTTAAGATTATTGAAAGATCATCCCAACACATATACTTTTACAAAGCATCTAGCTGAGCATGAAGTTAACAAATGTGCCAAAAAATTCCCATGTGCAATTGTGAGACCAAGCATGAGTAAGTTTAAAGAAAAATATGATGATAATATGATAATTCACAAAAATTTTTTAATTATTATAGTTACTGCTGCTTGGAAAGAACCAGTACCCGGGTGGACAAATTCCAAGAATGGCCCACAAGGTTTCTTTATGGGGGCATCTCGTGGCGTTGTTCGACGTCTACCAGTTGCTCCAGAGTTAATTTATGATTACATTCCAATTGATATTGTCGTCAATGAAGTTT
Source organism: Xylophagus ater (assembly GCA_963422695.1). NCBI lineage: Eukaryota > Metazoa > Arthropoda > Insecta > Diptera > Xylophagidae > Xylophagus > Xylophagus ater. The sequence goes on along the minus strand of OY730485.1, from coordinate 27,395,543 downwards.
TAGTTGCTGGAGAGCATGCTAATAAAGTCGGGAAAACAGGAGAAATGCCAATATTCCATTGCACTACCAGCTCATATAAACCATTCCGATGGGAATGTGTTAAAGAAAAAATAAATGCTCAAATGCATAAATATCCACTTAACTCTGCTATATGGTATATTAAAAATAATACTATTATTTGTTTTTAATTAAAGAATTTTTTTTTCAGGTATCCACATTTGAAGCTTGTTGAAAGTCTGTTTATTTTCAAAATATCGGCAATCTTTGTTCATTTTATTCCAGCTTATATATTAGACACAATTACAAGAGTAGCAGGAGGAAGGCCAATGTAATAAGAAAGTTTTTATAAAAAATATTTAATTTTCCTTGCATATTGAAAATAACGCACAAATCAGTCAGCGTCAAATGCTAGATTTATATTGCTGCGACTATTAGCATATTATAATAGGACATTATAATAGCATATCACTAAAGAAAATTGGGAGCAATATAAGAGAACAAAATAAAATAATCACCCCTGTTCTGAGATACGGCGTTAGGCGAGTAAACGTAACGCATTCGATTCGCAACGAGATCAGTGTTCTCAAAAACGGCGAATTGGCCGCGTTCGCCGGTTAAAAAAACGGCAAGCATCGTATGTCAACGAAATAAAAACCAAAATTTTATAAATATATTTTTCAGCAATATTTATTTCAAAACATAAAAGTCCTTCTTGAATATGAAAAGGAATTGAAGCCTCTCTGACATTTAAAAGACTTTTATTTTTTTATATTTTAACTCTTGGCTATATCTGGTACAAAGAAATCGTTCATAGTTCCAGTAATGCTAATTAGCAAAAGGATCATTGTTCTTTTTCGTACAGTATAATATGCCAGACGTCAGTATTTCACGAGTTGAGCATAACGACTGAAAAATTAAGACAATATTGCTTTGTCGTTAACTGATTTATGATTCGTTTTTTTCTATACCGCATGGAACATCTTATGTAATCGCTTTCGAGGAAGGAACAACGTAATTGGAAAAATAATAAAATTGTCTTGCATAACTTTTACTAGCTGTATCTCGGCTTATAAATAAAAGACTGCATGTAAAAAATAAAATGACGATATTTAGCTGTGACATTTATTATAAAGGCCGAGAACTTTTTGCTAGTTTTTGTTGAATATAGGGTTTAGAATTCTATCGTATTAAATTAGGAAGTTGCTTTTAAACAAGTGCTATTATGAAATGCACAAATGATAGTTACGTAATTCTTCCTCGAAGGCGACAAAATATTCTATGATCCCCCCGGGTAAATTCAAATTGAATAAAAATTTTTTGTTTGTCTCGTAGTTTGGTTCGCCTTCATACAAATGTTTGGAATTCATTAAAGTTATTGGAAAAGTTCATTTTTACTGAATGGATATTTAATAATACGAAAACTCTGGAACTAATTAAATCCCAGACAACATTTGATAAAGAAAGATTTTATATTGATGTAGCCGAACTTCGTTGGGATGATTATTTTGAAGAAATGGTTCGTGGTGTTCGCCGCTATTTAAGTAATGAACCAGAGAAAACTCTCGAATCAGCACGCCAAAAAGATAAAATGTAAGAAATACACGATTTGAATTCTATTCAATTATATTTTTAATATTATTTCATTTTAGTCTTATGGGTTTACATCTTCTTCTACAAGGATTAATTTATTCGCTTATTTGGTGGGGAGTTGCATCTGTGCTCGGGATGTCGATGACTAAAACTGGTTTAACTGTTCCATTAGCTTATATACTTTTTGGTTACTTATAAATTAATTATATAGTAAAGCTCAAGTAATTTTCTGTTAAATGTTTTTTTTTTTTTTTACTTAAGCAGTGGTTTTTATACTAGTTACTGTTAATATTGAAACATATAAAATCATAATTCCGGTTGTGGTGCTAGACAACGTTATTATTTTCTGTCCAATTAATTTTACGTGAAAAATGTTTCGAAAAATATGAAAATCGTTTTGGTTATGAAATAGAAGTAATTTGTAGAAAATAATATTAAGTATTGTTAACAACTTAAACTTTAAATTAAATAATTAGTAATCTAATCAAAAATTTCAGGAAAATATAATATTGAAGTAAGTTAGTTATGGGGTAGAGATCCATGCAAAATATACGTTTTTGAAAATGAAAATTAAAGTTAATTTTTTCGTAAGTAATCGAATTTTATTTATACAAAATAGTTTCCATCAACGGCAATACTCTTTGTTTGTTCTTATCAAAAACATATAAAAACATATAGAAACTGAAAATTGGCCTATAGCCGATTTTTTGATGGTAGGAATGGGACAGAAAATCTGTCAAAACTAACAATATTACAAGGTTGGTTTTTCTTCATAATTTTGTTTCCTCTTTTTAAAATTTCCTCTTATTTGCAGGCAACCTAGTCCCTGATAGCATAAGTTTTATCTGTAAATTTTATTCAAATCGGAGTATTAGTTTCCAAAGTACATCAAAAAAACTTTATGAACATAGTTATTTTCTCTTAGGATTATTTCTTTCTACACTATCCTTAGACTGGTTTTACTGAAATTTAAGATGCATCGTCTATTTATCTAGTTAACCAATATTATTAATTTAAACAAAATTGCTTCACAAATTGTACAATTATATCCAAAAAAGCACGACAAAACATTCTGGTCACCCTGGTTTTTGCTTAATAAATTCGCGGTTACCAGGAAATTATAAAATGAGGAAACAAAATTATGAAGAAAAAACCTTGTAATATTGTTAGTTTTGACAGTTTTTCTGTCCCATTTCTGCCATAGTGCATCAATAAACCCGCTATAGGCCGATTTTCAGTTACTATATGTTTTTTTTTAAATTCGTTGTGAATCAGAAGATGTCACTGAAAATGTGTACGCAGGAGAGATATAAAAATATTTAACTGTGCAACATGTATTCTGCGGTCTTAATAAAGAAAATTCTCTTAGTTCACGTTTTGCAACTATCGAAACTATGAATCACTAATTCGTCGTATCCTATGTTATTTGGTCACATTATTAGAATCGAATCGAAATTTTGTTGTATCGATTCAATCTTAAAATGGCAAATTATTGGAAGTTGATTCCTATAATGAACGCTTTCGCAAATCTCTGAGTTTCTCTAAACTAAGAACATCCTTGTGAAATAAATACAATAACTGGCTAGATATGATACAATATTATATTTAAATTATTTTAAAATAAAAAAATAACATTTTAGTAAACAACTCCATTTGGAAAGCGTTGTTTAATTTCTTCGTAAGTCATATCTGCAAAATCGTTTATACCCATTTTCCACGTAACTTCGCCGGCTTCGTATTTCCTGTTATTTTCTTCAATCATATCAAAATTGTGGCGGAATATTTCCTTACGACGAGCATCTTCAATAGAATCGGGGTAACTTTTGCCAAACGTTTTCTGCGGGAATAATAAACATTAATAATAAGTTACAAGTTAATATTTGTTATAATACTAACCTTATATTCAGCCCATTCTTTGTCCAAATCTGCTGTTGTAGCATAAGCAATTGCGACAAACAAGCATAAACCAAAAATCAATTTCATTTCGATTAAATTCGCTGGAACACTAAATGAATAAATTAATTAATAAATAATTATTAAGACAAATTTATAAGGTTCGGATTCAATACCGTTTAGAATGAAAGCACAGAAAGTGAATGGTAACAAATCCACAAAATTATTTTTATTTATATCAAGGCAAAAATTAATTCAACTGATTATAAAATTGCTTTTGTCTACCTGGTCATTGTTATGAGTTCTAATGATATTGTCCAACAATATAGATCAGCAGATTCGTTATCTTATGATAAATTTTAATCGTATCTAATATATATTTTTTAATAGCCTAGTATTGTTTTTTTGTAATCACAATTTTGATATCAAGTTCGTCTACAGCACGTCATTCATTCAATCTTCACTTTTGTCTTATTTATTTTCAAATTCTATCTCTAACCCAAGATAATTAACAAGTAAGAATATGTTTAATGATAAATATTGAAATCAATGCTTATGCGACTGATTTTCTATTTGTCGTCAAATTTTGTTAAAAAGAAAACGCATTTTAAATTTCAAGAATTTTATTAAAAGCGTTTTATTATTAAGTGTTTACGAAAACTTCAATTAAAGTGAACATTTCCTTAATTTTTTGAATTCATAAGAATTGTTATCTTGTTTTTAGTTCAAAAATACCTTAATATTCATTAAAATCCTAAAGAAAGTTGAAAAATATAAACTTATACTAACACATGGTCCAATAAGTCAGTAAAAAAAGTAAGAAAAAACATTTTTTTTAGTAAATTCGTATTTATTCATCAACATAGTTTCCTTCAATTCATTCATTCCACCGTTTTTCCAACATTTCTATACCGGTTTTGTAGAACGATATGTCCTTCGCCTCAAAATACGCTTCAGTTTCAGCCATCACCTCTTCATTGGAGCCAAATCGCTTGCCGGCAAACATTTTTTTGAGGTCAGCAAAGAGCCAGTAGTCGCTGGGGGCCAAATCTGGCGAATACGGTGGATGTTCTAACAATTCGTACTTTAATTCCATGATTTTTGCAATGGTTTTTTGACCTTTGCGAGTTGTTGCGTTGTCTTGGTGAAAAATGACTTTTTCTTCTTTAAACCAGGTCTTTTCCCACGAATTTTTACATCCAATTGGTCCAAAAGGTTGCAATAATAATCTGAGTTTACTGTTTTACCAGATTGGAGGTAATCCACCAACAAAATTCCTTTTGCATCCCAAAAAACTGACGCCATAACCTTCTTCACTGATCTTTGGGCCTTAATCCGTTTTGGAGCAGAATTATCGGTTTTTTGATTCTGCTTTCGACTCAGGATCATAGTGATAGACCCAAGTCTCATCCATAGTGATGAATCGATGCACAAAATCCACTTTATCCTTTCGAAAATGCTCCAAATGTTGTTGAGAAAGTCGCATTTGCATGTGTTTTTGTTCCATTTTTCGGAAAGTCGGCACGCACTTTTCACAGAGCTTTCGCATACCCAAACATTCATGAACGATATGTCCAACACGTTCCTTTGATATCTGTAAAGTGTCAGCTATCTCGATCAATTTCACTTTACGGTCATCCAAAATGATTTTGTGGATTTTTTTTATGTTTTCGTCCGTAACAGCCTCTTTTGGACGTTCACTGCGTTCATCGTCTTCGATGCCCATATAACCTGTACGGAACTTAACAAAACACTTACGAATGGTTGCTTTGCCTGGCGCAGAGTCCGGATAACACTCATCAAGCCACTTTTTGGTATCAGCAGCATTTTTTTTCATTTTTTGTTCACTCTTGGTTAAATCTGTGGTTAGGTAATCATAGATTTTGCTTAATCCACGATTATGAATCTGTGGTTAACAAAATGCGTTTGTTCACATTTTTTCACCTTGGTAACCAAACCACAGATTTTTCCATTTTTCCAATGGTTTTCCAATGTTTTCCAATGCAACTATCAAATTTCAATCAATGATTAATTTAAATTTTTCAATTCTAATTATTTATTAATTATTTTGATTAAATTTAATTTAAATTTGAATTAGTTTAATAAAATTCTTTTAATAAAAATAAAATAAATTTAAATATAACTCAAAAACGCGTTATTCGATTTTGATGAAATTTATAATATGAATTGCTTATTCCTTAACTGGGTTTGGTATTGCATTTCAACAAAATCGACTGAGGGGCAGCGAAGTTATTAAGCAAAAACAAGGGTGACCATAAAGTTTTGTCGTTTTTTTTATATAGTTTTTCGGATTTAATTGGAAAATTGGTAAAGCAATTTTGTTTAAATTAATTATATTGGTTGACTACATAAATAGACGATACCATTGTAAATTTCAGTGATAGCGGTCTAACGATAGTGGAGAAAGAAATAGTCGTAGGAGGAAATAAACCTGTTCAGAAAGTTTTTTTGATGTATAGTACATTCAGAACTAATACACCGATTTGAATAAAATTTGCAAATTAGATTTATGCTACCAAAATCTGGGTTACTTACAAATTAGAGAATATTTTGAAAAGGGCAAACAAAGTTATGAAAAAAAAACCTTGATATATTGTTAGTTTTCACAATTTTTCTCTCCCATTTCTACCATAGTGCATCAATAAACCCGCTATAGGCCGATTTTAAATTACTTTATATTTTTTTTTTGTATTGTAATAGCTCACGTTCGTTAAAGAGAGAACATAAATAATATTTGTTGATGATGGTATTTTAATAAAAATTATTAATTTATGTTGTGATAAATTATTATTTATTTTATAATTTATTAAAATAAAAAGGTTTTTAATTGCTTCCAATAGCAGAATTAACCATAATATGCTTCTACTCGAATTTGTGTATGCCCTAGGTAGGTAGGTAGGTACTGCCAGAGGGTATATTAGTTTTGTCGCTAAGTGTGTAACACATCGAAATAATCATTATAGAAAAGTTTCAAGGGTGTATGGCTGTAGGGAATTAGAAGTTATATCGATTTATACATGCTCGTCCGTCCGTCCGTCCATCCGTATACAAGATAACTCAAAAACGCGTTATCCCATTTTGTTGAAATTTAAAACGTGAGTTGGTTATTGCTTAACTGGCACGAAGTTATTAAGCAGAAACCAGGGTAACTTGAAAGTTTTGCCATTTTTTTATATGGTTTTTCGGATTTAATTGAAAATTTGTGAACCAATTTTGTTAAAATTAATTATATTGGTTAACTGCATGAATTGACGATATCATGGTAAATTTCAGTATAGTCAGCCCGAGGATAGTCTAGAAAGAAATAATCATTGGAGAAACTAAGCCTGCTCATAAAGTTTTTTTAATGTACTTTAAAAACAAAACGACAATCATATCTTTCAAACAAGACCAAAATATCAAATTTCTCCTTTGGTTTTCTTCTTCCCAAAATCAAGTATACCATATATATATAGTATAGTAACAGAAATAGCGCCTTCTTTTTAGAAATGGTTACAAATTTTAAATTCACTTACATTTACAACAGCAATATAATCGGTTGGTTTTAAAATCTGTTTTGGATCTGGAGACCATCTCTTCTCCGATTAATTTTACGTTGCCACTTAAAATCTCCTTTGGGTATAATATATATTTAACAAATTAAATTCATTAATCATATTAAAAAATTCACGTACGGATTTGTTTTGTATAAAATAATATATTTATTTGTGTATTTAATTAACATAAGATGTAATATATTCAAGATATTCTTCTTTGGTCATGTCTGCGAATTGGTTTATTCCCATTTTGAATGAAACTAATCCGGCATAGTATTTCTTATTGTGTTCGTTAATAGATTGTAAATTTTTTGAAAACACTTCTTTCCGATATGTATCTACAGCTAGGTCTGGATAGCGTTTGCCGTATTGTTGCTGTAAATAGAAAATTAGTTTTTTTTTTGCCAAATAATATTACAAAACTATTTCCCTGACTTACTTTGAATTCACTCCATTGTGTATCCAAATCGTACGATAAAACAATACCAAGAAATAAAAATAATAATACTGCAAATTTCATTTTTTTTTTACTTATCTCAAATAACTTCCAATGTTCTTTCAGTTTTTAAAAGTTCAAAGGTGTTCAAAAGTCAAAAAATTGAGATTATTTGAAACACAAGAAAAAACAAATTCGCGTACGATTATGTACTAATCGGCAAACGTCCAGACTAGAATGATACTGCTGCAATAAATTGGATTAAGTACCGCAACTGCAGACTGATAATGTCTATCTATATGTATATATTGAAGAAATTGTTAAATACGTATCTTTCGAAAAATGGCATATACGTCAAAGAAATTTAATTAGTGTTTTTAAAAGAGCCAATGACTTCTAGATAATTCATCAAGCCAGCACATAGACGAAAATCATGTCTTAACTTCAAGTGTGTGGAAAAGAGAAATAATTATTAAGCACGAAGATTAAAAGAGAGAAACAAGCTTCTAATGCAACATTAGATGGCACCCATACATTTGAAAGTGATGCTGATAAACTTTATGCTGCATCAGAGGACGAAGTTTCAGAAAATATTGTACTAGAATACGCCCCAGTTTCCATATGTGCATCATATAGTACTATATATTATCGATGTCTCGTTGTAAGTGAAGTTTGTTCATTTTTAATTTTTCTTAATTTACAAGCAATATTTTCTCCTATAATATCATATTCATCGCGTTTTCGGTTTGCTTGAACTTCCTGAAACATCGTGTAGGCCAGGTTTACTTTAGGATCTGATTTAAAAACCCGCGATGTTTCTCGCACGAGTTGATTTTCTTAGTTTTTGTTATCTTCATGTGGTAACAATACATCGGAGTGAACCGTTCTCTTTTGAAGCGTCGATCTCTAATAAAAAAATTTGTTAAGGTTGAAATGAATGAAATCAGTTTTCAAAAAAAAGCTAATAATATATAGTTAACATTTTTTAAGTTTACTTTTAGATGTTTTCTTCACCGGAAGATTGGATAGAATTGCAAATAGAGTTCAATAACACTTGAAATTTTCCGCATTGTGTAGGATCTATGGACAGAAAGCACCTCGTAATACAAGCACCAATGAATACTGCCAGTAAATATTTCAATTATAAATCAACATTTAGTATTGTGTTACTAGGACTAGTAGACGCTCAGTACCGACGTAGATATAGGGTACTAAGGTCAAGTTTCCGACGGCGGGGTTTTTAAAAATTCAAAACTTTTTTATATGCTTCAAAATGGAACACTAAATCTACCAAGTCTCGAAAGTTTAACAAATACTGAGCCTCACCCGTTCGTTTTTGTTGCTGATGATGCATTCAGCCTTAGCGAAAATGTTATGAAGCCCATAACAGGACATCACAATAGAGGTTCGAAAGAAAGAGAATTTAATTATAGACTAAGTAGAGCTAGAAGAATTTCTGAAAATGTTTTTGGTATAATATCGTCTGTTTTTGGAGTTCTGTGAAAGCCTTTGTTACTGGAATCGAAAAGGCTATGATTGTAACATTATATTGTGTTTATTTGCACAACTTTTTGAGAAATAGTGCCACTTCTCAAGGACTTTATACAACCCCCCGCTGTTTTCAATCGGTACCGCCGACGTTATCGTCAAGTTAGATAAAAATCCCTCATGCAAAAACATTAAATGAGAATAAGGAAACCATCTTGACATATATATACCTGAAGTGATCCAGTTCCTGACAGTGTACTTGCTGGCACTCTGTTCTTTCCCCTCCTGAATTATCCTCTTGTAACTTTCCACTTTCTTTCCACTTCATTGCCACTGCATTCTAATACATTTCTAATGTCTCAATAAATGTCTTTTTTCCGTAAATTGTTTTTACATTCCCAGTAAGTTTTTTCAGACCACCGAAGATGCCGCCATGCCACCAATTACGAGAACTTAACAAATTATGTATTTTTACTACAATAATTATGAAAAACTATCAACGAACTCAATCAGTTAGACAACCGGTTTGGGACAATCATATGAAGGATGTATTACTGGTATATACAGAATCGACCTCATCGACAGGATGCAGAAATCTGGAGAGATCCATCAGGAATTAGCACCGACGTTGAGCGATTGGTACACACATTAATGTTTGAACTATTTTTATTTTTTAAATAACTAGGGGGTTCCGGCCTCTGCTCGCTGCACGCATCAACCCCGCCCACACTCGTCGCGAGTGTGGGACCCAAGCAATAACTGCATTCTTTATTCATGTCGCCTGTGTCTAAATATTCTACGGATTGGCCCGGTTCATACATACCTAACATAAGTTTTTGTAATTGTTTTAGTATTTTGGTTGTTGTTTATACTTGGGTACTCAATAATTTCTCATCCTCGACAAGAGAATGCTCTGTTAACAGGTCAATTTTTTTGTCTTATGTTGGTACAACCTTCATATGAATACGTGTCAAGTTTCACGTCGATAAATCAATTCAGTCTTGGTTTAGAAACTGTTTGAAGTTGACGTGTCATTGGTTTTTTTTTAATATGGAGAAAATTGAATATCGCGCAGTGATTAAATTCGTTGTTTTGGATGGTTTATCACCTACAGAAATTCATCCAAAATTATTAGAAATATATAAGCATGCATCACCTTCACTTTCCACTGTGAAAAAATGGGCTGCCCTATTTAAATCTGTTCGTACAAATCTCGAAGATGACCCATTCGAAGATCGTCCAAAAAGTATATCAACAACAGAAAACAAAAAATACAGGATATTGTTCCGGAAGATCGACAAGTGACTGTACATGAGATAGCTGACACCATAGGGATCTCACATAGATCAGTATATCACATCTTAGCTGAAGTTTTAGGTTTCAAAAAGCTTTCTGCAAAATGACTGCAAATTCAAAATAACATCTGGGTCGATGGAAAGCGAACGCTTCAAAAGGTGTTAGCGTTCACTTCAACGTTGGAGGGTGCAAAGAAAGCAGCAAGCTCAGTTCCACGAATCAGGGCTGCTGCGGTTGTTGAGGGATCATCACCAGTAAACATTAAAGACCCAACGGAACAAGTTAGAAAGATGTACTGCAAGCGATCTAGAAAAGAAAGAAACGCGCAGAAAGTTGACATGCGAGGCTGTGGCAAAGAGGGACACGTTCAACATAAGTGCCCGGACCAACCAGGAATAATGACAGGCCACTCATTAAAATTATTTAACCTGACATTAAAAAACTAAAAGGTGAACTAATGATGGCGCGAACGACCGTAAAAGTGAACGGGGACAATTCCAGTTAGAGTGGCGAATTTTTCAAAAATCGATAGTCAGATATTCAAAAAATTGACAGGAGTTCCTACTTCGAACCGATCATCTGGCACTTAATGCTTATTAAAATTCAAAAATCGGCAAGGCCAAGTAGCGAGGTGGATTGAAAGACTGTAATGATACACTTTAGAATGGAACCAAGAAAGGGCATATCACATGGCAGTGGCGTACCTAGGGGGGGGCGGTGGGTGCGGTCCGCACCGGGCGGCACTTACCTTGGGGCGGCATTTTTTATATTTACTTTTAGTTGTAAAAAGCAACTTATTCATTTCATATTTATTTTCTTTCTTGAATAATAAATGATTATTATGATTATTATAAGTTTAATATTTGATTTATATAAATTATGATTAACTATATGATTTCGAATATTATTCCTCGGTGTATATAAATGCATTTTAGTGTAAATTTTGAATTCTAATTCAAGAACAAGATAATAATTTTATTTTATTGTATTCATTAAAATTCGTTGAATTCGTAAAAGGATCTTTACGATTTTGTTCGGCAATTTTTCCTAACTAAAATTTTTTGATATCAGTTTATAAATGTCCTTTCTTTTGAAAAGTTTATATGATTACTTTGAAGTGATATATCAATATTTTTTTAAATCATCGATTTTTCTTTTGAAAAGCAGGGCCGGCGGAAGGCGGTCTGCTAGGTCTGCAAAGCATTAGGGCGCCGGCATAAGAACTATCTTTTTCAAACAACAAAATCTAAAGGAGACAAAACAAAAATACTGACGAAGTTACAATTCCAGGAATCGCAAATAGATAAATATACTCAGTCCGTTTTGAAGAATTGTATTTGGAATGATAAATTGCTTATAAACCATTTTGTTCATTCGCGATTCAATCTTTTAACAGTGAAGAGTGAAACAAATTATTAGAGTGCCAGTGCATTTGGAGAGTTTATTATAGGTAAGTATATTATATTACGTATTATAGATATAGATGTTATTCTAAATGCTATTCAGAGTAGTAAAATGACTTTGCCGTTTTCTATACATAATATACTATTTATTTCGACAAGTTATATTTTTATTATATATCTCTAGGATGAAACGAGTAAAAGAAAGTGGTGCGTCATTTAGAAAGAAAAGGAAGAGAAGGGAGGAAATACAGACTAAAAATACTGGAGCACTACTCAAATATATCTCCCATAAGTCAACTTCTAGTTCTTTTAGTATTGTTGCCTCAAATACGGGCGAAGAAGCAGCCCTCGAAGGCGAAAAAACATTTTCCAATGTTGTTCAAGAGGAAAGACCTGCTTCACACACTGGCGAAGAAGTAGAAAGTTCATCAAGTCGTGATGAAGAATCTGCTGCACAAATTATTCTGTCTATTTCTATGAAAGATATTGGATTATGGCCTAACAAAATTGACGACAATACAAGGGTATTTCTGGTACGTCAAGGTCCCTATGCAATTCAAAATTTGGACGCCGACTTCAGCGAAGGAGTAAAACGTCCTGGTTTTTTCAAATTTTGCCTAATGGCGAAAAGCTCTTAAGATCGTGGATGGTATATTCACCATCGAAGAAAAGTATTTATTGTTTCTGCTGCAAACTGTTTGATAATCTTTGTCAAGCAGGTTTTAATACGGGAAATGGTTTTAACAAATGGTGGAAACTGAATCCCAAAATTAGTCAACATGAGGTGAGTCCGCTGCACATTCGATCATATTCCAAATGGAACGAATTAGAAATAAGACTTGGACGTGGCGCAACTATTGACAAACTACAACAACAGAATATTGATAAAGAAATAAAAAAATGGAAGGAAATTCTAACAAGAATACTTGATATAATTAGATTCTTAGCAAAACAAAATTTGGCGTTTCGAGGACATCGTGAAAGTGTTCATCAGGAAACATCGATTCACTGGAAAATAGAGGAAATTTTCTTGAGATTGTTGACTTATTGGCTAAGTACGACCCAGTATTACGAGAACACGTAGTAAAAATTAAGATGGGTAATAAATATAGTATCTCTTATTTGTCGCCGAAGATTCAGAACGAATTCATAGAGCTATTGGGAGGCGCAGTCAGAAAAACAATTATGGATCAAATAAAGCAGGCTAAATACTTTTGTATTATATTTGACAGCACTCCTGACATTTCACACAAAGATCAAACCAGTCAAATTATTAGATATGTAGTTATTGATGGTAGCAAAGTTAAAGTTGTAGAATCGTTTATTGACTTTGTAGAAACTAAAGGAAAAACTGCTGGTGAAATCACAGATATGATTTTAACGAAATTAGAAAATGACGGTTTAGATATAAAAAATTGCAGAGGACAGGCTTACGATAATGCTGCCGTCATGGCAGGAAAGCACAGCGGTGTTCAAACTCGTATTAAAGAAATAAATCCAAATGCAGAATTTGTAGCATGTACAAATCATTCTTTAAACCTGGCATGTTTACACGCAGCTTCTACAGCTATCAATTCCATCACATTTTTTGGAACTATCGAACAGTTGTTTTCGTTGTTTTCTTCTTCCACTCATAGATGGAATGTTTTACTCTCTGTCACTGGTCAAGGTGTTAAACGCAGTGTAGAAACTCGCTGGAGCGCTAGAGCTGCCGCGGTAACTATAGTAAAAAAACATTTTTTTTACATTTTAAGCGCTTTGGAAAAATTGACATCTGAAGAAGAAAATAGTAAAACGAGATCAGATGCTGGAGTATTACTCAATTCTATGCAATCTTTTTCTTTTCTATGTTACCTTCATTTATGGGAACCCGTTATTTTGGAAATTAATGACGCTCAAAAATACCTGCAAATAAAAGGGTTAAATGTCCACCAATGCCATATAAAACTAAATTCTTTGCAAACACATTTCATGGAACAAAGAGATACGCTAGTACAAAACGCTGTTATAGCAGCCAAAATAATTTGTGAAGAGTTGGAGATATCGACTGAGCGTCGAGTTAGAAGGAGAAAAAATATGAGTGGGGAAAATTCGCGAAACGTGGGGCTATCCTTAGAAGAAGAAGTACGAAGAGAAATGTTTTCATCTATGGACAGAATTATAAAGGAAATAGAAGAACGCTTCGATCAGTTGCATGGCCTTGTAAGAAAATATTCGTGTATAATACCGTGTAACCTACTAAATGAAGAATTTGAATGTCAAATAAATGACTTGATTGACATTGATAAAGAACAGTTCCATATTGAAAGAAAAAGGATCCAGGTTTTTAGGGCTGTACCTACACTAAAAGAAGAGGCAAAACATTGGAAAAACGGGGAGAAGGGCCCTCTTGATCTGCTAAAATTTATTCAGCAGTATAGGTTGGAAAATTCTGTTCCCAACATTGTAATTTTGTTAAGAATTTTTTTAACAATTTCAATCAGTGTCGCTAGTTGCGAAAAAAGCTTCTCAAAATTGAAGTTGATAAAAAATTATCTTCGTTCTACAATGAGTCAATTAAGACTACAAAATCTTGCAATATTGTCAATAGAACAAGAAATTACAAATAATATAAATTTTGAGAGCATTATACACGATTTTTCTAGTATGAAAGCTAGAAGAGTAGATATTATATAAATATGTTTACGAGTGCATACAAATATGCCTAAAAAAATTTACTCTGTGTATTAATTAATATTGATTAAATAACTTAATAATTTATTTATGTGTATTAATTTATAAAAACCACTATTTGATTGACTTATAATAGAAAGGGCGGCAAACTGGAGATCGCCCCGGGCAGCAAAAGTTCTAGGTACGCCACTGTCACATGGTAATACTGATGAATTATAAAGAATAGAAGTTCTCAAATTTTTTTTTAATGGGACCCCATGTTCAATGTTCATTTTATTTGTGAACCGAAATCACGTTGATAAGATTTTAATATCAATTCGACATCTCTATGATGTACATAAACAAAAATCATAAATTGTAAGTAAAGTTTATACAACTAACTCATAAATAAAAAGTGTTATTATTTTAACAACCGAACACATTGCAATACTTATTTTTCAAGGAATAGGCCTTGGAAAACCATAGTTTCAGAATAGCTAGTCAAGAAGACCAAGCGGTGCAAGCACTCTGGTAGGCTAAAAGAAAAGGAAGTAGTCACGGTAATAACTACAAGAATGGAAGATAACGATGAGATTAGTATCCGGAACAAACAGCTGTAGGATGGATATTGAACTGATCTTTAAAGCGTCCGGGCACTCCATTTGATGTAGCCGGACCATTTCCTCTTTGTAAACGGGGAAAGAGATACGTTTTGGTTGTCATCAACTACTTCAGCAAATGGCCGAAAGTATCTACACGGCATTCCGGATCTAGAAGCTATCACAATGGCAGAGTAATTGTCGACAATTGGGTTAGTCGGTACGCAGTTCCGTTGAAACTGCGCTCGGACCATGAGCGATACTACGAGTTAACTGTATTCCAAGAAGTATGTCTATTACTGGGAATACATAGAACTAGAACAATATCCCTGCATCTGCAAACCAATGGAATGGTGGAATGTTTCAATCGAATCCAGGAGGAACAGTTGTCAAAGATTGTAAAGTCAAAGTGAATGGGACGAACATATTCCATTGTTTCTAATGGCATGCGGAACTGCAGACCACGACAGCTCGAAACACATTCCATCGGAAATATAGTTTGTGGGAAAGAATTTTACAAGAACTTTTTGAACATTTTATCAAAAAAACCCATTTTTTCGCGACTTCCAAAACTAGTCCTCGACACGCGGTCAAGAATAATAGACGTCTCTTAAATATTTTGTAAAAGTGTTTTATTTGCTTTCTCTTTATTTTGTTTTTTTGCGGAGTGACTCAAAATCTAACAAAGGGATCGGATAAAGATTGGTAATGATCGGATGAAAATAAGATACAAGCTTGCCGCAAATAGCTGTGGATTCCAGGACGGTGATTGGATAGGGTTCTACAACCCATGACTAAAGTAGGGAATGTCACCTAAACTCATGTCAAAATGGAAAGGGTCATATACCGGCATAAAAAGGTTTAATGACGTTGTATGCCGTATCCGAAAAACTTCAAGGGTATCAGAAGATTTTGATCGTGGCAAACAGATTTAAGAAAAGGGTAGTGGATTATGAATAATTGAGAATATTCTATGATTTTCTTTTATAAAAATGTATTGTATAAATATATATAGTAATTATTAGAAATAGTGATTTTCCATTGTAAATAAATTGTGATTAAGTTAATTTTCCAGAAATTAATTATTGATAGTCCAATATTTTTACGACTAATCGTTATCGCAGAAATACTGTATTATAAATAAAGTTCATACACCTAATTCACAAAAATAACAAGTGTTATTATTTTTAACATTCGAACCGGAGTAACAAGTAACTAACAGTATAAATTAAGTGGATGATTTGGAAATAAGTCAAAACAAAATAGGCATTCTAACCAGAAGCATTTTATTTCTACTTAACATCAACAAACACCATATATTTCGCTATTTATCCATTGTCTATAAATAACGGGTCATATTTTTTTCAATCAGGATTTTTTTACACATCATGCGTGAATAGTGTGAAGCTGTCATTGCAATTTGACTCAGTAGTGAATACCATTCCATCATCGAAAGACTTACACCGGCGCAGTGTCTCCAAATGGGTTCTGGAACAGTTTAATGATACTCCGCTGTTTTATCGCAGTACTTTGTATAACAATTGCCGTATTTGGGCTGATGAATAAGCTGAAGAATATCAAGAGATACCGTTACATCCAGAGAGATGCAGAGTTTGGTGTGCTTTATGGGATCGCGGAAACATTGGTCCATATTTGTTCAAAAGTGAGGATGGCTGTAACGTAACCGTCAATGGTAACCGCTATCGTGCCATGATAATGAAGTATTAGCTACCTGAAATTCGATCCCGTAATGATATCATCAGTGATATCCGGTTTCTACAAGACGCAACTATTTCATCTAGTTTTTTAGGTCAAAATTTGTGGGCAAAAGCAATTTTACAGATATATTATTAATGGCTTTGTACCTAATATTTAAAAATGTTGTGAATAAAATGTTTTAGGTTCTACTTTTTAAAATATTTCTAATGTGTCTCAGAAATCCTTTTCGGTTAAGGCTGATTTAGAGGGATAAATTGTGAAAAAAATATTGGCGCCTCGAAATTCAAATATGTTATGTTTCTGATGTTTTGAAGTTTTACTTCTTAACATGGTAACTGTATCACAAGGTGAAAAAAGCTAAATATCTCGTAGAATTCTCAATTATTCGATAATTGAAATGAAAATGACTTCGTGAATATTTTCAATTATTAAGAAAATCTCGTTCAGTAATCAAGAATTAACTGACAAATAATGAATTCAATTTTTGCTAACATGTACGCATGCCTTAAAGATTTTACTGTATTTCATCGAAATGCGTTTGTTAAATATGAATTTATAAATAAAATTTTATACAATAGAAAACTTTTGTTTTCTATAGTATTCCACAAATTTATAAATTCTATTTTTAAAACAAATGTAAGCTTTTATTTTAAAAATAAAATTTATTTTGAAATAAATTCTTAAATAGCGTTTAGTGTTTCAACCGAAAGGTGGGCTTCATTTCATGCAGAATTTATATTTGTGAGTAATCTGAAAATTGTATTCTATTAAATTGAATGGCATTTGCTATTTGTTAAAATAATCGTGAACTATATAACAAAAATTTTAAACCCGCTTTTTAGAATTGCGAAACATAAATAAAACTAAAAAATCACAATCCAAATTTTAATTGCAACACAACAAGAATAACTTAAAGTGAGCGAAATATTTACTATATATTGCAAGTTATAACGGCTCTAACTAATACAGATATGGCAGAACATTAGAACCATTTCAATAGTTCCAAAGAAGGAGGAAAAGTGTTATACAGAAAATCATTAAAATATTAATAGTTTTGGTTGTTTTCTTTTTCTGAGAGCTAATTCCTAGGAGTAAAGATTTTTTAATTACCAGTCCCATTTCTACCATACGGGTTTTCGAATTATGGTATAACTTCTAAAATGGCTCCAACTATTTTCAAAAGTGCAGTTTTTCAAATATAGCAAGTTTTGCGGCGGCGTATGCACTTTAGAATTTTGGCGCCCATATATTCAAATTCAAGTTGATTTTGAATTGTATAGTATATGAGAAATTATGCAAAATTTTTCCAATACACATTCTACTAGACACTGAGTTTGATTATTAAACTGTTTTAAAAGAAAGTGCTATATATATAATGTTCTTCACAAAGTTTCACAGTTAAATCCGTGATTTTTATTGGAAAGATAATTAAATGGGACACCATATTCATTCTGATATCTTCCCCCAAAAAACTATTAATTATTAAAACTCACCAGTCAAAACGAAGAAAAAAAAAATATCTTACAATAAATGTAAAAGAGCTGGCCAGTTGTTTTCAAAGCAAAATCTATCAGGAAGAGAGAGAATGAAATATTTTAAAAACCTTCCATTCAACAAATTCGCTGATAATGAATATTTATGCCCTATGGTAGGTACTACAAGAAGATATATTAGTTTTATCAAACAAAATTGCTCCACCAATTATGAAATGAAATCTGAAAAACTATTAAAAAAACGACGAACTTTCTGGTCTTTATAACTTTGTTCCCTGCTAAATAACGCGTTTTGAAGTTATCTTGTATACGGACGGACGGACATGCAGAAACCCATATAACTTTTGATTCTCTACACAACCGTATCCTTGAAACCTTTCTATGATGTGTTAGAAATGTAGAGATAAAACTAATATACCTTCTGGTAGTACCTACCACAGGGCGTAAATATTCATTATCCACGAATTTGTTGAATGGAAGGGTTTTAAAATATTTCATTCTCTCTCTTCCTGATACATTTTGCTTTGGAAACAACTGGCCGGCTCTTTTACACTTATTGTAAGATATTTTTCTTTTTACTTCGTTTTGACTGGTGAGTTTTAATAATTAATAGTTTTTTTGGGGAGAATATATCAGAATAAATATGGCGTCCCATTTAATCATCTCCTCCAATAAAAATCACGGATTTAACTGTGATAATACTGGCGGTTTCTTTTACATACAGATAAGAAAACACATTAAACCAAAAATGTATATACATTGGTCCCTCTGTTTAGTTACTCTGTGGTAATATGTAACGCATATCAAATACCGTAGACAAGAGTAGTTCACGTTTTAATTAAACTCATTATTTCATAATTAACATTTTTAAAACTTTAAAAGCTATTTCTAGTTACAAAACAATTTCGTAATTTACAAATATGCCAGACTGATTTAAAATTATTTTCACATTGGGTATCTTTTTCAATTTAGGAGTCCTTCCGAACAACGTTCCCTCTAAGCTTGGCGCGCAGGCGGCCGCCCAGGCATAAATTGACATTAGCCCAGTCATCATTTTATTCGCCCACAAGAAATATTGCAAAAATTTCTTTTTTGCGAAAATAGTTTGAAATATTATCCCCAATTTCATTGCGTGAACGCACACATTTTATAAATATGTGTAGATTTCCAAACTGAAATCATGTCCATGGCTGCTGGTTTGTTTCTTTTTATATGCCGTAGTTAGTAACATTCAAATTAAATGTAAATTGTCACTTCTTTTAACTGTTTTTCTTTTAAATTTTGTCCGACTTTTTTAAATTTAAAAGGGTTGCCCATATTGTACTTTGTACCGCCCATGGATTTTAATAACTAGAGGGAACGCTGCTTCCGAGTCCAGCTAACATAGAAAAAGACGTCGCAATGTGAAAGTAATCACACAATTTTATTATTTATGAAGGTTTTCAAATTTCAGTTCAGAAATAGACTACGATTTAAATTATTCCCGAAAGGAACAGGAGAAAAATACATATAATGGACAAACAGCAAAATAAACCGAGCACATCACCAGGAGATTTTAGGGATCAAGCGTTGTCAATACAGAAAAGAAAACTGGCAAAAGAATATAAGAAAAAAATACAAGTAATGCGAGAAATGGGTTTAACTCATGAAGAAATGGAAAGAATCTTTGAGGCTGATAGAAAAGAAAGAGAAGTTATAAAGAAATAATAAAACATGTTTATTTTATAAAATTAAGTAGTTTCTTTCATTAAAAAAAATTAAAAAAATTTTTTAGTTCGTAAATTAAATAGTATTCACCTATTACGCTCGAGTTTTCTTACCACTATTTCACTTAAATTGCCTTCGAGCTTTAAAATTTTTAAGGAAATTCTGCTGGTGGATTTTCCAATAGAAAAGAGCGAATAAGCAAGAAACAGAATGCTATTGTTGCTCCGTTACAATTGAAAACCTTGCAGCAAAAAATACAGATACTTCTTAAGGAATTTAGAAATTTTGACGAAAAGTCAACGCTCGTTCGCCAGCGAACTGTTAGAAATGGTTTGTGTTAAAATCTCTTTAAGACATGATATAATTTACATTTAACATTGCTATTTGTCTCCACCCTGTACCAATGAACACTACCAGTTCTTGATTGCTGCTGTTGATTTTGTTACCGATTCCATGCGCCTTAATGATAACCTAATTATTTTATATGATTTCAATCTACCTCATTTGACTTGGGTGGGATCGGTTGATGATATTCATTTTATTGCTCACAATATTTCTTCGTTTCAAGAAAGCGTTATTGTCGATAGCTTTTCAGCATGCGATCTTCAACAGATAAGTGGCATTAAAAATGGTTTCTTCTTATTTTTATTGTAAACGATTCATATCCCCGAAATAAAACTAAATCAACAACTACTAACTTGACTGAATTTGTCTCTTCCGCCATCAACTCGATGGAGCAAACAAATGTATGTAATGGCTAACGATTTCAGTTAAGCTTTCGACAAATCGTGTCACAGTATTATTTTACTGAAGTTACGACATCTAGGTTTTCTACCTGGTTACCTTTTTGGTAGACCATGCTATTGAGTCTGATCCCTTTATTGCCTATTCATCAGTTCCTCAAGACAGTCATTTGGGACCTATTTTATTCATTATCTCTATTAATGATGTTATGTCCATTATCGAGAACTCTGATATTACAATTTACGTGGACAAAATGAAAACTTCTAAAATAAAATCTTCCTTGCGGGACTGTCATTTGCAACAGGCTGATATTTGCAAGTTCTCTTCCTGGTGTGTAAATAATGACTTGACACTTAGGGCCGGTTTTTTCACTCTTTATTAAATCTGTAACCAACCGTGGTTCCAGGTTCCCACAGATTTAGCTTACCCCATCGTTATGAATCTGTGGTTAGCGAAATGCGTTTGTTCACATTTTCTTCACCTTGGTAAGCAAACCATAGATTTTTCCAATAGTTTTCCAATGTTTTCCAATGCATATGTCAAATTTTAATCTATGGTTAATTTAAATTTTTGAATTTTTAAATAATTGATCGTAATCTTCGTCTAGGATTGCCAACTTTTTCGAAACCCAATAAAGGACGGATTTCGCGACCAAAAAAAAAAAAGTCTACAAAATCAACCAAACAAAAACAAAATTTCCCTTTCAAACCATTCAGTGGGCATTAAATACATTACTTAACAAATTTTGTTTAAATTGGAGTCCATTTGGTGCCCCTATGAGCGGCGCCCGGGGCATGATAGACCCACTTGCTACGGCACTGGAAAAATTTAATTAGTTAATTATGTACCATCATATATGACCCCTTTATTTTGAAAGTGAGGTAAGTCAAAAAAAACATCTTAGAATTGTAATATTCCCCCATATTCTACAATTCACATGAAAATGACACCAATAAAATGTATTCAATTGAGTTTTTCATTTAAAAATAAATTCGTTTTATGACAAAAATATTAGAAATATTTTGAATGGCATTTTATTGGGGTAGATTTTAGAAAAACCCTGTATTACATTACCGTAATGCATTTTTCTAAGAATTTTTTGATATCTCGAGTCCGGTTGCTACTAATTACAACGAAACGAATTTCAGAACACCAAAATTTCATTTTCGAAATTTCAATTGACGAAATTTTCGTTTTTCATTTCGATCGAATTCCAGAACACCGATTTTCGTTTTCACCCTTCCATTTCACAAAAAGTGAAATGCAGAACATGGGAAGATTTTAGAATGACGAATGAAACAATTTTGAAAATATTCATAGTTCACTACTTTTGAAAATTAAATGCCATTTGCTGCTTGTTGATTTACATCTTGTAAACAAATTAGACTTTTGAATAGAGTCAAAATTGTTTATTTTATTTCCTTTCATATAGTTAATGCCTAATTAACGGAACGATTTTAAAAATAAAGGACATTTGAGGCTCCGATAAAGGACAAGGGCAAAAAAGCAAAATAAAGGACTGTCCTTTCCAATAAAGGACGGTTGGCAACCCTATCTCCTTGTGTCCTTTCGTTTCATTTTCATGCAAAAACCATATCATGAACATTTTATGAAATATGTAAACAATTTTATTACACAAATTCAAATTTATATCAAATTTACCCAAAATAATTAATAAATAATAAAAACATTTTAAATAATTACCGAAATCAATTATTTAAAAATTCAAAAATTTAAATTGATCATGGATTAAAATTTGACAGATGCATTGGAAAACATTGGAAAACCACTGGAAAAATAGAAGAATCTATGGTTTGGTAATCAAGGTGAAAAAAAAGTGAACAAACGCATTTCGTTAACCACAGATTCATAATCATGGATTAAGCAAAATCTGTGATTACCTAATCACAGATTTGATCAAGAGTGAACAAACCGGGCCTAAATATATCTTATGGAGAAATATGACTGGCATCAATTGGTTTATTTTGGTGTTGGTTGTTCGCTATTCTGATTTTAGAATTAAATTGTATCTTTGGAAATATTTTGTATGGTCGATTGTGTGTATAATTTAATAATATTGAGGCCCGGTTTGTTCACTCTTGATCAACTTTAATCCATGATTATTCCAGTAGTTAATCATGGATTGCGTTTGTTCACCAAAATTTTAATCACAGAATCCATGATTTGGTTAGTTAATCCATGATTTCGTTAATCAGCCGATTTTCCGTGATTAACGCCATTTAATCCATGATTTACTGGAATTTCGTTTGTTCATGCTTGGTTTTCACACTGCGTTTTACTTTTGACATTGCATTTTGACATTCATATAACACATAACATTCAGTGCAAATATTGAGTGATTCAAAATTAATAATAATAAAATAGCAAGAAATGGAGTGCAATTATTATTATTAATTATGTCCTTCCTATACGAAGCCTCGAAAATTCGACTTGATATTGAATTTTCGACAAATTATTGTTAAAATACCGATGATATGATTGAAAATTTTTTAAGTTAATTTAATTTTTTTTTATTGTTTTAAATAAGTACTATTAAATTCATAAAATTGGATTCATATTGTCTAATCAATAAGAATATAAACGAAATAAATAAATCAGAAACAATTTCGCGATATTCAACAAATCGCCAATTCTAACAAGTCATTAATCATTCGACACGGATTTTTGGGTTCGAAATCCCTTTTATATACTTTTCACATATTATCCAGATTTGCTGCCCATGAATGTGTTTAGAGAATGAATATAATGAATAATGCACTCAATTAAAAAAGATTATTTCGTGTCTCCTTGTGTCCTTTCATTTCATTTTCATACAAAAACCATATCATGAACATTTTATGTAATATGTAAACAATTTTATTACACAAATTCAAATTTATATTAAATTTACTCAAAATAATTAATAAATAATAAAAACATTTTAAATAATTGCCGAAATCAATTATTTAAAAATCCAAAAATTTAAATTGATCATGGATTAAAATTTGACAGATGCATTGGAAAACATTGGAAAACCACTGGAAAAATGGAAGAATCTATGATTTGGTAACCAAGGTGAAAAAAAGTGAACAAACACATTTCGTTAATCACAGATTCATAATCATGGATTAAGCAAAATCTGTGATTACCTAATCACAGATTTGATCAAGAGTGAACAAACCGGGCCTGAATGTATTATATTTTTTCCGCAAGTTTCTCGTGTACTTTAGATAACGCTAACTTAACATTTTGAAATCTTTAGAAATTGGGCCAAGAATTGAATTGAATTTTGTTTTAAGTAATGGACATATGCATGTATTTCTGATTTCTTTTCCAAAAATTATAGATATATTGATATTTTATGATCAACTAAGTATTATTGGATTTCCGTAAATTTGAAACTATATATATTATAACATATATAAAGATTTTTATATAATATATATATTTGGAAGGGTTTTATCTAAGGAAGAAGGTCTAACTCAGCCTGATGAGGTGATCTCTGAAAGGAAAAAATTTTTAAGCGTGGGTGTTTTGTAAAACTTTTGGGTAAACTATTTCCATTTTTTTTTTACCCAGGAACAATTATTTTTTAATAGAACCAGAACTTCCTTTCGTTGTTCTAAACATTGGTTCTCAGCAAACCAACTGGGGTAAAATTCGTTGGTTCTTTGAATGCATTCCTCGATAATTTTTGTTTTTAAGTTGGTAAAATGCAAATAATTATCAACGAAAGTTTGAAAATGCAATTTGCAAATTTCGAAAAAAAGATCGGAAGGATTTTGTAGAAAAGTCCTTTCAATAGTTTTGTCGATATTTTTGTGTTTAATAAGTTTTTCCGACGGTAAAAGAAAATAGCATTCGTCTTTATTCATTATCATGGCACAATTTGGACAGTTTATTTTTTCAAAATAATTTTTAAAATTCCATAGCCGACAATATATCTTTTTGCTGGGTCTGCGACGTCGGAATTACTCTTGGAGTTTAAGGTTTCATTTATTTTCGCATCTTTTTCTGTATAATCCAAAACAATTTCAGAACTTTGTGCCAATAATCTGGATGTAATTTCATTAGAATTATCAATATAAGTATCTTCTAATGGATTATCCCAATGTCTTTATCAGTTTCACGATTCTTATTTGCATATGAGAACGTCATAATTCTCATTGACATTAGGCGCGCAACTATTCCAATGAACTCGTGGACACTAGGATTTCTGTTATTACCGCCTTTTGCCCGAATTTGGGCAAACATATTCTCTAATGGATCCTGATTTAGTCGAGATATTAATATAAAGTTAATTTTTAAGTATTTATCCAAAATATATCTGTACTTAAATTTAAAATCCCATTAATTGTAAGATATAATCCGTCAAACAATAGTTTTTTTATGCAGGGAGACCCAATTTCGTAAGACATTCTTTGAATTCATTTAAATAATTAAATTGAGTACAATTTTTTGTTAATGGCTTCCGATATGGATTTTTTTCACGCAATTACGACTATTTAAGCAGTCAAAAACTTTATCAAAACTACAAGCGAATTTAAGGAATTATTTTCTAATAATGAATCTATTGCGTCTGCCATACTATTGCTCAGGACATGTACTGCAAGTTTGACATTCATTTTATCAAAACCCCATGGTTCAATATGTTTTTTTATTATCTTTGGACACAACCTATATTTTTTTGATTTTTAGTCTATGCTATAAACCCTTTTTATAACTTCCCAACTCGCAGGTCCGTCAGAAGACTCAATAGTGCAATGTTTTAGTGCATTTATTATATTTTTTAATAAATGAGGAGGATCATATAATGCAATTATTTTCTTCTGATTATAATAGAAATATGGCTTCTCTTTATCTAACAGCCTATAGCATTTTTGATTATTCATACCTTGATCGCAAACTACAGCTCTAACCGTAAACCCTATTTCGCAACATACTTTTTTATTAGCCTCCAATTTTTGTGTTAAAATGGCACCATCTTCTCAGAATCAAAATAGCTAATTATTGATCATAAAAACGCATAGTTGCTTTCCTAGTAAGAATTTCCTATCATTTTCATCTATGTACTGACCCATCTACGAGATCATGAGATGTATTATAAACTAAATCTCTTCTGATTGATATTTCATCAAATAATAACACTGCCTGCTTACACTTTATGTCCATTTTATTAACTAATTGTGGCAAATTTTTTATTAAAAGATCATTAAAACCTGGTTGAAGTCGTTTCACAGGACTCCACTTATATATAGCTGACTGACTAGGTAAGTGGAGACCTTAATCATTACGCAAGAAATTATAACAAAATGCAGACTTATAATTGACATTTTGAGACAAATATTTTTCGATAGCTATAATGAGCTATTCTTTTCAGCTAAAATCACTTAATAAAATTCTTTGCTATAAACTAGACAATATAATTTAAAAAAAATCATTTTTCTACCTCCTAGAAGATTTAAATTCAATTCAATTATCATTTATGATTCTTTAATTTATTGATTTAGTACCGGGGACCGAGCTTTGCTCGGTAAGGCAAAGTTAAAGTATGCTAAAAAATTGCGAAAAATTTAAAGTATAGAAATGTGAAAATTCTTACATTTCCATATTTTTCAATTTTAGGCAATTTTTCAACAAATTTTCGGTAACCTTTTGGGAATTTATTGGTCGCTTTTTTGAGATTCTTGAATTCAGCCGAACGGGTTGGTTATAATTATCCAATAAAATTTGGGCAAATTGATTTTTGCGTCATTATGTATGGCCCATAAAAATTTACACCTATAATTTTATATATATAATTATATAATTTATATATTTTAGCTTGAGCGGTGATATATTTACACGGTTTATTTATAGGTTTACAATTTATAGCTATAAATTTTTATCTTGAGCCTTTTGTGTAGCCGCATTTTGTTAAAGCATCCGGCAAGTCATTATGCGTTTTTGTAGGTTTTGAGCATAGGAATTTATAGGCATAGGATCACCGTCCCTGATAAAAAACTAAAAAATCAAGCGTTGTTACAAACTGGGTTAGTGTTAACATCCCTTTTTTAGCAGCCGCTTTTTTGAAAAGCTTATCTAATTTTATAGTTGTTGTAAGTGATAATATTTATGATATTTTTAGTTATCAAATGTTTATTCGTATAATGAGGTTCAGGGAATTTGATTGTTTTGTAATTACTATTTATCGCTGCAGATAGATATCTAAAATGTGATATTTTTAGAATGTATATCATTAAGATACCTTCACGTAATTCGAAGATACCATGTGAGGGGTATCGAGGGGAGAGGAAAAGCGAATTTTCTCAGAGCTGAGACCTATCTACATCGATTTCTTGTCCATGAAAACCCATAACACCCAAGTTTCGTGTAAATCGTTCTACGGGTTTTCGAGATCGTTGTGCAGACAGGCATTCCTGGTATTATATAAGTAATTGTATATTCGACCATGGATTCGGAAATATTTTCCATACTGAAATCAATTATTTGGTTATTCAAAGCATTCCTGAAACAAATTATGTCAACATTCGATGTTAACATTTTTGGAAAAAGTATGTTGCTAAATATCATCACATATTAACTGTCGAGAGCATTTTAAATAAATTAGACAAAATCCTTCCAAATATGTATATTATATAAAAATTCTTATATATAATATAACATATATAGTTTCAAATTTACGGAAATCCAATAATCCTTAGTTGATCATAAAATATCAATATATCTATAATTTTTAAAAAAGAAATTAAAACAAAATTCATTTCAATTCTTAGCCCAAGTTCTAAAGTTTTTAAACACGAGAAACTCGCAGAAAAAATACATATGTCTGTTTGTCTGTCTGTTCATCTGTTTGTAGTTGCAAGATTTCCACATGAGAACCATTCCATCAAAAGTTAGGTTCGATCGGATTAAAACTTCGGGTAGGTAGGATAACTGACAAACGTATTACCCAATTTGAGCGAAATTTGGCAAGTTTATTGTCTGTACCTAGGGCATGATGTCTGTTGTTTCTTGTCAGGATCTAAGGAAGGATACGAGTCCTGCAAGAGCAAATCGTTTTGGCAGAAGTAAATTTTCAAGGAAGGTATGAAATCTTACCTCAGGATTCATGAGGACCCATTACAAAAAGGACGAAAACGGTCAAACAGGACATCAAGTTAAAAACTTTGTTTTGAAGTAATTTTCAAAAGAAAATTATTATGGTTTTTAGTCTTTAAGTCTGCTCGCTTACTAGCCTAGTGCAAAACAGTAACTTTTTAACTCTTTTTTGTAAGAATACAAATTAATTACTAATTATCGCAAAAATAGTGTAAGTAAAGTATGGTATAAACATAATTCACATAAATAGAAAGTGTAATTTTTTTAAACATCGACCCGCCGTCAAAAAACGTAACAATAATTTGGATTCTTGACACATGTAACCTTTAAAGCCATATCTAAGGACAACTTCAAGATGTTCAGAAATCTTTTTTTCACTCATATTTTTACCTCTAAGAAATAACTTACAACGTACTTCCAATTAGACAAAAGTCAACGTCACATTAGCAAACATGTGGTTTTACCTTTGCTTTGTCTGTTTTATCTTTCATAGGCTACTCTACCAGACCTTCATCCTGATCTGTTTGTGGACTATCTTTTCTATAAATCGTTTCTAACCGCAACTTCATCATATGTTAAAATCTATTTTTTGACTGTCCGACCAATTTTACAAGACCATTATTTCTAGGGTTGCAACACTTGTAATTTTAAATCGGAAGGAAAATTAAAATGTTTTATCTGTTGTCTTTTTAACTGTTATATTCTGGTTTCAAATTGTAATAGTTATCATCTGTTATAATAAATCTTTGATCAACGTGAAAATTAAGTGGTATAAACTTTGTATTACGTATAAGAAAAAGAATAAACAGTTCTTTAATTTGTTATAGGTGATGTTTGTTTCTGATTAATTGACTTAATAGTGATTCATTTCAATTTCATAAAGCAAACAGCGAGCAATGTAATTGTTGTTAAACATTATCAACAACATAATTCAAAACTTGACAATTTCTATTTCATTAGAAAATAAACTGAAACCGATGATTATCAAACATAATTAGGTATTGTACTAATAGTAAAATACAATACAATACATAATTATGGTTGATAACTATCATGAAATCATGTCATTACCGATGATAAAAACATTTATAAAGATAAAGTTTAAGGTAAAGCGTTCAGTTGGCTGTAAATCCTAAAAGTATTGACTTGCTTCCAGATATAGGAAATTCTAAAATAATAGTATATTTTTTATATTTAATTTTTAGTATAAAATTTAAGAAAATGATATTTTTTTTAGCAAAATGAAACTAGTTCTGGTTCTTTGTGCATTTATAGTCCTAAACTATGCTGCACCTCTTGATTTAGATTCTCAGTGGGCAGCATTCAAAGTATTTCTACCAAAATTATTTGAATAAGTTTTACTATAATCTTTTAACATAGGAACAATACGATAAGACTTATGAAAATGAAGCCGAAGAAGCCAGCCGAAAGGAAATTTTCCGTCAACACGTCGAAAAAATTGCAGAATTCAATAACAGGTCTGGAAGTGGAAGGACTTTTAAAATGGCTGTCAATGAATTTACTGACTTGACTCCAGAAGACTTTGCTAACGAGTCGATGATGCGTAAATACCAATCAATCACATTATAAGAGGAAACCGGCTCTGAAGCAAACATTTTTCAATTCCATTAAGATTTATATTATTTTTACTATATGTTACCCACAATTAAAAATTTTTCATAGTTTCGGGAATGTTCTGGCATAATTTGATAATATTTGTATTATAAATTTCAATGATTTCTTTGTAATAAATATTTAATTTAATATAAATCTGAGACCTAAAAACTAATTAAAATACTTTTGAAGTAGGTTTTTTTTTAAATTACTTTATTTTCGCTATTTACTCTACTTCATTTGTTCCTTAAAACTACAAATTATAAAAAGTTTTTATTAACATTCTAAATTAAAAACTGAAGGCTAACTACAGCAACTGGGTCTAAAATTAAATTTGTTATTCTTGAAACTATATTTAATTACATTTTTATTTTTTTTTATTTTTAATACTTTTATTAATGTACTTTGTAATTACCTTATATGGAGGAAAAGTAGTACAAAACAAAAGAGTATAGGCTGGATTAGATTGAAGCAGCAACAGCAACAGCAACAGCAACAGCAAAAGCAACAGCAAAAATTTTAGAAACCATGCATTTAAATGGGTTGAATTAGATTACCGACAGCAACAGCAACTTCATTTCTATTTCTAATTTTGCTGTTGCTGTTGCAAGTTGACAACATGATCATGCTTATAATACAGTGCATGCACCTTGAAAATATGAATTATCGTTTTTTGAATTTTTTTCGTTTTTTGGTTTTGTTTGATGAATAAAATATAATTTCTTTGTTAAATTATAATTTTTTATTGCATTTTGTTTTAATTTAATTAGAAATTATTTAAATAGAAGGCAATTTACCTAAAAACGATAAATTCGTGTATTTTAATGACATTATTTTAGTATATTTTCAAATGTAGAACCAATCCCTTACGCTATTTTTTACGCGAGTTTTCGAAGTTTTTAAAATGTTAATTCTTCCCGGAATTGTAATTAGTAGAAACCAACGCGATATAAAAAATTTCTTAGAAATGTGCAATTTGGTAATGGAATAAATGCTTTTTTTAAAAACTACCTCAATAAAAATATATCATTAATAATATTTGTAATATTTTTGTCCTAAAACAATACAAATTTTAAACCAAATTTATTTTTAAATGATGATATACTAATTGTATACATTTTATTGCTGTTGAAAGGCCTCAAATTAATTCTCTTCCAAAAAAAATATTAAGGAAATAAAAATATTTGAATTATATACATTTCGTTTATGGCAAAAATAAGTCTGAAAAAAGACTTCCTCAAAAATTTTGCTGTTGCTGTTGCTGTCGTTTAATGTGTTTCAAAAAGCAGCATTCACGACTTTTGCTGTTGCTTTTGCTGTTGCTGTTGCTGATTCAATCTGATTCAGATGTCTTCAAGCCATGTGATACCCGGCTTGAAGACATCTTGAGGAGTTCAGAAAGCATCTGAGGTAAAACCTTTAGACATCCCTGAAAGTCGTGCAAAACCCTGATGGGAAATAGGGGTTGGTAAATAGATATTGATTTATTTCAGATCACACTTCGGACCCCTATTGAGATCAATTCAAATTCGGCGATAAATTGATTTTATTACCAGTATTTACTATTGTATGGGTTAAGGCTGCTATTCTCATAATATAAATTCGCTCTGTAACCACAAAGATCCGATCAGTGCCGAAATTCCTATTCTGAAATTAAATGTTTATGCAACTGTTCTATAAGTTCCTGTCAAATCGTCTCAATCTTTACGATTGGGTTTGAAATATCGGAACTCTTTAAAAAGTGACATAAAATTCCGAATTATGTGTTAATAAAGGGAAATTTGAAATGAAAATTAATAAAAATATGTTTGAAGCAATAAAAATGAAATCAAATCAATAATTCCGGAAAAATTTAAATTTTTTACTCGTTTTTTTTTTATAGTGAACTTTTTAAAATCTTTCGACGTAACACTTTATTGGAGAGAAAAAAGATTAGTTTTGGTGTAAGCAAATAAAGAACCGATTTCTAAAATCATTTTGCAGAGGAACTTATTACAGCTCACGTTCGTATTTTCATAAATATATATTCCAGCTATTCCGTGATATTTTTTGCCTGTTTTTCTTTTTAAAATCCATTATTATTATATAAATTATTAATCATTAATAAATAAAAGCGAAAATTTAATAGAAAAAACACAAATTTTCAAATTTTTAAATCCATTTTTGACATTTCATAATAGAGGGCGAATTCATTTTGCGAGGGCGAAATAGATACAGATTCAGAGCAGCAATTTAGGCATTTATGTAAATTTGCTTAAAGAACTCTTTGTATGTTACATAGACATACGATTTGAAAATACCCCAGTAAGTTTTTTATCTTGATAAGAAATATCCGTAGAGAATCTAATCTGTTTGGATTTATCGTTTATCTTTCTTGGGTTATAAAGTATCTTTTTATCATTCGAATGACCATATATACGATACATATATGTATATATGATATATCGGCGGAATATTATTTCGTTAAATCCTTCTGTTAGGAAGTATCCATTAATCCCTGCACTGTCAAAATATGCGTCATTCACATGATAAAACAAATAAATACGTATGTCATCATTATCATGTACTTGGATATGTAATCACGTATCTGTTTGAGTGTGAAAATATCAAAACGATGTACATGCGCCGTGTTGTACAGAGATTTATTAGGATAGTGGTGTTGGATTTGTAAATTCCTGAACATGCGTAACGTGGTGCGTAAGCAATTACGTTAGAATACGCGGATCTTCTCCATATAGGATTAAGAGATGTTAGCACGTTGCAATTTTATATTCACTTGTTCGCTGAAGAAAAGAAATTGGTCTAATTCAGGATAGGCCAACAAGTTGATTGAAGTGATTTTTAGTCGCTATTAAAGTTAGATGCCTTTATATGAATTTCCGAGAAAAAGATTAACAACGTGCAACTAATCACAACTCAATAATGAATCATGCGTACAATACTAACTTTTAATAGACTGGGATGCAGTTTAGAAGGATTTGCTTTCTGCACAAAAATTCTATTGTTGTCAGGTGTATTCACCATAATTGATGTTTAAAGGGCCAAAGCATTTTCTTGCTGGTTACAATAAAATGTCTATTTCTGGGAATTTACTTTAATTTTATGTTCAAGAACATAATATAATATCATAATAATTATAATATCCTATATTCCATATAATATTTGTCATCAATAAAGAACTAAATTAATTAAATTAAAGAAATAATTGATCACTTACCTTTATATGCAGTTATGTCCAGTAATAAATTAAGTTGTAAAAAATCAAAACCAGCACGTTTTTGGTTATTCACCTGCATAAATTATTTTGGTATAAAATAATTCATGCTCGGTCATTTACCTTACGTGCAAT
The DNA here is from genome assembly GCA_963422695.1 of Xylophagus ater. Lineage (NCBI taxonomy): Eukaryota > Metazoa > Arthropoda > Insecta > Diptera > Xylophagidae > Xylophagus > Xylophagus ater. The sequence goes on along the minus strand of OY730485.1, from coordinate 27,362,902 downwards.
AATCAACTATTATTTAAAATATCAATTATATATGTAAAATACAATTATACTTAGTTAGAATAATTTTGCTATATTATATAAATACTGCAATTTTAGGATTAATAAAACAGAGTGAAATAAAGTCTCAAATCGATTAGTTTTGTTTTATTTAAAACAAATACTCATCACTTTTAGATCTTATAATAACTTTTATTGCTCACCTTTTCACTTTTAATTATTTCAATTTCTTAACCTAACTTTTTAATTCTTCTCAGACTTTAGAATTTAAACTTTTCGTGAACCGTTACAACTTTTTTCTTTTAAAACCACTATTTCAACTCCTTAAACTTACCTACCCAAACTTAATTAATAAATTTTTTAAATTTGACTGATTTGCTTTCCAAATGATTTTTAGTTTTTTGCCCGACTTTTGCGGCTAATATTAAGATTTAACGTTTTCAAATAACTTTAAAGTGATTACTTCACCTTTATCGATTTAACTTGAGAATACATAATTGAATTCTTAGTAAATATTCTAAAAATATTGTAGTTTAAAATTCTGTGAAATTGAAAACAAGTGGAACAATTGAAAATATCGATTGTATAATTGAAATTGAGAATAGCATAATGTAGATTTCATATTTAATCTTCGTATATTACAAAACATAATAAGCGGTATTCCCTTACCGTTTTAAAACTTGATGAATCGTTATATCGTTGTATCGTCTTAGCCCCACAAATGGAAAGTTTGATAGAAGAATGGCGAATGAAATTATTTCGGTAATGGTATTTTCGGGTTTTACAATAAGGGCACAAATATTTTTTTAAATAACACAAAAACGGTTTGATATATCAATGAATTTTTTATTTCACGTTAAAGCACATTCTATGCCATTATGTATGAAATTCAATTTCCTTAGCATAACTACCACGGGAAAATTTGCAAAAGTCCAATCGTTGAACCCAATTTTCGACCACTTTTTCGCATAAATCAGCCGATATTGCAGTAATTTCGCGTTCAATATTTGCTCTGAGCTCTTCTAACGCCGCCGGCTTATTGGTGAAGAAAAAAGTCGAAAGGCGTCAAATCGAATGAACGAGGCGGCCCATTGACGCGTCGATTTCTGGAAATAACACGCTCACCAAACTTACTCTTGTGGCAAGTGGCACCATCCTATTGAAACCACAAATTGTCCAAGTCCATATCACGCAATTCATTCCAAAAATAATCAGTTAGCATGGTTCGATAGCGATTTCTATTAACTGTAACGTGGCGGTTTTCAGCTTCAACGAAAAAATATGGCCCAATGACACCTCCAGAATGTAATCAACATCACACAGTTATTTTTTTGGGATGCAATGGTGTCTCTTGAAGAATGTATGGGTTGCGGCCTGCCCAATAAAAATTTCAATTGCCGAACTGGCAGGTCGGTGATATCATACACAAATTGATCGTAATGCTCTTAAAGTTGCGGCAACCGACTCAGAATTTCCGTAATAAATTTTAATAATTTGTAAACGTGGTTCAAGTGTGTACTGCTCCATGATGAAATGACAACTATTCACGAGCATAAATGTCAAAAAAAACAAGAAAAAATATCGTGTGGTTCGCCGTCCCTATTGGAAAACATTTCTAGTGTGCCAATTGAAAAACTCTTTACTTATATTAATTATTGATTATTATCGCTAATAATTTAATTAATAAAGTTTATTTAATTAATTTTAATTTTAAAAGAAATTGTTTTTTGATTTGTTCCATCGCTTACTAAGAATCATTAACAATTAAATACAACATATTTTCCAATTGCGTTCTCAGTTCGTTGTAACTTGATTTACATTTATACAATTTCACAATCTTACAATTCAAAAGGAATAGCCATTATAATTTTTATTAATTTTTTTTATCATTTATGAACGTTTGTATAAGTGGGTAATAAACGGTGTTCTAGTAAGAATGACGGGCTTAAATCGTGCGCGATTTTCGCATCACTAAGCCTACTAAGCGATTAGTAGACATGGAACTCTACACGAAGGAACGTCATTGTTATTGACAGCAGACAAAAAGAAAATTCTACAAAATTGGAATTGCGATTTTAGTTGAGCATCCTTTATTTAACTTCCAATTAAATTGTCCGTCGTTGAGGTATGTGGATGCCCGAAATGTACACATACTTGAGTTTACGCAAATTGAATCCGGTGCTCTTATTGGGCACCTTTTATAAATAAAAGTATTTATTCTTTATTGTAATGATTTATTAACAACAATCGTACACTACAATTAATAGCTGTCGAAAAAGAAATCAAAAAGTTTCTTTTTAAAGTAACGAAGGCTCAGCAATAACCCAGAAAGAAATCCTCCATTTGACAACGATACGCTGCTTGATTTCGTTGTTCTTGTCTCAAGAGGAGGAGGTGGAGGAGGAGGAGGAGTTGATATACCAAAACTGAAATTAGAAAATTATTAACAAAAAAATATGTTAGAATTTTAATTGATAGAGCTTTAAACTTAAGGTAAATTTAAATTTTATATTTTTAGATTCCAAATATTTCTGCAGATTCTGTAGATTTCTGTAAATTCTAGATAAACGCAAAATGTTTCAGCTTGTTATACTTTGTTAATTATAAATTCAAAATGGAAGCCAAACAAAGAAACTTATACGCTAACGAAATATTAAGCATACGTCATTTGAAAAATTAATATGAGAAATATAGTATATGTTCAAATAATTAGGTTATCTAGTTTATTTGAAAATTGAAAGAAATTTGTGAATATCTCAAAATATCATAGTTATATGTTAAATATTCTGAATAAAATTCAAATTATCAAATCTAAGATATGATGAAATTTGAACCATTTAATATGGTAGAAAAACCATTCTATGTAATAATATCATATCATTATAAAATGAAAATTGCTTACGTTCCTCCTGGTGGCCCGAATAATTTCTCTTTGAATTCTTTATGTGTTAAATCTGAATTCTCATTGATGCCTTGAGTGTAAGTGACAAGACCTTGTTCATATTTCTTATTATGTTCTTGAATCGTTTTTAATTTTTCTAAGAAAATTGATTTTCTATGTAATTCTTCCTCTGTCGATGGATACGTTTTATTGTATTCTTTCTAAAATTATGTTCGAACTGAATAAGTCTATAGATAAACAATTATAACAATAAATACCTTAAATTTTGCCCATTCCTCATCGAGACTAAGTTCTGCTCCAATTGTAATAATTAAAACGAAAAAAATCCATAATCGTTTCATTGCTAACTGAAATAAAATAAAAATGTAATAAAAAGGAATTTAAAATATTCGTAACTTTCTTTAAAATCTAAATGAATATTAATGTTTGTAATTATATATTTTATGTTAAATTACCAAATAATAGAATGAATCGTTCAGCTCAAATTTTAAAGTGCGAGTAATTATTTTCAAAATTCAAATTTTCACATTTAAAATGTTCAACCATGATAAATTTATTTACTCAGCAGTTAAATGTTTACTTTGTATTCTCTATAATTGAACTAATATTCATCAAGAATAAAGAAAAAACCCAAAAAAAATGAGAACATACAAAATTCAAGGTTTTTAAAGCTTTTTGTTAAAAGTTATACTTGTGTCATCTATTAACTAGTCATGCATTTTCTATATTAATAGGTTGAATGTATGAGTAGTAGGATGTTGGACAGAAATAAAACGTAATTTAAATAACTGCCAAATGTTTCATCTGTATTCCAGACTTCCTTGGATGACTTTTTTATTTAATTTAAAAACTATATCCGACAACATCAAATTACAAATATTACACATTAAGAAAAACAAATATAAAAACAAATTTAGACAAAGACTAGTCTTTGGCTAAGTTTGTAAAAGAAATATTTGTTGGATACACGTTTCTAATGTAATTTGCATTAGAAGCTTGTTTCTCTCTTCCAATCATCGCGCCTAGTAATTAGTCCTCTTTTGCACACACTTATAGTTAATGTGTCATTTTCGTCTATATGTTGGCCTGGTAAGATATCAAAAAGCCATTGGTAAAACACATAATAGTAGTGGATTTACACTTTACTCTTTTCCGCCCTGACCGCTATGGAACTTAGCGATAATGTCATTAAATACCCCACCATGCGTTTTAAAATCAGTTCAGCTTTCTAGCCTCTCTAAAAAAGTCTCGTTCTGATTCCAGCCGATCTTCTCCTATTCCCGTTCCCTCCCGGTCTTCGTCATATTCCTCATTTGCCTCACCCCGCTTGAAATCCGTTCTGCTTCTGCTGCCCTCTCCCAATCCGCTCCAGCTCCATTTTGATTCACTCAACCCGTTTTCGTCTTGTTTCCCTCAGAATTCGGTGCAAAATTTAACTAGATCTGCGCCAATACTTCAGGAGTGTAAATTTCGTCGAATTGGGTCCAAAAGTTTGGCTTCCATGAAGCAATAAAAAAAATATGTCGCTATAATAAAATTCTTATCAAAAATGATTGGATTTTTGGTTGAAATAACCAAACGGTCGAAATTTCCTTAAAATCGAACCGTAGGTTTTGCACACAGAAATGTTTTTACAAAAAGTTTTGTGAATTAGTATTGCCATAAGTGAATTTCGTTGAAAATTTAATCAGCCTGACTTGGGCTTTTTTATAAAAACTTTTCAAATTTCATTAAAATTAGACGCGGAGTTTTCATTGTACAGTGAGTGCAAAATTTGGCTATATTTGGAGAAGAAGTGTTCTTTGAAAGTGTTGACATACTCGAATTTTCTTCAAAAACTAAACAGTTCTAAGACAGGGTTTGTGCATACACTATATGAATTTTGTTGAAATCTTGCCAAACAAAGTATGACCAAAAAGTAATATCATTTAGTAGGTGCAACACACAAAATGTAAAAGTTTCATGAAAATCGGACTAGTCATTTAGATTTTATTAACCCAGAGTTTCTGCAAGATTTTCTAACTTTGTTCATGTTTAACGGTCAAATTGACCCCTATTAAATGGAAAATGGTGGAAAGCTTAGCCTAAAATAAGAAAAAATGGGATTTATTTGGATTCAATTTTATTATTGTAAACGAAGCATTTCATACAAATAATTGTATGCGTGCGAGCAAGAGGGTTGGAGATGCGACAATGGTAATGCACACTCTCTCAGGTCACTAGAGGAATAGGTAAACATTTTTAAAAGAAAACAAAAATGAAATAAGTGTGACTAACATTACGAAGAAAAAGAGATAGCGAGATTTAATGGAAATTGATTATTTTTATTCGAAAACTCACGAAAGGAATCCAATTTAAAAAAAAGACAGACAGACAGAAGATTTTAAAAGAGCTTTCCATCTGAAACAAATTGTTCGTTTCGTGTCGGCAGACATTAAAAAAAATTTAAAAAGTGGAAAATACTGAAAAAATGAACACGCCATCATCCTTGACCGTCCCTGCTCACACCCATAATGGATTTAGTGATCCATTTTCACTCGAAGAACACCAAAATTTAAAAAAGAAAAGAATTTTATGTTAGCAGAATTTCATCTCTCTATTATATATAATAGTTTTGGGACGTGATCGGAATATTTTATTTTAATAAGGCAAATAATAAATCGAACATAAAAAGTAAATTTGTAATTATGGGTCGCAAAAAATTGAATTTGTCTGAAGAGAATGGAATTTTATGGAAAACTAGGGGGCTCCGGCACCTGCTCGCTGCGCTCGCCAACCCTCATCATAACTTATGCAAAGCTAAAAATTAGTATACTTTAATACTAGAGGGCTCCGCCCCCTGCTCGCTGCGCTCGCCATCCCCCATCATTAGTTATACAAAAGCTAAAAATTAGTATGCTTTCATATACTTTTTTCATTTGTTCTTAGAATTTTACGTGTGCTCGATCGTGTGCTTTATGAATATACATGTAAATGTACTTTATGCTCATGACCAATGCACATTATTCGACGTTCATGTGATAATTTAATCGACTCAGAAGGTATGAATTATAAGGAACGACCAATGAGTTATCGATAGAAACAATTTTGTTGTTTTTCTTGCCATGATATGCCTATTTTTTTCAATTGTCTGTTCTTTTGAACAGAGAAAAGTCTGGTTTTTTCATGTCAGTTTCATCGATGAATGATTCAGGAAATTTCTTCGAACATATCTTTGTTTCTTCGTTCCAACACGTTGAATTCTTCGTGTGACAACCATGCGACATGTGTTTAACTACTTTGTACCATAACTCGAGGTAATTTTCTCGATTTGGAATTTCAGCACTTATGAACTTATCGACCAAACACGGATTCCACTTAAACAAACGAGACATAAATGTAGGGAATGTCCGCTGCTGTTATTCCCAGTGGATATTGTTCCAGAAACAATTCTTGCATGTGCTCGGTTCGGAGCTGAGATTGATTCGCCGTCAAATAACACAAAAGGTTTCCTCCGGCTTTCAAATATGCAATTATTATGTAATGTTGTATTAATCGTTCCAACCATAATAATTGGTTGAAATAGTCCAGTCTAATAGCCTGCTTGTATCCGTAAAATTGGCTCGGAGTTATGCGTTTCTGTGATTTTGCATCAGTCAAAGTTGGAAAGAGAAGTTGGAATAGCAATGGATTAATATGAGGCGAATTGAATGAAATAACCTGAGAATCATGAGCAGTTTTTAGATTGATTCAAACGTCTACTTTATTTTCAATACTTTCATCTTTCGAGGATATAATAGCCTAGAGTTCTTGGCTTATTTTAAATTTGAGGCTGCTCTTAGTATAATCTGAATAGGCCGACTGAAAAGGTAAAATATGTGTCCACTCGGTGCGGGGTTGCAGGTTGCCAAAATAGGAAAACGTCATGAAATTGCGAATGTATACTCTGAATAGCCGGATGAGCGGAGATGAACGAGAGCTGAGCAGGTTTTGAAACCAAAACGCATTCAATGACATAGTCGGTAAAGTTCCATAGCTATCAGGCCAGGATAGAGAAAATTGTAAACTCACTGCTGTGGTTTGCTTTACTCATGTTTTAAATTACGTAATGTTTGCAAAAAAAAATATAAATTTTTTCCGAGAATTTTTAACAGACAATACTAATAAGGGCTATTTTTTTTACTTTTTTAATAGGAAAAAAATAATCTAATATATTAAAAAAAAATTTTAAGAATGATATTACTAATACTAAAAATGATATAATATTGGCAATATCATAATAGAAAGAAAAAGATGTTGTTATATTATTATTATTATGTGCAAACAAACAGAATTTCAGTTTTATAGGCATAGAAGAAGATTTCCAATATTGACATTTATTGCAAATAATATCAAATATTATAAGATAATATTACCAAAACTAAGAAAAATTTAAAATTTGTAGTTGTGGCAAAATAATATCAAAGATATAAATGAAGACAAGATGTGGAACGTTAAAAATTCTTTTATTTAACTTAAGTAAATTACATTAGGTTTTATGGCAAGAGTTTGAAGCTTCTAAAATCTCTTTACATAAGATCTGATCTAATATATGTACTTTAGTTATGTCAAATAGAAGCCTTTTAGAATTTATTTCGTTGATGATATTATAATCGGTTTCCTCTTATAATGTGATTGATTGGTATTTACGCATCATCGACTCGTTAGCAAAGTCTTCTGGAGTCAAGTCAGTAAATTCATTGACAGCCATTTTAAAAGTCCTTCCACTTCCAGACCTGTTATTGAATTCTGCAATTTTTTCGGCGTGTTGGCGGAAAATTTCCTTTCGGCTGGCTTCTTCGGCTTCATTTTCATAAGTCTTACCGTATTGTTCCTATGATAAAAAATGAATGAAAAACTTATTTAAATAATGTTGATATGAATACTTTGAATGCTTCCCATTGGGAATCCAAATGAAGAGGTGAAGCATAGTTAAGGACTATAAATGCACAAAAAACGATAACGAGTTTCATTTTTTCTAAAAGAAATATTATATTTTAATTTAAAAACTTATATTTTATATAAAAACTTAAATATATAGTGTCTTTTAATAGGGACATAACAATTTTGTATCTTTATATGAACGCACCCTTAAACATTAATAATGACCTGTCAATGTCAAAACGTAGATTAAAGTCAACATTTTCATCATGGTAAAATTCACGAATGAGCAACGCGTGGAAATTATTAAAAATTACTACCGAAATTCCGAGTCGGTCGCCGCAACTTTAAGAGCGAAAAATCATCCTCAGCGATGGGCTCATTTTTGGCTAAACGGATTTGTCAAGAAGCAAAATATGCGTTATTGGACAGCAACAAACCCACATGTGCTTCAAGAGACACCATTGCATCCACAAAAAATCACTGTATGGTGCGGTGCCATGTTGGAGGATTATTTTTGGCCAGAATTAGATGGAATTGATATTGGCGATATGTGGTTTCTACAAGACGGCCACACAAGCCACACAGCACACGTTACGATCGTTATGTTATGTCCTTAATGAAAGACCCTTTACAAATAATACTTACACTATTGTTTCAGAATTTACTGTATCTGCAAGTAAGTCAATACTTCTTCGATTCGAAGCCAACTGAACGTTTTACCTTAAACTCTATCTTTATAAATGTTTTGATCACTTGTACTGACAGTTTTCATGACTACTATTAGTACATACAATACGTAATTATGTTTGATAATCATCGATTTAATTTATTTTTTACATGAAATTGTATACTTTTTTTCAATTTTATCTTTTAAACAATCTTTAATAAATTATTTACTTTTGAACCATGTTGTTGATAATGTTTAACAACAAATTATTTTTTTGCTGTTTGCTTTATGAATTTGAAATGAACAACTGATAAGTCAATCAATCTCAAATAAATTGAAAAAAAATTTTCCGTTTGGAAACGGAAACGTATGAGCAATTTTGCTCATACCTTATGCCTAAAGTTAAATGGAATTTAAGCTTAATTTCATTTGTATACTGGTACATTTGTTATTCAAGTAATCTCGTAAACTTTAAAAGAAATCCAAATTTGTTTATTGAGATTCTCATGCTGTTGGGGCATACTCCCAAGTCTTGGTCACACAAGATTTAATAAAATTGCTAAACCTTCATTAGATAGATTCTTGCACCTTGATCAAAAACAAAACGGAATAACCACCGTGTGGCGCTCCCATCGTTCTGATTTGAGTTCTGTTTTTTTTTTGTTAAATTGGTACAGCTGTTATTGATATTCCCTCTTAGTCTTAGCGTCATAGCTTGACATTTGCAAAAGTTACGTAGCCAAGGGTACATCTATCTCTGTGTGTGTTGGCGATTTTTTACAATTTTATGCAAAAAAGAGACCGTGTTGACGTCGCAAAAGACATGATTTGCGAGGCTGAATCCAATCCCACATTCATCAAAAGGATCATTACTGGAGACGAGACGTGGGTTTATGAGTACGACACGCAGACCAAAAAACCACGTCGGTCTCAGTCAAAAAAGAAGGCAATGCTCACGGTTTTCATGAATTACAACGTTGTAGTGCATCATGAATTTTTGCCAGAAGGCCAGACAGTAAACAAAGAGTATTATTTGGGCGTTATGAGACGTTTGCGTGAAGCAATTCGCCGAAAGAGACCAGAATTGTGGGCAGAAAACTCGTGGATTTTGCACCATGATAACGCACCGACGCGCAGTGCCATCATTATTCGTAATTTTTTGACGAAAAATCCAACAAATACCATCCAACAGCCACCGAATTCACCTGATTTGGCTCCCTGTGACTTCTTTCTGTTCAATCGAGTTAAAAAAACACTACGGGGAACGTGTTTCAACAGCCGAAAGGAAGTAATGGAAAGATCGCCAACACACACAGAGATATATGTACTCTTGGCTACGTAACTTTTGCAAATGTCAAGCTATGACGCTAAGATTTACATGCTTATTCTGGCATTGTGACAGTTTTACGGTCAGAAATATTTATGACAATAATATTCTGACTGAAATTATGACTGCTACGAAAATTCGTATTCTGGCAAACGGGTCATAATATGTCCAAAATATGAATTTATAACACTTTAAAACTGGTATAATTTGAGCGAGCTTTCGTGGTTATTTGAGAAATAGTCTCCAAAATGTTTGTATGGGTTTGAAATTTTTCTATCGGTGCAAAATTATTTGTGTGTTGAAAAAAATGGTGGAAATTATTCCATATTTATCAATTGAATCACTCAGAGAACCCATATAAAATTCCGTTGTGATGTAAAATATTGTCGGTCAGAACTTATGATATTTTTTTATGACAGTTGTTAGTTATGAGCGCGCCAGAATACCAAATAGTATTTAAAAAAAAGTCATTTTATGCCAGTCAGAACTTGTTATGACTGCGTTCAGAATAAGGGGGTTAGAGTGAATATCAATAACAGATGTACCAATTTAACAAAAAAAACAGAACTCAAATCCGAACGTTGGGAGTACCACACGGTGGTTATTCCGTTTTATTTTTGATCAAGGTAGTATACATAATATGGCCCATCCAGGCATTAAAGCAACATTGAAACTTTTGAAGAAAAGATTTATCTGGCCATCAATGAACAAAGACTGTAACACTTGGGCAAGAAATTGGGTCGAGTGCCAGAAATGTAAAGTTCGACGTCCACTAATGAATTTTTCTGTACCAAGTGAACGCTTTCGTCTTGTCAACATTGATTTAGTTGGCCCATTGCCATCATCACAGGGATTCAAATATTGTTTAACATGCATCGATAGATTCACGAGATGGCCTGAGGCTATCACTTTAACAGACATCACTGCCGAAACTGTTGCAAGAGCATTTTTAGTTGGTTGGATATCTCGATTTGGAGTTTCCGAGAAAATAACCACCGATCAAGGCATACAATTTGAGTCATCATTTTTCAGAGAATTTTCAAAATTATTGGGTGCAAAGCAGTTGCATACTACTTCTTATCTTCCTCAGGCGAACGGGATAATTGAACGATGGCATAGAGTATTAAAATCCGCTATCAAATGCTATCAGGCTGAACGATGGGTTGACGTTCTTCCAATTGTGTTATTGGGACTAAAACCAGCTATTCAAGAGAATACTAACGTTTCCTCAGCAGAATTGGTATGAGGAATACATTTACAAGTTCCTGGTGATTTTTTTGATGGCTCAATATGCAAATATGGTAACGACCAATCTTGCTTTGTCGAAAAATTACTAGACACGATGCAGAAGATACGATCAATTCCAACTTCTACTCATACGAAAAGAAAATTTTTTGTGCATCAAGAACTTAGTAAATGTTCTCATGTATTTATTAGGAAGGATGTTATCAAAAGTTCATTTCAAGCATCATATGATGGGCCATTTTTAGTCTTGGGACGCAGCGACAAATTTTTCAAAATTAAACTTCATGGTAAATAAAAGTATGTATCTATTGACGGCCTGAAACCATAATTTCAATTGAAAACTGAAGTTGGGAAAGAAAGAGAAATTATTCAAAAGCAAAAAGCATCCACTGGAAGGGGAGTACTGTGGCAACTCTGACCTACCACAGGGCGTAAATATTCATTATCCACGAATTTGTTGAATGGAAGGGTTTTAAAATATTTCATTCTCTCTCTTCCTGATACATTTTGCTTTGGAAACAACTGGCCGGCTCTTTTACACTTATTGTAAGATATTTTTCTTTTTACTTCGTTTTGACTGGTGAGTTTTAATAATTAATAGTTTTTTTGGGGAGAATATATCAGAATAAATATGGCGTCCCATTTAATCATCTCCTCCAATAAAAATCACGGATTTAACTGTGATAATACTGGCGGTTTCTTTTACATACGGATAAGAAAACACATTAAACCAAAAATGTATATACATTGGTCCCTCTGTTTAGTTACTCTGTGGTAATATGTAACGCATATCAAATACCGTAGACAAGAGTAGTTCACGTTTTAATTAAACTCATTATTTCATAATTAACATTTTTAAAACTTTAAAAGCTATTTCTAGTTACAAAACAATTTCGTAATTTACAAATATGCCAGACTGATTTAAAATTATTTTCACATTGGGTATCTTTTTCAATTTAGGAGTCCTTCCGAACAACGTTCCCTCTAAGCTTGGCGCGCAGGCGGCCGCCCAGGCATAAATTGACATTAGCCCAGTCATCATTTTATTCGCCCACAAAAAATATTGCAAAAACTTCTTCTTTGCGAAAATAGTTTGAAAATTTGTCACCATTTTCATTGCGTATACGCACACATTTTATAAATACGTGTAGATTTCCACACTGAAGTCATGTTCATGGCTACTGGGTTGTTTCTTTTTATGTGCTGTAGTTGGTAACATTGAAAATGTCAATTGGCACTTATTTTGATTGTTTTTTTTTGTTAAATTTTGTCCGACTTTTTTTTAATTTAAAAGGGTTGTCCACATTGTACTTTATACCGCCCATGAATTTTAAAAATTAGAGGGAACGTTGGCGATCACCTGTGAAAAAATTTATAAGTTCAAATGGGAAGTTCTTGGCCTCCTTATTTCTTATTGACTCGATCTAGCACTTACTGACTACCACGTCTGGAATATTCTATTCGTAACAAAAAATTTAAGAATTGAACAGAAATACAAAACCGCGCCAAGGAATTTTTTCAATTTCAAATACGTACATATTTTTAAAATATGATTTGAAAAATTGGATATTAGATGGGAAACTGTTCTAAGAAACGAATAAAATTATATTTTAAACTGAAATGGAAAGTTTTGTAAGAACTAATCAAACAGTTTGTTGATATTGTAAATTACATTTCTTTCCGGTCCACCTAATATATACGTATATTATATAATTTCCGGGAATATAAGTATTGAGCTTTTATTCCAATTTTGGAAATGATATGATATGATAGGGATTTTATGTCAGAATTAAACAGTCGAAGAAAAGTGTTAACTATAGTATTATACATATATATAAAAGTCTAATCCTTCCTTTCTTCTGTCGTTCTTTCCTTCTGTCCGTCCAATAGTCCACAAAGAAAATTCGTTGAGCAAAAAAAAAAACTTTTTTTGATATGTGTAGAGAATACTTGAAACGTGGAGAAATTTTGTTTCCAGGGAGATTGGGGGTCGGAGGGGTTACAAAAGGGAGGTTTGAAAGCTAATTTCGGAAAACCTCATTTAGAATATGAAATATGCATCGGACATAATTCTGACCAGAGGCAATCTTATTAAGTTTTTATGCCAGACATTCTGACGTGCACGACAAAGTTCCATCTCCCACCGCTTTGGCGCTGGAGGCAATTCAAATTTAGGAACTTTTTATATAGAAGTCACACGCGATTACAATGTTCAACAAAGTTGTGGAGGTTATCATGGGGATGATTTCTGTCGAAGACCAGATAATTCTATCACTCACCGCTTTGGCGCTGGAATCAATAAAAACTTTGGATCGTTTTATATAGGGGTAACCACGATTACAATGCCCAGCAAAGTTGTGGAAGTTTTCATTGGCACTATTTCTGCCGAAGACCATAAGGTTCTATCTCTCACCGCTTTGGCGCTGGAGTCAATAGAAACTTTTGAACTTTTTATATAGAGGTCAGACGCGATTGCAATGTTCAGCTAAGTTATGGAGGTTTTCACGGGGATTTTTTCTGTCGAAGATAAATAGTTCTATCTCTCACCACTTTGGCGCTGCGGTTGTTTTGGCCTCTATTCTATCGAGGTTTTTGCTTTTACGTATTATATGTTTGACGGCAGCTATTTTAACAACCGGGGAAGTGGGATCAATTTAATGTCTCCACTCGAGGCGTTGCGTCGTAAATAATGTGCTTTCTGAATAGGTCGACCTAAGACATGAAATATATCTCCAGTGGTGTTACGGGAGCGGGATAAAAGATCCATAATATTGCGAATTGAGATGCTACGCTCGAATAAATTTAGTTAATTTACAGTGATTTGTAAAGTCAAATTTCTAGGAGCGCGTCTTAGGACGGGTAGTATTTTTATATTTGAGTGAAATTATATGTGTGATAATATTTCGTAAATATTGTACTATATTATAATTACATTTTTATTTCCCCCAAAATTTATAGAGAAGTTAACATTTTGTTTCTTAATGCAATAAATTCAAACAATTATATAAATTCTTCCACGATATGGATCATAAGGGGTTTCACGTTCTTCGTCATCTCTGCGTGGTGCATATACATTTTTTCTTCCGATAATTTTGCCACTAAATAGAACATTTAATTTATTTACAAGTCCAAAATATACTGTATCGCTAGCAAAATCATTAATTTTGGAATCCGTTGGCGAGTCGACTGAAGCAACTTGCATAACTAAAATAATATTTAAATGAATGTTTTTGGATTTTAATTGAATATATGAAACAAAACGAACTTACATGATGCGACACCGGCTTGGACCCCATATTCATTAATTGTAATAGACGCCTTAAGAAAAACATTAGCAATTCTTAAGAATCGTACTTCAGAAGCAAATAAGTCATCAAAATTAGCATTATTAGAGAACATTGTCTTCATTCCCATCTAGAAAGAAAATATTTGTAGTTTAAATGTCGAAGAATGATAGTGATGGCATATGTGAACATTTTGAATGAATTTTTATTTTCTAGCCTATTCAAACGATCTTGTATAATTAGTATATGCAACATTTTTAAGAATTTTGTACTGTTAATCATGTTGAAAAATACAGGAAAGTTACAGTCACACTCCTGTCTCAAAATCACTTTTAAGTAGTACACACTTCGCTACATGTTACCAACTATACGAAAATTCTGATTCTACCGGATTTTTCAATAAGAACTTTTTTTTAAATTTTAAATTAAACACACTGTATGAAAGTTCTGAATTTCCTTATTGAAATATGTTGTAGAGACTCTACAATTTATGACTGGAAAACAATATTTGGTAAATGTCCCCCACACCTAAGTTTGCCAATATCGATTCTTTTACCAAACTTTTCGATCACGTCTCTGCATAATTGTGGCTCTATCTCATGAATTACGCGTTCGCTATTGGTTTTGAGTGCTGCCATTGTTCTTAGATTATACTTATGTACACGTACATGTACATGTACACAAAAAAGAGGACAACAGTGTTAAACCGCAAGATGTTGATGTGCTTGTGGACAAGCCTACTTGTTGGGAGCATCGTGGCATCAATAAATTTGTGTCTTCTTCAACACTTCCAGTTCCGGTCGTTTAGCTGAAAACATTGCTGATGTAATGTTTTCAGCTGAACGATAAGAAGGAGCACTTGTTATTGTTCCTATATTATGTACTGAATCAGCAGACTCAAATTTTTCCACTAAATTCTTAATTGCAGGCTCTGATGGACTATTATAACGACCGAAAATATCCACGATTTCACGGTATGCAATTTTTACAATTTATCCATTTTCATAATGAATTTAAATTACTTTCATGCGATTTTCGAACAAAACTGAATTTATTATAATAAAATGTAGACCTTCTACTACAATTATGTAAAAAAACTGTTCAAAAAAATGAATTCTTATTGTAAAACTTTTCATAAAATTAACGCCTAATCTCTATATACGGGTAGTTGCATATTTCTTTCACATTAGGATTACTGAACATTGGAAGTGACGTCCAAAAGAATTAAATTTCTTACAATCTCAGATGTGCAAGGAATGCAACTCCCATTTGTCGTTAAGGTAATTGATTGATGCGACTTAAATTTAGTAAAGACGCACTTGTGATACAATCTTTATCTTTCAGATGAAGATTTTATGGTATTGTAGATTTTGAATCAATAGATATTGTGAATAAAATAAATAGAGTTTAAGATCCTTATTAAAAGGTTATCATTATTATTATTTGTTTTTTTTTTTTAACTGGAAGAATGGAAATGACCTGCTTTTAATTTTATATATACTCATAAGTTGAAAAGAAATATTAAATAACTAGCCACTTCTCATCAAGAATACTCACCGAACTTAAAATATCATTCAAATTGATGGAAAACTCGAAATGAGATTTCAGAGTATGGAAACCACCTTTGTTGGTAACGTTTTGCTTGGAAATATTTATAAATCCCTGCTTTCTAACTTTCCGTTCAATTTCTGAAAAATCATTCGGATTTTGTGGCAAAACTAACACCAAAGATAAATCACAGTATTTGAAATTTAATTTAACAATATTAGCTTTCCAAACATCATCTTCAAATCTATTGTCAAGTTCCAGAGCATTTGTTACTTCTATTAGTTCTTTATTCCATTCATCCTGAAAATGAATAACATTGACAAGTAACATGCTCGTAAACATGTTTAATGTTGGAAATGAAACAAATTCATTTATTTGGTTGCGAGAATTTTCTGCAACCCAGCTGTTGATTTCTTCTGCAGCTAGTTGTCTTCTCTCAAAATTAATTGTAGCAAATTCAGAATTGAAATAGTCTTTCGCAACATCCTTAAAGCTTGGTGAAATTTCAGTTCGAATTTGTGTATATATTTTATTCGAAATTTTTAAAATTGTACTCTTTTGGTAACTTTGAAACAATTTTAAAATATCGTTACTAATTGGTAAAAAGTTTGCATTACCCAAACCCAGTACGTCAGATATCTCTTCGGCTGTTTTATCTTCTGCGCCCGTAAATATCAACCCAAGTAAAATTTGGATTGATAATGGGGAAATCAAAACAGTTTCGTCAGAATGGTTATTCAAAATTTTGTTATAGATTTCATTTGAAAAGTCAGGTACATCCACCACACGAGTTACATTTCTACCAAAATCAGAAATATCCACACGTTGAGATTTCGTACAGAAAACGAAAACAAATAATAAGAAAATCCCTGTTAAAAAAAAATATATTATTGTATAAAATTTTTATCGTCAAGAAATGGTAGGAAAAACTTCACATATGGTAAATAGTAACAAAGAAATATTGGTTAAAAATTTATTAAATCTTTTGAATGGTATAGTAAAATTTTTTTCTGTTTCGGAATTTTGCAATACTTTTAAGAAAAACAAATAATAAGAATTAAATTAAAAGAAAACAGTCGGTTTACTGTAAAAACCCAAAGCCCTCAACACAGTCTTCGATAAAAAGTTATCAGTTAATTTAAACGCAGCCTATATGATTATACATATATGGAAAAAAGAAAAGATTCAATAAATAACTAAATAACTGAAAACCAATTATTTTTGAAAGTGGTATAAATTCAGTTTAAAAATCAGACTATTAAAACAGAATTACAGAATTTGTATAACATATAGGGTCGGTTTGTTCACTCTTGGTTAACTTTAACCAATGGTTATTCTAGTTGGTAACCATTGATTGCGTTTGTTTACCAAAATTTTAACCAGAGAATTCATGGTTTGGTTAGTTAACGAAAGATTTCGTTAACCAGCCGATTTTGTTTGGTTTAAAATTTAACAAATGCATTGGAAAACCATTGGAAAAATTGAAAAATCTATGGTTTGATTACCAAAGCGAAAAAAATGTGAACAAACGCACTTCGTTAACCACGGATTCATAATTATGGGTTATGCAAAATCCGTGGTAACCTAACCACAGATTTAAGGGAACAAACCGGCCCATAATCTCATAATTAGCATGACATGAAATTTAAAAGTGTTAAATTTTATTAGCGTTTTGCAATATTTCCAGATAAGGCCAAATGGAAAACATTAAAAACCTCGAAATTAAAACCTACCATATAGTTATATATGAAATATAATTTTGAACTATAAACCTTTATATAATATATAGTTTTACTACACATTTTACAATATTCTTAATTAACTAACCTTTAAAATTCATTATTCCAAGATATTTTATGCGATATTTAAAATTTAAAATTTTGCACACGCACTTATTCACTCTTATTTTTCAAAAGCAAGTATTACTACAAAATGAATTTATGTTAAATGAAGATGTTAATTCATATAATCTTTCATACGTACAACTGGACCTTGAAATAAAGCCGCAGATTTCAAATTTCAAATAAGAATTTAACTACTCTCAGTTTTCTGTATATATTAACATAAACAAACCAAGCATGCCAGCCCGATAACCTTCTGACTCTTCAAAAATTGATAAAAATACTCTAAATATATGTTTCTCAAACTGGCGTACACGAACGCGAGGGATTATCCCAAAAAATATCTTCTGTAACTTGTGCCAGCTAAAATTTAAAAATCTCTTACGCACAGCATGTCAAGCCAAAACATCAGTATAATAAACAGACAATATACAAACTGGGAACTGAATAGAAATTAGACACGATCCTCCCAATACCTCCTTTAAAAATAACAGAAACAAAAAATTCCGCACAAAATATGGAAAGAAAATGAATATTTTTTGTTAGAAGGAAAGAAGTAACCTAAAAACCAAATATGTTTTCTTTTACAATGCGCTCCCTATAAGATAATTGTAGCAAGGGAGAGCATAAATAATCTTATGGGTTTTGGACTAAGGAAGGAATGAAAGAAAAAAAGCAATCAAATCCCAATTTTCGTCAACAAAAACCACGTGGTTTTTAAGAGCCGAACTTTTTTCAAGCATTGTTGCCTGTATGAATAGGCGCCCTCGCCGCCATTTTTGATAAACACGTGACATTTTGTAAGTAGAAGAAATTTTTTTTATTATATTGTGTCAAAACTGAAAAAGGTTTGTGGGTAAATTTTGCAGACAGACGGTCAAACTTTTTTTCAGTAGAAATATATCTGAAAACGATATTTTGGTAGGTACAGCTGTTGCAGTAAGTTTGAATATTGTCACCAAAAACCGATACTTTGTACTAGTAAAAAAAATTAAAAAATTCCCTCATATTACTTGGCTTAACTTCCGCACGAATGCGACTACGTTATAAAGTTAATAATAAAACAAGATGTGGTCATAGTAGAGTTAATTAATCATTATTTATTTATTTATTTATCATTATTACGTAAATAAACGTCATTATCGAGTTTTAATGACCGATTGGGCAAAAATGATCATAAAATCGAAGATCTGTCTAGGATATAAACATTTATTCTCCTAATTGTGAACATCGACATCTAGTTGTTTTGGCGGGTTTCTTTAGCCTCGTTATTTTCTAGGGTTCCCATCGACGATCAGAATGCTTGATAAGCGTGTTCAAAAAAAGGGGTAGAAAAAAAACAATCATCAAAAACATAAAATAAAAAAAAACGCCTTATGAAATTTACATAAACTTTTTTTATTTGCCATTAACCAATTGATAGTAAAATAAAAATTGGAGGAATTTTAAACTTATATAAGGTGATCCAATTTGAGTTTCCTATGTTGGCAGCACTGTAAATTAAGCAACTGTGAATAAGGACTTATTTTCAAAATTTCAAATGTCAGTTTGCAACAACAAATTTACGGAATGGATCAATTAATCAAGACGTTACAATTTTCAATTGTTCTACAGAAATAACAATTCTGTACGAACTGTGTATCGTAAGTTCCGGGAAGATTATAGCCAATTTAATCGTCCTACTGGTCAAACAATTCGCAATGTCGTGACAAAATTTGAAGATATAGTAAGCATTCGAGATAGACAACGAAGAATTTACGCAGATTTGGTGTTACAGCAGCAGGAAGTTAATGCTGATCTACTGTTAACAACCTAATGGAGTTCGTTTCACTAATGCCACTGAGGGGGGCCAACAAGTTGATTGCATTTATACTAACTTATATTAGGCATTTGACAAACTATCACACAAGATAATTCTCCTAAAACTGGATATTCTAGAGTTTAGTTCTTCACTTCTTAAATGGATTGAAACCTATCTCAACGACAGAAAATATCAAGTAAAGTTCCGACAATCTTTCTCCAGTCCTTTCATAGTGAACTCGGGTGTCCCGCCAAGGTAGCCTGGGGCCCCTTTTTTCTTATTCAGGCAGTAAACGATATACCCCAGGTTATATCACATTCTAGTGTGCTAGGATAAGCTGACGACTTTAAGATTTTTAAAGTGATAGCTTACGTAACAGACTGTATCCATTTGCAAAACGACTTAAAGAGTTTCTCCTTGTGGTGTGATAAAAATAAACTTATCTTAAATACTGACAAATGCAATACCTTAACATTCACTCAAAAGCGACAGAATGTTATATAACACGATTATATTATACTGGAGAAATTGTTAAAACAATCTTCACTTATGAAGGATCTGGGAGTGGTTCTAGATTCACCTATGGATTTTAGACGCCATATTAAATCTATAATCAGCAGGGGACATTCGCTTCTGGGATTTATTAGAAGATGGTCTTTAGAACTTAACGATCCCAATCTATCAAAATTGCTGTATATATCACTTATCCGCCCTATATTTTGCTGCTTGCAGTTAAGCAATATCTCAAGCCATATAATTACTTATTACTTTACTAAAATATCAAATCACTTTAATACTTCACTGATGTAAACACTTTTGCTGTTTGATTTCAACTGTCTCTCTGATTATCAAGATCTGAAATTGAACTGAGTCGATTCCTACGATGTGTCCACCTTATATACTCATCGTTCAAACTGCAGAATGTTCTTCTGGAAACGTATTTCTATGAATATCGAGAAATTTATTCTTAGAATTTGCTGGAAACGTCAAAACGAAATATAATTTTGTGTTATCTCGGAATATTTGGTTGTTTCTGGAATAATCAAATATTTCGACTTATTCCTTTTTTTTAATTAATAATGTGTTTTCTAGTTTATGTTTAGTGCAATAAAGAGAGTTTCCAAATTGGATTCTGACTTGGACACAAGCCAGCTTATTAATAGCATTTGTTAAAAAGACTCTGTGTGATAAAAAAGTGCATGTATTTACGGTATTTTTTACAAATACTATTCAAAGGGAGATGCGCTTTGCAGCGCTGGAATCGTACCAAAAATTTATGAGCAAAAAATTGCATGTAAGTAACCATAATAAGCATAACATTAACTCACACTTGCACACCACTGATACGCATAAAACCAATTATTACAATTTACCTGATTATGACAAATTCAAATCCAACCTTCTCCAAAATTCCTATCGTTAATTAAAGAAATGATTACAACCCGAATAGTTTCGCGTATAACGAAAGAAATCACACCAGAGGTAGCCAAAGTTTTCGAAACGACTCTATACCGAACAACTACAACATTAATATGTCTCTGTTGAATAGTGGACCTAAAATCTGGGACAAATAGGAATTAATAAAGGACAAAACACCAAAATTCATTGGAACGAGACTCACCTGAGATATCTGCGATGGGTAAGGAGAATAAAACCAAATTACTTCTTTCAACATTATTATGGTTCACTGATCATTGTTTATTTACTTTTTCCTTTTGACAGATCGCAACATCACTAAGGCCTAAGTTATACGACGATCATTGTAATGACGGAAATAATTTTAGAATGGAAAATTAACGTATTACAAAGGTTATTTCTTTAAAAAAAAATAATGCAAAACATGGGAAAAAGTTTAGTAAATAGATTTTAAATAAAAAATCTTAGGATTATCACGTAATTTGTTTTTTATAATGATTTTTATAATTTGAATGACGGTAACATGTTTTAATCGATCAGCTGTTTTGTGGATTGCGTTTCTATTTAATTTCACTTCACTGGAGAACTGCCTTCATTAGGAATTTTTCGTCGACATTCTAACCTCAAACTTTAGCGTCCCAATAAGAAAATAATAATATATAAAAAAAAATGGAGAAAATTTGTGTCTCATCGGTAAAAAAGGAAAGGGAAGAAATAATCTAATTGGATTTGATGAAAAAAACCATTATACGACTTAGCTATGAACGAAAATCTGACTGAAAGTTTCTCTGACATTCGTAAAAGAGGTATAACCAACTTTCATTGAAAATCAAAGAAAAACGCTCGGTTTCCACTAGTTCCACAATTTCCTTCATTACAATGTTCGTCGTATAAGGCCTAAGTTATACGACGATCATTGTAATGACGGAAATAATTTTAGAATGGAAAATTAACGTATTACAAAGGTTATTTCTTTAAAAAAAAATAATGCAAAACATGGGAAAAAGTTTAGTAAATAGATTTTAAATAAAAAATCTTAGGATTATCACGTAATTTATTTTTTATAATGATTTTTATAATTTGAATGACGGTAACATGTTTTAATCGATCAGCTGTTTTGTGGATTGCGTTTCTATTTAATTTCATTTCACTGGAGAACTGCCTTCATTAGGAATTTTTCGTCGACATTCTAACCTCAAACTTTAGCGTCCCAATAAGAAAATAATAATGTATAAAAAAAAATGGAGAAAATTTGTGTCTCATCGGTAAAAAAGGAAAGGGAAGAAATAATCTAATTGGATTTGATGAAAAAAACCATTATACGACTTAGCTATGAACGAAAATCTGACTGAAAGTTTCTCTGACATTCGTAAAAGAGGTATAACCAACTTTCATTGAAAATCAAAGAAAAACGCTCGGTTTCCACTAGTTCCACAATTTCCTTCATTACAATGATCGTCGTATAAGTTAGGCCTAACTTAGGCCTAACTCAAAGAAAATATCTTCCACATTAAAGATGGCGGTTTTAGGGTGAGCAACATTCGTGCAGTGGTTTGAGGCAATGCTGATCAGTGGAATTTCTCTTTCTTGAGTTGCGTATATGTATTTATTTTTGAAACAGTTAAATTCAAAATAAAAAGGAATTTTTAACTTAAATACTTGCTTAATGGTGGAAACAGAATGACGTATCCACGACGGATTCACGACGCATTAAAATTTTAAATATATACGTTTTCAATTAGACCACACAAATAGCGACGGATCCACGACGGACTATTTTTAAAATAATCTGAAAACCAAAACTGTGGAATCCGTTGTAGATACGTCATTCTGTTTCCACTATAATTCTTTACAAGAAAATAAATGAGACGGACGAAAATTGTCAACGCGAATCTTTTATTAAAAAGTAAATTTTTTTTTCTTACAATTTTATAATAAAATAGTTTTTTTCTTACAATTTTTATAATAAAATAGTTTTTTTTATCAAGGTTTTTTCGCAATCTATATAATAATCAAACATTTGAACAAATTTTCGTTTTCTTTGAAGATTAAGTGAAGAAATTTTAACCCATGGCTTTGTTTGTTCGGAAAGCCCTATTTTAGATATATTCCTACCACATTTCTTACTCTGGAATACCACCATACCCAACAGTAAATATCAATCGGTAGTTGCGAACCGTGATAGTATAAGTAGCGGCTTTGTGAATGAACACGTACGTGACAATGGAAACAGTAGCCATTTAGAGGCTATGGACGTCAATGGACGTTCGAGGTTCAAGTATTGGAATTGTGACAACATTGGTCACGGTTTTTTTCAGTGTACTACACCACAACGGTCCTTCTTTTGTTATCGTTGTGGTAAGAAGAATGTTTCGTTACCGATGGCCGAGGACTTTCTCAAAATCTATACGTCGGTGTAAAAACGAAAACTTACATTGTTTGCCAATTGACGATCCCAACACATACGCGATAAATTCGGAACAACGCGTGCGTTTATTTTTTATTTCCTTATTTTAACCAAGTCGGTTTAGGAAAGATACATTTGGAACAATATATTATTAAGGTAGAATATGCGGAGGCTGTAAAGCAACGCCACTACCCTGTTTCCCCTGCGGTACAAGCCCTCATGTATGCTGAGTTGGACCGTTTGTTGGAATTGGGTGTCATTGAAGAAAGTGAACACCCTAACGAAAAAAGACGCTTACCCACTTCCACATATAGAAGGCTCTCTCAGCAGACTTGAGAAGACGTGTTTCATATCAAGTATTGATTTGAAAGACACCTTTTGGCAAATACCATTGGAAAAGCCGAGCAATGAAAGAACTGAAATTCAGCACAACGAAACTATAGCGTGACTTAATTAGAATGTTTCGCCGCGGTGGTGAGCATAAAGAAATTCAGAGCCTAAAACTTCAAGCATTTGACTTCGCTATAAAACATAGAAAAGGCATTTTTTGATTTCGAAAATAGTTTCGGCACCTAGCATAAATTCGAATTCTGAATCTTTCAAGTCAAGGGAATATCTCGACCTGATCGATACAGTGTAAAGCAACGCGGAAAGGCTGCCTGACACGCAAGTGTCAGACGGTTAGGTGTACTTCAGAACTAGCTTTAGCACTGGTAACATCTATCAGGAAGATAGATCATGGAAGCTTTGGGTTCCATCTAGTCTCACGGACGAGCTAGTTCGGTTGACGCATAATCCTCCACAAGCTGCGCACGGTGGTATTGCAGAAACCTTATATCGTTTACCTCAAAAATACTTCCGGTCGGGTATGGCTAGCGCAGTTCGTAAATTCGAGTTGTGTCGTATGTAAAGAGTCGAAGGCTCCAAATAGTGTGTTGAGGCCGCCAATGGCAAACAAATCGAAGTTGACAAACTTTTCCAGTACTTATATATTAACCTATTAGGACCCTACTCTCGGTCTAAGCATGGTAACACCACTCTTCTAGTTGTTTTGGACAAATTATCGAAATTTGTTTTGTTCAAGACTCTACGTAAAGCGTCTGCCGGTTTCTTGGAGGAAAACGTCTTCAATTTATTCGGCGTACACGAGATTATATTTTATGACAACGGACCTCAATTTTTATCAAAAGAATTTTGCAAATTAGTTGAATATGGTGTGAAACACAATCGTAAAGTTATCTACTCACCACCTGCTAATGCATCGGAACGTGTAAACCATTCATTACTGGTGGCCATCCCCTCTTATGTTGGCACCGATCATAGGGATTGGGATCAAGACTTGGGAAGCATCGACTGTGCTCTTAGGAGTACAGTCCATACTTCTGCAGGAATTGATCCATATTTTCTTGTATTCGATTCCCACATGATCACACATGGCTCGACCTACGAACTGATGCGGAAGCCAAATGGTTTGAATGATGATGAATTGGTTGCGTCCTCAAAAAGACCACGTTGAACTAATTCGCGAACGCGTGAAAAATAGTTTGTCAAAAGCTCACCAACAGCATAAGCGAATTTATAATCGTCGGGACCGGGCAAAAAGATATATTGGCGGAAAATAAATCTACCGAAGGAATTTCACGCTTAGCGACTTCGCAAAAATATTAACGCTAAGCTAAATCGCAAATTCTTGAAGTGTCGGATTGTTCGTGCGATTGGCGGTTCCCTCTATGAAGTCGAGGATCTGCAAGGTAGAACCATAGGGGTTTACCATGCCAAAGACCTGAGATAATAATTAGATAGGAAACGTGTATCATGTTTGGTAGTTCATCGATTGATTTTCTCGTTCGTTGTTTTGGTTTTGTTGTCCGGCTAGCTCAGTCGGAAGAGTACGAGACTCTTATTCTCGAGTGTAGGCGAGTCCCACGTTGGATAGTACAAGCTCTCATGTACCACTTACACCACCCTCACGCTTTTCAGCTGCGTCCGGGTTTTAAGATCAATCCCGGACGTATCTCTGTTGTAACGCGAGCCAAAAACTCATTCTTACACTTTGAGTCTGAACGACCATTAAATTCTTGCGTTTCCTATTTAACGACAATCGTGATACCTAATTTACAAATACATATTAAGTAATATTTCTCCAAAAATTCTAAAAAATTAGTTTAGTGTCCGATATCCACGTCGTTAAATAAAATAGGAAAAGAGAAAACAAAAAAAGAAAAATCAGAAAATCCAGAAGCAACGAAAATCAAAACAAAGAGAGAATAAGGAAATCCGCAAGTCATCTCGCCTGATTTGACGAAAGGGATCGTGTCTATTATAGCTCGCGCTATCACCATAAGGTCTTAACGGCATTATACGCGATGATAGATGATGGCAAACGACGACCCACGCCCAACGGCGAGTTAGTTAGCGCAATAAGCTAGGCGTGCTGCCTTTAGTCGTTTGCATGCGCTACACCGTCTCATACATTTTCTTCGTAAGGGAAAATGTATGCTTTAGATCGGGCCTGGGCAACCTGCGGCTCATAGGCCGCATACGGCTCTTTGCAAGTTATATTGCGGCTCATAGCACGATTTAGTAAATATTCGTATACTTCAATAGCTTAAATTTGAAACTTCAAGGAGAAAACAAGTTAATTACAGAAAATTGTGGTGAAACTAAATCTTTTATTTCTAAATTACATTTGTGGGCAAGACAATTGAGAAATGGTGATGCAACTCAGTTTGCAGATTTGAATGTTACTACCTCCTCTGTACAAACCAATTTTCATAAATATTCTGATTGTTTGAATAAATTGAAAGAAGCTTTTGATTCAAGATTTGATGAAATCTCATCTTGGTAAAAAATTTGAAATATTTCGCACACTATTCAGCGTTGATCCAATCACAGTGCCATCTGATTTGCAAATTTCTAATTTGCATTTCTAATTAAATTACTTCGTAAACAAGCAGAACTGCATATTATGAGCTACAGAGAATCCAAGAGCAGTTCATCATTGACAATTATACCTACTTAAGTGTACTGTATAACGCGGTGTATCGTCTGGGAGGATCATTGGCCCGCATTTCTTTGAAAATGAAGAGGGTGTTGCAGTTTCTATCAATAGTGCTCAATATCGTACGATGTTGGAAAATTTTTTAAGGCCAGCTGTGAAAACAACAAGATACTGCAAGGGACTCAATGGCTCTTTTAAAGAATACCCAAACTTTCATTTTGCGCCACCCTGTATAAAATTTTTCTTTTAAACAATATTTCATTCTCCCTCTTTCTGATACATTTCGCCTTTGAAAACTAGCCGTGATCTTTTGCACGTATTCCAAGAAACTTTTTTTTTATCTCTGTTTTGATTCAAGCTTCATAATAATTTGTAAATTATTTGGGGAAATATCAGAATAAAAATGGTGTCCCATTTAATCATTTTATTGAAATTATTTTGAAGAGGTGGCAATGCGATAAATCACAAACACACTCTCAATTTAGCCCGATGAATACTAATGTAACTTCCACGGAGTACTGGTCCCATACTGGGATTAGAAATACTAATTCTGTCATTCCCTTATTTTGTGATAATATATGTATATATATATATATTATAATACACGTTTAATTCATTCGAGTCACTGATTCCCAAAGTGGCCTATATCGACCCCCAAGGGTCGATGACGACCTGCAAGGGGTCCATGTCAACAAAAAAAAAATTGGGGGTCCATGAAACGAAAATGGGGGTCAACATTAGTGGATTTCATATAAGCAGGTCGTGACATTAATTTTTCCATGAATGGAATACTTTCCATACACAGATAGTACCTAACATATTTACTTACATAATACTGCCTGTTCAGAACTACTGAACATATTTAATCAAAAGTTCAGAACCACTGGACATGTTCAATCATGGTCACACACCCATAGACAGTACGGAAATACCAAACGAATTACATCATGATCTCATACATCCTTCTGGAGAAATATGAAGAAGCGAAGCATTTTGTATACAGTTTTTAGTGGCATTTACAATAAATGTATTCAAGGAAATTCTTGGTGTTCATTTGTTCATACGAAATCTTTAAATTGTTCGACCCCAAACATTGCCTTATAATGTAAAGACGAAGTAAAAATTTTTAAAACATAAATTTTCGTGAACCGTGATGAAGAATTATATCAAAATTTAAGTTATTAGGTATATTTTCTGATATATGAAACTGTTTAAGAGAATTACGCACTACTACGGTTTTGTAATTTGTAGGCATTCGCTTTGTGGTCGCCACACAATTTGAACTTGTGAAAACTTGCACATAAGGATATACCAGTATCATCATGTTATAAACATACGCGCAGTAGAAATTCTTGCCCATCCCAATATATGCAACGTTGCATAGTATCTTACATTATATTTATGATCTTGGGGTGACATACTTACTTTGAACCCTTTCAAAGTGAGTAGCACTATACCAGCTGTCAAAAATACTTTTCAAGTTGATGAATTTGAAAAAAATCAATATCAGGGAAGGGGGTCTACCCAAAACCGAAAAAAATGGCAAGTGGACCACGAGATAAAAAAGTTTGGGAATCACTGCTTTAAATCAATCAATATAATAAGTTTTCAATTCTCTTAGAGATTTTTAGGGTTATTATTGTTGCTTGCTGGTGCTTAGTATTTATTAGTTATTTTTAATTTTGTAAATAAACTAATCCCTAATAAAGCCTCCCAACAATTGCTTTATTACTCTAAATTCGTGAAAAACTGAATAAGGATAAATTTCAAGAACTGCAGTGAAATCGTGTATCTAATTCAATTCAAACTAAATCGGATCGAAAAATCATTCTCATTTCTATACTTTTTCGATACGATTTGGTTCAAATCGAGTTATACGATGCCATTCCTGTTTTTTTTCTCAAGACGCCTAATACCGTTATCTACAGAGTTTTTCAATAAGAAAATTTTTTTCAAATTTTAAATAAAACTCAGATTTGGGATGAAAGCTCTGAATTTCTTTGTTGAAATATGTTGTAGAGACTCTACAATTTATGGCTGGAAAACAATATTTGGTAAATGTCACCCACACCTACGCTTGCAAACACCGATTCTTTTGACAAACTTTTAGATCACATCTCTCCGTAATTGTAGCTCTATCTCATGAATTACGCGTTCGCTATTGGTTTTGAGTTCTGCAATTGTTCTTGAATTGTTCTTATAAATTCCATCTTACAGGTAGCCCCACAAAAAAAAATCCAACGGTGTTAAACCGCAAGATCTTGGTGGCGAATTAGATATGTTTTTCAATAAATCGAGTGTTTACAATGAGAAAATTTTAGAAAAGAAGGCAAGAGAATGTTTGAATATCATAATTATTTTTATTTTTTCCAATCGTCATTGCCACTTAAGGGGTTAATAGCGGACTAACACAGGGTCTACATTGGCCAATATTTCTGGTATACCAATTGGCTTACCAGAAATAAAATACTACCAGTTTTTTTTACGTGGGCCAATACTGGTATACCAATTCAGTATCTAACATGCCGTTGAACCGAGAACAAAAAATAAAAATAGCCAAAATATTGGCTTTAATGTGTCGAATTCAATTCTGTGGCAATATCATCCCATGCCCTTTTTTTAAAATCAATTTTTCTATATTTTTCTTCTTTTTCTTGAAACATATTTATAAATTTGATAATTTCACTCCGCAAAAATTTAGTTTCCGCCATTTTATTAAATGCAAATGTCAAAAATTGGTATACCAGCGCTGGCTACGAAAATGGTATACCAGAATTGGCATACCAGAAAAATTGGTATACCAGCAGGGTCTACACTAGCGTTTTAGCAACCAATTTTGCTGGTATACCAGAAATATTGGCCAATGTAGATCCTGGGTAAAATAATACGTCCTGATTTTGTATTGACTTTTAATTTAGTTAGATCTCAGGACAGACTTCAAATTGAGGAATTAGTCTACTCATAATCAAAAAGAATCAATCAATATGAAAACTTCTGTATCAAAATACGTAGAGGATTATAAATTTAATAAATAAAAAGGTTTGAATATTTATGTTCAATTTCATAATTTTTTGAACTCCAAACGGAAACACCCCTTACGTCTTTCACCCAATTTTTATTATTTTTTTCCTTAAAATTTGGAAATGATTATAAAAAATTCTCTTCCGTCTTCTTTTCTCTATGGTACTATTAATAGTTATAATACAGTATATCCTACCATGCTTTCACGTGTAGACACGTCGACCATGAAATTTGAATACGTGTAAAAATCATACATAATATGAGTGATGAGGAAACGGAAAATGCCACTTGTACTGGCACAGGGGCTTCTTGATAGAGATTTAAATGTCAATAAAATAACAAGTTTCCAATAATAGAATAATTAAACATGTCGTGAAAAATAGAGGAGCTAGCAAACAAACATCGTCAGAATTGAATACACTTCGGGAAGAGACAGTCTGAATTTATTTTTGTTTATACTTTCTCTACAAAACCAAGGTGAGTCTTGTTTTTATTATATTTCAATTTTTATTTAATTTGCGTTAAAAATTTCCACTAAAAACTAAGTGTTCAGAATTAATAATTTATATTTATTTTTATGCCCTATGGTAGGTACTACCGTAGAGTATATTCGTTTTGTCACTAAGTGTGCAACACAAATAATTATCGTAGAAAGGTTTCAAGGGTAAGGTTGTGTAGGGAATCAAAAGGTTTATCGATTTATGCATGTCCGTCCGTCCGTCCGTATACAAGATAACTCAAAAACGCGTAGTCCCATTTTGTTCAAATTTAGAATGAGTTGGTTATTCATTAATTGGATTTAGTATTGTATTTCAGCAACCGAGGGGGAGCGAAGTTATTAAATAAAAACCAGGGTGACCAGAAAGGTTTATCGGTTTTTTATACGGTTTTTGGGATATAATTGGACAATTTGTGAAGCAATTTTGTTTAAATTAATTATGTTGGTTAACTACATAAATAGACGATAGCATGGTAAATTTCGGTAATTTGGTCCAAGAGACAGAAGTAATTCTAGGAGAAAATAAGCGTGTTCATAAAGTTTTTTTGATGTACTTTAAAAACTAATACACCGATTTGAATCAAATTTACAGATCAGATTTATGCTATTAAGGTCTAGGTTACCTACAAATTAGAGGAAACTTTGAAAAGAGGGAACAAAGTTACGAAGAAAAAACCTAGAAATATTGTTAGTTTTGAGTTTTTCTGTCCCATTTCTGCCATACTATAGGGCATCAAAAAATGGCTTTAAGCCGATTTTCAGTTACTATGTGTTTCTATTTTAAAACCGGTTGAAGACTTTTTGAGATAAAATTGATTTGATTTACATGTACCAAAGTCCATTTTTTTTTTCTTTAAATGAACAAACTCATTTAAATCATATGCATATTACAAAATTCTAACTTTGTTGTTTTTCTTGTTTAATTTAGAAAATGAAGGTCGTAATTATCTTCGCTCTGTTGTTAACAGTTGTTTACGTTAATTCACTGGAACTTGAATCGGAATGGGAAGCATTCAAGGTAAGAAAGCAATATTTACAGAGTTCATATAAAATAATTTAATCTTCTTTAAGAATGTGACATAGGCTTTTGGAAAAACTAGAAATCACTATAATAAATTTTCGTAAACTTGAAAACCTAATTTTGAAAACGACCTTACAGATTTATACACGTGTGTTATATATTATAGTTATAATGGACTTTTGGCTACTCAAGAAAACTTCCGTAAATTACAATAACTTTCCATTATAGTCAAAATTTTCAGAATTAAGTTTGTTTGCAAAGATACGAAAGTTGATTATAGTTATAGTAATTTTTTTCTTTGGAAACTATAATTAAAACAATTTCTTGAACAATTTTGTATAGGGTAGTTTTCTAATTTCTAATATTTAATTAGGGCACTAAAAAAGTAAAAATAACAAAAAAAGCTGAATTTAGAACTTTTATAGTGCAATTAGATTTACAAGTTACTGGAATTTTCAAAATGAAAATCTATTCCGTTCTGGTAGAATTATGTGGTCGAAAGTTATCCACATTTCACGAAACAAAAATATTGTCCTTCTTTGCTATACATAAATTTTTGCATTTTGGGAAAACCAATATTAAAAGGAGAAGAAAAGCATGTAGTTATGGTGCTTACGTGGCGACATCAAAATTAACTTTAGATATACTTGAAACTCAACGCGAGTTTTTTAGCTTTTCCAAATTGAAATATTGACTTGAAATCGAGTTCAAATCAACATCAATTTCATTCTCGCAAATAAATTTTTATTTTCTACGTTAGATTTCGGCTCTGCTCATACTCTGATCTAAATTTTCAATTGGATTTGAAGTCGATCTGGGCTTACATGCAAAATTCAAGAGGATCAGAAAAATATTTTTGATCGGATCGATTCAAGTCGGATTAAAGACGAAACGGGATTACATGGACAATTTTTCGATTAAAGCCATCTTCATGTAAACGCCATAATTGTTTCATTTTCATAGAGCGAACAAAAATTCAAAGAGTAGTTCATTTAAAAAGTAAGATATTACAAAAAATTGCAAACTGTGAAAAAGAACAGACAAAAATCACAGTTTGAGTTATCTTCAAAAGAAACCCTTCTAGCCGTAACTAGAGAAGAGTGTTAATCATGATTGAAAGAATATAAGATTACGCCGTGCGCATGTCGGCCATTTTGAATATTTATTTTCATACTTTTATGACATCATATGCGACCCCCTTTCATTCATATATAATAGTGAATTTTCACATAAACGATGTATTTCGGGTCTTAAATGACGTAGGCGCGCAGAAAAAACCAATTTGAAATATGGGTGGCGTAATTTTATATTCTTCTTTTTATATTTACTTAGTGAGTTGATAAAGGCTTTTGCAAAATATCAGCTTATAGTATTTGTATTAAATTTAATTTTATTTTGATGGTTCTTTATATTTTAATGACTTTGACAAATTATTTTGTTCTTTTTAGTCCGTTAGAGGACTATGTAATTTTTTAGGAACTGATAGACATTTATTTTACACCAATGATTCGATTTTATTTTGAATCTTTCTTACGGAATGAAATTGTTATATATTAGAGAACTCTAATAATTAGAAAATTTTTCCTTTAATTGTTTTTAACACAATTATTACTATAATTCATAGTTTTTATAGTAATTGTTTTTTTTCCTTTTTTATTTTTCTAACTCGCATTGCTTAAAATTTTTTATAATAATCGTTTTCGCACTTTAATTTTACTTTGTATAAAGAACAGCAGAATTTTCTCGAAAGTTCCAAGAAAAAAATTTCTTATTGAATCCATGAATTTCTTAGCTGCTTAAAAATTATTGGTTCATTATTATCTCCAAATTATGAATGCAAATTCAATAACATATACAATTATAATAAGTTTTTATATCTTTGAATAGACTAAATTCAACAGAACATACGAAAATCAAGAAGAACATGATCGACGCAAGGCCTTGTTTGCTGAAAGATTCGCCAAGATTGAAGAACACAACAAAAAATATGAAGCTGGTGAAGTAACTTATACACAGGGAATTAATGATTTTGCAGATAGGACTACAGAAGAACGCAAACAATTTACTGGCGGTTTAATCTCGCCATAAGCACAGAATCAATTGTTTTGGATTGAAATAAATTTTTTAAAATTTTTCAAATTAAGTTTTTTTTTTTAATGGAGCTTTCATATCTATATTATACTTGTAGTAACGTTTTTTACAATGAAAGACAGAAAATATTTTCTTATTAGGAATATCTTACTTGATCTGTCCAAAACTAGGTATTTCATGACAAATGCTCTTTTATTACTGAATTAAGGTCTTTTAGATCTAAACAAATTCGATAGATTTTATTTGATTCCTCTCTTATTACTATATTACAATACTAATCCACTTAACAGGTTCATTTAGAAATTCTATTTTCTATTATTTTACACATTATATCTAATTCCTCATTCAAAGTTTCTCTAATAGCTTCTGGAATTTTCTAATATTACATTTTCAATTAATTCTTAGACGTGATCGCGTACGAAAAAAATTTCCATCCTCAAATGGGATGTTGGGAGACTTTTCAAGACACGAGTCTGTCTACTTTTAGAAATAAAACATCTATTTTTAGAAAGTGTCATTAGAAATTATTAAAAATGTTGAAACATCAGATTAAAATGAATGCCATATTAATACAATATTACATTTGCGTATTCACTGGGATTTTTGTTATGCTTTCAAATTTGGAAAATTCACTATTTACACACCTAAAGCTGAAGTCTTTCAGGCTCAACTGAAAATTTCCATTTATATCGTATGTTAAAAGAATCAACAAAAAATTAAGCTCTAGCTGTTTTGGGACTGGGACTATTTTTATCTTTTAATTGTATTTTGAATTCATTTATAAAACAACCTAAAAAAAAATGTGTTTCTCTATCTCAAGATGTAGGAGTAGTGACTAACTACTATTTTCACTAAACCTAATTCGGAAGTCTTCCAATCAGTAGGGTTTTCTGATGGCCTATCTATAGAATACATATGATTGGAAAAATACTTATTTATTCGTTAACATATTTCATGGATAACTCCCATGCCATTAGAAATTCACATTGACAATTTGTCAACTAAAAAACTAATGATTACCTCTGGCTGCTTTGCATTTACACCCATATTAAAAACAAATTATTCAAAAATCAAATGGTTTTAAAAACACTTTTAAAATTCCTCTTTGACAAAACCTCCTAAAGTAAAGGCTATGAAAAAATTTCATTCATTTTGATAATTTTTTTCCGTTTTGTTAAATTTTTCAAAATTTTTTAATTAAACAGAAAATTATTATTTGTTATTGTAATTTATTTAGGTACCCTATTCAATAATATTGGTACGTACGAAAATAAAAAAATTAAATTATTTGAAATTCTTAGACATAAGTTTTGATACTTTATGCCAAAAATTTTAAATTGGTCTGAAGAATTTAAAATGAATTAATTAAAAGCTATTAAATAATTAAACTGTAGTCCTAGGTTTTCGTTATAAAATAAGACAAATTTTAATATTCTTATTTACTCTACCTATTACGACTGATTTCAATCCCTGGATAACAATTTGCTTCATCCTATGTTATTGCGTCATTTTCGGTTAACTTTTGAATAATTGAATCTATGCCACTTTTGCTTGATGAAAAAATTAAGCCGTCATCTACATATAGCAGGAGAATTATTTTAGTATCATGTATATGTCCAGAAAATACACAATGGCCCGGTTCAGATTGTGTCAAATTAGAATCCTTCAAATTCGTGAATTTGAGTTCGAAATTCTTGACGATTGCTTTAACCCATATTAACTGGTTTTTAGCAAACAAACTAGTTTTTTATTATATGTTTCAAAACACTTTGGCATTTCTATAAATACTTTTTCGTTTAATTTACCATATGTTATATAAACGCTGTTTTTATGTCAAACTGCACCATTTCCAAGTCTTCGATTACTGCTATTGCTAACATTGTTCGTATAGATTCTATACGAACATCTCTCCAGTGGAAAGAGCAGAGAGGGTATAAAAATAGAGTGTAAGTTGGAAAAACGTAATAAAAACATAGTATTTGAAGAAGTCTTGAAATAAATAAAACACAAACACAGTTTTTTTTGCTTTTCTATTATGCTTCGTTTTTTACCTTTACACATTCACCGAAAACTACTCAAAATCCACTCGGGAGGTTGGCGAGCGAAGCGAGCAGGGGTAGAGCCCCCAAAAATTAATATATGCAGCTAAAGTGATGTCTGTAACTGAAGTTATAAAAGCTAACTCATTAGCATAGGTATTGAATCTTGGCTGCTACTATTATCCTCATCTTTATCATTGGTTTCTTTCATTTTAAGTCTCCCAGTGTCCAATTTTATTACAATGCATTGCACTTGGTTTTATTTTTTCAGCAATTGATAATTAATGTTTACATTTTTATTTTTATTAATTTTAGAATTAAAAGCGGCTTATATGTTATATTATTTCTTCTTCATGAGTTTTCTTAGATTGATCTTCTTTAAATAGGAATCTGGCTAATAAGTTATCTAATGTACGCTCTTCTTTAATAGCATACCATGCACTTTTGAAATTCTAGAATTTAGACGTGAGACTACTTATTATTAGTACCATTTTAATATTGTCAGATAATTTTTCACCCTGACTCAATTTCAGCTGCTAGAGACGTAACTTGTGAAACATGCATCATAATGCACGACGTTATCTTCTTCTATTTTTAATGAAAAATATTGTTCATATCAACTCAAAATTCTAATCTCACTTTTCGTCTGCTTTCTATTTTTACAGAATTCATGCGCAGTTGTACAAGTCAAAATATGGTTCGTTTTTTCAATTAAAGATAATAAGATTGGCATTGCCCTGTCATCTTGTTAATTCCATAGCAGCTCTCGTACCATTGCTGTAGCTGTAACTTCGAGTTTGTTATTTCCTAGCAAACATTGACCTTACAAAATAGAGAAGCTCAAAAAGGTTATCAAGAAAAATGGAAAATGGCATACATAAGTTATCTTAGACAGACCTAAGGTCTTTTTTACTTCGAGCATAAATTTTTTTTTTAACAAAAACAATTTTCTACCAGAAGGTATATAAGTTTTGTCACTAGATTTGTAACAAATAAAAGTAATTATCGGAAAAGGGTTTCAAGGGTATAGTTATGCAGAGCCGTGGTTCTCAATCGGTGTTCCGCGGAGCACTGGTGAAAAAATTACATCAATCAAAACAAAGTACAAAAAAACACGTTCCGATAAGTGCACGGCCAATTTTCAAAGGTAATTGTAATTCAGATTAGTCAATTCAAATTCATAAAACGTGAATTGTAATTCAGAAGTGGAATCTTGTAATCGATTTGAACCAATTTCATCGTATATACGATACGACCAACAAATTTGGTATCGGCTAAGACTGGATAGAAAACATTTTACACTGCGATCGTATAAAATTCATTCGATTAGTGTTGAGTTGTCGAAAACATGGCTTTTTATGTTTATCGTCATATTTTTAATTTTTTAATGTGAAAAACCCAAATACAAGTAATTTCAAAACTCTTTCCTTAAATTTTTACTGAAATATTGTAGTTTTCACCAAAAAAAAAGAAAATAAAATATTTATAAAAAAAATTTTTTTTTCACTTGAGTTCATGCAGGAAAATCCCAAGCTTGCAAAAGCTATCTTGAAAGTATTGAACTTAAAATAATTATCAAGAAGATTTTGATGAAATTACAACCAAATGAAATGCTCTAAGCGCGAAGTGAAAATTATTATTATAACAAAATATAGTGATAAAAAAACGCCATCGTATAAATTTAGAATCGAAAACACTTCAAGATATTTTGTTTCATTGAGACCAACAATTTCAATACTTATTATTCAATAATAATTTAAAAATAATTCAAAACAAAAGTAAAACACAAACATTTTAAACTAATTTTTTCAAAAAAAAACTATCAGCTGTCAAAATTTCATCGGGCAATTAGAAAATTTATACCATTTGCTTGAAACTCTCAACAGCCACACTAATAATCATACGATGATGTTACGCAATGCCAAAAAGAATTCAGATCGAATATTAAATCGAATCGAAAATTCAGTTGTATCGAAATACAAGATTCCACTCCAGATTAGCCAATTTAAATTCGGAAAACGTCAATTGTAATTAAGAAAACTTCAGTTGTAATAGACTGCTACATATTGAGAGTATGAATTAGTAATATGCGAATTATTACTAACTTCATATCTATCAAACCCGCCATTTTTTGACAGTGACAGCTATTGTATCTTAAAGAGCGTCAAAAAACTATTAAACTCCATCAGTCAAAGTGAACACAAGTTTGTACACACACGTTTTTCATTGCCTTAAAAATGTCAAAATACGTTCCGACAAAACAACATTTGCAGGAAGCATTGCTTTTGTACTTTAATCAAAATAAAAGTGCTGCAGAAAGTTTCCGGTTGCTTATCCTGAATATGTTCCAACAGAAAAAACGTGTCGGTGGTGGTTTGTGCGGTTTAAAAGTGCATAGTATCTTACATAATATTTATGATCTTCTGGTGGCATAGTCACTTTTAGGGCTTTCAAAGTGAGTAGCGCTATACCAGCTGTCAAAAATACATTTCAAGTTGATGAATTTGCAAAAAATCAGTATCAGGTAAGCAGGGGGCCTACCCAAAACTGAAAAACATGGCAAGTGGTCCACGAGACAAAAAGTTTGGGAACCTCTGATCTATACAAACAATTTACTTCCCCTTTGTAGAATAGAATAGAATAGATAAGAATAACTCTATTATCAAAATTTTACAAAATTTCGATAATTCTTGAAGGACCACGAGTTCTTTGCCCATTATGGTCCTTGAATCATTTTCATTTACATGTCTACTCTTATATTTTATATATATATTTTTGTAATTCGAATCGACCAAAATCTAGACATATTCGCAGGGTGCACAGGTCTAGTTGAAGCTCCAGGCCAATGCTCTCTTAGAAATGTGTCGGTCTGATCCCACAATGTCTGAGTTCTAAATTCCAACGTATTGCGTATTAATCTAAAAATAGACGAAAGTTCTGGTGAGATGAAGGTTAGGATTGGTTCCGTAATTATATGCTTTGCGCTCTGATCAGCCACCTCGTTCCCACGATTGCCAACATGCCCGGAACACGAAATTAATTTAATCTTTCCTCTGGCATCAGTGATAAACTCCCTGATTTGCCTACATATTTCGCACTTGTTTCGTAGGTTGGTCACAGCCCTAAGCCTTGACAAGCTGTCAGTGCAGATAGCTGCAGAGACAGTTTCAGAAAAAATAGCCCTAATCGCAATCCACACCGCAGTGAGTTCTGCTCCAAAGACCGTGAACCAACTAGGCAGTAAGTATTTAGCAATAACAGTTCCCTCGCACACCACAGCAAGGGCAACCCCATTCAGGTCCGCCGAGGCATCTGTGAATATTATACGTTCTCCCGAGTGTTTGGCAATAAGTTCCATGAAAAGAGCATGGTACTGACCATTAGGTGGAAGTGAGATGATTTACTACTTTAGTCAGAGAAGAGATTGAACGGTCGATGTGTATATCACCATTATTAGTTTGCGTTAGTTTCATTATCTCCTCATGTAAAGGCGAATTTCTGTTACATAAAGATTTGTAAACAAAGCGTAGCGCCAGCAAGTCTCTGCGATTCTCAACTATCGGGAAGCCAGATTCATCCAAAAGAGCTTGTACTATGGTCATACGTAAAGCTCCAGTAGTAATTCTAGCAGTTTCATTAATGACTATTTGCAGCTTTTTTATATTGGTCTCAGAGGTGAAACCATACAATGAAATACAGTAATCCAATAGTCCGAATTGTAATGCGCGAGCTATATTTAAGCCCGTAATAATGTTTGGGCCATATCGCACTTTGCAAATCATTTTAAGAAGATTGTTTTCTTTCTTATCCGTAGCACTACATTATCAACATGTAAAAGTAAATGTCGTGTGAATGTCACACCTAATATCGAAAGCTTTTCACTACTATTTATTTCATTAGAACCCATTCTGATTGGAAATTCGGAAAATTTACATCATGTTCGAGGACATATATACATGGAGAGTTTGAAGTTCTGGAACCGAAATAACTGCACCAGAATTTTTCGTCCATTCATTAATCCTCTTAAGTGTTGCTTCCAGTACCCTCTTACACTGCGGACAGTGTGTGTCACGTATAAAGTGAAATTATCTGCATAGAAAAGATACTTAGGAGCTTTTTCGACTTTAATTTTCGGAGTAAGAGTAACAGTGTAAATATTAAAAAGATGTACTGACAATGGCGATCCCTGGGGGACACCATTTTGCAACGGCTGGATAGAAGATTGATGTCCATTAAAGACTACCATCACCCGCCTGTTTGTTAAAAATTACATAATGAGCCTTACAAATTTAGGACCCGCATTCCAATTGGCCAACTTATTGATTTCAATGTGCCGCCCAACTCTCTCAAAGGCTTGACAGAGATCTACTTCCAAAACGACAGAGTGAGCGCTCTTCTCCAGTGCAATCGCAAGATCATTATTCTGAACGTGCAGTTGGGTTTAGGTACCCCTGTCCGCTCTGAAACCCATAATTTCTTGCGGGAGTATTGACTCCAGCAGCCAACTCAGTCTGTTCCCAAGGAGCTTCTCCAGCATCTTGGATTGCTTACGAAGCAGTGAAATAAGCCTAACTTTGTTTGTATCTGGTATAATAGACAAACTTTAGGGATTGGTCTTAGCTCGGCAAGTTTCCATTCATATGGAAAATTTACGGATCCAAGGATCTTGTTGTAAAGATCTGTTAGCCTACATATAAAAGATTTCGGCGCTTGCTTCAACATACCATAAGATATTTTACCCAGCCCTGGGGTAGTTCCACCGAAGGAACTGAGGGTGGATTCTACTTCATACAGGGATATTGGTGAATCTAGGAGATGCTCACACTCTGAAAGGCTGCTTATATACTCCAACGGAAGAAAAATTGTTATCATTCACCATAGCAGAAGCCTTGTTAACTAATATTTCCGCAATTAGAGACGGATTTATGAGACACGCCTGGAATTCCTCCAATGTTTGTTTTATCCAGTTTTGGCTATCCTCCAACACTCCGCAATAGATGTGGAAGGATTAATATTATTTACAAAGATTTGCCAAGATTCTCTTCTAGCTGTTTTAATTTCCCTTTTAAGATATACCTGTGCTTTGTGGAAATATATAGCGTTCTCAGGCGTGTTATTCCTTCTGAACCGCCTCGAAATTTTGTTTTTCTCCTTAATTAGCCTTTTAATGCGAATGGACATCCAGGGAGGTTGGTGTTTCTTCGGAGATTTACTAACGGGGATTGCTTGATTTGCAGCAATACGCATTGCCCTCGTAAGTATTGCTACCTCCTTTGAAATAATGTTGGATTGTGGCACATCCCTGAGGTAGGTAATAACTGATAATTTGAATTTAATCCAATCAGCATTGGACTCTTTAAGCCTTAGGGTTCGCATGAACACAGGCTTAGGCAAATCTGAATTTATGAGAATAAGGAAATGATCCGACCCCAAGGTATGGTTATGCGTGCGCCAAACCAAATTATTGGCAAGAGCTGGAGATGCAAGACTTAGATCTATTGCTGAGAAGGTATTTGAAGTTGAAAAAAGAGTGGGAGAATTATCATTTAGAAGAATTAGTTCTGACATTTCAATCCACTCCCCTATAATACTGCCTCTTCCATTTAAATGCCTACTGCCCCAAAGAGTATTATGCGCATTAAAATCGCCAAGAACAAGAAGTGGTGGGGTAACCAGTGCTATCAGATCATCAAGTTCAGCGGAAACAAGATTCCAACCAGGTTTCAATTAAATATTTAGAACCGAGAAAGGAATATCAGAATGAATTCTAACTGCTTGGTGTAGTACATTGGACCCCAGGGTAATATTAGTAAAATTTAATGTACGTTTAATTAGTAATGCCATTCCTGAGTTACGAGTATTGTCGGGAAAATTGAAATAATTTGCATTATAATTTTTGTATCTGTGATTCACTGTGTTAGCTGGCAAAAACGTTTCTTGAATAGCAACTATATCAGCCGGAAAAAAATTCAATAACATGTCAAGTTGAGGTGAGTTTGTTCGGAAGCTCCAAATGTTCCATTGCAGAACACTGAGATTCCTTCGCAAACCCACATCTACCCTTAATGGAATCGAATGGAAGAGTTGCCTAAAAGTCAAAGATAATACATACATTAAGTTTGTTGATTGTTCCATATTTCATCTAAAGGAACCTTCTCAAGATCAGTATCTTTACGTGTATTTTTAAAAAAAGGGATGTATCGATTGCTGTATTGTTTACTGGAGTATGTTTTTAGGTTTAGAAATTTTGTTTCTGATTGTTGAAAAATTGCATGTTTGGTATTGCGTTTGTATTCGCATTAGAAATAATTTGCTTTGTGTTAATTTCGGATGTTCGTTTGGGTATTTGTGATACTATACTGAGTTGCTCTATATCTTTTGGTTTATCGATGATAATTTTCTTGGGTGTGACAGAAGTTAATTCGGTTTTCTTCGATCCACTAGCCACTGCTGCATATGAAGTTAAAAGCGAAGTTTGCGACAAGCTCTGTGGATTGCTTGTCGGTCTTTCCTTGACAATCTTTACCGCATCATAATACGAAATTCTTTTATCTGTTTTTATTTTAAGAATTTCTTTTCTTGCAAGAAAAAGCGGACAAGTATTAGAATTAGCGGCGTGGTTAGTTCTACCCGAACCGCCGTAGTTTATACACTTAAGCTGTGCTTCAGTGCATCTGTGATCATTATTAGGTGAAACAACTGCGCATTTAACACACGTTGAATCTCTTTGACATTTCTTCTCCGGCAAATCCAAATGACCTAACCGGTTACAATTTCGCCATCTGATTAGATTTGGATACCAAGTTTTAACCCGTATTCTAATCCATCTAGCATCGACTGTTTCGGGGATTTTAAAATTATTAGAAGTAATCACAAATGCACCAGAACACACTGACTTAGCCAAATATGCATCGAATCTTGATAGTCAGCGAATTCCTGAGATCTCTGCTTTTGGATTTTGTTGTTTTAGACACTCAAGAAGTTCTTTATCTTCGATTGAAACAAGTTCCCTTCAGAAGATGATACCTTTTGACTCATTTAATTTTTCATTCATTGATATTTTAACATTGACACCCGCTAAAACTTTGGTGTTGATAAAAAGGTTAGCTACATATTGATTTTTGCATAATATCAATATAGAGCCATCCTTCAACATCTTGATGTTTGATGTTTTTGTGGAGACACCTTGTGTTGCCTAGTCAATGCGAATATATTTTGAACATTTAAATTTTTGTTTTCGTCCGCCGAAAAAACATTTATATATTTAGGACTCTCATTTAGTGAGGCATTGTTAAATTGGTAGGCTGGTTCTTTATTTGAAGATCTAACCTGAGCTTTAACTTTGTTCGCTTCAGTTTTTCGTATACGTTTTATACAATTTTTTGGACAAAATACTGGAATTTGCCCACTCTAGTTGAGCTTTTGGATGTGCCTGTGCGAGGGTGTCGAAGGAGTTGCCTCCTCCACCCCCCGTGTCATCCATCTTAGTTATGACACTATAAAAAAGATATCTTCAATTCTTCAATAATAAGATATGTTTGACTGTTAAATTCGTGAACTATTTTAATAGAAAATGTTCCAACAAATAAAATTAAATTGACAGCTTGTTTTCAAATTTGTCTTTTCTTTTTAAATTCCGCAAAAATTATCTTTATTTCATTTGTTATTATTTCAATCTTTATTTTAATTAAATCATAGATGTTAATATCGTCCCAAGGCACAAAACTTTTTAATAATTTTAATTTTTAGTTCTAGATAAATTTTTCAGAACAAATATGAAACTTTTCAAAACAAGACTTTGTTCTATGAAAATTAATCAAGAATGTTCCCCTTTGTATGTGGTTATTGAATTATTTGAATATATTCAGCACGTTTTACTTTATTAACTTCTGAATTCATTGTAATAGGTTCAATGTGCAGTTTTTTCATAGTAAAAATCCTGCCTTCTATGGTTGACACAGATACCAATTGCTGGAAATTGGGCATAATTTTTTCTATTAATCGCTTTAATGTTAAGCCAGATCGAACCCAGTGAAATTTGATCTTATACTTTATGTGTGAAGTCGATGTGGACATGGTAATAGTCGTACTGTTGGAAGCCTTGTCAGTGTAAAAGGGCAAATAGCGCAATTTCTTTAAACTGCATTAATGCTTTCTGAATTATAATTGACATTTTCTGAACATGAACGTTGTGGTTTGAATTATTTATAATTTTTTTAAATTTTTTTTTTAACTTAATTTCAGGATTTTGTAAAGTAGGCTTGGGGAATTTGAAATGGAGCAATACACAATTGAAAAGCGAACCAA
This sequence comes from Xylophagus ater, assembly GCA_963422695.1. Taxonomy (NCBI): domain Eukaryota; kingdom Metazoa; phylum Arthropoda; class Insecta; order Diptera; family Xylophagidae; genus Xylophagus; species Xylophagus ater. The sequence continues at coordinate 27,319,586 of OY730485.1, read as the reverse complement.
AATCATTGAACTACATTTCCGGCAAAAAGCAGAAGAAAATCCAGATTTTATTCATAATTTGATAATGAACGATGAAGCCCATTCCTAATTAAATTGCTTCGTAAACAATCAGAACTGCAGGATATAGACTACGTAGAATCCAAGAACAGTTTATCAACAACAATTACACCCACTTAAGCGTACTGTTTGGTACGGTGTATCATCTGGGTCCATATTTCTTCGAAAATGAAGATAATGTTGCAGTTTCCATCGATAATGCTCATTATCGGACGATGTTGGAAAACTTTTTAAGGCCAGCTGAGGAAAACAAGTTCCAACAAGATGGAGCCACAGCGCATACTACAAGGGACTCAATAGCTCTTTTAAGGAATACCACAGCGTTCAATTTACACCACCCTGTACTTTAAAAGCTAATATAGCAATTTCAATAAAATTTGAAGAATAGATTTATGCTATTAGACTTAAAGTTACCTAAACCGGCCTATATCCGATTTTTGATGCCCTATGGGAGAATGGAACAGAAAAACTGTCAAAACTAACAGTATTTCAAGGTTTTTTCTTCATAACTTTGTTTCCTCTAATTTGCAGGTAACGGAGACCCTAACAGCGTTCATCTAATCTGCAAATTCTATTCAAATCCGTGTATGAGTTTTTAAAGTACATCAGAAAAACTTTATGAACAGGATTATTTCTTTCTCAACTATCCTTGAACCCATTATGCTGAAATTTAACATGGTATCGTCTATTTACGTATATAACCAATGCAAATTATTTAAAAAAAATTTATTCACAAATTTTCCAATTAACATAAATGCCAAAAAACATAAAGAAAACGACAAAAGTTTCTGGTCACCCTGGTTTTTGCTTAATAACTACTGTAAATTAGTAACTGCTATAAGTTATACCATTGAATAATTTTATAAACGACTATTTTTTTTATTAGATAGAAAATATAAATTAATACTTATGTGAAATAATAAATTATAAATTATAATTTTAAGATTTTTTTTTACAAACTCGTTTTTGGTGTCACTTGTCACTTTCATCGAAAACATTACACAGAGGTTTATTACCTTTCTGGCAAATACAATATACAATAAATTGTGCTGAATATTAATCCACAAAAATTAGTCTACTGGAAAATTTGTATATCCTTGTTAAACATTTTAAAATTTAATATATCTCCATGAAATGCAATGTTCCTGCAATGAAAAATATAACGCCAGAAAAATGATATATGTACATATATCACAAATATCATATCCTTTTTTGAAAAAAAAACAAAGTATTTAGGCGTTGAAAACCCAGGTTTTAGTTAGGATATAAACATACTGGACTGATTAAATTTGTTTTATCCTACTCTGTAAAATTATCCGCTATCCGGAAATACGGAAAAAATACAGGTAGAAATGTAAAAGACAAAATATTCAATGAATTTTTTTTTTTTTTTTTAATTTCTGGTTCTAGGACCACGTTACTCTAAAGACAATTTCTGCAGAAAAAGGGCTAGAGAATTACTTGGCCAAAGCAAAGCTTTATAACGCCAACTTCTAAATCTTCAAATCATATTTTTCATTTTTCTTTTTAAAAATCACCATCTTGGGATAATTATGATTTTTCTTGTTTTACGATGCGAGTTTGCAGCCTTCCCCTCAATGACTGACTTGCAGTTTCCGAAAAGGTCTGACTGCAACTCCAAGTTTATATCCTTTCCCCTCACCAACTGCAATATACTGCTGCAGTTTCCAAAAGTGTGTGGAATGTTCGAGGTCCAGCTTCAACTCTGAGTTTACAACCTTTCCCCTCACTAATTGCAAAACTCCTTTACAACCTCCAAATATATGTGAACTGTTCGAGGTCCCATTGCAAACTGATTCAATTAATTTGAATTACTTTTTCCGTTTTTATTTTAAATATTCGTCCTGTCATCCAAATGCGCAGATTATATGCGCCGCGCGTATAATGTGAACAATTTTATATAACTTTAAAAGAGCTTCTATAGCAACTTTTGTTTATTTATATTATTTATTTATTTATTTTTTTTTAGTTTATAAAAGTGCATTTGATTGGATTTTTTCCTTCTATTATTCAGTATTAAAAGTATTTAATAGTCCAATATATTTCGGACTTATTATTGAAGATATCTTAAATACGCTATAAACTGGTTTAATAATTTTTTTATATAGTCGTAATTAAGATAGATTGTACGGGGGGTGGAGGCAACTCCTTCGACACTCTCGCACAGGCAAACCCAAAACCCCACAGATTATAAAAATGTGCGGAAATGTCATGGAAAAATTTTGTCAAAGAATCGAAGTCTGCAAACGTAGTCGTGGTGTTCATTTACAAGTTTACAACATACTTAAATAAAGAAATTCAGAACTTTCAACCCAAATGCGCATTTAATTTAAAATTTAAAAAAAAAGTTCTTATTGAAAAACCAGCACTTTTATAAACTTTTATAAAAACTTGTATTATTTTAAATTTTTATAAAAAAACATATAGTAACTTAAAATCGGCCTATAGCCGATTTTTTAATGCCCTATGGTAGAAATGGGGCAGAAAAACAGTAAAATCTAACATTATTTCAAGGTTTTTTTTTCATAACTTTGTTTCCTCTTTTCAAAATTTCCTCTAATTCGCAGATAACCTAGGCCCTAATAGGATAAATCCAATCCGCAAATTTTATTTAAATCAGTATGTTAGTTTTTAAAGTACATCAAAAAAACTTTATGGACAAACTTATTTCCTCCTATGATTATTTCTTTCTCCACTATCCTTGAACCCATTTTGCTGAAATTTAACATGGTATCGTCTATTTACGTATATAACCAATGCAAATTATTTAAACAAAATTTATTCACAAATTTTCCAATTAAATGCCAAAAACCTAGATTAGATTAGATTAGATTGGTGATAGGGCTGGGCTCACAACCCAAAAACCACCGCGGCCAGGAATGACCTATTGTGGTACCCTAAGACTCCTAGAGCTCTCCCACGAACGCTAGGTTGCCAATAAACCCATAAACGTCCTTGAGAGGTCTAGATATAATATCGACGGGTATTAGAAAATTTTTCCCGAGGATTTTGGATCTATATGTAGATAGGCCATCACATTCACAAAGAATGTGCTCGGCCGTTTCCCCGTGTTTACCGCAGATTCTGCACATCGGAGATATTGATCTGTCCATCTTATTTAGGTGGTAATTAAGACGACAGTGGCCTGTGAGGAAGCCTGTCAAGAGCCTGACTTGATTAATTCTGAAGTTCAGAAGTTCAAGAGTTCTCTTTTTTGACAGAGAAGGAATGAATTTTTTGGCTTTTAGACAACCGGGCGTTGTCCTCCAGTGGTTCATTCTTTCTCTATCTAGCCATTTATTTATGGCTGCTTTTGCTGTGCTTAGTGGGATACCACAAAAAGGGATTGGTCGTAGAAAGGGTTTATCTGAGCCCTCTCTGGCCAGTTGATCAGCCTTTTCATTCCCCTCTAAGCCAGTGTGTCCCGGGACCCACATTAGAGTGACACTATTTGTGCACGCTAATTCTTTAAGGATGTTAAGGCAGTCCCATACCAGTTTTGATTTTATCTGGTATGAGTGCAGAGCTAATATGGCAGCTCTACTGTCCGATAGGATGTAGATTTTCCTATGCTTATACCCCAGCCTGAGATTCTCACGTATACACAGCTCTATAGCATGTGTTTCCGCTATAAAGACAGTTGAGAATTCATCTAGACTGATTGATAAGCTTATTCTGGCTTGAACACCATAGACCCCAGCACCAACCCCTGTGCTAGTTTTAGATCCATCGGTGTACCAGACTAAGGAGTTAGAGTCAAATTTTGGAGGGTTGGTCTGCCATTCATACCGTTCTGGTATAATTACTTTGAATGGCTTTTCAAAATTGTATCTAACTAGCATACTATCCGTAATGGGTATGCTGAGGATAGGGTCTTTCCCTAGTTCATTACAGAGGTCAGCATGTGCAGCTCTACGCTTCTCCAGATCTTCATCTGTAAGGAGTTTGTAGGTCGCTATTCTGGCCTCTTTTTGTATTTGCAAATGTAATGGTGGAAGATTCAAAAGAACTTCCAAAGCAGCTGTAGGGGTGGTGCGCATAGCCCCAGAGATACCTACGCATGCCAACCTTTGCAGTTTTTGTAGTTTTAACTGAGCAGCTTTCTGCTCAGTTTTCTGCCACCACGCCGGTGCGGCATAGGTTATAATGGGCCTGACAATGGAAGTGTAAATCCAGTGTGTAATTTTGGGCTGAAGACCCCAAGTACCACCCACCAGACTTCTGCAGGTCCATAAAGCTATTCTCGCTTTATTGATGACATTATTAAGATGGCTATTCCATGTTAGTTTGTCATCTAGAGTTACCCCTAAGAATTTAACTTCATTACTAAAGCTTATGGTTTGGCCAAAAAGAGTAGGTTTAATAAGATTTTCCCTTTTCCTTCTTCTTGTGAAGTTGACCACAACGCTTTTCTTAGGGTTGATGTTGAGTCCCACTTCCAAACACCATGCCGCAACTAAATTTAGTGCGTGCTGCATGATGTTTGAGATAGTGTCCTCAAACTTTCCCCTGACTATAATGACTATGTCATCAGCATAGCCTTGAGCTTGTATGCCAGCCTTCGCTAGCTTAAGCAATAGTTCATCTACTACAATCGACCACAGTATGGGAGACAGTACCCCTCCTTGTGGACAACCCTTAGCTACCGAAACTTTTAGTGTTTCCTGTGCCATTGTGGATTTTATAAGCCTGTTTTTCAATGAAGAATCAATCCATTTACAGGTTTTAGGGTCTACCCCTTTTCGTAAGGAAGCTTGCGTAATACAGTCGAAACTGGTATTGTCGAACGCTCCTTCAATGTCCAGAAAACTGCACATTGCCAGCTCCTTGTTTTTGAGTGAATCCTCAATTTTGGAAACAAGGTTCTGTAACGCAAGTGTAGTTGATCTACCCGGCAGATAGGCATATTGATGTTTATGTAATGGATTGCTTTTCAGTACATTATCTCTTATATGCCTATCAAGAATCTTTTCCATGATTTTTTGTAGAAAAGATGTAAGGCTGATTGGACGAAATGACTTAGGTTGGGTATGAGATGCTTTCCCAGCCTTCGGTATATACGTCACCTTCACTATTCTCCATGCATTAGGTATGTAACCCCATGCATGGCTGGCTCTAAAGATTTTTAGAATTAGGGGTATTACAGTTTCAATTCCCCTCTGGAGTAAGGCAGGGAAAATGCCGTCTTCTCCGGGGCATTTAAAAGGCTTAAATGAGTTTATTGCCCATCTGACCTTATTTGCTGTAAATATCCTCGAAGCATTCTTCCAGTCTACCGTATTTGGTTTGGTAGAAGTTGATACAAGTTGAGAGTTAACGTTACCTTGTTCAACTATTATAGAGTCTGGAAAGTGGGTTTTAGCTAATAGTTCTAGCGTTTCTTTACAGCTCTTAGTAACTGAGCCGTCAGGATTTTCTAACAATCCTATCCTATTAGTGTGCCGTTTTGATAACACCAAAAACCTAAAAAAAACGACAAAACTTTCTGGTCATCCTGGTTTTTGCTTAATAACTTCCCTCCCCTTCGGTCGATTTTGCTGAAATGCAATACCAAATGCAGTTAAGGAATAACCAACTTACATTCTAAATTTCAACAAAATCGGATAACGTGTTTTTGAGTTATCTTGTCCACAGAAATTTTTCTGCGATGATTATTTCTATGCGTTACACACTTAAGGTCTGTTTTATTTGCCACTTGCTCTGGGGTAGAGCAAATTTTTACATTGAAAACAAAAACAACAAAAGACCAAATCCTACACTACTTTCAGAGCGGGTGTAAACTATTGCACTCGAATTAGTTCAGTTTTCTACCATAAAAAGTGTATTAGCTAAAACTTTCTCATTTAATTACAATATGGTTGCTAAGCAGCGCTACAAACATTTGAATTAAAGCTTTCTCCTACTCCTGCTCGTTTTATTTGCAACTTACTCTGCTCCGGGGTAGGGTACGGCAAATAAAACAGACCTTTAGTGACAAAACTAATATACTCTCTGGTAGTACCTACAATAGGGCATAAACACAATATTGTAATTTTGAGTAATGAAACTTAGTCGACATGGTAACCCCAAATGAAAATTAAAACTTGGAATGGTACAACATCAGGATACCGATTAGTACGACCATTTGTCACAATTCGAACTGACTTTGGAAGTCACCATACATGGCATCCATAAAGCTACCAAAATGCGGCAAGATGGCTGCTAGTAAACATGTATTTAGTCATTGAGCTCGAAACACATGTTTTTTATTCGGAGATCAGGCTGTCATTTTTGGTTTATTTATTTTTTTTAACCTAAACATTTTTGTTTTCCATTAAAATTATTATTTTTCTAAAAAAAATAGTTATTTTATTTAGTTTAGTGCTAAATAGCACTCAAGTAAAATAACGAAATCTTTCATACAATTTACTAACGGAAAATAATTATAGAAATTAAATTTTGTAAGATGGCAATACTTTCTTAAAATTAACGGCAATTTTTCAAAAAAGTGAGAGAAGGAAGTGACGAGTGGTCGTTCTAACCGCTATTCTGAAAAGCAATTGTACTAAAAAAGTGATTTTATTACTATTCGTATACGCCCCAGATATCTTTTCAAGACTTTGTTTATAATTTGCTCATATGAGTGTCAAATTAATATAAAATATACCCAACCCAATAAAACAATTTCCTACAACACGGTTTCGATCTAACAGGGTTCAAGAAGCAAGAAAAATTGCCGGGAACCCTTGTTTCCGTTTTCTCTTTCCGTAGGAACCTATCTACCGTATTATAGGAGGGTTGGGTGTATATAAAATCCAACATTGCAAATCCAAATTAAGTTCGACTACCTGTAAATTCATGAAAAAAAATTTTGCTTTATATACCAGTTGTGCCAGTTTTCAATTCCGGTCAGATTTTTTTTTGTTCTTTTCTACAGAAAATATCTGGTATAGTAAACCACCCAACTTTGTTAGATAAAATAAAATCAATTGATCAACTCATAACAACCTAACTATGCCATATTTGAATAAAATTGAGTAAGCAATTCCAAGTTATTATTATTATTACTTGATTTATTCTGTATTTTAATTGTCTATAAGTTTTATTAGTATTATTAACTACTGCTGAGCAGCTGTCTTCACAAGTAATTGATCAGTAAATTTATTAATTCTTTTCATAAAACTAACTTCGCCTGCTTCAAACTTTTCATTATGATCTTCAATTTCAATTAATTTAGTTGCAAAACTATCCTTGTGTAGATTTTCATCTGCTAAATCGGTGTATTTTTTTGAAAATTGTACCTAATATTAAATTTATATTTTACAACGTTCTTTAAATCACATTTATTAAATATTTTACTTTATACTGTTCCCATTGTTCATCAAGATCTGAATCATCTGATATCGCATATCCAAGAAGGCAAAAAATCACACACGAAATTGCAATAATTCTTATTGCCTAAAAATAAATATAAATATTTATTGATAATTTAAATAAAGCTTTATAAACAATAATGATATTCACCATTTTAAAAATATGTAAAAATTACACAAGAGCACTTAAAATGAATTTAATAATAGCACTGATATATTATTTCTAGATTTTTAGCATTTATATAACATTAATCCGCTTCGTACGAGGAAAGAAAAACAACCGACATTTAACTTAACTTGCTTAAACAACTAACTCCAAAATTTCACAGCGGTAAAACAACTATTATATAAGCATATTATTGCATCAATTGGGTTTTATTATTAAATTCAACTTTAGCATTAATAACTAAAATTATATATTCATTCAATATTTCAAATGTCGCAGATTCAACTCCAAGTATTTCGACAAAAAATCTTGCTTTAAAATATAAAATAATTTTGCAATGGTGAAAGCACAATGGAAGCCATACCACAATACGTGACAACACTCTTGAATTATATTATTGTATCGGGTCCGACAATTGAAATGTCCGTCTAATTCAAATCACTGTCATATGAAAACCGAACATCTTGCAATAATAAAATTTGACATGAATGTTGCTTGACATATTGTCTATCAGTAGTAAAAATTATTTGTTGGTGAAAAGACACGTTCTTATTTTTTGTACAATGAACCTTAAACGATATTCAATTGTTGCGCTTCATTTGATTGGAAAGTCAAACATCCAAATTCACCGTATTGAAATTTTAATAACACCTTAAGAATTTTTTTTAGCACTACCTGTTACAGTAGCAAGCGGTGAAAGAAGTTTTTCGAAACTGAAGTTAATACAGCAATGGCTCAAGAACAGCTTGTAGGTTTGGCAACAATATCAATCGAAGATGATATAGCCCTAGGAATTGATGTCGAAGATTGTGTAACTGATTTCGTCAAACAAAAGGCGAGAAAAGTATACCTGTTGTGAATCATTTAAAAATGTAAGACAGAGTTTACAGTATGTTAACTCTAAACCATAGCTGGCCATCGCGAGGCCCGCGAAAGTCGTGTTGCAGCCCGCAGAGCTAGGTCAAATGAAAGTAAATGTTAACTTTATTGTACATATCACCATCATTACATCACGAATGGTTCGTATCATATATTTTTAAATTATAGCTAAGAGAAATTTGATATATCTCGCATTTTTGTAAAAATTCATTCGTTTTGAGCTACATATTTTAAATATCTCGCATTTTCGAGAAAAGTCATAGATTTTAGCTATTTAACATTCAAAGTAACTTAGTTTTTGTCCGGTGCTATGTGTTGATAAAATTGAATAAGAGACTTCAACTTCTGATGCGTATGTTCTGTGGTCTTCGGCAACTTCGAGAAGCTCGCAACGCTATGGGGCTCATACAAAATAAACAAAAAACTTACAGCGTTTTTACACTTTAACACTTCAATTGCCGCACCCGGTAAAATGGATATAACAGGGAAAAAACTGAAGAAATTCCATTTAGAAGTTGCTTAGCGTATTTAGCATCCAAAAGTAACAGTTAAATAAAAATAATGGTGAAAACATAGTGGAAATACATAACAAATGGAGTGACAAAACTAATATACCCTCTGGTAGTAAGGCATAGAGTTACATTAATTAATTAATATAACTCTGGTTGGAAGTCACTGCTCTCACCTAGTTGCAGGACTGTATGTAAGCCTTGACAGCTTCTTAATATATGCTCTTTTAGGATATTTTTTAACTTAGTTAGTTCATAGAGAAAGCCAAAATTATCAAAATGTTGATTTAAAGATATAAATCTTGTATCCATATTGCTCACTATGGAATCAATCATGGTGTTAACAAAAATCTGTTTCGTACCAGCTTTCGGGAGGCTGTATAGATTCATCGCTGCATTCTAATCGAACATTATTTTCTTTTTGGCTACGCTTTTATTTTTAAAGTTTTGGCAGATCATAACTGCTTTTATCAATAAATTGACGAGCGTCAAACAAGCATTGTTTGAACCCAGTTTATCGATATTCTTTGATCCAGTCACAAAATGTACGCAAATGTTCAAGAACAATGCATAAATGGACTTGTACAGATGGCCATAATTTGCTTATGATATTAACACGAGATAATATCTCATACCATAAATGTAATGATATAGTAAATTCCTAGCAAGAGCATTTCTTTTAAAACTGAATCACAATCACTGAGTGTGTTTGATTCTTCAGTATAATTTTTTAAGCTTTCAGTGCATTCACGAGCATCGTCAAATTGGAATAATACGGCCTTCACTGCCTCGATTCTACTTTCCCACCTTGTGTCTGATAAAGGCTTTATAGTTGGCTTTAATTTGCCTTTGATTAATTCCCAGCGTTTGCTGGATCCCGAAAATAGCAAATAACTTTCTGAATAAATCAAAAAATGTTTTTGCTGCCGTAGAAGAATTAGCTGGGTTTACCAACAGACGATTTCAACTATGACACCCGCAAGGTGTAAAAAACGCCCTTGGATTAATTTTTAATATTCGAGTTTTAACTCAAATCCCTTAGGGATTTGATCAAATCTCCGTTTTCATCATTTCCCTGCGACATATATAATTCAGCTGGCTGTTTATTATAGAGGTTTTTGATTGGTTTTCCCTCTTACCAAATGAATGAATTTAATATCAGCTTAGCAGTGGATCTTAAACAAGAGTTTTTTCCTATTTTTACAGTTCTAGTACTATGTCCTCATTTTGAAGGAATTCTTTAATATATTCATGTTTTTCCTCCTCTGTTACACATGTACTAGGCCACCCTGAAGCCAAATGTTTCATTTTGTGCAAATAAGCCATCTGTTTCCTGCCGTATAAGAGTATATTTCATAAATTTCAAGCAGTTGGTAGCCCTTTTCAATGACCTTATTTACTTCATCCAATACCCATGTTCCAGTTAATGTCTTTTCATTTTCTTCATGAGTACAATCCTCTTGAGTTTTTTAAAAACTATATGTGAAGCATAATGAGAACATTAACTTTTGGTTTTTTTTCATCGGTAAGACAGGATGATACAGATTTTGTGGTGGTAAAATTTTGCATTTAATCAGGCCATCAATTTTTGTTAAATTTAGCTTGGAGCACTCCAAGTTACCAACATATAATTTCGGATGAGCGATGGGGAATTTTCTATTTTTACATACCCACCGGTAGAGAGAACATACATCGATGTAATTCATATTTTCTTCTGACTTACATTTATAATAAGTTCTGGCGTTACCCGTACGACCATCGAAAAAGGCATCGCAAGGGTTGAGTGGAGCAACTGCAACTGCACATTCCCACTTTTCTTTACCTCATATCCCGACGATCGAAGCCGTTCAGTTTTAAATACTGTTGAATCATATCGAGAATTAAATGTCTCGCCTCCGCCTACATACAGACAATCATCTCTATTTTGTATGAGACACGCGGGATGACCGTGGTAATAACAGCCGTGAAATTCAAAAATCCGTCCCGTCTCCTCGCAGTAGCAATCAACTTTTACCCCCCTTATAACAGCTTCTTTCTGGTTATACGCGTGCTGAATTTTTATTTTACGTTGTTTTTCCTCCCAAAGCAACCACTATATAGCCACCTTCGATGCAATTTTATCCTCACGATAGCCTGTTTTTGGTATTAGGCCGATTGTATACGGCCGATTATGTCGGAATACCAGATTACCAGGAGACGTTATCGTTACTGCTTTCGCGAATGGGCATACATTACATTCCCGCAGCATCAAACTTCGAAATTTGAGACACTCTTCTGCTAGAATCTCCACATCGTTTTTGCAGTAATCTATTAGAACACGCTGCATGTTGTTGCATGTTCACATGTATGTTGACAATAAGGACAGGTCGCTCCGCAGCGATGCTCATTTCTAACATGGTACCTCACATGACACATTTCACAATAATAACCGCAAAAAAAGGCTTCCGTTAGTGAGGTAATCACGTTATAATGCCCGTGGTGGTACAGCAAATTTATTCGTTTACCGTCATTACTACCTTCAAACAATACATCTGTACCACTTTTGTTTATGATATAGTGATATACTGTTATTTTAAAGTCTTTTAAATGGTGCTGAAATTTGGTTAACCCAGGTATTCCAGCACCATCTGTAGGTATTTCAATTTGACTTTCCGTCAATACTTTCTCCACAGCCTGTGTTTGCTCCCTTACATTATCTCTAATTTTTTTATAATCAACACTTTTATCCATATTTGCTATTGCAACCACTATTGCACGCGGTAAACACAAGTTGTCTTTATTTTTAATCTGTACTATACCTCTCCGCTTTGCACTTTCCTTGTCGTAACTATTATATCTCTGTGGTCGGGGACCCCTTCCTATAGGCATTCTTACCGATGCTACAGTTTAGCAAAATGTATTGGTACTTATTTCCTCGGAATTGCTTTGGAAAATTATGGAAATCATTTCTCAAATGTCCTCAAATTTAATTTCACTCACTGGTTTAAAAGTAAATATCCATAAACCTTTCAAAAATATTACTAAACATTTTCCCACCCACACGCGACGTTTTCTGTTCGCCTTTAAAGACATGTCGATTTGGTGATGATCGCAGTTGGTCCAAGTGTTTTTTCCATAAATTTACATGGATTTACCCCGCCAAGTGACCAATCACAGAATCCTGCTATTCATCTTTCGACCTAGGGCTTCTTGCAAGTTATTCAGCGATTTTAGGCACTTTAAAGAAGGGCATGCATGCATAATTTTCACAGACCATACACCCTTAACAACGGTGTTATTCTCAAAGTATGAAAGAAGTCCACGTCAGACACATCAAATGGAATACATCTGGCAGTTTTCCAGATATTCGTCACGTAAAAAACAACCCTCCCATGCTTCGGGCTCTAAGGAATAGGCAAAGGAGGAAGCACCAGTGTGGCCCAAGTGAATGGCCGCCACGCTAGAGCTGCCTCTGCAGTCACAGCGCGGACATTCAAAGACAACCACTTGGGCTAGTGTTTATCCAAAAACCCTGAGTCTGGGGACAGGGGACAGATCAAGAGACTGTCAAGCAGCAACTCAAAAATAATTTGTGATTAATGAAACACAATTTAAATAATTGCCAAACGTTGCATCTGTATTACAGACTTGCTCACTGGCTACACAAAAATACCGAAATTACCGAAATAGAGCTGAAAACAAATGATAAGTTCCTTCTGAACTATACGGGTTCTCACTTACCCTTGGAAGTTAAAATATATTACGTGCAGGACCTAAGTTTGGTGTCCCAATAACTAAGAAAGAGATACCCATCCCTACGATAATTAAGGACTTAGAACATTGTATACTATATGCAGCATGAATGTTCTTGACGAGTAAAATAACATCCTAAGAAGCCAACCAGTGAACAAGGTAACTAACTATTTTAATAACTTAAAAATATTTGATAAGTATAACACGATTATTAGAGATTAGGACAAAACTTAAAAATTTTTAAGAGAAAATGACAACATTATAATAATAAGAGCAGATAAAGGCAATTTGACAGTAGTAATGTATAAGGACAGGTATATTGACAATATGAATAGAATGTTAGAAGGTAGTATATATTTAAAAATTGGTAAAGATCCTACACTAAAGCATCCGAGCTAATAACCTTATTGTTTCATTATATAATAATAATATAATTACCGAAATGATTAAGAAATACATAACTAAAACCAACTCTCTACCACCAAAACTGTATGGATTAAGGAAAGTACATAAAGGTACAGAATGCTTTAGATCGGTGGTAAGTTGTATTAATTCTACACCATATAACATTTCATGCTTTATACACTAAATTTTAAACTTTTGAGTTTACAGTAAAAAATTCGTATGAGTTCGTAAGTTTCGTGAACAGTGTTACTCTTCCACCAAATTACATATTGGTATCAATGGATGCAGCATGACTTTTTACGAATATCCCAAAGGATCTGGTCTTATACCATGTTTCCATCTCCCTCAAATCTCGAGTTTTTGCTAGATTTCGCCGAATCTACATCCAAATCTCCATACAAATAGAGGATTTCAAAATCTTGTGATTTCATCGAGATTTTGTTGAAATCTCGTTCAAAATCTCGAAAAATGTTTGTGTCAATCCTGAGAACTTATTCCGCGCTATTCAGCCTGTATCAAAATTGTCAAATGGGCAATAATTCGCTAATTTGAATTGCGCGCCTTTGCACGATGTTTGAATTTGCTAGATTCAAGTAAATTTAATTATGCTAAAGATCCGGGCCAAAAAGGTTTAGATTTGGAAATGGCAATTGCATATTGGAAAATCGTTTTACAAGGACGCTTTGAATTTTTGGATTTATGGTGTAATTTTCTAACAGAAAAGCATAAACGTTCTATACCAAAAGATACCTGGAATCTTTTATTAGATTTTGCTTCGCATATTAATGACAACATGACAAATTATGATTCGGAAGGTGCCTGGCCTGTACTTATTGATGATTTTGTCGAATGGTGTCAAGAGAACAATTTTGCTAGACAAAAATCCATAACATTTCATTTCAATCTTCGCATGGTACAAATATGAACTACGGCTAACGTAAGGATGTGCGAAAAAGGATACATGAATATTTATAATATAAAACATTTTAAAATAAAAGTCAATTAATATTTTCGGTTTTTTTTATGCCTTTTTTTTGTTTTTTGTTTTCATCTTCTAATCAAAGGCTAAATTGAGATTCACAAAATATAACACCAACCTCATTTTCGAAAAATACGATCAAATATTGCCGCTAACCCATACATTTCAGCAGACAGCAACATGAAATGAATGTAATGATTGTTCAACAATTGCTCTTGGCCCCAATGCGACAATTTTGTTTATTAACGTAGTCATTCAAATGAAAATGAGCTTCGTCAGGAAAAATGATTTTTCTGAAAATTCAGGACCATGTTCAAAGATCCAATCAGCAAAATGTTGACTTTGAAAATGATCTGGTGGCTTTAATTTGTGCATCAATTGGGTCTTAGAAGGCTTTAGAGTCAAATCCTTTTGCAAAATACGCCATCTGGTGCTTCTGGACAAGCCTACTTCTTGGGAACGTCGAAAAATTTGGATATTCTTCAACACTTCCACTCACAGCACAAACGTTATCAGTTGAACTATCGGAACGAATACGTGTTGTTGCTTCTACGTTACGTACTGAACCAATAAACTCAAATTCTAAATTGCAAACTCTAGACGATTATAACGACCGAAAATAACCACGATTTTACGAAATGCAGTTTTCATAGATTGCCCATTTTCATAAAAATCGTATAAAAATAATTCAAACACATTATTGAATTATTTTATACGATTTTTGAGCGAAATTTAATTCATTATAATTGTTGAAAATGTGATGATTTTAGAAATTCTAACGTTTTATTAAAACTCTATTATTTAAGTAAAGTTTATTTTAAACGATAAAAATTTCCTACAAAGGAGTTACATTAATTTGATAAATACAATTTAAAAACAGTATTGAATTTCCAATTATTTCCTAATATTTTTAATAATAAATATTTTAATTAATTAATGGCGTCTGCTTTCTTCCTTTTGTTTCTTCGTTCCCTTGGTTTTTCTGACATTTAAATTTGCGAAGGCTTCTTTATGACATAAGCCGGGGCTAACTGTAGTTGAATTGAACAGGGTTGTCAACAATAATAAAATGTAGACCCTTTATTGAAATTATGTCAAAAATCTTAATAACACGACTGTGATCATAACCAAATACAACCCTATTGGAAAAAGTTCTTATTGGCCGGTTTTACACTGGTCTTACATGCGCCTAAGTAACTCGGGTATATCCATGCTGATAATGCTACACTGGTCTTCCATGCGCCTTTCTTCACTGTGAATTTGTATACGTCAGATCAATGTGTGTGTGTCACGTGGGGGAATTTTTCTAGTTGATTTGAGCAGAAAACCAATGGGAAGTATTTATGTGTGCGTTTCTTCAATTTTGCACTCAAGTTAAAGCTGGCGCATTTCCCCGGCATTCGCGCACCCTTCTGACGTATCAATTTTTGAAGAATGCGCCCGTTTGAAGACCAGTGTAAAACCGGCCATTGAAAAACCCTTTACACTCCAAATTTCTTGAAATACTGTTGACCAAATCAGGAACCTTTCCTATTTTGCCGATGTCATTTTCTTACCTTGCTTAAGATGATCTAAAGAGCTGCTTTTAAATTATGGAAATTTTTCAGAAATTTTTAGTAAGTTTTGAGTTTATTTTTTTTTTTTTTTTAGTCAAGCCAATTCATTTAAGTACTAGAAAATAGGAAAAAAAATATTTCGTAATGCGCAAAAATCTGATTAAAAATATTTTATTTTATTAATTTCACAATATAAAATAATACAAAAATAAGTATGAATAAAATTGTGATATTCGATTTCATTTTACATATATTTAAAATTCCAAATTATGATACTAAATAAATTGTTGAATTTCATTGAAATAATGAGATCTCTTCGGCATTCAAATTTGATCTTATAAAAGTATTTATCCATTATACAAAATGTAGAAAATTTTTATCAATAATTTTATAAATGAAACAAGAATAACATAACATAACATAACATAACATAAAATAACCTAGAAAATGGTAAAATATCAACCTGCACTTTTGCCAAAAGTTGGAGTGCTATCAGAATTACAATAACACCTGAAATTCTGGTTATTCATACATTATAAAAACTTATTCAGATTGTTTCGGTTTTAAAACTCCACAGCAACGCATTTCATGAGGTTCCATATCAGCAAATTGATTTATGCCTTGCGAATAGGACACTTCTCCAGCTTCATATTTTTTATTGTGTTCCGTTATTTTTTGTTTGCATTGAAGATACAGATTACGACGACGTTGTTCCTCTTCGTTCGACTTATAAGACTTTGAGAATTTTTCCTAAATAATAAAAAGAAAATAAAGTAATTTAGATAAAGAGCTTTTTTCACATTACTTAACACAAGCAAGAGTCAAAATTCATTATTGTATAGGAGAGTTTTCAGATGTCTTTTGCTCAACCAAAAATCGAAGAATGTGGACTTATCATTAACTGACCGCAGCATTCTGGAAATCGGATAGTTTCTACCGTACGCAGTTTTATTATGCATAATTTTGAATAAAACGAACCTCAAGAATCGTGTATTAATGTTAAAATGAATTTGGTCTAACAAGACAGTGAAGTTAATAGGACCATTCAGGAATTGGCTCACGAAGACCACATACGTCACTGATTTTATAGGGAATGTAAACCCATCAATTTTAATCTGTCATATTGCTTAATTTTTGCAGTACCTTTGAAATACAGGTACGTGAAGTACTAATCCCTGACGTTCATACTACAAGTAACAATTAAGTAATGCTGGTGAATGACTTGTGAGTCGTTTTCTAGATATTGTAGGGTAGAGCGGGGCTAAATGGGACCATCGTAATGATGGTTCCTTAAGAGTTTTGATCGATTTTTACAGCTGCTTCTACCACAAAAAATGTGGGTATGCATATTTATGGTAAAATTTCAGTTTTTACAAACTTCTGCTTTCTGAGGAATTTTTCGTTTTTTCGTTTGTAAAAATTTGAGTTCAAACTTCTGTTTGTAATCGAGTATTTAACAGTTATTTGGGTATGCTTTGGTATTGAAATTTTTTAAATATATTTCACGGTTTTGAAATAAGCAAAGTCAAAAAAAGAAAGTCATTCTGGGGTTAAACGGGACAACCATAGTGGGGTTATCTGGTACATATAAAAAAAAGATTAAGGAACTAAAAAAATATCCGCAATAAAAGTTTTTGGTGCATGCCACCAATTCTATCTTTTTTATTTACATATAAAATTAAAGGGTCATTTAACACCATACCTTGGCCGATTTGAACCCGCAGTTTAGTAGTTTATGCGGGTTGAACGGGACAGGAAGCTTTGTCCAATATCACACAAACAACCACGTTTTCCGTAGTGTTAAATACATCCTTTTAGAAAGGATATATCAAAGTTTCGAGTAAAAAAGATTTTTTCAAAAGATTGTAATAAAATAAGGGGTTATGGCCAAAACAAACGCCCATTTAGCTTCGGTTTACCCTACCTGTCACGTCCGCGGTTTCAAATTGGCGAAGCCTTAAGAATCCTACAGAAAATTCATATTTTCATTTAGCAATAAAACAACACAATATTCCAATATATAATAGGAACATAAGTATATAAAAACAAAATTTTAATTATTCATTTTATTTATTTTAATTGGGAATGACAAATATTTTTATGAAATTATATTTTTAAACATCCACCCTTAGAGGCGGCCCTTTCTTCCGGCGTCATGTCAGAAAATTGATTTATACCGATTGTATAAGTAACTTCACCGGCATCATACTTTTTTTTATGCTCCAAAACTTTTACTTTATGTTTAATATACAAATCTTTATGCAATTTATCATCTTCCGCAGTCTGATATGTTTTATTGTGCTTTTCCTAAAAAAAAGTAAATACTTCAGAAATCACCATAATATAGAATTCGGTTCGAAATTTTCCGAACCAAAACCAAAACCAAACCACTTTTAAAATGATTCGGTCGAACCAAACCAAGCCCAAAACCATTGTAAAATTAATACTTGAACCGAACCATAAACCGAAGTTTTTCTGTTGGTTTATGGTTCGGTTCAGCAGAAAAAATTTGTCCTATAATTTAAATTTGTCTTTTAAAAAAACTGAAAAAGTCTACTACATTTTCTTGTAAAAACGATGACTAATCAACATTCAACAGTTTGCCAGTTTTCAAATTTGCTTTTAACGAGTAATCAAACATGACATAATTTTTCATTTAGTGAAATCATAATTAAAATAAAAACAGAAACAAACACAAAGGAAGAATATGCTAAAAATTAAAAGATATAAAAATCATATCTAAATGACAAATGTAAGCAAGCCTGTGAATTTTTGAGTTTAATAATAATTTTTTTTAGTATTACCCAAAAGAAAATGTCAGGTAACAAAGATGAAAAACACTCGGTTTTTGAAAAATTTGTTTATGATTCAATAACAAATAGCAATAAGTGCAATGAATGCACTTGTTATGACAAATAATCACCCAGAAAATTTAATGCGGCATCTTAAAAGAAAACACTCGGAATCCTACGACATAATTGACACGACGCGAACAAATAAAACAGCTGAAAAAAATTTGCCAAGCAAATCTACATTGGCTTTCTTTGTTTCTGTCACAACAACTAAGAAAAAAGACATATTTGTTCTGAACCAAAACCAAAACCAAAAAATTATGCAGTCTTTAAACCAGAACCAAACCAAAACCCAATTTTGAAACATTAAGAAACCAAAACCAAACCAAAAACCAGAAAGAAGATTTATGCTTAAACCAAAACCGAACCAACTGCAAAAAAAAGCGACACTTTTTTTACCAAACTAAAATACCAAAAATTTTGCAGATAAGTATGCGCTTTTATTTCAGAACAATAAATCTTTCTGAAATTTTGCCTTGCTATTATTCTGATTTCTGAGCGCCGGATACATAGAATACAGATATACAGTGTTTCCTATTATCTTCCTCTCCTCTTTGTGCGCTGGTTTGTAAAGATGTACTGATCAAAGCATTCATTTCATAAGCTTCATAGCCAGCGTCGCGTATTGTTCACGTGTATCGTTTTGTGAATATTTTATCATTTCAATAAAGCGTTTTCCAAGTATGCCGAAAACTTGTTTTTGTCAATTAGACAGAATAGCATGGTCGTCGAATTTTCTAATTCTTACCGAAACGTGGATGAATAATGAAATTATTGTACACATTCCAAATTTTCATATTGTTGTTCAATATAAAAGAAAACATACGAGGGCAGGCGGAGTTGCAATATACTATAATAATATAAATGACGGAGCCCGTGTTGTTACTACACAAATAGATCTCAATGCAGAACAACTAGAATCATTGTCTGCTCAGCTTTCTAAAGTGGGAGAAATATTTGCTTGTGAGAGCAGATTGGACCATAATAAATCAGTTATAATTGTGGAAATTTACATTTCTCCCACCCAATCAATAAATATAATAATTGAATTCATCCACGACAATTTGCTAAAGTACACACCAGAAATATCGCGGATTCTTAAAAAATATTACGATAAAATTACGATGATTTTAAGTGGGGATTTTAATGTTAGCTTTGCATTGGATACAGCGATCCCTTTGATTGAGTTCCTCAAAACCAAATTAATTTTAAAAATATGCAGTAGTCGCACTGAATCGACAACAAGATCGAAAATAGTAATTGACGCATAAGCCACTCGTGTCATTTATTGAAATTGAAAACAAAGAGTGTGAATAATAAAATTTAAAATAGCTTTTAAACTTGGTACCAATATTTTAATAAATAAATCCTATAACTATCCCATCCCTGATACTGCATTCGTCTCATTCTCTCGCTGTTTAGTTTTCCGAAGGTTTCACTTCTATCGCGTGTGCACAGCACACACAATTTTTTTTTATTGGAATATTTAAAATTAACCTGATTTTGGTCAGTTTTTTTCTATTATTTTTATTGCTTTTTGTTTTATTTGGTTAAAACAATACTTCAAATAACCGTCTTAATTTCAGTATTTGTTTTTAAAAAAAAAAATTTTAAATTTTTTTAACCTCAAAACAATTTCTGCAGTTGGTTATGCAACCAAATAATTCCATTAAATAATTTCAGTGACTCGAACATTCGAAATTAAAAGTTATAAGAACATATACAAAAATCGTTTTTTTGAGAAATTGAAATAGATAGAAATCCCAAGAAAACACAAATGTTATATCCAATAATAAGATATGTCAAGCAGTACAGAGTTCTATATTTTTAAATGACGATTAACGTAGCTATCCATGAAAAATTCTACAAATTTACCTCTTTGTTATAGTAGAGGCAGACATAGGGTATTCATACCTTGGTATCGATACTACAGTATAGCCTTGTACCATGGTGTAAAAAGGGGTTGGCACACAACAAACATAGTATTTGTCTGACATTTCAAATTCTGCCATTTCAGCGAGAATATGGGAATTTCTTTTCGCTCCTCTTAAATCCTCTATATGATTCCTCCAAATATCTATAAATTTTGAGGTTTCATCCACAGATAAAATTTTGCGTTTTTTCTTTACTTTTTCTATTTTTTTAAAATAAAATTTTCAAAAAAAAAAAGTGTAAAACATATGTCAATTGCTCAGCTTACATACAAAATTCCATTCGCTATTTTCCGCTTCAATGAAAAGGCGCGACAATCACTAAAGAATAGATTACAGTGGCCGAAAAAATTAAGTAAAAAAGGGAATACCACGTACTTTTTCGAATTTAAATACCAGAATTATGCTACGTAGTTGAAATGGTATTCAGCTAGTATTCGACGACACACATATGGTATACCACATGGTATCCTTAAACTATGGTATGAATACCCTATGTGTGCCTCTAGTATTATTCATTGGAGGAGAAATTTTGTGTATGAACACATTTTTTAACTAGCTTTGTTTCCTTTTGTTTTTGTTTTTTATTTTTGCTTTGGTAAAAATTATTTGTTGATGAAAAGACGCGTTCTTATTTTTTGTACACTGGACCTTAAACGAAATTCAATTGTTTGTAATTCATTTGATTGGAAAGGCAAACAACGAAATTCACCGTATTCACCAGATATGAATCCGTTCCATTATTCCATTTGGGGAATTTTACAAGCAGCTGCTTGCAATAAAAAAACACAACTTTGGCTGGTTTAGGAAAAGATTTGACTCGTGAATGGAACCGTTTAAATCATGAGTTCGTGCGAGCATCGTTTAAAAAGTGATTGAAACTGGTGATTAAGGCAAAAGGCGGTTACATACCATTTGAATAATTGTAAAATTAACTATGTATTATAAACTATCATTTCCACAAATTTTAATAAAATATTATTAATTATTAATTAAATATTAATGATAATTTCCGAAAATGAATATTAATTACCTTGTATTCTTTCCACTCCTGATCAGTTACACCAATTTCCTCTGCTGATGCCATCTTTGATTACAATATATCTGCAAAATAGTAAGACAAATATGATTTCTCGAATTGTTTATTCAACTTGTGAGTATGAAATTTTTCCGTTTGTTTCACACGTAAATATTACAAGATTTATTTAATAAAACTGAAGTCTTTCAGTCTCTAATAATAAATGAATCTATAAGTATGTACTTATTTGGCATGTTTTATTGAGGAAAAATAAGCACAGTTAGCATGTTGCGTTTTTTTGGGAATTATATCGGCCACTATTCCACTTTCGCAAAAAATAGTTGCTTAAATCTATGGACTTATAACTTCTAATTTTGGATGTTAGTATCACTGAAATCATTTGATGGGATGCATAAAATATACATATCGTAACCGTGCTTATTTTTCCCAAAAAAACACGCCAACTTATACACTAAATTTTGATATAGCTACTATATGGAAAATGGTCAAAAGGTTGTTGCTAGGAAGGTTTTACTGTATTGTGTGTGCATTTTTACTTTCCGGACAAAACGGATATTTTTAGGGTAAAGTATTCGTGCGAAATCCTGACTTTTTCTAGAAGAACTAGGAAAATGAAAATAAGTGCAAAATCCGTTTCAACAAAAATAATTAGCTCCATGTCTATCCGTCCGTCCGTCCGTCCGGTTCTTTAAATCGTTAATAAAATCTAAACGGCTAGTCCAATTTTCATAAAACTTTCACAATTTGTGTGTTGCACTGAATGCTAGATATTAGTTTTTGAGCGAGATTTATATATGGCAACACTATTGTGAAACCCTTTTTTTGTCAAAAAAGACAAAATTTTGTAAGTGCGGTGCAGAACAAATCGCTGACTCGATTTCGACAAAATTTATGCAGTTTATATATTTGGCTCTAACTTAGAGCATTTCACAATGGTTGCACTGGTTGGTTGGCTGCAAATCTTGCATGAAATCGCGAAATTAATGAATATTTGTTCCTGGATTACAAGTTTAATATGCTCCTGTTAGCAGTTCTCCTGATGTTATTACTGTGTCCTGTAGTGAGGATCTAAGTCCAAGTAACAAAGAGTTTCTCAGTCCACTTATGTGAACTGCGACATTTGATAGAAGCTTTCCACGTCCGGCGAATGCGTTCTATAATCCGGTTAGCCTGTGGATGATATGGTACTAATCGGTTTTTCTTAATGCCACGAAGTGACGTCTTGTTTTTGAAATGAAACTTCTTTGGCGCGTTAAAGTGATTTTTCAAGACCGTCACGTTTCTTGCATTGCTAAAACCTTAACCTAGAGGCAATCTCGATAGACGCGACGTCATAGAGAACTACAATGTTCGGCAATATTGTGGAGGTTTTAATAGGGATTATTATCGTCGAAGACCAAATAGTTCTAACTCCCACCGCATTGACGCTGTGAACGATACAAATTTTTGAACTTTTTATATAGAGGTCATACACGATTGCAATGTTCGGCAAAGTGTAAAGGTTTTTATGGGCATTATTTCCGCCGAAAACTAAATAGTTCTATCTCCTACCATATTGGTGCTGCAGTCGATAAAAATTTTTGAACTTTCTATCTAGAAAAGTTTTAAATATTTTTATGACAATTATTTCCATCGAAGACCAAATAATTCTATCTCCCACCGCTTTGGCGCTCTATTCGTTAACAATTTTTAAACATTTTATATAGAAGGCTTTTATAAACAATATTTCCTTCGAAAATAAAATAGTTCTATCTCTCATCACTTTGGCGCTGGAGTCAATAAAATTTTTTGGAATTGAAAATATCTTATGGCTTGCTCACCTTATATTTTTGCAGCATCACATTTTATATCTTCTAAATATGAAACTGAAAAGTTTGAAAATTCGCAACACATCGGTTCACATCATACGATTTCTACACTTTCCGTTCCGATCACATTTACCCATCCTAAGACGGGCTCCTGAAATTGACCATTTTCATAATGGATTGGAATTATTTGTATGCGATTTTCGAGAGAAATTGAATTCAGTATACTAAAATGTAGACATTCTACTACAACTATGTAAAAAAAAAACTGAATGACGTCATATGCAAATATAACCCTATTACAAAAAAAATTCTTATTGAAAAACTCCTTAGAAGTTTTTCTATGGAAAATAAAATATTTTGTATATAATTGTTACTTCCCAATGTTATTTCTGTTATTTCCCTGTCCAATCAAAATAATCTGTTATACTCACGAAAAAACTTCTCAAATACGTAGGCAGTCTGAAAACGTCTCGCCTAACACAAAGATGGCGTTAGAAACTGACAAAACATAATTGTGTTAAAAAAGAGGGATCTCTGATGTAAACCCACGTGAAATTTTGTTTCGATCTATCAAGTCATTCGAGCAGTAGCACCTGTTTAGTATTGACGTCTCATTGATTTTTTCAAAATCGGAAAATATGAATATCGTGCAGTGATTAAATTCTTTGTTTTGGATGGTTTAACACTGACAGAAGTTCTTCCGAAATTGTTAAAAGTGTATAAGAATGCATCACCTTCACTTTCCACGGTAAAAAATTGACAGCTCTTTCTACCATAAATCTGGTCATGAAAACGATCCACGTAAAGGACGTCCGAAAAATGTATCAACAACAGAAAATATACAAAAACCTCAGGATTTGGTTTTGGGAATTCAACGAGAGACTGTGGATGAGATAGCTGACACCATAGGCATCTCACATGGATCAGTACGTCACATCTTCGTTGAAGTTTTAGTTTTTAAAAAGTTTTGTGCAAAAGTGTCACATTCGCTAAAAATGGAACAAAAACACATTCGAATGCGACTTTCTCAACAGCATTTGGACCGTTTTAAAAAGGATTTTGTACGTAGCTTTGTTACTATGGGTGAGATTTAGGTCTACCACTATGATCCTAAATCTAAACAAGATCTTAAAGAGTGGTGTAAGCCCGGAACCTCAGTGTCAAACAGCCAAATAGGTCCAGGTCGGCCAAAAAGGTTTTGGCATCAATTTTTGAGATTTTGTTGGTGGATTATCCCCAAACTGGTAAAACAATTAACTCAGAATATTATTCAAGCCTTTTGGATCAATTCGATTTAAAATTTCGTGACGGTTTACGGTTTACCGAAGAAAAAAATCCTTTTTCATCAAGACAATACACGTGCTCAGACAAGTGTTTTGACTATGGCAAAATTTAACGAATTAAAGTACGAATTCCTTGATCATTCAGCGTATCAGATTTGGCTGCCTCTGACTATTATCTTTTTCCCAACCTGAAAAAATTCTTGGCTGGAAAGCGTTTTACATCAAATGAGGAGCCCATTGCAGGCCGTGGATGTATATTTTGCAGACCTTCCGGTATCACACTTTAATGATGGTATTGAATTATTGGAAAAACGGAATAAATGTATTGAAGTTTCATGAGATTATATTGAAAAAAAAAAACATATTCACGGCATAAAAAAATTTCCTTCATTGCTAGGTCGGGAAATATATATATACCATATATCATATGTATATGGTATATAATCAAAACTCATGGCGAGGACTAGACTAAAGTTATTTGTACAACATTATGCACGTTAATAATGTAATTAGCATTAGAAACTTGTTTCTCTCTTTTAATCTTCGTGCTTAATAATTATTTCTCCTTTCCACACTCCAGAAGTTAAGACGTCATTGCTGGCCTGATGAAAATATCTACAAGGCATTGATTCGAAGTCACCATATATGACATCCATAAAGCTACCAAAATGCGTCATTGTGGGTGCAAGTAAACATGTATTTAATCATTGAATTCGAAACAGATGTTTAGATTACGCTGTTATTTTTTATTTATTTTTTTTTTTAAACCTAAAAATTTTTGTTTCTAGTCAAAATTATTATTTTTCTAAAAAAGAAAAATAATTTTATTTACCATAGTCTAGTGCCAAATAGTACCAAAGTAAAATATAATTTAATTGATAACGAATTAAACAAAAAAAAAAAATTTTCATTTCAAATTATCGAAATCTTGCATATGTTACAATTTACTAACTGAAAAATACTGACTAGCTCGAGAGAACGTCAGAAAAATTGGTGACAACAAATTTCCCGACGGTAAAAATAATTTCGTTTTCGAAATTAGATTTTGTGAAGTGGCAATACTCTTAAAATTCAGGGAAATTTTTCAAAAAAGGTGGGAAAAAAAGTGGCAAATATTCGTTGTAATCGCTGTCTTGTTTCAAAAGCATATTTACTATGCTTCCGATTGAGCCTATCTAAAATTTGTATTCGATTTTCGACATTCCAATAGTTTTCTCGTCATTCTACTGAAAGCTAATTTGTATGCCCTATGGTAGGTGCTACCAGTACTCCATTTGTAACACATTGAAATAATCGTAGTAGAAAGGTTTCAAGAATATGGTTTTGTACGGAATCAAAAGTTATATCGATTTATGTATGTCCGTCCGTCCGTATACAAGATAACTCAAAAACGCGTTATCCGATTTTGTTGAAATTTAGAATCTAAGTTAGTTATTCCTTAACTGGATTTGGTATTGCACTTCAGCAAAATCGATCGGGGGAGAGAGAAGTTATTAAGCAAAAACCAGGGTGACCAGAAAGTTTTGTCGTTTTTTTATAGTTTTTCAGATTTAATTCGAAAATAATAAACGATACCATGTCAAATTGGTCAAAAGATAGTGAAGAAAGAAATAATCCTATGAGAAAATAAGACTATCCATAAAGTTTTTTCGATGTACTTTTAAAACTAATTCACCGATTTGGATAAAATTTGCAGATTAGATTTATGCTAGTAGGATCTAGGTTACTTGCAAATTACAGGAAATCTTGATAAGAAAAAACAAAGTTACGAAAAAAAAACCTTGAAATATTGTTAGTTTTGACTGATTTTATGTTCCATTTCTACCACAGGGCATCAAAAAATCGGCTATAGACCGATTTTAAGTTGCTCTATGTTTTTTTCGTTGATATTTCTTTGTTTGGAAATACAATGTAAAAATAAAATTAATTTAAATTTTTAAAAACTATATTTCCTGTTTTATATCGAATTGTTTATTTGTAGAAATCAAAAACAAATTTCAGAAGAAAATAAAATTGCTAGAACTTACAAAATATCTTCGAGAGTCCAGAGAATATTAAAATTTTATTTTGTTTTCTACGTTATTAACTCACTACTGACTTGACTATGATACTATGTAATTTCTATAAATTCAATTCTGAAGATATTGAAAGAAAAATAATGATTCATTTTATGACAATTCCATCCGACGTATTTAACAAAGGGGTCGACATATACAATCAGTGTCAAAAGAAAGTCAACAATAAAATAAAATTATAAAGGCCGAGGCAAAATAACCCGCTCCAGAACGTTCTTTTTACGTATTCATGCGGATAAGTAGACACATAGTTTCGTTTCGTTTTTGTAATATAATTCAGAAAGATTTCAAAATTCGTCAATTCATTATAAGTTTATATTTTTGGACTAGTTGACCTTAATTTACCAAAAAAAATTTTTTAAATTCTACCATTAATACTTACAATATAATAATACGATTTTCATCTTAACGTTTAAATAAACAGTTGAAATTTGTTCAACTCTTTCGTATCGTATCGTTTCGATTCGGGCAGATACCGGTGCTTCGTGTTTACTTTTCCCTTTTTTCTTACCCTGGAGGCAATCTCGACGGACGCGAACGACGCAATGAACGTGACGGTCGCGTGAAGTGTCAAATAAAAGTTAATTTCATATTAAATGTATGGGAGGTGGCAATCTCGACGTAGACGTGACGGACGCGACGGTTCTGACGTTGTAAAGTTGATTCGTGTTCAACCTTTACGTGACGGACGCGTTCAAATGTCATTTTAAAATTTTTGTGTGGGAATTATTTTGTGAAAATTCCATTTAAAAACGGTATTTTAGTTCTTTTTATTAATTTACACTACTTAAAAAACTATTTTAACTTATAACACAAAGATTATATCAAATAATAATAAAAATTACAAATTTCATCGACGGCGTCGAGTTTGCCTACACAAAAATATTTATACCGTCACTAACGTTTTTGACAATTCACGCGTTCATTGCGTCCGTCGCGTCCGTCGAGATTGCCTCCAGGGTTACACTTTGAAATATTTAGCTTTTACTAGGCGGAGCGGTCTGAAACGGTACGGAATATTCTTTCTGAACCTTAATAATTCGTTTCTTTCTTTGATTATAGAGACCAGGATAAGCCTCGTGCAAGGGAAACTAAAGTTATTTTGAAATACACTTGCATTTCTACTGCTTATGTTTTGTGGCGTAGTAGCGGCGTTGAAAATATGAATTTGGAGGGGCAACATTGTAAATTGGCTGAATGCTCATGTATTGTGGAATTTCAAAGTAACGTTAACAGCACAAGTAATTGAAGTAGTCAACACGGAAAGATGTTCAACTTTCAAATTTTTACGCAGCTGAAGTAAATGAAAATGACCTAAAAACTCAGTTTGTTCTGACTTGACAGTTCTTTATTCATGTTTTGTTTTCTAAAAATTAATTTTGTGAAAAATATGAATGATTTTGACGAGATGTTAATTGAACAAGTTGGGAAAAATGAGATTTTATATAAAAAACAAACTACATAATCTCAACGTTCGTCGATAAGCACATTTATTGTTCCAGTTTATATACATTTGTAGAACTCATACATGAACAGCAACAAAAATAATTCTATTTGGTCATGGTTTTCCATTTTTTAATTTTTATTCAACAATAATATATATAAACAAATGTATTGCATCTATTGTGGATTACTAAAGTAAAAAAATCCGTTGCAATAGTTTGTACTGTAAATTCAGGGTATAGGCCCAATTACAATGGGAAGAGCCAAGCATAGCCGAACTTACGGAAATGTACTAGTCTTCTTAAATCGTATACTGCCATTACAATGTGCATAGCCGAGCTTTCGTTAAATTTTATTTCCGTTTCGTTATGTTTAACCAATACATATCAATTATTACATTCCGTACGGAAATTTTGACAGTTGAATTGCAAATATTTTTTTCATGAAATATGACTAAATGATTTCCAATTTTTTAAAATCACTTTTACATTACAAAAAACAATTTAAAAAACACAACATTTTTTGAGTCAGATGGTTATTCTTGCTTATGCACATTGTAATCGGTTCTACTAATTTGACATGCATAAGCATGGTTTTCGCGGCACTCTGCTCTTAGCATTATGGATTTTCACATTTTGACATTCCAGTACGTTTGTTTTCGCGCCATTCTGTTCATAGCTTTAAATATAAGTTGTCTGAATTAAAAGGCACTGTCAGTAAACGAATTAATTTTTCCGCAAGATATTGTGTTGAAAATTGAGGAGATAAAATTTTGATGGCAGCCGGTCCAATTGCTGAAAGAAATCAAGGTAATTACTTCCTTAACTTTTATAATATAAATTTAATAAACGTTTCACACCTAATTTTCCAGATGCCACAATTTATGTTGGTGGTCTTGATGATAAAGTCACAGAGTCACTCCTTTGGGAGTTGTTTGTTCAAGCTGGACCAGTAGGTAAGTATTTACTGAATTCCAATTTGCCGAAACTTACAAAAATTTATTTTTCAGTGAATGTCCATATGCCGAAAGATCGTGTAACACAAATGCATCAAGGTTACGGATTTGTTGAGTTCCTAAGTGAAGAAGATGCAGATTATGCCATAAAAATAATGAATATGATTAAATTATATGGAAAGCCAATTCGAGTTAACAAAGCTTCGGCCCATCAAAAAAATTTGGATGTTGGCGCGAACATTTTTATTGGAAATTTAGATCCAGAAGTGGATGAAAAATTGCTCTATGATACATTTTCGGCATTTGGTGTAATTTTGCAAACTCCGAAAATCATGAGAGATCCGGAAACTGGTAATTCCAAAGGTTTTGCATTTATAAATTTTGCTAGTTTTGAAGCTTCGGATGCGGCAATGGATGCCATGAATGGACAATATTTATGTAATCGACCAATATCTGTTTCATACGCATTCAAGAAAGATTCGAAAGGTGAACGTCATGGCTCAGCCGCAGAAAGATTATTAGCTGCACAAAATCCATTATCACATGCCGATCGTCCACATCAATTGTTTGCTGATGCACCAGTGCCGCAGATAATGCCAATGGGACAGATGTTACCGCCACCATTAATGGCTCCACCTCCGCCACCATCAACTCCGGGAATGTTACCACCACCGCCTCCAGTTCCACCTCCATCTGGTGGAGCATTTCCTTCAAGTGTTCCGCCACCACCACTTCCGCCGATGCCATCAAGCCAACCACCGCTTCCCCCACCAGTTGGTATGCCACCACCACCAAGAATGATGCCTCCGCCGCCTTGGCAAACTGGTGGCGGAGCGCCACCACCTCCAAATTTCCAAAATGGTACGGGTGCACGACCACCACCCCCAAACTGGCGCCCTCCTCCTCCATTTCAAAGACCACCATTCCCGCCTCGTCCCATGCAATTTACTACCGAACAATTCCCCTACTAAAAATTATTTTGTACTAATACTAAATAAAAGATTATGGGAACATAAACTTTTGTATTTTTAATTTACATTCATGGGAATAAAGCGTTGTTTTATTGTAAACACTCCAACTGGAGTCTTCCGACCATCGCCTTCCTGGCTTTTAGGTGATCCAGAACTTATGAAATCTAGAATTGAACAAATCCAAAAAAAGGCTCAATTATATATTATATACTATATATGTAGGCTTTGCTTTTACTTAGTGAATATAGTAGCCAGGGAAACAGAAGCTATTTTTTATTATTAACGGAGAAGGCTTATATAATTTATAATTTGAAAGAAGATTGTAAAACATATTGTATTTTTTCCCTTTTGGATCGAATAAACCCTAGATATAAATTAATCATTAAATTAATTTGTGTTTTATTGAGCCAACACCCCCACAAATTGGGAGCTCGACCAAAATCAGGGAAAAGATTTTAAAAAGAAGTTTTAAAAGATAAAAAGTTTTTTAAAAAAAAAAAAACGACAAGAAAATTGTAAAAAAAAGAAACAACTTCTTTTGCTTTTTTTTATTCGGAATATAATGAATAAAAACGAAATAAGAAAGCTAACGGTAAAATGTTTAAAAAACGAACTTAAAAAAATTAAAAATAGTACATCAGGGAATAAAATTGATTTACAAAATCGTTTGATTGAATTTTGGGAACAATCTACAAATCGAAGTGAAACTGACGCAATATCGCCATCATTTCGAAATTCAACTAACATATTTTGGCAAATTCAATGATGACGTCCTCATCTCTTTTTAGTTTTAATGATATCGAAAAATCTCTAGAAACGTTTAGTGGTGATGATAATAAAAATATTGGCAAATGGCTGGAAGACTTTGAAGATGTATGCAAACTTTTTAATTGGAACGATATGCAGAAATTTGTTTATGCAAGACGACTCCTGACGGGAACTGCAAAAATTTTTATCAGTCTGGAAAAAAATAATTCGTGGATTCAACTGAAAAAGGCGTTATTAAAAGAATTTAGAGTTTCTATTAATTCAGCACAAATTCATCGACAATTAGCGAACCGTAAGAAATTAAATTCAGAATCTTTTAAAGAATTTCTTTACAGAATGTTGGAAATTGCGCATCAAGCTGAAGTTGATAATTTGGCAGTGATATCTTACGTTATTGAGAATATTCCTGGCGAACCAGATAAAAAAGTTATTTTGTATGGTGCACAGAATCTCGACGATTTTAAACAAAAATTAACTGTTTATGAAGATTTCATTTCAAAATGTAATGCAAAAACGTCAAAACTAACTAATATCAGCAATGTTAAACAACGAAGATGTTCGATATGTGGTAATAAAGATCACGATACTGTAAATTGTCCGAATCGTGATAAAGGATTTAAATGTTTCAAATGTAATGCTTATGGACATAAAGCAAACGAATGCAAGACAAATACTGCTGCTAGCAAATCTGCGAATGCAACGTCAATGTTTATGAATATGTGTAAAAAGGTTTTTATTAATGAAATTGAATGTAATGCACTGATCGACACAGGGAGTAGTATTACAGTAATTAGATTGGATTATTTCAGAAAATTGAAGATGCCTGGTTATATACCAGAGAAAATTGAAGTTTCTGGTCTGGGAAACGCACAAGTCACTACACTTAGATATTTTCTAGCGGAAATTAAAATTGACGAAGAAATTTTTAAATTAAAATGCTATATTCTTCCCAAAACGGCAATGTCTTTACCCATGGTTATTGGAAGAGATTTATTATGTGAAGCAAATTTGTATATTAGCGATCAATATATTAAAGTAAGCAAGGAAAATGAAGTAAAGAAATCTGAAAATTCTGATGGTAATGAAAATTCTGGAGAATGTGTATTTGATTCCATGATGATTCAAGAAATTTATCCAGAAAATGAGATTGATCTAAATCATATAAGTAAAGAGTCTGTTAAAAATGACATTTTAAAAGTTATTAAAGAATACAAACCAATACCAAATGCTAAGTCTCCAATTGAAATGAAGATAATACTACAAGATGAAGAACCAATTTACGAAGTACCTAGGAGATTGTCACCGTTAGAAAAGGCTGAAATTAACAAGCAAATAGAGAAATGGTTAATCAATGGCATTATCCGTCCCAGCGTTTCGGAATTTGCATGTCCCATAGTCCTCGTAAATAAAAAAGATGGTTCTAAACGAATATGTTGTGACTATAGACGATTGAATAAGAAAATATTAAAGGATCGCTTTCCTTTACCAATTATTGATGAGCAGATTGATAAGCTACAAAATGCAAAAGTATTTACGACCCTTGATTTGGAAAATGGTTATTTCCACGTTCCTGTCAATTCAGATAGCATCAAGTATACTGCTTTCGTTACTCCAGCAGGAATTGTAACTACCTATTTTGATGATTTGGTGATTCCAGCAGAGAATGAGTTTGAAGGAATTGAAAGGTTAAAAATGGTATTACAAGTTGCTGAAAAATTTGGACTTAGAATAAAATGGAAAAAGTGCCAGTTTCTTATGAAAAGAATTACATACTTAGGACATCAAATTGAAAACGGTACCATCAAACCTTCAATTGAAAAAACCAGCGTAGTCAGAAAATTCCCCGAACCGAGTAATACGAAGCAAATACAAAGCTTTGTGGGATTGGCTAATTATTTCAGAAAATTTATTGAAAATTTTTCAGTAATAGCTAAACCACTCACAGATTTATTGAAAAAAGGACAGAAATTTAAATTTGAAATTGAAGAAAGAAAAACTTTTGAAACATTAAAACAATTATTATGTTGTGAACCAGTGTTAAAGATTTATTGATTTGATACACATACTGAATTGCATACCGATGCATCCAAGTATGGTATTTCAGCAATTCTTATGCAACAGTCAGATGACAACCTGATGCACCCAGTTCACTTTATGAGTCGAAAAACCACTCCAGCTCAACAGAAGTATCATTCTTACGAATTAGAAGTACTTGCGATTATAGAAGGAGTCAAAAAATTCCGTATCTACCTATTGTGACAACCTTTTACAATCATAACAGACTGTTCAGCGTTTGCAATGACTTTGAAGAAGAAAGAGTTGACAACACGTGTAGCCAGATGGGCTTTATTATTAAACGAATATGATTACAAAGTCGAACATAGACCAGGAAGTAAGATGGCTCATGCTGATGCGTTGAGTAGGTATCCTGTGAACGTAATTGAAGATGGTCTTGTAAGTCGAATAAGATGTGCTCAGCAAGAAGATGAGAAATTACAAGCAATATCAGAAATACTGCAATATAAAGAATATAAAGACTTTTTTAAGAAAAATGACATACTATTTAAAATTCAAGATGGAACAGAATTGTTGGTTATTCCAGATCGACTTCAAAATGAAATTATCCGAAACGCTCATGAACATGGCCACTTTGCAGTGAAGAAAACTGAAATGATTATTATAAAAGATTATTTTATTCCTGATTTAGCAAGAAAAATTGAAAGAATAATTAAAAATTGTATACCGTGTATTTTAGGCAATAAAAAATCTGGAAAAATGGAAGGATTCTTACATTCCATTAAGAAAGACTTTCCGCTTCAGACATATCATCTTGATCATTTGGGAACGTTATCACCAACTAAAAAGAAATATCAGTATCTTTTTGTTGTAATTGACGCATTTTCGAAGTTTGTTTGGTTATATCCAACCAGAAGTACTAATACCGAGGAGGTTTTTGATCGTTTACGAAAACAATCCACTTGTTTTGGAAATCCTGAAAGAGTTGTGACTGATCGAGGAGCCGCTTTTGTGTCCAATGGTTTCGAAAATTATTGTAACGAGCAAAGAATTCAACATGTTTTAATTACCACTGGAATTCCTCGTGGAAATGGACAGGTCGAAAGATTTAATCGAACTATTCTACAAATGCTGACCAAATTATGTATAGAACGTCCTGAAGATTGGTTTAAGCATGTAGATAGAGTGCAACAATATTTGAACTCAACGACCACTCGTGCAACTGGTATCGCCCCATTTAAAATATTAACTGGATGTGATATGAGGCTACCCGATGACATCGAATTGAAGCAACTATTGGAAGAAGACTTGTTTTCGAGTTTAGAAAAAGATCGAGAAGAAATTCGTCAAGAAGCCAAGAATAATATTAGTAAGATTCAAGCTGAAAATAAAAAGACAGAATGAGAAAGAAAGCTCCATCATATCAAGCTGGCGACATAATAGCAATTAAAAGAACACAGTTTAGTTCAGGCTCTAAGTTACACCCAAAGTTTCTAGGTCCATACGAAATTCTCAAGTCCATGGGAAATGATCGATATCGTGTCAAAAAAAAATGGAAATCATGAAGGACCTAACATAACGACCACCAGTGCGGATAACATTAAGGAATGGTGTCCTGATGGCGAAGCTGACGAATCATTCGAGTCGAATGATATACAGGAGGGCCGAGATGTAGGCTTTGCTTTTACTTAGTGAATATAGTAGCCAGGGAAACAGAAGCTATTTTTTATTATTAACGGAGAAGGCTTATATAATTTATAATTTGAAAGAAGATTGTAAAACATATTGTATTTTTTCCCTTTTGGATCGAATAAACCCTAGATATAAATTAATCATTAAATTAATTTGTGTTTTATTGAGCCAACACCCCCACATATATATATATATATATATTTAATTCACATCAAAAAATATTGCGAAAATTTTGTAATTGCAATGGATTATAGTATAGTAATTGCAATGGAAAATGAAAAAAGAGAACAAAATATAAAAGAAAGATTTAGAAAAAGAATCTTAAGAGACAAATCGAATAAGATCTTCAAATATTTTTTTCTCCTGGACATTTTTTTTGAAAAAGAATAATTTGGCGCCTTAATAACGACACCAACAAAATGTATACAATTTAGTGTGTTTCATTTAAAAATAAATTTATATCGTTTTATGACAAAAATGTTAGAAATATTCTTAATAGGGCTCGTCACGCGTTAGTTCGCAAACTTGCGAAATTATTTGATTATTTTTGACAATTCGTTGAACCAATCAAATTGCTTAAAAGACTTCGCAGATTTGCAAAGCTTATGTCAAAAATATACATGCCCTGGAGCTGATTATCTTCACAAACTTGCGAGGATAAATTTTTCATTTTTGGCAAATGTAATTTTAAATTTATTTTAACGGTTTTTCTTTTGGAAGTGAATACTAAATACTATTACATTGTATAAAATGTCAGGAAAAAGGGAATTATTAGAATTTTTAATTGAAATTTTTTTTTTTTTTAAATGCTAAAATGAGAAATGAAAAATTATATTTGCGAAACATTGTCACGGGTGCAGATTATTTTAAGTTTTCCCTGACCAATCAGAATGAGTATCAAACTTGCGAAAAATCTTCGCAAAAATAATCAAGTTTCGTGACAAGCAAAAATGACATTTTATTGAGGTAAATTTTAGATAAACCATTTTCGAAATTCCAATTCACAGAATTTTAATTTTTCATTCCGATCGAATTTCAAAACATCGCTTTTCATTTTCACCATTCCATTTCATAAAAAGTGAAATGCAGAACATGGGTGAATATTTGATGTTTTTTTTTAAAAATTGCTCTAATTCGCAGGTAACCTAGACCCTAACCCTGGATATTCCAGTATGTTGGTTCTCGCGACGGATTTCACTGCATTCTGGTCTATACTTAAGACCTTGTTTTCTTTCTACAGTTTATCCTGTGGTTTGGTACATTCTTACCTCTCTGGCAAGTCGCAGTGTGTTTCACTAGTTGAAACCACGTTTCCGGGCTTTTCGGGTAACGTACAGAAGTTCAGCTATTTGGCGTTAGATTATCTTCCCCAATGCATTGACTAACTTAATTCGGATTTGGAGTCTATTTCTCGTTGGCCTAGTGCAAACGAACTTATTCTTAACCCAATGGCCTTTTGGAAAGTGTCTATATCTAGCCAATAGCCTTAATCTGGTTGGGTAGGTAATAATTCAGCTATCAAATGGGTTAAAAACGTCAAAAGCCTGGGAATCACCCAGAATGACACTCTTTTGCCACAAAATCTTATATGGTCTTCGAAAACTTAATTCGGTAAATTATCCTTTGTCTTCCCAGTTGAAGCTTAAAGCTTACTCATGCCTTAATCTTGCAACACTTTCTCAATGGCTGCGAAATTTTTTCTGGTTGCGCGATGGCATCCTTTAAAAATTTCGTCAGTTATAATGCCATGATCCAAGTTTGTATACCATTTATCGAGACGGCGCAAATATCCACCTTTGTTTCGAAGTTTGTCGGGCACAGTCTTGCAAGGTGATTTCATTTTCATACAGCTTTTCTATTATTTAAAATCAGAGAATAAAATTATCTTCTGAAAATTCTCAAAAGAGAAAAAATCTTGCGATAATTATCTCCCTTTCATGATATCGCAATACCATATTTTTCGTACGCTCGTAAATATCATGCACATCAAGTTGACATGGTGATATTTATCAACAAGATTTAAAACCGAACAATAATTCAATAAATGATTTGTTAAAAAAAACAATTATTATTTGAAAAAAATCTTTTGAAAACGTTTATCGTTTGATAAATATCTCTTGAGAAGAGTTATCATTTGTGAAATATCTCTTGAAATAATCTACAATTTACATAGATGCAAAGGTATTAAAACAACAGGCAACATATTATGCGAGTACGAGCACCACAAGACATATATTATAATTATATTCGGTAATTCATACGACCTACATATAAAAAAGAATTTATCAATTGATAATATCCCTCTCAAAATATCATACTGATAATTATCCTCAGTAATAATTATCATGCGATAAATTTAATTGTTGAATTGTTTTTACTCTATTGATAAATATAAAATGTATTTCTCTTTGAGTAAAATTGTTGTGTAAAATATTCACAGAGATAATTATTATTGCAAAGAAAATAACAAAATGATAAATTTCATTCTCTGTTTAAAATCATCCATTTTCAAACCCCATCTTATTTGCACTCGCAAGTTTTGTCAGTCCACAAGGGTCAGAAGTTTGATTTTGGCGCTATTTCATTTCGTAAAGAAATCGACTTGCAATTAGTGTGACATAAAGAAAAAAAGACCGCAATGGGATTAATTTTGTTAATTTTATATTTTAAAATTTCCAATTTACATTAGGATTTCGCGTCATTCTGTGCAGTATATGATTTGCTTTGCCATTTGACATTTTATGTTATGATCCGTCCAATCTGTTTTTAGCTTAAAAGGCGACGTAACTATACAAACTGTTACCAACCATAGCATAAAGAAACTAAGCAGAACAAACTTCATCGTTATAAATTCATATTGAAATATGGAGTAAATTTCTTCGATTATCGTTTTAATTCGGTTCCGAGAATTTATTCCAGTTTTTTAAGAATATTTACTTTTTAAAGATATCTGTTTTGAAATATTTAAACTATAATTAATTACGAAAGAAATTGATAGAAAGGTTTCTATTGTTCGTGGACCATAAAAAAAATTTTGCGATTCACAATGTTGCATCGAATAGTTAAATTCATAATTTTGTGTTTAGCATTTGCCGGTGTACATGGAGACAGCGAAGCACATAAATTAGGAAGAGTTACTGAACTCGATGAAGATAATTGGCGTGTAATGTTAAAAGATGAATGGATGGTCCAATTGTAAGTTAAAAAAAGTTTTTTTCTTTGTCTTATAATTCAATTATTTTACGCTTCAGTTGATTGAATCAATTACGATTTTATTATTTTATTCTATGTTGTTGTTTTTTAATTAATATGCGTTTTAATTTCGTAATATTGAAGAAAATGCATTTGAATTTTTGTTTTTTTTTTCATGACTCATAAATGATGGCTATTTTGATAGTCATCTGATTTTATTTTCGCCCCGCCCTCCCCCATTGAATTGAAATAAATTATATTTATTTCAAATCTAATGCTTTTTTTTTGGAAATTTTGAATCAATTTATATACTTTTTTAAAAATGCGTACGAATTTATATACACATACTAAAGTACTGCAAATTGATATTCTTTTTAACTGGCATTGAACGATTTTCAAATCTTGTTGTCGATTTTTAACTAACTTGCCGACTAGCTAGACATTTGGAGCTTTTAGAATAGCTCAGAAAACGATGACAATGCATTCTTTTAATATTTTTAAAACTTAACAAATTTCAGCCTATCATTGTAAAGTGGCAACAATGAAAGATCATTCCATGGTAAGTTACGTAAAGCAAAACGTAAAAATCTTCGTTCGACGTATTTCAGCCTGTTGATATGAACTTTGTGGTGCAGTGATCACATCTGACTTGCATTTTCCATAATTGGTCTTACGAAAGCAATATAAAGTGATTTTAGTGATATACGGGTCAGAAAACTCTTTGGAGCAATCCTTAATATAACGCAGACTCAAATTGGCTTTATGAACCAAGAAGCCAAAGTGAAGCCTGAAGTTAAGCTCACTGTGGTAAGTTAGTTGTATTACTAACTCTATGTAGAGGAGTGTTTCCAATAAAATAATTGCGGTAAGAATTACTACATTTACGAGAAGAAGTGATAATCCTACACTTGTCTGTGTTGAGTGTCAGGTCATTTTTATGACACCACGTAACAAAATTAGTAAAGTCTTCCTGGAGAGAATCGAACACCTCGGTCACCTCTACCTACAAATTCATATCGTCGGTGTAGTTGGAAATCTTCGAGAATTTTATTGCGGAAGCTGCATCATTTATAGCTAATATAAACAGAAGGGGTCCTAAATGACTACTCTGAGGAACACCAGGTGTCGCCAAAAAGGAAATAGAATTACCAGACTAAAACAAGACCTAATACCTTCTATCGTTAAGATATGATGAGTGATAATATCTGATGCTTCATTTAAGCATATATCTGAAGTGTTTATAAAGTATGAGCGGATCCATTCAGCGTAAAAATAAATTCTTACGAGATAACTTATCAAAAGCCTTACTAAAATCAATAGTAATACAGTTCTCACTGTTAGCCTTTTCCATAGCACAAATTGAATATGGCATAAATTTAACTAAACTAGTGACTGTAAATCTACCCTTCAAGAATCCATCCTGAGATTCAGACATACGCCATTCTATTGACTAAAATCTCTGAAAAGGCTTGACTACTCCTGCCAAATCTTGCATATCCTTAACCAGTTCTACAGCTGAATGTGCTAAACATCCTAACATTTCTCGATGATTTTTGTTTATTATGCCCTATGGTAGGTACTTCTATGCATGTCCGTCCGTCCATCCGATTTTGATGAAATTTACAATGCGAATTGTTTATTCCTTAACTTGGTTTGGTATTGTATTTCAGCAAAATCGATCTAGGGGAGCAAAGTTATTAAGTAAAAACAAGGGTGACTAGAAAGTTTTGTCGTTTTTTTGTTTATGGTTTTTCGGATTTAATTCGAAAATTTGTGAATCATTTTTGTTGACATTTTTTTTAATTATATAAGTTAACTACACAAATACACGATACCATGTTAAATTTCAATCAATTCGGTCCAAGGATAGTGGAGAAAGAAATAATCGTAGAAGAAAATAACCCTCTTTATAAAGTTTTATTTGATGTACTTTAAAAACTAATGCACCGATTTGAATGAAATTTAAGATTATGCTATCAGAGTCTAGGTTACATGCAAATTGGAAGAAGTTTTGAGAAGAAGGAACAAAGTTATGAAGAAAAAACCTTGAAATAATGTTAGTTTTTACAGTTTTTCTGCCCCATTTCTACCATAGGGCATCAAAAAATCGTCTATAAGCCGATTTTAAGTTACTACATGTTTTTTAATTATGTTCATCTTTTTTTCTTACTAACTTTTATTTTGAATTTGCCCTAGTTGACACTTGTACAATTAGTAGAAGGATAAAATACTTTTAGTTGAATTGAAATATGTAAATAATAAAAAAAAAAATAATTAAAAATTAATATTTACCTTATAGCTATGCTCCATGGTGTCCAGCATGTAGGCATCTTTCTGAAACATGGAAAAATTTCGGTGTATCTGCAGAAAATTATGATGTTAACATAGGTAAAGTCGATGTAACAAAATCCCCAGCTCTTAGTGGACGATTCTTTGTAACAGCGCTTCCAACTATTTATCAGTAAAATATTAAAAATTATTTATTCTTAAAACTAAAATTAACAAACTAAACTATATTTATAGCATTATAAATGGAGAATTTAGACAATATCAATTGCCACGCGATTCAGATTCACTTGTATTATTTGTTAAAGAGAAACAATGGAAAACGATTGAACCAATTTCATATTGGAAGAAACCAGACTCAATTCAAATGTCAACATTGGCATATTTCTTTAAACTATCACATTACTTAAAGGTAAGCATTTGATTATTCTGTTTTTTTATATAACACTTAATTTCCATTTATGATTTTTTTTTTTTTGGTAGGATTTAAATACTCGTTTCCATGAACAATATGGTTTACCAACATGGGGTTCATATGCGTTATTTGCTTTTGGTACAGTTTTTATTGGTGCTATACTGGGTCTGTTATTAGTTTGTTTAGTTGATTTCTTTTATCCGCCAAAGAATGTTCATCGTCAAAGTTTCTCAGAGACTAAGGAAAAAGTTAAAGAAGGTGATGGTATTGAAGAAATTCCCGGTGATGAATTAGAGGATGATGAAGACGTAGAGAATTCATCAACATCAGAAGGTGAAAAAAATTCCGATGCTGATGAAAAGAATTCCGATAGTGAATCTGATGTACCTGAAAGTGAGAAAAAAAATATTGAATCATCACCGAAAAATGAGAAATTACAAAATAGTAATAATGAAAGAGTAGATGATGATAACGAAACATCTAGTCCGGAAGTAAGAAAACGAAAACCACGCAAAGCTGATTAAAAAAAAAGAGAAAAAAAAACCACAAACAAAATCCAAAATAATTTTTAATAAAGGTATGCCTTCAGACTATCTGTTTTATCATATTGATTTGCATAAATTTTGCCAAAATTACCCACTCAGAAGATAGTATGAACTCATAGGAAACACATTGGTACAACGGCGTATAACATAGTTTATGTGGTTTATCTAAACATGTTTAATGTCTAATATTTGACAAAAATATAAGCAAAGACATATGACAAAACAGATAGTCTGAAGGCACGTTTTACGTTTTAAGGAATTTGTAGGTGTTAGTACGCACAAAATATTTGAAAATGTGTGAAAATTTATAGGAAACAAAAAAAAATATATATATATATAAATAATATAAATTTAATAAATAATGATTTATTAATGCCTTAATTGAAAAAAAAGAAAAAGAAAAATTATTTTGTTAAAAAAAAATAAGGAAGTTTTGGGCCTTTGATTCTTTCGTTATAAAAATGTTAAAAAATTAAAAGGTTTTCCTTATTTCGAATTCCAATTTTGTTTTATATATATTTATATCACCCATCACAGAGAAAGGAAACAGAGAAATCTTTTTGTATAAATTTTTCTCATCATTGCAGCGTCATTGTTTTTGTAAAAAAAAAAAAAAGTCTTTAAAAATACATACTATACATGCATTTTTATATCACACAGTCTTTTTTTTTTTTCTTTTACAAACACTAATAAAGAAATATCTTGTTTACAGACTAAAAAGAAAAGTCTTTGCCGTCACATGAGAGAATACAGCACTCGTGTTTCCTTCCTCCTCTGTGATGTCACTGATTTCAATAAATGTATGCATTTACACCGCTTGATTGTGCAGGGCGGCCTGTATTTGGTTTCTCGATTCGATCTCGATTTCTGTTATGAAATACTAAGGGTTAAGACATACTAAATCAGAATTCTCTTCAGAAAAAAAAAACATTTTTTTCCATATGCTTTTTTTGTACATCATATGCAATAACTTGTTTCAAAATTGATTATAAAATATCAGCAATTATATAATTTTGATATTTTTGTTAACACGATTTGATTTTAATTAATATCTTCTTCAAAAACTATGAAAATATATTTCCCTGAAGAAGAATTAAATTTCGGATCAGTTGATTATCAATTTGTTTCATTTCATTACCAATCGTTCCCTGGCAGAATTTCTTTCAAATTTTCGGGCGTACTTTACCTAAAAAAAAAAAAGAAATCTACAAATTTTAAATATTTGATGCTGTTAAAATTTCCAACTTGGACACATTTTTAAATATAAATCTAACAGCTTAGTATAACT
The DNA here is from genome assembly GCA_963422695.1 of Xylophagus ater. Classification (NCBI taxonomy): domain Eukaryota; kingdom Metazoa; phylum Arthropoda; class Insecta; order Diptera; family Xylophagidae; genus Xylophagus; species Xylophagus ater. The sequence continues at coordinate 27,277,371 of OY730485.1, read as the reverse complement.
CCAAAACCGAAAAAAGCAATAAATTTTCAACTGTTCCCCTAATTGCGTTTTTTCTGAAGAAAATTCTGATTCAGTATGTCTTAACACTAAATGTCTATTGTATCGATTTTTTCGATCTGATCAATCGAGTCAAGAAACCAAATACCTGTCCCCAAAAAATGCCGTTCATTTGGGAAATAAAATGTATACATTCACTGAAATTTATACATCATAAAATGTGGAAAATATACATAATAAATGTTTGCTACTAAATCAAATTGCATTTATATATTTATACATCACGATAAATTTTAAATTAAAAAAAAAAAGAAATAAAATTAAATGTTTTTTAAAAGACAAATGTTTATTGAAATTAATTTTTAACAAAAACAAAAAAAAAAAACAAAATTCTCTGTATTTTATAATCCCATTATTAAATTTAAAAAAAAAATGTATTTCTTAATTTAATTTATTTATAATTGGTTTTGTATTAATTATATTTTTATTAACTTTTTTTTTTTATAAAATAAAAATTTAATCTCAAGGAAAAATAACTGAACTTTTTATTCTACTAGAATGAAAGAAATATGTTCTGAAAAATCGCTTTTTTTCCTTTTTTCTTCTGGTTTTATTTATAAAAATATACGAATACAGTAAAAATAATGCAGTTTTAAACAAAAAGAAATGAAAAATAAAAAACAGCCAAAGGAGAAAATAAAATCTATGTTCTTTGAACTCGTGCAAAAAAAAGAAAAAACTAGAAAAAATTTCAATCATCCTCGGCATCAGCAAATTTATCTTCATCTAAACTCAAATTTCTCATATTGTCTTGTCCAACTTCATCACCAACCGGTGGCGGTTGACCACCATTTGCTTCATCTTCGTCTTCATCCATTGCCATATATTCACCTTCATCCTCAGAAACACTATCAGCTGGATCCGGATGTAATGCTTGACATTCTTTCATCGATTGAAATATAATATCAACAGTATTCTGATCTGTTGGTATTAACCACATTTCTGTCATTTCTGGTTCACAATCAGATTCATTACCTTCATCATTATCACTATCGTTAGCGTCACCAATCATTTGATTGCCGTTATGTTCAGCGCCTGGATCATAAACTCCAGCCCATGCGAAAATTTTATCTAACATAAAATAAACACTTTTCGTTGGTGTATTTGATATTGCTTGTACACCAATTTCTGGCCAATTTATAGATATTCCTTCATCTTTATCAAAGGGTTTCCATGATAATGAACTGGAAAATATGAAAAAAAAAAAAAATAACATCATTTTCATCTCTTCAATTTCGTTAACCTCACTTTTCTGTTATGTACAGCGTTCCTCTAGATAGCAATTTATCTCCAATTTTTAATTGAACATCATTTGATGTATATATTATTCCATCATCAGGATCTGTTAAAATTGATATTATAACCATTTTGTACGAAATGATTTTAAAGGCGTCTCGTAAAAAAAATTTTTAAACGTCGATTTATTTTTTTGTTTACATCGATTTCGACATCTGACGCTGCTCGCTTTAATGAATTGTCAAAATAGATTAAGGCTGAATTACCCCTGAATCAGATTGAAGCAGCAACAGCAACAGCTAACGTCGTAAATGCTGCTTTTTAAAACACATTAAACGACAGCAACAGCAAAAGCAAAATTTGACGATTCAAGCTTTAAAAAATAACTTTGCTTGCTTTCCTATTAACCGGCAACTCCATGCAACTAAATGCATACGGAATGCACATAATTGCGAGGTTTTTCCCAATATTATTACCATTTAAAATGTTTTTATTTCCTAGACATTTCTTTTTGGAAAAGAATATTTTGGCGCCTTTATAACGACCCCAATAAAATGCATACAATTTAGTGAATTTCATTTTAAAAAATTTTGATTAAAATTCATATCGTTTTATGGCAAAAATATTTAAATATTCTTAAGGACATTTTATTACATTACCGTAATGGATTTTTCTTCTAAAAATTTTGAGGTCTCGGGGCTCATTTCTGCTGTTTGTAATTCCGGAAAGAATTGATATTTGATAATTGAAAATTGAAAAATAATAAATATACCTAATTCTGTTTTTACGCAATAGATACGTTCGAAAATTCACGTAAAAAAATAGCGCAAAAAATTATACTGTATCTTTCTTTATAAAAGGGATTGGTTCTACATTTGAAAATAAAATGAAATAATGTCACTAAATACACGAATTTATCGTTTTTAGGTCAATTACACCATCTTCTATTTTAATAATAGTTAATTTTATAAAATATTATTTAGAATAAATAAAAAAAATTGGTTGCTAAAAAGCTAGTGTAGACCCTGCTGGTATACCAATTTTTCTGGTATGACAATTCTGGTATACCATTTTCGTAGACAGCGCTGGTATACCAATTTTTGACATTTGCATTTAATAAAATGGTGGAAACTAAATTTTTGCGGAGCGAAATTATCAAATTGATAAATATGTTTAGAGAAAAAGAAGAAAAATATAGAAGGATTGATTTTATAAAAATGGCATGTGTAGATATTGCCACAGAATTGAATTCGACACTTTAAAGCCAATATTTTGGCTATTTTTATTTTCTGTTCTCTGTTCAACGGCATGTCAGATACTGAATTGGTATACCAGTATTGGCCCACGTAAAAAAAAACTGCTAGTATTTTATTTCTGGTAAGGCAATTGGTATACCAGAAATATTGGCTAATGTAGACCCTGTGTAACAGAAAAAAATCGTGTCAGAAGATCCGACCACCAAAATTTTTTTAATGGACTTAAAATTTGCATGTAAATCGTAATCGACTTGAAAATTTAAATTGGAGTATGAACAGAGGCAAAACATAATCTAGAAAATAAAAATTTATTGCAAGCGTCTCTCAATTTGAAACTGATTTAAAATCAATTTCAAGTCACTCTTTCTGGTAAAGCTAAAACATGGATTGGATATCAAGTTTGAAGTCGCCATGTAAACGAAGTAATTTACTTCGTTGAACTGTACTCACATCCGGTTAACTGGTCTCAAATAGTGATACCAAGTTTCAGTTTATTTTTGACAAGTATCATTTCTTGGTTTTTTTTTTATTGTAATATCAACACGTGTGGCGTGCGAGTGTTTTATGAGAGTGAATAAGTTTTGTTTGCGGCGTCAAATTTAGTATTTTTTTTTTTTAAGATAATATAAATTTATATTGAAATAAAATGGGTCGACCAGGTAATTTCATTTAATTCAATTAATTTATTGGTATTAAAATAATGCTAAAATGTAAAGTGAACAAAAATTGTTATTTTCTAACCTCATTTTTAATTAGGGTTTTCTCCACGAGGCGGTGGTGGTAGAGGCGGTGACCGCGGTAGCGGTGGCGGTGGATTTGGAAGAGGTGGTGGAGGAGGTGGAGGACGTGGTGGATTTGGTGGTGGCCGTGGTGGTGGAGGACGTGGATTTGGTGGTGGTCGTGGAGGTGACCGCGGTGGTGGAAGAGGACGCGGTGGCGGAGGTCGTGGAGGCGGCGGTGGTCGAGGTGGTGGACGTGGAGGTGGTGGTGGAGGCTTTAAAGGCGGTAAAACTGTTGTAATTGAGCCGCATCGTCACGAAGGAGTATTTATCGCTCGTGGAAAAGAGGATGCACTAGTTACTAGAAATTTTGTACCCGGATCAGAAGTTTATGGCGAGAAAAGGATTTCAGTAGAAGTAAGTTGGAAGTTTGATATATTTTGTGTTAATATTTTTAAACTCTGATGATTTGTGCAGGGGTACAGAACACGGCAATATGTGGCCGTGAAATAAATCGTAGAATATAAACTGGCCCGAGGCATTGTTTGTATATACGGTTTATTTAGAATATGCACAACTGAGTTACTGCAAAGATTTAAATGTTTTTAAGATTTGTATTTAAGTAATTAATTCTCTTTTTTTTTTTTTTTTGTTTACTTTAAGACTGATGGAGAGAAAATTGAATACAGAGTTTGGAATCCATTCCGTTCAAAATTGGCTGCTGCAATACTTGGTGGTGTTGACCAAATTCACATAACACCTGGTTCGAAAGTTCTATATTTGGGTGCTGCATCTGGAACAACAGTATCACATGTATCGGATATAGTTGGCCCGGAAGGTTTAGTATATGCTGTAGAATTTTCACATAGATCTGGTCGAGATTTAATAAATGTCGCTAAGAAACGTACAAATATTATTCCAATTATTGAAGATGCTCGTCATCCACATAAATATCGTATGTTAGTCGGAATTGTTGATACAATTTTTGCTGATGTAGCTCAGCCAGATCAAGCGCGTATTGTATGTTTGAATGCTCAACATTTTCTTAAAAATGGAGGTCATTTCGTAATTTCTATTAAGGCGTCGTGTATAGATTCGACAGCTCAACCGGAAGCTGTTTTCGCTGCTGAAGTTAAAAAATTACAAGCCGAGAAATTAAAACCACAAGAGCAAATCACATTAGAACCGTACGAAAGAGATCATGCCGTTGTTGTAGGAATATTCAGACCGTCACCAAAAAATATTGGTGCGTAATCTAATAACTAAATGTCATATTTTTAAATTAGTTTTAAGACAATTTATATATTACAATTATAAAAAGTATAAAATGAATAAACAAGTTATCCATTTCAACTTGCACATTTTTTTTTATATATATACATATATTGGGATGTGAAAATTAGGGTTTCTGAAAACTCGGGTTTTTAGGACTCGGCGTGTACGAGTCCTAAATTTCGAAAACTCGTCCAGTCCGGATCTAAATCAAAACTCAAATCAATAAGCGAAAACGTTTAATATTTTGGAAATCAATAACGATTCTCATAGCTGAAGTTTTTGTAACAAAAAAAAAAAAATTACTAAAATTTGTTAAAATTAGAATTATTTATTAAATTACAAGATGTTCAACTGAAATTTGTGGTCGTGCCAGGAAATTAAATTTATTTATAATCACCATAATTTATTTATTTTCAAAAATTAAACTTAAAAACTATACCATTTTAGTTTCAAAATGAGAATAGTAAACTTCAATATGAGATTTTTTATTTTAATTTAATTTAAAACAATTAATATTAATACAAAATATTTTAAATTAAATTTATTAATATAGCATATTTTCTAAGTTAAGAGCTGCAGTGAATTTTCTTTGAATGCTTGCGATGCAATTGGCACATTTTGGTGTAATTGTCTGCAGACCTTCTTCCATAAGGCTTTCTAAAGCTCTCTTACTTTATGTTCTTTGACGGATAATTCGTTTCTGCTGTTAAGAATACTTGACAACTTTCTTGAGAGCTCTCTTTTTACTATTCTCATTTTGAAACTAAAATAGTATAGATATAACTATTTGAACATTTATTTGATCCAATTTAATTGCTTTCTTTTGTCTTAAAGTAGAAATATTTAAGAAATACTAACGAATTGTCAGCAAGTCTCGATCTGTTTTTTTTTTTTAATGGCTTCAAGCGTTATAATTATATAGAGCTTCTTTAAATTGATTTTGTTAAGACAGAAATAGAAACTACGAGCATTTGTATTAACTGCAACGTAGCATTCGAGAAGCTGGTTCGTTTTTCCCGTAATACGTTCTGTGATACAAAATTTTAAATAAGTCCACTGACCTCAATGAACGTATATTAATATTTAGCGGCATCTTTTCTAACAGTAAAGACGCATCAATAGTGCCATTGAAAATTTGGTGGACAAAAACAATATCAGCCACCTGACGACGCTTTTTTAAGGATGGCAGGTCATTCAATTTTATTTTATGATTGTAGTACAGAAGCTGCCATTTATCGAAAATGTTCTTTCATTAGAAGTTGAAGTTGGTTTTATGGAGGAAAATACGTTGTACAGGTTATCGATATTATTTGTTCGTTTTCAAATATTTCTGAAAAGCAAAAACTCTTGTTTAAGTTTGCTATAAATCTCAGACTGGGACTCGTCGAGTCCCGAATCCGAGTAATTACCCAAATACTCGACGAGTCCGAATCGAGTACAGAAACCCTAGTAAAAATGTATAATTTCCACAAATATAGATTTCTGATGCAAAATGGGATGGTTGAAAATTTATTTACATGCTTTTTTTGCCTTTTAGGAGTATATTCTGAATATTTAACATCGACATTTGTGGAATTAAGGATTATATATTTTAGAGCAAAGCAAGTTCATATGTTTCTTAAAAAACTATTTTCGAAGTTGGTGAACATATCTCGAAGACTGCTTAAAAGATAACTTTCAAACTTACGCACAAAAGTATTTAGCCGATCATATTTTTCTTTAAATCGATCTTTATTTTTGAATAATTATAAAAAATGTGAACATTTCCTCGTCCTTCAACATTTTGAAAAAAAAAAAAAAAAATATATATATAGTAACTTAAAATCGGCCTATAGCCGATGCCCTATGGTAGAAATAGGACAGAAAAACAGTCAAATCTAAAAGTATTTCCCGGTTTTTTCTTCATAACTTTGTCTGATCTTTTCAAAATTTCCTCTAATTTGCAGGTAACCTAGACCCTAATAGGATAAATCCAATCTGCAAATTTTATTTAAATCAGTATATTAATTTTTAAAGTACATCAAAAAAACTTTATGGACAAACTTATTTTCTCCTATGATTATTTCTTTCTCCACTATCCTTGGACCAATTTTTAACATGGTATCGTCTATTTACGTATTTAACCAATATAATTAATTGAAACAAAATTGATTCACAAATTTTCCAGTGAAATGCGAAAAACTATATAAAAAAAAACGACAAAACTTTCTGGTCATACTGGTTTTTGCTTAATAACTTCCCTTCCCTTTAGTCGACTTTGCTGAAATACAATACCAAACGCAGTTAAGGAATATCCAACTCACATTCTAAATTTCAACAAAATCAGATAACGCGTTTTTGAGTTATCTTGTCCACAGACGGACGGACGGACGGACGGACATACATAAATCGATACAACTTTTGATTTCCTGCACAACCATACCCTTGAAATTTTTCTGCGATGATTATTTCTATGCGTTACACACTCAGTGACAAAACTAATATACCCTCTGGTAGTACCTACCATAGGGCATACAAATTGGTAGATACAATAGCAGAGGATATAATTAGATTTGTAACGCGTAGAAATAATCATCGGAGAACGGTTTTGCAGAATACATAATAATATCGGATTATGTATACCCGCCCCATCCGTGTACAAGATAACTCAAAAACCCGTTATCTTAATTTTGATGATTGGTTATTCCATAACTCAATAACTCAACACATTAATTACATTTCAGCAAAATCGATCGAAGGGAAGTAAAGTTATTAAGCGAAAACCACGGTTATCAGAAAGATTTGTCTTTTTTTTTTATTTACATAAGTAGGCGATAATATGGTAAATTTTTAGGATAATGGAGAAAGAAATGGTCGTAGAAGGAAATAAGCTTGTTCATAAAGTTTTTTTCAATGTACTTTAAAAATTAATATACCGATTTGAATAAAATTTGCAGAATAGATTTATGCTATTAGGGCAGTGTTTCCCAACCTTTTTTGTACCATGCCCCACCTTAGCCACCTTTTTTGTACCATGCCCCACCTTAGCCATCTTTTTTGTGCCATGCCCCACCTTAGCCTTTCTAAAATTCTTATGCCCCCCCCCCTATGTAACATACATAATTTTTAATATTAAAAAATTGAATTGTTCACTTAAGAAACTAAATTTGGCACCGAAATCTAGCATTGCATTTAAATGGCCCGGAGCGAAAGGGTTAAATTCGTGTCATGTTCATTTTCGAATTGCCCCCCTTAACAATCAAATTGCCCCCCTGTGGGGCGTGGGCCCCACGTTGGGAAACACGGTATTAGGGCCTAGGCTACCTCAAAATTAGAGCAAATTTGAAAAAAAAGAAATAAAGTTATGCAAAGAAATATTGTTAGTTTCTGTTGTTTTTTTATCCCATTTCTGCCACAAAGGTATCAAAAAATTAACTACATGCCGATTTACATTTACTACTCGTATATGGTTTTACTATTGTGTGGTGTCTGAAGTATCAGCTCGTCGAGTCCTTTTTGAAAGTTAATCAAGTCAAAAGCAAAAACAAATATGGCTTTAGTGGAATGTTATTATAAATATGTAAACGGGAATTGTATTTCAACAAAACAGGCTTAGGGAAGCGAAGCAAAAAGAGGATGTCATTTTTTTCACCTTTCAGATTTAATTGGAAAATTTATGCAACAATTTTGTTTAAATTAATTAAATACATTGTTAAGACGATACTATGTTAAATTTCGGTAAAATTGATCCAAGCATAAAGAAAGAAAGAAATGAAAATTGGTTTGCTTGATTTGTGCTTTTTTTTTAAACGAAAATTGTGAGTTTTGTGATCAATTAAATAAAAATGCTTAATAAAAATTGTAGTGTTCCGAATTGCTCAGATGTGAGAAAAAAATTGAAAGAATTGGACAATAACATCATATATCATCGACTTCCCAAAGACTAAGTAACAAGGAAATGGTTAAACTGCTATAGTTAAAACACCTTGCCTGTACATAAAGTTTTTTCTGCTGTGTTTACTATTTAATAAATATAAAAATAAAAGATACAATAGAAAAAGTTGTTTATCGTAATTGAAAAAATTATGGTTTTGTCTTATTAAAGAATAATTCAATGTTTGACTGGAGTATCCATCCAAAATCTCACTCATCAGAATAGTACACCATTGACGGAAATATGGGTTTTAAATTCGCACAAATCGCTTTCGTTCATGTTGAACGAAGTTTCGCCATATGTAACATAATTTTTCAAGAAAATAGACAAAACTAAATACTCTCGTTGACTAATATACTTTTCATTTCTTCTTGGTTGCCCTTCCTTGGAGGACTTTGTTGCGTGTACTTGCTACAGTAGTAATGCAAATGAATGCTCTGAACCACCTCAAGCTAGCTAATTTTAATATCACTACTTTTTCTTTTGAACACGTATTTTGACTGAGTTCATATGAAATGAATTTGTTCAATAATGCATTTGTATGACTAGTTCATTATAAGTCCATTACAATTTTTTCTCTTACTTATGATTAGTCATGCTTTAACTTAGGGAAGAGCGTTATGAGACAACCCTAAATCAAAAAGTTTAAAAGCCTCTGTGCTAGTAAATGGATTTGCTCCACATGACACTCTTGTTTTTTCTTTGCTATTAGTTGTACAGTTTATATAAGGATAACAATCCTTTTTTGTATATTTGAATTTAAATAAATATATGTATAAACTTCCTGTTCGAAAATTTAAAAGAAATGTTTGCGATTTATTGGAATTACAAATATAAATTAAACTTCAATTATTTATTATTTATTAAGTTTGGAATAAAAAAGAAATTTAAATATTTGGATTTACAAATTTTTTAAGAAAATTTAAGTTTTTTTTGTTAACATATTTTGAATTTATCGAGCATATTTTTAAGGCATACAATTAATTTCTTAGAGCGTATTTTTGGTTACCTTAATTATTAGTTTCTGTTACTTTTTTCTTACTCAATTCATTGAACTTGTTAACTACGAGACCTATTTCGAACATAGCGCATCAAGAAGACCCTGAGACTGTCTACAACTCGTAGTTGGTAATAATTTAAATATTGTGTTTTGTTTTTGTCATTTTAGATAAACCATTTGAGTAGGCAAGTCTGCTGATCTCATTGACATAATATATCATATGACCGCTTTCAAAAACAATTGTATCACTTGCCATCTGACAAATTTCTTAAAAAATATAATAAAAACTAAAATTTATATTAACATAGCCATTAGAATTTCAATTTAAACTAAGATGATACGTTCTTATTCTATTTTCAAAACACAAGTTTTGTTTTCTAATTCATTTTCGATTTCTTCCATACTTACAGTTTCCGACACCTAAAATAAATATGATCTTAAATGTACGAAAAATTTTAATGAATTGCAAATTACCGTATCAGCCAGGTCGATTATATCTAGAGCTTGATTTAAAGGATCATTTTTTGAAGGAATTTTATCATAATTCCAATAAATGAAATTACTAAATTTTCCTGTTGCTTTAAACTTTCGATCAGCAACTTCATCTAGAGGTTTTTGTGTTTCTTGAAAGACTATTCCTTTGCAGCTACTGGGAACATCAAAATTACATCCAGTTAAAGGATAGCCACGAAGTGAATTTGTCAAAACTCCATTAGATTCTTTTGTGAATTGTGAGAAATACTGTTTCACTGATGCTGGGCCATCACCATCAATTGTCGCTGGGAGATATTGTAATTTCAATTCCTTAGCCTCATTTGAACTAATATATTCTTTTTTTATTTCTAAATGAACAGACATTATTTTTCCCTCCAAATTTAATGTCAAAAAATACAACCTATGTACTTTGATTAAAGAGAAGTTGATAGACTAAAACCTTTGATTATAGAACACCCGGATGGACTAAATCTCGTTTTTACAATATCTGTGTAAGAAGCACTTTTTTTTAAACCGAAGTGTCAATTTTGGGGAGGAAAACATTGCATTTTTTTAATTTCTAATTTTTAGTTTCAAATTTCAAACAAAATTCGTTTGAATTAAATAATTGAGCTTAAAAAATTTGCAAAATGAAGTGTTTAGTTTCTGGATGTAACAGCAAACAACATCGAAAAATTCCTCGAATTTCCTTTCACACGTAAGTTTGACATATTTTTTATTAAAATATACAAATTTTCGTTATTGCAGTATAAAACAAAGTTTTTGTAGCGTTAATTTAATTATAATTAGTCAAACAGAAATTACATTAATTCATAATTTAGAAAAAAATTTGTTTTTTTGAATTAAGTTTGAATCTAAATCCAAGCGCGAAACCCCTCTTTTTTATTTAAATTAAAACAAAAACTACCAGTGACAGTAATTTTTTGGTCAAAATCTGTATGTAAAGTTACGATTACATAGCCATACGATTTGAGAATACGGCAGGAAGGATTTTTTTCTAGCCGCCGGGCGCCATTTTCAATTCATTCAATTTTTTGCTGGGCATTTCATGTCCATGGAGATGGATTAGTACAGATATTAACTTTCTGTCTCACGTGGGCCGACAGAGGAAAATATAAAACTTGGACTTAGATATATGAAAAATAAATACAACAAAAATTTTAAATGATAACTGAGAAAACCAAATAAATTATTATATCGCATTGGTTGATGGGCGAAACTAGGAAAACTTGGGCTTGAATCGTTTGGTGTAAGCAAGCGAGAAGATAAAATAGCGACCATTTTTCCTGCATAATTTTGTATGAAAACAAAGCAAACGAAATCTCCAGTTAATGTATTTCTATGGTCCAGACATTTCATTTGTGAAATTGCCGTACATGCAGAAGTAACGAAATTTTACCGCATAAATTTATTATAAAAATATTTTATATATCTTATTTCACCTCAAAATACATTATTGTAGACACAAGATGAATGAATATTTTTTAAAAAAAAAAAAGAATCGCAATAAAATTATTAACATTCCTAAAATTTTTGTCGAAAAAAATAAATTAAAAACTCAAAGTTTATGCCGGGCTTTATGTCCGACAAGACTTCAAAATTGACATCAGTTCAACTTGGATCTCAATTCGGGTTTTTTAGCTTTAAGATTGAAAGATTGACTTGAATTTGATTTGAAAACAGCTTCAAATCGACAATAATCAAATAATTATAATTGAATTTTTATTTTCTAGGCTAGGCTTCTGTTCATACTCCAATTAAAATGTTCAACATAACCTAAAAAATAAAAGTTTGTTTGCAACCGTTTATGAAATTGATGCTGATTTCAAGTCAATCTTCTTTTTTTCTTTTTTTTTTTTCGTGAAAACCTTGTTTTTATTCACTCATCTTTATGTAATTAAAAACGGCTCTTTATGAATACCTGTGACCATAGAGATACATTAACTGGAGATTTCATTTCCCTCGTTTTCATACAAAATTATCCAGGAGAAATGGTCAATATTTTATCTTCTAGCTCGCTTACTCCAAGCGATAGAAGCCCAAGTTTTCCAAGTTTCGGAGATAACGACTAGCCGCTCAACCAATACGATATAACAATTTAACTTGGTTTCCTCTCAGTTAGCATTTAAAATTTGGGTTGCTTTTATTTTCCATACAAATAAACCCAAGTTTCATATTCCCCTCTGTCGGTCCACTTGAGACAGAAAATTAATATCTCTAGTTAATATAACTCTATGCCTGTGACAAAATGAGATCGGAATTGCTAACATACACCCTCAAATAAAAACAATTGGGCTTGTCACGAGATTTGATTATTTTTGCGAAAATTTTTCGCAAATTTGACAGGTCATTCTGATTGGCCAGGGAAAACTTAAAATAATCTGCACCCGTGACAACGTTTCACAAATATAATTTTTCATTTTCACAGAAATGACATTAGGCAGTCAGTTATTTTGAAAATAAAATGCATTTTGAATTAAAGATTCTACTAATTCTCTTTCTTTTGACATTTTATACAATTTCGTAGTTTTTGGTACTCACTTCTACAAGAAAAACTCGTTAAAATAAATTCAAAATCGCACCTGTCAAAAATGAAAAATTTTTTTTCGCAAGTTTGTGAAGATAATCAGCTCTAGCGCATCTTTATTTTTGACATAAGCTTCGCAAATCTGCGAAGTCTTTTAAGCATTTTGATTGGTTCAATGAATTGTCAAAAATAATCAAATGACTTCGCAAGTTTACGAACTAACGCGTGACGAGCCCTAATTTTCAAAACTCAAATTTTTCATGTCGATGCTGGCATTATGATTCATTTGGCATTTGAATGTTGATGCCCATGCTAGATATTGGAGTTGGGCCTTATAATAATTTTCCAACTACCAAAATGGCGTTTTGAGTGTTGTGTGTGCATGACGTTTTTCAAGTTAAGTCGAATAAAATTTTTATTTCTATTTGAATAAACATTTCGAATTAGAAAAACTTTGGAAGTGTGTTTTGTAATAATTTCATTCTATTGGTAAAAAATTAATCAACTTCAAACGCGACCAATTACAACATGTCAAAAAAAAATTTTTTTTTTTTTTTTGATAAATATCTTGCAATGAAATGCAGTTTACTACTACAGCTTTAATTGAAAGTGCAATATGTAAACTACCAGAAACGAATGTTTCGTTGTCCACACATAGATGCAGTTGAATGTTAAATGTAGTGAATAAAATCAATGTTGCCAGATTAAAATTTTCAATTGTGTTGTTTTTTTTTTTAATTTCAGCTTCATAAAAAAATAAAGAAAAATCTTTTAGTGGTCTGTTGTTGTTTTTGTTCACATTACGACAGGTTAAAAGTGTTCTTGTAATGCATAACTAAGTTTTTTTTAATCGATTCCACCCAAAAAAAAAAAAAAAGAAAATACAAAGGAAATTTAATTCAAATATCAAGAAAAAAAATTGAGAAATTTGAATGTAAAAATCTAAAAAAAAATAAATGATTTTTTGTAACTTCATTGAAAGTTTTTGTTTGAATTATGAACAAATTGGATTATCCTCGACGAAATGGTGCAAACAAAATTCGGATAACAAGTAAATTTATATTTTTATAGAAATAATTTAGTTTTATTTAATTACATGATTTTCTTCTGTTTACAGTTTTATGTGCCAGAAATCTTGTTCGAAAGGATCTGTTCCGTAAGTACAAAATTTCATGTACCTAATTCTGATTATTTATCTTTGCTGCCTATCAACATAAACACTTGTTATATTATACTAATAGGAGGTATTAGTTTTGTACCTCACAGAAACAAATCTTGAAGAAACGTTTCAGGATACTGGGAGATGTAAAGACTTTAGAACAAGGGTGTCCAACCTTTTTGAACCCCGGGGCCGCATTGGAAGAAGACATGGTGTTTAGGGCCACAAGTATATTACTATGTATAAATCCATATCATAAAATGACTGTGATACTTGGCATTGAAGTTGTGAAACTAAACCGTCAATATCTGGTTCGATTGACGTGGTTGTAATTCTCAGGCAATTCTCAAGGTGTCCATCCAACATGTTTGTTCTAATTTTACACTTAGTATGTTTCATTTATCAGTTAAGCCACCAGGTGACGAACAACAGAACAGTGTAGCTGAGCGAGCAACGCAAACCGAAAGAGAATTTACTACATAACGAAAGAGCTTTCTATTCTGGTCCTGGTTCTGTTATTTGTCACTTGGCAGCTTTAGCACGAGTGCGCAAACACACAAATCATTCCTCAGAAAAATGGACATGCTTCAGTAACTTTGAATATTTTCGGGCCGCATTGATACTTGCTTTGGGCCGCATGCGGCCCGCGGGCCGCGGGTTGGACAGCTCTGCTTTAGAATATATATTTGGATTCATGCATGGCTGTTTGTGTACTCGATAGCCCGTTTTAATGATTTGGCCAAAAACCAATCACTTTTGATTAATCATTTCCGGCAAAAATCTAATCAGATAGTCTTTTTGGTAAATTTTAAGAACATAGAGTTAGTAGTTCTTAAACTATCGTGAATGCATTTCCGCTCAAAATAATATCAATTGTTTCTATCAAAATATCCAATTTGTGTACTAAACTTTATTATAAATAAACTTGTAGTTAGGAAAAGTTATATATTAGCTAAAAATGAACAACTTCCTGTTACCATTTCCTATGAAAATCTAATCAGTTCCTCCCTTCATTATAATTTATCTTTATACTAAATTTCAACTAAAACCTTAGTTATGTTAACGAAACGGAGACGGAACGAAAAAAACAAATACATGAAATTGTATGACCGCTGTTGTGTAAAATTTTATTCAATTCAATTTGAGTCGGTTTCGTTTTTTTGGCATTTGTATTTATCGTAACGGTTGTGCTCCTTTTTTTCATATTGTGAACGAACTTTCTACGTCAAACAACTCGAAAATTTTATAAAAATGGATAGCGAAGATTTTGAAATTGATAGCGAAATGCTAATCGAAAAAATTAATTCAATAATTAAAAGTAAAACCATGCCCTAGGACTCGTAATCCATTTTTTATTATTTTTCTCATACATTTTTATTTATAATCAAAAGTCAAAAAGTGAAGCGTCGCTTTCGTCAATATAACTGCATCGCATTCCGTCCCCGTCACCGTCCTCTCTCTATTTCGTTCACATAACCAAGGCTTTAATTGAACTTATCGTGTATCCAAAAAGGGACTGTACACAGAAACATACTGACATTATTGCGAAAGTAGACAATACAGATTCACAAGTATTTCCGTTGAAAATCGAAAGGTTTGGTTTGGTACTTAATACTAACAAGTGACAAATAATAGCATTTACATGGAATTGAAATGGACACTGCTGTCAATTTCCCTCGTTACCGCAATCGTCTTAAACTATAATAAATTACCTTGAGATATTGCAGAAACGCCGCAGGGTAGTAGATATAGTCTTCATTCATAAAATTTTTGTTGGTGCCATTGAGTTTTTGAGTCTCAACGAACGATTAAAATTTAGGGTTAACGTGCACCATCTTAGAAGCGTTAGCTTATTCAAGATAGGTATGTTTTGAAACGCAGAGTTAAAGATTGATCCATTAAAGCTAGTTTAAGCAACTTGCAGCTCTCAAGTGTTGTTTACTTACTCTTCTGCTGAGGCTCGCAAAGAGTTATCAAATTGAAAATTTTGCAGAAAATATTCACGATTTCGAAGTAATAAAGTTCGTTAAAAATTTTACGTCTCCTTTCAACATTGCTGCTATTACTGTACCTCCTCATTTTCAAACGGGGATAATTGAATTACAGTTCAAGGTCGAATTAAAATAAGATTTTTCTGATCTATGCCAGATAGAATTTAATAAAATTTTGCCGTATTTAAGTTTATTTGGAACACCTTTATTTTGCGAATCATTCTCTAAAATGAGATGTGCACAAATAAGTATGGCATTTCGATAAGAAGTGAAAATCTGCATAATTATTAGCAGATAGCCACAGCTGAGCTCGAAGTTGAGTTTAGTGAGCAAAGGTAAATTTTACAATAAAATTTAAGAAATAGAATTCATTAAGTTTTAACTTCGATTCTAATCCAAGAATGTACTTTTAATAATTATGTTTTCGATGAACAAAATGAGTGAATTTTTTTTAATAATATTATATGGACTTATACCTGGCAGTTTTACTTGAGTAAAAAGTTTTGCGGCTCTTTATTAAATTCAAAAATTTTAAATTGGCTCCCGTGAAGGTTTGTGTTGTCCAGGCCAGCACTGAAACATTGGCATTAAAAGTTCGATTCGATATTCGATTCAATATTTTAAGAACTATAATAACTTAAAAAGTAAGCAAATAAGAAAATTAAGATAAATTTTATGATTTCTAAGGTGCTTTCAGACTATCTGTTTCGTAAAATTTTGTCAAAAATGTCCACTCAGATAGTGTAAACTCATAGGGAGTTTTCGTATGACAACATTATATGTCAACACATTTGACATTAGAAATGTTTCTAATTTCATCGGAGAAATCAAATTGTTGTTTCAGTTCTACTATTTTAAAAACATATAGTAACTTAAAATCGGCCTATAGCCAATTTTTTGATGCCCTATGGTAGAAATGGAACAGAACAACTGTCAAAACTAACAATATTTCAAGGTTTTTCTCCATAACTTTGTTTCTTCTTTTCAAAATTTCCTCTAATTTGCAGGAATGGAATTTTGTATTTCGATTTGAAACAATTTCATCGTATATACGATACGATCAACCAATCTGGTATCGGCTAAAATTGGATCGAAAATATTTTACACTGTGATCGTATAAAATTCATTCGATCAGTGTTGAGTTGTCGAAAACATGTTTTTTTTATGTTTATTGTCATATTTTTAATTTCTTTAATGCAAAAACCCAAGTACAAGAAATTTGACAATTATTTCCTTAAATTTTTACTAAATTATTGTAGTTTTTACAAAAAAAAAGAAAATAAAATATTTTTTTAAAATTTTTTTTTTTCACTTGAGTTCATGCAAAAAAAATGCCAAGCTTGCAAAAGTTAACTTGAAAGTATTGAATTAAAAAAAATTATCAAGATTTTCATGAAATTACAACCAAATAAGATGCTCTAAGAGCGAAGTGAAAATTATCATTGTAACAAAATAAAAAAAACGCCACCAAATTTAGGACCGAAGACACTTGAAGATATTTTGTTTCACTGAGACCAACAATTTCAATATTTATTATTAAATATTAATTTAAAAATAATTCAAAACTAAAAACAAATCTAAAACACAAACATTTTAAATTAATGTTTTCAAAAAAAAAAAACTATCAGCTGTCAAAATTTCATTAAATTTCATCGGGCAATTTGAAAATTTATACCATTTGCGTGGAATTCTCATAGGCCACACTAATTTACGATACGATAATTTTACAGGATGCCAAAAAGAATTCAGATCGAATATTAAATCGAATCGAAAATTCAGTTGGATCGAAATACAAAATTCCATTCCAGGTAACTGAGACTCTACTAGCAGTAATCTAATCTGCACATTTTATCCAAATCGGTGTATTAGTTTTTATAGTACATCATATGGACAGACTTATTTTCTCCTAGGATTATTTCTTTTTTCACTATCCTTTGACCGATTTTGCTCAAATTTAACACGGTATCGTCTATTTACGTATTTAACCAACATACATAATTTAAACATTGACAAATTTTCGAATGAAACCCGAAAAACCATATAAAAAAAGCGACAAAACTTGCTGGTCACCCTGGTTTTTGCTTAATAACTTCCCTCCCTCCTGGTCGATTTTGCTGAAATGCAATATCAAATCCAGTTAAGGAATAAGTAATTTCATCAAAATCAGATAAGGCGTTTTTGAGTTATCTTGTCTACGGACGGACGGAGGGACAGACATGCATAAATCGATATAACTTTTGATTCTCTACACAATCATACCCATGAAATTTTTCTACAATGATTATTTCTATGCGTTACACACTCAGTGACAAAACTAATATACCCTCTGGTAGTACCTACCATAGGGCATAAAAGAAGAAGACATTGAAATTAAAGAAAATATAAAATACAAATTAAAAAATGAGCAAAGCAAACCATAGTAGTGAATTTACATTTTCTCTATATCGGCCGGACCACTATGGAACTTTCCCGATAATGTCATCAAATATTCATTTCAGTTCTCGTATTCTAAATGTACATTCCAAGTTTCATGAAAATGTGACTAGTATTGGCTAAATTATTAAGGTTTTTTTATTTTGCATTCCCGTAACCCGCACAGAGGGGAGTCGCATTCTATCTTTTCAGTTGGCCTGTCCAGAATGTATACACCAAGTTTAAAGAAAATCTGCCTATTATTGAGTGAATTATTGAAGTTTTTCTTTTTTAGCCCTCCACAACCACCCACCGCGGGCAGACATATTTTATTTTTTCAGTTGGTCCATCCCAAACGTACGTTCGAAGTTTCATTAAAATCCGATTATTATTGGCCGAATTAAGGAAGTTTCTATATTTCCACCACAACATTTTTTTAAAAAAGTTACGCGCATTAGTGTTGCTAGCTGTAAATTGCGTTGAAAAGTTAATATATTCTGATTTCGATCTTGGTACACAAACTGTGCAAATCTCATCAAAATTGGACGTGCAGATTCGGTTTTACAACAAGTGCAAAAATTGACCATATTTGGACAAAATGTATTTTTAGACAGTGTTGCCATAGTCGAATATGGCCCAAAAACTAATCAGATCTAAGTTAGGGTCAAATACATGAACTGTGTAAATTTTATCGAAATTGGCCCAACAGTTTAGTCTGAACCGTGCGGACAAAATTTTGTCGTTTTTAGACAAAAAAAAGCGTTACCAAATAGTGTTGCTATATATTAATTTCGCCCAGAATCTAACACCATCTGGCATTTGATGCTAACGATTTGAAAAAGCGGACGGACGGACGGACATGGGGCTAATTATCTTTGATGAAACGGATTTTGCACTTATTTTCATCTTCCTAGCCCTTCTAGATCAAAAGTTAGGTTTTCGCACGATTATAGTACTTTCCTATAAACATTCGTTTATCGGGAAAGTAAAAACATGGTTTTTCGAAATGTGCTATATTTTCCCATTCTTCTTTACTACTTCGTATCTTCATTAAAAACAATTCAATAAATATAAATTAACAATGTTGTAATTAAACGTAACTTTTAAGTATTCATCTTTGAGGACCATGTTTCAGTAAAAATTTCGGATATTACTGGGACAGATATGTAAAATCATACGATAAAGCTCTGTACGTATGTCTGTGAGCTGGAAAGCTTAATATTAGAAGCAGTCTACAAAATATAAACAATTCATTAAAAGAGAAAAATGTATTCGCACATTATATCTCTCTCATGGCTCAAATAGAACTGATAGCATGAATTTACCAAAAATATTTCCGCATAACTTAGTTGAAGTGTGCAACGGGGTGAGTGAGCCCAGCTAAGCTATGTAACTAAATTGCCATTTTTGAATCGTCTAATCTAAACCAAATTCACAAGTTGAAATTGATGGAGCATGTTTGCCATTAGCTTTTTTCAATCACTGATGTGCTCCAGCTGAATTTGAGATAAGCAAAAAAGTAACCTTCTATTTTAATTCGAATAAAAAGCTATGTTGTTTACACTTGAATGTCAAATGACTTACTGATTAATTTAGCTTATTGGAAGTTCTCTCAAACACAATAGCTGTCATTTTAAAAAATATCATGATTTATAAATGGCACCATCTCTTAGAAATCATTTAAGTCCTTATAAATAGTTCATATTTCATATAATATGGTATACTACTATATATAATACTAGCTGTACCCGGCCACGCGTTGCTGTGGTCCAGTCTGCTTAAATGGAAAAGAGAAAGCGCACGTTTGTAATATGTTTAATTTCGCAATGTTTAATGTATATTTAATGTATGTTTAATGTATACCCACATTATTTTTTGTTGTTCTATTCTCTATGCAGACTGTGCCGACTCTAGAACGCTCAACATATAATTGTCCATGTGAGAAGTAATCCGGGTATATAGATATAAACCGCACAATTCTAAAGATTGGCCCTGAGCTTTGTTTATGGTGATTGCAAACGCCAATCGAATTGGGAATTGCAATCTCTTAAATCGAAATGACATTTCCGTTGGAATCATATGAATGCGAGGAATGAGGGCATATTCACCTTTGAAAGCTCTGCGGTGACAAATCGACATATTTGAAAAATTCGGGTGGGTAATTAACCGCTTCATCTGCTTCCACAACAGTGTCGACTAGGGCATGGTTCGAACAAACAATTATTTGAGCAAGCAGAACATGTTCTATTTTTTCACTGTTCGAACAGAAATGAAACAATTCTTTCATTAAAGAGCAAAATATATTTGAAAAAGACAACTAGGCGCGATCTTCCCACAACTTTAATGAAAATGACAGAAACAAAAAATTTCGCACAAAATAAAGACAGAAAATGCAAATTTTTCATTAGAAAAAATGAAATAACTATAAATCAAATATGTTCTATTTTACAACGTGCTTCCTATAAGATAATTAGAGCAAGGAAGAGCTTACATAGCCTCATAATAGTCTTATGGGTTTTGCACTACAGAAAGAATGAAACAAAGAAAGCAATCCAAATTTTTTTTAACTCAATATTTGTAAACAAAAACCTTATAAATATTGTATTTTCGCAACCCGTTTTCAAGTATTGGTGCATGTACGAATAATAAGCAGAAGAGAATTATTGTTAATATTTGAAGTGTTTAGTTCCTGTATAAATAGTGCAGTGGTGTGCGGTGGGTTATCAGGCAGGGTGTGCAGAGAATAATAATAAAACAACGAACGTGCAGAATTTTTCCTGCACATCTTGCTTAAAAAAAAAAACTGGTCATTTGGTTTTACAAGTTTATTTCTATACTCTCTTTAAAGTTAAAATTTCAAAACTATTTTTGCAGTAACTTTATTATAAGTTCGTGTTCGTTGATAGTAAAGCGATGTGTTTAAGGTAGGCTACGATGTATTATTATTAATTTTACTACTACTGTTAGCTGAAATTGTTCTGTTGAAATTTGTTCACTCTTTTTCGGACACAACAAAATTGTTTTTCAGCCTATTATTTCGAACACCATCATAAAACGTCACCAAAGTTAGTCACAAAGATATTACACTTTCATAGATATTTCTACGCGCTACGAGGTGCAGAACGTAGGGCAGCACGCACTGCCGGAATACAGACAAGCGAATAGGCACAATATCTGAATGTGTTGAATTATAAAAAATGTGATTGCAGAAAGATACGTAGGGTGCAGAAAATTATTGTCAGAATTTTTGCAGGGCGTGTAGTCCACACTCTGCACATATGGACCGCACGCCACTGGAATAGTGATTCTTATTTTTTATATAAGCGTTAGAATTGTTTATTAATGTTAAATCTATTTCTATCTCTGTTGTACTAACATAATGTAATCAGAAAAAAATATATCTATAATTTTTTTAATAAAGAGAATCATATGTATATTTAAGAGAATATTTCTTATTTTCTTTTTATATCTTATTCTTCAATATAAAAATTTTTATCTCTTCGAATTTGGTCAATTTTCCTTAAAAAGTTTTTTTTAACATAGGATGGTTTTGCTCAAGCAACTGTTCAAACAACTCTTGTTTGCTTACATCAAGAAATTGTTTGTTCGAACCATGTCCTAGTGTCGACTGACTTGTATGTGACTACTCACTCACCCAATGGTGATTCTTGTAATTGGTTTGGATATTGGGAAATACTTTTTCAAACAATTCTTCTTTTGACGTCACTAAATTGCGTTATGAGGCAATGAAATTCGCCCTGAGGTCAGATCAACCGGCACCTTTGCGTTCCCAGTTTCCAGCGATTGTTGTAAGAATATCTCAGCTAATCGGCCGTTTTGCATCTGGACACGCATATTTGTAGTTAATTTATACGTATTTACGTGTGGTCACAAAGTTTTGTAGAGTGTTTTAGGCAAGCATTTATTTCATCCGCTGATGTCGATCGAGGAATTACAGTTAATGTTTGTTGAAATCTCCTGCAAACAATATTAATGCGTTCCCAAATTGTCTGATGTTTCCATGCAAATCTTGCAATGATCGATCAAGAGCCTCGAGCGATTTTTTGTGCGCCATTGTGCATTCATCCCAAACAATAGGTTTTCATTTCTAAAATACTTTTCCCATGCCGGATGCTTTGGGAATGTTGCACGTGAGAGTTTCAATGAATTGCATGTTCAATGATAATTTCAAAGCGGAATGAGCAGTTCTTCTACCTGGTAGCAATGTCGCAGCTATTCCGGACTACGCAAGAGCTAAGGCTATGTAATTCTGGGATCGAATTGCAGCCAGAATCAATCTAATTACTAACGGTTTACCAGTTCCTCCTTACGTTTCTAAGAAGAAGATTTTTCCAACCACGTTACTGACAGTTTGCATTATTTGATCGTAAATGCCTTTTTGCTCAAAGGTTAGCACCCGTATTGTAATTTTGTTCACGACGCATTTCTACATCGAACGAAGCAGCAGCAGATCGATTCGGTGATGGCATTCCCAATTGATTGAGGGCTTTGTTCGTGATTTCTCAGCACAGATCTTCAATCATTATCAACACTTCGTTGTAGATTTCTGCTGTGAAATCCATGTTCATATTTGAATTTTCCTTGCGTATTCGACGGAAAATATCTTCAGACATGTGGGTTTTAAATTTCTCCAATAACTCTCTTGCAGATGAAGGATAGCAGGCGGTCAATATGATTTCAAACAATGCACAAATTTGATGTGGATGTGACGTGTTGCACGCGTCATTAATGCATACACCCCAGTGTCGATCGTTCTGCAATAAATTCAGAGCTTGACATGCACTCCGGAAAGTGGCATGTGTGTCACAATTCTCAATTCTCAATTGGTGGAAAGACGTTGGATCGGCCACATTTATCAACAGCGTGCGAAGAAAGAAGCATTCATTCTGTTTGGGATGCACGGTGTAGAGTTTGCCTATCGTAGTTTCATCGAATATGCTAGGGGTTGCTAATTTACCGCCATCTTCTGCTGATCTTCTTCTGTATAAAGGATATCCATCGTTTCCTGTAACTGTGTTGGATACTTTCATGCATAGTGAATTTGGATTCAGTGTACCGCAAGATATCATATTTTTCGTCACAACTTCATGCAAATCCTTATCGACATCGACATCGGGTATTTCAGCGCATATTACATCGTCGATTTCGTTTGAAGTAATTTTGTTATAGAGCCAGATTAGTATATGTACGTGTGGGAATCCTCTTTTTTGCCATTCCACTGAGTATATCCAGCAGCGCACAGACCCAAACACTTAATATTTTATCATGAAATCCATCAGCGATTTCAGCTTCTGTCTGAAAACAGGTGCTCTGATGTCATGCCTATCCACCGGTGATTGCCCAGGAAGTAAGAGCTTTTGTATTGTAAATCGTCCCAAGCTGGAAATTTCATCTAAGATTTTGTTAAATTCAGCATTTTCATTTTTAAATGCCTTTTTTGGTTTTAGGGTTTCCAAAAAATGAGGCTCTACGTATAAAATGTCTTTTGGCTTTGGGTTTTCAACATTTTACGCCAATTAGTAGAGAGTAGATTATAATTTTATAATTTAAATTAATACGAAAACTACCAGTGACAGTCTTTTTTTGGTCAAAATGGGGACAATTCTTAAAATTCGTCGATGTTTTTGAAAATTTAGCATTTTCAGTTTTAAATTTTTGTTTTTGTTTTAAGGTTTCCAGAAAATACGTATGAAATGGCTTTCGGCTATGGGTTTACAAAATTTTACGCCAATTAGTAGAGATATAATTTGCTCGTTACATTTCAATAAAGAGGATCTAAAGCGAATAATTTAATTTGGTACGCTTAAGAGAAACTTGTTTTTTGGAATAAATAACGCAAACATTTTTCGCAATTCTGATGTTCCAGAATACATAAGCATTAAGACCATTTACAGTGTTGCCCCTCCGAATTGATATTTTTAACGCCGCCACTACGCCCATCTTTATTTTCTATAAACTAAGCTTATTCTTGTGTATTATACTTTATTAATGTATGCGCGCGTGAGTAAGAGTAATCACTATATACTATAGTGTATACATGGATATTGTCGATGGAAATCCATTACTTTTGAGATGCTTAGGTCACTGTGTTACTGATGCATTTTATGAAATCTATTTTTACCTATCTTAGGTGTAACATAGGTACATAAATAGTACATATAAACATGGTCATAATCACATAGGACATTCTGTAAAAGTTTCAAAGCAATTGGCCAAGAAGTTTCGGATATTACCGGTTAGGAACAAACGAACATTTACGATTTTATTTATATAGATTATCTATAGCGGTGTTTCCCAACGTGGGGCCCACGCCCCACAGGGGGGCAATTTGATTGTTAAGGGGGGCAATTCGAAAATGGACATGACACGAGTTTAACCCTTTCGTTCCGGGCCATTTAAATGCAATGCTAGATTTCGGTGCCAAATTTAGTTTGTTAAGTGAACAACTCAATTTTTTAATATTAAAAATTATGTATGTTACATAGGGAGGGCATAAGAATTTTAGAAAGGCTAAGGTGGGGCATGGCACAAAAAAGGTTGGGAAACACTGATCTATAGTATTGCACGATTTACAAGGAGATCATGAAATCATGATTCCTTGGAAAATGATCCTTACACATTAGCCTGGGGTCATGAAAAAAAACGCGTAAAGCTAAGATCACACACAGCAACTTTTGCATCAGGGTTTTTTTGGTTGCAGCTGCAAAAGTTGCGAGTCTTGTTCACACATGTATGTAAAAGTGGCGCGCAATCTGAAGTATTTATGCTGCTGCAACCATAAAAAAAAGTTGCAGAGGTGTTCACACATAGCATGCAGCTTTTATTGCTTGCAACTTTATTGGAGTTTTTTCGTGTATGTATGTGTTAAATATTTGACGTCTTGTTTTGATTTTAGCATTTAATTTATTGCAATAAAATATGTTTTATGATGAAGAAGAACAAGCTGTTGCCTGTTTAGCACTTATTTTGTTGAGAAATGAAAGACGACGGCTCCAAAAAAGTAAAAGAAAATGCTAGGTAAAAAAATGGATAAAACAATGTAATAATTTATTATGCAAATTGCATGTTATTTTTTAAAAATTGTTTGCCAGCATCGGATTTTGATTATCTTTGGGAGAAACTGAGACCCATAACCAAAAAAAAAAGGATATTCTTATGTGAATTTCATCACATTTTAAAAACTTATCAAAAACAATAACACTGAACTGTCAAAAAACTTGCATGCAGCATGCAGCAAAAGTTTCAACCATTTTAATATTTTTTGTTGCATATGCAACTTTGTTTTTTGCTATTCACACGTTGAAACTTTCCAGGTTGCGCGCAATATAAAAATCTAGTCATGCAGCAAAAAAGAATCGCAACTTTTTGTGTTGCAATGCTGTTCACACTATGCAGCACTCTAGTTTCGCATCTTTTTATGCTGCATTGCAACAAAAGTTGCAGTGTGTGATCTTAGCTTTACGAAAACCATTCAACACTTTTTTTTACCAAGTTTTACGCTTGCATGGACCTGTCTGTGTTTTTGTGTAATATAATTGGATATTTTTTTTGTTTCTTTTTTCCCTGCCATTTTTGCAGAGTAATTAATAATTATTTAATTTAGAAAAACTTAAATTTTTCATATTTCTTAATTTTCTTTGTTGTTTTTTGAACATGGCTGTATTACATATGCATATACGTTTTATTCATGTGCATTCTGGGAAACGTGGTCAAATTTTACAATCACATAAAATAATCTTTTTTCTCAAAAACATATTTTTATATATTTTTGTGATTTTTTTTATTGTGTTGCACGTTAAATTACGTTACTTTACGGTTACGCAACATTCCTTCCTGTTTCGTTTTTTATTCATAAATATTGGGTTGTGTAATATCAAATGCTAGTCGATGAAATGGAAGTTTGTTGTAATTTTTTTCAAATGAAATCTTTTTATTTTTAATCAAAGTATGCACCCCATAGTATCGACACAGTATTAATATACAGTAAAATGACAAGGGAACAAAATGTGAAAACTGACGAGTGACCTCGCTTTTTTTGCTTCTTTTTTTGTATAATTATGCCCAATTTTGTTTCCGCCTCTATTTTTAAATACAATGGATGTGTGGTTTTTCTCAATAAAAGCCATATAAATTCAACCCACCATCTTTCTAGCTACCTGTCATTTTTTTTTAGATTACCTTCTATTAGTGGAACAGAGATGAATATGCATTTAGTTTAATAAACAGTTCTAACATTTCTGTAAATAATAATTGATACAGACACTAACACTTAAAATATTTGAAAAATACATAACAAAAAATTCCTCTACTTACAAAAAAACCCACGTGCTTATCAAAAATCGTGTCGAGGCTTATTCATACAGGCACCAATACTTGAAAAAAATTTGGGACTTTCAAATTGGCGCTTAAAAACATATGATTTTTGTTTACAAAATTTGGGACTTGACAAATTAAAAAAAATTTCGACTGCTTTCTTTGTTTCATTCAATCTTTTGTCCAAAACGCATGCGGCATTTTTGCTTATTAACACATTGCCTATAGTGTTTGGTCTTCAGTTCTTGTGTTAGCTGAATTTTATATGGGTGTAGATACAAGTCCTGGTGCAAAAGGCGCCAAAGAGAGCCATAAGAAAAGCCCAAAAGCTGCGAACCCCAACGGATCGATAATTGCGGGTCTTCAGCCACACTTTCACTTACAGCAGTAATATTTTCGGTTGAACGCACGCCTCGGCGATACCCTATCTCCAATGCTTCCAGTATCTTCAAATTTTTTCACAACATTGCGAATCGTCCTTTCACTAGGACGATTAAATTGACCATAATCATCCCGTAAATTTCGATATATAGTTCGTACAGAATTGTTATGTCTGTAGAACAATTGAACAATTTTAACGCGTTGAGCGGTGGTTAAGCCATCTATTTCGTAAATGTGTTGTTGCAAACTGACATTTGACACTTTGAAAACAAATGCTTATCGACAGCTGCTTGATTTACAGTGCTGCCAACATAGGAAACTCAAATTGGATCACCCTATATACCATATTTTAAATAAAAAAAGATTAAATAATATTAGGGCTTGTCATGCGTTAGTTCGCAAACTTGCGAAAATATTTGATTATTTTTGACAATTCGTTGAACCAATCAAAATTGTTAAAAGATTTCGCAGATTTGCGAAGCTTATGTCAAAAATATACATGCCCTGGAGCTGATTATTTTCGCAAACTTGCGAAGATTAATTTTTCATTTTTGAGAGATGCAATTTTGAATTTATTTTAACGGGTTTTTCTTTTGGAAGTGAAAAACTTTTGTATAATGTTTACTTCCCAATGCCATTTCTGACAAAATGAAAAAAGAAACTTGCAGATTATTGTTATTTTTCCCTAAATACTAACATAGTCGATAAAATTTGCCAAAAAACACATCAATGTGTTGTGATATTGATGACTTTTTATCGTATCTCAAAATGCAACTGTTTGATCTTTAGTTTATTGTAGATGTTATTCCAAAGTTTTAAAAAGTGTAAAAAAGTTAATTTATAAATTATTTTAGGTCTTCCGGATCCCTTTGCAAAAGTATCGGTAGATGGAACAGGACAAGTTTACACGACAGATCCATTCAAAGCATCGCTTGATCCAAAATGGAATACTCATTACGATTTATATTTAGGACGAGGTGATGGAATTACAATTTCCGTATGGAATCAAAGAAAAATACGTAAAGGTGGAGGTTTTCTTGGATGTGTCCGAATACCAGCTGGAACAATACAACGATTGAAGGATGCTGGATGTAAATTTGAAAATATTATTTTTTTAAATCAGCTTTTATTATTTTAAATATTTTAGATCAACGATTAGATTTATGCAAATTATCACCCGATGACAATGAGCTCATTCGTGGTCAAATTATTATATCATTAATGTCTCGTGATGGTCCATGCGGTGGTAATCCTTTGGCAGTTGTAGGCCCAGGTGGAGATGTTCGTGGTCCATCGGAAGATAACTCCTCAGAAGATAATTTACCAAATGGTTGGGAAGAACGACGAACTGGTAACGGACGTGTTTATTATGTTAATCACGCAACAAAATCTTCACAGTGGGATCGACCAATACCTATAGCTAACCATTTAAATGGCAATCATATTGTAAATGAAGATAATAGTATACCGTCGGGCCCTTCAAGGTCATCGACATGTACAAATTTAATAAATGGACAAAGTCAAAATAACATTGAACAGCCGATACGGCGTCATTCCAGTGAAATTTTATCAAATTTAGGTAAAGAAAATTGTAGTCCAACACGTGAAGAAAATAATAAAAAATGCAGCAGTCGACAACAATCTATAGATTCAACTACAAGTCCAACTAGAAATGACGCAAATGTTTCAAGTCTCTCAAGTACTAGTATTCCATTATCTCCGAGACCTGTAAACGAAATTCCATCTCCTCGGAATTCACAAATACTACCAGCTACACCACCAACAGTAACAACTAACACGTCTACAGGAAATGAGTTTTCTACTCCCATTACTAATAATGTAAATAAAATACAACAAAAAAATATTTCAAATCCCATACCGACAATAAATTCACTTATATTGGAATCACCACAAAGACCTAATGCAACTGGCAATCAGCAAAGTAGCACAAATGTAGCTAATGATTTAAATGCACTGCCGGTAACGGCTTCAACACCTACAATAATTTCATCAATAATTATTGAGTCACCGCAAAGAGCCAACTCAAATTCAAATGCAGTTGCAAGTGCTCAGAGTACGCCAAATTTAGTTAATGGTAATTCAACACCAAATACTTCAAGTGGTGGACAAACTCCGGGTTCAAGTCATCATAGTCGAGAAAATAGTCTTTTAGCAAGTCCATTCAATACAAACACTTCAGAAGCACAAAGTTTGACTAATGGTAATATTCAGACACCAAACAATACTAGTGCTACTGCATCACAAGCAACTCCGAGTAGTAATAATAATGGACCACGGGAAAATGTTCCAAGAGTTCGACGTTCTTCTAGGAGTTTGGAGGAATCTGGTCGTAGACGTTCTTCCCGAGGTAGTAGACAACCTGCTAGTCGAAATAATGGTGTATGCACACGTCCTTGTATGGATCTTCCACCTGGTTATGGTAATTACATCTAAAAAAAAACCCAACATTTATATTATATTATCAAATTTTATTTTAGAAATGCGCACAACACAACAGGGGCAAGTGTATTTTTATCATATCCCGACCGGTGTTTCAACATGGCATGATCCAAGAATTCCTCGCGATTTTGATGCACAAAATTTTTCATTAGACGCTCTTGGGCCATTGCCAACTGGCTGGGAACAGCGAAAAACTGCATCTGGACGAGTTTATTTTGTCGATCATAACAATCGTACAACACAATTTACAGATCCTCGACTAAATGGACATATTTTACAAATGATACGTCGCGGACCTACTGGATCTACTACGACATCTAATCAAAATGTAACAAGTGCGCCACCACCAAGTGCATGTCCACCGGTAACAAATAATATAACTACTGTCAATACAAATAATGCGACCAATATGACAAATAATCGATTTACTGAAACGAGGCTACCAGTTACAGTTCCCGATCTACCACAAGGTCTTTTAGAAGGAGCTGAGCTTTTGCCAAAATATCGTCGTGATTTAGTAGGAAAGTTACGTGCATTACGAACTGAATTACAAGCACTTCAACCACAGTCTGGTCATTGTAGACTTGAGGTATCTCGAGCTGAAATTTTTGAAGAGAGTTATAGACTGATTATGAAAATGAGACCGAAAGATATGCGTAAAAGGCTTATGGTTAAGTTTAGAGGTGAGGAAGGTTTGGATTATGGTGGCGTTGCTAGAGAGTGGTTGCATTTGTTATCACGCGAAATGCTTAATCCACAATATGGACTATTTCAATATAGTCGAGATGATCACTATACATTACAAATAAATCCAGATTCAGGTAAAATTTAATATCATATTTTCTAAATTATATGTTATTAATTATTTTTTTCTTTTTTTATTAGGTGTCAATCCTGATCATTTGTCTTATTTTCATTTCGTTGGACGTATTTTAGGCATTGCTGTTTTTCATGGACATTGTATGGATGGTGGATTTACAACACCATTTTATAAGCAATTGTTAAATAAGCCGATAACGCTTAGTGATATCGAAGGTGTTGATCCTGAACTTCATCGAAGTTTGACTTGGATGTTGTAAGAAATATTTGATTAAATATTTTAAAATAAATATAAAGAAGAAACTATTTCACTTTTTAATTTTCATAGAGAAAACAATATAACCGGAATTATAGATTCAACATTTAGTGTTGAAAATAATAGTTTTGGTGCATTAAAAGTTCATGAATTGAAACCTGGTGGAGCTGGCATTTCTGTCACTGAAGACAATAAACGAGAATATGTTAAGCTTTATGTTAATTACAGATTTATGAGAGGCATAGAACAACAATTTTTAGCGTTACAAAAAGGTAACTTTTTTAATTTTTTTTTTTTATTTATTTAATTTAAATTTTTTGTATGGATAAGGTTTCTGCGAATTGATACCAAGTCATTTATTACGACCATTTGATGAACGTGAATTAGAACTTGTGATTGGTGGTATTAGTAGTATCGATGTTAACGATTGGAGAACGCATACAAGATTAAAACATTGCACACAAGAAACTCCACAGGTTGTTTGGTTTTGGCAGGTAAAATGCATTATATTAACTTTCATTATCTTAACGCTCTCGCTCGTCTTTATCAATTATCAAATAAGTATCAAATTCATTACAATTTCTATTCATCAATACTAGAGCCATACATAGCGTATTCATACCATGTTGTCAATTTCTCAGTCGAGCTACAAAATTCAATTCGCTATTTTCTGTTCCTGTAAAAAGGCGCGGTAATCAGTAAAGAATACATCAAAGAGGCTGAAAAAATTGATTAAAAAAACGTAAACCACGTACGTTTTCTAATTTCAAAACTATATTTATGCTGCGTACTGGAAATGGTATTAAGCTAGTATTCGGTAACACACATCCGGTATACTCGATAATATTCTTAAACTAATTGCATGAATTCCCTATGCGTAACTCTAGTATAATCTGTAAAATTCATTATTAGTTAGGTGTAAAAAAAAATATTTAATTGTTTTCTGTGATAAATAATGAGGTCATGTGTTGATGCCAACATTCGTGTCGCGTTTCCTAATAAAATTTTCTAATTTTCATTTTCGTGGTAACTTCATACTAAACCAATATTATCTGTTGTATCAGAAGCAACCTTTCAATAGGATGTATCAAAAGTAACCTATCTAAAAACTGAATTAAACGAAAGAGAAAAAGGACTATTTAACAATAGATAGATTTGTTTTTCGACACAAAGATGAGATCCAATCGATATTAATCTTGGTTAAGAAATAAGTATATTACTTATTGTATTGCTTGGTACTCTGATCTAAATAGTTTTCTCTTTTCAAAATACCAACTTTTATGGGTGACTAAAGAAACCGGTAATAAACTAAAACAGTTTCATTTATATTATGGATTATTCCTCAAATCGACATACCCTCTCTTTTTATTTAAAATGTTTTTGATGAAAATATTCATTATTTGCATTCATCATAGAAAATTTATTTTATTAAACTTCAGTGACACTTCACAAGCCTTTCGATTGCCTCCAGTGTAAGATAAAAACATATATAAACTCAACAATTGAAAAGACTGAATGAAACAGTCCAATCGTACTGGTGTGATGGAATACATAAAAACGCGACCATTATATTTGTTATAATATAAATAGATATTTAATGAACTTTTTCTTTTTTCTAATTAGGCAGTTGAATCATATTCATCTGAAATGCGTGCACGCTTATTACAATTTGTAACCGGATCATCTCGTGTACCGCTTCAAGGTTTCAGAGCATTACAAGGATCAACGGGGGCTGTTGGTCCGCGTTTATTTACAATACATTTAACTGCCGATGTTCCAACACAAAATTTACCAAAAGCTCACACATGTTTTAATCGAATCGATTTACCGCCTTATGAAAATTATCAATTACTTTATGATAAATTAACCCAAGCGGTAGAAGAAACATGCGGTTTTGCAGTCGAGTAAAAAAAAAAGTAGAGCAAAATTGGAATTGTGTAATTCGATTTGAACCAAATTGTATCGAAAAAGCATAGAAATTGTAATAATTTTACGATACGATGTAGTCGTCTCAATCGAAATACACAATTCCACTCCAGAAAAGAACAACAGCCTAATAGTGTAAATATCGTGGAAGAAATACAACAAATGCAATGTGTGAAAAACACAATATATGTTTCTATGGTTTGGCTAAATTTTTTAATTTTTTGCTTTTTTCTATTTTAACAGTCTTTTAGAATTTTGAAACTGTGTGAAAATAAATTAAAAATGAAGGAAATTCTATTGATGTACCAATTGGCCAATTGCGGTATCCACCAATCTCTTGTCGTTTCTTTTTAATTTTTGTATGCGATATATTATATGTAAAATGAGTCTATTCTGTTCTAGTTGATTCAGAGATAATTCAAAAAAACGTTTCTTTATCAAATCCTTCAAGTAACCAGCCATTTGGCATCTTGGTATTGGAAACTAGAATCCCGAAATCAATATGTACTTTATAAGTTTCGTAAATAAATATTAACTGTATATAGTATAATATAATAATACTACCTCCGTCAATTTTAATTAATTAGAATGATTTTTGAATGATTTATGAAATAGCTACAAATATCTAGTAAAACAAAGAATAATACAAAAAGTTTTAATTTAACAAGGACGTGGCTGTCTCCACAGTTTCTATGGAACAAGATAATCTTTGTAATCGTCCCTCACAATGAAGTTTGGCCTTATTAATGTGCGGAATCTTATAGAAATTCCCTCTTTTGCTACTAACATGGTTGCTTCCAACCAGCTATTGGTAAACAAAAAGCCATATTGTACAAATTGTCCCATCAAAAATTACTTGTTATGTGACCCAGCTACAGCTGCAATAAACACTACTCTTGATTTGGAACTTCTTCCTTTCAATTCAACACAATTTTGATTTGTCTAAAATGTTTAGAAATAAAAACAAAAAAGACCAAGATAATATACTTTCATTAATCCCACTTTTTTGCCTAATGTATACCATATTTTCGGACGGAGGGAGTAATAATATAATACATATAATATAATTTTTTAAGTTGAAATAACTTCGTTTTGACTCTAATCCTTTGAAAATAACAAAATAGGAATAAATCAATCTTCCAATTGTATTCCTCCCTTTACCTTATCTATTTCCCCGAAAACTCAATAGGGATATACGAAAGTCCTACAAATGGTAAAATCAATTCATTTTGATTTTATACTCTCTGAACCAGCATAGGTACATTCCAATCATTACGAGGTTTTTTTAATGCCATTAGGGCTTTTCCTTAAGTGGTGATTTTAAGTTCTTTATTTAAAGTTGTTTTCGTGCTTAGAGAGTTTTGGAAAGAACAGTTAGATAGCAGGCTCATACTTTACAAAAAGTGGAGTAGACTATACACGTTTTCAACTTCAAATTAGGAATAAACAATTTCAAAATGGAAACAAACAATTTCAAATTGGGAATAAGTAATTACAAACTGAGTAAGCCGTTATGCTTCAATCGAAGAAGTTTTCCAAAAAAATGAATTTCTTGGTCATCGATTACTAAGACTTGGATCAACTACCCAATGTTTAATGTTATTGAACATGCTTAAAAGAGATTTAGCCATTCAAATGTCATATATTCTATACTTCGAAGACAGGGCAAATGTGACTCAAGCCGAGCATCGCCAGCAAAGGAAAATATAACAATCCTAAGAGTTGTTAAATGCACCAGTTATATCGCTCATATACAGCGATTCATACCTGATGCATTAAATATGATGGATGTTCAGCTTTAATTGATATTTTTTTACTCTTTACTTACATTACTTGTGTTTTATTGGGAATTCTATCAGTGGTTATTTCACTTTATCAAATAAACGATTTTTCTTATATATGTTCTTATAACTCTTAATTTCGAATGTTCGAATCACTAAAATTATTTGTTGGAATTATTTAGTTGCGTAACCAACTGCAGTAATTTTTTTTTCAATAAAAAAAGTTTTGATTTGCGCCGTCTGGGGGAAAATCATATTGGCACTTAAAATTATAAGGAAACATGCAGGAATGGAATTTTGTATTTCAATTTGAAACAATTTCATCGTATATACGACTCGACCAACCAATTTGGTATCGGCTAAAATTGGATCGAAAATATTTTACACTGTGATCGTATAAAATTCATTCGATCAGTGTTGAGTTGTCGAAAACATGTTTTTTTTATGTTTATTGTCATATTTTTAATTTCTTTAATGAAAAAAACCCCAAGTACAAGAAATTTGACAATTATTTCCTTAAATTTTTACTAAATTATTGTAGTTTTTACAAAAAAAAAAGAAAATAAAATATTTTTTTAAAATTTTTTTTTTTCACTCGAGTTCATGCAAAAAAATGCCAAGCTTGCAAAAGTTAACTTGAAAGTATTGAATTAAAAAAAATTATCAAGATTTTCATGAAATTACAACCAAATAAGATGGCTCTAAAAGTGAAGTGAAAATTATCATTATAACAAAATAAAAAAAACGCCACCAAATTTAGGACCGAAGACACTTGAAGATATTTTGTTTCACTGAGACCAACAATTTCAATATTTTTTATTAAATATTAATTTAAAAATAATTCAAAACTAAAAACAAATCTAAAACACAAACATTTTAAATTAATGTTTTCAAAAAAAAAAACTCAGCTGTCAAAATTTCATTACATTTAATCAGGCAATTTGAAAATTTATACCATTTGCGTGGAATTCTCAAAGGCCACACTAATTTACGATACGATAATTTTACAGGATGCCAAAAAGAATTCAGATCGAATATTAAATCGAATCGAAAATTCAGTTGGATCGAAGTACAAAATTCCATTCCAGTTTTTATTGCCAAAAATAGGCTTAAAAAAAATTTCGATTACTTTCTTTGTTTCATTCCTTCTGTAGTCCGAAACCCATATGATTATTTATGCTCTCCCCTGCTACAATTATCTTATAGGGAGCACATTGTAAAAGAAAACATATTTGGTTTATAGGTTACTTCTTTCCTTCTAATGAAACATATTAATTTTCTTTCCTTATTTTGTACGGAATTTTTTATTTCTGTCATTTTCAAAGGAGGTATTGGGAGGATCGCGTCGAATTTCTCTTCAGTTCCCAGTTTGTATACTGCCTGTTTATTATAATGAGAAAATATGTTGTGCAGCGCATTTTGTTGTTTTGCTTCCACTGTGTTTATACGATAAAATTCATAAAATACATATAAATCAAAAAATTATCCTTTCAATCAAAATTGATAAACAATTTTTTTTTTTTTTTTTTAGTAAATGTGAATTGAAATAATTTGAAAACAAAAAAAAAAAAGCATAACATTCGTTTTTTTTCCTTTTCAAATTTAATTTCAATAATAACGTTGCTATAAAAATATCAAAATAATAATTATCATAAAGTCAAGAAACGTTACAAAATTTTGGTTTAAAAATGAAGAAATTATTACTTGTGGTACAAAATCAATAATAATAATAATGGGATAAAAAGAAATCATACAGTGAATAAGAAAATAAAAATAATAATTATAAGTGATATTAGTGAAAATTATATTTACAATTTTATAGAAATGTACATAAAAAAAAAAAAAAAAATATTAAATTTGATATAAAAAATACAAAAAAATCGACATATTGAAAATAAAAGGAAACAAAAATGTAAATCAAAATTTGTTATTTAATCAAATATTATTATTACTTATTATTATTAAAATTAATGTTAAATTAAAAAAAAAATGAATTAAATTAATAATTATATAAAAAGATAAACACATAAAAGTTTAGAAAAGAAGGTAAATAATTGTGAAAATAATAAGTATAAATTATTTATAGTTAAAAAACACGTTGAAATTAATAATAATCAAAAGAATAACTTTTCTTTAGTATGATTTATTGTTTTCTTAGATTGTTTTTTTTTATACAATAACACTTAATTCAAAATTAAATAATAAACATGTCCTTCATATGTAAATATTTTAGTGATTTCTATTCACCTGAAAGAGAAAAAAAAAACAAAGTTTTTCTTATTATTTAAAAATGGTGAGTTGAAAAGATTTTTAATTTGTCACGAAATAAATATGTTTTTTCATTAAATTGTTAAAAATGGTTAATCTAGTGCTTTCACATTATCACTTTTTTCGAGCAACAAATCACACAACATGTTTGCTCAAAAATTCAGCGCATCAAACATGTTTTTTTTTTCGTTCACACTGTAGAACAAAAAGTGTTTATATCAAAATAGTCAGTGAAACTTGAATATAATTTGGAAAAATTGTATAGTAAAATGGATATTGATGAGGATTTATTAATAATAAGTAGATAGGGTAGCGCGATTGTTGCAATTATGATTAAGAAAAAGGGCCGAAAAAGTGATAATGTGAAAGCGCTTTAATCAAACAATTCTGCATCGATGCCTAAAAAATCTTGTTAGAAATCTGCATGCAAAATTTCAAGTCAATCCATCAAACTGTTGCTTGAGAATTAAAACGCCCGTCGTATTCAAAAATTCAGTTTTATTGAGTAAACGACATTTAAAATTTTCTTACTGGAATGTTTTCTTAGATAAAATACTGCGATATATCGTAGAATGCGTGCACTCGAAAAAAAAAAGAAAAGAAAATGTTAGCCAATTTCGATCTAACCAATGTAATGGTTTTCATTAAAAGGAAAAATCGTGAAACTAATAAAGACAAGGTATATGAGCAAAGCGTTTTAACTATAGCAGGTGATATATTCTGCTTTATATTCGTACACATTATATAGATGTGATGTGTGTGTTATGTTGACGTCATTGACGCACCGCATTTCAACTGTCAAATAAACCAAAATTGTTTTGCTTGATTTGTCCTTCTTTTTAAACGTAAATTGTGAGTTTTGTGATTCAAATGAAGAAAAAAATCATTAATAGAAATTGTAGTGTTCCGAATTGCTCGAATGTGGGAAAAAAGTGACAATAACATCACATATCATCGATTTTCCAAAGACGAAACAAGGAAAAATGGTTGAAATTTTGTAAGATTTGAAAAGATTATTGCCCCAGCATGGTAATATATTCAATTTATTTTGAAAGGGAATGTTTTAAAAGGGATCAAGAAAAGCTAAGTTATCAACGCGTTATTTCATTGTAGTGGGCCGTAGTAGATCACCTTCTATAGTTAAAACGCCTTGATATATGAGGCCTTTTTTGTGTTAGATAGGTATTCGGGCTAAGGCTTTCTAAAACTATAGGCCTGTCCCGCTAAAATACAATACAATACAATATAACAGTACATACACTTTTTTCATTGGTGTACGGCTTATTTCAACGGGCATTAAACGACTGACGTCGCTAATTCCGAACAGTAAAAACTGAGTTTGATATTCCAATAATTTGAAGCCCATAAAGAAAAGAAAAGTAATAATTTATAAAATTATTACTTTTATCACTTTATCAATATTTATAGAATATTGTAAGCAGTGAATTTAAACATAAAATTTTTCTTTGAATGTTTTTCACTTTTATAAAGAAAATTTATATTTCAATATATTTTAATCAGTAAATACAAAAATAAAATAATATTTTGTTAAATATCACTTTTGCTTGCGAAAATATTTTGTGTTAATAAAGAAAAACTTTAAAAAAGAATTAATTATTTAAAAATGTTAACATTTTTTATGTGAAGAATAAAAATTCAATAAATTTTTGATACATATTTTAATAATTAAAAAAAACATATCAAACATTTTAGAAATATTACAGAAATGAAGAAAAATTAATTATAAACGAGAATGTATTCTTTTTTTTTTCTTTTTTTTAATATTGTTGCGTGCTACCCCTCTGGTTCGATATTATGAAAATGATAATACTTTTTATTTATGTGAATTCGGTGTATAAACTTTATTTACAATTATTTCTGCGTTAGCAATTAGTCTTAAAAATATTTGTCTATCAATTATTAATGTATACAAAATTAATTTATCAGTTTATTTATAATGGAGAACACTATTAATTACTTATTAATTCGCTTATTTATCAGATCTCTTTAATATTCCACTTTGGAAACCAATCACAAAAATTCACGATTTAAATCTCTATGATCTTTCTTTCGAAATTTGACTTTAACTATATATTGTTTTACCGGTGTTTCCACCTCATTGTGGAAATCTAGAACTCAACCATACATGGAAACTTACTACTAGAAACATCAAGAAACTTATTCCTAGAATTTCGCCACAAATGTCAAACTGAAATATGATTATTTGCGTGTTTTTCTTTTGCAATGTTTCATGATTTTTTTTTTCTTTCGAGAAAAATCATGAAACATGGCAATTTCTTTTACAAAAACTATGTGTTTTTGTGTTCTGTGTTTTGGTGTTTTAAGGAAAGTTCCCGACTTTTCTTTTATCAAGAAAAGTGGAATCTTTCTTAAGGTAAGGTCACACACAGCAACTTTTGCATCAGGGTTTTTTTGGTTGCAGCTGCAAAAGTTGCGAGTCTTATTCTCACATGTAGGTAAAAGTGGCGCGCAACCTGAAGTTTGGAACTTTCCCGATAATGTCATAAAATATCCATTTCAGTTCGCCTATTCTAAATGTACTTTCCAAGTTTCATGAAAATTGACCGAATTATTAATGCTTTTCTACTTTGACTTTCTCAACCCCATCCAGAGACGCATTCTATCTTTTCAGTTGGCCTATCCAGAATGTACATACCAAGTTTTAAGAAAATCCGCCCATTATTGAGTGAATTATTGAAGTTTTTCTATTTCAGCCCCCACAACCCCTCACCGATGGGAGACATATTCTATGTTTTCAGTTGGCCATCCCAAATCTACATTCCAAGTTTCATTAAAATCCGGCTGTTATTGACTGAATTATTAAGATTTTTTTATTTTAACCTTCCGCAACCCCCACCAATGGGAGACGCATTCTATCTTTTCAGTTGGCCTGTCCAGAATGTACACACCAAGTTTTAAGAAAATCCGCCCATTAAGGAGTGAATTATTGAAGTTTTTCTATTTTAGCCCCCCACAACCGAATATTAGCCCAGTCAATGGAGCGTAAAAAAGGGCTCCAGCTTGCAAAAGGTATAAAAAATTTTATATTTGGTACGATTGTTCAATTAGGTAAGTTATTTAAAATTCCAAGTTTTCGACCTTGGGGTACAACAAATATAAGAATGCAGCTGATTGATGATGGAAAAGTAGTAAATTTGGCATTACTCCAATACTTATGATGAACGATCCTGCACCCGAAGTTCTATTAAAAGGCATTTCACGTAAATGTAAAAAAGGATGTGGGACAACATGCTGTTGTAGCAAGGCAGGCCTGAAATGTTCGATGCGCCACTTGCACAGGAATTTTGTGTAATAATATCCCGGAATGAACACCCGATTGTGAATGTGAAGACGATGGACCACCTGAAATCAATCAATTTTTGACTTTACAAAAGTCAGATGATGATGATGATGATCCTGAAGAACAAGAGGAAAATTGTCAAGGAGAGACCATAATCTCTGATGGACAATATTCTTCAACATTAATTGATCCAGAACAACCGGGTTCATCAATGAATACAAAAAGCTTGAAGAAGTCAAATCATTAATTATCTTCAACAACTTGATGAATGCTTCGTGGATTATGCCTACTGGGGATACCGAGGTTAAACACACGTAATATTACTCTACCTCTACGGTCGTGTGAAAAGGAGTAAAATATAATGGTAAAAAATTAATAAAAAGCGGGAAATTTCGTTCAAAAATAAAATTTTCCAAGAAATTGACGAAAACACTTACTTTCTACGTGCTGTAGCTTCAAAACTATAAACTTTAGAAAAAAGGTTTTAAGTAAAAAATGTAGAGAATCATACGCTCTACATTTTTTATATAGACCTCAACCAACGTATCTCATACCGGTAACGAGATAATCGCGATTTTCCACCCCTTTAAATCAGTATGGGGGTGCGAGCGGCACCCACCCCCCAAGGTCGAAAACTTGGAATTTTTCATAACTCACCTAACTGAACAATCATGCCAAATATAAAGTTTCCTATACCTTTTGCAAGGTAAAAGTACCCATTGACTGGGCTATATGGGCCAAAAACTAATCAGTCATAAATTTGGGCCCAATACATGAACTGCATAAATTTTGTCGAAATCGCCTCAGTAGTTTAGTCTGCATCGTGCCCACAAAATTTTTAGACAAAAAAAAGCGTTACCAAATAGTGTTGCCATATATTAATTTCGCCCAGAATCTAACACCATCTCGCATTTGACGCAACACCAAAACGGTGAAAGTTTCATGGAAATCGGACCTTCCATTTAGATTTTTTTAACGATTTAAAGAAGCGGACGGACGGACGAACATGAAACGGATTTCGCACTTATTTGCATCTTTCTAGCCCTTCTAGAACAAAAGTTAGGTTTTCGCAGGATTATAGTACTTTCCTATAAACATTCGTTTATCGGAAAAGTAAAAGGAGTATTCATTTAATGAATGATGGAAAGGACATTTTCAAGTATTGGCATTTTTCATGTAAGACATATTCTATTATAATTTTTAGCAAATTAGTCCAAAAATGACTAGAATATTATTCACTAGATAGCAGAAAGCCCAGCATTCGTTTCCTTGCGGTAGGGCCTGCACTAAAGGTCCAGCCTAGGGTTCTACAGATTCTAAATATGGCCCTGGCACTCACACAATTTTGACGTTTTTTGCCAAAAAAAAGATTACAAAATAGCGTTGCCATATATAAATTTCGTCCAAAAACTAATATCATCAAACTTCCATAGTTTGTGAAAGTTTCATGGCAATCGGATCAGCCGTTTAAATTTTATTAACGGTCTAAAGAAACGGACGGACGATCGGA
Organism: Xylophagus ater; assembly: GCA_963422695.1. Lineage (NCBI taxonomy): Eukaryota > Metazoa > Arthropoda > Insecta > Diptera > Xylophagidae > Xylophagus > Xylophagus ater. The sequence goes on along the minus strand of OY730485.1, from coordinate 27,236,274 downwards.
CATGTAGCTAATTATGTTTGATGAACCGGATTTTGCACTTATTTTCATCTTTCTACTCCTTCTGGAAAAAATGTTTGATTTTCGCACGAATGTAATACTTTATTACACAAAACATTCGTTTTGTCGGTAAAGTAAATAACATCTAATAGTTTGTGATGAAAAAAAATGATTTGAACAGCTGGGGTCCAGACGGAATGTTTCGTATCGTTTCGGACCGCTCCGCCTCGTAAAAGTTAAATGTGTCAAAATCAAAAGTATAGGTAATGATAAAGTATGGAAAGCTAGCGAAGTAAACAGAAAAAACACGTGGTAATACATGCGAAAGAATACGCAAGAGTACGTGCAGTTTTCATAGGCAAAATCCATCAGGAAGAGAGAGAATGAAATGTTCTTAAAAATCGGACGGAATCTTATAAAATTACCCTGGAATCTTATATATGGTTCTTATAAAATTTCCCACACATCCAAAAAAAAAAATTAGCGCCAAATTGTTTTTTCTGGTATGTGTGCAATTGTATATAAATCTGTGCATGTGGTTCTTTATTTACAATTTAAAATTGGCTATTTGATATTTTTGGTGTTTCCCATAATACAATATGTTAATGTTTAAAAAAAAATCGTTTAGTTACATATGCTTTTAAAATATGGAGAATTTTAAACACTTGAAACTTAAGAAATTTAAGTGTTTGTACCTGGCTGTTTTTCAACATCTGAAAACAGTCAAGTACGGTTTTTCAAATTGCCGACAATTATTACAGAATTTTCAGATCCTTCGCTTATGTATTCCTAGGTATTGCGTGATTTTTTAGAGAAAAAATACAAATTATGAGTTTTATTTCTTATTATTAATTTTATTTTAAGTTTATTTATAGATACATGAGAAATTATTTTATTTCAATTTAATATAGTATTTACACATTTTTTGTTATTTAAATGATCTTCAATAGTCCTTCCAGCTTTTTACGAGGCATTCAGTTCTATTGAAGATCGTTTAAAAACACTATGTGGCGTTTATTTGCACATTTTAAGATTTGTACTTCATTACTTTTTTTGTAAAGTTTTTATAATTATCTTCCCTTCAACCTTACCTCTGGTAGGGGGCGAAAGTACTATTAACTGTGTACTGTTGGTAATAACTGTTAAATAACTGCATAATTTTCTATCAACTCGGCCTTCCACGTGAATTCGAGTGGAAATTCGTCATTGCTGACGTTAAACTTCCAATTCTTGGTCTAGATTTTTTGAGCTATTATGAATTGCTTGTTGACGTCAACACAACAACCACAACAAGCTTATAGACACAAAAACAAATTTCCAATTAAATACATCTATGCTGTCAATTTCTCAGGAAACACCAAAAGTGCACAATCTTGAGAAGTGTTTCGCAGAAATTCTCGCTCAGTTTCCGGAATTGACTACTATTAATGAAAAAATGTCGCTAGCGACAGATTCAAAAGTATATCATCATATCGAAACGAGAGGACCTCCCGTATTTGCAAAACCTCGTCGTTTAACAACCGAAGAACTGAAGGATGGTTAAGAGATTGGTTAAATCAGGCATATACCGACCTTCAAAATCACCGTGATCTAGCCCGTTACACTTGGTCAAGAAATCTAATGGTTCGTATAGACCAGGGGTGGGAAAACGGTCGATCGCGAACAGTTCGACAGTCGATCGCAAACATTTTAAATAATTTACTAGGTTAATTTCAAATCTTTTAATTTAAAATGTGTACTAAAAATTTAGCAGACGATGAAACATGAATTTAAAATTAAACACGTATCTATTCTACAACTGACATAACTAATTCTAAGTGAATTCATATCTGAAAAATAAGTCTTTTGTAACAGTTATAAGTGAATTTATATTTGAAAAATAAAAGTGTTGTAAGAAAATTCATATTTGAAGAATAAAAATTGTATGAATTCATATTTGAGAGAGGATTTAAAAGTGTTTGTTAGGCTAAGAGTTTGTAATTAAAAGACGAGACCCTGAAATTAAATAAGAGATTTTTTTAAATAAAAATTAAAAGAAAAAAAACGTAAGTTGTTTTTATTTGTTTATTAATATTCTCCCCTGTACAATCGAGTAATTCATAATAATGCCTTATGTGCAAAAATATTGGATATTAATGATATTATGGATGTGGCAGTGAAACTTGCTAATTCGATAAGAGCGCGAAGTTTAAGGAGGCGTCTATTTCATAGTCAACTTGAACACAATGACTCGCAATATGAAGATTTACTTCTTTTTTGTCATGTTAGGTGGTTCAGCCGAGGAATCTTTTTGGAAAATTTTCTAAATATTTTGCCTGAAATTATTGCATTTTTGAACACATTGGGAGAAAAACATGAATAATTGGAAGATCCAGTATGGGTAAAAAAAAAAACATTTCTTACGGATTTTATGGGCCATTACAGTTTACAATTACAAGGAAAAGGAAAAAATATTATTGAGTTGTTCAGTTCGGTAAATGCTTTTAAAGCAAAATTAAAACTTTTTGCTTCAGAATTAAAAAGGCAAAATTTTAAATATTTTCCATATTTAGAAAAACATATTAAACTTACTGGAATGTTTTGTTCTGAACTGGAAAATTTTAATCAAGAATTTGAGAGACGATTTGCAAATCTCAATAATCTTCAACCGATTTTTGAATTTATTTCCTTTCCTTTTGGAGAATTCGATAACGAGGACATTTCATCAAATCTAGCTCATACTTTTCAATTGAATTCATCGGATCTAGAGTTGGAAATTCTAACAATACAATCAGATATAATTCTGAAGGCACGTGCAAATGAAAATTATTTTTGGAATTTATTACCAGAAGAAAAATATCCATTATTGAGTTCGGTGGCAATGAGGATATTTGCATTTTTTGGTTCCACTTATCTATGTGAAGCAGCGTTTTCTCAAATGAAAAACATCAAATCGCAATTTAGGAGTTCTTTGACTGATGACCACTTAATGGCATCTATTCGATTGTGCATCAGTAATTACAAACCTAACTTTACAAGCCTTATTGATGAAATAGCATGTCACGCATCTATATTAAAAAATCTAAAATATTTATCAATAAAGTACATTGCACACAATAGTAAATACAATGTATTTAACATGTTATTATCAATAAAGACCCTAATTAAATTTTTATTTGTTTTTAATTTAACCCATTTTTCGAAGTCGATCGTGCATAAATAAGAAAAATTCATGTCGATCATACTAGTATTAAGTTTGCCCACCCCTAGACCATGCGGCGATTACCGACCATTAAATGCAATTTAAATTGAAGATCGTTTCCCTATTCCACATTCAGGAGTGAACACAAATTTTGCATGGTAATTAAGTTTTTTCAAAAATAGATTTAACTAATGCGTTTAATCAAGTTCCAGTTAATCCAGAGGACATTCCGAACACCGCGATAATCACACCATTTGGTCTTTTTAATTTCGTATACATGACCTACCTTTGGACTTAAAAATGCGGCCCAAACATTCCAACGATTCATGATGGAAGTTTTAGGTGATTTAGATTTCATCGTTGTCTACATTGACGACATTCTAATTGCTTCGAGAAACATGGAAGAACATCTCCATCATATCCGTATTGTATTCAAGCGCCTTCGTAAGGCGGATCAACATATCGAAGTGGGAATTTGGCAAATCAGAGTTGAACTTTCTGGGACACCGTATTTCAAAGAAGGGAATCGAGCTATTGCCAGAAAAAGTTCAAGCAATCAAAAATTTTCCACTACCCAAACTGGCTAGAGAATAAAAACGTTTTCTTGCCATGACCAACTACTACCGCAGTTTTATACCGCACGCTGTCGAAAACCAGAATATGTTACTTAAATTAATACCAGGAAACAAGAAGAATTATAACACCATAATCAATTGGGATGACGAATCGAAGAAAGCGTTCGAGAAATGTAAAGAACACTTAGCAAATGCATCATTACTGGCTCATCCGGCAGCGCACGCCGAACTTTCACTAAGTATTGATGCATCAGATGTCGCAATTGGTGCATTGTTACATCAAATCATTAACAATTTACCGCAACCACTCGGTTTTTTCTCAAGGAAGCTAACGTCGACCGAGAGTAAATATTCAACATACGATCGCGAGTAACTAGCCTTATACTCGGGTGTCAAACATTTTCGCCACTTGATTCAAGGCAGGGTTTTCCACATTAGAACGGATCACAAGCCACTTATTTTCGCCTTCAAGCAAAAACCCGAAAAAGCATCACCGAGACAATTGCGTCATTTGAACCTGGTAGGACAGTTCTCAACAGATATACGTCATGTATCCGGCGTTGATAATGTCGTTGCGGATTGTTTGTCTCGAATTTGCAACATCACCGGCCAATCGGTAATCGATTACACCAAAATAGCAGGGGAACAACAACATGACCCTGAACTCCAAGAATTGTTAAAAAACAAGGTAAGTCATACACAAATAAAAAAAGGAATGTTTTCTGATTCTGTTACAGAGGTATACTGCGATATTTCCAACGATATCGTTCGACCTTATATTCCAGCAAAATTTCGCAAAGATGTGATTCTTAAATTTCACCAACTGTCACACCCGGGAATCAGAGCTTCTACAAAATTAGTTACTCAACATTTCGTATGGCCAGGAATTAGGAAAGATTGCACTAAAATCATTCATCATTGTGTCGCTTGTCAGACGGGCAAGGTAAATTGGCACAATAAGTCACCGATTTCAACCTATATTTTGCCGAACTCTCGTTTTGAACACATTAATTTGGACATCGTGGGCCCATTACCGATTTCTAAGGGATAACGTTACATACTGACTTGCATTGACCGCTACTCGAGGTGGCCAGAAGCAATGCCTCTTGTCGATATCACTACAGAATCAGTTATAGCAGCACTTATTTGCGGTTGGATTTCTCGTTTTGGCGTACCTCGTCGTATTACAACCGATCAAGGCAGACAATTCGAATCTCTTTTATTTCACGGATTGTCAAAAATGATTGGGATACATCACGTACGAACCACTGCGTATCATCCGTAGTCAAACGGATCGATCGAACGTTGGCATCGCACCTTAAAGGTGGCTATCATGTGCTTTCACACAAGGGATTGGTACAATATCTTACCTACTATTCTTCTCGGGTTACGCACAACATTCAAGGAAGAATTAAAGTCATCACCTGCTAAGATGCTTTATGGTACAACAATATCTATACCAGGACAGTTTTTCACTGAGAGTAAAGAAGACAAAAATCAATCCGACTTCGTCAAAGCATTAAGAGAACACATGGCACCCATTCGCCCTGTCCCAACTTCGAACCATTGCAAAGAGAAACGAGAAACGTATAGTCATGTATTTGTTCGCAATGATTTCGTTCGTCCAGCCTTAGTAGCGCCATTTGATGGACCATATCCAGTCATCAGTCGTCACGAGAAGTTCTTTAAATTGGACGTTAAGAGTAAATACTCGATCGTTACTATCGACCGGCTTAAAGCGGCACATACCACCAAGATTTGCAAGCAGCAGGAAGTACCAGCGGTCACATGTGAATCAAAGAAAGTTACATTTGATCAAAGTGAAAAAGTAATTACTAGATTCGGAAGACGAGTCAAGCGTCCCAGTCGGTAATAGAAGCAAGAATAATCTTTTAAAAACATTTGTTCGTTATTTTTTTAATAATTCAGACCCAATTGCTGTAAAATGTCCAATTGTCAAATATTTTTAATAATTTGTTGTAATGTGTTAATATTTCAAGTTTCTCATTTTGCTCCATACTCTCACTAGAGGGGGAGTACTATGGGGAACCTTTACTATTATTTAATTTTTAGTTCGCTTAGTTTGCCATGACTTAGATTGCAACGAAAGGATTATGCTTAGAGCAGAATGCCGCGAAAACCATCGTGAAAACCAACGTATTCGAATGTCAAAAATCGTATTCAAATTTTATGTGAACACAATAGCGTAACCAAGCATAGTGTAAATTGATTTTATTTTCGAAAATAAATTCTCTCTTTTTCAATAAGTTTGTGAAATTGATTATGTCAAATGAAATAATCATTTAAAACATATAACTTTTACCCTCAATAAGAATTTGATTATCACAAAAAAAGTAAACAAACACGAAGTGAGGTTAGAATATTTTGGTTTTCGCGTTGGTTTTCGGATTTTAACAAACTTGTTGCGGTGGCTCCGTCGTTTTCACGTCAATGTGGATAGTCGGATAGAAAACATATGTATTTGAATTGATTTGACATTCCAATACGTTGGTTTTCGCGATGGTTTTCACGCCATTCTGCTCCACACTTTATAACGATTACGAAAACAAAATAGTTCGTTCCAGATAAAACCAAAAGATATTTTTATTAAATGGTTAAAATACCAACCAAAGGTGTATATACTTTTGTGAAGATATGGGAACATTTATAACTTCTTTATGTGTTTCAAGAAAATCGTTTAATATCGTCAGATATTAAACAGATCATATTTCACATAATATCATATTGTATGATTTCTACATGATTTTAAAATCATAATTGCTTCGAAAAGGAGCCTGGCCTTTCGCAGGGGAAATTGAAGCTATTTTGAAATATGCTTGCATTTCTATTCCTTAAGTATGCGGCGTAGTGACGGCGTTAAAAATATGAATTCGGAGGGGCAACTCTGTAAATGGACTCATTGTTCTGGAACATCCGAATTGCAAGAAAATGCTGAATTTTCAAAAACTTCGACGAATTTTAAGAATTTACCCCATTTTGACCAAAAAAGTGACTGTCCCTGGTAGTTTTCCTTTAAATTTTAATAAAAAAAAACGGGGTTTTGCGCTACGATCTAGATCAAGGATGTCCAACCTTTTCGTTTCCCTGGGCCACATTGGAAGAAGACATGGTGTTTTGGGCCGCAATATAATATAATATATATATAACTGACGAGCGAAAAAAAAAGTGAAATATACAGTTTTCATGTTAAGGTAATTTAAAATTTATTAGTTTATGAATTTTTTCATTATAAGAACAGAAGATGAAATTCATTTAATATCACTTAAGCAGCCAGGTAACAAACAACGGAACAGTGTAGCTGAGCGAGCAACGCAAACAGAAAGAGAATTTACTGCAGAACGAAAGAGCTTTCTGTTCTGTTCCTGCTTCTGTTGTTTGTCACTTGGCAGCTTTAGCACGAGAGCGCACACAACACACAAATCATTCTTCAGGAAAATGGACATGCTTCAATAATTTTAAATATTTTCGGGCCACACTGATACTTGCCTAGGACCGCGGGTTGGACAGCCTTGATCTAGATTCAAACTTGTTCAAACAAGTTTTCAAAATGGACATTGCAATCTAAAAACGGTGCTTCATACACAGATATCGTAAAAACGAGTTTATGCCTCCGCTTGGCGGAAACCAAATTGGGAATAATTATACAAAAAAAACGCGAGGTCACTCTTCACTTTCCACATTTTCTTCGCCAATTTTTTTACTGTTTATTATACTGTGCTTTGGCGTTCACTGCGTACCAATTTTGAACTACGATTACGTCATTATACCGACACCATCATTTGCGGGTTGACACCGGTTTCGATTTGAGTAACTTTTTTCGACCAATGTCATGGGGCGTAGTCGATTATTGTCATTTATATTTCCTGAGTTCGATTCTGAATTCAAAACAGATGTTTTTGATTTCAAAATTTTTTTTTTTATTATTTGGCAAATTTATAGAAAAGTTATAATTTTAGTAATAAGTTTATTTTTAATTCGGAAAAAAATTTTAATTGTTAAATGTATAAAAAACGTGAAACCATAAAATATGTTTTTTATACGATTTACAAAATTAAATATTAAAAATAAATAGATTTCATGAAAATAATTTTAATAATTATAGTACATTAATTATCCTATAAATGCACATTTTCTCCAATTGACATTTCGAAATGACACTAATTGACTACGACTACGACTACGATCGTTCAATCGCAACAAATTTACTTCGACACCGACTTTTTTGACATTTATTTACACCGGTGAGGTCGAGTGAACGCACTCTGTTAAAAGTCAAGTTCTTTTCGAATTTAGTCATTATTAAACTTTGTTGCTGCATAAGTTGACGTTTTCTTTTTATTTTTCCCTTCACAATAATATTATAAATAAATTTAAAACCAATTTTTATAAATAGTCTAAAATTTTTTAATTGAAAAATTTTTATTTCTCTTAAAACAAGAAACAAGCTTGATTTTGAAAACTCTTGGTATTACTGTGACACGTCATTAGTATTTTCCAGGTTTGTCAAATAATTTGATATTGCCACAAAAAAAATCGAAAACAAGTACAAAAGGTGCCGATTTTAATACAAAAATCTTAAATTAAAGTAGAAGAAAATGAATAAAGTAAAAGATGACGATGATACAAATGCGATAATTTTTGATGCAAAAAATTTTTATTTCGTTGGTAATTATATGAGCTGTATTAATGCAATTTTGCCAGAACAAGTGAATGGCAATGAAGAATTACTTTCGTATTTAAATTTATCATATTTGGCAATTGATTCTGGGCGGGCTATAAAAAATGAAATTAAAGAGAATAATCCAACAGGTTTAATTGTTCTTCATTATTTGCATCAATATTTTGAGAAATCTGAAAAACATGATGAAATTGTACAATTGTTTGTTGACAAAATTCAAGATAACTTAGAAAATAAAATTTGGGTAATGGCAGCCGTTATAGTGTTCCTGCACGAAGGACTATATGAGAATGCACTGAAAACCTTACATAATTCAGATAATTTAGATTGTATGGCATTAACAATCCAATGTTTAATAAAAATAAATCGTTTAGATTTAGCCAAACAAATCTTAAACAAAATGCAAGAGAAAAATGATGATGCAACTTTAACGCAATTATCACAAGCCTGGATTAATATTGCAGCCGGTTCTGAACAGCAATTACAGGATGCATATCATATTTATCAAGAATTTTGTGATAAATATAATCCAACATCATTATTATTGAATGGACAAGCAATTTGTTATATTGGACAAGAAAAATACGAAGAAGCTGAAGATTTATTGAAAGAATCCTTATTAAAGAACCACAATGATTATGATACATTAATAAATCTAACGATACTATCATATTTAACGGGTAAAAGTTTGGATATTATAAATCGTTATATTGGACAAATCAAGCAATATCATCCAAATAGTCAATTTGTTATTGATTTCAATAAAAAAGAAGATGAATTTGAACTTTTGTGTTTACAATACGCCCCAAACAATAAAGTCGCAATAAACATTTAATAAAAGACCGAATGATTCAAATGATTCTAAAATAATAAAAAAAGTCTATTTTTCAGCTCTAATTATCTCTTTTTTTTGGCATTCAGAAATGCATTTTCAATTTTTTTTCAAAATAATAAAACATTATTAGATTTCGTAAGTAGCCTTTTGAAAACTTAAAAGCAATTTTAATTAAAATACTTTTTTATAGGAAAAGTCATCAAAAAGTGTCGGAAATCAAAACTGATTTATTTGTTACAAAATCCAGAGAAGGAACACCAGCAGTGGCATTCTGTACGGCGACAGGCGATCGCTTTCATTATCGCCTCAACTTAATTTTTTCTTCCGCTGTAGCTGTCAGTTTTGAAAATGTTCTAATCAAATTAAAAGAATCATTGTTTCTCAAAAAAAAAATAAAAGCGTTATGATAACAAATGCATTAAAGATCTTTAATTTTTCCTGCATATTCAAAGAACATTAACCAAAGGTCCTACCAGATGAACAAACTAAATAGTGTGGAAGAAAATTTCTACTAACCGACAAATTTATTCTAAAGAATGCTTTTTCTCTAACCGACAGCTTCTTCTGTACCACACAAAATGTTTAATATTCGCGGACAGTTTAAATTCGTCTCCAGAGAAGGGATGTCGTGGTTGTGTGTTTATTAAATTCCATAGAAACTCCATGAAACTCTTTTTGATTTTATAATTGATGGTTAATTAAGTCAGCAAGTTCATCCTTTTTTGTTTTGAAGGAGTAGAATAGTTTAGGGGGGTGGGTTCTATTTTTAATGCACCATCAATTGATAATGTTAATGTATTTAAATCTGATATTTTCACGTGATCATTGTTAGTTCCAGATTGAGGTTCATTAACTTCAATATTACTGAAACCAGGAATGCATTATTCCATGGTCGTTAAACGAATTACAGTTTCTTCCAAATCTGAAAAACTGCGTTTTATTTCCCCCCAACACCTGTTGCTGCATTTTCTCTTATGTTATAGCTTAATTTTTTCTTTACGTAAGCCTTGTAGACGAACCAAACAAAAAAAAAATATTTATATATATTTTTTATTCATCAATTATTGAACCTTTTTCTAACCAGTGCAGTCTTTTTAGGAACTTTCTACCAGAAATTACCGACTTTTCCCTTTTGTATATCCTTGTACAATACTTGAATATTTGCTAAGGAATTCAATCAGATTTTCGTATTGCTTTTTATTTTAATAAAATATAAAAAATTTTAATTTACTTAAATTAAACTAAGTTAATAGCAAACTTTTTAATTTTATGTCCACAATTCAAAATATTTCTGTCAGAGAGGAAAACCTCAATTTTTCGAATTTGGAATAATAAAATTCCGACGGAATGAATTTCGAAATTCCGTTAAGAGTCTAGAATAGAAATTTTAATTCCGTAGGAAAATTTCTATTCCGACGGAGTTTGGAATAGGCACTAATGTAAATGAATTCTCTGAGCAACCTCAAGCTAAGCAAATCTTAATATGTACCACTATTTTTGGCACATAAATTTGTGGAGCAATTTTGTTTAAATTATTTACATGGGCTAATTACATAACTAGACAATACCATGTTAAATTGCAGTAAAATCGGTCCGAGGATAGTGGAGAAAGGCTGTTCATAAAGTTTTTTTGATGTACTTCAAAAACTAATATACAAATTTAAATAGATTTTTCAGAAAAGATTAATTCCGGAACGGGACTCCAACAATCAAAATCGGCGGAAAAATAAGAAATTGGCAGTTATTTTTTATACTGACAAAGTTTGTCAATTCAGTGGTAAATGGAAGTTAAATGAAAATGAAATTTTGTATACTTCAAGGGCATATTTTCCAAATGCATGAGTGAAACCTATTTTTTCATTTCAATACAATTTTTATTTTATGCGTAAATTTCCAATGTAAATTTATTATTCTTAAAACGTTGTAGTCCCTGCTAAAAATAAAAATATCAGTGGTCTCTGGTAAAAAAAAAAAGCTTGGTAACCACTGACCTAGAGCGTGTGTCTATAGCAGGGCTTCCCAGACTTTTTACAGCGCGACCCTTTTTAAAAACAAAAAAAAAATGCCGACCCTACCTAGATGCAATAAAACTACCACTTGAGTAAATTCAACTATGTTTTTAAACTATAGTAAAAAAAACTCTAATATGTAGTTCATTTTAATGTGTATTACTTAAAGTTTTTGTATTCATAATTAAAATAAACAGTTTCTTTTATTAAGAATATAAAATTAAAGGATCGTTATCATCCATTAACGAAAACAAGTATAAAAAAAACACAATAACATAAAAATTTTATATATAATATAATTAATAAAAATTAGTTGGTATGTGGTTGCATTTTTGCTACCAGCAAGTCAAAGCGTGGTTCAATTTTCGACAGTGCTGGACGAATTTTATAATATAAGTGATAGCAAAAAGTACCAGAATTTTTAACTTAATAAAATTTTCGTTACCGAATAACAATTTTAGACCTGCATCAGTGGTTAGTTCTTCTACTTCTTCCTGCATTTTTAAATCAATAAGTTGCAATTTTTCAACCTTAATATAAAACGGTTGTCTGATCCAGTCATACTTCTCGGTATTTAAATCAGATGAAAACTATTTTTGAAACTGTTTTTTTATCAAAGATAATGGCAACTCATTTTTTTCTATGAAAATGTTTGTCCATGGAAACATATCAATGTTGTCATTTTTTATTTTTATCTTCCAAATTTAAATTTTTTTATTAAATCCTTGGATTTTATCACACAAATTTAGAATATTAGTGTTTTCTCCCTGAAGAGAACTATTTAATTCGTTTAGCTTTTCAAATATATCTGCCAAATAATTAATAGAACACAACCATTTTTTATTAGGAAACAACTCTTCCATTATGGAATTTTTTTCCATAAGAAATATTTGAACTTCATCCTTTTTAACGTTCTTCCTTTTGAGAGCCACCTTACCTCCGCATGAACCAGCAGTGCGTGATAATTGGATCCCATATCTCAGAGATCACAGAGGTTTGAAAATAGTCGACTGTTAAGAGCTCGACTCTTAATATAATTAATGATTGAAACAACGTCCTGCAAAACTTTGTGCAATTCTGGATAAATTTTTTTAGCTACTAATGCTCCTCTGTGGATGATGCAATGCGTGAAAATTATATCAGTAGAATTAGTTTGCTGTTTAATTAGTGTAACAAATCCGGCTATTTTTCCTGTCATGGCGGCTGCACCATCAGTGCACACACCAAGGCAATCTTTCCAACTTAAATTATTTTCTTCAAAAATTGGGTAATTTTTCAAACAATTTTTTCTGTTGTTGTTCTTGCTTACAAAGGATGACAAAATAAAAGATCTTCGTGAAATTCATTATTAAAAGTATAACGCACATATGTCATAAGTTGAGCCATATTTGTTACGACGGTGGTTTCGTCGAGTTGTATTGAAAATTTGGGACTACTTTTGATTCGGAATATTAATTGTTCAAGGATATCGTTACTTTCCTCTATTCTTCGACTAACAGTGTTATTTGACATTGGCACTCGTTTTACTGCTTCTGCAATTTCCTTGTCGTGTATTATCTTAACAATTTTCACTGCTGCGGGTAAAATCAGTTCCTCCTCAATTGTGTCGGGTTTTTTTGCCTTGTTTGTGAGTGTCTCTTTAGTTTGCCAGATTTCGTAGTTTTATTTGCCAATACTTCGTTGCAAAAATGTTGGCTGTGTTTGGTTATTTATTCTAGAATTGGAATAGAAAGAATAGAATTTATTCTTTTTATTCCATTTTTGTTTCTTTATTCATTCTATTCGGGATAATTCAGTATAAAATATCGAGAATTCAATCCCTTTTATTCCAATTCTAGAATTAATAAATGAACACAGTCATTCTGTTTGCTCCATCTCGAGACGTACTACAAAAATAATGCGTTCGGAATATTCCAGAATGAATAAAGAAATAAAATTTGGATACACCGGAACGTTCCGAATGAATAAAAAAACTGAAATTCATGGAAAATAATGTTCCGAATATTCGGAATGAATAAACGAACACAGCCGTTCTGTCATATGAAAATCCCAGTAAGGGAAGTGTTACTTGACAAATAATTTTCTACCCAGTGAAGAATCATTTCAATGAGTCTTGACAGTGTTGTTCAGGGTTGCCATTGAAACATTTTTACGGCATGATTACAGATTTTATGATTGTGTAAAAAAACTTCTTGAAATTACTACACGTTTTTCAAGCTTTCACAGATTTTACGCGGCCCAATTTTAAATCTAGGGGACCCAATTTAGGGTCGCGGCCCCCTGTTTGGGAAGCCATGGTCTATAGTAACTAAAGTGACTTTTCGACATTGACTTTACCACGCTTATCCCTTATTAGTCACAGATGATAGTGGATTATCCAATCAAATTTGCTGTTAAACTATTTAATTTTGTATGAAATATTTTCGGAAGAATATAATTTGTAAATAAAAAATAATAATGGATGTCTAATGCAATGAAGATGACGCGAAAATAGCATGTTTTCGGTACTTGCTGTCTTTAATAGCAAATTCATAAAAAGAATTCAAATTATTCTAAATTTTCGTCCAATTTCTCCTAGAAATAAGCTACGTACAGTTACTTGAGTCCATTAATAACAAAAAAATACTACATTTTAATATTTATTGTTGAAAAAAACAATAACAAAATAATTTTATTTATTATCTTTTTTACCACGATTTCTATTCTTAACGTTAGAAACTTCATAAAAATTGCTGCCAATTTTCTTTCGTTTTTGTTGTCTTTCCAGAGCTCTCTTTTCCTTGGAAGTCATTTTCTTAATCTTTTGAATCTTCGAATTTTCTGCATCTTCGACATTGAAACTACCACTGGCTGCTTTTTCTTTCGTTAGTTTTGATTTTTTATGAACCAGTCTATTCAAGTCTTCGTTATATTCATCTTCCGAGTAAAAATCGCTAACACCGTCTGACGAATCTTCGTCGTCGGTTTTTTCCATCTTACGTTTTCTTTTTTCAATACGTTCAGCTTTTTGTGCTTCTAATAGTTCTAATTCGATCGTGTCTAATTCTCTAATTTCATCCGGTTCAAATTCATGTCCAACTTTAATTTTTCGGAAATCTTGAAGTTGTTTTAGTTCTTTCGCTTTCTTAACTGGTTCAGGAATAGTAATACCTTCACTTTTTGAATCATCCTCCCCTTGTTCTGATTTTTCTTTTACCGAATGTGGTACTTCAAATCCTTCTGGAATAACATAAGATGGTAATTTTCCGCGCTGCCAATCATTTAAGACCATTCTAGCGGTTACTGTTATATCTGCTTCACCACCTTTTAACAATTTACCACTTCTCTTAGCTAATTGTTCTAGAAAGTCGATACTCGATGACCAATCTTTTATCTTGTATGTCTTCCTTATATATTCCTTCCTTACCCGTTGCAGAACGGTTTCAACATAATCTTCAGGACTTGTTACTAGTTCGACACGTACAACACCTTTTAGAACTTTTTCTGTATCGGTCTCTGCTGAGGGATAAACAACTCCAGGACAATCAATAAGAAATATCCTTTTCATAAGAGTTATATATTGCCATACTTTTGTTTCTCCAGCAATTGGTGCAACATTACAAACTTTCTTACTTCGTAAAGCATTTATCACTGAAGATTTGCCAACATTCGGATAACCAATAAAACCAACGCTGATCTGTTTTTTATCCATGTGCAATTTTCCCAGTTGTCGTAATAAGTTTATTAACGAACCTTTTCCAAACGGATGAGTCATTGAAGCGTGAAAAGCGATTGTCGGATATTCTTTACTTAAAATCGCAACCCATCTTTGAGTTACCCAGGTCGGAATTAAATCGACTTTATTTAAAATAAAGAATAAATGCTTGTGGGGTTTTTCTTTGCGTAAAAATTCCTCAATGTATTTCGATCTCGTTCCCATAGGATCGCGAGCATCCAGAACTTGTAGCAATACATCTGATGAATCGACAACTTTATGTAATTCATTCCAAATACGTTTACTCTGTCCGGCAGCGAATACCCAATCACGTACAGCATCTTTTACACCAGTATCTTCACGAATTAAGTCGACGTCCTTGTTTTCGTCATAGTTGTCCGTTGATGTAGTTATCACGCGGCTCATATCTTCCAGATCTCTTACTTTTATGTTTGGACGTTTTCGTTGTTTCTTAGGGCCAAAAACACTATCAAAACTTTCCGTGTCCAATAAATGTACACGTTGATATTTTGCAGTTTCGTTAAGTAAAGTTATTGGAAGTTGTGAGGGTTTCATGATGACCTTATACGGATCTTTCATTGCTTTACCGATTTCATCTTGGAATTTTTGTAAAGCATTTTGAGATATAACACGAGAATTACTAAACCATTTCGGAGTTGGTTCTACACGAGCCATTGTACCAGAAGTAAGTCTTCCCTAAAAAAACAACAAATCTTTTCTCTCACATTGAACAACAAAAACTATTATCGGTTTACCTGAAAAGGAGCTGGTGTTATAATTTTACCAGTTCTATCCCGTTTTGCCTTGAAATTCCTGTACATTTGCAATCTTTTGATTGTTCCTTGTGTTCGCGGATTTGCAACACCTTTAAGACCACTTTTTGGCCTTTCAGGATTCATGGAATGATTTGACCGGTTGAATCCTTGTTTTCGAGGAGCCCCCGACGTACTCCGTACCTTAGGCATTGTTTAATTTTTTTTTTTTAATTAGTTAGAAAATAATAAGTACGAAACACGTTAACTGCAAATGCACGACAAAACTTTGAGGTTATGCCAACATGTAAAAGCTGTCAAAATCCAAACATCTACCCCGTTTAGATGCGCGTTTATTGACGCATCAGCGACACAATAGATACAAAGAAATAAACCAGGACAGCGATTACGATGATCATTTGCCAATTTTTCTCAAGAGAAAACGTCAGAAAAATTGGTGACGAAAATTTCCCGACAGTATAAATAATTTCCGGTTTGGTGTAATATCCCGGACCCAACAACAGTCATTGTCATATATTTGGAACCAATCAGTATAAATCCTTAAAGGGGGGTAGCGGGCGGAGCGTAGCGCAGCGAGCATGCATTAGGTAACTACTAATTTCATAAAAAAAAGAAAAAATTAAAAAAAAAATTGATAACTAAATGACAAATGTTGATAGTTGTTGTTGGGTCCGGGAAATTACACCAGATCCATAATTTCCTTTTCGAAACTAAATTTTCTGAAGTGGCAATACTCTTTTAAAATTTAGGCAAATTTGTCAAAAAAGGTGACTAATGGCAATATAATCGCTGTCCAGGGTCAGGGCCTGTGACCCATATAAACTTTAGTTACATAAATTTGCAAGGGATGGTGCACCGTAGTTTTTATATATGTGCAGGATTACACGCTATGTTTTTTGGGTAGAATTCTACCGCAGACATAGGTTACGGTTGGTTGGGAGTGAGGCAGAGGATCTACCTCTCGAAATGTTGGCGCAACGGAATTTTTTACACTCGCAAACAAGAGTCACTGTTTGTGTCGGTTTCGAAAAAAATTGAAAATTCAAGCGCGCCATTCGCTTACTGACCGTCAACAGGCAATCATAATCTAAAAGTACATAGGAAATAGTAAAATAGTAGATCCTAACGGTTTGACGGTTTAAGGCCGAGTGATGCTGTGCTCACACATACTAATACACTCCTTGTGTAGCTTGTATAAAGGACTGTGGTATAAACATTCCACGTCTAATCGGTTTGGTAGTTTTCTACCCAAAACTTGACGGTAGATTTCTACTGCGTGTAATCTTGCACTATGAAATATAAATCGTTCTATAAATGCCTTAATACATCTTATAAATTTCTGAATAAATAAAGATATTTAAGAATTTGCAAGTATTTATTTTATTTTACACTTAATTTATTTTAAAAATAAACGAAAAATTGAATTTTTATCAAATACAATTTTTCTTTTCTTTGCGTGACCCACATCGTTTTTTTCTAACCTTAATCCAGATCTGGATGAAAAAAACATAGCTTTTGTTTTTTTTTAATTCATAACAAAAAGTATCAGTGGCAGACATGATTTGGTTTAATAAAGAATAAAGAATTTCAAATAAGTAACCAAAACAAAACTTGGTAATTTGAACATTACTTGATTTATCCTCAGTGGTTATTTTTCGTTTTGAGACATAACCCAATTTAAAGTTCGTGTAAAAACAAATAATAAAAATTTGTTTCCACTATGTTGCCACTACAATCGCTGATAGCAGTAAAAGGAATTTTTAATTTAAAAACTTCTTAAATACCCTGTGCTTCCGAAGAACTGTCAAAAGGCAGCTGATTTAGATTGGTCGAGAAGTTGGTTTGTTTAAAGTCGATAGCCAAATGTTTTTAATTTTTTGAAATTCTCGAAAAGTATTTTTCTTTATATCAATATTAATAGGAAACAAGTACAAGTGAATAAAAAATTTGTTTATTTATTTTTGAAAATTACAGTTCAAATTAGTTTAAAATCATGGTTGCTCTGGGTGATGATTATTTCCGGAAATTTCCAATAAATTGTAGAATAAAAGTTTATGAAGATTATGGAACAGTGAAATATATTGGAGAAGTATATATTTCTAAAAAAAAAAAATTGAAATTTATATAATTAAACTACATTCCGTTTTAGGTAAAAGGTTATCCTGGTATTTGGATGGGTGTAGAGTGGGATGATTGCACACGAGGAAAACATGATGGATTCGTAAATGGAATACGATATTTTCAAACTGAAAACCCAAATTCCGGCTCAATGATAAGGCCAGGAAAAATAAGTGAATTTCAATCGCTTGAAGAGGCAATTAAAGAACGATATTTAATTCAATCAGAAAATCCGCTAGATGAAGACTTAATGCGTGAAACTCAAGAGTGTTTTGGTGCATCAGTTTTTGAAATTGTTGGAATGGAAGAAATTTCCAAGAAACAAAGTTGCATGGAAACGTTAACTGATATTTCAGTGGAGTATTCGATGACAAATTCTAGCGGAATTTTGAATTCATTTAATAATTTAACAGTTTTAAATTTAACATCAACATTAATTTGGAATTGGAATATCGTTAGTGATATTGCAAAGCAAATACCTTCTTTATCGTATATTAATTTAAGGTAAAAGGAAATTCATATAGAAGAAAAGTCAAGAATTTTTAATTTTATAGAAAATCTTTACTTTTTTTTTTTTTTTTTTAGTTCTAACCGATTGCAATTACCAACTGAAAATGATATTGAAAATCTCGCATCGTCTTTTCGTCATATAAAACATATTAATTTACGAAAATGCGGTTTAAAAAATTGGCAAAATATTATCCAAACGGCTAGGCTTTGGCCGTATTTAGAAACGTTAGCACTTCAGGATAATGATATTGAAAATATTTCATCACCAGATTGTACACAAATATTTAAGAATTTACAGTAAATTCAATTCAATTCAAATTAATAAAAAAACAAATTCAAAAAAGCACTTTCCATTTTTAGGGAAATTGATTTGCATTTAAATAAGTTATCAAATTTTAATGAAATATGCAAATTAGGAAATATACCAACTTTAAAATCGCTATTATTAATGGAGAATGATATTCAAGATATTTCACTACCGGACTGTGATTCAGACAAGAAACTAACGATATTTCCAGCATTACAAAATTTGAATTTATATCGTAATCCATTAAGTGATGAGGTATGATAATTGTTGGTGCATTATGGAAAAAATACTTATTAAATTATTTTCAATAAACTTTCCCAGAGTACAGTACTTAATGAATTAAGTAAGTTACCAGCATTAAACAGTTTATGTAAAACACCGAATCAAAAAACTGGATATGAAGATATGTTTTCAAAAGCTGTTGCTTTAATACCTAATTTAATTGTAAGAAATTTAAAAAAAAAAAAAAACAAAATCTCTTCTATTTCAATTACAAAATGTACTTTTTTTTCATTTTTTATTACAATAGAGCTTAAATAAAATTATGATAACAAAAGAACAACGTAAAGGGGCTGAATATGATATTTGGAAAAAATATGGTTTAGAATGGACACAAATCGAAAAGAACAACACAAATAACGATAAAGAAGATTTCTGTAAACGATTTCGTGCATATCCTTTTATAGTTGAAAGTAAATATAAAAGTACTTTCACATTATCACTTTTTTCGCGCAACAAATCACACTACATGTTTTGTCTCATAATTTGAACGTAAAATTCACATGTTTGATGAAATGTTTTGTCAAAAATCCAGCCGACAGCACTTTCATGCGATTTTTCACACAACAGTTTAATTTATTCTAGAAAAAAAAAATTTTTTTTGAAAGTGGAATTTTTTTTTTGACGTTAATAGTTTAAATAATTTATTTAAAAACTAATTTTAAAAATAATTTCATTGTTCTAATCACTCCTTCGTTTTTTTTTTTTTCAAATCATTGCGACAATCGCGGTTACTCAATCCAGTTATTATTAATAAATTCTTTTGAATATCTATTTCATTATATTATTTTTTTTTTTAATTTTTGGTTCTAGGACCACGTTACTCTAGAGCCAATTTCTGCAGAAAAAGGGCTAGAGAATTACTTGGCCAAAGCAAAGCTTTATAACGCCAACTTTTAAATCTCAAATTATATTTTTCATTTTTCTTTTTAAACATTTTTAAACCACCATCTTGGAATAATTATGATGCGAGTTTGCAGCCCTTCCCTTCACTGACTGACTTGCAGTTTCCGAAGAGGTCTGACTGCAACTCCGAGTTTATATCCTTTCCCCTCACCAACTGCAATATACTTCTGCAGTTTCCAAATATGTGTGGAATGTTCGAGGTCCAGCTTCAACTCTGAGTTTACAACCTTTCCCCTCACTAATTCCAAAACTCCTTTACAACCTCCAAATATGTGTGAACTGTTCGAGGTCCAATTGCAAACTGTTTCATTATAATAATTTCCGAAATTATATTCCATGTTTTCTTAATTTTCACCGATTCTGACAATTACTTTTAACATAATTTCTTTTGTTGTATAGTGTGAACGAAAAATAACGTGTTTGATGAAAAATCCATTCAAAATGGCACCGAATTTTCAGCAAAATGTTTGATTTGTTGCACAAAAATAGTGATAATGTGAAAGTACTTTAATACTTAAATTCAAATAAATTTTTTTTTTTTAAATATTTAAAAACAATATTTTTTTTATTTCTAGAATATGGTTCACCAGCTGAATTTTCATTACAACCGGCAAAGAAAATCTCAAATCTTGTTAAAATTCGAATTTTAAATAAATTGACTGGTGAATTTTTTGAGAAGAAACTTCCACGTAAAATGTCCGTTCAAACATTACATGGTTTAATTATAAAACATTTTAAAAGTGAACAGAACATCCCGAAATTAAGTTATATCGACATCAAACATCCGAAATTAATTGTTGAATTAGATAATTTATCGAAAAATTTGGACTATTATTCAATTCAAGATGGGAATACCGTAATGGTCGAATGGTAAACGATTTGAAAGAATAAAAAAAAAGTGATTGAGAATTGCACGAATGACTAAGTGAATTATTTCAAATTTTAAAGTTTGTACACATTTTTTTTATTATTCTTTTCTTTGTTTTGCTCTCAAAGAATATTTAAAGACAATTAAATTTATTTAAAAAATTATTGACGATAAAAATGTGCAAGTAATTACAATTTTCTTTATTTTTTTCATAAATAAAAACTTAAAAAATAATTTTTAAAAAAAGAACAAAAACGAAAAGACAAATAAAAACTAACAAAAAAAAAAAAAAAAAATTACAAGCAAAATTTTTTTCTTCTATTTTTTTCAAATAAATTTTCTGGAAGAGTAAAGTCTTAGTTATGTTAATGAAACGGAGACGGGGCGGCGACGGAACGAAAAAAAAAACACAAATACATGAAATTTTATGAGTTGGATCCAATTCAATTTCAGTCCGTTCAGTATTGTGAACGAACTTTCTACGCCACACAACTATAAAATTTTATAAAAATAGATGGCGAGAATTTTGTTATTTTTTAAATTCAATAATTAAAAGTAAAACTACGACATATACACCCCGATTCTGTGTTCCGACGTTGCGTTCGTTTATTCGATTTTCGTTCGACCGAATCAAATTCTTATTCTTGGATTCGCCGAACAGTCCCCTTGTTCGATTGCATGAAATGCATAGCAACGCATAGCATCGAATCTATTCGATTTTTGTTATTCTGTGATTCGGCGGAAAGACATTTTTGCGGTAAAATCACTCGCTGTAATTTTCTCGCGTTTGAAGTTTACGATGTATAAAGTTTTATGATGAATTTGTTTTATTAGATGAATAAAAAATAAAATGCTTTATTTAAAATCATAATTTTTTCAAAAAAATATGAATATCACTTTTTTTTTTTTTTTTTACATAAAATACAGATTTAATTACCAGGCCATATTTAAAAGCAGTTTTACTAAGCGGGAAATCTTTCTTGACGCTAAGGAAATTACTAATAAAAAATTTTTAATTTTTTGATTTCTTTTACTCTTACGCTTCTGGGGTTAATTCCATTATGATGAATCTCTTAAATAAATTCTTCTATTGCAAAGTGAATTGATTTTTTCACGCCTCATTACCAAGTATTGCCCAAGTGTTGAGTCCATTTTTACTTTGAAAATAATAAAATCACTACAAAATTCGAGGAACTAAACTGTTTGACGACAATCCATTGGTATACGGCGCTTATCATGTATTATGCGATGCAAATGTGTGATAAATTTCGAATTTAAGAACAGCGATCGTAAGGCGAATCGAATCGAATGCGTTTGGTTTTAGCTTGAAACGTCGAATCACAGAATAGGGATGATAAACTCGTAATCCATTTTTTATTATTTTTCTCATACACTCAAACATTCGCATTCCGTTTCCGTCGCCGCCCCGTCTCCGTTTCGTTCACATAATATTAAGGCTTAAATTTACAATCAAATCAATGACTAGATTTTTTTTTTTTTAAATAGATTTTACAAATCCAGTGTACATCAAGTTTTGTTATATTTAGAAATTTCTTCTTATATTAAATATATAATATATGAATATTATAAAAATAATATTTTTTGCTTAAAACTAAATTCATGTAAAGAGAAATTGAATGAGATTTACAAAATTCATTGTCTTTCATAGATAAAAAATTAAAGGTCCAGAGAGAATGTTTCGTATCGTTTCGGCCCGCTCCGTCTCGTAAAAGTTGAATATGTCAAAATGTAAGGAAAAGTAAACACAATATACCGGTATCTGTCCGAATTGAAACGAAACGATACGAAAGAGTTGAGCAAATTTGGACCTTTTACGAAAACGTTAAAATGAAAATCGTATTATTATGTTGTAATTTTACAAAATTTGCAGTAAATTAAGGTCAACAAGTCGAAAAATATAAACTTATAATAAAAAATAGAACAATTTGTTGAAGAAATATAAAATCTTCTTGAATTACATTACAAAAACGAAACGAAACTATGTGTCCTACTTATTCGCATGAACGCAAACTACGGATACAGTACGGAACGAATCGAAAACATTCTGTCTCGGCCTTAATGAATCCTAGGTTAATAAACTTTACCGCCGAATTTCAAGACGACAAAAAATTAAATCTGCTTTTAATAACTTCATTATCAACCGAAACTTTAAAAACAAAGCTTGAGGAATTTATGAGATTCTTTTATTATTCCCATACAAAATATATGAGACTACCATAAAAGGTGAATTTTAATGATTATAAGGCTGAGTTTAGCTGGGATACATTCATCATAACACATCCGATTCTTCGTGTGATATCGACTCGGTTCGTGAAAAGTATAATGATTCAAATTCTTAAGAAACAAATTTTTCTTGTTGAAGATTTAACTTCGAATGCATGAAATGAGAGAGTATGTGTGTGAACAGATACAGTCAAGTCTCCTATAACGCGTCGTTTTTAGAACGCGGTTTCCATATATCGCGGAGTGAAAAAGCGATTCCTCTCCTATAACGCGGTCTCCTTATAACGCGTTTTTCATACAAAAACACTCCTACAACGCAAAAAAATTTGAAAAATCTATATATTGCAGCACTTATTCGATGTGCTAAATTTTTATATGTACATAGTTTACGTTATTCTCAATCACCCAAATGTGAAAATTGTTATTTTTCCTCCTAACTGCACTTCATTGGTACAGCGGCTGGACCAAGGAATCATTCAAACTTTTAAAATGTACTACATACGCCAATTCTTTCAAACCATTTTCAACAGATTAGAAAAAAATGACGATCAGAGTAGCTATCCGGAAAATTTTTTAGAAATTTACCTCTTTGTTTTTTGAGGGGAAATTTTTTTTCAAGAATTATTTTGGACAAGAAGATATGTTTCCTTTGGTCCTAGGTCAGGTAGAAAAATTTTGGATAGAATTCTTTCATGAACATTTTGAGTTTGTTTTTACTTTTTTATTAGAATATCCCTTGAAAAAAATATGTAAATAATATATTGGGCGTATAATGTACGTACTGTGACTTCATTATTTTTCATTATTTTCTGGTAAATAAAACAATTTGTTTTTTCATTAATTAATTTTCCCTCATAATTTGAGAAATCAAACTACTGCATATATGAGCCGTTTATTTTGAAAGTGACCTAATTCCACTTTTTTTGATTTTGAGTTATGAGCAATTTTGTAAAATGATTCCAATGCACTACAGAGTTTAAATATAATTAATTTTTTAGGTATTTTTGAGATAGAGAAATGGTTATTAAACTATTTTAAAAGAAGGTACTATATATCTATATAACTATAAGGCGCTTAACTATTTTTATTTTAAAAAGTGGAATTAGGCCACTTTCAAAATAAACGGCTCATATAAGTATGTATAAGCAATAACTATGCCTTTCGATAGTCTTTATTTCTACGGACATATATGAATATTTGTAATTGCAAGAGGGTTTTCCCGATATTTAAACTATATTTTAATTTCTAGAAAATTTTATGTATACAATTTTTGGTAAAACTCTTCTTCAAGTTTGGAAAGAATTTCCTATTTTAGATTGCATTCGAACTGTTTCATCAGCTTGTGTAGAGGCCTCTTTTACCTAAATTGGTTCAAAAGGAAAATGATATTCCAGCTCCACTTACAGAACTAGCAAACATTGCTTCTGCTTTGAACAGCGAAGAATTTGCAGATATAGACCATAAAGATATAGAAGAACTAGTTCGAGAAAAAGAGCTTAAATGAGGAGGAATTGATGGAATTAATTGGTGAATCTACCTCAAATGCATTTGTGAAAGAAAACACAGATAACTTGATACTTTGAGAATGCAGATTTCACATATATAGGTGTGATTTATTTATTTCTGAGATTCCATATAACGCGGTATGAATTCATTTAATTTGTATTAATTCTGAGTTTCTTAAAACGCGGTTTCCAAAGAACGCGGTATGAATTAATTTGATTTGTTTAATTTTTATGTTTCCCATAACGTGATTTCTATAGAACGCATTTCCTGATTTGAATTAATT
The DNA here is from genome assembly GCA_963422695.1 of Xylophagus ater. NCBI lineage: Eukaryota > Metazoa > Arthropoda > Insecta > Diptera > Xylophagidae > Xylophagus > Xylophagus ater. The sequence goes on along the minus strand of OY730485.1, from coordinate 27,211,469 downwards.
TTGAGTTTCTCATAACACGGTGTCCATATAACGCGGTACGAATCAATCGTGTTATAGGAAACTGGACTGTATATAATTTCAAATAAAAAAAAATTGTATGATGCATGCATCTCATCGAAACTCAGCCTAATTCCCAATTTACATCACCGAGGCATGCAAAATAAACTAGCGATAATTGAATTTAAACGAAATATTTTAAACGTTCCGACATAAATCCCCTAAGAGATCTACCGATGACAGAATTTGGCATAACTGAGTTTTGGAATAACACCGAAGTATCACGTTTATTGTCTTGCTTACATTTCGTTCTTACCTTTTAAGTCCGTTCAAATAGGTTTCGCCGGTAATATATATATCATTGGGAAACTACAATGTGTTTCTTGATATCGAAATGTTTACAAGAAATGAAAAAGATATTCGCAAACGTACAAAACGGAAGGAAAGTCTGTAGTCGATTTAGTGTACATTTTACTTTTTATCTAAGTGCAAGAGGAGTGCTTTTCAAAAACCTCTTTGATTATTGACAGTTTCTACTTAAGAACGAACCAAACTTTTTTTTATATACTTGATTAGTTACCAAATCTTTGGTATTTAAAATTTCTTTAGAAAAATAATATTATTATATTTAATTTGAATCTACTTTTTTAAGACCATTACAGCAAGACAAATCGAAGCGTTCGTGTATTTGATATGAATGTCGCTGGTATGGAAATCGTTATTGATTTTTACAGCTGGCTTAATATATGGCGTTTTCTTAAAATAATAATAATAACAATATTGTTCAACAGAGCGAGAGAGAATTATTTTACATAATAATAACACAACAAACAACAAAACAAAATTTTACAAATTACCAAAATATATAAAAAAAAAAAAAATTGAATTTAAATTTATATTAGAAATTTTAGCAATTACATATATCTTTGGCAGCAAACTGTATAACTCCATATTCGCCAGTTATCATCCATTCTGGGTCCCTTTTAAATAATATTTCGGCAGTACCCTCCTGGAGACCGCATACAAGATCCGCTTTTACTGATCTGAGCGTACATAAATTCGTTGGAAGAAAGCCTATTTGAAGTAAACATTGAAATAACTAAATTGTTAACATTTTTTCTAAAAATTATACCTCTTAAACATGTTTTGAAATTTTCAGTAAATTTCCATGTAAAATCACCGATAAGTTTTCGATAATTGAGATCACCTTTAAAAATGATAAGATCTGCTTCTGATAATTCATCATAAAGACATTTGTCAATTTCTTTCATTCTAAAAAAAAAAAAAACAAAATTTTCATTTTAATACTTCCTGAGTGTATATTTTTCCGTGTTTTCGCGGCTAGTGAAAATACGCTTATATATTATCTCTAAGTATTGTCGTCATCCAAAAATTTTAACTCCGATTTTCAACGGAAATACATATTTTGAAGTCCGCTGAATTCGAATTAAGAGTTTTTAAGTTATCGTCTACACCAGTGGTACACGCACTCCTAGCGGTGTGTCATCGAATATCTGGGAGGGCTAAGTGAAGCTAATAAAATTAATTTTGTCTAAGTGTTCTTAATTTATCGCGCCAATAATGTCCACAGACATTACAATTGAATTGTTTCACCAAAGTCTTTAAATCCCGCTTGAAGGCCAATCTCCACACAGCCGACATCCTATTCTGACGAGAAAAATCAGAAAAGTAAAAAGAGATGGACTTTTGCAATTTTCGCTAGGATTGACCGAATAAAAACATCAGGGTCTCTCCCCACACAATTTATAATATTATGGGAAATTTAAGAACATTCCCTTCCATTTTATAGGAAAATGTAGTACTAAATTGTGTTTTCAGACTTTATCATAAGGCTTAAATTCCAATCATATCTAAAAACAAGCTATAGTGCAAAACGACGAAACTTCTATACGTATGTTCAAATCACGTTACCTTCCGACAGCCTTTCTAAAAGAAAGCTATATGAATATGGGAATTCAGAGTGAACGAAGTCCTTAGTTAATCACAACATTTGTTGTGATATACAGACAGAAAGACCGCGTTTATATCGTAGTGATTAACCAAAGAGATTTTGAAGGTGATTATTTGTAGTGTGATTAAACACTTTGAATGAAACTTGAAATATGAAGCCAAGTACAGGAAAGTAACTTTTCTTCTAAAAATTGTGTGATAATTATTAGTGAATTGGCCACCTAGAGCATGTGATATCAGACCTCTGGATTATTTTCTTTGAGGTTATGTGAACTCTAAACTTTACGTGGATAAACCAGCTAAGCAAACATTACTCGCACTATTGGACAGATTTCAATCGTAATGGTTGAACAAGTGGTTCAAAATTGGACCTATATAATGGACCACCTAAAGCCTAACTGCGGCCAACATTTGAATGACATAATGTTCAAAAAATAAATGGTGTCGATTGTTCTTTCGGTTCTTAATAAAGTTTTCACCATCATATTCAGTTTTATGTGGTTTATTTCAAAATGTTTTCCTAAACTTCGCGATGAATCACCCGTTATTATTATAGCCAATCTGTAATATTGAAAATATATATGTATAATAAAACTGATTTACCTATAAAATTCATATGGTCCGGTCCAAAATATTTTCGCATTACATAATTCAAATTTACCATCCTTTACATATTGTAACCATTTACGTCCAACATTTTGTAATATTTCTGATTCATGATTGCTTAAATAATGTAAAGCCCAATTAAAATCATTTATCGTTACATCTGATATGAACCAAGGAATTCTTTTAACATAAAAACGAATTTTTGTTGCTAATTTATATTCAATTAAGAAATCCGCTATTATAAAATCAGTAAACAATTCATATCCTGCATTATCACAAACGAAAGCAATAATATGTTGATTTTGATCTGGATTTGAATTTGAATTTTGCGATATACAATTCCATATTTCTTTTGTATCATCAATAAGAATGCATTCATCTAATGAATCGACAGCTTTAAATGGATCACCAGTTTGTTTCACTTCCTTTCCTTCAGATATTGATAAATCACAGCGATTACCCCAAAGATTTAACTAAAAAGATTCCATTTGAGAATATTATTTATATTTAATAATATTTATATTTTTTTTTTATTTTACCTTAATTAACCGATAAAACAAATCTTCAATATTGAGTTTTTTTAACTCATCATAATTTTTAATACTTTCAACAACGCTTATAAGAGCGTCTGTACAACATATTAATGCATTTTCTTTTTGCTTCCTAAAGTAATCGAAATCTTTTAAAATATTTGAACATTCGAAAATCCGTTTTAAACGACGGTACATATAACATTCGGCATACAACCAACATGTTGAAAAATATGATTTACTTTCGGGATGTAAACTACTTACAAATATGTTCCACATATTTGTATCGATTTCTAAAAAAGTCAGATTGAATTTAAATTTTTTATTTTAATTTTATATAAATAAAATGAGTTTTTGACGAGTCATATGCGAAATATTTATTCAATCTTTTCGAAGGAAAATCTATATCTGATTGATGCATAAGCAGACAAAGCTGCAAAAGCCGTGCCCATTTGATATTGGTTTGTATAAAAATTGGATGACTCAGTCGAATTATATTATATACAACATTTAAAGAGTCAATAAGTAATATTCGAGGGTTCAGCTTTTGTTTAGTCGGAAGAAGTCCTGACTTATTCTAAGACAAATAACTACAATGGAATTGTGTCATGGGTGCCTATTCTCGAACTTAATCAAGTTTACTCGTATTCTAGTCGATTCTTATCTTTCATATTCCTACCGATTTAATATGTCGTATTCTGGTACCTGAATTCTGATTCCTGAAAATTTTCCTGTACTAATTTTTTTTAAAAAAGAATTCAAATGAAAATATTTGTGACGTCGCCAGTAAACAACGTCCCTGTAATAAATTTAAACTAAATATTTTTATTTATTTATTTATATTTTTATTTATATGTAATTAATTATTTTCGGAAAATTATTGTACTAAGTACAAACACTCAGAAAAAGTAAAAGTTACAGTTAGAAAAATAGCAAATTTTTGGTTTCTCCAACCAAAAATATTGTAAAAAAACACATTTCTATAACCAAGAATTGATTTTCGGTTAAACCCAGTTGAGTGGTTTCCGTACTGTAGTGATACGAATCCACTCGTATAGGGATTACCAGAATACCGATTTTGTAAAACTCGAATCGATTTTGCTTATTTCCGTATACCAGTGAACTAGATAAGTAAACAACCAGATCCAAATACTAGGAGAAGAGAAATTTAGGAGAATTTTATTCGACGGATAATTACCAACAGTAAACGTGCCCTCACGTGCTTTACTAAGTTTTTTCAAATATTTTCTAAGAATTCTTTATAAAAAAACAATTTTTTTTTTCTATTTAAACGAACCAGTTAAATCAAAATTGACTTTTTTAAATGAAACTTCTATAGTGAGGGTACAAGATTTTTGAATTGATGTGCCGAAAAAACGACATGAAAGAGAGAGAGAGAAAGAGAGATATTTTGAACAAACTAAATCTATTACCACAATATGATACACAGTAAGAAATCAGGAGAATAAGATGTGAAAACTGACGAGTGACCTTGCCTATCTTGCGTTTATTTTTAGAATTATACGCCCATTTTTGCCACCCATAATTTAAAAAATTGGGCACTATGTGCTTTTAGTTTAGAGTAAAAAATTACCCTGGAATCTTATATAATTTCCCAAATTCTTATAAAATTTCCCTTGGCGCTAATTTTTCTTTCTGATATGTGCATTTGTTTATACATTTCTGCCTGTGTTTCTTTGTTTACATTTTCAAACGACCCATTTCCTTATTTTTGGTGTTGCCAATAATACAAAATGCTATTCTTTCAAAGAAAAATGGTTTGAGGTAGATGTGCTTTTAAAATATGGAAAATTTTAAATCTTTGAAACAAAATAAATTTTAAGTGTTTTGTACCTGGCTGCTTTTCTACATCTGAAAACGGTCAAGTTCGGTTTTTTGAATTGCCGACTATTGCTTCAGAATTTTCCGATCCTTCTTCGCTCACATTTATTCAATTTAAACAATTCTAAAATTGTAGATTGATAATTGCGCCACAAAATTTTGTGGAATATATAAGACAATTAGAAAATCAATTCCAAAGCATTAAATTCCTTCATAATTTCAAACCATCTAAACGACGATCTTTATAATTGTACGCTAAAGAAAGAACCAACAAAATGCTGCAAGAATTTCGACTTATTATTATTATTAAAGTGCTGATTTATTTAAATAGTAACGCATTTATTAATGATTTTTATCATTTTTAAAAAACATTAAACAGCCCGTTAAGAAAAACACATTAATGGCAACACCATCATATTTAAAAATAGGATCAATTCTTCGAACAGAAAAGTAAAGAAAAAGTGGGACTTTTTAAAAAATAATGACATCATGTTTCTCTTTCACCCATACGCGCAATTTGTCAGCAGTGGCCATGCCTTCTAGATATTTTCATCAGGCCAGCCAATGCCTTCTAGATATTTTCATCAGCCCATCACATAGACGAAAATGATGTCTTAACTTCAAGTGTGAAATTATGTCCAATTTTTAGAGTCTCCATTGGACTTTTTTTCAGTCCAACTGAATATATGTCTTGAAATAAGTCCAATGGAGTCGTGTGGTTAGTTACACTTTGGTTCCTAGTTTGTTTACTCCCTCATATACTGAGGTATTAAAGTGGGAGGGGACGAAATCAATTTTTCCCAAATGAGTTTATCTCGGAAATGAAAAAGTTTTAGAACATATTTAATTAAATGTTTTCTAAAAATTGATTTGCGAGCAATTAAATTGAATTGATTATTCTTCAATGTAGCTGAATAATGGCATTTGGGCATGTTAAATTTTTAGTTGGAAAAAGAAATGTTCATAGACTTTCTTAAAAGCAAATTTTGGAATTGTACGATTAATAAATTTGAACTTAAATCTAAAAAGTATTGTTTTTAATAAGACTTTTTCATAAAAAGGAAGTAATGATATTTTTTACCAAAATCTCCCTGAAATATTACTGCAAAGAAGTAGCATTTACACTTATTTGCGTATTTTTTTTTAGTAACCGTGACAAGGGCTATTAGTTCATATTTATTATTTAAATATTTTTCACATCAATTATATACGTTAAGTATTTGTTCATTCAGGTCTCTTTGAAAATTTTAAAATAGCTAGAAAGAATAACGCCAACGCAAAGTCATTTATATCTAGCCAAGGACTTTGTACTTCATCAATTTGCCCATCTGATTTGCACGTGTATCATTTATTAATTTTTGATATAATTCTATTTTTTCGCATACAACTCAATCTCTTCAAATTTACCATTTCCAGCCAATGAAGATATTTCCTTGTCAGTTTGAAGTTCATATTTTAACTTAGAAATTTTTCCCACAATTTCTTTGAGCTCTTCACGTGCTTCCTAAAAAAAAAAAAAATAAAAAAATCTGATAGAATTTCTGGAAAATTTGGAATACACAATATAATAAATACCTCGCCATATTCAGTTGCAATTAAATCTTTATCGCGTGATAAATTATCAATAACTTGAGTTAAAATAACCGGCAAACGTTCACGTAACGTATAATGAGCGAAACTTCTAAAAAAGGAAATACATTTCAAATTAGCCTTATTTTAGTTTCGTATAGTTTTAAAAAAGTCCATAAAAATAAACTTAACTGTTTATAACGTGCCGTCATTAAAGTGTTCGGCGGAATTGGTTCATCCAAAATATTATATTTTTGATCAAAATCACTCATTTTTGAAATTCTTTATTTATAAATTTTTGTAGTGAAAAAAAAATATGAAAATTTCAACACACGTACAGGAAAAAACAGTACAACCAATCCCCAAGAAAAAGTGGGATTAAAATAAAAACTTTTATTATTTCTGTTTAAAAAGTCAGGGGTGTCTGATTTTCAACAATCAGCTGATGTGCAACAAAAGGTCACAACTCCTATTGATCTAAGAGACATCTAGGATTGAAATTTATTTTTGAGTGTTGTTTAAATTTTTTTTTAATTAAAATTGATTCGTTTTATTATTATTTTTGAAATATGAGATATCATTCATTTTTAAACAGAAATATAAAAAAAGAAGTAAATTCTTATCTTCAGAAAAATAATTTTGACGAGGTGGATGCATTCGTAATATACGCTTAATAAAAATTCTTAGGGCCGGTTTGTTCACTCTTGGTTAACTTTAATCCATGATTATTCCAGTGGTTAACCATCGATTGCGTTTGTTCACCAAAATTTTAATCAGAGAATCCATGATTTGGTTAGTTAATCAATGATTTCGTTAATCAGCTGATTTTCCATGATTAATACCATTTAACCCATGATTTACTGGAATTTCGTTTGTTTATGCTTGGTTTTCAGACTGGGTTTTACTTTTGACATTGGCTGCATCCAGCACTACTAAGCGCTTACTCAAAATTCTTAATCTAAGCAGTTAGAATTTTTTGCTTGAATTAAGCGAAAAATAATTATATTGTCTGTGCTAAACGTCAAATTAGTTTTATTTTAATAAATTTTAAAAATATATTTCTTTCTAACGAAATAATTATCGAAAGTAAATAAAAATTGAGAATAAAGTGAAATAAAAATTTTATAGGAAAGTGAAAAAGTTGTAACAAACTCATTCCAATTAAAATTGAATAATCCAGAAACAATTTTCAAAAATTCCTCTCTTTTTATGCTTTGCACATATCATTTCTTAGCGTGAACAACAACCTCAAATGCGCTGTTCGAGTTAGCAAAAAATTTTTATGCTGGAATTTTACTAAGTACTTAAAGTTTAAATTGCATCCAGTCATCTTGCTAGATTTAAGCGCTATAAGCGGAGTAAGTTTGTTAAAATTCGAAATCAAACGCGTAAACCAAAATATTCTAACTTCACTTTGTCTTTGTTTAAATTTTTTGTGTTTTGTTTTTTTAAAGTGATTCAGTGTTATATAATAAAAAAAAATGCGGCTACAAAAATAATAATTATCACAAACTTAGAAACTCGCGATTTTGTTCAGAAAAAATCGAATTTCACTTTGTGTTTACCTAAAATTTTAATACGATTTTTGACATTCGAATACGTTCATTTTCGCGATGGTACGGTTTTTCTGGTATTGTGCTCCAAACTTTATGAATACAGCTTCTCATGAAATAGGGAAATTATTTTTGATAGAAATTTCCCTAAAATTGTTAATAAGATAGAGCGAATAAGCAATAACGCTTATCTCGCTTTATCTCATTGAAAAGTTTTGGGAAATTTGCGCCAAAAAAAATTTGCCTAAAAATTTTACGATTAGGTACACAGCCTCACTGAGGAAACGCGACCAAATACAAAATGAATTTAGTATAAAAAAAAAGTGTTAAACGTCAAGTTATTTTGACGTTTTACCTTTCATAAAATTTTGTGTATTTTACAAATGAAAATTCGGGTATATATTCCAATTTTCCATTAAGTTTTAAATAAAACCAATTAAAAGCTTTAGGGGTAAGTTAATATATAAAATAGAAAAATGTTCTTAATTTTCACACGATAAAAGGAGGTCTCCAGGAATTTCTTAAGTTTTAACATATTGGATTTTCTCGGGGCGTTTTTTAACAATTTTCTTGTTTTTTTTTTTTTAGATAGTATAAAAACTTTTCTAAAAACTTATATTATACAAAATAAATAATCAACACTAATTTCAGATTTATAGAATTAATATATTATAATTTTTGTTCAAGACAAAAATTGTTTTATCGATTTTGCACATACTGTCAATATTGTCTCTACTTTACGTTGTTAACATATTTTTAAAATATATATATGTATATAATAAAACTGATAAGATTATAAAAATCACATTGTAAAAAGCGGAACAAATAAATAATATTTGAGATAATAATATTTCACTAATTCATGTCGGATCTCGAATAAAATTAAATTGAATATTATTAGTGATGCTTACACAAAAAAGTACTTATATAAAATCAAAATAATATATTTGATGCACGTTTTTACACCTTTAAAATTAAAGTACTCTCTGAACAAGATATTGAAAGACACAATTTGGCCAGCAAAGTTTGGGTCTTTTATATAAATTCGCTAGTTATATTAAACTCTAAATACTTAGTGGAATATTTTCGTCGGAAAATAATAAAGTACATTTTTGAATGGAATTCAGTTAAATTCAATTAAGATCCATTTGTTTTATAAAAAAAAATTCCGTACCAATAGCATTCTGGGTCATATTTCAATTTCTTATCACCGCTTTTTACTTCTCCTTTGTTTTTTATTTCTTCGTTAATTGAACCTAAAAGAAATATTTATTATTTCAAGCATAATTTTATGAACATTCTAGTTGTTTTGATTGTGACCGACTCTTCTTGCGTCCTATATCAGACGTCGTCAAACTTTTCTTGATGATATCGATCCAACCTGAAAATTAGAATGCAAGATCGACTAAAAATGTACATTACATTTTTCTTCATATTTAACTATATTTATTCAATTCATAAATATTACATAATAATTAAATTAGAATTATGCTCTGTAATTTCATTTTCTATTTTTAAAGAATAAAATATAAAAAAATAGCTATTTCTGAAAATATTTTCTCGACATCTTGATTTCCGAAGGGGAATGATATAAACATAAGAATTTGCTCTAATATTTTAATACCTTGAAAACGAAGTTCGAACTCATTGATAATTTTGTCAATCTCTGTAATATGTTCATCAAATGTTGTATTAACGTTCAGATTTTCTGTCATTGCTTTTAAATGTGGAAAGTTTTGTAAATCTTCTGTTGACAACTACAATTTCAGAAGTAATAATTTCGATTTAAAGCTATTTAATTTATGGAGTTTAATAATTCAGTAATACACGGAAAAAATAATATCTGGTTTTTCCGTCGTACAAGATACCGTCCTATAAAAATGGGTTATTTCTCGTATCAACAATAAAAATCCGAGAAGGTACTATGTACACTGGATAAAAAATGTGCCTATTAGAAAGAACAACATTGTACATGGTAGAAATACCAAAATTTCGCGGTAAATTTAATCAAGCAAGTATTGCGAATTATACTATGATAAATGGGTGTTTCAGCATTGAATATAGAATAGGGTCCATTTTGCAATGCATATAAGGGAATGAATACATTATTTGTTGATTCTACAAAAACGTTTTGGTAGTCATTCAATAATCATGGCGAATCTGCAATTTGATTTAGGATAAATTCCTTAATATGTAATTCCAATTACAATATTAAAATTATTAATTTTCCTTTGTTTGTTGAAGCATTTATCGATCTTCTATCTATCTATATCCATAAAATCGAAATTCCGTTTGTTTGGCTGCTCATCATTTGATTTCGTACTTACATAAAATGTAGTATCAAGAGGCACCGAATTATATACCAATCAAAATTCTTATGGGAAGTTTTCCAATGTAAATGGCGTACATACACTGCATAAATGGAAATATTCTCAGTTATACTGACAAATACCCAGGCAGATTCACAAAAAATATATCGCTTAAACTACGTTTTCGTTTCTAAATAAAATTGGTAAATATACAGAAAAAGAGAAGCACTGGTGCATACATCTTTGAATAATTCAGAGGTTCCCAAACTTTTTGTCTCGTGGACCACTTGCCATGTTTTTCGGTTTTGGGTAGACCCCCTGCTTACCTGATATTGATTTTTTGCAAATTCATCAACTTCAAATGTATTTTTGACAGCTGGTATAGTGCTACTCACTTCGAAAGGGTTAAAAGTGAGTATACCAAGATACTAAACAAGATCATAAACATAATGTAAGATACTATCGCAGAGTAACTAAACAGAGAAACCAATATATATAAATTTTGTATAACCTGTGTTTTCTTATCCGTGTGTAAAAAAAATCCTTAGGGTTATCATAGTAGAACGCGTGATTTTTATTGGAGGAAGTGATTAAATGGAACGCGATCTACATTGTGATTTATTCCCCCAATAAATTTCTGAAACATTTTGAAGGACCAATCAACTGCAAAAGAGCATGGCTCGTTTTCAAAGGCAAAAAAAAATTTTTATTTAATATATATCGTCTTATACAGGGTGAAACAAAATGATCGTTGTGGTATTCCTTAAGTGCCATTAAGTCCCTTGCATTATCTTCTTGGAACCAAAGTGTTGGATGGTTTTCCACAGCTGGTCTTAAAAAAAGTCTGCAAAATCGTTCGATATTGAGCACTATTGATGGAAACTCCAACACCGTGTTCATTTTCGAAGAAATATGGATTAATGATCCTCCCAGACGATACACCACACCAAACAGTACACTTAAATGGGTGTAATTGTCGTTGATGAACTGCTCTTGGATTCTCTGTAGCCCATATCCTGCAGTTCTGCTTGCTTACTAAGCCATTTAATTGGAAATGGGCTTCATCGCTCATTATCAAATTGTGAATAAAATCTGGATTTTCTTCTGATTTTTGCCGGAAATATAGTTCAATGATTTTGGTTCGTTGTTCGATTGCGTATTGTTTCATTTCAAATTCCCCAAGCCCGTTTTACAAAATCCTGAAATAAAATTTAAAAAAATATTGAACAAAAATTTATAAATAACTCACACCACAACATTTTGCGCCATCCTGTGTTTCTTCCAAATATGTGCATATAATTATGGAGAAAAAAAAATAGAAATATGAACGGTATGTTTCTAGGTAAACAGTTTTTAAGCAAGGAGAAAAGGGGGAGAGGTTCCAAAACAACTATTTATGCCCTATGGTAGGTACTACCAGAGGGTATATTAGTTTTGTCGCTAAGTGTGTAACGCATAGAAATAATCATCGCAGAAAAATTTCAAGGGTATGGTTGTGCAGGGAATCAAAAGTTATATCGATTTATGCATGTCCGTCCGTCCGTCCGTCCGTCTGTGGACAAGATAACTCAAAAACGCATTATCCGATTTTGTTGAAATTTAGAATGTGAGTTGGATATTCCTTAACTGCGTTTGGTATTGCATTTCAGCAAAATCAACCAAAGGAGAGGGAAGTTATTAAGCAAAAATCAGGTGACCAGAAAGTTTTGTCGTTTTTTTTATATAGTTTTTCGCATTTAACTGGAAAATTTGTGAATGAATTTTATTTAAATTAATTATATGGGTTAAATACGTAAATAGACGATACTACGTTAAATTTCAGCAAAATGGGTCCAAGGATAGTGGAGAAAGAAATAATCATAGGAGAAAAGAAGTTTGTCCATAAAGTTTTTTTGATGTACTTTAAAACTAATATACTGATTTAAATAAAATTGGCAGATTGGTTTTATCCTACTAGGGTCTAGGTTACCTGCAAATTAGAGGAAATTTTGAAAAGATCAAACAAAGTTATGAAGAAAAAACCTAGAAATACTGTTAGATTTGTCTGTTTTTCTGTCCTATTTCTACCATACGGCATCAAAAAATCGGCTATAGGCCGATTTAAAGTTACTATATGTTTTTATAACTTTTTTTCCTTATAATTGGAACCATATATTTCTTTTAAATATAATTGCATAGACGTATTTGTTGGGGTGAAGGGTTTCGTTTGATTCCATAAAAAATATATTACAAGACAGTTTCTGGACATGCGATATCCTAAAGCAGAGGGGTTAGGATAAATACATATTTTGGCAATATTTTTATTTCTTTGGTTTTGAAATGAATTCTTCGTCTAAAAACTTTTAACCTATTTTAACTTCTATACGAAGTTTATTAATTAGAATATTTTTTTTTGCATATCTCCTTATTGTAAAGAGTTCTAGGTTGGAAGAAGGAGTTTTTCACCCCAAGAACGGTTATATCAGAAGATGGGTGCGATCGGTCATGTTTATGAAATCCAGTTTTTGAGATAAACAATTCGATTCATAGAAGTTCATAGTGGGATGGCAGATTTGAAATATTTTCAAGATTTTTTGATAAATTCGGCAACATATGAATTTGAAGGGCGTCGACTGTTTTAACCTTCTGAAATAAGGAGATTTGCAAAAAAAGTGTTTCTATTTTTAACTTCTATACGAAGTATATACTATAAGTTACTGGAATCATGATCGAAAAAAAAAATTTTTTTTTTGTTTGAAATTTGGTGCATAACTTTGGGTGCTCGGACAAAACTTCGAAATTTTTGTACAATATAAATCATAAATTGTTGTATGAAATAATTTGATCGATATGTATAGAAGTTCACATAGTGGTTTCCGCACTATAGCTTTTTTAATTATACACTTCGTATAGAAGTTAAAATATATACGGGGTGTGACAAAATACACCAAATTTAGACGTTGCGGATGATCTGCGGGTTTTAATTCTTGCACCAATTGCACCTTATATGGGAATAATAGTAAATGGTGAATTTTGTCCCACCCTGTAGCTTAGAATAATTTCTTAGGCCATAGAATTTTGTTCTGAACGAAAAATTGGCAACAATTTATATTTTCCTGACCCCTACCGAAAAATATTCATATCAAACTTCTGTATTTTTCCAGGAACGAAACGAACAAGTCAACATTTAATTTGAAAGAAATATACAGGGTGGCGCAAAACAATATGGTTTGAATTATTGATAATTTTTTAAATTTTTTTTTTTTTTTTTAAATTTTTTTTCAGAATTTTGTAAAGCAGGCTTGGGGAATTTCAAATGGTACAATACGCAACCGAACAACGAACCAAAATCATTGCACTTTATTTCCGGCAAAAAGGAGAAGAAAATTCAGATTTTATTCACAATTTGATAATTAGCGATGAAGCCCATTTCCAATTAAATAGCTTCGTAAACAAGCAGAACTGCAGGATATGGGCTACAGAGAATCCAAAAGCAGTTCATCAACGACAATTACACGCCTTTAAATGTATTGTTTGGTGTGGTGTATCGTCTGGAGGGTCATTGGTCCATATTTCTTCGAAAATGAAGACGGTATTGGAGTTTCCATCAATAGTGCTCAATATCGGACGATGTTTGAGAACTTTTTAATGCCAGTTGTGAAAAACCATCCAACCCTTTGGTTCCAAGAAGATACTGCAAGGGACTCAATGGCTCTTTTAAGGAATAACACAACGTTCATTTTGCGCTACCCTGTATACAATTTTTTTTAAAAAAAATTTCATTCTCCCTATTTCTGATACATTTCGCCCTTGGAAACTAGCCTTTTGTACTTATTCTAAGAAATTTTTTTTTATGTCTATGTTTTGATTCGTGCTTCATAACTATTTAGAAATTGTTTGGGGGGAATATCAGAATAAAAGTGGTGTCCCATTTAATCATTTTATTCAAATTATTTTGAAGAGGTGGCAATTTGATAAATCACACACACACACTCAATTTAGACCGATGAATACTAATGTAACTTCCGTGGCAAACTGGTCCCATACTAGGATTAGAAATAATAATTCTGTCATTTCCTTATTTTGTGATACTATGCAACGTTGTATATGAACAGCACAAATTGTTTACAATGAAGTAATGACAATTATACGGTTCATTATCCAAAATATTTTCCCTATAAATTTTTTTCTGCTTGAAATAAAAGAGGGTATACTCACTTTTAGCCCTTTGAAAGATTTAAATTGTAGATAGTTATATGTCTTTTACTATAAGGTAGTATCACAGATAACCAGATGAATAAACTCAATAGTCAAAAGTGTGGAAGAAAATTTCTAGTAACCGACAACTGGGAACCGACAAATTTACTCTAAAGAAACTACAAAGCTTTTTTCTCTAACCGACAGCTTTTTCTATACCATACAAAATGTTTGGTATTCGCGGTCAGTTTAAATTCATCTTCAGAGGAGGGATGTTGTGGTCGTCTGAAATTTGACTTAAGCCACGTGATATTATCATGTCATGCTTCTTGTTCCTGTTGAATAGTTTGTTGGCAAATTTCTGGTTGGTTAACAGATTTTGTTCATGATTTTCTCTACAACTTTCCAATGCAACAGGGTAAAAATTTTCGTTTACGGTTTTTGTTTGGAATTTTACATATTTCATACAGTGACTACTAAAATTAATGTAAAAAAAACGAAAAGCTTAGTAAATGTGCTGAAAATACTTCCTATTTTTGCTATTTTATTTTAATAAGACTATCAAAAACCCAACTTTTTATTGAATACTTAATGTAGAATAAAGTTTTCAAGAAAAATTTTAACTAATGTTTTGAACCTGAGTATAAGAAATTTTGGTCACCCACTGAAACATATATATTATATTTAATATTCGGTTTTGATACATTTTTGTGTATATTATTAAAAAGAAGTGAAATATGAACTTGCATTTATGATCTTAGGTATATGGTGAGGTAAAGGGATGACTTAAGTCATTCGTCATTCATTTTGAATTTGTGTGAGGTATAGTTGATATTTATTTTTGGGGGATGTAATGTTTGATTCTGAATTAAGCAATTTATTCAGTTTGACTTGTGTTTTCCCATTGATTTTTCTGCTGATTCTTGATTTAGTTTATTTAGTATTTATTGGTTTCGAACCGTTTTATTAAGTATGCCTTCGCAAAGGAATATGTGTGTGATTCCAGGCTGTCAAACACATTTGAAATGAAAAGCAGTATGAGAATAATAAACAAATAATAACAAAATATTTAGTATTTTAAATGCCTAAAGTAAACCTTGAAAATATGTAAAGAGTGTCTCCATAATAGCGGCAGATTTAAATGTCGTGCTATTTTCGTTTCATTTAGTTTACAGTACTGAAATCTTCACATCTGTCATCTACCATTGTTGCTATTAATAGTCATGGAACTTTGCACGAAGGAATGACATTATTATTGACAGTTTATCAAGTTTCGAGCGCCTACTCTGGTGAAAAAGACAATTCCACAAAATTTAAATTGTGCGTTTTTTCCGGAGTATTCTTTATTTAATTAATTATTAAATTCCCTATCGAATGAGGTATAATTTATACCTGGCGGACCCAGAATACCTGACATATACGTATACCTTCATACAAGAGAATTCTTGTGTTTCCTGTCCTAAAAAGGAATATTTTTGAAAACGTCGAATAGCATTTAATTCCTTATTAAATTGATCGTCGAATGAGGTATGGGTCGTCTTTATAAGATGCAGAATACCCGAGATATACACAAACTTCAGTTACGCAAATCAAATCTTGCACTTTTATTTGGGACACCCTATAGTTTAAAAATTCCTGTTGGCAAATATGTTGAAAAGAAAAATCCAAACAAAATTCTAAAATATATCAAGCTTTCATTTAAAAAGCAAAATTCAGTACACCCAACTCTTTTTTTGCACGGTAGATACGTTCCAACGAAAACCGTGCAAAAAAAAAATCGTGTAAAAAAAGAGTTGGGTGTACACAAAATAAATGAGAGTGAATTTTTATAAAGCTCAAGAGAAATATTTATAAAAGCTTCTGCGATATTTTTCCGTTCGAACATCACTTTGCCATATTCACGTCGGACATCTGTATATTTATCTGTGGTAGTATTATGTAAGTAAATAGGTACTATCTATGTATGTGTATTATTTCTATCATGGAATGCCAAAATTAATGTTATATGAGATCCACTAATGTTGACCAACATTTTTGTTTCATGGACCCCCAAACTTTTTTCTCTGACATAGACCCCTTGCAGGTCGTCGTCGACCCTTGGGGGTCGATATAGACCACTTTGGGAATCACTGGAATAATTGGACATTCTCCAATATTTTTGGTAGATTGTACCAGAATAATTTGTCCTATGTGCATTGGGTATTGTACTATAATTATTTTTTCCGTGTAGCTCTGATTTTTCTTTGAAGTTCAAGATTAAGTTAATTTAATTGGTTTATAAAATCTAAAAACTGATGTCATTTTGCTTTCGATAATTGGTCATATTGATTTCCTCTTGACTGCAAAAATTGAATTTTTTCTGGTAGTAATTTTTGAAATTTGACGTCATTGTGCAATAACAGATCGGAATGTTCTGATTCTTTTTTTCTAACACTAATGTGTGCTGATGTATAACACAATGAAAGGAAACAAAGTCATCATTTTTTCGACAAAGAGTCACGAAACCGTTTAATCTACCGATCATGGCATGTGCATCATCTGTTGCTATACATACAAATTAGCAGGAATGCATAAGCATCAAAATTGTAATTAAGATAATTGCATTAATCGGTAGCTCACTTCTCCATAAGCCTTGTAAGTTTATCCAGCTATGCAATACACAATGTATTTCCCAAGTATAAAGAACCGTATGCAACACTTAGCAAAAAAAACTCACAAGCTAAGACTATTGGTGTTTATAGCTTTTTAGCTAAGTTTTCTTTATAAAATATTAAAAATTATTTGCGTAAATTTTGTTGAATAAAGGCCAAATTTAATCATATATATTCTTACAATCATCATGATGCAATTTCACACATTTTAAAAGAATGGAGTAAGTTTAATATAATTGATGGATATCATTGAAAAGTGTAAAATTTCATTGCACTATTAATATAGAAAAGTGTTTTATTTTAGAATTTGGTATTAGGCTGTATTACTCTATAAAAAGATCAATACGGTATATTTGATTATAAGTAAAGGGTGTTTTTTTTAAAGCCCGATAGAAATTTATATTTAAACAAGCTATAGTGCAAAACCACTAGTGAAACTTCTATACATATTTCCAAATCATTTTAGTTTTCAAACAACTTTTTCAAAAAAATGTAAAATTTGGAAATTCGGCGCCAGTCTTTTTCGTCCTTTTATATAATGTTGCTTAATCCTGATACGGAATTATCAAAAAATTTCATCAAATCGGAGCTATCAACTGGATATCATTTAATGCTTTTTGTCCCTGTTCAAAAAGTTTTGCATTCGGTTCTACAAAACAGAGTTTTACTTAATATTTTCTTAACATTTCCTGATAATTTGAAACTATTATTAGAAATATCAAAGTTTCTAATTTGACATATTATTTTATCCTTTTCGTTCTTCATTCGGTCCTTATCAAGTCAATCCTCACACTGAATTCTCTTGAAATTATTTAAAATTGATAAAATATCCTGT
The DNA here is from genome assembly GCA_963422695.1 of Xylophagus ater. Classification (NCBI taxonomy): domain Eukaryota; kingdom Metazoa; phylum Arthropoda; class Insecta; order Diptera; family Xylophagidae; genus Xylophagus; species Xylophagus ater. The sequence goes on along the minus strand of OY730485.1, from coordinate 27,193,430 downwards.
ACTAAATTACATTGAAATGGATCCATAAATAACTTAATTATTCATATTTAAGGAGAAACCATGTACTCATTAGCATTTTGTCCAAAAGGAAAGGACTTCTTTGTATACATTGTATTTTACTCATTTCTTTCCGAAATTTATTTTATGGTTCAGAGTAAGCAATTAAATAGAATTAATCCTATTTAATTACTTAGTCTATATAACTATATAAATAATTAAAAGTGGTTAAGAGTTAATAATTTCATGATTCCATAATTCATTCGACAACCAGCGGCTAAGGCATTGTAATTTAGCAGATGAGGAAAGTTTCAGATAAGGTAAAATAAAGAACAAATCTTTCATTTTTAAATCTTTTTAAATTTATTTTGAAACGAACTTGTTATACACTCAGGAGCACTTACTTACCCGCAATAAAATTTTTATCGTCATTTATGGGCATAATGGTGCAAATTCTTAGAAACTTTTTCGTAATATTCATAGCCCATTATTCTATTCTACTTGATGACCCAGATGTGGGAAAAACCCATGCTTGATTGGAAATTCCCATTTTTGTCTTTTTTGGCTATTTGCACCGGAGCACTTTATTACCCGCATAAGTTTACTAAAAACAATTTATCGTTAAAAAAAACAAGTGTGTTATTTGTCTGCTTTACCTTAGTGAAGTTTTTATTCCACCTGGACAAAAATGGGTCGTGGTAAATCACTAACCGTTGCTCTTGAGCATTTTATTCTCATCGGCACATTTACTTGTGACTGCATTCCGCACTTCTCATTCTTTTGCATTTGAAAATTGCGTAACAACATAAATAATGTCCAATAAATGCCCGTGATTGCTTCCCAGTTAAAGAATGTGTTGCAAGAGTTACACGACTGAAAAGCATAGAAAGAAGTTTTCTGGCAGCACCTGATACTAATTAAAAATCCACTGAATTAAATGTGGACCGATACAAGTAACGCCTTCAATCATTTCCTGTAGTTGAATTTTGCGAGAAGAATCATTATTACTCGCAATTGATATTTTTTCATTGTCTTCTTTTTTGACGGATTCATTCAGTTGATTTGATCCTTGATGAGTTGCTGGTTCGTGTGGATTCAATTCCTTCTTCAGTGGGAGATTCTCATTTGAATCTCTATTAGCACCTGATACTGATTCAAAATCTACTGAATTGAATGTGTTTGTGAGTATTGCAATTACATTTGGATCCATGCAAATACCGTTTGTAATTTCTCGTACTTGGATTTTGCTGTAAGAATCATTATTAATTTGTAACGTGAGCAACTTGGTTTTGCCACCACTGCATTTTGGGTTTTTATTAAAAGAATAATAGCGAATGGCAAAATTGAATTGCTTTACAATTATTCATTTTTTTCAATTTTTTTAAAATTAAACATAGCGTTAGTTGCAATTGAAAGAATACAAAGCATTGTTTTTGTGTTTTTTTTTTCAATTGCAACTAGATAAGTTTTTGTTTGGAGAAAAATGAAAAGTCGAAAAGACCAACGGGTATTTTTGTTATAGGTGGAAAAACCAACGGGTCCTTTTTTTGAAAAGAAAATTTGGGTGGGATAAAGGCCCCGGTGTTGGCAATAACATCAGCCGACACCAATTGAACAATTTGCTTCGGATGGACCCATCTTCAGAATCTTCTGTCCATCCGTCTGTCATTTTAGTTGAATTCCGTTTCGCGGGTTTTCAATGTAACATTAACCTATTCAAAAATCTTGCCATCTCTTTTCTTTCTTCGTGACATTAGTCACACATATTTCACTTTTATTTTATTTTAAACATTTTTACCCATTCCGCTAGTGACCTGAGAGGGTGCGAATTATTATTCTCACATCTCCAGCCCTCTTGCTAGCCCAACAAATTTTATTTTCTGCACGCATAAAAAAAAATTATTTATACGTGACGGCATATGGTAGAAGGTAACGATCCACCCCATCCGGCGAGCTAGCTAGTGCAAGCAGCTAGGCGTGCAATTTCTAGTTACCTTCTTGCTATATCATAAAACGCACTTTCTATCGCAAGACAGAAGTGTTTGTTTAATAAAGTGTTGCTTTACAACACTTTGATGCCGAATGTTACGGTTACAAATTGATATTTTTTCATTGTCTTCTTTATTCACAGATTCTTTCAGTTGATTTGATCCTTGATGAGTTGATGCTTCGTGTGGATTCAATTCCTTCTTAAGAGGGAGATTTTCATTTGCATCTGTTTTAGAAATGTTAGTAATTGTATGTTTGACAATTCCATAATCACGTACAATGATGTAATGTTCGACCTTTGAGTTTAATTTATGTAAATAATTTGCAACGTTTTCCATCATATCTTGAATTTCCTCATAAATGTTTAGTTTTTCGGTTATCGTCATGTCATCATTAACTACTGCTTGGGGCTCTCCTATCCAACTTTGAATTTCTTCTAATGTAACTGATCGTGATGAACTTATCATCCTGTCCAGTTTTTTTAATTGCTGTTCCTGTATGGTTCCAACTTCTGTTAGTATATTAGTATATTTTAGCACGGGTGAATGTTGACCAGCGGAAGTACTCACATTTTGCTTCATTGTTATTCCTTTTCGAAATTTTTATTTGCGTCCTAAAATGAAATTCAATAACATAAATGTATTTCTAATTACGATTTATTATAATTTATAATAAAATATTGAAATATATCCTAAGAGTTATATCTGGCTATGGTTCACAATTTTTCGCTATCATTAAAGAATATATTATTAGAAGTTTGGTTTTGAGGCACTTAGTTTGTAGTAATAAGATATAGCAAACAACTTTTTGTGGATAATTCTTTTTCTTTTTACTTAGAGGGGTTAATTAAATCATCGTTACTATTATATGTTAGTTTATTTGCTTTATTTATTTCACTGATTTCAATTTTGGAAACACCAAGAAAACAAAGTAATAGAAGTTTCAACTTACCAAAATTGTCTTATGCCTTTTTCAAATAACTTTATAGTAGAATTTATCCTGCTTTATATTTAACTGTACAAACGCTTTCACTGAAGACTCGCTTTGAAGTGAACCAAAACTTATATTATGATTTTCCTTAAGTCCGTTCTTATAATCTGTTTATTATGATTTTCTTCAGGTAAAAGTAATGCTTTCTAACCATGAAGAACGGTAACTAAAAGTGTAGAGAAATGATAAGAAAAGTTATTGGTTAAAAAAGAGAAATACAATGCTAAGGTAAAAGAACATTAGAAACGTGTTGCTCTCTTTCAACACATTGCTTTTATTGTTACCTCTCTAGCTTTTTTGATGTGGTCGATGACGTTGCATCCAAATAAATGGCGTCGCATAACACCTTGTGTACATATTTTAAAAATTGTTATGAATGAGTACTATTTAAAGAAAGAGTACAAACCTAATTTGAAGTGTTGCCCTTAGTTTAATAAAATAGGGAAATGAAAATGTAATAGAAATGATATTTTACTTTTCTTATATGATTTATACGGTTCGCATTTTTTACATAAACTTCAACTAAGAAAGTTAAATGTATTGCAATTACATTTGGATCCATGCAAATACCGTCTTTTGTAATTTCTCGTACTTGGATTTTGCTGTAAGAATCATTATTAATTTGTAACGTGAGCAACTTGGTTTTGCCACCACTGCATTTTGGGTTTTTATTAAAAGAATAGCGGATGGCAAAATTGAATTGCTTTACAATTATTCATTTTTTTCAATTTTTTTAAAATTAAACATAGCGTTAGTTGCAATTGAAAGAATACAAAGCATTGTTTTTGTGTTTTTTTTTCAATTGCAACTAGATAAGTTTTTGTTTGGAGAAAAATGAAAAGTCGAAAAGACCAACGGGTATTTTTGTTATAGGTGGAAAAACCAACGGGTCCTTTTTTTGAAAAGAAAATTTGGGTGGGATAAAGGCCCCGGTGTTGGCAATAACATCAGCCGACACCAATTGAACAATTTGCTTCGGATGGACCCATCTTCAGAATCTTCTGTCCATCCGTCTGTCATTTTAGTTGAATTCCGTTTCGCGGGTTTTCAATGTAACATTAACCTATTCAAAAATCTTGCCATCTCTTTTCTTTCTTCGTGACATTAGTCACACATATTTCACTTTTATTTTATTTTAAACATTTTTACCCATTCCGCTAGTGACCTGAGAGGGTGCGAATTATTATTCTCACATCTCCAGCCCTCTTGCTAGCCCAACAAATTTTGTTTTCTGCACGCATAAAAAAAATTATTTGTACGTGACGGCATATGGTAGAAGGTAACGATCCACCCCACCCGGCGAGCTAGCTAGTGCAAGCAGCTAGGCGTGCAATTTCTAGTTACCTCTTGCTATACCATAAAACGCACTTTCTACCGCAAGATAGAAGTGTTTGTTTAATCAAAGTGTTGCTTTACAACACTTTGATGCCGAATGTTACGGTTACAAATTGATATTTTTTCATTGTCTTCTTTATTCACAGATTCTTTCAGTTGATTTGATCCTTGATGAGTTGATGCTTCGTGTGGATTCAATTCCTTCTTAAGAGGGAGATTTTCATTTGCATCTGTTTTAGAAATGTTAGTAATTGTATGTTTGACAATTCCATAATCACGTACAATGATGTAATATTCGACCTTTGAGTTTAATTTAAGTAAATAATTTGCAACGTTTTCCATCATATCTTGAATTTCCTCATAAATGTTTAGTTTTTCGGTTATCGTCATGTCATCATTGATTACTGCTTGGGGATCTCCTATCCAACTTTGAATTTCTTCTAATGTAACTGATCGTGATGAACTTATCATCCTGTCCAGTTTTTTTAATTGCTGTTCCTGTATGGTTCCAACTTCTGTTAGTATATTAGTATATTTTAGCACGGGTGAATGTTGACCAGCGGAAGTACTCACATTTTGCTTCATTGTTATTCCTTTTCGAAATTTTTATTTGCGTCCTAAAATGAAATTCAATAACATAAATGTATTTCTAATTACGATTTATTATAATTTATAATAAAATATTGAAATATATCCTAAGAGTTATATCTGGCTATGGTTCACAATTTTTCGCTATCATTAAAGAATATATTATTAGAAGTTTGGTTTTGAGGCACTTAGTTTGTAGTAATAAGATATAGCAAACAACTTTTTGTGGATAATTCTTTTTCTTTTTACTTAGAGGGGTTAATTAAATCATCGTTCACTATTGTATGTTAGTTTATTTGCTTTATTTATTTCACTGATTTCAATTTTGGAAACACCAAGAAAACAAAGTAATAGAAGTTTCAACTTACCAAAATTGTCTTATGCCTTTTTCAAATAACTTTATAGTAGAATTTATCCTGCTTTATATTTAACTGTACAAACTGTTTCACTGAAGACTCGCTTTGAAGTGAACCAAAACTTATATTATGATTTTCCTTAAGTCCGTTCTTATAATCTGTTTATTATGATTTTCTTCAGGTAAAAGTAATGCTTTCTAACCATGAAGAACGGTAACGAAAAGTGTAGAGAAATGATAAGAAAAGTTATTGGTTAAAAAAGAGAAATACAATGCTAAGGTAAAAGAACATTAGAAACGTGTTGCTCTCTTTCAACACATTGCTTTTATTGTTACCTCTCTAGCTTTTTTGATGTGGTCGATGACGTTGCATCCAAATAAATGGCGTCGCATAACTCCTTGTGTACATATTTTAAAAATTGTTATGAATGAGTACTATTTAAAGAAAGAGTACAAACCTAATTTGAAGTGTTGCCCTTAGTTTAATAAAATAGGGAAATGAAAATGTAATAGAAATGATATTTTACTTTTCTTATATGATTTATACGGTTCGCATTTTTTACATAAACTTCAACTAAGAAAGTTAAATGTATTGCAATTACATTTGGATCCATGCAAATACCGTCTTTTGTAATTTCTCGTACTTGGATTTTGCTGTAAGAATCATTATTAATTTGTAACGTGAGCAACTTGGTTTTGCCACCACTGCATTTTGGGTTTTTATTAAAAGAATAGCGGATGGCAAAATTGAATTGCTTTACAATTATTCATTTTTTTCAATTTTTTTAAAATTAAACATAGCGTTAGTTGCAATTGAAAGAATACAAAGCATTGTTTTTGTGTTTTTTTTTTCAATTGCAACTAGATAAGTTTTTGTTTGGAGAAAAATGAAAAGTCGAAAAGACCAACGGGTATTTTTGTTATAGGTGGAAAAACCAACGGGTCCTTTTTTTGAAAAGAAAATTTGGGTGGGATAAAGGCCCCGGTGTTGGCAATAACATCAGCCGACACCAATTGAACAATTTGCTTCGGATGGACCCATCTTCAGAATCTTCTGTCCATCCGTCTGTCATTTTAGTTGAATTCCGTTTCGCGGGTTTTCAATGTAACATTAACCTATTCAAAAATCTTGCCATCTCTTTTCTTTCTTCGTGACATTAGTCACACATATTTCACTTTTATTTTATTTTAAACATTTTTACCCATTCCGCTAGTGACCTGAGAGGGTGCGAATTATTATTCTCACATCTCCAGCCCTCTTGCTAGCCCAACAAATTTTGTTTTCTGCACGCATAAAAAAAATTATTTGTACGTGACGGCATATGGTAGAAGGTAACGATCCACCCCACCCGGCGAGCTAGCTAGTGCAAGCAGCTAGGCGTGCAATTTCTAGTTACCTCTTGCTATACCATAAAACGCACTTTCTACCGCAAGATAGAAGTGTTTGTTTAATCAAAGTGTTGCTTTACAACACTTTGATGCCGAATGTTACGGTTACAAATTGATATTTTTTCATTGTCTTCTTTATTCACAGATTCTTTCAGTTGATTTGATCCTTGATGAGTTGATGCTTCGTGTGGATTCAATTCCTTCTTAAGCGGGAGATTTTCATCTGAATCTGTTTTATAAATGTTAGTAATTGTATGTTTGACAATTACATAATCACGTACAATGATGTAATGTTCGACCTTTGAGTTTAATTTATGTAAATAATTTGCAACGTTTTCCATCATATCTTGAATTTCCTCATAAATGTTTAGTTTTTCGGTTATCGTCATGTCATCATTAACTACTGCTTGGGGATCTCCTATCCAACTTTGAATTTCTTCTAATGTAACTGATCGTGATGAACTTATCATCCTGTCCCAATTACATTTGGATCGATGCAAATACCGTCTTTTGTAATTTCTCGTACTTGGATTTTGCTGCAAGAATCATTATTAATTGATATTTTTTCATTGTCTTCTTTATTGACAGATTCATTCAGTTGATTTGATCCTTGATGAGTTGATGCTTCGTGTGGATTCAATTCCTTCTTAAGCGGGAGATTTTCATCTGAATCTGTTTTATAAATGTTAGTAATTGTATGTTTGACAATTACATAATCACGTACAATGATGTAATGTTCGACCTTTGAGTTTAATTTATGTAAATAATTTGCAACGTTTTCCATCATATCTTGAATTTCCTCATAAATGTTTAGTTTTTCGGTTATCGTCATGTCATCATTAACTACTGCTTGGGGATCTCCTATCCAACTTTGAATTTCTTCTAATGTAACTGATCGTGATGAACTTATCATCCTGTCCCAATTACATTTGGATCGATGCAAATACCGTCTTTTGTAATCTCTCGTACTTGGATTTTGCTGCAAGAATCATTATTAATTGATATTAAATTTTTTTAAATTTATTTTGAAACGAACTTGTTATACACTCAGGAGCACTTAATTACCCGCAATAAAATTTTTATCGTCATTTATGGGCATAATGGTGCAAATTCTTAGAAACTTTTTCGTAATATTCATAGCCCATTATTCTATTCTACTTGATGACCCAGATGTGGGAAAAACCCATGCTTGATTGGAAATTCCCATTTTTGTCTTTTTTGGCTATTTGCACCGGAGCACTTTATTACCCGCATAAGTTTACTAAAAACAATTTATCGTTAAAAAAAACAAGTGTGTTATTTGTCTGCTTTACCTTAGTGAAGTTTTTATTCCACCTGGACAAAAATGGGTCGTGGTAAATCACTAACCGTTGCTCTTGAGCATTTTATTCTCATCGGCACATTTACTTGTGACTGCATTCCGCACTTCTCATTCTTTTGCATTTGAAAATTGCGTAACAACATAAATAATGTCCAATAAATGCCCGTGATTGCTTCCCAGTTAAAGAATGTGTTGCAAGAGTTACACGACTGAAAAGCATAGAAAGAAGTTTTCTGGCAGCACCTGATACTAATTAAAAATCCACTGAATTAAATGTGGACCGATACAAGTAACGCCTTCAATCATTTCCTGTAGTTGAATTTTGCGAGAAGAATCATTATTACTCGCAATTGATATTTTTTCATTGTCTTCTTTTTTGACGGATTCATTCAGTTGATTTGATCCTTGATGAGTTGCTGGTTCGTGTGGATTCAATTCCTTCTTCAGCGGGAGATTCTCATTTGAATCTCTATTAGCACCTGATACTGATTCAAAATCTACTGAATTGAATGTGTTTGTGAGTATTGCAATTACATTTGGATCCATGCAAATACCGTTTGTAATTTCTCGTACTTGGATTTTGCTGTAAGAATCATTATTAATTTGTAACGTGAGCAACTTGGTTTTGCCACCACTGCATTTTGGGTTTTTATTAAAAGAATAATAGCGAATGGCAAAATTGAATTGCTTTACAATTATTCATTTTTTTCAATTTTTTTAAAATTAAACATAGCGTTAGTTGCAATTGAAAGAATACAAAGCATTGTTTTTGTGTTTTTTTTTTCAATTGCAACTAGATAAGTTTTTGTTTGGAGAAAAATGAAAAGTCGAAAAGACCAACGGGTATTTTTGTTATAGGTGGAAAAACCAACGGGTCCTTTTTTCGAAAAGAAAATTTGGGTGGGATAAAGGCCCCGGTGTTGGCAATAACATCAGCCGACACCAATTGAACAATTTGCTTCGGATGGACCCATCTTCAGAATCTTCTGTCCATCCGTCTGTCATTTTAGTTGAATTCCGTTTCGCGGGTTTTCAATGTAACATTAACCTATTCAAAAATCTTGCCATCTCTTTTCTTTCTTCGTGACATTAGTCACACATATTTCACTTTTATTTTATTTTAAACATTTTTACCCATTCCGCTAGTGACCTGAGAGGGTGCGAATTATTATTCTCACATCTCCAGCCCTCTTGCTAGCCCAACAAATTTTATTTTCTGCACGCATAAAAAAAAATTATTTGTACGTGACGGCATATGGTAGAAGGTAACGATCCACCCCATCCGGCGAGCTAGCTAGTGCAAGCAGCTAGGCGTGCAATTTCTAGTTACCTTCTTGCTATATCATAAAACGCACTTTCTATCGCAAGACAGAAGTGTTTGTTTAATAAAGTGTTGCTTTACAACACTTTGATGCCGAATGTTACGGTTACAAATTGATATTTTTTCATTGTCTTCTTTATTCACAGATTCTTTCAGTTGATTTGATCCTTGATGAGTTGATGCTTCGTGTGGATTCAATTCCTTCTTAAGAGGGAGATTTTCATTTGCATCTGTTTTAGAAATGTTAGTAATTGTATGTTTGACAATTCCATAATCACGTACAATGATGTAATGTTCGACCTTTGAGTTTAATTTATGTAAATAATTTGCAACGTTTTCCATCATATCTTGAATTTCCTCATAAATGTTTAGTTTTTCGGTTATCGTCATGTCATCATTAACTACTGCTTGGGGCTCTCCTATCCAACTTTGAATTTCTTCTAATGTAACTGATCGTGATGAACTTATCATCCTGTCCAGTTTTTTTAATTGCTGTTCCTGTATGGTTCCAACTTCTGTTAGTATATTAGTATATTTTAGCACGGGTGAATGTTGACCAGCGGAAGTACTCACATTTTGCTTCATTGTTATTCCTTTTCGAAATTTTTATTTGCGTCCTAAAATGAAATTCAATAACATAAATGTATTTCTAATTACGATTTATTATAATTTATAATAAAATATTGAAATATATCCTAAGAGTTATATCTGGCTATGGTTCACAATTTTTCGCTATCATTAAAGAATATATTATTAGAAGTTTGGTTTTGAGGCACTTAGTTTGTAGTAATAAGATATAGCAAACAACTTTTTGTGGATAATTCTTTTTCTTTTTACTTAGAGGGGTTAATTAAATCATCGTTCACTATTGTATGTTAGTTTATTTGCTTTATTTATTTCACTGATTTCAATTTTGGAAACACCAAGAAAACAAAGTAATAGAAGTTTCAACTTACCAAAATTGTCTTATGCCTTTTTCAAATAACTTTATAGTAGAATTTATCCTGCTTTATATTTAACTGTACAAACGCTTTCACTGAAGACTCGCTTTGAAGTGAACCAAAACTTATATTATGATTTTCCTTAAGTCCGTTCTTATAATCTGTTTATTATGATTTTCTTCAGGTAAAAGTAATGCTTTCTAACCATGAAGAACGGTAACTAAAAGTGTAGAGAAATGATAAGAAAAGTTATTGGTTAAAAAAGAGAAATACAATGCTAAGGTAAAAGAACATTAGAAACGTGTTGCTCTCTTTCAACACATTGCTTTTATTGTTACCTCTCTAGCTTTTTTGATGTGGTCGATGACGTTGCATCCAAATAAATGGCGTCGCATAACACCTTGTGTACATATTTTAAAAATTGTTATGAATGAGTACTATTTAAAGAAAGAGTACAAACCTAATTTGAAGTGTTGCCCTTAGTTTCATAAAATAGTGAAATGAACATGTAATAGAAATGATATTTTACTTTTCTTATATGTTTTATACGGTTCGCATTTTTTACATAAACTTCAACTAAGAAAGTTAAATGTATTGCAATTACATTTGGATCCATGCAAATACCGTCTTTTGTAATTTCTCGTACTTGGATTTTGCTGCAAGAATCATTATTAATTGATATTTTTTCATTGGCTTTTTTATTGACGGATTCATTCAGTTGATTTGATCCTTGATGAGTTGATGCTTCGTGTGGATTCAATTCCTTCTTAAGCGGGAGATTTTCATTTGCATCTGTTTTAGAAATGTTAGTAATTGTATGTTTGACAATTACATAATCACGTACAATGATGTAATGTTCGACCTTTGAGTTTAATTTATGTAAATAATTTGCAACGTTTTCCATCATATCTTGAATTTCCTCATAAATGTTTAGTTTTTCGGTTATCGTCATGTCATCATTAATTACTGCTTGGGGATCTCCTATCCAACTTTGAATTTCTTCTAATGTAACTGATCGTGATGAACTTATCATCCTGTCCCAATTACATTTGGATCGATGCAAATACCGTCTTTTGTAATTTCTCGTACTTGGATTTTGCTGCAAGAATCATTATTAATTGATATTTTTTCATTGTCTTCTTTATTGACAGATTCATTCAGTTGATTTGATCCTTGATGAGTTGATGCTTCGTGTGGATTCAATTCCTTCTTAAGCGGGAGATTTTCATCTGAATCTGTTTTATAAATGTTAGTAATTGTATGTTTGACAATTACATAATCACGTACAATGATGTAATGTTCGACCTTTGAGTTTAATTTATGTAAATAATTTGCAACGTTTTCCATCATATCTTGAATTTCCTCATAAATGTTTAGTTTTTCGGTTATCGTCATGTCATCATTAATTACTGCTTGGGGATCTCCTATCCAACTTTGAATTTCTTCTAATGTAACTGATCGTGATGAACTTATCATCCTGTCCAGTTTTTTTAATTGCTGTTCCTGTATGGTTCCAACTTCTGTTAGTATATTAGTATATTTTAGCACGGGTGAATGTTGACCAGCGGAAGTACTCACATTTTGCTTCATTGTTATTCCTTTTCGAAATTTTTATTTGCGTCCTAGAATGAAATTCAATAACATAAATGTATTTCTAATTACGATTTATTATAATTTATAATAAAATATTGAAATATATCCTAAGAGTTATATCTGGCTATGGTTCACAATTTTTCGCTATCATTAAAGAATATATTATTAGAAGTTTGGTTTTGAGGCACTTAGTTTGTAGTAATAAGATATAGCAAACAACTTTTTGTGGATAATTCTTTTTCTTTTTACTTAGAGGGGTTAATTAAATCATCGTTCACTATTGTATGTTAGTTTATTTGCTTTATTTATTTCACTGATTTCAATTTTGGAAACACCAAGAAAACAAAGTAATAGAAGTTTCAACTTACCAAAATTGTCTTATGCCTTTTTCAAATAACTTTATAGTAGAATTTATCCTGCTTTATATTTAACTGTACAAACGCTTTCACTGAAGACTCGCTTTGAAGTGAACCAAAACTTATATTATGATTTTCCTTAAGTCCGTTCTTATAATCTGTTTATTATGATTTTCTTCAGGTAAAAGTAATGCTTTCTAACCATGAAGAACGGTAACTAAAAGTGTAGAGAAATGATAAGAAAAGTTATTGGTTAAAAAAGAGAAATACAATGCTAAGGTAAAAGAACATTAGAAACGTGTTGCTCTCTTTCAACACATTGCTTTTATTGTTACCTCTCTAGCTTTTTTGATGTGGTCGATGACGTTGCATCCAAATAAATGGCGTCGCATAACACCTTGTGTACATATTTTAAAAATTGTTATGAATGAGTACTATTTAAAGAAAGAGTACAAACCTAATTTGAAGTGTTGCCCTTAGTTTAATAAAATAGGGAAATGAAAATGTAATAGAAATGATATTTTACTTTTCTTATATGATTTATACGGTTCGCATTTTTTACATAAACTTCAACTAAGAAAGTTAAATGTATTGCAATTACATTTGGATCCATGCAAATACCGTCTTTTGTAATTTCTCGTACTTGGATTTTGCTGTAAGAATCATTATTAATTTGTAACGTGAGCAACTTGGTTTTGCCACCACTGCATTTTGGGTTTTTATTAAAAGAATAGCGGATGGCAAAATTGAATTGCTTTACAATTATTCATTTTTTTCAATTTTTTTAAAATTAAACATAGCGTTAGTTGCAATTGAAAGAATACAAAGCATTGTTTTTGTGTTTTTTTTTTGAATTGCAACTAGATAAGTTTTTGTTTGGAGAAAAATGAAAAGTCGAAAAGACCAACGGGTATTTTTGTTATAGGTGGAAAAACCAACGGGTCCTTTTTTTGAAAAGAAAATTTGGGTGGGATAAAGGCCCCGGTGTTGGCAATAACATCAGCCGACACCAATTGAACAATTTGCTTCGGATGGACCCATCTTCAGAATCTTCTGTCCATCCGTCTGTCATTTTAGTTGAATTCCGTTTCGCGGGTTTTCAATGTAACATTAACCTATTCAAAAATCTTGCCATCTCTTTTCTTTCTTCGTGACATTAGTCACACATATTTCACTTTTATTTTATTTTAAACATTTTTACCCATTCCGCTAGTGACCTGAGAGGGTGCGAATTATTATTCTCACATCTCCAGCCCTCTTGCTAGCCCAACAAATTTTGTTTTCTGCACGCATAAAAAAAATTATTTGTACGTGACGGCATATGGTAGAAGGTAACGATCCACCCCACCCGGCGAGCTAGCTAGTGCAAGCAGCTAGGCGTGCAATTTCTAGTTACCTCTTGCTATACCATAAAACGCACTTTCTACCGCAAGATAGAAGTGTTTGTTTAATCAAAGTGTTGCTTTACAACACTTTGATGCCGAATGTTACGGTTACAAATTGATATTTTTTCATTGTCTTCTTTATTCACAGATTCTTTCAGTTGATTTGATCCTTGATGAGTTGATGCTTCGTGTGGATTCAATTCCTTCTTAAGCGGGAGATTTTCATCTGAATCTGTTTTATAAATGTTAGTAATTGTATGTTTGACAATTACATAATCACGTACAATGATGTAATGTTCGACCTTTGAGTTTAATTTATGTAAATAATTTGCAACGTTTTCCATCATATCTTGAATTTCCTCATAAATGTTTAGTTTTTCGGTTATCGTCATGTCATCATTAACTACTGCTTGGGGATCTCCTATCCAACTTTGAATTTCTTCTAATGTAACTGATCGTGATGAACTTATCATCCTGTCCCAATTACATTTGGATCGATGCAAATACCGTCTTTTGTAATTTCTCGTACTTGGATTTTGCTGCAAGAATCATTATTAATTGATATTTTTTCATTGTCTTCTTTATTGACAGATTCATTCAGTTGATTTGATCCTTGATGAGTTGATGCTTCGTGTGGATTCAATTCCTTCTTAAGCGGGAGATTTTCATCTGAATCTGTTTTATAAATGTTAGTAATTGTATGTTTGACAATTCCATAATCACGTACAATGATGTAATGTTCGACCTTTGAGTTTAATTTATGTAAATAATTTGCAACGTTTTCCATCATATCTTGAATTTCCTCATAAATGTTTAGTTTTTCGGTTATCGTCATGTCATCATTAATTACTGCTTGGGGCTCTCCTATCCAACTTTGAATTTCTTCTAATGTAACTGATCGTGATGAACTTATCATCCTGTCCCAATTACATTTGGATCGATGCAAATACCGTCTTTTGTAATTTCTCGTATTTGGATTTTGCTGCAAGAATCATTATTAATTGATATTTTTTCATTGGCTTTTTTATTGACGGATTCATTCAGTTGATTTGATCCTTGATGAGTTGATGCTTCGTGTGGATTCAATTCCTTCTTAAGCGGGAGATTTTCATCTGAATCTGTTTTAGAAATGTTAGTAATTGTATGTTTGACAATTCCATAATCACGTACAATGATGTAATGTTCGACCTTTGAGTTTAATTTATGTAAATAATTTGCAACGTTTTCCATCATATCTTGAATTTCCTCATAAATGTTTAGTTTTTCGGTTATCGTCATGTCATCATTAATTACTGCTTGGGGATCTCCTATCCAACTTTGACTATCTTCTAATGTAACTGATCGTGATGAACTTATCATCCTGTCCCAATTACATTTGCATCGATGCAAATACCGTCTTTTGTAATTTCTCGTACTTGGATTTTGCTGCAAGAATCATTATTAATTGATATTTTTTCATTGGCTTTTTTATTGTCGGATTCATTCAGTTGATTTGATCCTTGATGAGTTGATGCTTCGTGTGGATTCAATTCCTTCTTAAGCGGGAGATTTTCATCTGAATCTGTTTTAGAAATGTTAGTAATTGTATGTTTGACAATTCCATAATCACGTACAATGATGTAATGTTCGACCTTTGAGTTTAATTTATGTAAATAATTTGCAACGTTTTCCATCATATCTTGAATTTCCTCATAAATGTTTAGTTTTTCGGTTATCGTCATGTCATCATTAATTACTGCTTGGGGATCTCCTATCCAACTTTGAATTTCTTCTAATGTAACTGATCGTGATGAACTTATCATCCTGTCCCAATTACATTTGGATCGATGCAAATACCGTCTTTTGTAATTTCTCGTACTTGGATTTTGCTGCAAGAATCATTATTAATTGATATTTTTTCATTGTCTTTTTTATTGACGGATTCATTTAGTTGATTTGATCCTTGATGAGTTGATGCTTCGTGTGGATTCAATTCCTTCTTAAGCGGGAGATTTTCATCTAAATCTGTTTTAGAAATGTTAGTAATTGTATGTTTGACAATTCCATAATCACGTACAATGATGTAATGTTCGACCTTTGAGTTTAATTTATGTAAATAATTTGCAACGTTTTCCATCATATCTTGAATTTCCTCATAAATGTTTAGTTTTTCGGTTATCGTCATGTCATCATTAATTACTGCTTGGGGCTCTCCTATCCAACTTTGAATTTCTTCTAATGTAACTGATCGTGATGAACTTATCATCCTGTTGTGTAATATTTTGTCGGAATGCCTCTGGCAACGTCAACTCCCGAATAATTATTAATATGGCTGGTTTTGAAATAAAAACACTTCCTTTCACTTAATTAATTTCACCAATATTTATTAATTTCAAATCTTAACTTTAATTCTTAACTTTCTACAATACTTTTTAAATTAAACTTTTTTCAACAATACTTTCTTTTATTCAACTCGTTTCAACAATACTTTTTATATTCAACTTTTTTCAACAACACTTTCTTTTACTCAATACTTTTTATATTCAACTTTTTTCAACAATACTTTCTTTTATTCAACTCGTTTCAACAATACTTTTTAAATTAAACTTTTTTCAACAATACTTTCTTTTATTCAACTCGTTTCAACAATACTTTTTAAATTTAACTTTTTTCAACAATACTTTTTAAATTAGACTCTCTAGTCGAGCTTGACTCTGTTGTTGAACTGATTTGATGAACTGCTTCTATCAACTCTATCTATGAACTGCTTCTATCAACTGAATCGATGGTCTGATTTCATCAACTGAATCGATGGACTGATTACTTATCTCACTACGTTGCTTGGCTTTTATAGGAACAAAATCCTTACGGGTGCAGAATGCATTCCGGATATTCAAATTTCAAAATGCTTTGCTTTGAATTTGAAACTTTTGTTTGTCCATTTTCAAAGTTGACTAATCAGCATTTTGTCCACTATATTTTCCCGTGGGACAATTTTCATTGTACTCGGATTTCCATGTAGACGAATTTTGTCTTAGGAATGTTCTCGAGTTTCTCTGTTATCAACTTTGAATTTGAAACCGTTGTTTTTCCATTTTCGAATTCGCGCTAATTAAGCATTTTGTCCATGCTATTTTCCCGTGGGACAATTTTCATTGTACTCGGATTTCCATGAAGACGAATTTTGTCTTAGGAATGTTCTCGAGTTTCTTTGAATACCTTCGAATTTGACACCGTTGTTTTTCCGAAATCGCGATTAAGCACTTTATCTACAATATTTTCCCGTGAGAATTGTTCCGACGAAAAGCCATTTTTGCCTACTTAGCTTAAAACCTACTTATATCTAGGGGGCGATCGGCATGACATTACATTACATTCCTTCATACCCCAACAAAAAAAATTGTATCTGCTTTTCAACAACAAAAAGGATGGTTGTTAAAAAGCATATGTAATTTTTTTCAATTAATTATTTCTAAATGTCCGTTTTTCATCTTACAATATAATGTTTTGAATATATATCTTATTTTAACAATATATATATATATTTATTCATAATTAATACCAACATGCATTAGTTTTATTCAATTAATTAATTTAATTGATTATTTAACTTTTGAATTCAATTTGTATTCAAATTCATTTTCCTATTATTTTTGTTTTTCTTTACTGCATTCGCATTTGGGATAAGTTAAACAAAAATTCCTATTCACGAAAATAAATGTGCGATTGAATTACAATTTAGTAACTTAAATCCGAAAGGAAGAAAAAAAAAAAAAAATAATAAAGTTGGGCGAAAAATTTTAATAAAGACATTACAATAAGTAAGATTCTTATTACGTTTTCGAAATATGAGATTGAAGTTTTGAAAAATTTACATGAACACTTCTTAGAATTATTGTATATTGTATTTTAATATGTCTAAAAATGTTAAACTATTTTTGTATCGTCAGCAGAAAATTTCATATACAAAAAGAAATTTTTAAGCTTTCTTTATGTTCGGGGGTTACTCGCAAAATTTTATTTGCTTATTCTTAATTATTTTGTATATAGTATGTTTTCTCTTCTTTATTATAGGGAAAGTAAAAATGAAATTATGATAAAAATTTATTGAGAGGAGAAAAAGAAAATTTAAAAAAACGAATGAAAGGAAATTAGTTACTATATGTTCGGGTGATTTTTATATATAGGTAAAAAATTATTATCTATGCAATATATTGTATTTTTTTTGGTAAATATTGTTTCATCGAAGAATTTTAATCTTTTCTCTATTTATTTTGTTATTGTAAGTTAAGTTTTCGGGTAGCAAATTTTCGCGGTGGGTTTTTTGTGTTTTTCTTTTATATTTATAATTTCTTTTTTCCAGTGTTGCGTTTTCGTCTAATTTCAAATATTGTTTAAGTTCTTCTATTCTGTTTTTACCCATTTGATTCTGGTTTATACTGAATAAATATTTTATAGTTTCTTCGGAAGATTCTTCGCTTTCTTGTCTTAAATTTATAACGTCATATTGATCTAGGGGGTGGGTGTTAAAGCTAAATGGTTTAATTCTCTTGTTTGTTAATTGCGTATTGAGGATACAAATGACAATTTTCCCGTCAATAGGCCGGACCAGACAACCTCCAAGATAAACTCCTTCGCTTATTTCTTTCGATAAGCAGAGTTTTTCCTGTTTGAATGTCACTTTTATCTGCACCAATCTTCTTGAGCGCGCCGGAATAGAAATTTCTCTCTGAGTCTTCACTTTATACTCCGAGTCGTTCAAGTTGGATTTTGGGTGCAGCAGTGTTTTTCCTATCCATGGGCCACTTACAATTTTAGCTCCAGGTACAGATGATTCAACCTGTGCCTGTGCGACATCTATATGGACCGTCTTCATGGGGTTTTTGGATACACTGTTAAAAAATGGCATTCCGAAGTTGTGTTCGTCAAGTTTTACTTCGGGGAAAACTAATCGTTTATTTGGGCCCTCAATGTTGCAATTTTGAGACAAGAAATCAAAGCCTAGTATACCATCACCGGGAATTGGGGTGGCTTTTTCCACCACATAGAATTTGCAGTTTTGTGATACGGGGGGTGGAAATTGTGTTAAGCATGTACCTAAAGTTTGTCCTTTGCCGAATGCCGTTTGTATTTTGGTTTTTTCGTCTTTATTAATATTTATGTTTTTCTTTAATGATGATTGTTTGATTATGCTTATGTCTGACCCTGTGTCTATTAACAATTCGGCCGGACATTTTGATACTATTGACAATGGTCCAGTTTTTTTAATTGCTGTTCCTGTATGGTTCCAACTTCTTTTAGTATATTAGTATATTTTAGCACGGGTGAATGTTGACCAGCGGAAGTACTCACATTTTGCTTCATTGTTATTCCTTTTCGAAATTTTTATTTGCGTCCTAAAATGAAATTCAATAACATAAATGTATTTCTAATTACGATTTATTATAATTTATAATAAAATATTGAAATATATCCTAAGAGTTATATCTGGCTATAGTTCACAATTTTTCGCTATCATTAAGGAATATATTATTAGAAGTTTGGTTTTGAGGCACTTAGTTTGTAGTAATAAGATATAGCAAACAACTTTTTGTGGATAATTCTTTTTCTTTTTACTTAGAGGGGTTAATTAAATCATCGTTCACTATTGTATGTTAGTTTATTTGCTTTATTTATTTCACTGATTTCAATTTTGGAAACACCAAGAAAACAAAGTAATAGAAGTTTCAACTTACCAAAATTGTCTTATGCCTTTTTCAAATAACTTTATAGTAGAATTTATCCTGCTTTATATTTAACTGTACAAACGCTTTCACTGAAGACTCGCTTTGAAGTGAACCAAAACTTATATTATGATTTTCCTTAAGTCCGTTCTTATAATCTGTTTATTATGATTTTCTTCAGGTAAAAGTAATGCTTTCTAACCATGAAGAACGGTAACTAAAAGTGTAGAGAAATGATAAGAAAAGTTATTGGTTAAAAAAGAGAAATACAATGCTAAGGTAAAAGAACATTAGAAACGTGTTGCTCTCTTTCAACA
This sequence comes from Xylophagus ater, assembly GCA_963422695.1. Classification (NCBI taxonomy): domain Eukaryota; kingdom Metazoa; phylum Arthropoda; class Insecta; order Diptera; family Xylophagidae; genus Xylophagus; species Xylophagus ater. The sequence goes on along the minus strand of OY730485.1, from coordinate 27,173,851 downwards.
CATTGCTTTTATTGTTACCTCTCTAGCTTTTTTGATGTGGTCGATGACGTTGCATCCAAATAAATGGCGTCGCATAACACCTTGTGTACATATTTTAAAAATTGTTATGAATGAGTACTATTTAAAGAAAGAGTACAAACCTAATTTGAAGTGTTGCCCTTAGTTTAATAAAATAGGGAAATGAAAATGTAATAGAAATGATATTTTACTTTTCTTATATGATTTATACGGTTCGCATTTTTTACATAAACTTCAACTAAGAAAGTTAAATGTATTGCAATTACATTTGGATCCATGCAAATACCGTCTTTTGTAATTTCTCGTACTTGGATTTTGCTGTAAGAATCATTATTAATTTGTAACGTGAGCAACTTGGTTTTGCCACCACTGCATTTTGGGTTTTTATTAAAAGAATAGCGGATGGCAAAATTGAATTGCTTTACAATTATTCATTTTTTTCAATTTTTTTAAAATTAAACATAGCGTTAGTTGCAATTGAAAGAATACAAAGCATTGTTTTTGTGTTTTTTTTTTCAATTGCAACTAGATAAGTTTTTGTTTGGAGAAAAATGAAAAGTCGAAAAGACCAACGGGTATTTTTGTTATAGGTGGAAAAACCAACGGGTCCTTTTTTTGAAAAGAAAATTTGGGTGGGATAAAGGCCCCGGTGTTGGCAATAACATCAGCCGACACCAATTGAACAATTTGCTTCGGATGGACCCATCTTCAGAATCTTCTGTCCATCCGTCTGTCATTTTAGTTGAATTCCGTTTCGCGGGTTTTCAATGTAACATTAACCTATTCAAAAATCTTGCCATCTCTTTTCTTTCTTCGTGACATTAGTCACACATATTTCACTTTTATTTTATTTTAAACATTTTTACCCATTCCGCTAGTGACCTGAGAGGGTGCGAATTATTATTCTCACATCTCCAGCCCTCTTGCTAGCCCAACAAATTTTATTTTCTGCACGCATAAAAAAAAATTATTTATACGTGACGGCATATGGTAGAAGGTAACGATCCACCCCATCCGGCGAGCTAGCTAGTGCAAGCAGCTAGGCGTGCAATTTCTAGTTACCTTCTTGCTATATCATAAAACGCACTTTCTATCGCAAGACAGAAGTGTTTGTTTAATAAAGTGTTGCTTTACAACACTTTGATGCCGAATGTTACGGTTACAAATTGATATTTTTTCATTGTCTTCTTTATTCACAGATTCTTTCAGTTGATTTGATCCTTGATGAGTTGATGCTTCGTGTGGATTCAATTCCTTCTTAAGAGGGAGATTTTCATTTGCATCTGTTTTAGAAATGTTAGTAATTGTATGTTTGACAATTCCATAATCACGTACAATGATGTAATGTTCGACCTTTGAGTTTAATTTATGTAAATAATTTGCAACGTTTTCCATCATATCTTGAATTTCCTCATAAATGTTTAGTTTTTCGGTTATCGTCATGTCATCATTAACTACTGCTTGGGGCTCTCCTATCCAACTTTGAATTTCTTCTAATGTAACTGATCGTGATGAACTTATCATCCTGTCCAGTTTTTTTAATTGCTGTTCCTGTATGGTTCCAACTTCTGTTAGTATATTAGTATATTTTAGCACGGGTGAATGTTGACCAGCGGAAGTACTCACATTTTGCTTCATTGTTATTCCTTTTCGAAATTTTTATTTGCGTCCTAAAATGAAATTCAATAACATAAATGTATTTCTAATTACGATTTATTATAATTTATAATAAAATATTGAAATATATCCTAAGAGTTATATCTGGCTATGGTTCACAATTTTTCGCTATCATTAAAGAATATATTATTAGAAGTTTGGTTTTGAGGCACTTAGTTTGTAGTAATAAGATATAGCAAACAACTTTTTGTGGATAATTCTTTTTCTTTTTACTTAGAGGGGTTAATTAAATCATCGTTCACTATTGTATGTTAGTTTATTTGCTTTATTTATTTCACTGATTTCAATTTTGGAAACACCAAGAAAACAAAGTAATAGAAGTTTCAACTTACCAAAATTGTCTTATGCCTTTTTCAAATAACTTTATAGTAGAATTTATCCTGCTTTATATTTAACTGTACAAACTGTTTCACTGACGACTCGCTTTGAAGTGAACCAAAACTTATATTATGATTTTCCTTAAGTCCGTTCTTATAATCTGTTTATTATGATTTTCTTCAGGTAAAAGTAATGCTTTCTAACCATGAAGAACGGTAACGAAAAGTGTAGAGAAATGATAAGAAAAGTTATTGGTTAAAAAAGAGAAATACAATGCTAAGGTAAAAGAACATTAGAAACGTGTTGCTCTCTTTCAACACATTGCTTTTATTGTTACCTCTCTAGCTCTTTTGATGTAGTCGATGACGTTGCATCCAAATAAATGGCGTCGCATAACACCTTGTGTACATATTTTAAAAATGGTTATGAATGGGTACTATTTAAAGAAAGAGTACAAACCTAATTTGAAGTGTTTCCCTTAGTTTAATAAAATAGGGAAATGAAAATGTAATAGAAATGATATTTTACTTTTTTTAAATGTTTTATACGGTTCGCATTTTTTACATACAATAATAAAATATAATAATATAATAATATATATACAGTGGTGTTCAATGAAGTCCGGACACTTTGAATTCCTAAAAAAAATGCATGGTGCAGGTCAAAATTTAATCCCCTCCCATTTTTTTTTTTCAGTATTTAGTTACTTGATTTATGTAGTAAGTGTATATTTCAAAAAATAGTTTAGTAACAATCGATAAGTCAAGTTATAAGCATAAACATTAAATAAATGAAAAAAATGTCGAAATTAAGTGATGCTGAAAAAAGTGTTATTATCGCATTATGGCATGAAGGATTGTCAGTACGGGAAATTAGTGATAGGGTATCACGGGGGAAGTCCTCTGTTGCTGATTTAATCAAAAAATTTAAAAATACCGGGACCACAGAACGCTCCAAAGGATCTGGAAGGAAACGCAAGACAACCATAGTAGAAGACCAATTTCTGGTCCTTCGTTGCAAACGAGACCGCTTTAAACCTTCCACAAAATTGAAAGCGGAGCTTGCTTTAGCCAGTCGAACTGAAACTTCTGCGGTAACCGTGCGGAGGAGGTTACTTGAGGCAAATCTAAGGTCACGTTGCTCGCTCCAAAAGCCATCTTTAAAGGTTTCATCAAAGATCACTCGGCTTCGGTGGGCCCAGGAACATTCCAGTTGGGCCCTAGAGATGTGGAATAGAGTAGTCTTCTCTGACGAAAGCAAATTTAAGCTGCATGTCGGGGATGGGCGGCTATGCGCCCGAAGGAAGCCAGGAGAACGCCTCAGTGATAACTGTATTCAGGAAATTCCCAACAAAGCTTAAGGAGTAATGGTCTGGGGATGTTTCAATGCAAGTGGTTTAGGTCATCTGGGGTTTATAGATGGAAGAGTAACCGCAGATGTGTATTTAAATGTCCTAGAGAGTCATTTGAAAGCGTCAGTTTTGGAGCTGTTTGCTGAAACTGAAAGGTACATCTTTCCGCAAGATGATACGCCAGCACACACTTGAGAAAAGGTATTTATTTATTTTTTTAGAACTATTGGACAATCCTCAAGAAAATCCAGTCCTAACATTTTGTGAAATTTTATTAGCTTCCGTTTTTTTTTCATTTTCAGGTAAAAGACTACCTAAACCAAAACGATATTCAGACATTGGAATGGCCTCCGTACAGCACAGATCTTCATCCCATCGAAAATATCTGGGCTATTATGAAGAAAAAGTCTGTAAAGGTAATCCCCAAACACAACAAGACTTAAAGCGGCAAATTCAAAGTGCTTGAGATGAAATTAATGATGACGTCACTGGAAATTTGGTGAATTCCATGAAGCACAGGTGCACAGCGGTTATTAAAGCAAATGGCAGTCATACTAAATATTAAATAGGAGGTCCCGACTAGTGTGTACAAAATACAATTGATAAATTTTATTGAATCTATTTATAACATGATTTTTTTTGTATCTTAATAAACGTAATATTTACAAAAAATCATCTGAATTCCTATGAATTTTTTTAATTTTCGAATAAAACCATAAATACTGATTGAACCATATAATTTTTTTAGTGAATATTATGTGAGGTAATATAAAAAATTATTTCACCGAGTAAGCATCACTACTTCTTTGGAAAAAATCGCTTCAAATCGAAAAATGATAGGTGTCCGGATTTCATTGAACACCACTGTATATATGTATTATAATATATATTTACCTAAATGACGAAGCCCGTGTTGTTACTCCACAAATAGATCTCAATGCAGAACAACTAGAATCATTGTCTGCTCAGCTTTGTAAAGTAGGAGAAATATCTGCTTGTGAGAGCAGATTGGACCATAATAAATCAGTTATAATTGTGGCAATTTACATTTCTCCCACCCAATCAATAAATACAATTATTGAATTCATCCACAATTTGCTAAAGTACACACCAGAAATATCGCGGATTCTTAAAAAATATTACGATAAAATTACGATGATTTTAAGTGAGGATTTTAACGTTAATTTTGCATTGGATACCGCGCTCGCTTTGATTGAGTTCCTCAAAACCAAATTAAATTTAAAAATGTGCAGTAGTCGCTCTGAATCGACAATAAGATCGAAAAAAGTAATTGACGCTGTATTTCAAAGATATATTGATTAAATCCAAACTAAATCATTCATTTCACACTTTAGTTATCATAAGCCACTCGTGTCATTTATTTAAATTGAAAACAAAGAGTGTGAATAATAAAATGTAAAATAACTTTTAAACTTGGTACCAATATTTTAATAAATAAACCCTATAACTATCCCACCTCTAATACTGCATTCGTCTCATTCTCTCGCTGTTTAGTTTTCCGAAGTTTTCACTTCTACCGGGTGTGCACAGCATACATGATTTTTCTTTTAATTTATTCAGTATACAAAATATTTGAAAATTAGAAATGTTCGGCTGCTATCCGAAGTTTTAGTCTGATCGAGTCCAACTTCTGATAAAATGCTTCTCATTTGAAAAAACCGCATCTACCAATTTTCGTTCAAATCGCTTCAAAAATACGGTAGAGAGAACTTTGCTTATTATTACAATATAACGATGCTCGCACGATGTCTTGGCTTAAACGGTTCCATTCATGAGTCAAATCTTTTTCATCTTGTTTTCTTGTGACTCTCAAATGCACAGAATTATCACAAAGATTTCGTTTAGCAAGAAACAAAAAGAAGCAATTGATATAACATGTGCCGTAAGGGGCTTGACATTTGTTCAAATTAAAGAAATAAAGAGAATTTGTTGAAAACTATATTACTGGGTTAAGTCCTTCTTTATTAAAACACAATAAATATTATTTAGCTAACATCACATCACGTTTTTTGAATTCCGCCATTTTGAATTATGAATTTATAATATTTATGTTAGGACTTTTTTCCTAACAGAAATGCTAGAACAGAAATTTCTGTCTAATATATGCGGTCTACACAGGACATTTGCCAAAGAGAACAGTTTCACTAACAGAAAAAAAGTCGTGTGTAGACCCTATGTAAGGAAGAACGAACCAAGTAACATTGTAAATTTCATTAAAATCGAATGACACGTTTTTGAGTTATCTTTTAGACGGACGGACATACAAAAATCGATATAACTTTTAATTCTCTATACAACTATATTCTTAAAACCTTTCTACGATGATTATTTGGGTCTGGTGTAATATCCCGAACCCAACAACAAAGTTATTGTCATATATTTGCACCCAATCAGGATAAATCCTTAAGTGGGGGTAGCGAGCGGAGCGTAGCGCAGCAAGCATGCATTAAGTCGGTACTAATAACATAAAAATAAGAAAAAATTAAAAAACAATAAATAAATACATAATAAATGTTGATAGTTGTTGTTGGATCCGGGAAATTACACCAGATCCGTCGTATGGTTAATAGCGCAGTCTTGTTGAAACCAGATTTCACCGACATTTCTGGCTTGAATTTCAGATAGCAAATACTCCGTTATAACGCAATAGCGGGTGGGTGCCAGTAATTTTTGAACAAATATGGAACCCCGCCAGCCCATAAAGCACACGAAACCTTTCATTTCTCTGGATGTAACGATAGAACTTGATATTCTTAGGATTGTTCATTAGGCCAAATACGGCACTTTTGCTTATTGACGTATCCATTTAGTCAGAAATGGGCCTCATCGCTAAACAAAATTCTGCGATATAACAGCGGATCATCATTAAGCTGTTCAAAAGCCCATTTGAAAACGCTGTGCCGGTGAAAGTATTTCCGTAATGAAGTGGTATTCACTATTGCAATGATGTGTAAAAAAATCCCGATTGAAAAAAGTACCTCACGTTACAATACTATATATGGATTGTACAAATCGTTTTGTTTTTTTTTTTTTTAGAAAGTTAAGCAGTGAATAAAAATTCCCAATCTTAAAAATTTTGAACCATGATAGAAATTATGATCGCTAAATTAAAAAGATTTAAGGATTGCTTTAATGAACTAATAACGAGTTGAGGTGAAATTATAAGAGTTTAAGGACATTTCAAAATAATGATCTTAATATTTGTTTAATAAAAATTATATTGATAGGATTTTCTCAATTTTTAGATGTCATAAATCTTTAAATCTCGCATTGAATGGATTGTGCTCCACAGAAGTTACTACTTACGTATAAAACAAAATTGTAAGTACTTTGAATTTTCTTAAAGAATTATTTGTAATTTATTTTTTTTTATCAGCCTTTAACTAATTGGACACAACAAATTATATTAAAAGAAATTTACGATAAACAACGAGAGTATAAGTATTTCAATCCAAATTAAAAATTTTTAAATAATTTAAAAAAAAAAAAAAACTTAAAAATGGCTATGTCAAAAGGAATACGTGTTCTAGAGAAATCAATTCCACCAAGTCCTCATAGCGTGCTGTTAGAGCATCGAAATAAGTCTGATAGTATTTTATTTGAATCACAAGCTGTTGCATCGCTCTCATCTCAAGAAACCGAAATAATTCGTAAACAATACACGAAAGTATGTGATGCCTACGGTTGCTTGGGCATTTTACAATTGAATGCTGGTGAAAGTACGGTTTTATTTTTAGTACTAGTTACTGGTTGCGTATCAGTTGGCAAAATTGCTGATGTTGAAATATTCCGAATAACACAAACGCAATTTGTTTCCTTACAATTTCAAACGCCTAACGAAGATAGAATCTCTGAAGTACGAAAACTTTTGAATTCGGGTACTTTTTATTTTTCGCATAACAATTTAAATAATGCTACAAGTAATTTCGATATAACATTATCAGCCCAAAGACGTCGGAAAACAAATAATACAGATAATAGATTCTTTTGGAATCGGATGTTACATATTCATTTGTTACGTTTCGGAATTGATTGTAATTTTTGGTTACTGAAAACCATGTGCGGTTCTGTAGAAATACGAACTGTTTATATTGGTAGTAAGCAAGCTCGTGCTGCTATTATATCACGTTTGAGTTGTGAACGTGCCGGTACACGTTTTAATGTACGTGGTACAAACGATGAAGGACATGTTGCAAATTTTGTAGAAACCGAACAAGTTATTTATGTTGACCATGAAGTGACCAGTTATCTACAAACTCGTGGTTCAGTACCATTATTTTGGGAGCAACCAGGTGTACAAGTTGGTTCGCATAAAGTGAAATTATCACGAGGTTTTGAGGCTTCAGCATCAGCATTTGATCGTCATATGAAAATGATAAAATCACGTTACGGTCAACAAGCAATTGTTAATTTATTAGGGACAAGCTTAATTGGCAGTAAAGAAGGTGAAGCAATGTTAAGTAATGAATTTCAAAGACATCATAATGAATCACATCATCGTGATGTACCACATATTATATTCGATTATCATCAAGAATGCCGTGGTGGAAATATGGCTGCACTGTCAAAATTAAAAGCTCGTATCGAATCATCGGGTGTTAATTTTGGTATATTTCATGCGATTAGTGACAAAGTTATACGTGAGCAATGTGGCACAATACGAACAAATTGTTTAGATTGTCTAGATCGAACAAATTGTGTACAAACATTTTTCGGTTTGGAAATATTAAATGAACAAATTCAATTACTAGGGTTGGCCGATAAAAAGCAAACTTCATCACGTTTTGAAGAAATCTTTCGACAAATGTGGGTTAATAATGGTAACGAAGTAAGTAAAATCTATGCTGGAACCGGAGCAATACAAGGCGGTTCGAAGTTAATGGATGGTGCTAGATCGGCTGCAAGAACAATTCAAAATAATTTACTTGATAATTCAAAACAAGAAGCAATAGATATTCTTTTGGTTGGTTCAACATTAAGTTCGGAATTAGCTGATCGTGCAAGAATTTTATTACCATCAAATATGTTACACGCACCAACAACTGTTTTACGTGAAATGTGCAAACGTTATAATGAATTTGTTAAACCGAAACAAATTCGTGTTGCCGTGGGAACATATAATGTGAATGGTGGAAAACATTTTCGAAGTGTCGTCTATAAGGATTCGCTAGGTGATTGGCTATTAGATTCACATGCTTTGACACGTTCCAAATCTTTGGTTGATATTAGTCATGTACATGATGGTAGTGCAACACCTGTCGATATTTATGCAATTGGTTTTCAAGAAATTGTCGATTTAAATGCCAGCAATATTGTTGCAGCCAGTTCAGATAACGCAAAAGCATGGGCGGAAGAATTACAACGGACATTGTCCAGAGATTTTAATTATGCTTTATTGACTTATCAACAGCTTGTCGGTGTTTGTCTTTATATTTATGTACGTCCAGAACATGCACCATATATACGTGATGTTGCAACTGATTGTGTAAAGACCGGCTTAGGCGGTGCAACCGGAAATAAAGGAGCAAGTGCTATACGATTTGTATTACATGGCACATCAATTTGTTTTGTTTGTGCACATTTTGCTGCTGGCCAATCGCAGGTTACTGAGCGTAATGCTGATTATGCTGAAATAACAAGAAAAATGGCATTTCCAATGGGTAGAACATTAAAATCGCATGATTATGTATTTTGGTGTGGCGATTTTAATTATCGCATTGATATGGACAAGGAGGAATTGAAAGAAATGCTAAGTGATGGCCAACTTGATGTTGTCCTACAACATGATCAGCTTCGTAAAGAACAAGATGCTGGAAATGTTTTTAACGATTTTCTAGAAGGTGAAATTTCCTTTCCTCCAACATATAAATATGATTTGTTTAGTGATGATTATGATACAAGTGAGAAATTGAGAGCACCCGCTTGGACAGATCGAGTTTTATGGCGTCGTCGAAAACCATTAGCCGATTCTGATATGGCAAGTGATTGGAATCCTGGCATATTAATTCATTATGGAAGGTAAAACATTTTTATATTTCCAAATTTTTAAACATAATTTAATATTTATTTTTCATATTAGATCGGAACTTAAACAAAGTGATCATCGTCCTGTCGTTGCAATCATTGATATAGAAATAGCAGAAATTGATAATGAACATCGTCAATCTGTTTTCAAAGAAGTTATAAGTGATTTAGGTCCACTTGATGCTACAATTGTGATTCATGTGAACAGTGAATTAAACTCACCTGAATACTATGGTGATGATGTACCAACAATTTATGATGAGAATGTTATGAGCACTCTTATACAAGAGCTATCACAAATCGGTGAAGTGACACTTGTTCGTTATGTTGAAGATACAATGTGGATTACATTTCGAGATGGACAATCTGCATTGAATGCAGCTAAAAAGAAACATGCTCAAATTTGTGGCTTAAATTTGAATTTTAAATTGAAAACAGAAAATTGGGTAGAGCAAGTTGAACGTGAAATAGCACTTTGTACTGCTAATACAGTTCCATTATGTGATTTTGATTTGAGCGAATGTAATCGTATTGGAATTCCTGAAGTTCCACAACGACCAAAAATGCCACCAGCAAGACCACCGGCACGGCCTCCATTACCAAAATCACCAAAATCGTCACCACGACATGTACCGCATGTTGGTGTAATTAGTATCGTTCCTGAAATGATGCGTCCAATGAAACCAGCGCCATTTGTTGCATCACAAAGTGTATCAACAGAATCACCAAAAACACAATCGCCAATTAGTTCACCTTCATCGCCGAAACAAGCAGTATTATCGCCTGTATCCACACATGTTATAAACGATATTCAATCAAGTGATTCGGCTGCAATTTATGAAGAAATACAAGATGATATTGAATACCCGGAACCAAACCATCCACCACCACCACCACCACCTTCATCATCAGTGCCATCTTCATGTCCAGAACTGGTTGATTCAACACGTGGTAATCAGAAAACAATGGGCACTCCGCCACCATTACCTGCTAGACGGGGTGGACCACCACCTGTTCCAAATCGTTGCGGGGCTCCTCCACCATTACCATCTCGGCCAAATAATAATTAAAATTTAAGTAAAGTTGTGTTTCAATCAAGTAATTTTAAAAAAGTTTAATATTTTTAATGTTTCCAGAGCTTTCCATTTTCAAGAAATGAATGCGAATGGATATTAATTACAAACACATTCCAAAAACAAAAATATATGAAGAACACAAGAGATAAACATGATAACTCTATTTTTATGGATTATCTGATTTCTATTTGGTTGATGAAAGTGCAACCTGTCAAGTCCGAAGGTCGTAAAGCTTTTAAAAATAGATAATACGTTATTGGTTACGAGTATTTTGAACTTTAACCCTTTGCAGTCGAATGCCGCCGTACAAGCACCATCACATTTCTATTCAATAAGTCGAATGAAAGTAATTTCGTTATCTATATACCGTCATTAGGTATTTTTTCAATTCGGCAATACTTTGTGGTTACTATTGCGTCGTACACTTTTTATAAAAAGTTACTTTCTTGCTTCTCGTTTTACATGAATTCCAATAAATAACGACTTCAGTAAATATAGCGCAGGCTTAGAGATATCACCGTCTCGTTTTGCTTAGGTTTTATTGACGATAACCTCGTTAGCAGCAGTGAGGATGATTTCATCTTCGGTATGTACGACGATAGTATGCTCAAATAGAAAAGTTCGCGAAGGAGGAAGAGAAACTCGATTCTACTGCGATACTTGCCGCGTAAACCTGGCATACATGTTGGGGACTTCTTCGAGAATTTGACAATCTGAAAAAAATACAAAAAATAAAACATATTTGTGTATTCGACCCAGCGAGAAGTGCATTTGAAAAATTCCTCGACCGCAAAGGGTTAATTTATTTTAATATAAATCTGGAAAATATGACTTATCATGATTTTCCCCTGTGAATTAGAATATAAGTAAAAAGAATATATTTATATAAAATAAGATTAAATAAAACTAAAACAAAAAAGTAAAATTAAAAGTGAAGAAAAAGAGGGAAAGAGAACTCAATTTTATGACTGTTAAAATTTATTTATTTAATGTTACTCGCTGAATATTTCTTTTATTTTGAATTGTTTCATTTTTCCTAATAGAATTAAATAATCGTCTTGCTCTCTTTTTCTGTGGTTCAAACTTAGCTCTTATTTAAATTAATAAATATAAAAATATAACGCAAAACTAGTATTGTTTAAAAAACAAAAAAATATAGGATAGATTTTATTAATATGTTTATTTTTTTCTTTTTGCAATAAGAACTAAAAAACAGATAATATACTTCATAATCATAAACGAAAGAATATAAAGTTCGCGGATGTCGGCCATTTTGAATTTTTATTGTCATGATTTTATGACATCATATGCGACCCCATTTTATTTATATATATAATACTGATTTTTCATTCAAACAATGTATTTTGGGTCTCGAATGAGTACGCAGAAAAAACCCAATTTCAAATATGGATTGGCGTAATCTTGTATTCTTTCATTCATGCTTCATAGTCATGAATGAAAGAATATAAAGATTGCGCATGTCGGCCATTTAGAAATTCTATTTTCAAACATTTTATGATTTTCTTTCAAATAAATAATCATTATTTTTCATACAAACAATGTATCTCATATCTCCGGTGACGTAGGTGCGCAGAAAAAATCATTTGAAATATGGGAAAGCGTAATCTACCATATATATTCTTTCATTCATGCTTCATAATTATATGCTTGCCTCTTTGTTATAACCAAAACAAATTTATTTGATTTTGAAGTACATATAACTTAAAAATATATTAATAATATATGTAATGATATAATATACCTTAGAAGTAAAGAATCGTACTTTTATTTTTATAAATTTAGAGAAAACAAGATTTAAAGTTTTAAATATGGAAATGCATTTTTTAACTGATATAAAATGTATTTTGTTTTGTAAATATATATTTGTGTTTTAGGAATCAGTTAAAATGATAAGGATTTTACTAGTATACAATTTAAATTCCCGGTATATGTAAAATAATATAATCTGGATTATGAAAACTATAGATAAGATTCTTTACTTTTAAGGTACATATTTACATAATTGTATTTCTCACTAGTCAAAATGTTAAAAAGATAAAATAACATTTCAACAAAGTTTATAATATTAAAAATGCAGCATGTTCTTGTATAATTTCAATATAATATATATAATATGTTGAAGAATTTAAATAAAAAAAAGTGGACATTAGTTAAGTAAATGACTTTTATTTAAAAAAAAAATAGATAGATAGATAGATAGATAGATAGATAGATAGATAGTTTTACATTCTCTGCAATTAAAAGACTAAAATATCTAGATATCCAAGCCTAATGGACGGTGTAATGTACGTTGTTTTTTTTTGTAAAATCGAAAAAGAAACTAAAGGAGCCTTTTTCTCTCTTTATTAATTCCAGTTTTGAAAAGCCCTCATTCCTTTCTTTTTCTTCTATTTCATTGAGGCTTGTAAAAAAATGTTTTTTTTTGTCCTTTTTTCGTATTACAATGCGTAGCTCCGATATGAATTTACAAATTTTTGATGGACTTCGTTTATAGCTAGAATTTTTTTATAGGAAATTTTGCTCTGGTTTTTTGTTTTTTTTCTTTCTTTTTCTTTTAGAGATACATATTTTTCTTTTTATTAGTGATTATATATATTAATTTGAATTCTTAACTTCCATATAAAGTACATGTTTATAAGCTACTCAAATCATGATCGAATAAAAAATGTATGTGTTGCGTTTTCAAATTACAGAACGTTATTTGTAGATTTCAATGAAATTTTGTACAGAATACTTTTCGATTTGGAAGAGTTAAAAAAATCTCCTTTTATTTGTGATATTCATTTTGAAAAAAAATATTTTGACAAAAAAATAATATTTGATGCTACACTTTTTGTAGACAGTGAAGAAAATGCAAATTTGCCTTCACGAAGCCTAGTTGAAGGTTTTTTATTAGAAGATCTTTAACGGGCTTCCGCCGTTATTGATATCAATATGATAATTGTCCTGACGAAACAGGATTAATTGAGGCATCAGACAACTTTTATTAAATATGCAGAAGACATGCACATATTTTTACTCAAGTTTTTAGGAGAAGTCCTCATATTAAAAATATAAAATGATTAAAAATATATCACTGGACATTGGACATTTCGTCTAACGCCAAAACATTCTGGCCTATTCCAGACTTCGCCTGAATTATATTCGCTAAGTAATTCAGTCAGCCTTTTGTTTTACTTTTTAATTCGGGAATTTAACGACCTACATTTTAATAAAATTTAAAAAATTATAATTTACTTAAATTAAAACAATTAATAGCAAAGTTTTTAATTTTATGTCCACAATTCAACAATTCGTACAAAATATTTCTGTCGGCGAAAAAACCCTCAATTTTTCGATTCCTACGGAGTTTGGAATAACAAAATTGCGACAGAATGAATTTCGAAATTCCATAAGAATTTGAAATAGAAATTTGAATTCTGTAAGAAAATTCTGGAATAGGCCCGAATATATATGAAAGATTAGATCATTTTAACCACAAGTTATGCTTTTTACGATTTTGCAAAATTTCCGCGACCATTGGAACAATTGATTGCACTCATGTGAAAAATCCAATCTTCTGGTAATTTAAGAAAATTGAAATGAAGAATAAATTCACATACGGAAATACATCTATAAAATTTATTTTCTCTTTAGGTGGAGTTAATTCAGAGCATTTTCGAAATAGAAAAGGTTTCTTTTCACTCAATGTACAGATCGTTAGTTCGGCTGATTTAAAATTTTTGAATATTGTTGCACGACGGCCTGGATGCATGATCAAACAATTTTCAATAATTCCACTTCAAAAATACAATTGGAACGAAACTATTTCAATTATTATTATTATTATTATTATTATTGTTGATTCCGGATATACGAACACATCATACATGGCGACATCATTGGCTCAATGTACTAATCCAGTACAACAATTGTACAACGAGGCAATTACAAGGAGTCGAAATGTTGTCGAGTGCAAATACGGTGTTTAGAAAAGACGATTTCGAATTTTATCACTTCAAATGAGGATTAGAGTAGAAACAGTCCCAAGATGTTATAGTTGCAATTACAATTCTTTACAATATTGCAATCGAGTTTAACAAAGAGATTCCACCTGATTCGCTTGAAATAAACATACCACCGTTGAAGCAATAGATGTTGTCAGAATGGAAGTGCTGATAATATAGTATTCGTTCGAAATTATTACCCGATTATTTTCCGGCACTTGTTGAGCATTGAATATTATATGGGAAGAAAAACATATTATCTCTTATTTTGAATTTTATTATGCATATTTGGTAATCTTAAGGGCCCCATTGACGACCAACATTGTTTTCAACCTTGTTGTCAACCTGGTTGTCGGATTTTGCCACAGACGAAACGAAATATTGACAACCAAGATGTCAACATCACTTTCGAGGTATTGTCATCGGCTTTGGATGCTTATTTTTGACAATAAATTCACAGCGCACAATTCAATTTAAAACTGATGTTGACAACCATGTTGTCAACTTTTCTACAGACGATACAACAAGATCGCAACATCAGACTCCGACCACCGAGTATCCGATGTTTTCCAAATTTTTCCAAATCATCCAACATTGAAATACCAACCACCAACATACCCACAGACGTCCAACATCGAAACCAACATGGCAAGTTGACAACCAGGTTGACAACAATGTTGGCCGTTTATGGGGCCCTTTAATAATAAACCACTAAAACTAAAACTTAAGATTATTACTGTCAACATATTATTTTATTGAAGATAAAAAAATATCACTATATCATTAAAATTTGTGGTCCATATTAATTAATTGAGTTTGCAAATTTTCAATTTTTATTTTGTGCTCTTCCGCGCAATGCATAATTCTTCGCTCATACTCTACAGTAGCATGCTCCATTTTTTGTTGATGCTCTAGCCGAGCATACTCCATTTTTCGTTGATGCTGTAGGCGAGCATGCTC
This sequence comes from Xylophagus ater, assembly GCA_963422695.1. Classification (NCBI taxonomy): domain Eukaryota; kingdom Metazoa; phylum Arthropoda; class Insecta; order Diptera; family Xylophagidae; genus Xylophagus; species Xylophagus ater. The sequence goes on along the minus strand of OY730485.1, from coordinate 27,158,399 downwards.
CAATTGCTGCTCCAAAATTTGTTTTTTTAAAATAGTAATGTCTGATGGGTTTTCACGTTTTCGCGTTTTCGGCGACTTCGATGCCAACACCAATTGTATGCGATTTTCTGCCCCACTTTTTGAAAAATTAGTAGACCGCTTTGTTTGTGACATTCTTATGCTGAAAATTCTTAATTTTCTCAATAAAACAAAATTAATAAAGAAAACTAATTTAAATAGTCACCGAAATCAAAAAATTAGACAACCCAAACAAAGTTAAACATAGATTAAAATTTGACAGCTGTATTGGAAAACCATTGGAAAAATGGAAAAATCTATTGTTTGGTTACCAAGGTGCAAAAATGTGAACAAACCTTAGATTAGGGAAAATATGGATAGGCCTTTCGCAGGGGAAATTGAAGCAATTTTGGAATTCGCTTGCATTTTTTTGCTTATGTGTGCGGCGTAGTGGTGGCGTTAAAAACATGAATTCGGGGGGCAACATCGCAAATGGGCTAAAAGCTCATGCATTCTGTAACATCCGAATTGCAAAAAAATGTTTGCGTTTGATTGCTAAAAAAATCAAGTTTTTCTTAAACATACAAAATTAAATTATGAAATAATAATTATAAACACGTATGTGCCTATATATGTCCTTTCCTGCGTAAACCAATAGCCGAAAGCCATTTCATACGTAGAGCCTCATTTTTTGGAAATTTTAAAACCAAAAAAAAAAAACATTTAAAACTGAAAATGCTGAATTTTCAAAAATTTCAACGAATTTTAAGAATTGCCCCCATTTTAACCGAAAAATGACTGTTACTGGTAGATTTCGTTAAAATCAAAATAAAAAAAAATTGGGATTTGACATTTCGGCGTGATTTAAAAAAAAACCAATTTTTTACTAATTTATGAATTAACATAATTTCTATTTGATTACCAAAAAGTAAATAAACACCATAAAAACTTTTTTTTATACGGCAAGAATGAAAATTCGCACGTTTTAATAAAAAATATGTCAAACTTAGTTAGGAAAGAAAATTCCACGAATTTTTGGATGTTGTTTGTTATTACACCCAGAAATTAAACACTTTATATAGGAAATTTATTAACTTTGACTATTTAATTCAAAAGAATTTGGTTTGGAATCCGAAACGCACTAAAAATTATAAATTTAAAAAACGCAATTTTTTTCCCCTTCAAATTTGACAGTTCGGCGTGATAATAAATGCTTCAGACACAGATATCGTAAAAACGAGTTAATGCCTACGCTTGGAACAAACGCATTTCGATAACCATATACTTCGTTTACATGACCAGATTGAAGTCGACTTCAAACCGAATATCGTGCATGTATACCCAGATCGACTTCAAATCGAATAGTCAATCCGATCACAAAATTTTTTCTGATCGACTTGAAATTTGCATGTAAACTCAGATCGACTTCAAATCGAATTGAAAATTTAAAGTGGATTATGAAAAGAGGGGAAACATAACCTAAAAAAGAAAAATTTGTTTGGCAGCGTCTATGAAATTGACGTTGATTTGAAGTCGATTTCCAGTCAATTTTTCAATCACAAAAAAAAACAAAAACAATTAATAGCAAACTTTTTAATTTTTTGTCCACAATTCAACAATTCGTACAAAATATTTCTGTCGGCGAAAAAACCCCCAATTTTTCGATTCCTACGGAGTTTGGAAGAACAAAATTCCGACAGAATGAATTTCGAAATTCCATAAGAATTTGAAATAGAAATTTGAATTCTGTAAGAAAATTCTGGAATAGGCCCGAATATATATGAAAGATTAGATCATTTTAACCACAAGTTATGCTTTTTACGATTTTGCAAAATTTCCGCGACCATTGGAACAATTGATTGCACTCATGTGAAAAATCCAATCTTCTGGTAATTTAAGAAAATTGAAATGAAGAATAAATTCACATACGGAAATACATCTATAAAATTTATTTTCTCTTTAGGTGGAGTTAATTCAGAGCATTTTCGAAATAGAAAAGGTTTCTTTTCACTCAATGTACAGATCGTTAGTTCGGCTGATTTAAAATTTTTGAATATTGTTGCACGACGGCCTGGATGCATGATCAAACAATTTTCAATAATTCCACTTCAAAAATACAATTGGAACGAAACTATTTCAATTATTATTATTATTATTATTATTATTGTTGATTCCGGATATACGAACACATCATACATGGCGACATCATTGGCTCAATGTACTAATCCAGTACAACAATTGTACAACGAGGCAATTACAAGGAGTCGAAATGTTGTCGAGTGCAAATACGGTGTTTAGAAAAGACGATTTCGAATTTTATCACTTCAAATGAGGATTAGAGTAGAAACAGTCCCAAGATGTTATAGTTGCAATTACAATTCTTTACAATATTGCAATCGAGTTTAACAAAGAGATTCCACCTGATTCGCTTGAAATAAACATACCACCGTTGAAGCAATAGATGTTGTCAGAATGGAAGTGCTGATAATATAGTATTCGTTCGAAATTATTACCCGATTATTTTCCGGCACTTGTTGAGCATTGAATATTATATGGGAAGAAAAACATATTATCTCTTATTTTGAATTTTATTATGCATATTTGGTAATCTTAAGGGCCCCATTGACGACCAACATTGTTTTCAACCTTGTTGTCAACCTGGTTGTCGGATTTTGCCACAGACGAAACGAAATATTGACAACCAAGATGTCAACATCACTTTCGAGGTATTGTCATCGGCTTTGGATGCTTATTTTTGACAATAAATTCACAGCGCACAATTCAATTTAAAACTGATGTTGACAACCATGTTGTCAACTTTTCTACAGACGATACAACAAGATCGCAACATCAGACTCCGACCACCGAGTATCCGATGTTTTCCAAATTTTTCCAAATCATCCAACATTGAAATACCAACCACCAACATACCCACAGACGTCCAACATCGAAACCAACATGGCAAGTTGACAACCAGGTTGACAACAATGTTGGCCGTTTATGGGGCCCTTTAATAATAAACCACTAAAACTAAAACTTAAGATTATTACTGTCAACATATTATTTTATTGAAGATAAAAAAATATCACTATATCATTAAAATTTGTGGTCCATATTAATTAATTGAGTTTGCAAATTTTCAATTTTTATTTTGTGCTCTTCCGCGCAATGCATAATTCTTCGCTCATACTCTACAGTAGCATGCTCCATTTTTTGTTGATGCTCTAGCCGAGCATACTCCATTTTTCGTTGATGCTGTAGGCGAGCATGCTCCAATTGCTGCTCCAAAATTTGTTTTTTTAAAATAGTAATGTCTGATGGGTTTTCACGTTTTCGCGTTTTCGGCGACTTCGATGCCAACACCAATTGTATGCGATTTTCTGCCCCACTTTTTGAAAAATTAGTAGACCGCTTTGTTTGTGACATTCTTATGCTGAAAATTCTTAATTTTCTCAATAAAACAAAATTAATAAAGAAAACTAATTTAAATAGTCACCGAAATCAAAAAATTAGACAACCCAAACAAAGTTAAACATAGATTAAAATTTGACAGCTGTATTGGAAAACCATTGGAAAAATGGAAAAATCTATTGTTTGGTTACCAAGGTGCAAAAATGTGAACAAACCTTAGATTAGGGAAAATATGGATAGGCCTTTCGCAGGGGAAATTGAAGCAATTTTGGAATTCGCTTGCATTTTTTTGCTTATGTGTGCGGCGTAGTGGTGGCGTTAAAAACATGAATTCGGGGGGCAACATCGCAAATGGGCTAAAAGCTCATGCATTCTGTAACATCCGAATTGCAAAAAAATGTTTGCGTTTGATTGCTAAAAAAATCAAGTTTTTCTTAAACATACAAAATTAAATTATGAAATAATAATTATAAACACGTATGTGCCTATATATGTCCTTTCCTGCGTAAACCAATAGCCGAAAGCCATTTCATACGTAGAGCCTCATTTTTTGGAAATTTTAAAACCAAAAAAAAAAAACATTTAAAACTGAAAATGCTGAATTTTCAAAAATTTCAACGAATTTTAAGAATTGCCCCCATTTTAACCGAAAAATGACTGTTACTGGTAGATTTCGTTAAAATCAAAATAAAAAAAAATTGGGATTTGACATTTCGGCGTGATTTAAAAAAAAACCAATTTTTTACTAATTTATGAATTAACATAATTTCTATTTGATTACCAAAAAGTAAATAAACACCATAAAAACTTTTTTTTATACGGCAAGAATGAAAATTCGCACGTTTTAATAAAAAATATGTCAAACTTAGTTAGGAAAGAAAATTCCACGAATTTTTGGATGTTGTTTGTTATTACACCCAGAAATTAAACACTTTATATAGGAAATTTATTAACTTTGACTATTTAATTCAAAAGAATTTGGTTTGGAATCCGAAACGCACTAAAAATTATAAATTTAAAAAACGCAATTTTTTTCCCCTTCAAATTTGACAGTTCGGCGTGATAATAAATGCTTCAGACACAGATATCGTAAAAACGAGTTAATGCCTACGCTTGGAACAAACGCATTTCGATAACCATATACTTCGTTTACATGACCAGATTGAAGTCGACTTCAAACCGAATATCGTGCATGTATACCCAGATCGACTTCAAATCGAATAGTCAATCCGATCACAAAATTTTTTCTGATCGACTTGAAATTTGCATGTAAACTCAGATCGACTTCAAATCGAATTGAAAATTTAAAGTGGATTATGAAAAGAGGGGAAACATAACCTAAAAAAGAAAAATTTGTTTGGCAGCGTCTATGAAATTGACGTTGATTTGAAGTCGATTTCCAGTCAATTTTTCAATCACAAAAAAAAACAAAAACAATTAATAGCAAACTTTTTAATTTTTTGTCCACAATTCAACAATTCGTACAAAATATTTCTGTCGGCGAAAAAACCCCCAATTTTTCGATTCCTACGGAGTTTGGAAGAACAAAATTCCGACAGAATGAATTTCGAAATTCCATAAGAATTTGAAATAGAAATTTGAATTCTGTAAGAAAATTCTGGAATAGGCCCGAATATATATGAAAGATTAGATCATTTTAACCACAAGTTATGCTTTTTACGATTTTGCAAAATTTCCGCGACCATTGGAACAATTGATTGCACTCATGTGAAAAATCCAATCTTCTGGTAATTTAAGAAAATTGAAATGAAGAATAAATTCACATACGGAAATACATCTATAAAATTTATTTTCTCTTTAGGTGGAGTTAATTCAGAGCATTTTCGAAATAGAAAAGGTTTCTTTTCACTCAATGTACAGATCGTTAGTTCGGCTGATTTAAAATTTTTGAATATTGTTGCACGACGGCCTGGATGCATGATCAAACAATTTTCAATAATTCCACTTCAAAAATACAATTGGAACGAAACTATTTCAATTATTATTATTATTATTATTATTATTGTTGATTCCGGATATACGAACACATCATACATGGCGACATCATTGGCTCAATGTACTAATCCAGTACAACAATTGTACAACGAGGCAATTACAAGGAGTCGAAATGTTGTCGAGTGCAAATACGGTGTTTAGAAAAGACGATTTCGAATTTTATCACTTCAAATGAGGATTAGAGTAGAAACAGTCCCAAGATGTTATAGTTGCAATTACAATTCTTTACAATATTGCAATCGAGTTTAACAAAGAGATTCCACCTGATTCGCTTGAAATAAACATACCACCGTTGAAGCAATAGATGTTGTCAGAATGGAAGTGCTGATAATATAGTATTCGTTCGAAATTATTACCCGATTATTTTCCGGCACTTGTTGAGCATTGAATATTATATGGGAAGAAAAACATATTATCTCTTATTTTGAATTTTATTATGCATATTTGGTAATCTTAAGGGCCCCATTGACGACCAACATTGTTTTCAACCTTGTTGTCAACCTGGTTGTCGGATTTTGCCACAGACGAAACGAAATATTGACAACCAAGATGTCAACATCACTTTCGAGGTATTGTCATCGGCTTTGGATGCTTATTTTTGACAATAAATTCACAGCGCACAATTCAATTTAAAACTGATGTTGACAACCATGTTGTCAACTTTTCTACAGACGATACAACAAGATCGCAACATCAGACTCCGACCACCGAGTATCCGATGTTTTCCAAATTTTTCCAAATCATCCAACATTGAAATACCAACCACCAACATACCCACAGACGTCCAACATCGAAACCAACATGGCAAGTTGACAACCAGGTTGACAACAATGTTGGCCGTTTATGGGGCCCTTTAATAATAAACCACTAAAACTAAAACTTAAGATTATTACTGTCAACATATTATTTTATTGAAGATAAAAAAATATCACTATATCATTAAAATTTGTGGTCCATATTAATTAATTGAGTTTGCAAATTTTCAATTTTTATTTTGTGCTCTTCCGCGCAATGCATAATTCTTCGCTCATACTCTACAGTAGCATGCTCCATTTTTTGTTGATGCTCTAGCCGAGCATACTCCATTTTTCGTTGATGCTGTAGGCGAGCATGCTCCAATTGCTGCTCCAAAATTTGTTTTTTTAAAATAGTAATGTCTGATGGGTTTTCACGTTTTCGCGTTTTCGGCGACTTCGATGCCAACACCAATTGTATGCGATTTTCTGCCCCACTTTTTGAAAAATTAGTAGACCGCTTTGTTTGTGACATTCTTATGCTGAAAATTCTTAATTTTCTCAATAAAACAAAATTAATAAAGAAAACTAATTTAAATAGTCACCGAAATCAAAAAATTAGACAACCCAAACAAAGTTAAACATAGATTAAAATTTGACAGCTGTATTGGAAAACCATTGGAAAAATGGAAAAATCTATTGTTTGGTTACCAAGGTGCAAAAATGTGAACAAACCTTAGATTAGGGAAAATATGGATAGGCCTTTCGCAGGGGAAATTGAAGCAATTTTGGAATTCGCTTGCATTTTTTTGCTTATGTGTGCGGCGTAGTGGTGGCGTTAAAAACATGAATTCGGGGGGCAACATCGCAAATGGGCTAAAAGCTCATGCATTCTGTAACATCCGAATTGCAAAAAAATGTTTGCGTTTGATTGCTAAAAAAATCAAGTTTTTCTTAAACATACAAAATTAAATTATGAAATAATAATTATAAACACGTATGTGCCTATATATGTCCTTTCCTGCGTAAACCAATAGCCGAAAGCCATTTCATACGTAGAGCCTCATTTTTTGGAAATTTTAAAACCAAAAAAAAAAAACATTTAAAACTGAAAATGCTGAATTTTCAAAAATTTCAACGAATTTTAAGAATTGCCCCCATTTTAACCGAAAAATGACTGTTACTGGTAGATTTCGTTAAAATCAAAATAAAAAAAAATTGGGATTTGACATTTCGGCGTGATTTAAAAAAAAACCAATTTTTTACTAATTTATGAATTAACATAATTTCTATTTGATTACCAAAAAGTAAATAAACACCATAAAAACTTTTTTTTATACGGCAAGAATGAAAATTCGCACGTTTTAATAAAAAATATGTCAAACTTAGTTAGGAAAGAAAATTCCACGAATTTTTGGATGTTGTTTGTTATTACACCCAGAAATTAAACACTTTATATAGGAAATTTATTAACTTTGACTATTTAATTCAAAAGAATTTGGTTTGGAATCCGAAACGCACTAAAAATTATAAATTTAAAAAACGCAATTTTTTTCCCCTTCAAATTTGACAGTTCGGCGTGATAATAAATGCTTCAGACACAGATATCGTAAAAACGAGTTAATGCCTACGCTTGGAACAAACGCATTTCGATAACCATATACTTCGTTTACATGACCAGATTGAAGTCGACTTCAAACCGAATATCGTGCATGTATACCCAGATCGACTTCAAATCGAATAGTCAATCCGATCACAAAATTTTTTCTGATCGACTTGAAATTTGCATGTAAACTCAGATCGACTTCAAATCGAATTGAAAATTTAAAGTGGATTATGAAAAGAGGGGAAACATAACCTAAAAAAGAAAAATTTGTTTGGCAGCGTCTATGAAATTGACGTTGATTTGAAGTCGATTTCCAGTCAATTTTTCAATCACAAAAAAAAACAAAAACAATTAATAGCAAACTTTTTAATTTTTTGTCCACAATTCAACAATTCGTACAAAATATTTCTGTCGGCGAAAAAACCCCCAATTTTTCGATTCCTACGGAGTTTGGAAGAACAAAATTCCGACAGAATGAATTTCGAAATTCCATAAGAATTTGAAATAGAAATTTGAATTCTGTAAGAAAATTCTGGAATAGGCCCGAATATATATGAAAGATTAGATCATTTTAACCACAAGTTATGCTTTTTACGATTTTGCAAAATTTCCGCGACCATTGGAACAATTGATTGCACTCATGTGAAAAATCCAATCTTCTGGTAATTTAAGAAAATTGAAATGAAGAATAAATTCACATACGGAAATACATCTATAAAATTTATTTTCTCTTTAGGTGGAGTTAATTCAGAGCATTTTCGAAATAGAAAAGGTTTCTTTTCACTCAATGTACAGATCGTTAGTTCGGCTGATTTAAAATTTTTGAATATTGTTGCACGACGGCCTGGATGCATGATCAAACAATTTTCAATAATTCCACTTCAAAAATACAATTGGAACGAAACTATTTCAATTATTATTATTATTATTATTATTATTGTTGATTCCGGATATACGAACACATCATACATGGCGACATCATTGGCTCAATGTACTAATCCAGTACAACAATTGTACAACGAGGCAATTACAAGGAGTCGAAATGTTGTCGAGTGCAAATACGGTGTTTAGAAAAGACGATTTCGAATTTTATCACTTCAAATGAGGATTAGAGTAGAAACAGTCCCAAGATGTTATAGTTGCAATTACAATTCTTTACAATATTGCAATCGAGTTTAACAAAGAGATTCCACCTGATTCGCTTGAAATAAACATACCACCGTTGAAGCAATAGATGTTGTCAGAATGGAAGTGCTGATAATATAGTATTCGTTCGAAATTATTACCCGATTATTTTCCGGCACTTGTTGAGCATTGAATATTATATGGGAAGAAAAACATATTATCTCTTATTTTGAATTTTATTATGCATATTTGGTAATCTTAAGGGCCCCATAGACGACCAACATTGTTTTCAACCTTGTTGTCAACCTGGTTGTCGGATTTTGCCACAGACGAAACGAAATATTGACAACCAAGATGTCAACATCACTTTCGAGGTATTGTCATCGGCTTTGGATGCTTATTTTTGACAATAAATTCACAGCGCACAATTCAATTTAAAACTGATGTTGACAACCATGTTGTCAACTTTTCTACAGACGATACAACATGATCGCAACATCAGACTCCGACCACCGAGTATCCGATGTTTTCCAAATTTTTCCAAATCATCCAACATTGTTGACAACATTGAAATACCAACCACCAACATACCCACAGACGTCCAACATCGAAACCAACATGGCAAGTTGACAACCAGGTTGACAACAATGTTGGCCGTTTATGGGGCCCTTTAATAATAAACCACTAAAACTAAAACTTAAGATTATTACTGTCAACATATTATTTTATTGAAGATAAAAAAATATAACTATATCATTAAAATTATTGGTCAATATTAATTAATTGAGTTTGCAAATTTTCAATTTTTATTTTGTGCTCTTCCGCGCAATGCATAATTCTTTGCTCATACTCTAGAGTAGCATGCTCCATTTTTTGTTGATGCTCTAGCCGAGCATACTCCATTTTTCGTTGATGCTGTAGGCGAGCATGCTCCAATTGCTGCTCCAAAATTTGTTTTTTTAAAATAGTAATGTCTGATGGGTTTTCACGTTTTCGCGTTTTCGGCGACTTCGATGCCAACACCAATTGTATGCGATTTTCTGCCCCACTTTTTGAAAAATTAGTAGACCGCTCTGTTCGTGACATTCTTATGCTGAAAATTCTTAATTTTCTCAATAAAACAAAATTAATAAAGAAAACTAATTTAAATACTCACCGAAATCAAAAAATTAGACAACCCAAACAAAGTTAAACATAGATTAAAATTTGACAGCTGTATTGGAAAACCATTGGAAAAATGGAAAAATCTATTGTTTGGTTACCAAGGTGCAAAAATGTGAACATACGCATTTCGATAACCATATACTTCGTTTACATGACCAGATTGAAGTCGACTTCAAAAAGAATATCGTGCATGTATACCCAGATCGACTTCAAATCGAATAGTCAATCCGATCACAAAATTTTTTCTGATCGACTTGAAATTTGCATGTAAACTCAGATCGACTTCAAATCGAATTGAAAATTTAAAATGGAGTATGAAAAGAGGGGAAACATAACCTAAAAAAGAAAAATTTGTTTGGCAGCGTCTATGAAATTGACGTTGATTTGAAGTCGATTTCAAGTCAATTTTTCAATCCGGTAAAGATAAAAAACTCAGGTTGAATTTCAAGTCGATCTCAAGTCAATTCTGAAATCGCCATGTAAACGAAGTAACAGATTCATTATCATGCATGAATGGAAGAATATACAGATTACGCCTTCCCATAATTCCAATTGGTTTTTTCTGCGCAACTACGTCATATGGGAGTTTATATGAAAAAATTGTTGTATGAAAAATCACAATTATTTACTAAGTGCAGGATTACACGCTATGTTTTTTGGGTAGAATTCTACCGCAGACATAGGTTACGGTTGGTTGGGAGTAAGGCAGAAGATCTACCTCTCGAAATGTTGGCGCAACGGAGTTTTTTACGCACATCTAATCACAGATTTGATCAAGAGTGAACAAACCGGGCCCAAGAGTGAACAAACTGGCCCTAAATTATTTATTTTCTGGAAAAATTCTTCCTCAATAAAGTCCTATTTTTGTAGTCTGGAAATAAGTCGTGTGGAGTCCATAGGTTAAACTATGGTCAGAAAGAACTGTCAAAAAATGTTATACCTTGTGTTCTTTATGGCTTGTCGATAGTGACTTTTGTTTGGATTGTATTAGTGGCTTTTGAACCAAAAAAAATCTAATATTATAATTGTTTTTAAAACGAGCATAGATTCTTTTGTAAAACGTTCATTCTATTAGTGCGAAAACCAAAAATTGCTAAGTGTTTGAAAAATGAGTTCAGGATTTGTTACAGAAACAGAATTAGCGGAGGCACGAAAGAAACGTCAAGAAGAATGGGAAAAAGTTCGTTCGGCTGATGAGCCTTTAGGTAAAAACATTTAAAAGAGAAATGAAATAATTCCAAAATTAGAACACTGTAATTTGTTATGATTTTTCTTATATTTAGAACGACCAGAAGAGCCTCTTGATTCCAGATCACTTTACGACCGATTAAAAGAACAAAAAATGAAAAAAGATTTGGAATACGAAGAAGCGCACAAATTGAGTTTGTTTTAAAAAAAAAAAATAAGTAGAACTACTTTATTTTTATTAAATAATATTTTTCATTTATTAGAAAACCTAATACGTGGTTTGGATGATGACGAAGTTCAATTTTTAGATTTAGTCGATCGAAGTAAAATGAAAGCTGAAAAACAACAACAAATTGAGGAACAGAAGGAGTTAAATGATTTTCGGCAAAGAGTTGCAACACTTCAAGAAATATCGAATGAAAATGTAAAATTTTGTTTTATTTCTTCGTAAGTTATTTTTTCTTATTTTTTGTTTTTTTTTTTTTTTATAGAAAATTCAATCAGAACTTCTAAAACCAAAAACAAAAATTCCACACAATTCGAATAGATTATCACAAAAATCGATTTTAGTTGGTGCTGTTACAAAAAAACGATTGAATGGTGAAATCGACGATGAAAATGAAACAAGTTCGAAAAAGGCCTTAATTGATGATTCCAAAAAGAATGAAGAGCCTTCTAATGAATCAATTGGGGTGAAATTAAATTCGGAAACAATCGGCCAGGGAGCATTTCGATGTATTGGAATATTACCGGGTATTGGAAGATACAGGGAATCAAGTGATTCAGAAATCAGCACAGGCAGTGATGAGGAACCGGATTGTGGAAAATACGATTTGTTTGGTCGGAAAAGTTGTACAATTAAGAAAAGATGCGATTCCGAATAAATAACATTTTTTTTTCCTTTTAATAATTACTATTCAATTTTCTACATCCTTGTGAAAATGTAATGTTAACTCAAATAAAATTTGCTATGTATACTGTATGTATAAGTGGTGGCTCGTGACTATCTACCAGATTGGGGCTAATTCAATATTTGCCTAAAAAAGCTCATTCAATATTCTAATATTGCAAACAAATTTATGAAAGTTTGTATTTTATCCTTAGGAGGTATTGCAATCGAAGTGGTCACTGAGTTTTGTCTGATTGGCCTCCCGAAAATCTATAACGGTAGTTTAAAGTACATTGACGAATGCTCCCAATTGATTACTACGCTTTCTAGAGCGAAAAATGGAAAATTTTTGTCTGCAAACACGAAATCTTCAACAAATATTTTTCAACGAAAGTATGGAGCCGACATAATATTATCGACAACAATAACCAACACATAGTAGCCTAAACTCGGCTATTTGTTTTAAAGGTACATCAAAAAGCTTTATGAAAGGACTTTTTTTCCTACGATTTCTTTTTCTTCATAATCCTGGATGGATTTTATTGGAATTTTTTGCTGAAATGCAATACCAAATGGAGGAATAACAAATTCACATTGACATTTTGATATTCTATTAATTTCTATACGCAGAGAAATAAAAGAAAAATTAATTAATTACATATTGAGCTTCCAAATAATTTCTGTAAATGATTGAAAATACTTATTTGGTGCGAAGAAATTTAAAAAAAATATTCATCGAAATTCATTAAATAATCAACATGTCCTATGGTAGGCACTACCAGAGGGTATATTAGTGTTGTCACTAAGTGTGTTAAGGCCAATCTCCACACAGCCGACATCCTATTTTGACGAGAAAAATCAGAAAAGTAAAAAGAGATGGACTTTTGCAATTTTCGCTAGAATTGACCGAATAAAAACATCAGGGTCTCTCCCCACACAATTTATAATATTATGGGAAAATTATGAACATTCCCTTGCATTTTATAGGAAAATGTAGTACCAAATTGTGTTTTCAGACTTTATCATAAGGCTTAAATTCCAATCATATCTAAAAACAAGCTATAGTGCAAAACGACGAAACTTCTATACGTATGTTCAAATCACGTTACCTTCCGAAAGCCTTTCTAAAAGAAAGCTATATGAATATGGGAATTCAGAGTGAACGAAGTCCTTAGTTAATACAACATTTGTTGTGATATACAGACAGACAGACATTGGATAAAAATGATTGCAAACCATTTAGAATCTTATAAAACGTGGAGATTTGCAAAACAAATTTTTTTATTTTTTATATACTTCGTATAGAAGTTAAAAATTTAACTTACGTAAATCATAAAAATCATTTCGTCATAGAAAAACTTCCTATAAGAAAATTTGGTAGTGTGCGACGATATCGTGTATTATTATTGTGAGAGTATGCAAATGCAGATGAAAACCCATAAATCAGATGAACAAGTTTATCTGCGTTTGAGGGGAATCATCTGGCAGATGAATCAGATGGGGAAATTACTTGTATATCTGCAGAAGACGACAAAATTCGTAGGATGATTGTTTCTCCCTTTCTGTTTAACTAAATTTTGCATAAGTGCATCCCTTACTTTTATCAGAATAGGATGTCGGCTGTGTGGAGATTGGCCTTTACGCATCGAAATAATCATCATAGAAAAGTTTCAAGGGCATGGTTGTGTACGGTATCAAAAGTTATATCGATTTATGCCTGTCCGTCCGTCCGTGTACAAGATAACTCAAAAACGCGTCATCCGATTTGGTTGAAATTTAGAATTTTATTGCATTTGAGCAAAATCGGCCGAGGGGAAGGGAAGTTATTAAGCAAAAACCAGGGTGACTAGAAAGTTTTGTCGTTTTTTTTATATGGTTTTTCGGACTTAAATTTATGAATCAATTTTGTTTAAATTAATTATATTGGTTAAATACGTAAATAGACGATGTCATATTTAATTTCACCAAAATCTGTATAAGGATAGTGGAGAAAGAAATAATCCTAGGAGAAAATGGCAAAATCTCGGTTGCTAGTTTTGCGAGTATAGTTTCATTTTTTCAAAAAGGATCAATGTGCCAAAAAATCGAATACTGCAAAATCGATCAAAAAATCGGTATTTCCTTCTTAAAAGCTTCGTTACTTCGAAACGTACGTCAAGGAGTACTTCCATGTTCATAGGACGGACGGACATGCATAAATCGATATAACTTTTGATTCCCTGCGCAACCATACCCTTGAAATTTTTCTGCAATGATTATTTCTATGCGTTACACACTTAAGGTCTGTTTTATTTGCCACTTGCTCTGGGGTAGAGCAAATTTTTACATTGAAAACAAAAACAGCAAAAGAGCAAATCCTACACTACTTTCAGAGCAGGTGTAAACTATTGCACCCGAATTACAAAGTGTATTAGCTAAAAGCTTCTCATTTCATTACAATATGGTTGCTACACAACGATACAAACAATTGAATTAAAGCTTTCTCCTACTCTTGCTCGTTTTATTTGCAACTTACCCTGCACCGGTGTAGGGTATGGCAAATAAAACAGACCTTTAGTGACAAACGTAATATACCCTCTGGTAGTACCTACCATAGCGCATAAAAAGTTAGAATGGAAAGATCCCCAAAAAAAAATTCTTTTAGAGCATCAGCTGGTCATATTGAAGAAATTTATATTTTTGTGTGAAAGCGGACGAAATGTATGTTTGTAAAGTATTACCAAAGTGTAATTAATAATAAAGTCTGGAAAGCTAGCGAAGTAGCCAGAAAAAGCACGTGGCAAGCGGGGGAAAGAATACGCAAGAGTACATATATTTATCATAGGCAAAATCTATCAGCAAGAGAGAGAATGAAATGTTCTTAAAAAAACGCATGGAATCTTATAAATTACCCTTGGAATCTTAAGTTTGGGCACAAATTTTGCATACATACCAGAAAAAAATATATGCGCCAATTTTTTTTTTGGTATGTGTGCATTTGTATATGAATTTCTGTCTGTGTTTCATTGTTTACATTTTAAAATTACCCAAAAGCAAGAAATGGGATGTTTTTGAAATAATGTGACTCTTTCACCCATACGTCAAATTTTTAGTTCTATCTATGTCAGCAGTGGATAGAAAATTGTTTGAGAAAGAACAGGCAAAATTTGAAAAACGGCGGTACGGTAAGGATAGGAGCTTTCCAGACTTTATCATAGTTACACTTTGGTATTACAAAAAAAAGCGAGCACATCATTTGAATAAAAAATACAAATTCAAATACGGAAAAAGACGCACAATTTAAATTATTGAAAACAATCAATTAGGGTCGGCCCTTTTTCAAATGTTGATACATGCTGAATAGCGCGGAATAAATTTTCAGGGTTGAAACAAAAATTATTCATGATTTTGAACGAGATTTCAACAAGATTTTGAAATCCTCTATTTGGATTGGAAATCCAGTAGATTTGTATGTTGATTTGGCGAAATCTCGCAAAATCGCAATATTAGCGTGATTCATTCTTTACTTTTTTTTAAAAATAAAAATAAAAATAAAACACTTAGAATTGAATGCAAGTATCAAATCTTTATTATCAACTTTAAGCACATAGTATGGCAATTAATGTTTGAAAATAATTTCCTTCGAATGTTAGCCGGCACTACGTTTCAGCTCGGCAAGTCTGGCGGTCCAATTTTCGATCACTCTCTCAAGCATTTCGACCGGAATCTCATGAATGACACGTGTAATGTTCGCTTCCAATGCTTCAATTGTCACTGGTTTATCGGCAAAGACTTCTGACTTTACATAGCCCCAAAGAAAAAAGTCCAAAGGTGTGATATCGCACTGGGCCAAAACGTGAAATTAATTGCTCACCGAAATGATTTTGCAATAAATCCATTGTAACACGGGCTGTATGGCTCGTAGCACCGTCTTGTTGAAACCAAATATTGTCGAGACCACGGGCTTCAATTTCAGGTACAAAAAAGTCCGTTATCGTGGCACGATAGCGCTCACCATTGACGGTAACGTGGCCGCCGGCCGCATTTTTGAAGAAATACGGACCGATGATGCCCCCGGCCCATAAACCACACCAAACTGTTGTTTTCAATGGATGTTTTGTGGATGCTCATCATCCCAAATACGGCAATTTTGCTTATTAACGTAGCCATTAAGCCAGAAATGAGCCTCGTCATTGAACAAAATTTGGCTTGAAAATTCCGGATTTTCTTCGATGCGTTCAAGCGCCCATTCAGCAAACGTTGCTTAGATGTAAGTCTTGACATGATGAATTGCCATACAATACTGAACAAAAATGACAAATCAGAATGACACTAGTCACGCGTGATCTGTCAAAAAAACCCTATTGAAAAAAAGTAAGGTTTGAATCACACGTTATAAGCCATATCGTTTATTTTGTTCTCATTGGAAATTTCCACCAAAAAGTCCATGACTGGACAATGTGAGAAAAGTTAAAAAATTTGTTGCTTTGACCAAAAGTCTTTGGATAATGATTCCCTACTTTTAACATACAAGCATTTTTAAATTATGATATTTTGAATCCGCCATTTTTTGTGAGTAGTAATTTTTATCACTATCGAATTTTATATAATCTGGCAATTTTTTTTTGAAAATTTAAAAAAAAAAAATTATTGCATGACGCGAGAAGTAATATGGCCGCCACTTGTTGGATGTATTAAGTTGGTATTTTGTAGTGATATTTTGGACAAATTTTCAAGTTATAAATAATTAAAATATATCGAATATGAATAAATAAAAATGTAGTAATTTTTTAACTATATAATTATTAGAAATAGTTTTTATCGGGAGTCAATTTTCTAAGATAATACGCGCATGTCAATTTTTTTTTTCACTGTGATTCTATGAGATTTCGAAGTGGAGAACAAAAACACGGGAAAAAAATCTTTACAATTTTTATAGTGGAGATACGATAGAAAAAGTGCTCCCTAGACGTCTGCACAGTAAAATGTTTTATTGTTTATAGATTTTTTTTTTTTTTTGTTATCCTTTTGCTGTTAAAGAAATTAAAGTGCCTAAAAAAAAAGAAAATAAAAATTTAAATTAAGCTGTTTTGTAAAAGAATTTTAGTTTTTCTTTTTTTTTTTTTTTTATTTAAAGAAATGAATAATTTTACACATTAAAGTTCTTCGTGTTTTTACATATATATTTTTTTTTTTGATTAAAATTTTCTGCCGTATTTGGTTTTTATCTTCTTCGAGGAAAAAGAAAATACGCTAGAAAAGAATCACAGAAAAAAAAGGGGGCTTGGGAAAAGTGAAATCAAATACTAATAAACAGCAAAACAAAGTGTCTTCCAAAACAATTTCATAAAAATAAAAAAAAAAAATACGTGCTGCCTTTTTTTGATGATTTCATTTCGTTGTCGTTCGGAATTTTTTCTTTGAAAAAAAAAAAACAGTTTTATTGCATTTTTTTTTTATGTGAAATTTTCGAATTTTTGCTTTCTTGTGCATAATTTAGTTATTTTTTTTTTTTTGATATTTTCAAAATATTTGCCAAAATAATGTAAAAAAAATGTAAGTGATTGTTTTTCGTGTTCAAAAAAAAAAAAAAAAAACAAAAAAGTTTGTCAAGATTTTTCTTCAAAAAGAGCGAAATTTTTTTTTTTTGTTTTTTAAAATATCACAAAATTTTTATATATTTTTTTATCATCGTTTATTGTGTGTGAGTTTTTTTTTTATGCGGAATTAGAACATAATGAAAGGTTTTTTCGTTGCTGCTTTTTTTTAATTTTTTTTTGACGGCAGTTAATGGCGCAAAGAAATAGGAAGTGTGTGAAATTTACATCCAAATATATATAAAGAAGGAATAAATAAATCCTTTTTTTTTTTTTGTTTTTATTGAAAGGAAAACGTTTAAAAAAGGATTTAAGATTTTTAATCATATATTCCAGTTGGATTTATTTTTATGTTGAAAGTCGAAACGATTCCATGTGAAATTTATAATTGGGCGGCAAACAATTTAATTAAATAAAAAAAAAAGAGGAGACTTTTATTTAAACAACAATCATTCCCTTTTCCCTGTTTTTGTGCATGAATTGTTTTAGTTTTTCTTCATGGAAAATATATCTTCAACACAACCACAACAATCATCCCAAAGGTAGGAGAAAAATTGTGTTTTTTTTTTTTTTCCTTTTTCTTTAAGAATTACCAAAGTAGAAAAATCGAATAAGAACAGAAATGAAGAATGAAGAAGAAAAACATTTTCATCATTTTGTTTTTATCTTCATTTTTTCCAATAACTTATCCAATTTTTTTATTCTATCTCTTTTATTCTTGTTATCTAATTAAATTAGGGCCGAATTATAATAGGAAGAGTCAAACTTTCGGAAATGTATGCTGCAGTTATAATGGCATGGTCGTGGTTTCGTTAAATTTGTTTTCGTTTCGTTTCGTTATCAATTAGTACATTCCGTACGGAAATTTTGACAGTTGAGTTGCAAATCTGATTCGACGATTCGTAACTTGATTATTTTGCGAAGATTTTTCGCAAGTTTGACAACTCATTCTGATTGGTCAGAGAAAACTTAAACTAATCTGCACCCGTGATAACGTTTCGCAAATATAATTTTTCATTTTCGTAGAAATGACATTAGGCAGTCAGTTATTTTGAATTAAAAATTCTACTAATTCCCTTTTTCCTGACATTTTATACAATTTGATAGTTTTTGGTATTCATTTCCAAAAGAAAAAACCCGTTAAAAAAAATTCAAAATTACATTTGTCAAAAATTCAAAATTTATCTTCGCAAGTTTGCGAACATAATCGGCTCCAGGGAATGTTTATTTTTGACATAAGCTTCGCAAATCTGCGAAATCTTTTAGGCATTTTGATTGGTTCAACGAATCAATCAAAAATAATTAAATAACTTCGCAAGTTTTGCGAACTAACGCGTGACAAGCCCTATCAATTTTGTTTCATGACAAACAATTTAAAATTTTTTTCATTTTTCTGACATACTGAGTCAGAATTTTCTTCAGAAAAAAGCAAACAGGGGAATAGTTGCAAATTTATGGCTGTTTTTCGGTTTTGGAGTTATATTAGGCTGTCAGATTTTTTAGTGAACTTCATTAATACATGCCAATAATTTTTAATTAAAAAACTTTCAAGAAAATTTGTTGGAGAATGTTTGGCATCGATTAATGATTTTAATGAAAAAAAATTGTGAAATAAGTGAAAACTGACCTTTTTTCTGATTTTTCATTAAAGGCGTTTATACGAATGTCAGTGAAATTTAATATTAATCTCAACTCTGAGGTTAAATATGAACGAAAAATGTTCAATAAAAGCAACAAATAGACAGCTTTTCATTAGAACAAATGGAAATTGAAACACTGTTATAAAAACAGCTGATCGAGGAATATATTTTTCACCGTTGTAATTATAAAAACAATTATAGAAACGTAAACATTTTTATCTAAAAACTATTTATTATACAATAGTATTTGCCATATTTTGTATTATTTTTTTTAAAGAAATTATTTTTGACATAGGTTAATTTTCGTTTCCAAAATTATTTCCTTCAGTAAGATGAAACTATAAACGACGCCTTTGTATATTCTTCTTTTCCTTTTGAGGTTGATGACGTCCGAAAAATCTTCTCAGGAAGAAATTCTGTCAGGGAACGATTGGTAATCAAATTACAATAAACAAATTGATAATCAGCTGATCCGAAATTTTATACTTTGTTAGGGAAATATACTTTCATAATTTTTGAAGAAGATATTGAATTAAATTAAATCGTGTTAACAAATATATGAAGATTATATAATTGCTGATATTTTGTATCATTTTTGAAACAAGTTATTGCTTATGATTTACAAAAAAATGTTTTTTTTTCTGAAGTAAATTCTGATTCAGTATTTCTTATGGCTCAATTACAATGGGAAGATCCAAGCATAACCGAACGTAAGGGAATGTACTAATCTTCATGAATCGTGTACTATAATGGCATAATCGATCTTTCGTTAAATTTTCTCCTAGGATTATTTCTTTCTCCTTTATCCTTGACATGGTATCGTGTATTTATGTAATAAACCTACATAATTAATTTTAACAAAATCGATTCGCAAATTTTCCAAGTAAATCCGAAAAGCCATAACCAAAAAAACGGGAAAACTTTCTGATCACCCTGATTTTTCCTTTATAACTTTGCTTCCCCTGGATCAATTTTGCTCAAATGCAATACCAAACCAAGTTAAGGAATAAGCAACTCACATTGTAAATTTCATAAAAATCGGATAACGCGTTTTTGAGTTATCTTGTATACGGACGGACGGACGGACATGCATAAATCGATATAACTTTTGATTCCTGACACAACCATACCCTTAAAACCTTTCTACGACGATTATTTCGATGTGTTACACACTTAGTGTGTAACAAAACTAATATACCCTCTGGTAGTACCTACCATAGGGCATAACAACAGAGAGTGTTACAAGAACACCTTGACTTATTCCAACATGTTAGATATAGAATATGAATTACAGTAAGACGTCAAAATCATATTTGGAGTTACCAACTGAATAGAATTTCCTTCTGTTTTTCTTCTTTTCCCACCTTAATACTAGATAAAAGCTTATTTGTACTATAAGAGAAACATTAAGGCACATGACATGTGCTTCTATTGTAACTTACAAGGTGGAGTCCAAAGTAATCAGGACTTTAAAAAAAAAAACAGAACAAATGGTTTTTTCGGCAAAATCAATTGATTTTATTCAAAATAGTCTCCTTTTGCTTCAATACAGCTTTTTGCACGGTCCAAAAGCATGTCGAACGAGTGTTTTAGCTCGTTGGCCTGTATGGCCGCCAGTATGCCGGTGCGAGCCTTTTGAATGGCCTCTACGTCTGCATAACGCTTTCCTTTCATCGGCAAATGCATTTTTCCGAAAAGGTAGAAGTCGCACGGTGCCATATCCGGTGAATACGGGGAGTGGTTGATGGATTTTTGGTGAGATAATCGGTCACAAGCGTCGATCGATGAGACGGCGCATTATAGTGCAACAAACGCCAACTTCCATCTTCGCGATATTCGGGCCGAACACGTCGAATACGGCGCACCAAACGCTTCAAAACTCCTAGGTAGAATACCGCATTAACGTTTTGACCGGGTGGAACAAATTCTTTGTGGACAATACCCTTGGAATCATAAAAACAAATCAGCATTGTCTTCACTTTTGACTTCTCCAGGCGCGATTTTTTGGGTTTCGGCTCGTCCGGCGCCTTCCATTCAGCACTCTGGCGTTTCGTTTCGGGATCATATTGAAAACACTACGTTTCGTCACCAGTCACAATGTTATAAAGGAAGTTTTTGTCCTTTTTGACCTCTTTAATGATGTCCTTCGAATGTTGAATTCTGAGCAATTTTTGGTCGTCGAAGCTCATTTTCGCACCGATGACACAAACATACTGACACTTAAAACGCAATAACTTCACTTTCAATAGATGAAATGTCATGAAATTCTCACAGGAAGTCGATAAAGGATAGCAGATTCTAACGCACCAGTCGACATATAGATGGCGCCACTAGGGGCGCTAGATTCAAAAAGTCCTGATTACTTTGGACACCACCTTGTATATCTACTTATTACTTAGTTTATGAAAATAAACTGCAAAGCGAGTAAATGATTCCTATTTGAACCCTTTCATGAATCACGAGTAGTATTTATTTACATGATATCATTTAGATTTTAATGGATTTATTCTACGGATTCATGTATTTTTTCGAATTGGTTATTGATTTGTAAATACTTAGGCCAAAATTCTTGTTTCTTTTTGAGCAGCGTAGAGTTGATGCTCCACGTTAGAAAGTGCTGAAGGCTGTAGGCTTTTCAATACCAGGAAACAATACGTGGAAGCAATGTGTGCAATCTGCTTGTCCCACAAAAGATTCTCAGCAATAAAGACACCAAGGCTCTTTATATGTTAAATATATAAATGCGTACTCAAAAAATAGGCGGAAGAATATCCCTGATCGGTCTGTGGTAAAGTACTAAGGCCTGCGTTTTATGAGAATTAAGCTGGAACTTATCTTTAGCTGCCCAAAGCACTACTAACTCAAGATCTTGATTGATCAACTCCATCACACGCAGTATTGAAATGACATTTTGACCTGGTTCCAATTGCACTATGAACATATTTAAATCGAATCCTTGATCCCTAGATCTAGGGATATGCATATTGTGTTCGGTTGACATACATAAGCAAGCATACGATCAGTTTTTTCTTTTTGTATTCTTTGCTCTGCCATTGTAAGCCTTTAACCCAAAAAATGGTAAAATGTGAAAAAATTTTAAAATTTCTAATTTTTGTTGAGAAACGAAAACGTTAATATTTTTCTAAATTCTCAATTTTTAAAATCACTTTTAAATTAGCAAAAAGAAAAATCTGAAAACACAGAATTCTTTGACAATGAATTGTCAAATGCGTGTGAATGGATTTAACGTTTAGTTTTTTTTAGAATTTCGCTATGGTTGGCTTTGCACATAAATGAAAGAATATATAGATTACGCGCTGCGTATGTCGGCCATTTGGAATATTTATTTTCATACTTTTATAACAGCTGCGTTTTATTCATCGGGGTCTAGGTCTAGGTCTGCTTCATAACATGTAAAAGTAACAACAACATAACCCAAATATTTATCGGGTTCAGCGCCTGAGACCCCGATGGATTCTATTTACAGAAGTTACCTAAAATTGCAAGAGATGGCGCAGCCATCGTTTCCCTTATATTGTGGAACTAAATGTCAGAATCACTTTCATAAATTCGTGAAAAAAATGATTTTGAATATCATTCAATAAAGATTTTTAAGAATTTGCTAGTATTTATTTGATTTACGCATAAATTATTTAAAAAATGATCGAAAAAGTCGAATTTTTTTCAAAGACAAATTTTTTTTTCTTTCCGAGACCAAAAATAGGCGCTGACCCCGATGTATAAAATGCAGCCAACATCACATGTCGATTTCCTTTCAAATAAATAATCGTTATTTTTCACATAAACAATGTATTATTTTAGGACTCGCGTGACGTAGTTGCGCAGAAAAAGCCAATTTGAAATATGGGAAAGCGTAATCTATATATTCTTTCATTATTATAATTTCGGCTTTGCATTTATTCAATGCGATGAATATTGACATCCCTTTTTAAATGCAATTGTTTTTTTAATTCAAACAAAAGTAGTTCAATTAAAAAAAAAATTGAAATGCAAATTTTAAACAAAACAAAAAAATTAACTCATATCTGAAACGGGTTGTCATATTTCATATTTTTCTTCATTCGTTTTGTTTGCTGTGACTTAATTGTACTTTACACTATCTGAGTTGCTCATATGGGAATTTTTATAGTAACTCATAAACAAAAATCTTGCGAGAGAAATTTATGCGAATTTTCTTTATTCATTTTTACATCTATAATAATTGTATTGAATTCATGTCCGAAATCACATAGTGTAAAGTGCTCTTAATCATATTTTACTAAAAACCCATTTAGAATATGCATCCATTAAAATGTATAAAGCCTAATAGAACGACGACGATTCTTTTGAGGGATGTGATTGTCGTCAAAGGTCAGTCTTATACCAGAGATCACATACGATAGATAGGACTTTACTTACAAACGATTCACACTTAAAGAGTGCATCGAGCAGAGAAATATCCGTCTCTATTCCCTCTGTGAATACGCAAATTGTTTTTGTGCGAGTATCGCTATTATCGATAGTGTTCCCACAACGCAATTCTTAATGCAAAATATCATTTCTATTTCTTTTTAACATAATCTCGATTTGGAGTACAAAATATCGTCGAAATTTTTCGCGAAGTTTATATTTATTGTGGTAAGATTACAATATTAGAAGTTGCATTATATATTCCGTTACCTGATTTGACCCAAATGGAAATTTCGATTTATGTCTGATCTGTAATAATACGTCATCTGTGCTTTTATGAAACAACTCGAATGATCTGTCAGAAGATTTTACTATCCGCTGATCTCAATCGGTTTATTTCGCCTAATGTAAATTAGTGACTTTTAACGCCAATTTGTAACTAAGAAAAAGCTCATATGAATATATACATGTCTGGACACGCGATTGTTACATCTATAATATGTACGATTTCGGTGTGGTAAGTCTGGTAAAATTTTAATAGATTGTGTCACACAAATTTCATATAATATTTGTCCATGATAAACAGAATATTCTATGAATTGCATCAGTTTTTAATTTTCTAGAATGCACTGGGTTAATTCTGAATTAAATTATTTTTTATTATTTATTATTATTTTTTATACTATTTAGCACTAAACTAAATAAAATTATTTTTCTCTTTTAGAAAAATAATAATTTTGACGAAAAACAAAAATGTTTACGTTTTAAAAAAAAAAATAAATAAACAAAAATTAACAGCGTAATTATTGAATAAGAAAAACATGTGTTTCGAACTCAATGCCACATGTTTAATTGCACCCATACTGACGCATTTTGGTAGTTTTATGGATGCTATGTATGATAACTTCGAACGTCAGTTCAACTGGTGACAAATGGTCCTTGTAATCGCTGTCCGGGATTAAAATATTTTGAACATATGTTTTGGCTATTAATTTTTTTTTTGGGCATTTTTAACCTAAATTCGAGGCTATATTTATCAGCGAACAAATGTTGGAATTAAGGTGCATTTTGCTTAAAATCTTGGGAGCATCAATGGCCCCATTAAAAATTTGATGAACTAAAATTACCTCTGCCACTTCTCGCTGCTTTTCCAGAGAATGCAAACTTAACAACTATTATTGTAATGTGGCGACAATGAAGAATCATTCCATGGTAGGTTACACAAAGTAAAGCGTAAAAACCTACGTTGGACGGATTCCAGCCTGTTCATATGAACCATATGGTGCGGAAACCACACCTGACTCGCATATTCCATGATTTAGTAACATACGGGTCAGAAAACTCCCTGGACCACCGCTTAATATAGCCCAGAGCGAATTGGCTATATAGCCCAGAGTCGAATTGGCTTTATGAACCAAGGAGTCAAAGTAAAGCTCAAGTTAAGTTCTTTATTTCATCTTACACGATTTTTGGACATAACCAATTATACTATAAAAAAAAGTGTATGCTGGAATAGTGTGATTTATAAAAATTTTGGACCGTATGCGATTATTTGGCAGTTCAGTTATTTCTATTTATTTTTCCTGCGATAATATCCTTTTTTTATGTTTATATTAAAATATTAAAATTTTCAATCCCCTTTCTATACGAATTTATTTTTTTCTTTAGTCATTCTTAACCTGATCAGCTTTTCTTATCTTATTCTGATTTCCTAAGATTGCAAAGCAAATACTGTAAATATCTATTCTGTGCTTTCGGACTGGTCATATAATTGGCCTATTTACCTTCAGCTGATCAGCCCCCACACAACTCAAAAATCGGTCCAATAATCGTATGATGTGTGTACTATTTTATTCATTATTTATTCTTTCCCCATTTTATTTATCTTTTTCACTTTGGTTATATGTTAGGTTGTCCACTTCCAAATGTTACGGTAAATCAAACGTCGATTTGAATTGCGAATAACTTCACTTGCACGCTATATTTCGGCGTCACCTTTTTTTATTTTTAAAAAACATTAAAAGCTTTTTTTTGGAAATTTTTTTATTGCGATCATGCAAAACTCAGAAAAAGTGTGCGGATGAGATATGAGTTCTACCGTGGAATCACAGCTTCGTCAAAACCTTGCGATGTGTTTGGCACCAGAGATGTAAACCAAAACTTTTTCGCAGTTGGTTCAGTTTTGGTTTAAACATAAATCTTTCTGGTTTTTGGTTTGGTTTTGGTTTGGTTTGGTTTTGGTTTTGGTTCAGAACATACATACTTATACATATGTCTTTTTTCTTGGTTGTTATGACAGAAGCGAATGAAGCCAATGTAGATTTGCATGGCAAATTTTTTTTAGCTATTTTATTTGTTCGCTTCGTGTCAATTATGTCGTAAGATTCCGAGTGCTTTCTTTTAAGATGCCGAATTAAATTTTCTGGGTGATTAATTGTCATAACAATACTGGATTCATTGCACTTATTGCTATTTGTTATTGAATCATAAACAAATTTTTCAAAAACCGGGTGTTTTTCATCTTTGTTGCCTGACATTTTCTTTAGGGTAATACTAAAAAAATTATTATTAAACTTAAAAATATACAGGCTTGCCTAAATCTGTTATTTAGATATGATTTTTATATCTTTTAATTTTTAGTATATTCTTCCTTTGTGTTTGTTTCTGTTTTTATTTGAATTATGATTTCACTAAATGAAAAACTATGTCATGTTTGATTACTCGTTAAAAACAAATTTGAAAACTGGCAAACTGTTGAATGTTGATTAACCATCGTTTTTACAAGAAAATGTAGTAGACTTTTCAGTTTTTTTAAAAGAAAAATGTAAATTATAGGACAATTTTTTTCTGCTGAACCGAACCATAAACCAATAGAAAAACTTCGGTTTATGGTTCCATTCAAGTATTAATTTGAAAATGATTTTAGTTCGGAAAATTTCGATGGTTCAGTGGTTTTGGTTCGGTTCAAAGCGGTTCGAAGGAACCGGTTTGCAACTCTGTTTGACACTGAAGTCACTAAAAATCATACATCTCAACGAAACACCGTGGCAAAGCTAGATGAATTGGACTTAGAAACTCTCCGTTACCTATATATATATATATATATATATATATATTCATCAGACCTTGCATCCAGTGACTACCACTCCTTTCGAAATTTGGACAACTTTTTGGTAGGAAAACAATTTAATGTCGAAAAGGCTGTTAAAACGGCCTTCCAGGATTTCATCGATTCTCGTCGTCAGTCAGGCTTCTACAGCCCAGGAATAAATGAACTAACGGTGAAATGGCAAAAGTATATCGATAATATGGGTGCATACTTTGATTGAAAATAAAAAGATTTTATTTGAAAAAAAAAATTAAAAACAAATTTTCATTTCATCGAGTTAACATTTGAAACTTGATAACCCAATATTTTTTCTAAGCTCTTTAATTGGTAATAAGAATAAAAGATTAATATTGTTACGTTAATTGATTTTATTATTCAACTACTAAATAAGTTCCCTTTTTTTCTTTTGATTTCGCCGAAAGAACATTATGTAAATGTAAACAATAAAATTTAAATAAACCGAAACATTTTTTGGTTATCTAAATTCAAGCTCGAAATAAAGTATTTTCCAAAACCGCCGTTCCCATAAAAATAACATTAACAGCAGCTCCCTTGCGACCAATTCGTCTAGTTTTTTTTTGTGATTTGCCAACCAATTCGATTCGCAAAAAAAAAAGAATTTGTAAATTTTATTGATTTAATATTAAAGTTGTTGTAATTTTTAAAAGATGAAAAAAAAAAAAAAACAAAATGAAAGTTAGGTTTGTGTATCGGAGAAATGTTTGCAACAAAAATATTACTGGATGTTGCGTGTGCGCAGGATAAACGCTGTAAAAATGTGACATGATTTTATTATATTGCACCAAATTTTTTTTTTTTTTTTTGGTCTGGCAATTCTTCTCGTTTTTCCTTTCATGTCTGTTCTTACACAGAAATGTATGTATCATAGTAAAATTCTGAAAATTACTTTTGGATAAGGGTGGGTATGCGGTAAACGACGTTCCATTGAAGAAATAATGTGTGGCAGCAACTAGAACCACATGACGGCAGTAAAATTTGTTTTTTTTTTGTCTCGTTATTTTTCTTTATCGTGGTGATGACCTCACCTGCACCGTAAATTGTTTATGTTTACGCGATTTTCATTTTGGATTTTATAACCAAAAGAATGCGTGTGCAAAGTTTATATAACTACGTTTTATGTGTGCAGTATTTAATCATTTTGTCATAATTTTTTTTATACTTTTCATATTATCTTTACACGATTTTTTCTGGTTTTGGAACTGTTATGTTTAGTAAATGCCCTGCGTAGAACGCATACTTTAGTGTACGGCGACATAGGTTCTGCGCTTTCTATGCGAAGTGAGAAAAATATTAACGCTGCGAGAGGAACGAAAACGGTGAGCGAAAAGTGTCCGCCTCGTATATCACTCTTGTCGTTGAACACATCTACATTCCCTCTAGTTTGTCAGTTAATTCACAAACACATATATACAAATCTTTTTCACAGTTAAAAAAATAAATCGCAACATTCTCTTTCGAAAGAGGCGAAGAATTAAATTTCAATTCTTCTCTTTTCTCTATCCTATTCTGCTTCCAACGAACTCGTCTATATGGCCACTTCCATTTAATTACACACGTATATTTATCGTTGCTCTCATCTTCGAAAGCGCGCGCAGTAAGCGTAGAGCTTATGTGGCCGCACACTTAGGCAGAAATTAAAATAGGCAAAACCAAGCATAGGAAAAGACAAAAACAAACTGAACGAATGAAAGCTTAAGGTGCAAATATACGAGGAGAGACTTTGGTATTCGGTTCGGAGACCACTTTTGACAGGAGACCCACAAGAGATCCGTGTATACACATCGGGGAGACTCGAAAAGTCTCTTCAGAGATTACGTCTCTAGATACAATCTTTAGTCTTAGGTCTCCTACCGTGTATTTCAAAAAGTCTAACCTTTCAACGTGTGGAACAAAAGTCTAAAAAAATGATAGGTAGCTAAAGAGAGGGGGTTTTGAGTTTATATAAATTTTTACTGAGAAAAACCATACATGTATTGTTAATCAAAATCAGGAAGGGAACGAAATGTCGTTAGTTTACACATCTTCTTAGATTGTCATTTTACTGTTTACTAACACCTATAATATAAGAACTTCTAAAACTCCCATAGCTAGCAAATAAACAATTACACCAATCAAAACAAAATAGTAAAAAGAAACGTTGTAATAAGCACGGTCAGTTTTCAAATGCAAAATGTATCACGAGAATGAAATGTTTTAAAAAATTTCCCGTTGAGCACATGGCATGACATCACAAACTCTTAAAACATCGCCGTATCTGAAAAATGAGATTAGTTTTTCCAACAAAAAATGGCGCGTATTTGAGTTTCGATTAAAAGTGACATGACATCATGTTTCTCTTTCAACCGTACATGCAATAAGTAGCTATATATGTTAGCAGTGGGTAAAAATAGGGCATGGAATCATATAAGTAAACATGAATTATTTGATGGGCTATTCAAACAATTCGTTCCTATATAATTGCCCAGAATTTAACTAAAAACTACTGCTTACAAAGAGAAGTAAATCTTTATATGCACGAAAATAAAAAAACGCAATGAAAATAAAAAAGGAAATATTCTCTAAAAAATACATATGATTCAAATCCCATTCTCATTAGCTATTTATTATTTTTTTCAGATTACATTATGTAAAACAATTACTTACAACAGAGATAAAACTAAATTTAGCTTTAATAAACAATTTTAACACTTATGTAAATAATAAGAATGTTTATTCATACAGTAACTAACATTTAAAATATTTGTAACTAGCTGTACCCGGCCACGTGTTGCTGTGGCTCAGTCTGGTTAAATGGAAAAGAGAAAGCGCACGTTTCTAATATGTTTAATTTCACAGTTTTTGTGGGTATACAATATTTTTTGTTGTTCCATTCTCTATGCAGACTGTGCCGACTCTAGAACACTCAACATATAATTGTCCATGTGATAAGTAATCCGTCTCTAGATATAAACCGCACAATTCTAAATATTGGTCCTGAGCTTTGTTTATGGTGATTGCAAACGCCAATCGAATTGAGAATTGGAATCTCTTAAATCGAAATGGCATTTCCGTTGGAATAATATGAATGCCAGGAATGAGGACATATTCATCTTTGAAAGCTCTGCGGTGGCAGATCGGGTGAATTGATAAATTCGAGTGGATAATTAACCGCTTCATCTGCTTCCATAGCACTGTCGACTGACTTGTATGTGATTACCTTGCTTTGAATGTTAGACTGAATAATATTGTTAAGTTCGTAGACATCTTTGTTCTTGGCCGCAAGAATAGCTCATATATATATATATATATATAATACTTTTCCCATGCCGGATGCTTTGGAAATGTTACACGTGAGAGTTTCAATGAATTGCATGTTCAATGGTAATTTCAAAGCGGAATAAGTAGTTCTACCACCTGGTAGCAATGTCGCAGCTATTCCAGACTACGCAAGAGCTAAGGCTATGTAATTTTGGGATCGAATTGCAGCAGAATCAATCTAATTACTAACGGTTTACCAGTTCCTCATTGAGCTTCTAAGAAGAAGATTTTTCCAACCACGTTATTGACAGTTTGCATTATTTGATCGTAAATGCCTTTTTGCTCAAAGGTTAGCAACCGTAATGTAATTTTGTTCACCACGCATTTCTACATTGAACGAAGCAGCAGCAGATCGATTCGGTGATGGCATTCCCAATTGATTGAGAGCTTTGTTCGCGATTTCTCAGCAGTAATCTTCAATCATTATCAACACTTCGTTGTAGATTTCTGCTGTGAAATCCATGTTCATATTTGAATTTTCCTTGCATATTCGACGGAAAATATCTTCAGCCATATGGATTTTAAATTTCTCCTATAACTCTGTTGCAGACGAAGGAGAGCAGACGGTAAATATGATTGCAAACAATGCACAAATTTGATGTGGATGTGAAGTGTTGCACGCGTCATTAATGGCATACATCCCAGTGCCGGTCGTTCTGCAATAAATTCAGAGCTTGATATGCGCTCCGGAAAGTGGCATGTGTAACACCGTTCACAATTCTCAATTGGTGGAAATACGTTGGACCGGCCACATTTATCAACAGCGTGCGAAGAAAGAAGCATTCATCTTGATTGGGATGCATGGTATACAGTTTTCCTATCGTAGTTTCATCGAATATGCTAGGGGTTGCTAATTTACCTCCATCTTCTGCTGATCTTCTTCTGTATAAAGGATATCCATCGTTTCCTGTAACTGTGTTGGATACTATCATGCATGGTGAATTTGGATTCAGTGTACCGCAAGGTCCATGTATCATATTTTTCGTCACAACTTCATGCAAATCCTTATCGCCATCGGCATCGGGTACTTCAGCGCATATTTTATCGTCGATTTCGTTTGAAGTGATTTTCTTATAGAGCCAGATTAGTATATGTACGTTTGGGAATTCTCTCTTTTGCGATTCCACTGAGTATATCCAGCAGCGCACAGACCCAAATACTTAATGTTTTATCATGAAATCCATCAGCGATTTCAGCTTCTGTCTGAAAACAGGTGCTGTGATGTCATACCTATCTACGGGCGATTGCCCAGGAAGTAAGAGCTTTTGTATTGTAAATCGTCCCAAGCTGGAAATTTCATCTAAGATTTTGTTAAATTCAGCATTTTCATTTTTAAATGCCTTTTTTGGTTTTAGGGTTTCCAAAAAATGAGGCTCTACGTATGAAAAGTCTTTCGGCTTTGGGTTTTCAACATTTTACGCCAATTAGTAGAGAGTAGATTATAATTTTATAATTTCATTTTGTATGTTATAAACAAATTTGATTTTTGAAATAAAAAACGCAAACATTTTTTCAATTCGAATGTTCCCCAATACATGAGCATACAGCTCATTTAGAGTATTGCGCCTCCGAATTCATATTTTCAATGCCCGTAATAGAAATTCAAGCAAGCGGAGGCATAAACCCTTTTTTTACGATATCTTTTTAGCTCTTATTATCAATTTCAGAGGGGAAAAAAATTTATGGAATTTCCTTTGTTTGTTTCTTAAGTTTGATATATTTTGTATTAAAATGGGCGAATTTTCATTATTGCTGTATAAAAAAAAGTTTTTATAGGCTTTTTTTAATTATAATTAATCAAACAGAAATGATGTTAATTCATAATTTAGTAAAAAATTTGTTTTTTTTTAATCAAGTTTGAACAAAATCCCACTTTCTTTTTATTTAAATTAATACGAAAACTACCAGTGACAGTCATTTTTTGCTCAAAATGGAAACAATTCTTAAAATTCGTCGATGTTTTTGAAAATTCAGCATTTTCAGTTTTAAATTTTTTTTTTTTGTTTTAAGGTTTCCATAAAATACGTATGAAATGGCTTTCGGCTATGGGTTTACAAAATTTTACACCAATTAGTAGAGATATAATTTGCTCGTTACATTTCAATAAAGAGGATCTAAAGCGAATAATTTAATTTGGCACGCTTAAGAGAAACTTATTTTTTGGGATAAATAACGCAAACATTTTTCGCAATTCTGATGTTCCAGAATACATAAGCATTAAGTCCATTTACAGTTTTGCCCCTCCGAATTGATATTTTTAACGCCGCCACTACGCCCATCTTTCTTTTCTATAATCTATGCTAAAATTCTGTATTATACTTTATTGATGTATGCGTGTGTGAGTAAGAGTAATCACGATGGAAGGCGATGACTTATTAGATGCTTGTGGCTATGTGTTAGTGATAAATTTTTTTAATTGTTTTTTTAAAACTCTCAGGTGTAACATAGGTAAATAAATGTAAGAACCTGCTCATGTTCCTAAGAAATGTTCTATAAAAATTTCAAGCCAATCCATCAAGGATTTTCGGAGATTATCGATTTTGTACAAACGTACAGAAACGATTTTATTTATATAGATATGCATAACAAAAAAACTCTTCTACTCATTTTGGCGCCTAAAAGCATAAAGAAACGTGTGGTTTTTGTTTACAAAAATTCATTTAAAAAAAATTTCGTTTGCTTTCTTTATTTCATTCCTTCTTTAGTCCAAAATCCATAAGACTATTAATGCTCTCGCTTGCTACAATTATCTTATGGGAATCGTGATGTACCATAAAATAGAATATATTTGATTTATAGGTTACTTCATTCTTTCTAATGAAAAATTATAACTTTCTTTCCTTCTTTTGTGCGGAATTTTTTATTTCTGTCATTTTCATGAAAGGTATTGGGAAGATCTGTCTAATTTCCTCTCCAAATTTATTCTGTTTTGTTTCTCTTAAATAAAAGAATTATTTCATTTTTGTTTGAACAGTGAAAAAATAGAACAATTTCTGTTTGCTCAAATATTCAATTATTCGAACTATGCCCTAGTAAAAAATCTTATTCCCTTACTATAGTACATTTCCAGTTGAAATCGGTTGAAATGTTAACACGGCAGGGATAGGAAGTTGGGTTACATTATAATTACTTATACTTTGACTAAAGTCTCTGTTCGTGTATTTTCACCTTTATCAAATCCGTTCAACCGATTATAATGTGTCTAAGCAAGAATAAGGATTTGACAATTTACCGTCAAAGAATTCTGTGTTTTTTCCAATTTTTTTTTATAATTTAAAACTAGTTTAAAAAAATTTATAATCGTGTAGAAAACAAATTTTTATATAAATCAAATCTTCAGCCATATTTTATAAAAAAAAAATATGTTTATTTCATCATATGATTCATGAAGATTAGTACATTTTCACAAGTTCGTCTATTATATTCTTTCGATTATAATTCAGCCTATACGAAGTATGAGTAATTATGAAGTATATCCGTGACGACGTTTTTCAGATTTCGGCTGTAAATTTTGAAATAATTTTCTATCTACTGCTGTCATAGATAGCTACATATTCTCCACCATTTTCCAAATAGTTTTGACTTGACTCGCAACATGTGACCGGACATTGTCGTGTTGAAAAATCAACCCTTCGTGTCTGGTCTCCCATTCTGCCCGTTTTTCTTGTAATGCTTGGTTCAAACACATCAATTGTAGTTGATACCAAGCATCAGTAATGGTTTTTTCAGGATTTAGAAGTTCATAATACACCACACTCAGCTGATCCCACTAAATACAGAGCATAATCTTCGAATAATGAATATTCCGCTATAGAGCCGACGAGGTCGACGGTATTTGTTGCCCGCGTTTTCCATACACCTCGTCTCGCTTAGCGTAATAAATCTATTTTTCATTGCCATTTAAAATGCGACGTAAAAATATCTTCCGTTTGTCTTTGAAGCATCATTTCATATGTGAAAAGTCGTCTTTCAATCTCTTTCGGTTTCAATTTGTACGGCACCCAATTTCCTTGCTTTTGAATCATTGGTTGGTTAAAATAGTAAATATGGATTTGTTACCGAATGGTATCACTCTTCTGCTCGACTGATCTCTCTCGTAGGTGTCAGCTCCAGCCGTGTCATCCTGTAGGGATCGATCTGTGTGGATTTTCATCCCATCTGGTGTATGTCAGAGACCCAATTAGTTCTATCTGGTATAAAACACTCATACAAACTCTCAAAAATGACGTTTGAATACATCGTGTCCACAAAAGAATCTCTAATGTAGGACAATAATTTATGAAAAAGATAGTGGTCAAACCACTGGAAAGAAACTGCTCACAACGAACTGCTGCCGTCAAGTTAAACGATTAATTCTAATCTGTATTGTGAACAACTCTGTAAATTTGATTTCAAAAGAGGCCTGTGAAAATCACTTAAGGTAATATTTTTCCAAACGCTTATATCATCATATTTCACTGGAAAAGTATCTCGTACCAGCTGGTGCACAGTTTGAGTAGCGTATCGCTCTTGCTGATAGACATACACTTAAGCACGGTTGTTGATTTAATATGATTTTTGACTTCAGTATTTGCTTTTCATGATTTTAATATTATAATTTTTATTAAATTGACATTAATTAATTTTGGTAATTTTCTTGATTGAAAATAAAATAATTAAATGTATAGAAAATACGAATCACTACAACCTTGGCCCAAATAATTTCAGCTAACTTTATGAAATGTTGCGAAAAAAGAAAAAAACAGGCACCACCAACAAAACTGTTCATTCGCGAAGTATTTTATTTTATATTTTAATTCGAAATTTTAAGAAAAAAAAAAAGCTGATACTCAAATTTTATTTAAGCACGTATTGCCTAATCATAATTGTTTTATGCATTATCATTTGAGTTAAGCGAGCTAAACTACGTGAGCTAAGTTTCTCGCTAAAAGTGAAAAATTCAGCATTTGCATTGGTCGTCGCCGCCTGTTCATGAGCGACCGAACTAGGCTCGCTCACGTAGTTCATGCCTCAACTACGGGAACGAGCTTCGCTGTCATCGCTGACACAAACATATACGTACTTTAGGCATTATGCAGTATAGAATCAATGCTTGCAGAAGTGTAGTATACCTTCTTTTTTACGGCATTACTGCTGGTAGTATCGGTTGATAGTGAATTAGTTTTTGAATTAATATTGGCTGATTGGCTGATCTTTTTTTAAGTTGAATATCGGCTGATTTCCTGGGAAAAGTACCGCAACTAATATTGACGGCTTTCTCTATGCGTGAGAAAGTGTGTATATCCTACATATATATATATCTAGCCCTCGATTTACACGGCACTTGAAGTTATTTGTTCTCATTTTGAATTTGTTTGTTCCCAATTTGAAGTTGAAAACGTATAGGGTTGAATTCATCAATTTCGTAGCTTTTTCAACGGAACTATTACAGTTAAGACTCATATAAGGACATATTTTAAAAATTAATGTACAATAATTTAAATGGAAGAAAGTATTCTTTCAGTGTACCATATGTACTGGGATACTATGATTTGTGGCCACAGTTTCAATTGCTATTTGATTTGATGTGTCATAGGTATAACTCATACAAAAATACCACTATTCTCTTTCTCCCTATGTCCGAATTTATTGTATGCATTTACATTTTCAATTAATAATTTTGGCTTCCATTTTCCAGCCATTACACAAAGTAGTTGATAACTGCCCTTCACTACAAAATTTGGTCTTATCGATTTTTACTTTCCCGACAAACTGAATGTTTTTAGCTAAAGTATTACGAAAACCTAACTTTTTTCTATAAGGTGTAGAAAGATGAGAATAAGTACAAAGTTCGTTACATAAAAATGACTACCTCCATGTTTGCCGGTCCGTTCGTCCGCTTCTTTAAATCGTTAATAAAATTTAAACGTGATGTCCGATTTTCATGAAACTTTTACAGTTTGTGTGTTGCACCTAAAACTAGATGTTAGTATTAAAGCGAAATTTATATATGATAACAGTATTTGGTAACACTTTTTTTGTCACTGCTATGGTGTGTTGTTTATTTTTAATCTTATAGGAGTTTCTTCTTTCAGACAACATAGTTTGGTTGCTCTTCAGTAGTAAGATATTTTGCAATACGCTAATTAGCAATTAGTAGCTTCATGGAATTCCTTATTTCCAATATTCCAAAATTTCCTATATCATGGGAAAATTCTGTATTTCTCTTATTTTTGAAATAAACTACACTATTACATCCTTAGATTAGGGAAAATATGGATAGGCCTTTCGCAGGGGAAATTGAAGCACTTTTGGAATACACTTGCATTTTTATTGCTTATGTGTGCGGCGTAGTGGTGGCGTTAAAAACATGAATTCGGAGGGGCAACATTGCAAATGGGCCAAAAGCTCATGCATTCTGGAACATCCGAATTGCAAAAAAATGTTTGCATTTGATTGCTACAAAAATCAAGTTTTCTTAAACTTACAAAATTAAATTATTAAATAAAAATTATAAATATTTATGTGCCTATATATTTCTTTCCTGCCGAAAGCCATTTCATACGTAGAGCCTCATTTTTTGGAAACTTTAAAACCAAAAAAAAAACATTTAAAACTGAAAATGCTGAATTTTCAAAACTTTCGACGAATTTTAAAAATTGCCCCCATTTTAACCAAAAAATGACTGTCACTGGTAGATTTCGTTAAAATCAAAATAAAAAAAGAGTGGGATTTGACGTTTCGGCGTGGATTAAAAAAAAACGAATTTTTTACTAATTTATGAATTAACATAATTTCTATTTGATTACCAATAAGTAAATAAACACCATAAAAACTTTTTTTTATACGGCAAGAACGAAAATTCGCACATTTTAATAAAAAATATGTCAAACTTAGTTGTGAAAGAAAATTCCACGTATTTTTGGATGTTGTTTGTTATTACACCCAGAAATTAAACACTTTATATAGGAAATTTATTAACTTTGATTATTTAATTCAAAAGAATTTGGTTTGGAATCCGAAACGCACTAAAAATTATAATTTAAAAAAACGCAATTTTTTCCCCTCCTAATTTGACAGTTCGGCTTGAAAATTGATGCTTCAGACACAGATATCGTAAAAACGAGTTAATGCCTACGCTTGATTACATCAAACAACAAATATTTATCAGTTTTTTTGATCATCGGAGACGGAGACGGTGACGGAACGAAAAAAACAAATACATGAAATTGTATGGCCGCTGTTATGTAGAGGGAACGTTCGTAGAGTTTGATTCAATTCAATTTCATTTCGTTCCGTTTTTTGGCATTTGTATTTATCTTAACGATTGTGCTCCTTTTTTTTATATTGTCGTCAAGCAATTTGAAAATTTTATAAAAATGGATGGCGAGAATTTTGTTTTTTTTTTTTAAATTCGATAATTAAAAGTAAAACCATGACGTAGAATTCGTAATACATTTTTTTTTATTATTTTTCTCATACACTTTTATTTACAATCATACACAAAATTGATTGACAATGAATTTGTTAAATGTCAAAAAGTGAAGCGACGCTTTCGTCAATATAACTGCATCGCATTCCGTTCCCGTCGCCGTCCCGTTTCCGTTTCGTTAACATAAATAAGGCTTAAATTACAAACTATGGCTACGTTTACACCGAGACTTAAAAAGAGACTTAAGTGCTTAGGTCGACCTAAATATGACGGTGTAAACACGCCCAAAGTAACTTAGGTTAGGTCACTTAAATTGAAGACTTACCTTAAATTTAAATCGACTTAAAAACTTTTGACAGATAACAGCTGATTTCTTGATATCCAAGTTCTATAAATGTTCGCATATGACGTTGTTTTAGACTTAGGTCTAGTACGGCGTAAACACGTCTGATCCAAACCTAACTTTTAGTTAGGTGACCTAAAAATTTGTCGGTGTAAACGTAGCCTATGTAAGTTGATTACAATTTTTTACTTATTATTCGTTAATGCAAATTTTTTTTACAAAAAATGTATATGAAATTTTTGGGCGAAGGGAGTGGACTTATTATAATTTTGCAACAGATATATTTTTTCAAAACACCATATGAAATGCTAATTGAAAGAAAGTATATTAATTTAATTAAATCAATTTTTACTGTTTCAATGAAATTTATATTTAGAACATTTGATTATGATCGAATACAGCAATTTGTAATGGTAATTAAATTTAATTTGATTTGTTAAAAGAAATAAAAAACATAAGTACATACATGTAATATTAATTACACTATTGAAGAAATTAAAAATATTTTACATAAATAAAATGAAAAAAGCCAAGAATATTGAAAAACCTGTTGCGATGATACAATACCATTTTTGTTTTATTAATATTTTTAACTTCTATACAAAGTATAGCGTGATTCATTCTTTACTTTTTTTTTTTTTTAATAAAAATAAAACACTTAGAATTGAATGCAAATATCAAATCTTTATTATCAACTTTAAGCACATAGTATGGCAATTAATGTTTGAAAATAATTTCCTTCAAATGTTGTACGTTTCAGCTCGGCCAGTCTGGCGGTCCAATTTTCGATCACTCTCTCAAGCATTTCGACCGGAATCTCATGAATGACACGTGTAATGTTCGCTTCCAATGCTTCAATTGTCACTGGTTTATCGGCAAAGACTTTTGACTTTACATAGCCCCAAAGAAAAAAGTCCAAAGGTGTGATATCGCACGATCTTGGTGGCCAATTCACTGGGCCAAAACGTGAAATTAATTGCTCACCGAAATGATTTTGCAATAAATCCATTGTAACACGGGCTGTATGGCTCGTAGCACCGTCTTGTTGAAACCAAATATTGTCGAGACCACGGGCTTCAATTTCAGTTACCAAAAAGTCCGTTATCGTTGCACGATAGCGCTCACCATTGACGGTAACGTGGTCGCCGGCCGCATTTTTGAAGAAATACGGACCGACGATGCCCCCGGCCCATAAACCACACCAAACTGTTGTTTTCAATGGATGTAATGGTAGCTCTTGAAACTCTTGTGGATGCTCATCATCCCAAATACGGCAATTTTGCTTATTAACGTAGCCATTAAGCCAGAAATGAGCCTCATCACTTAACAAAATTTGGCTTGAAAATCCCGGATTTTCTTCGATGCGTTCAAGCGCCCATTCAGTTAACGTTGCTCAGATGTAAGTCTTGACATGATGAATTGCCATACAATACTGAACAAAAATGACAAATCAGAATGACACTAGTCACGCGTGATCTGTCAAAAAAACCCTATTGAAAAAAAAAGTAAGGTTTGAAGCACACGGTATATAAGTTACTGGAATCATGATCATGCAAATCTCCACGTTTTGTAAGATTCTAAATCGTTTGCAATCCCTTTTATCCAATGTCTGTCTGTCTGTCCGTCTGTAATTTGCAAGCAAGATTACAGCCGTATATTTGAAGTGAGTTGGACGAAAATTGGTAAGAGCGGTTTTTTATACATGAGAACCATTCTAACAGAAGTTGGGTTCGATCGGACTGAAACTTCGGGTAGTTGCCAAATAAAAGTTCGTTTTTTTGTGTTCTTAAATTACAGGGTAGTGTAACCTTATTCATGGACAGGTTTCAATAAAATTTGATAATAGGATACTTTTTCAATGAAACAACAATCGTGTCCGAAAATCATTTGAATCCGAATAGAACTTCGGTTGGCTGCCAAACAAAATTCGAATTTTTTATATGAAATGAAACGATTTCCGAAGTTTCTTTCCATATTACTTCCATAAATTGTAATTAGGATAACTGACAAACGTGTCACACGATTTTAGTCAAATTTGGCGAGTTCATTTGCTGTACGTAGGGCATGTTGTCCGCTATTTCTCGTCAGGATCTAAAGAGGAGACGGGTCCTACAGAAGTAAATTTTCAAGGAATATTTATGAAATCTTGCATCAGGGTTGAGGACCCATTATCAAAAATTATCAATCAGGACGAAAAGGATAAAACAGGACGTCAAGTTAAAAACTTGATTTTGAAGTAATTTTCAAAAGAAATTGTATTAAGATTAACTTGATAGGGATCGAATGAAGGAAATTATAAAAAGACCGAAAACTGTGTTTTTAAATAATTGTCCGAAAATTCAGGATTGATTTGATTAAGATCGAATGAAGGATGAAAAGGGTACAATAATATGTCAAAATAAAAACTGAACTTTGTAGTAATTGCTTCAAATTATTAGAAAATTCAGGATATTAAATAATACTCTGTTATGAAGAATCCAATGCAGGATTTTTTGAAAAGCGACGAAAAGCTACGGAATTTTCTGATTATTTCGTATCAGGATTAAACAACATTATATAAAAGGACGAAAAGGATAGGCGCTGAATTTCCATATTTTATAGTTTTTCTTAAGCTAAGATCACACACTGCAACTTTTGTTGCAATGCAGCATAAAAAGATGCGAAACTAGAGTGCTGCGTAGTGTGAATAGCATTGCAACCCAAAAAGTTGCATGACTAGATTTCTTTATTGCGTGCAACCTGGAAAGTTTCAACGTATGAATAGCAAAAAACAAAGTCGCATATGCAAGAAAAAATATTAAAATGGTTGAAACTTTTGCTGCATGCTGCATGCAAGTTTTTTGACAGTTCAGTGTTATTGTTTCTGATAAGTTTTTAAAATGTAATGAAATTCAGATGGGAATATCCTTTTTTTTATTATGGGTTTCAGTTTTTCCAAAAGATAATCAAAATCAGATGCTGATATTTACAAAAAATGTTTAAAAAATAACATGTAATTCGCGTAATAAATTATGAACAAATCCGTACTGTTCACGTTCTTTTATCCATTTTTCGTATCCAGCATTTTCTTTTACTTTTTTGACGTCGTCTTTCTTTTCTCAACAAAATAAGTGCTAAACAGGCAACAGCTTTTTCTTCTTCATCATAAAACATATTTTATTGCAATAAATTAAATGCTAAAATCAAAACAAGACGTCAAATTTTTAACACATACATACACGAAAAAACTCCAAGGAAGTTGCAAGCAATAAAAGCCGCATGCTATGTGTGAACACCTCTGCAACTTTTTTTTGTGGTTGATGCAGCAGCATAAAAACTTCAGATTGCGCGCCACTTTTACTTACATGTGTGAACAAGACTCGCAACTTT
Organism: Xylophagus ater; assembly: GCA_963422695.1. Classification (NCBI taxonomy): domain Eukaryota; kingdom Metazoa; phylum Arthropoda; class Insecta; order Diptera; family Xylophagidae; genus Xylophagus; species Xylophagus ater. The sequence continues at coordinate 27,117,093 of OY730485.1, read as the reverse complement.
TGCAGCTGCAACCCAAAAAAACCCTGATGCAAAAGTTGCTGTGTGTGATCTTAGCTTTATAAAGTTTTTTGAAAAGTTAAATGATTTGGACATATGTATAGAAGTTGCAATAGTGGTTTTGCGCTATAGCTTGTTTTTTTTTTTTGTGAATAACATTAAATTTAATGCAAATAATTTGTTTTCTTAAATTTGAATAAAGCTTATTTGCATATTTATTTAGTTTTGTATCACCGAGATTTGAATTTTATGATTTTATATTATTTTTAAAAAACGTGATGTAATGAAAAAAAATTCCACCAAAAAATATTGCAAATAAAGATAACTGATAACTTACACCAATTTAATATGGCTTAAATTAAGAGACAAAAGTTTAACAAACGAATGGCAAATCTTTCTTTCTTAGAAAAATGTTCAAATTTGAATTAATAGTGGTTGGATTTTGATGAAACTTGGAATGTTTATTCTGAGTAGGTCAACCTAAAATATTAAATGTTTCCAGTCAGTAAAGGGTTGCGAAGTATGGAAAAGATCGTAAAATGTCCATAATTAGGTCAATAATTTGTATAACGAATTTAAGGGAAAAATTATGAAATAAAGAAACGAATTGAAAAAAAAAAAGTTTTGAAAATGTGGGCAAAATTTATTTTAAAAAATGATCCTACTTATTAAGCTGCTTGTCCATACCTTCAACCGAAACAAGGTCTAAATTATAGCACGATCATTAGAATGAAGGAAATAATTTTACAAAGGAAATTTAACTTATTTCAAAGATTATTTCTTTAAAAAACAAAACAATACAAAACATGGGAAATAGTTTCATAAATAGATTTCAGATAAAAAATACTTACGTATGCACATTGATAATTCGAGCAACATTCCATTTTAGTGGAGGAAAATTATCATCTTGATGTATTACCAAATCCCCTATTTTTATTTAGACTTATTTTGTTCGTTGTTGAAGATTTTGTAGATAGTCGGTAGTCCATTTCTGCTAAAACTGTTGAAAATACCATTGACGAAGCTGTCATCGTTTAAGTAAATTAATATTTTTGGTCTGCCTCATATCTGATTCTGTAATCGAATTTACAGGTGTTCCTATGAGCAAGTGACCAGCAGTTAAGACTTGGACGTCTTCAGAAATTTCTGACAGAGGAACTAAAGAGCGAGAATTTATTATAGTATTTAATTCAAAATATGTTAAAGATATAATATGAAATTTAGTTGACTTAACGGCTGCTTCATGATGCCCCCAAAATGTGATGATCTAGCGGTCATGAAATTCCATTGAATACCATTAATAGCGAGGGCAGTTTTATTTAATTACGCGTTAGTGAAATATAGTGCATTATGATAAGTCCACCTTCTACTATATATTGTATTATTATTTATTATTTTTATGCCCTGTGGTAGGTACTACCAGAGGGTATATTAGTTTTGTCACTCCATTTGTAACACATCGAAATAATCGTCGTAGAAATGTTTTAATGGTATGGTTGTGTCGGGAATCAAAAGCTATATCGATTTATGCATGTCTGTCCGTCCGCCCGTCCGTCCGTATACAAGATAACTCAAAAACGCGTTATCCGATTTTGATGAAATTTAAAATGTGAGTTGCTTATTCCTTAACTTGGTTTCGTATTGCATTTGAGCAAAATCGATCCAGGGGGAGCAAAGTTATAAACGAAAAACCATGGTGACCAGAAAATTTTGTCGTTTTTTTGTTTATAGTTTTTCGGATTTAATTGGAAAATTTGTGAATCAATTTTATTGAAATTAATTATGCAGGTTAACTACCTAAATAGACGATACTATGTTAAATTTCAATCAAATTGTTCCAAGGATAAAGGAGAAAGAAATAATCTTAGGAGAAAGTAACCCTCTCTATAAAGTTTTTTTGATGTACTTTAAAAACTAATACATCGGTTTGAATAAAATTACAAATTAGACTTATGTTATCAGGGTCTAGGTTACCTGCAAATTGGAAGGAATTTTAAAAAGAAGAAACAAAGTTATGATGAATAATCCTTGAAATAATGTTAGTTTTGACAGTTTTTCTGTCCAATTTCTACCATAGGGCATCAAAAAATCGGCTATAGGCCGATTTTAAGTTACTATATGTTTCAATATTCTTAAATAACAATCAAAAATAAATTAATAAATAAAAGTTTCAAAATAGGCTGAAACGAATTCCTTTTCAAAAAATGCTTGTGCACGAAAATTATTCGCACCACAGTATTATGCATTTATGATAATGCATTCGAATAATTTTGGAATGCAGGATAGTTTAGGGATCGGCGTATAGTTCTCTATAAGATCTCTATTGCCCTTTTTGTGCATTAGCATACTAAAAAATGGTTTCCATATTTTTGGAAACATTCCTTAACCAGGGATTTTTAAAAAAGGGCATATAAGAAATGTTCGAGGATATAACCACATCTTTGCACTACAGTGGCCGGTATACCGTACAGGATCGGTGAATAATCTTCATTTAACTCCTTGATATGGTCAGCTAACATGGATTTGTCAATTTTAGTAGTGTAAAGGAAACTTAGGTTATTCATCAAGGAAACTAAAATAGTCTGTTCAAAGTTGTCATACTTAAATGTGCCTGCAAAGTAGGCAGCAAAGAGATTAGAAATAACTAGTGCATTATGCGATGATTGATCCGAATATTTCAAGGATGAGGAGCAGCTATTCGTTTTCTTTTTGCAATTTACAGAAGCACTGCGAGTCGTTAGAAAGCGTACATTTCATTTCATAAATATAAGAGTCATATTGATTCCCGCATAACGTCTTGAGTTCATTAAATAAAGCAATGTACTTCTCAAAATCGTTGTTATCGCGCGAAATCAGATACATATGCCATGCTTTATTTCTTTTATTACGTGTAATTAAAATGTGTTGAATTTTTAAGTCGGACATAAGGAAGGATAGGGGATATGCTTCTAGAATTACTGAGTAAAACTTTGCAATGCAAGCTTCTATTTTCGCGCTAACCTACGTTATTGTCGAAGTTAACCTTTTTAAGAAAGTGAGAAGCTCGAAATTGGTTTTACAAAAGTTGAAGCGGTATGAATCCTCTAAATCTGAGCTCTTAGTAGCATACTTCTGCGAAAGAAGTGAATGTAAGGCAAGAAGATATTTGTCAAGATTACAAAACTTTTCAGAACTGTGCTGAGGAATAAAATTAACTATGTTAGTATAAGAAACCAAATCTAGCTGTTTGTCAAGTGAATTTCGTACACCTCTGATTTGATGCAGACCACAGGCTATCAAATTGTCAACAAACAGGAATTCATATTCAGAGTTTACATTCTCTGCTACAAAGCAAACTTGATCATCCAATTGCGTCCAATGTAATATCGGGAGATTAAAGTCGCCAGATAATGCCAGAGGTTTTGCTTCTCTTCTCACATACGACACGAGAAGTGTCAATTCGCTTACCGTTATATGTCGCTAAATATCGTCAGCAAATATTAACGGGTCAAGCTGCGAGAGAAAAATGTTCCTAGGAGGTGATACAGTCTTCAAGATCGAATTATTACCGATAGAATTTGAAGATTAGGTAACATAAGCTGAAATATTGCTCGTTGTAGCGGATGTTTTATTTGGAGATTTCCTACTGCGTCTATTCCGTTTGCAACCGATCGGCTGCATTTATCAGTTCTAAGCGCTTTTTCAAAATTCTTAATCTAAGCAGTTAGAATTTTTTGTACTTCTGTTGGATGCGTTTGTTTAGATCAAGCGAATGGTAATTATCTGTTCTAAACGTCAAATTTTATTTGAATAACTTTTATAATTATATTTTATTTTAAGCGAAATAAGTGTCGAGAGTAAATACTAATTGAAAATAAAATGAAATAAGAATTTTATAGGAAAGTGGGAAAGTTTTATCAAACTCATTTTTTTAAATAACTTTTATATACTCACTAAACCTTGACTAAAAATGTGTGTAAGGGCGCCGATATTTTAAAATAAATAAATAGAAAATAATCTAGTGAGTAATTTGAAAAACTTTCTGAACTGTCGAGCTTGCAGTAGTGGTAAAGCGTGGGACTTACAACCAAGTGATGATGGGTTTGATCCTCGGTGTTTTTTTGTTCCATTTTATTTAAATTCCAATTAAAATAAAATTGTATAATACTGAAACAATTTTCAAAAATTTGTCTCAATTTATCCTTTACACAAATCATTTCTCATCGTGAACAACAACCTTAAATGCACTGTTTAAGTTAGTAAAAAAATTTTATGCTAGAATTTCACTAAGCGCTTAAAGTTAGAATTGCAGATTTAAGGGCTGTAAAGCGCTTTAAGCACTTAGGACTGCTGGATGCGCCCAATTATTATAGTTTGTTCTAGAATAAAAGTTTAATATTTCTGTATAAAATAGTATATTGAGTCATTGGCTGCATCCAGCACTACTAAGCGCTTAGTCGAAATTCTTAATCTAAGCAGTTAGAATTTTTTGAACTCCTGGATGCGTTTTCTTTGCTTGAATTAAGCGAAAAATAATTCACCACTAGAATTGTCTGTGGTAAACGTCAAATTAGTTTTAATTGAATAAATTCTAAAAAAATATTTTTTTTTTTAACGAAATAAGTGCCGAAAGTAAACAAAAATTGAGAATAAAGTGAATTAAAAATTTTATGGGAAAGTGGAAAAATTTTAACAAATTCATTGCAATTAAAATTCAATAATCCAGAAACAATTTTCAAAAATTAATCTCAACTTATCCATTGCACATACCATTTCTTAACGTGAACAACAACCTTAAATACGCTGTTTGAACTAGCAAAAAAATTTTATGCTAGAATTCCACTAAGCGCTTAAAGTTAGAATTGCATCCTGTCCTCTTGCTAGCTTTAAGCGCTTAGAACTGCTGGATGCGCCCATTATTTGCAAAAATACTAATCAGTTAAGCTGTCGTTGTCGTATGTTATTCAACATCTTTACATGTAGTTAATCAGCAATAAGCTGATGTTCTACCAAAGAAATAAAAAGCGAAGAAATCTTCTCCAAATATGCGTGTTGTATGGAACTTTCTTCTATTCTAGTATAATACCAAAGATATAAATAAAGAGAAGATATGGGAAGTTCAAAAAAGCTTTTATATAATATAAATAAATTACATTACATCTTATGGCGTTAGCTTTAAATTCCTTAAAAGCTTTGACGTAAGATGTAATAAAATTTACTCATGTTAAATAAAAGCTTTTTAGAATTTTACATATCTTTACTCATTTATATCTTTGATAATACTACGGGGTAGATAATATTTTATTGTATTCTTATACTGATCATATTTTTAACCTATAGTAGCATGTTTTAAATTCGTAATATTATTCTAGAAGTTTTTTTCTACTTTTTGCTAACTCTTATTATAAATAGTTGCCCTTTTCTTATATCCTGAAGGATATTCTTCAAAGATAGTTGGTTATAATTTTTATATCTTAATTTTATTCAAATAAGCAAGTAACAATAATATTCTTTAGCGAACTATAACTATGATCGATATTAAGAAAACTAGCCTCTAAATTTGGCCGAAAATCAAAACAACAACAATTATCTGTTCTTAATTTCGGACATTGAATTATTACTATGAAACACCATATTTTGTATAATTTTAAACTGTTATACTTTCTTTTGATTTTAATCAAGTAATAGTGCAATAAAAAACCGTTATTCCAAAATTCCGGTACATATAAATATTTTTTCAAATTCACTACTTCCGAAATAAGTTTCAAGAAAAACCGCATTACGTTAGAAACTGAATTGCATTTTATGCAGTTTTGAATATCCACAAATTGAGGTCTATTCTATGATTTTCTATGTTATTTTATGTTAACATACAGTGGTGTGAATAAATATAAACTCAAACACATTTCACGGAATTTTCATATCGTAATACTAAAGACATATTAGCAGCGATAATCTCGATTATCTCATTATTCTCGATTAAAATTCGATAATGGACCAGATTTTCTCAATTATTGAATAATTGAAAACTTTTCGCTCTCTGCTTGTGAAAAAAGCTTTAAAGCTTTAGCTTTTACATCTAGTAATACCGCTTATATTTATAGATATAAACTCTCAAAAAAGAAAAAGTAAGAATAAAACGTAGAACAAAATAACATTTGAATTTGGCGGCTTCAAATTTTTTGTATTTTGAAGGAAATGATTCTTTTTTTTTTTAAAAATATAATATTTTAAAATTTTTTCTTTTAGATTTTAGATGTTCGCATATTCATAAATAATTCCTTTTTATTTCCAAAATTTCCTAACCATAAAAAGATTTTATAGAAAGCTTTGAGAAATATCAAAAAAATAATTGAAAATGAATTTTAATCCAGAAAAACAGAATGCGTCGCAATTCTCGACTAAAAAAAATCCACTGGATTAAATCGTGTGGTATGTCTAGGGCATAAGATGATAATTTTAAAAATTGTACTCACTCAAAATTTAATTTATCGTTATAAAAAATACTCCATGAGGTTTTTATGCAGGTAGTACTGCATGGAGTGTATTTTTTTTTCTGTTGTTTTCTAGAAAAATAAGAATTTTAGCTGCGAAAAAATATAAACTCAAAACTAGTTTTCGTTTAATAATTTACGTAATTACATGAATTAACCTTTTCGGTAAGGTATTTACCAAATTTTTTATAATTGCTTCCGGAATATTTTCCTAAGCCTCAATTATCCTTTTCTTCAATTCGGAAATATTCTTGATTTCGGACTTTTCTTGATCTTAAACTACCTTTGCGAGTATTCCCCAAAGGTTTTCAATTAGGTTTAGATCAGGACTAATGCCTGGTTTATAGGTATGGTAAGAAAGCAAGAACGTAAGAAAGTAAGAAGTTAAAATATATGAAATCCATACAAGTGATTTAAAAGTTTCGGTAAGAGAAGTAAGAAAAAACGTAGACAGTTAAAATTATGGTATTTTAAATTTCTACCGAAATTCTCACTTTTCTTACCATACTTACTATATAAATCAAGGGTAAGTGGCGGCCACCGTAAAACTTGGATTCCATAGTCTACAAACCACTTCATCGTTGATCTAGCCTTGTGGATAGGAGCATTGTCCTGCTGGAATATAAGTTTTTCATCCTCTGTTAATGTGATGAATGGAGGAGATTATCTTCGAGGATATCTTGATATGATTTTGCATTCATTCTTCCAGATACAAATGCAATTTTAGACTATTGGTTGTCATTAAATGCACCCCATGTGGCAATATCCGCCTCTCCTTTCTATTATCATGCCAGTAATACTGAAATACATCCGGGACATCTAAATTGAATTTTTTTTCGTCACTAAAAATTATGTGACGCCATTTACTATTATCTTGGAGATGTTCTTCAGTAAACTTAACTCGTTGTTCTTTGTGGCGCTTTTGAAGTGCCGGTTTTTTAAGAGTTTTCGGTATTTGAATCCGGATGCAGCTACCCCTCAAGACTCGTTTTTGCCTCGTAGTTCAATTCCAAGACGAAGAAAATTTTTCACTACTGTTTGTGAACGACCAAACTCAATGGCGATTTGTCTCTGAGTCATATTGTTATTTCTAAAGGCGATAATTCTCTTTTTTTCGTATTCCGACAGTTAATTCCCACGTGCTATATTTTAAAACTTTAAAAACCACTAATTTTAAACAGATCATTCTTAAAACTTTAACTTTAATATTATTAACCACGTTACTGCTCTGGGCCACGTTTTGCAACTGAATTTTCGAAGAAATTCATGTTTGAGAAAAAAGAAATAAAATGGTGCATGTGTTAAAAAAAAAAAGAAATTTTAAATAATTTCAAATGACAGGAAATTTTAAATATCTCCTTTTAGTCAACGCTCGCTAAAATTTCTAAGTGTGCGGCCACATAGGCTCTACGCTTACTGCGAGCGCTTTCAAAGATGAGAGCAACTATAAATATACGCGTGTAATTAAATGGAAGTGGCCATATAGCCGAGTTCGTTGGAAGCACGATACGATAGAAAAAAAGAGAAGAATTGAAATTCAATTCTTTGCCTCTTTCGAACAAGGCCATGATTTCTTTTTTCAATTGTGAAGAAAATTTGTATTTGTGTTTGTGAATTAACTGAGAAACTAGAGAAAATGTAAATGTGTTCAACGACAAAAGTGATATTCGATTTGGACACTTGTCGCTCACCGTTTTCGTTTCTCTCACCGCGTTAATATTTTTCTCATTCCGCGTAAAAAGCGCAGAACCTATGTAGCCGTACACTAAAAAATGTTTTCAAATTGTTCATAAAATACTGTACAATAGGGCATGGTTTGAACAAGCAATTACTTAAGTAAACAGAATTAATCTAATATGTTGAGTATTCAACGCCAAAATAATTCTTTCATTTAAGAGCAGAATAAATTTGAAAAGGGACAACTAGACGCGATTTTGATGACAGAAACAAAAAATTTCGCACAAAATAAGGAAAGAAAATTACAATTTTTCATTACAAAGAATGAAATAACTATAAATCAAATATATTCTATTTTACATCATGCTTCCTATAAGATGATTCTAGCAAGCGGGAGCATTAATAGTCTTACAATAGTCTTGGCCTAAGTTATATGACGATCATTGTAATGGAGGAAATAATTTTCCAATGGAAAATTAACCTATTACAAGGATTATTTCTTAAAAAAAAAAAAATAATGTAAAACATGGGAAATAGTTTAGTAAATAGATTTTAAATAAAAAATCTTAGGATTATCACGTAATTTGTTTTTTATAATTATTTTTATAATTTAAATGACGAAACATGTTTTAATCGATCAGTTGTTTTGTGGACTGCGTTTCAATTTCATTTCATTCCACTGGAGAACTGCCAAATTGATTCCTTCATTAGGAATTTTTCGTCGATATTCTAACCTCAAACTTCAGCGTCCCAATAAGAAAATAATAATATATATAAAAAAAATGGATAAAATTTGTGAGTCATCGGTAAAAAAAGGAAAGGGAAGAAATAATCAAATTGGATTCGATGAAAAAAACCATTACATGACTTAGCTATGAACGAAAATCTGACTGAAAGTTTCTCTGACATTCGTAAAAGAGGTATAACCACCTTTCATTGAAAATCAAAGAAAAACGTTCGGTTTTCACTAGTTCCACAATTTCCTTCATTACAATGATAAAGAAATAATGAAACAAAAAAAGAAATCGAAATTTTTTTAAACTCAATATTTTTAAACAAAAACCACGCGTTTCCTTATAAATATTGTATTTTCCCAACACTTTTCCAAGTATTGGTGTATGTAAGAGATTTTTTGTTATGGATATTACAAATATTTATGTGCTAGTTCCTGTATGAATAGTGATTCTTATTTTTTTATATAAGTGTTATAATGGTTTATTAAAGCTAAATCTATTTTTATCTCTGTTGTACTAACATCTGAAAAAAATGATAGATAGCTAAAGAGAAACATGTGTATTTTTAAGAGAATATTTTTTATTTTACTTTCATTCCTTTTCCTTCCATATAATAATTTATTTCTCTTCGTAATCAGTTATTTTTCCTTAAAACATTTTTTTAACATAGGAAGGAATTAATTATTTTAAGGCCTCAATTACTCGATTGTTCACAAACCTCGAGGAGTAATTAATTAAACCAGGCCCTACTGTACAGTATGGTATTTATATACTAGATAACTTTTAAGTTTACTCTGTGTAGTAACGTAAGAAAATAAAACAACATAACAGGAAAATTGCCTTGTAGAATACCAATTTAACGAAAAATAGTATTTTATGTGAAATTTAAAGTAACATAACATAAAATATGAATTCAGAATAGAGTCTATTATCAGTTATTTGTTTGATTACAAGATAATCTTTATATTAAAAGTACAACAAAAGGAACGAAATCAATATCTGCATCGTTGAATGTCTATTTTAGTATTTTTTTGTGAATTAGCCAATAAATGGTGCATGGTACATTTACCCTATTTCATTGGTTTTTCTTTATTGACAAATTTTTCAAAATAGATTCATTTAAAATTTTGTTTGCATGAATTTTTTTTTTTATAATAATTTACTAACATTTTATAGTTTTGATTTCCATTATATTATTCCAAAATTTTTTAAAAATTTTTTTTAATTTACCTTTTTTTTTTTAAAATATATTTTATTTGTAATTTTAGTGTAAAAGTAAAGTAGTTTAACTTTAGTTTTATTTCTTTTATTTCTATGGAATTTTTGATGCTTGTGTTCTCCTGCTTTTTTGGAAATTATTTATGAAATCGTTACGTTTTGTATTTACCATAAAAACACCAACAAAAACATCAACAATTAAAACTACAAAAATCAATAATTAAAACATTTTACAATGTTTTCAAAAACAACAATAAACATAATAAAAATACATCATAATATGTGTATTCAGATTATCCCATGGCGGTGGTGAGACATTTACGGACACAATAACATCACATATGAACGGTGCTGCTGTATGTGGAATTAATTTAGTCCCAGGTAGTGGAGTAACTGGAAATGATATGATGATTGGGGGCGGCAATGGTGATAATTCTGGTAACAGATTACCATCACGTCGTCCCCAAATGCAAATAACATCCCAGTCATCGATTGAACAAAAACTATCACAACCGCTTTCGTTGACCATCCATAAGGACGCAAATGGTTATGGCATGAAGGTACGTATCGCAGTTTTCTTAATTAAATTTTCTTAATGAAGAGTTTTTTTTTTTAAATTCCTTATTACTTCGTAATTTGCTTGTCATTCTATATATCGTTTGGTTGTTGTTGCTTATTGGTTAGATTTTGATAATAAAATAAATTTACGTTTATAAATGTTTTGGTCGTTGTATTTTCCTTCTTTTTTTTTGTTTTTTTTTTCTTAGTTTTTCAGAATTTTCCAATTCATTTTTGGTTTCATACCAAATATTATTGTAGTTTAAAATTTTACATATAAAAGTAAAAAGTTATCCTTTCTTTTGGTTATTGATTTCTTGTAATTTTTAATAATTTAATTTTTGTCAAAATTCCTAAGAAGGACATATTCCGAAATGCGTCTCGAGTTTTTCAATTGGCTTTCCCTGATGAAAATTTATCGAAAATAAGGAAATACAATCCCTGACACTTGATTAGCATCATTTTTATTTTTAACGTCATTAATGCCATAATGGTGCAAACTCTTAGAAACTTTTTCCGTAATATTAGTTGCCCATTATTCTATTTTACCAGATGACCCAGATGTGGGAAAAACCCATGCTTGATTGGAAATTCCCATTTTTGTCTTTTTCGGCTACTTGCACCGAGACACTTGATTAGCATCATCAGTTTTCTTCAAGCTTTCAAGGCGAACGGTGGACTTCTAAAAACAATTTATCGTTCAAAAACAAGTGTGTTATTTGTCTGCTTTACCTTAGTGTAGTTTTTGTTCCACCTGGACAGAAATGAGGCGTGGAAAATCACTTCATTGAAAGAAAAAAATTATTCCAATCGTGATATTGCCATGCGAATTGGTCGAGATCCTTGGATTATAAATAATCTTATCAAAAACAAAGCAAATTATGGAAAAAATCGAAAAGGACGCACGTGCAAAGCAACTACCGAACGAGAACATAGGGCCATTTTACGGAAAGCATCGAATTCGAATACAAATAAAATGGGGACAATTCTTAAAATTTGTCGATGTTTTTGAAAATTCAGCATTTTCAGTTTTAAATTTTGTTTTTTTTGTTTTAAGGTTTCCATAAAATACGTATGAAATGGCTTTCGGCTATGGGTTTACAAAATTTTACGCCCATTAGTAGAGATACAATTTGCTCGTTACATTTCAATAAAGAGGATCTAAAGCGAATAATTTAATTTGGTACGCTTAAGAGAAACTTGTTTTTTGGAATAAATAACGCAAACATTTTTCGCAATTCTTATGTTCCAGAATACATAAGCATTAAGTCCATTTACAGTGTTGCCCCTCCGAATTGATATTTTTAACGCCGCCACTACGCCCATCTGTATTTTCTATAATCTAGGCTTACTACATGGGTTAATAAGTAAACTACCTACCTACCAAGGAGAAAACAATTTTTTTATCAAAATCCTTTTTTATTCTTCAACATAATCTCCTTTTAGCTCGATACACTTAGTCCAGCGTTTTTGTAACATTTTTATACCAGTTTCGTAAAACGATTTTGAGAGTCCCTAAAAATAGGCCGTAGTTTGCGCTTCAACTTCAGAATTAGAGTGAAATCTCGTTCCTTGGAGCATTCTTTTCAAGTTTGAGATAATAATCGCTGGGGGCTAGATCTAGCGAATATGGTGGGTGGAAAACCAATTCGTAGCCCAATTGTTCCAACTTGGCGATATTTTTTCTCTGTGTACGCTTGCGTTTTTTTCTCAATATAGCATCCAATCGATCCAATAATGCTATGTAATAATCAGCAGTGATTGTTCTTCCGTGCTCAAGATAATCGACGAATATAATACCATCGGCATCCCAAAAAACAATACCTTTCCTGCCGTCTGTTGTGTCTTTGGGCATTTTGCACGGCTTTCACGTGGTCTTGCCCAATATGACGCTTGTTTAGCGGATTCTGGTGTGTAGTGGTGGATCCACGTTTCATCCATAGTTACTACTCGAGACAAATTCGGCTGGATTGCGCTTAAACATCTCCAGAAGCAATGACACGGTTTTCCTTTTGCTTCTCTGTGAGAACTCGTGGTACCTATCGCGCCAATAGCTTTTTCGTATGCAAATGTTCATGCAAAATATTGTACACACGCTCTTTTGACATGTGCATGAGCTCAGCTATCTCACTCAATTTCAATTTGCGATCTTTTAAAACCATACGATGAATTTTTCGTATGTTTTCTGGAGTAGTCACCTCTATTGGACGACCTGAGCGTGGTTCATCACTTGTGTCTGTTCGGCCACGTTTAAATTCAGCCATCGAGTATTTCACCATATAATCTGACGGAGCAGATTCCCCATAATGTTTATCGAGCCTTTCTTTAGTTTCTTTTGGGGTTCTACCTTTCAAAAAATAGTGTTTAATCACAGTGAAGGCCGTATTATTACAATTTGATGATGTTCTTGAATGCATAGAAAACTTAAAAAATTACACGGAAGAATCAGACACACTCAGTAATTGTGATTCGGTTTTGAATGAAATGCTCAGCTTAGAATTTACTATATCATTATACAGAGGTATTTTTACACCTGAAATTTTTTGGAAAGCGGTTCTTTACATGCCGATTTTATTGGGCTGTAATTAGAATTTACAACATTTTTTTCTTGGAGATATAGCAATGATATGTTCAAAATGCAATAACAAAAAAGGGGGCGAAAACGGGTGCAGGTTTTTTATACACGGCAGTCTAGACTTCTATTGGCATAGGGCATAAGTATTTTTACACAAAGTGTAAGTATCGGAAGTCTTCGGTTTTAGTCAGGATGGTACTGATTACGTGCGGGTAATGATAAAATTATTGAAGACAATTATTTTCTAATATTTAATCTTTAGTATTAAAAACAAAATTTTTGTAAAAACTTGCAAAATGACGAAAAAAAGGGAAATGAATGTGAAAGATCATTGTAACGAAGTTTTTGAGTGTGAATTTCTGCTACTAAAACTGTGGAAACTTATCAAATTTCACGGTAGACTATTTATCTACTATTAGAGAAAAAGAAAGAGTTAGAAGCACTTGAAAAGATCAAAAGAATTTGCAGAAATAGAGTCACAACTGACCACGAAGACAGGCGTCTTGTCGGCTTTATTTATAAAACTTGTCTACTGCTCCATATAAAGTAGAAGTATATTCAAATTAGGCAGCTGGAAGAAACCTAAGTAAATGGGCCATACCTAGAAGATGCACTTCAGTCGTATTAAAGACCCTCGTTACCCGGAATATGCCATATATTTCTGTCGCAAGCAAAGCTTGATCAAGCAGTATCCACACCTCCGATGTCAAAAATCAAAAAAAAAAAAAACACGTTTACTTCAACCTCATAAGAATGCTAGATTCGAGTTTTGCCGGGAACATTTACAGTGGAAGACAGAATGGCAGCAAGTAATTTTTTCCGACGAGAAAAAATTTAATATGGATGGTCCGGATGGTTTTCGACATTATTTTCACGATTTGAGAAAATCCAGGTTGTTTTTGTCCCGTCGTCACACATCTGTTGGTTCCGTCATGGTATGGGCTGCGATTGCATTTCATGAAACAATCATTTTGGTCGTTTTGGAAAGAAGGCAAACTCGGCGGATTACATCGGCCTTCTGAAAATCGAATGGAAAAGACATTTTTTGACAAAATGTTCGAGCATCAACCATTCGTTTTCCAGCAAGACAACGCATCCATCCCTACACCGAGACGTGTTAAAACGTGGTTTTCGGACAACAATATGAATGTTTTGAACTGACCGCCTCTGTCACCGGACTGAAATTTAATAGAAAATGTTTGGGGATGGCTATCGCGTAAAATTTATGCGGAAGGAAGGCAGTATGACACCAAATTAAAACTTATTGAGGCCATTGAAGCTGCGTTTGAAGAAATTCTAGAAAATTACCTTCATTCATTGTACAACTCTTTAGGAAATAGAATTTTTGATGTAATTCGTAATAATGGTGGCAACACTAAATATTAATAAAAAATAAATGATTAAAATCTGGAAGCTAGCCTTTTTTTATTTATGATGCTAATCAAGTGTCTCGGTACAAGTAACCGAAAAAGACAAAAATGGGAATTTCCACTCAAGCATAGGTTTTTCCCACATCTGGGTCATCTGGTAAAATAGAATAATGGGCAACTAATATCACGGAAAAAGTTTCTAAGAATTTGCACCATTATGGCATTAATGATGTTAAAAATAAAAATGATGCTAATCAAGTGTCAGGGAGTGTATTTGCGTTCTGCAAGTGTGTATTTCACCACATCTACCGACCATTCGGTTTAATTTTTCTTGTGACTCTTAAATGCTCAGAATTATCATCGGAACGTCTGTTTTACCAAACACGATCGTTTTGTTTGTTGAGAAATTGTTCAGTGAAGAATGTTTTCTCATCCGAAAATACCAAATTTGGTAAATCACCACGAGCAAGCGTACGAAGTAATTCTTTTGATTGTACAAAAAATAAGAACACGTCTTTTCACCAACAAATAATTGTTACTACTGACACATAATATGTCAAGCAACAATCATGCCAATTTTTAGTATTGTAAGATGTGCGGTTTACATTTGACAGCGATTTGAATTAGACGGGCACTTCAATTGCCGGACACGGTATTAGACTAACAAGAAAACTCGAATATCTTCAGGCTAGATTCGCTGAATTTTTTAACTTAATAGTAAAATGACCCTTTAAGTCAAGGCTGTCAAACCCGCGGCCCGCGGGCCGCATGGGGCCCAAAGCAAGTATCAATGCGGCCCGAAAATATTTAAAGTTACTGAAGTATGCCCATTTTTCTGAGGAATGATTTGTGCGTTCTCGGGCTAAAGCTGCCAAGTGACAAACAACAGAAACAGGAACAGAACAGAAGGTTCTTTCGTTCTGTAGTAAATTCTCTTTCTGTTTGCGTTGCTGGCTCAGCTACACGGTTCTGTTGTTTGTCACCTGGCGACTTAAGTGGTAATAAATGAATTTTAAATTTCAAATTACTTAAACATGAAAACTGTATATTTTACGTCTTTTTTCGCTCGTCAGCTATAGTAATGTACTTGTGGCCCAAAACACCATGCCTTCTTCCAATGTGGCCAAGGGAAACAAAAAGGGGTTGGACACCCTTGCTTTAAGTAATTATTTTTCCTAAACTTGAAACTGAGGGATGGCTTACGTCACTTGATGAGCTTGTATACAAATTTTAAAATAAAAATAATATATTGTACTTACACCCAACAATTTTTTTTAAAAAATAATATCATTGGAGTTAAATCAACAAGAAGTAAATATAAATTTTACTCAAAAGTCTTTTTTAAATCGTTAACTTAAATTATATTTTCGAAATAAAATCAGAATTTCAATATTCATTATTCTTAAATTTAAGAATTGAACAAGAAAAAATATTAATTCTAAAATAATAATAGAGATTTCGCCTGGGATTATTTATTTGTATGCCCTATGGTAGATACTACCAGAGGGTATATTAGTTTTGTCACTCCATTTGTAACACATCGAAATAATCGTCGTAGAAAGGTTTCAAGGGTATGGTTGTGTCAGGAATCAAAAGTTATATCGATTTATGCATGTCCGTTCGTCCGTCCGTATACAAGATAACTCAAAAACGCGTTATCCGATTTTGATGAAATTTACAATGTGAGTTGCTTAGTCCTTGGTTTGGTATTGCATTTGAGCAAAATCGATCCAGGAAAAACCAGGGTGACCAAAAAGTTTTGTCGTTTTTTTTGTTAATCGTTTCTCGCATTTAATTGGAAAATTTGTGAATCGATTTTGTTGAAATTAATTATATAGGTTAACAACATAAATAGACGATACCATGTTAAATTTCAATCAAATCAGTCCAAGGATAAAGGAGAAAGAAATAATCCTAGGAGATAATAACCCGCTTTATAAAGTTTTTTTTTTATGTATTTGAAAAACTAATACACCGATTTGAACAAAATTTACAGATTGGACTTATGCTATCAGGGTCCAGGTTACCTGCTAATTGGAAGAAGTTTTGAGAAGAAGGAACAAAGTTATAAAGAAAAAACTTAAAAATGATGTTAGTTTTGACAGTTTTTCTGCCCGATTTCTACCATAGGGCATCAAAATATAATCAAAAATATAAAAAACTCAAAAAATTTAAATCATCCAGGGGCATGTAGAATCCCGGGACTCCGACCAACGCCTTAGAATTCACCTAGTATTCTATAATATTATATTTTATTCACAAAATTTTTTTATGATTTCGTCAGCAGTTACCTAAATTCAACGTTAAAACAATCTAATTTCAACCATAGTCGTAAAATTTTTAAACAAAGAATTACCTCAAATTATCGAAATTTCGACTTAAATGCTAACAAAATTTCTGCTTAGGTATCAACCTCTATTTAAATTCAATATTCACTACTTCCGAAATAAGTTCCAAGTAAAATTGCATTACGTCGTAAACTAAATTGCATTTTATCGCAACAATTTTTTTTTTCATTTTATAACAATCCTTTTAATAAAAATACGCACAAATATCCTGAATTTTAGAATTGATCTCTGTTAATTTTTTCACTTCTTTATAATTGAATTTAATTTTGTAAATTATTAGGTAGTCCGGAAAGTTAATTGAATACCCGATATAATGTAGTTCAAGAAGTTTAAGTTTTGGGTTTAAGTTTTTTATAGCAAGTAGAGCAAATGACCTAATTTCCGTTTTTGAATGTAAGGATAAAGGGAGTTAACATAACCTTAAAATGTGTTAATTTAAATATTTCACATATCGTGTAAATAGAAATATTCTGAAACGATATTTTACTAAAAAAAACTTGATAAAGTTATTTGCTTGTCGTACAAAGATTCACAAAAAGTATTCCCTCAAAAAAGTATCCGGAATTTATCAATAAAACACAGTATGTTCAATTAATTATCAAGATTTAATTTGTCTCCTTGAAAATAGTCCGATACACATATGCCAACGATTAATCCAGTCGTCGAAACACTTCTTAAGTTACTTTCACATTATAACTTATTTCACAAATCGCGCAACATGTTTTGTTGCGTAGTGTGAACGTAAAAATCAAATGTATGTTCAAATGTGTGGTCAAAAGTGCGACCGGCAGCACTTTCCATGCGATTTTTCACATTTTAATCATAATTGCGACAATCGAGCCACTGAATCCACTTATTTGCTGTATTTTGTTGGGAATTCTATCGGTGCTTACCATACATTTATATGTTCTTAATTAGCGCCGGATAAAATTGGGCGCTAAATTAGCGATGGATAGAAAACATGTACTAAGCGACATCTGCCAGATGGTAGATGACGCAAATCAAAACTTTGTTTTTTATAAATTGGCGGCCCTGCATGTTTTTTAATAAAAACAAAATAAATGTCAAATTTATTTACACAAAAACTATAACAGATTTTTTTTAAAATTTTATTAAATTGAATGTGAGTTTGAAATGGAACCGGAGTATAGAAGAACGTTTTATTTGTCGTTGACAAAAAAAATTTTTTTTATTTATTTAAATCTTAGATTAGGGAAAATATGGATAGGCCTTTCGCAGGGGAAATTGAAGCACTTTTGGAATTCGCTTGCATTTTTATTGCTTATGTGTGCGGCGTAGTGGTGGCGTTAAAAACATGAATTCGGAGGGGCAACATTGCAAATGGGCCAAAATCTCATGCATTCTGGAACATCCGAATTGCAAAAAAATGTTTGCGTTTGATTGCTAAAAAAATCAAGTTTTCTTAAACATACAAAATTAAATTATTAAATAATAATTATAAACACGTATGTGCCTATATATGTCCTTTCCTGCGTAAACCAACAGTCGAAAGCCATTTCATACGTAGAGCCTCATTTTTTGGAAACTTTAAAACCAAAAAAAAACATTTAAAACTGAAAATGCTGAATTTTCAAAAATTTCGATGAATTTTAAGAATTGCCCCCATTTTAACCTAAAAATCACTGTCACTGGTAGATTTCGTTAGAATCAAAATAAAAAAAAGTGGGATTTGACGTTTCGGCGTGGATTAAAAAAAAACGATTTTTTTACTAATTTATGAATTAACATAATTTCTATTTGATTACCAATAAGTAAATAAACACCATAAAAACTTTTTTTTATACGGCAAGAACGAAAATTCGCACATTTTAATAAAAAATATGTCAAATTTAGTTGTGAAAGAAAATTCCACGAATTTTTGGATGTTGTTTGTTATTCCACCCAGAAATTAAACACTTTATATAGGAAATTTATTAACTTTGATTATTTAATTCAAAAGAATTTGGTTTGGAATCCGAAACGCACTAAAAATTAGAAATTAAAAAAACGCAATTTTTTCCACTCCAAATTTGACAGTTCGGCGTGAAAATTGATGCTTCAGACACAGATATCGTAAAAACGAGTTAATGCCTACGCTTGGTTTAAATTCAACTGCTGTCAAATAATATCAGTAGTACCAACATCCGAAATTAAATGTTATAAGAACATTGATTAAAAAAAATCGTTCTTTTGAGAAAGTGAATTAGCGCCCGATAGAATTCCCAATAAAATACAGCAATTATTAAAAAATCCTCATCAATATCCATTTTACTACACACTTTTTCCAAATTATATTAAATTTTCACCGATTTTGACAATTTTTACATCAACACTTTTGTTGTATAATGTGAAGGTAAAAAAACCTGTTTTGAAAAATTTGTTCAAAGCGGTGGCGAATTTTTCGCTACACATGTTGCGCGATTTGTTGTGTGAAATAGGTTATAATGAAAAAGTAACTTTATAGGCCAGGAGTGGCCAAGCTCCTTGATAGTCAGAGCCATTTTTCAAAATTTGAAATTTTTCGCGAGCCGCAATTAAATACGTATTTATAAGGTATACAAAAAAGGTATAAAACAAAATTTTTTTGTACAGAAATTATATTTATTGAAAGCATATAAATAAAAGTATAAAATATGTGTATTGAATTTAAATATTAAAAATTATACACATTTATTTTACTTCTCTTGATAATTCTTTAAAATTTGATGAATAATTGGTGCCAGCACTTCTCAGTAATTCTTTGAGATGCTGGTTAGTTAATACTGATCGGCGTTTGGATTTCAGAATTTTAAAGTGGAATAAAATGATTCACATAAGTACGTTGTTCCGAATATTGAAATAATTCGACAAGCAGCCTTTTTTAATTCAGGATACTTTGATTCTGGTACAAATTTCCAAAATTTTAATTGTAGAGCTTGATCTTCTTGCATCTCTAATAATTCTAATTCTCCAGATGCTTTTTGGGTCATAATTATATTGGAAATGGAAAACTCACCTTGAATTATGTTAATTTCAAATGGATTAAAAAAAAATCACGAGACGATTTAAAATATTTCAAGTCTTGAAATCTATTTTGGAATTCCGTCAATATTCCTTCTAGCTTTTTATATACTCGTTGAGTTTTTCTTGTTTAATATTGGAACAAATTTTTTTAATTCGAGGAAAATGACAAAATGTTTTATTTTTAATGTCCTTTTGAAAAAGTTGTAATTTTTTTAAGATATGTATTAACTGGCTTCAGCCACATTATTAGCTTGATTGTTAAAGGTCACCAAATTGACTGTTGTTTATTTAAATTTGATTTTAAAGAAGCAAGTTTATCTGATCTTAATTTGGAATTTGGTGGATACTGATTAGAAAACTAAGGATGATTGTTTTCATAATGTCGACGTAAGTCGCAGTTTTCGATGAGTCCTATCATTCTTAACTTGGACGGAAATGAAATTTGTTACAACGTTGCACTTAGTCTTTCATATTTGTTGTCAGTAATTTAAAAGACATTTTGAAACACTTACGGAACAATAATAATTTTTTAAAATATAATAGCACAAAAATGTAAAGGGAACTCGGGTACATTTATCGAGAGCCACAAATAATCCTTCAAAGAGCCGCATGTGGCTCGCGAGCCGCAGGTTGGCCCCTCTGTTATAGGCATATATCCTCTAGCATCTTCGGCGGATTTTGTTTTATGGCTTCAATGGACTCAAAACGTGTTCCACCGGAGGAACAGGAAAAGGTCCACAGGGAGCCATATCTGACGAAAACGGTACTTGATCGATGACATTTGTAGAGTTTTGGGTCAAAAATTTGCGTACAACCATCGATGTGTGGGACGGCGCATTATCGGTACAAAATCCAAGAACTGTTCTTTCACAAATCTGGAATTTTCCGGACAACATTCTCTCTCAAATGCTTCATAACGTCCAGATAATATTGTTTTGTTGACTGTTTAGCACTCTGGAAGTGATTTCGTGTGGATGACAGCACAATAATCAAAGAAAACAATTAACATGACGATTTTCCAGTGACGTTGATGTTTTTTTCGGTTTCCATAAACATATTTAGATTTCATTTGTTTGTTTCTACATTAAATATAAAAAAAATTAAGTTTCTGTTTTTTTTTCTCATAATAATAGGTATCTGGAGACAATCCTGTTTTTGTGGAAAGCGTTAAACCAGGGGGAGCAGCGCAAAAAGCCGGTCTTGTGGCTGGAGATATGATATTAAAGGTATATATTTACATATGTATTTTTTTGTTGACGAAAATATTCAACTAATTTCTTTCAAATATTTTAGGTTAACGGAGTTGAAGTACGCTTTGAAAAACACACTACAGTCGTTCATTTAATTAAATGTAAGTTTGCACAATCTCTTTAAATGGATTTGAGTATGGTAAATTCAAATAAAAGCAAAATGTCATTCAATGTAAAATGAGCATGATTTCTTCTAATGTATAATTGTTTCAAATTTGTACTGGATATTTGTTAAATATTGAAGGATTTCATTAAAATTCAATTATATCAGCTGTTTTAAACAAAAATGACTTAAGGCATATGGCCATCGTGACTCACTCTTCTTGACGAAGCACATTCTGTCAGTCAATTTTTGGGTCACTTTTTCGAGCACTGTCGGCCGAATAACATGAACAACGTTGGCCTGTTGTTGCTGATTTATCAGCATAAACCACTGAGTTCATGAGTTCTTGAAAAGTAGATCTATGACCACTAGGTTAGGTGAACTTGTCCCATTTTCAACTTGCGCCATGAAAATGGATAACAGTGTGGATTTGGATTGTAATAACACTGACTTGAGTAAAGTTTTTGACAAGTTATCCTATCGTGTGATCCTACTCAACCTTAGTGCACTCAGTGATCTCTTTATTGAATGGATACGGTTTTATCTTAACGGTACGAGTTACCAGCTATTATCCCGATCTGACAAATTTCACTCTTACATAGAATGTTACCGTTTGTTCAAAATAGGGAATGAATGCACTGTCAGATTTATCAAACGTTGACAATTTCCTACATTTTTATATATAGTATAGAATAGATATTAAATTTAATATTTTTTAATAAGTTGGAGGGGATGAAATCGAAATCAATAATTTCAAATCTAAAATAAAAATTATCGATTTGTGGTATATGAAAATTGTAAATTCAATAATTTTCCATGTATGTACGTTTGCGTACTGTTCCTTCTTCATAAAGTAGTCATCGTTTAGAACACGCAGTGTACGTATACCGTGAGTTTGTAAAATACCCACCTTCACAGTTAAGTCCTAAAAAGAAAAACAATTAAAAAAAGTACAATTTACGATCAAAATATCATACATTCTAAATTAATTTTATTAAACCAAATATATGTGCCGTGATCGATGATCTTTTGCCATTTTTCCAAAACTATTATGCTGTCATTGTAGAAATTCTGGGATTTTTGGCGAAAAACTGAACCAAGTAATTTTTACAGGCTTCTTTTGAAGTCAGCTTTACACCATTGCAGGAATTATGCAGAGACCGAAACAAATGGTAGTCGGACGGAGCAGGGTCTGGACAATGTGGTGGATGCATCAAAACTACCCATACAAACTCTTTCAATTTTTGCCAGGTCATTAAAGATGTGTGTGGTCTGACATTGTCGTGATGGAACGTGATTCCCTTCTAATCACACCAAATACAAAGTATTACCATACATGGCGTTTGTACTGGCTTTGCCACTGTTTGTGCAGCTCCATTCTTCTTGGACCACAATCTTTTTCAGAAAGGGGTCGATTTTCTTTCGTTTCAGTAGCGATTCGTAGATGGAAATTCGGTCCATTAAATTTTTCACTGTTAATTCATGTGGAACCCAAATATCGAGCTTCTTTTTGTATGCAGCCTCACGCAAATGGTTCAAAACTGTTTTTTTTTTTATCAATCTCTAGTTCCTCAGCAATGTCATAAGATGAAATGTGCCGGTCTTCCTCAATTTTTTTGCGAATTTCATCGACTTTTACAGCGCGCGGCGCATCTTTAACATCGAAATTTCCAGAGCTGAAACGAGCAAACCATTTACGTGCTGCTGATTTTGATAGAGCATCTTAACCATAAACACAATGATTTTTTTCACAAGCCTGCGAAGCTTTATCACCTTGGTCGAAGTAATATCGTAAAATATAGCGGTTTTTTTCAGAATTTTGGCTCATTTTCAAAATCCAATTACAGCAATTACTTCTGACTGAATTTTACAATTTTTGTTAAAAATATTCTATGAAATGTCACCTTTCAAGCGCGCTATAATATAACTTGATAGGGTGAGAACTACTAAAGTTATGCGACACTAAAGCTAGCTATTGGAAAAAACGCCGTGAATTTTTTCCTTCATCCAATATTAAAAAAATGAAATTTAAAAATGTTAAATATCGATTAGTATAAAATAAAATTTGGAAATAGTCCATTTATATTGAAAAACTTTTTTTTTTTTTTATAGCTCATGTGGATGTCGAATTAACAGTTCAAAGAAGCCAAAAAATGCAACGTCCTACTTCAGTTGGAATTGGTCCGTCAACGCCCCTACCTCAACGAGATAGAATAACTGCTCCACAACCCGTTGATGTAATAATTCATATTCGAATTATATAATAATGTTTCGCAAATAAATTGTTTTATTTGGTATTTTTTTTTTTTTTTTGTAATGTATAGAATGCTAAACGAAGGGAAATGGAATACTCGAAAATAAAAACATTACAATTAATGTTAGAACAAGAAAAGAAAAATTTAGAAAATTTGAAAAACGGTAGCGGTTCAAATAATCGCCAGGATCGTGCAAGAGCAGAAGCTACAATTCGTAAATTACAAGAACAATTACGACAAGTTGGTGGTGAGGTAAGAGAAATTACATTGAATTCGTAGCAGTCTTAGATTTGATTAATCTAAAGAAAAGAAAAATTGGTGGTAACCAAAGAAAAGAAAAACGTTTATGCGACTTGCAAATAATGTTTAACATTGATTAATTCATTTTTTTTTTTTTTTTTTATTTATGTAATTCAGTTTTATTTTTATTTTTATTTTTTTTTTTGATTGATTATAATTATTATAATTTTTTTTTTTTTAAATTAATACCCATCCAATGTGAGTAATAATATAACATTGAAACAAGTTCCCGATTCTTCTAATCATTATAAAATTTATTATTATTACAACAAAATAAAACATTTCAGAAAGGCTTGTGTTATTTGAAATTAATTAGTAAGAAAATTTTCCCTCTAAATTTTTGTATAAAAAAAAAATTTTAAAATAATTTTGCAACACACTTCTTAAAATTACAAAAACAAATTTTTATTCACAAATTAAAATCGATAAAAAATTTCCTGCACCATATTTTTTCAATAAATGAAAACTAATTCAAAGGATAAATCTGGGTCACATTAAATAATGATTGTAATCCGTTTCTTCAAAATATATCCAATATTGATACGGTATAAGTAAAAATCAAAATATTCTCAGGAGAGCCACACATCACAAGTTATACGTGTGGCACTGTTTGGCCTCCCTTCCTGGTTATATGTATATGAGATGAGGTAAATAGATAAGCTGTCTAAAAAAAAATTTGTTAGGAGTTAGGGCTTAGTTATTAAAATTCATCAATTATTATCAAATACACTTTTTCAAGTTTTTTTTAATCAAAATATTTGTTATAGGTTTCGACAATCTTAAGCTAAGATCACACACTGCAACTGCAGCATAAAAAGATGCGAAACTAGAGTGCTGCATAGTGTGAACAGTATTGCAACACAAAAAGTTGCGATTCTTTTTTGCTGTATGACTAGATTTTTTTATTGCGTGCAACCTAGAAAGTTTCAACGTGTGAATAGGAAAAAACAAAGTTGCATATGCAAGAAAAAATATTAAAATGGTTGAAACTTTTGTTGCATGCTGCATGCAAGTTTTTTGACAGTTCAGTGTTATTGTTTCTGATATGTTTTTAAAATGTAATGAAATTCACATGAGAATATCATTTTTTTAATTAT
This sequence comes from Xylophagus ater, assembly GCA_963422695.1. Classification (NCBI taxonomy): domain Eukaryota; kingdom Metazoa; phylum Arthropoda; class Insecta; order Diptera; family Xylophagidae; genus Xylophagus; species Xylophagus ater. Next base: position 27,092,135 of record OY730485.1, on the reverse strand, counting down.
GGATTTCAGTTTTTCCAAAAGAAAATCAAAATCAGATGCTGATATTTACAAAAAATGTTTAAAAAATAACACGTAATTCGCGTAATAAATTATGAACAAATCCGTACTGTTCACGTTCTTTTATCCATTTTTTTACCCAGCATTTTCTTTTACTTTTTTGACGCCGTCGTCTTTCTTTTCTCAACAAAATAAGTACTAAACAGGCAACAGCTTGTTTTTCTTCATCATAAAACATATTTTATTGCAATTAATTACATGCTAAAATCAAAACAAGACGTCAAATTTTTAACACCTACATACACGAAAAAACTCCAAGGAAGTTGCAAGCAATAAAAGCTGCATGCTATGTGTGAACACCTCTGCAACTTTTTTTGATTGTTGCAGCATTTTTTGTTGCAGCAGCATAAAAACTTCAGATTGCGCGCCACTTTTACATACATGTGTGAACAAGACTGGCAACTTTTGCAGCTGCAACCAAAAAAACCCTGATGCAAAAGTTGCAGTGTGTGATCTTAGCTTTACGCCATCTATCATGTAGTTTTCGGATTCCATTGTGATATTGATTCAGAATATCTAGGTTTCGAATATTTTCAACATTGAAATTGGCTACATCGAATAGCTGATAATTATAAGGGACAAAGTTTACTCGATAAGTCCCGGGAGTGAGAGTTTTCCTGTTTAATAATCTCTTTTTTTTACATTTTTTTTTTTTTATTACTTTCGGTATTATACCAACCAGAGCTTGGAAATGGAGTCGAAATGAAAACTGGAATTAAACGTCTTTTTGAGCAAAATCCAAACCGGAATACAGCGACAATAGAGATAGAAAATTAATATTAATTAACCTGTATGGCGGCAAATTTTCAAGCACTGTTACCCGTCTATTCTGAGCGCAGTCATAACAAGTTCTGACGTCATTGTCATAACTTTTTTAAGACTATTTGGTATTCTCATCCGGTTGTAACGAATAACTGTTATAAAAAAAGATCATACGTTCTGACCGAAAATATTTTACATCATAACGAAATTTTATTTGTGTTCCCTGAGTGATTTCCACCATTTTTTTAAACACACAAATAATTTTACACTTATAAAAAAATTTGAAACCTATACAAACATTTTCGAGAGTATTTCTTAAATAAACATGACTACTCGCATGAATTATAAAAGTTTAAACTGTTATAAATTCGTATTTTGGGCATAATTATGACCCGTTAGCTAGAATACGAATTTTCGCAGCAGTTATAATTTCAGACAGAATATTATTGTCATAAATATTTATGACCACTAAATTGTCACAATGCCAGAATAAGCTGGTTCATTTTGCAGTCAAACGAAAATTATGTCTTCCATTTTCTATCTTGTACTTACATATCGGGTGTCTCTATAATAGTGGCAGATTTAAATTTCGCGCTATTTTCGTTTCATTAAGTTGACAGTACTAAAATCTTGAAATCTGTCATCTGCCATTATTGCTATTAATAATCATTGAGCTCTGCACGAAGGATCGAAATTATTATTGACAGTTTGTCAAGTTTCGAGCGCCTACTGTAGAGCAAAAAGACAATTCCACAAATTTCAAATTGTGCGTTCCTTTCACAAGATTCTTTGTGTAATTAATTATTAAATTCCCCGTCGAATTAGGTATGGATCATGCCTGTAGGACCCAGAATACCTGAGATATACGTATACCTTCATACTAGAGATTTTTTGTATTTCCTGTCCTAAAACGGAATATTTCTGAAAACGTCGAATGGCATTTAAATCGTTATTAAATTGATCGTCGAATGAGATATGGGTCGTATCTATAGGATGCAAAATACCCGAGATATACACATACTTCAAGTTATGCAAATTAAATCTTGCGCTTTTATTGGGACACCCTATACTTGGTAATTATTGCATTAATATTCTTTAGATTTGCATAGAAAGTATTTTTTAAATTATAGTCCATTTAGTAGACATGGTTTGCCAAATGTTTTGGGTGGCAGTTTTGAGTCTATAAATAGAAAAGAAATCATTCTTGCTGGTGGGCATTTTTTATGAACTTTACAATGTCTATGGTGGACAGTAAAATTGTTGTATAACAAAATTCTTTATCTGGTTGTTTGTAAAGGTGCCGCTACATGCCGTGTGTTTACATATGTTTTCACACTGCGAAAAATTACAAATGGTTTTATTACATATGTAATTAAATTTGCTAATCACAAGTCATGTGAAATGAATTTGTTTTTGAAAGTATTCGGATTTTCGATTTTGAATAATTCGTAGTGAAAATTCAAACATAATGTTATCATTTTTGCTTTAATTTCAATCTTCTTTGGTGTTTTTAGTTTCAATTCTTAAAAATTGTGACATTTTTTCATGTGTTCTGACAAAAATTAACAATTTTTTAGGTGTGTAAAAGATTGACATGTGGATATAAAAAATTCTACCAAATGTGTCGAAAGATATGTAAAAACACGTCGTCTGCGGACACCTTTATTTATAATTGAAATTTTTATTCAATTTATTAAGAACTTTTTTGAATCAAAAACCAAATCAAAAGCAAGAATTAAAGTTTTCAAAATCCAAAACCAAAACTTCAAGGGTAACTTGGACTAAAACCGAACCATACTTCAATTTCTGATAGTTATGGCTCAGGATATGCTTTACACTATCACGTTTTCTAATTTTGAGGACTGGGCGTTTGGGCCAGTTGATATTAAATTAAAATATTAGATTAGGGTATAATAAGCAAAATTTTTCTTAAATTTCAAAATTATATTTTCTGGAAAATCAGGCACGGAATACGATCATTATTTATTTTTTTTTATCACAAAAGCACACAACCAATATTTATTATATACATTTTTCTTAAATTATATCAAAATAATAATTCAATTACAAAAAAAAAAGTAGATACCATGAAGAAAAAATAAAAAGTAAATCATTTATTGCCAACAGGATCCATCACATTTTCTAACTACACCTCCAAGTTTAATACCAACTCCTACTCATCAATTTCTAGCCACTACTCCTCAACCTCCACATTCAAGTCCAGCTTTCCTTTCACGTTTTCCCCGTTCTTTGTCCTCTCTTAGTCTTGGTACACGTAAGAAAACCGATAAAGAGATAACATCTCCTATAAACAGTTCTACAGTGCATACTCCAGATGTACCAGCAACAAGTCCATCATCTCAGTTAATTCAAAATCAATTGAATCAGCATCATCCGCATCAGTATTCTCATCATCCTCAAATGTTACCAAATCCAACAGCAATTAAAAAGAAATTTACCGGTAGTGAAAGAAATTTAAAAGAGGATATACCACCACCTTTACCACAAAGAAATCCTCAACGAAAAATAATTTCCAATGATGAAAGTAATTTATCTACCGATTGGCGGCGTAACATTCCTGTATCAGATTTAGATCATTCAATGGCTTCATCAACACAGTTGAGTCCTAAAGCTCATACACCAATTCAAACACCGATTACAAATATTACTGTAAATAAGACACCTTCGGGTAAGAAAAGACCAAAAAGTAAAACAAAAGCACTCTCTGATCCAAAAATGAGTACAAAAATCTTTCTACAAATGGAAAAAGACAGCAGTAATGGTATTAGGTCGGATGGTTCAATACCGCCTCCACTACCACCAAGGCAACCGGGAATGATGGAAGAAAATCAAAATATAATTAATAGTAATAAAATGAGTACCACATCTGTTCATGGACGATGTGGGTCATGCACTGGAACTGGTAATAATAATAATAGTAGTAATGGAAATAATAGTGGAAATATTTTACGTCCTCAACCAAATAGTGTTGATACACTTATGAATTATCCACTTGTGGCTACTTGTACAGCTGTTCGTGATAATATTTCGGGTGTATTGCCACATTCTCAACGACCAAATATTGTAGAACAATCGCAGCAACATCAGCAACATCTACACCATTTTCATCATAATTTACCATCAACACATTCTTCTACTTCTGCTAATAAGCCTACTGTTGTAAGTAATCACCATAAAGCACATCTTCAATTCAATCTACTATTCTAAACTCTTACATTTTGTATAAAAAAAAAAACCAGAAAAATTATTACATTTACTAACAATTGAGATGGGATCACAAACGTTTTTCAGTTTTGCTTTCAGTTAAAAATATAACAAATTTAGATTTGTATGAAACAATTTTATTATTTTCATATTTTGTGCAGAAACTAATAATCTTATTCTCTAACTACGACTTTTCGTAGTTAAACATTTATAACGTCACGACACGAAAATTTTTAGTTGTGTCGTTACAAATACATAGTTAATTATTGTATATTGTAACGTTACGGTTGGAGAGTAAGCCCATTTATTAACTTTGTCGTTAACAAATTAATTTGTACTTAAAAATATTTTAATATAATAATAACACATTTCATATTTGTATATAAAAATCGAATTTAAATTAATTTTAATAAAGTTATTTACAAGAATTGTAATGAAATCAATTATTTGTGAAAATGTTCATGCCTTAGTTGAAATTATAATCTAACACTATAGTGTCAGCCTTATTTGGGGAAAGTTACTAATCATATTATCAAAGAATATGTAGGGTTTTCAATTATTTATATTAGTAAAAATTCCAAATAGACACACTTATATTTCAGTAATAATAAAGGCAGACATAGGGTATTCATACCTTAGTATCGATACTACAGTATAGCCTTGTACCATGGTATAAAAAGGGTTGACACACATCAAACATAGTATTTGTCTGACATTTGAAATTTTGCCATTTCAGCGAGAATATGGGAATTTCTTTTCGCTCCTCTTAAATCCTCTATATGATTCCTCCAAATATCTATAAATTTTGAGGTTTCATCCACAGATAAAATTTTGCGTTTTTCTTTACTTTTTCCATTTTTTAAAAAAAAAATTTTCAAAATAAAAAGTGTAAACATGTGTCAATTGCTCAGCTTACCTACAAAATTCCATTCGCTATTTTCCGCTTCAATAAAAAGGTGCGACAATCACTAAAGAATAGATTACAGTGGCCGAAAAAATTAATTAAAAAAGGGAATACCACGTACTTTTTCGAATTTAAATACCAGATTTATGCTACGTAGTTGAAATGGTATTCGGCTAGTATTCGACGACACACATATGGTATACGACATGGTATCCTTAAACTATGGTATGAATACCCTATGTGTGCTTCTAGTATAAGTTAAACATCTTCCAGACACTCGAAGAAAAAATTCGGCTAAGGAAAATTGAGATATTTTAAAAATTTCCTTATTTAAAGTACTTTAAGTTTTAATATTTTGTGATTAGCTATTTTATTGATCTATGAAAAAGTTATATCATAGAAATTTGTTATTAAATAAATTTATCAATAAGCAATTTGCAAAGTCTAGAGTGCTTGCATATTGTCCGTACAGATAAACTTTCATTATTTTTCAACACAGAAATGAACTTCACTCGATATTTAACGTAGTACACATATCGATGATAGATTGATTTTTGCAAAAATTCAGGTTTTATTAGATTGTGTAATATCAAATGTAGCCAATGAAATAAAAGTTTATTGTAATTTTTTTTCCAATAAAATCTTTTTATTTTCAATCAAAATATGCCACCAAGTATCAATAAAGCCAATTCAACTTTAGTTTTATCAAACGCTGGTCAAAGGAATTTTTGGATCCTCATATTACTAAAGTCCTTTTTATTACTCTAGTGAGACTTTTATTGAAATATGCCTGCTAGCTGGGGTCTCTTTACCGTAAGTCCCAAATTAGTAGCGTCGAGTCTGTTCAACAAATATTTGTACGTTATGCGTTAAGAGACCTTCCTTGGAACGGTCCCTTTCTTTTGCCTGCATATGCGAATAGATTAAAATTGATTGGAAAGGAGGCGTCAGGTAGCCGATACTGTTTTTGTCCACCAAATTATTAACAGCAATAATGGTAGCAATGGACTGATTTCCTGAATTTTGCGTATTGTTAACGCTAACGAGAAAAATTTTGATTTTTGACAGAGCAAAAGTAATTTTAAAAAATGTTTATATATGTAATTGATTTACATACTTATATTTTTGAAATTCGCTTGTATTAAGCAGTATTTAAAAAAAACACGCTTTTGCTAGGGGTAGTTCATTTATTCCACTACAGTACCATTGCGATGAATGCTTTCGATTGTTGTATAGGATCCATTTTTCATCACACGTAACAATTCGATTCAAAAATAGTTCGGTTTTGTTGCGATAAAGAAGCAAAAGGCAATATTCCAGGCGTCGTTCCTGCGCTTCATTCAATTCATGTGTTAACCCCTTACCCAACTTTTTGGCTTTACCGATTTGAGCCAAATAGGTCAATATTGTTTCTTTTACTGGTTACATCGCACATCAACGGTAATTCACATCCACTTTGTGTTGGATTCGATTCGAGTGTAACTTTCGGCTGGTCATTATCCATCTTCGTTTCATTAGTCAGGTCGAAGTCACCAGAACAGAATTTTTTAAATCAACGAGATGTTGGCTTTGTAGTCCGTTTCGTGCGAGACACATTGTTAATATTTCTAGTTGTTTGCCCCGCTTTGGAACTCATATTTCATATACACACGTATTTCTGAATTTTGCTTGTTTACATTAAAAAAATTGTAAATAAGGAGTTTTTAGTGTTTTTTTAAAAAGTAAAAATGATTTAGAAAGAGGAAGAATGTACATTTCAAAAAAAAAAAAAAAAAATGGCGCCAAAATATGGCGTTAGAGGTGAAGTTATTCGTAATTCAAATCGACGTCTGGTTTAACATAGCATTTGATATTACACAACCCTTAATATATATATAGCCAAATAAACCTGAGCGCTACATTTAAACTGTATTTTTTAATTGAGAAAGTGCGCATGCCTGGGACCGGTTGATCATCCATTCCTTCTAGTCAACGATTTTAACTTTTGATTTATCATATGTAGGAATGTAAGTTTTGGTTTGTTTAGATTGAATAAATAATTAATACAAGTAATTGGCATTAAAAATTGAAAGGTTATAGAATAATTGTTGTATTTCGAATAACAGTTGTAATGTTTGAATAACGTTTAGAAAAGGAAAATTGAGCAGATTAATAAATACAGTGTAGAATGGTCAAGTTGGTTGAGACCTCGTTTCAAGAAAGTGATGAGACTGGTTCAAATCCAGAGCTCAATTCTTCATAATTTATTTTTCATTGCCTACACATAGTCAAAAAAAATTAACTTATCCATTTTGTAAAAATATTATAACGTGTTACCCACGAGTAAATGAAGTTTAAGCTCGACAAATCTACTGGTTAACTAATTTCAACGTTCAACTTATTTATTTTTTAAACCACAGTTTAAACTTCCATTGAAAAACTGAACATAATTGTAAAAAATTTATTAAGTATATATTTTCATAATTTTTGTGATGTGTTTATTCAATTATTTCAATCAAATTAGAAACTTTCTTGGTAACAATAGTCTTAGTCTTCATCCAATTCTAGTGGATAAAACCAAACAAATAATGCTAAAATATGTAGGTAGCTTTCCTTTCGAATTTTATGACATAGTGTTTTATGATATAGTGAAAATTAAAAATCTTCAACTTTGTTTTGATTATGTTTGTATAAAATTTGATTTTGTTACAATTTATATTTAAATTTTTTGTGGAAGACTTTGATTAATAAAAATTTTTCATTACATTTTCATCAGAATGAAATATAAACATATTTCATATTTTTCTTTCTAAATAATTTTCAAAATTTGCTATGTATTTAAAAAAGAATTTATGTAATTTGCAAAACAGAATGACTTCGTCTTTTCTCAATAATAATGCACGGTATTGGTTTCAGAGTAATGTCTAATGCACGATACTAACAAAATACTAAAAAATATATTAATTTTTCTGCTCAAAAATATACTTAAATTTGCGACAGACTAGGTTATACAGCACGTCTGATTGTGTGTGAGAAACTGGATTTCTAAATTCAAATAAAGTAGCCATAAATCCGGGCTTTTTAAATCTTGTTCATGACAGACTAGAATTTAATGAATCTGGATAAAATATCTTATACCATATTTTCATCTCCCTCAAATCTTGCGATTTTGCGAGATTTCGTCAAATCGACAAGCAAATCTTCTACTGGATTTCCCATATAAATAGAGGATTTCAAAATCTTGATTATTTATTGAGATTTTGTTGAAATCTCGTTCAAAATCTCCAAAAATGTTTGCAGCAATTCTGAAAATTTGTTCAGCAATAAGAAATTCTTCATATGATGTGCTCGCTTTTGTTGTAATATTTTAATAAACATGAATTTCGTCTACTTTTACATAAAAAAATAAAAATTTTTTTAATCTGATGCTTTAAAAAAATTATTTTTTGGAATCTTTCCATTTTAAATTTAGTTAAGCACTTTATCCCAACCATCAAAGTATGGCACTTGTAAACATCAAATGAAATCTCGCTGTCAGATGGAAACACTTTGAAATCTCTTTTTCAAAATCGTGAGATTTCAGGGATATAGAAGCATGGTATTAGTCTGTTGCAATTTTTACATAACTTTTTCTTAAAAATATACATTTTGCACGCTTTTTTTTTCTTCTTAACACTTTGATTATACAACATTTAATAACATAAACTAATCCACTGCATTTTCTATAAATTAAAAAAAAAAAAAATATTATAGTAGATTCAAAAATCACCTGCAAATTGAAAACCGAATAAAATTAGTGATCGCACATTATGGATTTATTAAAAAAAATTTTTTTGAAAAAAATCAGGAAGCGGAAGTATCCTCGAAGTTTTTTTTTTTTAATAATCCCAAAAGAGCACTCTTTATCCTATTTTTGCCTTCACATATCCCAACTCATGTATAAAACAATTAAAACGCATGTTTTTTTTCAGGAATGAAAAAGGTTGTTGTATATTTTTATTTATTTATTTATTTTCTTAATTTTTGAACTTTTGTTTTTAGTTTAAAGATTTACTTTTTGGCTTCATTTTTTTTGCATGAATGTATTTATTTATTTATTTATTTAATTATTATAATTATTTTGTGTATATTATTTTAATAGGAATATATTTTGAAGTAAAAAAAAAAAAAAAAAGAAATTTTGTGAACTTTAATAATTTTTTGAGCACATTTTTGTTTTTTCTTTTAAAATAATTAATTATAATTGTTTCTTATAATAATTTTTAGGCTTTGGGACAAACACCACAACATATGAACTATATGAATAAACATCGACGTGTAGTTTCATCACCAGAGCATATGCATCCGCGACATGAAAGGCAATTAGGTAAATAAAAAATAAATTCGAATAATTACAATTCAAATTCGTACAATTATGCCCTATATTAGGGTACTAACAAAGGGTAATATTAGTTTTGTCACTACATTTGTAATTCATAGAAATATCATCGGAGAAGGGTTGTTTCAAAGCTAGAGATGTGTAGAAAATCAAAAGTTATATTGATTTCTTCATGTTCGTCTGTCCGTCCGTCCGTATTTTGATGAAATTTATAAAATCGGCCAAGAGGGAACGAGGTTATAAAGCAAAAACCAGAATGACCAGAAAGTTTTGTCGTTTTGTTTTTATTGCTTTTTCAGATTTAATCGGAAAATTTGTAGAATAATTTTGTTTACATTATTTACAAGAGTTGACTACTATTGTAAATTTTATAATAATACTTATTATTTTTATATTATATTATAATTATTTGCACTTTACCAAATTGAAAACAAAAATTATCGAAGAACCAATGAATTTTACCCTAGTTGGTTGGCCGAGAATGAGAACAAATGTTTGAAACATTGAAAGGAAGTTGTAGATTTTTTTTATTTTGGGTCTATTAAAAAAAATTTTTATTGGGTCAAAAGAAATGGAAATAATTTACCCAAAAGTTTAATTGCACTTAATTATTACCAAATTCACTAAAAATGTATAATATCGACTTAACTTAAAAATCATAATTGTCCTCGAAACCAAAAATTATGTATTTGTTTTCGTTCAGGAAAAAGAGTGGTTGATATAAAGATATCCGAAAATGTTTCAGTGTAAAAATGATATCCCTGTTATCGGTAATTTTGAACCTCTTAAAAAATTTTTTTTTTTTTAAATTAAATACTTTTTCGAGTTGCTGCAACGAAACGCATCTCAATCCAAAGTATATAAAAATCTTCCAGAAATTCCTGTACTGCAATTTTTGTGTCATTATTTTTCGCAAAGAATCTATTTTCAGAAATCATAATCTTCTTCGAAATGGAAAAATTGCAAAATCCTAAAATAATTTTTTTCTAGAAAACAAAAATATCCGAAAATTTCTTAAAAGGGAAAACAATGAACTGTACGGTATTTCTTTACAAATATCTCTTTCTCTTAGGCCTAAGTTATACGACGATCATTGTAATGAAGGAAATAATTTTACAATGGAAAATTAACCTATTATAAAGATTATTTCTTTAAGAAAAAAATAATACAAAACATGGGAAATAGTTTAGTAAATAGATTTAAAAAAAAAAATCTTAGGTATATCACGTAATTTGTTTTTTATAATTATTTTTATAATTTAAATGACGAAACATGTTTTAATCGATCAGCTGTTTTGTGGACTGCGTTTCAATTTCATTTCATTCCACTGGAGAACTGCCAAATTGATTCCTTCATTAGGAATTTTTCGTCGATATTCTAACCTCAAACTTCAGCGTCCCAATAAGAAAATAATAATATATATAAAAAAAATGGATAAAATTTGTGAGTCATCGGTAAAAAAAGGAAAGGGAAGAAATAATCAAATTGGATTCGATGAAAAAAACCATTACATGACTTAGCTATGAACGAAAATCTGACTGAAAGTTTCTCTGACATTCGTAAAAGAGGTATAACCACCTTTCATTGAAAATCAAAGAGAAACGTTCGGCTTTCACTAGTTCCACAAATTTCCTTCATTACAATGATCGGCGTATAACTTAGGCCTAAGGCAGAATTTAATCAAAGAATGCTTTTTAAAAAATGTAGGGAAAAATTGTAGTCAAAAAAAAATTGTGGATTCTCTGCATTATACATCGTTTTTGGTTAAACGTAGTCGCGATGGACAATTCACATAAAGTTATATACCATTGTAGTGCTGCTATTTATTATTAGATATTTTAATAAACACAAACTTATTGATATTATTGTGATTTTTTGAAAATATATATTTGTGAACACATTAATAGTTCAGAGAACAAAATTACATTACGATTTTTAAGGGTTGCCAACAGCATTGTATATTTGCCCGTTATTTTCAAAAAATTTTATTTGATGATATTTCTAAATGACCCAAGAGGGAGGTAATCAACCCATTCGTTTTTTTTAAATTGGAGTATCGCCAATAGCCCTATTTCCCTATTATTTAGCAGATCCATTCTATCGATGGTACTTTGCCACAAATTGGCACTAAAAAACTAAATGAAGTAGCGGTCAAGAACATTAAAAGCCTGCAATACAATTTGTTAATAGACCCTTCTACAACGAATTACACAGGGTCTACATTAGCCAATATTTCTGGTATACCAGCAAAATTGGTTGCTAAAAAGCCAGTGTAGACCCTGCTGGTATACCAATTTTTCTGGTATGCCAATTCTGGTATACCATTTTCGTAGCCAGAGCTGGTATACCAATTTTTGACATTTGCATTTAAAAAAATGGCGGAAACTAAATTTTTGCGGAGTGAAATTATCAAATTGATAAATATGTTCGAGAAAAATATAGAAGGATTGATTTTAAAAAAGGGGCATTGGAAGATATTGCCACAGAATTGAATTCGACACTTTAAAGCCAATATTTTGGCTATTTTTATTTTCTGTTCTCGGTTCAACGGCATGTCAGATACTGAATTGGTATACCAGTATTGGCCCACGAAAAAAAAACTGGTAGTATTTTATTTCTGATAAGCCAATTGGTATACCAGAAATATTGGCTAATGTAGACCCTGTGTTACTATACACTATTTTATTTTATTTAACATATTAAATTAACTTTTTTCTGTCATTTATTAAATTCGCTTCTACTCCAAATAATAAGTTTTTGAAAAGTTAACGTTACACATGATTTTTGATGTTACAAATGTGTCAATAGTCTATATTAAAAAATGTAACTCTTACCGATTATTACAACTTGGAATATTGAAAAAATGTAGTGAACCAACACCATATGTATTATGGCATCCTTTTACTATACATTTCATCTTAAAATATTATTATATATTATACCATATATTATATATTGAGTATCGCAAAAAGTTCGTGGATTTTTCTCACCAACATTCAAACACATTTTTATTACATTTTAAATGAATTTTTTTAAACCAAATATGCGACGTTTTGATCGATAATCTTTTGCCATTTTTCTGGTATAACCATTATGCCATCACTGTAGAATTTTTGGGATTTCTGGGCGAAAAACTGAACCAAGTGATTTTCACAGGCCTGTTTTGAAATCACTTTTACACCATTAAAGGAATTCTGCAGAGAACAAAACAAATGGTAGTCAGATGGAGCAAGGTCCGCACTATATGGTAGATGCATCAAAACTTCCCAACCAAGCTCTCTCAATGCTTGCCTAGTTATTAAAAATGTGTGTAGTCATGATGATAGGTGACGCCTTTCCTATTGATCGATGGTGACCGCTTTACCTCACTTGCATGCTTTAATCGCATTAGTTGTTGACAGTAGAGAGTGGAATCAATCCTTTGACCAGGTTGGAGCAGTTCATCATGAACGATTCCCTTCCAATCCCACCAAACACAAAGCATTTGCTTACGCGGGTTAGTCCTGGCTTTGCCACCGTTTATGCAGCTTCATTCTTCTTGCACCACGATATTTTTCGCACATTATAGTCGTATGTGATCCACTTTTCATTACCTGTTATCAATCTTTTCAAAAATCGATCGATTTCGTTTCGTTTCAGCAACGATTCGCAAATGGAAATTCAGTTCATCAAATTTTTCACTGTTAATTCATGTGGAACCCAAATATCGAGCTTCTTATTGTATCCAGCCTTACGCAAGTGGTTCAAAACTGTATTTTGATCAATCTCTAGTTCCTCAGCAATGTCATAAGATGAAACGTGCCGGTCTTTCTCAATTTTTTGGAGAATTTCATCGACTTTTATAATGATTGGTCTTCCAGAGCGCGGCGCGTCTTTAACATCGAAATTTCCAGAGCGGAATCGAGCGAACCATTTACTTGCTGCTGTTTTTTAGAGAACATATTCACCATAAAAACTACAAAATTTTTTAAAAACCTGCGAAGCTCTATCGCCTTGGTCGAAGTGATATTGTAAAATACAGCGAATTTTTCAGAATTTTGGCTCATTTTCAAAACCCAATTACCACCATTACTTGTGACTGATTTGTTTGGATTGTTTTTTTCTCATTATATGATATGGTAAGTATTCAAAAAATACACAAGAAATCGACTAGTTTCCGTTTATCAGGTGAAAAGTACCCCGTCACAATTTTTTATTTTTAATGATAATATTTAAATTACACGTAACATACTCGAGAATGATTCCAGAAAAACAAATCTATCATATTTTACGGCAAAGCTCAAAAAAGCACAGGCTAAAGTTAAAAAAATATCCAAAAATTGCTTGTTTCGATTCAATTGGCCAGGGGTGTATTATAAACTTGCTTCTCTTCAATTAAATTTCTGAATTTTAAAATACTTTGTTTTGTCCACTTTAATTTTAAGTCGTTCATCTCTATATATTATTATTTAACTAAATTCGGTGTATAAACTTTATTTACAATTAAACGAAAACGGCTTAACTGCTTTAGAATGTTGTTTTTAAACTAACTTTTTCTATTATCAATTCTTCCCAGAATCGTAATTAGTAGAAATATGAACTTGAGGAAGCGAAAATTTCTTAGAAAAATGCCTATCGCTAGATGAAGGGAAAAAAGATTTTTTTTTAAAACTACTCCAATAAAATCCCATTAAGAATATTTCTAATATTTTTTTATTTTTTTTAATATTTACATTCAATTTATTGCAACCTGCAACTATGTTTAAGTTCAATATGTCAAAAATAGGCTGGAAAAAGTTTTCCTCAAAAAAGTCCAAGTTCATGTCGGACTTTAAGCCCGACTGAAAAAAGTCCAATTTTTAGAGTTTCCACAAGACTTTTTCAGTCCGACTGAAAATAAGTCGTGAAATAGGTCCAGTGGAGACTATATGTTATTATGAAAACTATATAAAAATTAAAAAGGAATTATGACAAGAAATATGTATTGTATAAAAATTATATTAAAGTACAGGGTGCTCCACACCATCATTAATAGAAAAAAATCATTAGTTTTATATATGTTTTTTTTTATTATTCCATTTTAAAGCTATGTATATCGCGCTTGTTAGATAAACCTTTATTAAAATACAATATATTTAATATGAACCACCTGAAATCAATCAATTTTTGACTTTACAAATGCCAGATGATTATGGTTATGATCCTGAAGAACAAGAGGAAAATTCTCAGGGAGAGTCCACAATATCTGACGAACAATATTCTTCAACATTAGCTGATCCAGAACATAAATGAATACAACAAGCTTGAAGAAGTCAAATCATTAATTATCTTCAATAACTTGATGAATGCTTCATGGATTATGCCTACTGGGGATACCGCGGTAAAAAATGCGCCCTATTACTCTACCTCTACGGTGGGTGCAAAGGGGTAAAATATAAGGCCAAAAAATTAATAAACAGCGGAAAATTTCGTTGAGAAATAAAATTTTCCCAGAAATTGATGAAAACGCATACATCCTACGCACTGTAGCTTCAAAACTATAAACTTTAGAAAAAATGTGTTAAGCAAAAAATGTAGAGAATCATACGCTCTACATTTTTTATATGGACCTCAATCAACGTATCTTGCACCAGTAACGAGATAATCGCAAAAAAGCGATTTTCCACCCCTTTAAACGAGCGGCACCCCCCAAGGTCGAAAATTTGGAATTTTGAAGAGCTTACCTAATTGAACAATCGTACCTAATATAAAGTTTCCTATACCTTTTGCAAGGTAAAACTACCCATTGACTGGGCTATAGCTATCTTGTTTTGAAATAAATAATATGGGTTTTTCCTTGTTGTTGTAAATCGGGAGGTATATCGTTGTATCATTATATAATTCTGTGTTTTCTACAGAAAATTATGTAAACATACAAAATGCATCACGATTTACAACGATTTTAGTCGCTATTATAATTTTCATATTGAACTCAAACCCATTCTCGTGTCGCCTACCTTTTTATCCTTTTTGAAAATCAATTTATTGTATATACTATATACTATATACTTTTATAAATGTAAACTGTTTCAATTAACTTATTATAGATCGGCACAATAAATCATCATCAGGATCATGGGAAATTTTAGAAAAAGAAAATGAAGGAACACCACCAGGTACTCCGCCGCCGCCGTATTTATCACAACTTATGACACAATCACAAACAATGCCCAGTGAAGAACCAGATCATGCTTTCATTGATTTCTCTGGAAGTGGTAACATTTCTAGTCCAACACAGTCATCATTTCCAAATCAAATATTAGCAGCACAAGCCAATATTATACAAAAGGAAATTATATCAATGGAAGATGAAGAAATTTCCGATCAAGAATGTATCGTCGATGAACATGGTCCATTCAACTATTTACAACGTTTATTAGAACAAGAAAATGTTGCACATTTGGCTGTGTTTTTAAATTATGTTATTTCAAATTCAGATCCAGCACCATTATTATTTTATTTGATAACAGGTCTTTATAAAGAAGGTACTGTAAAGGATATGAGAAAATGGGCGTATGAAATTCATTCCACCTTCCTTGTACCTTGTGCACCACTTCTATGGTTCAATGTTGATGAATCATTAGCTAGAGAGGTTGATAATGTTTTACAAAATGAATATGATAAAGTCGAAATATTACGCAAAGTATTTTGGAAAAGTCGTAAGAAGGCAAAAGAGAAAATCTGTGATCAATTACGTGACTTTCAACAGAAACGTACAGCCGGACTTGGTACAATGTATGGTCCAACTGATCAACAATTGGCTGAATCAAAAGGTGATAAAGCTAAAGAACAAAAAATCTTTGAGGAAACTCTTCTACCAAAGTTGCAGCCTTTAGTGTAAATATTAAATCGCGATATTGCTATTAAAATATAAATTATTTATATATTTTTATTCAGTGATGAATTAGATAAGGAACTACCAATTGAATGTCCAAAAACATTGGCTCTATGTTCAGCTCTTTCAACGGTTTTACATCGAATCTTTGTGACGCGCTCAAATCCAGGTAGTCCAATTGATCGAGTTCATCATTTTGTAAGCAGAGAAAAAAGTTTTAAAAGTCGTCTTATGGGCAAAAGCAGGAAGGTAAGTCTTTAAAATATTTTTTTTTATTATTATTAATTATTATTATTAATATTTATTATTAATTATTTTCTAAGTTTTTCTATTATAATTTTATTATTATTTATTTTCTTTTAGTTTATTAAGTAACAGAATGTTTTTTGTCTTTGTTAACTTTTATTTCAGATGATAAAACGTGGACATCCTTTGGTATTGCGACAATATTACGAAGTGACTCACTGTAATCATTGCCAGATGATTATATGGGGTGTAAGTCCTCAGGGTTATCATTGTACAGGTAAATTATTAAAAATAATGAATATTTTATCAATGAAATTTGATTTTTCAAAATATTTATAGACTGTAAATTAAATATTCACCGTCCTTGTGCAAAAGTCTTAGAAGAAAATTGCCCAGGTCCAGTGCCACAGAAACGGAAAGAGCCACATACGGATAATAAAATTAGTAAATTTATGGGAAAAATTCGACCAACACATCATTTCATTCAAAGTAAATTCAATTAAACTAAATACGGGGTCCGGCAATTGAAGTGTCAAAGTGTAAAAACGCTGTAATTTTTTTGTTTATTGTTTGGTTTTATTAAAATTTATGGAAATGATAGTTTATATTACATAGTTAATTTTACAATTATTCGAATGGTATGCAACCACCTTTTTCCTTAACCATCAGCTTCAATATCTTTTTAAACGATGCACACGATGCTCGCACAATGTCTTAGCTTAAACGGATCCATTCACGATCAAATCTTTTTCTAAACCGGGCAAAGTTGTGCGTTTTTTTTTACAAGCCTCTCCTTGTAAAATTCCCCAAATGGAATAGTCCACCGGATTCAGATCTGATGAATACGGTGAATTTCGATGCTTGACTTTCCAATCAAATTAAGCGCAACAATTGAATTTCGTTTAAGGTCCATTGTACAAAAAATAAGAACGCGTCTTTTCACCAACAAATAATTTTTACTATTGACAAACAATATGTCAAGCAACATTCATGCCAAATTTTAGTATTGCAAGATGTGCGGTTTACATTTGACAACGATTTGAATTAGACGGACACTTCAATTGTCGGACCCGGTAGAACTAATTAATTAATTATTAATTATGATTTATTTATGTTTAGATGAAAGGGCACGACGCGATGATGAAAGCAGTTTTGATGATTTCTTCTTGACCGGTAAGTGCAATTTCTTTTTTTTTTCCTTTTCATCTTAAACTTAACTGAAAGGCATTTTTAAAATATAAAAATTCACATCAAAAAATAACTTTCTTATTGCATTTATATAGTATGTGAAATTTTTGCCAATAATAATAAACATGTGATTTGTTTAAATAAATTATGAAATTTTTCTTGTACAAAAGAGAAGATCAAAGTGAAAAACATATTATATAGAGAAAACGGAAAATTAAATAAATTTCATTATTGTGTTTATTTTAAGTACAAGTGTATATTTAATAAAAAATCTGATCAAGTTGGATAGTAAAGTTCATATTTTTTAATTACATTTAAAAGATATAATTGAGAAAAGATAATACAAAGAATACTTTAAAACTGCAGAATTGAAATTCGCTTTCGTACTACAGAAATGACCCGACTCGAGCAATATTAATAAATAAAATTGTGTTGAAATCATATTTATAAAGTCAGAATTTGATTTTTATTATTCATAAGAAAAAATATTACAGCATAAAAATTAGAACGACACCAATGACAATTTTACAATTTTAAAGGAAAAACAAAAACAATCTTTAACCGTTTATTCTGAGCGCAGTCATAATAAGTTCTGACTGTCATAACTTTTTTTTAAAACTATTTGGTATTCTGATCCGGTCATAACTAATAACTGTCATAAAAAATGAGCAAAGCAAACCATATCAGTGAATTTACATTTGCTCTATATCGGCCGGACCACAACTTTTTCGATAATGTCATAAAATATTCATTTCAGTTCGCCTATTCTAAATGTACATTCCAAGTTTTATGAAAATGTGACTACTATTGACCGAATTATTAACGTTTTTCTACTTTGGCTCCCTCAACGCCATGAAGTGGAGACGCATTCTATCTTTTCAGTTCGTCTATCCAGAATGTACACACCAAGTTTTAAGAAAACTCGCCCATTATTGAGTAAATTATTGATGTTTTTCTATTTTAGCCCCCCACAACCCCCCACTGCAGGGAGACATATTTTATCTTTTCAGTTGGGCCCATCTCAAACGTACATTCCAAGTTTCATTGAAATCCGACTGTTATTGGCCGAATTAGGGAAGTTTCTATATTTCCACCACAATATTTTTTAAGAAAAGTTTTGCGCGTAGTGTTGAATTCCGTTGAAAAGTTAATGTGTTCTGACTTGGACCTTAGTACACAAACTGTGGAAATCTCATCAAAATTGTTTCGGTTTTACAACTAGTGCAAAAATAGACTATATTTAAACAAAACGTATTCTTAGACAGTGTTGCCACAGTCGAATATGGGCCAAAAACTAATCAGTTCTAAGTTAGGGTCCAATAAATGAACTGCATAAATTTTGTCGAAATTGGGCCAGCAGTTTAGTCTGTTGAGAAAATTCGGCCTATTTTGGCGGATGGATCATAATTATGTGCAAAGTATGAATTTATAACAGTTTAAACTGTTATAATTCGAACAAATTGTCAAGGTTATTAGAGAAATGCCCTCGAAAATGTTTACATAGGTCTAAAATTTTTTTATAGGTGTAAAATTATTTCTGTGTTTAAAACAATGGTTCTACATTTATCAATTAAATCACTCAGAAAACACATAATATTTCTTTATGATGTAAAATATTTACGGTGAGTTATGAGCGCGTCAGAGTACGAAGTAGTCTTTAAAAAAAAGTTATGACATGACGTCATTTTATGACAATTATGACTGGGCTCAGAATAAGCATGTTAGTCTACAAATCATTGGTAATTCACGAATTAATTCGAATGCAGCATATGTTTTACGACGTTTGAAAATATTAAAAATTTTTGTTTTTAAACAAATAGTGAAATTAAAACATATGGTATTTTGTGCAATATAACCATTTAAAACAAGCATCGCTTTAAACTTAAAAAAAAAGAGGTCTTATAAAAATAAAAATAAAAATAAAAAGATAAAAAATGACCGAAATCAGCTAAGATTTAAGATAATCGAAAAATATAAAAGAATGTTTCCATCTACTTGTATACCTCAAATAAGATTGAATAAGTCTAGTCTACATATACATATGTATGTAACTGCTCTGTAAGGCCCAGTCAAATTGTTTCTTTACTGGATTGATAGTAGAGAACATTTTTTTAAAATCATGTGCGCATATGAACGAATTTGTAACTTTGAATACATCCTATGGAAAAATATGAATGGCATCGATGATTATATTTTGGTAGGTACTACCAGAGGGTATATTAGTTTTGTCACTACATTTGTAACACACCGAAATAATCATCGTAGAAAAGTTCCAAGGGAATGATTTTGTAGAGAAGTGATTCATAACCTATGGAGTGCGCCCTAAAGTAGGGTCGCGAGACCTTCGAATTGGGGCACGATCAAATCAACGATTAGTCTTAAAAATATTTGAAGTTGACGTGTCATTGAATTTTTTTAACATGGAAAAAATTTAATATCCTGCAGTGATTAAATTCGTTGTTTTGGATAGTTTACTATACAACCTACAGAAATTCATCCAAAATTGTTAGAAGTATATACTATAAAAGGATGCATCACCTTCACTTTCCACTGTGAAAAAATGGGCTGCCCTTTTTAAATCTGCTCGTACAAGCCTCGAAGATGATCCTCCAAAAAGTGTATCAACAACAGGAAACATACAAAAAATTCAGGATATTGTTTTGGAAGATCGACGAGGAACTGTAGATGCGATAGCT
This sequence comes from Xylophagus ater, assembly GCA_963422695.1. Lineage (NCBI taxonomy): Eukaryota > Metazoa > Arthropoda > Insecta > Diptera > Xylophagidae > Xylophagus > Xylophagus ater. The sequence continues at coordinate 27,071,847 of OY730485.1, read as the reverse complement.
GACACCATAGGCATCTCACATATATCAGTACATAACATCTTAGCTGAAGTTTTAGGTTTTAAAAAGATTTGTGCAAAATGGGTGCCGCGTTCACTAACAATGGAACAAAAACACCTTTGAATGTGACTTTCTCAACAACACTTGGACCGTTTCAAGCATGATAACATGTATTTCATCGATTGATCACTATGGATGACACTTGGGACTCATCTGCGAAAAAATTACCGTTTATGTTGATTTAAATTTATATTTAATCGTGAGTATGGACTTTTAGAATTAAGTAAAATGGATACTATTTTCTGTTTTATTAAAAAAGGGCTATTTATTCATCTCTAATTTTTTACTCTCTTGGTTTCGTATAACGCGAACCGTATCTTCCGCGTTATGGGAGGATTTAATGTACATCTCTTACACATTTTATCTGTTTTGTACTTTCTTTGAAAATTATCCCGTTTATTTGGACAATACTCGTTTGTTGGTTTATTTGCTGGTTTTATTTTTGCCAGTTTCTTTGGTGGAGCACATTTCATTATTGCTGTACCTTCCAAATCCAAAAAATATTAGTCTTGAAAGTGCTCGTGAGAAGGAGTAAAAATAATAAAAATAAAAATTTTAATTACATCAAACAACGCGTTCGAGAAATATCGTGCAAATTAAATTACGACAGACATTTTCTAAAAATATGTTTATTGCATTTTAGGGGATCTCAAAACATAAAGATTTATCAATGGCGTAGTTTTTTACTATCCTTACTCCCATGTTATAGATACCAAGTAATACTTAAAAATTTCGAAATCTTAACTCTTTGTATCGAAATTTCGTGTTAAATGATTAAAATTGATTAAGTAATTAAATTCGTTTTATTCCCGTTTTTATTATAAGATAAGCTATTTAAAAAAATGAGCAAAGCAATACATAGCAGTGAGTTTATACTTTTCTCTATTCTGGCCTTACCGGTATGGAACTTTACCGACAATGTATTTAAATGCCTCTTATTTCAAAACTCGCTTAGGTCTCGTGCCGCTCCTCTCGTTCAGCTATGCTTCCCCACTTCGCCACTGGCCCAGCTCACCCTTCTCATCCTGCATCCGTCTCATCTCCATAAGAATTCGGTGCAAAAATTTCCAAACCTGCTTTAAGTTCGATTATTTCAAGTATTTGAATTTCGTCGAATTCGGCCGGTAGTTTGGCTTCCATGAATCATACAAAAAACGTGTTACTATAGTTAAATTCTGAGGAAAAATCCAAGCCGCTTTAGATAAGTAGAAACACCTATACTGTCAGAATTTCATTGAATAAAAATTTAAATGCATAAATGTTTTTACAAACAGTTTTGTGAATTATTGTTGCCATAAGTAAATTCCGTTGAAAATTTAATCATATCTGAGCTGGGCGTTAACACACAAACTGGAAATTTCATCAAAATTGGACACGTAGTTTCAATTGTACACTGAGTGCAGCAAAATAGGCTATATTTAGACCAAAATTAGACAGTATTGTCATACTCGAATGTGGCCTAAAAATCAGTTCTAAGTTAGAGTCAAGTAAATAAACTGTATGAGTTTTGTCGAAATCCGCCAAGCGATCTGTTCTCCACCACATTTACAAAATTTTTTCGTTTTTTAACAAATAAAGTGTTACAGAATAGTGTTGCCATATATAAATTTATATCATCTAGCATTCAGTGCAACACAAAAACTGTGAAAATTTCATGAAAATCTGATCAGCCATTTAGATTTTATTAACGATTAACATGGAGCTACTTATTTTTGACGAAACGGATTTTCCACTTACTTTGATCTTTCTAGCAGAGATGGAAACCGAAACTTTTTTGTAGGTGGTTCGGTTTTGGTTTAAGCATAAATTTTATTTCTGGTTTTTGGTTTGATTTTGTTTTAAAGATTGCATAATTTTTTGGTTTTGGTTCTGATTCAGAACAAATATCTCTTTTTTTCTTAGTTGTTGTGACAGAAACGAATGAAGTCAATGTAAATTTGCTTGACAAATTTTTTTCAGCTGTTTTATTTCTTCACTTTGAATCAATTATGTCGTAGGATTTCGAGTGCTTTCTTTTAAAATGTTGCATTAAATTTTCTGGGTGATTATTATTTATAACAATACTGCATTAATTGCACTTACTGCTTTTTATCTTGGTTGTCGGGTATTTACTTTTGGATAATACGAAAAAAATTATTATTAAATTGAAATTAGACTGGAAATACACCGAGTTTCTTACATGTTTCATTTACATATGATTTTTATATCTTTTAATTTAAAGCATATCCTTCCTTTCTTGTGTTTCTTTCTGTTTTTATTTTAATTATGATTTCCTTAAAAGAAAAACTGTCATGTTTGATTACTCTTTAAAACAAACTGTTAAATCTTAGTTGACCATTGTTTCTACTTTTTTAAAGAAAAATGTAAATTGTAGGATAAAATTTTTCTGTTGAACAGAAAAACATCGGGTTTTTGGTTCGGTTCAACTATTAATTTTAAACTGGATTTGGTTTTGGTCCGAATGATTTTAACAGTGGTTTGGTTTTGGCTTTGATTCGGTAAATTTCGATAGTTCAGTGGTTTTGGTTCGGTTCAAAGGAACCGGTTTGCATCTCTGCTTTCTAGCGCTTCTAGAAAAAAAGTTAGATTTTCGCACGAATGTAATACGTTACACTAAAATCATTCGTTGTAAATGATAAAGTAAATATTAGGTGATCTCATATAAAAATTGCAAAATCTATGACTACGTACGTTCAATAATTAGTAAACTTTTTTAATTCACGGCTTGTACTATCTAGGAGGCTTTGTCTAACTCCTTTTAAGTCTATATGCAAAAGAAAGTGAGAGGGTGTATTGCATTATTCATTCACTAATCTTGTTTTTCACATTTGTAAGGTTATTTTTTTCGTTTCTAATATAAATTTCAATGAAAATGTGAGTTCTCTGTGTTTTTTATTTTGATGATGCGAAGCGTGATGAAACAGATTTGCAACTAATCAGATACTAGTATAACATGAAATGGTAACAACAACGACAGCATGGAAATGTTTATATAGGCACCTATCAATAGAGCTATTGAAAATGAACAGCAGGTCAGCAGCATCAAGCAGCAATTGTCTGATGTGCTGCTGTGGACTTTGTGGTAATAGTCGTCTTGTTAATGGAAACGTGTGTGGATCATTTCTTTCTCGAGTCTTATTAAAAAACTACCGGATTTAAAGAAGTTTTTTATCTTATTTTGTTTTTATTTCTTTTCTTTGAGATTGTTTTTTATTTTTTTTAGTGCCACGCGCTTCTTTTTTTCGTAATTATTAGTCCTCTTATTTTTGTTAGCTATTGATATTTAATATAAAAAAAGATATATTTCGTAACAAAACGTAACAAAACGTAACAAAAGTGCATAGTGAAACTAATTGTGTCACAAAAGAAGTAATTTCTTTTAAATAAATTAAAAAAAAAAGTATATTTTCGTTAAAAACAGAAATGTTAATATATAATTGCTAGTATATTTGTAGGAGTTATAGGCGTTTGGTTTAAATACTATAAATAATTCGCATCGAAATTGTAAGGTTTTACAATTGTATAGTATGTATTTGGAATAACTGTTGTATGGTTTGAACATTATTTCGAATTTATAGAAAAGACAAATTGAACAAATTATAAGTGCAGTGCAGAATGGTCGAGTCTGTTTAGATCTCGTTTCTAGAAATTAATAAGCCTCTGGTTTAAATTCAGGTTTCGGTTTTCACAATTTTTTTTTTCTTTTCATTCAATTTCAGATGTGAGATATTATTTAGATTTGAAAATGTGCAATTATTTATAGTTAGCTTGGTTGTTGTGGGTTAACTTTGTGTATGTCCCTATCCTGTGAGCATCAAACTACTCGTTGACGTAAGTCGCGAAGTACAGTAGAGTCAAAGTGTAACTATGATAAAGTGACGAAAGCTAGCGAAGTAGCCAGACAAAGCACGTGGCAAACGGGGGAAAGAATACGCAAGAGTACATATACTTTTCATAGGCAAAATCCATCAGCAAGATAGAGAATGAAATGTTTTTAAAAAGTACATGAAAAACTCTTAAAAACCTTATGTTTCTTCTAGTATTTGTGCATTGCATATAAATTTCAACACGTGCTTCTTTGCTTACATTATATTTCTCTTACACAACTTTATCATAGTTACACCAAAGTGTAACTATAATAAAGTCTGGAAACTTCCTATCCTTACCGTACCGCCGTTTTTCAAATTTTGCCTGTTCTTTCTCAAACAATTTTCTATCCACTGATGACATAGATAGAACTAAAAATTTTACGTATGGGTGAAAGAGACACATTATTTTAAAAACATCCCATTTCTTGCTTTTGGGTAATTTTAAAATGTAAACAATGAAACACAGACAGAAATTAATATACAAATGCACACACACCAGGAAAAAAAAAATTTGGCGCATATTCTTTTTTCTGGTATGTGTGGGAAATTTATAAGATTTGGTCCCATATTTTAGATTCCAAGGGTAATTCATAAGATTCCATCTGATTTTTAAGAACATTTCATTCTCTCTCTTGCTGATGGATTTTGCCTATGAAAAATATATGTACCCTTGCGTATTCTTTTCCCCGTTTGCCACGTGCTTTTTCTGGCTACTTCGCTAGCTTTATTATTAATTACACTTTGGTTACACTTTGGTAGAGTATTAATACTTTCCTATCGAAAATGACATAAGCTTTTGGGAAAATATTGTTTTATATACTTTGTGTATTTTTGTCTCATTATTACACATCCATTATGTCTCCCTTTCACTAATGGAGATTTGAGCAGAAATTTCGGCTGGTTTATTTGCTTTAGAGAATACTCTTTTTTTTTTAAAAGAGATAAGAATTAGACCAGTGCCGAAGTATGAGTAGTGATAAAGTACCCAAAGCTAGCGAAGCAACCAGAATTAATACAAAAAAAGCACGTGAATGACTCTTAAAACTCTTATTTTTTTTCCAGTGTTTGTGGATTGCCATAAAAATTTCACCATGTGCTTTTTTGCTTACATCATATTTGTTTTTCACCTATGGATAGAAAATTGTTTGAAAAATTACAGTCAAAATCTGAAAAACGTCGTCACGGTAGAGATAGGAAGTTGTGGTACTTCTTAGTAACTTATTCTTTGCCAGTGCCCATCCAAGTAATAATTTTAGGAGGAATAAAAAAAGTGATCAAAAATTTATACTTACAGTATATCAACCTGTAGGCCCCTCTCGATTGCATTAGTGACCCCTGAAACGAATTCGGTTAGGTTAGTAACAAATCTTCTTTTAACAAAAGCATTTTGGTTACATGATATGAGACTTTGGAATAGAAGTATAGATATTCACACAAGATGGCTTCAAACAATTTCGGAATAGAAGATATTTTTGCTATGGGTCTGTAATTAGATACGTCTTTTTTATTTCCATTTTTGTTAATGGGGTTGGGGGTAATATAAGAGATAATATAGAGATCGAGGAAAACAATGACAACGGGGAAGATATTAACATTAAAAAGGAGAAACAACGGCCGCACTAAAAGCATACCAGTATTTTTTAAGATACTATTGGGAATACCATCAGGCCCAGGACTGAAATTCAATTCGAAATTTGCGATAAATTTCATAATGAATGACTCGTCAATTTCAAATGGATAAATCGTAACTAGAATCGGATTGGAATTTAAGTAATCAAAATACTTGTCGTCAACCGACGTATCATGGGACTCTTTAAAATTCTTGAAGGAATACAAGTATTAAAACATATTACAATTTTGGAAGGGCTTTATCTATGTTAATTTTCTTATAATTATTTGATTCGTCCACCACAAGAACTTCGTCAAAATCAATAATGGTGATTAAAGAAGTAAGATTTGAATAATTTGCTCGTTTAGATCAAACTGCAGCACTGCAGACTCTAAATCTAGGCGATTCTTCAATTGAAATTTGATTAACCCTTCTATTTTGGCACTGTGACGGTTTTACTGTCAAAAATGATTATGACAATAATATTCTGACTGTAATTATGACTGCTGCGAAAATTCGTATTTTAGCGAACGGGTTATAATTATGTCCAAAATATGAATTTATAACAGTTTAAACTGTTATAATTCGAGCGAGCTTTCGTGGTTATTTGAGAAATACTCTCGAAAATGTTGGTATAGGTTTGAAATTTTTCTATAGGTGTAAAATTATTTGTGTGTTTAAAAAGTTATGACTATGACGTCATTTTATAACAGTTAGAACTTGTTGAAAGTAACGTAATAAAAAAAAAACGTTACGAAAAATCATTTTTACTGTAACGAAATGAGTACGTTTCCTTTTTTTCGGTATACCAATACTGCTTAAAAACCCTTTGTTCATCAATATCCGATCCCAAATTGTAGGCAACCATAATAGTAATTGGTTACTGCATATTAAACGTACTTTCACTTGGATTCAGATGGATTATATTACGACGTATATTATTAGTTGAAAATCTTGAAAGACTTTTTATAGACTGACATCATTATCAACCATGTCAATTTTTATCCAATTATTTTTCACAATCTTTCCATGATTTACATACATAAATGTTTTCATGCGTTTTTAGTTAGCGTTTATTTTATGGGAAAAAGGTACATATTTAAATTTTGTAAAAAAAATTGTTATATGTGGAACTAGAACTAGAATTAGATTACTCAAAGCAATCAATTTTTTAAGAAGCAAATTTTCAATACTTCTCTTTCGCAAATTTATCTCCAATGTAAAAGGACTGCCAGAATGGAAGAAAAAATCAAGTAAATTAAAAAGTGAATTTTGGTTTAGACCAGGCATGTAAAATTCAAAATGCCACCTGGGCCAAATAATTAAGAATGAAAATTTGGTGGGCCACAAGCAAAACCATTTTTAAATTTCATAGTAGTATGTATTTATTGAATCAATATTTTACATATTACAATTTTTTGTTGCTATTTTCTTTTGTTTTTCACTAAATTTGCAATATCCGCAGAAAATTTCGTTGCACTCTTAATTCTCAAAATTGAACAATCTTGACCTGTCAGGTGACATATTACCATTCATGAGAAATTATTCTCATATTGGTCACACTGATATGTACTTCCAAACATAGAAATAATTTCGTAAGCCAATTTGCGAGTTTCTTCAAATTGCTCAGGTATACCTACTTCTGTAAATTTTGGCTTCAACTTAATAGGTTTGTTTTATTTGCCACTTGTTCTGGGGTAGAGCAAATTTTTACATTGAAAACAAAAACAACAAAAGTGCAAATCCTACGCTACTTTCAGACCAGGGGCAGCTCTCACACCGAAATTAGTTCAGTTTTCTACCATAAAAACTGTATTAGCTGAAAATTTCCCATTTAATTACAATATGGTTGCTAGGCAGCGCTACAAACATTTGAATTAAAGGTTTTTTCTACTCCCGCTCGTTTTATTTGCCACTTACCCTGCTCCGGTGTAGGGTATGGCAAATAAAACAGACCTAATATCACAATGAATTTCAATCACTTCCATTTGCATCTTGCTTTGGACTTTTTCTATTTCGATTGAAAAAATATGGAGCCAATTTTTTTGCGTGTTAGGATACTAAATTTATATCAAAAACAACACCAGCTATTCAAGTTTAGTGAGTATATGATAAGATCCACAAACCATTTTAGATACCACGTGACTTATTTCTGTAAATTTTAGAAATTGGTTATTAATCATAAAATAAATGAACATCTGATTTACTTGGAAAATAATTATATTTATCTCTGTTGCACTAACATAATGTAATTTAAAAAAAAAGATAGATAGAAGGGGGTTTGAATTTATATATATATATTTTTATTGAGAAAAACCACACATGGATTGTAAATAAAAATCAGGACGGCAACAAAATGTCGTATAATTCTAAAAATAAATGGAAGGTCACATCCTAGAAAGTTATTCTGCAATATACTTAACCTGTGATTCAAACTATAAAGGAGAAACAAATAGCAGCCATGTGATTACGACCGCGTGTTGTATGAACAAATTCAGAGGACCACAACATTCCCCTTCGAAATTTGAATTGAAACTGATCACGTCAATTATCATTGCTAGACGAAATTTTTTTTATTCACACTTTTCAGATCAATAAATTTCCTAACAAGAAAGTGTATAACTTTGGGTGCTCGTACAAAAGTTCTGAATTTTTCTGCAAAATAAAAAAAAAATTCATATTGGTATATAATGAAATAATATCATCTGCCATCGTTGTTTGCCACTATAGTTTTTATGCCCTATACTAGGTACTACCAGAGGGTGTATTAGTTTTGTCACTAAGTGTCTAACGCATCGAAATAATCATCGTAGAAAAGTTTCAAGGGTATGGTTGTGTAGGAAATCAAAAGTTATATCGATTTATGCATGTCCGTCCGTCCGTCCGTATATAAGATAACTCAAAAACGCCTTATCCGCTTTTGTTGAAATTTAGAATGTGAGTTGGATATTCCTTAACTGCGTTTGGTATTGTAGGAAGTAGGAAGTAGGGAAGTTATTAAGCAAAAACCAGGGTGAACAGAAAGTTTTGTTGTTTTTTTATATGGTTTTTCGGATTTAATTGGAAAATTTGTAAACCAATTTTGTTTATATTAATTATTTGGTTAACTACATAAATAGACGATACTATGTTAAATTTCAGCAAAATCGGTTCTAGGATAGTGGAGAACGAAATAATCCTGGCAGAAAATAGGCCTGTTCATAAAGTTTTTTTGTTTTACTTTAAAAACTAATATTGAAATATTATTAGTTTTGACAGTTTTTCTGTCCCATTTCTACCATAGGGCATCACAAAATCGGCTAAAGGTCGATTTTCAGTTACTACATATACGTTTTTTTTTTGTTTCAGCATTTTCAACGGCTCAAACATAATTTTAAAATAACATCTTTTATTTTTATATTGATTTTATTGTAAATAATTCAACTTTCGCTGAATCTGATCTCTTTTATGTATTTTACTTTTTGCTTTAAAAAATCCATTCAAGATAAGAATTCACGTTTTTGTTCTTATAATTTGTATTTTTTTCCCAAAATATCTATGATCGAATCCAACATGCGGGAAATAAAATTTTAACCTTGTGTTGAATTCTTTAGCTCTGTTTAAAATTTGTAGAAAATATGTTTCCCTTTTCTTTATTTATGTTATTATTTTAATAGAAAAATAGATAAAGATAGGGTAGAACTGGCATGTTTCATCATTGCGACACCTCTGACAAATTCCAATTTAGTGGGAAATAATCTCGCAAATACAATATATTTTACAAGTAATATATGCTATATATTCTTGGGTGAAGTTGAATAGTTTTTTTTCTGATATTTGTAGAAATTAGAAATAAATTAATTTCATTCTTGCATGATTTCCTTCTAATGCCTTTTTTTGCCAATAATGTTTTAAATTTATTTGCCTGTGTTTTAGAACCAGTTTTTCTACAATACCTTTACTGTTTTTCTTTTTTTTTTTGACATCTCAAATTTTTCAGCATATTGCTTTTCCCATTTGTTTGTGACAATTCCATCGCCTTCAATTTGTTAATACAACAAAGCTATTGGTGAATTTTTTTTACAAGGCTAATAAACTCAAATTAGGTAAATTAAGATTTATATATGAAATTCATATTTTCGAAATATTTTAGGCCTACTGTTCTAAAATTAGCCTAGTGTACATAAAAAAACATATTTATAATAAAAAAAAATAAAAGTAATAAGTTAAACGAGGGTTTGTCACGCGTTACTTCGCAAACTTGCGAAATTATTTGTTTATTTTTGACAATTCGTTGAACCAATCAAAATGGTTAAGAGATTTCGCAGATTTGCGAAGCTTATGTCAAAAATATACATGCCGTTCAGCTGATTATTTTCGTAAACTTGCGAAGATGAATTTTTCATTTTTGACAGATGCAATTTTGAATTTATTTTAACGGGTTTTCTTTTGGAAGTGAATACTAAAAACTATCAAATTGTATAAAATGTCAGGAAATAGGGAATTAGTAGAATTTTTATTTTATATTCAAAATAACTGACTGCCTAATGTCATTCCTTATATCATTTCTGCTAAAATGAGAAATTATATTTGCGAAACGTTGTCACGGGTGCAGATTATTTTAAGTTTTCCCTGACCAATCAGAATAACCTGTCAAACTTGCGAAAAATATTCGGAAAAATAATCAAATCACGCGACAAGCCCTACAGATTTTGTTTGAAATCATAACATAGTAAAAAGTTGTCAGAGGTTACTACTTCTACCCTACTCTTTTTCGGAACTAAACAAAAAGCCAATAATCTGCTTAGTAATGTGGTGCGGTTTAGGCGCGATATAAAAACATGAAATTTAAATTTATGATAAGAAATTGTATATTTGCTATTTTTACTTTCTCTATAATTATATTCAAGAAGAACCATAAAAGTTATTGTAAAAATCTTAAATACAATATATCGTTGTTAAAATACGACTAACCCTCGCATAATGTATAGATTGCGTTTAAAATATTGTGTTATACGATACTCTAAAATAGCGATGATCTTTATATAATTGTGTACAGTGTTGAATTCAGAGTTTTTTTTTCACCAACATCATTAGATGGATGGGATCTACTGTCGTGCTAAGTAAGAGAGACCAAAAATCCAATTTATTCAAAACTATGTAAATGTAGACTACTGGTCTCTAACCGGTGGTCCGCGAGATCTTAAAAATGGAAACCTATTTTTTCATTAAACGAATATGTTGAAGTTTTAAATAAAGTATATTAAAGTGTTAATACAGTTTATTATTCTTAAAACCTTGTGGTCCCTGCTAAAGACAAAAATATCATAGTGGTCCCTGGTGAAAAAAAAAGGTTGCGAACCACTGATGTAGACCATTCACATAGCTTTGAATAAATTGCAATTTTGTGTTTATTTATTACTCCACATTAATTTTATTCAAGTGATCAGAAAGCCCGTTTAAACCGGCTCTAGTTATGAATATGTATGTATAGTATGTACATATGTTCAGATCTTTGCCGACATAAAATGCTAATTCAAGCATTATAGTGTAGGTATAAATTCTATTCGAATTTTTTTTGGAGTTTGTGATAAAAATCGCTGAATGAGTTTACCTTAGTAAGTAGCTCACTGCCATAGCATTGCAAAAAAAAAAGTTCGTACTCACGTAAAAAATTTATTAGAACCAGGCCTGGGCCACTTACGGCTCATATGTTCTAGTCCAAAATAAATCTTAGCTTCCTTGATTACATTCTTCCATGCCTTTCTATTTTTTGCATACACTTTTCAGTTACAAATTCCTTTGTTTTTTAGGTCATGTTCTACGCTATTTAACCATCTTTTCCTTCGCTTTTTGACGCCATTATTCTGGATGTTGTGTTTTTTTGGCATGCTTTCCATTTACGCAAGTAAATAATTTTTAAATTTGTACGTATCCATTTAATGTTGTTCGTTTTACTGTATCGTCTTCATTATCCTATCCAATGGAAATAATTGGTGAAAAGTGCAATGAAAAGTTAAAATAAAAATTTTTTTTGATACGAGGGCTGCTATTTATATTTTGGGAATACAGAACAAAAAAAAAATTATCATCGAAAATAGCCTTATTGTTTTTCAAAATATTCTTCATGATGATCAATACACTTCTGCATGAGTTTGTCACAGCAGGTTTTCCATTCCGATTGAGGCATCTCCAAAACATGGTTTTTGAACGCATTAACGGCGTCTTCTGGTGTTGAAAATCGTTGTCCATGCAGCTTATCTTTGATGTCTGGGAATAAACATATATGGAAGACAGAATTTTATAAAAAGCCCGATCATGTTATTCTATTTCAAGATATTTTTTAAATTTAAGAAAATCTTTCTGATGGAGAAGTTTTAAGGTGCCGCTACAATAGCACGAAAATTACAAATGTTTTTATATATCATAATTAACAGGCCTATTCTGGCGTTGTGACAAATGTTTATTTATAACAAATTTGCAACTACAAATATTCTGACAGCTGAGAAAATTCGTATTCTGGCGAACGGGTTATAATTATGTCCAAAATATGTATTTATAACAGTTTAAACTATGACAGTGATGTCATGTTATGACCGTGCTCAGAATAAGCATGTAAATTTGGTAATCAGAAGTCATGTGAAATACGTTTGGTTTTGAATGTGCCTCCGTTTTCGATTTTGAATTATTCGTAGTGAACATAATGGTATGTTAAACACGTCGTGTAGCGGCATATACTATAACTAAAAAATGTTGCGTCATGAACTTCAAAATTCTGATTTGGTTCTCTCGTAAAAGTTTGTGTTGCCCAGGACTAGTTTAATCCTTAAAAATAGACTTGGCTTCCCTTAAACTGCTTCCCTGTTGGTAGTATAGGGTAACTATTCTGTATGAAATGGAATTTGGAATTTTATTATAATTTATTTAATTTATTAAATATCATATTTTGTTATTATATTAGTATATGTATAGAGAAAGTGGTTGCCATATTAGTATTTTATTTTATTTTTTTGTGGAAAAGCCGTATTTTGTTAAAATTTACTTGAAAATATCGATTCTGATTTATTTTTTTTTTTTTTTAAACAATTAAACAAATAATATTATTAATAATTAATTGGCTTTTAATAGTGAAATATTTGATACAATTTAAAGAAAACTAAAAAATGAAAAACAATGACGACGACGTATGATAAAATCAAATGAATTTATTACTAAAAATTTGAGTGTTTTAATATTAATTTAATTATGTATAACTAATAAAAAGTGATGAAAATATGGATAGCAACAATGAACCAATCGTTACGCCAATTGTTCGAAGAAATCCAAGTATTAAAAAATTACTGAAATTGCCGATGTGGGGCTCAGGTATGACAGATATTTCTTGTTTTGTTTTATTTTATTTTTGCATCCAACACGTTAATTTTTTTTTTGTTTATTTTTATTGATTACTTATTATTATTATTATTATTAATATGAACAAAAGAAACATTCTACAAAGAATTATACACGAAGAGACCATCTTTTTGTTTCGGATTACGTCACCACCATTTCAGTTCAAAGTGAATCATTTGAGCAATGGCTGCACAGACTTTTAATCAATGGGCCATATGTTTTAAATCGGAGCCCGCTAATTTATAAGAAAATTCGTAGTCGAATTTAAAAAGTGTATATTTAAAAAAGAAAAAAAAAAATTCTCTACGAACAGCATAAAAATCTTTTCTTGAGCTGTATTTACACTACATCATTGAATATATTGAAATCTGTTAACCTTTTGAAAAATTCTTCAAAAGCATTTTTGACAAAAAACTATTGACTTCAACATGCAAAGAGGTGTGCGCTGGATTGTTGATTAGAGAAAAATCCCATAAATATAATTTATATCATACAAATTTCCAAATAAAATGAATTATCATTAACGAATCGAATGCAAGAATTAAGAGCTTTATTCTGAAATTAAATCGTTGAGTTCTTAAGTTCTTAAATTCTTAAAATTGCACCTCAAATCAAGTTGAAATCGCTATTCCGAAAATCTTAACATGATCGTTAAATCGTTAAAACAATCCTTAAATCGTTGTAATTTGCCGATCATATTTGCTATTGTCGTTCAAGTATCGAAGTTTCAAATTTTTAAAAATTTATGAGGATAAGTTCTAAAAAGTTTATATGATTTTTCACAATATTTCGTCACATCGATTTCCGTTGTACACTGATTTGTTACTAGGTAGTCAGAGGATGGGTAATTAGTTGGTTTGTGAAATTGTGGGCAAGTGGCGATGAAAGTGTTAGTCAAAAGACAGACCCAGCTGTCATTAAGAGGTAATTAAGAGATGTTAGAGGAGATGGATAAGAACGTTCAAGAGAATGGTCAAGTGCAGTTAAGTGAGAGATCAAGGAAGTGATCTAAACATGGTGACACCATCCACCATGTGGTCAAGAGGAGTGTTGAGGAATAATACTAAAGGGGCAGCCAAAAGAGGTGGTAAAAGTCTGAAAATCATTTATGCATTACGATCTTTATTTCTGTAGGATTACAAATTTTAAGAATATATTGATGAATTTTCAATTATTAGTTTTAGAATAAGGCTTTTAAATTGTGTTAAATTTTTGAGATTTAAAAAAATTCTTGAGAATTCGGGAACACCTTGGGTCTTGGGGTTTACCAAACATTATTCTTACAACTAAACATGTTTCGCATTTACCCAGCAATCATTGATTATATTTTCTTTTATTTTTGTTTCTGTTGATTTTAAATGGTTTTGAGTAAGTAAATCTTTTACTTTGAAATAAGAGTGACGCAATTCGAAATGACGTTATTTTTAAATTTTGATTTATTTGTACATCATTAGATTATTATTCTCAGAAATCATTCAGTCATATCACATTTGACTCAGTTCATTCAATATAGAACAACCTGACACATACTATATATTACTGTTTTGAAATTCCTGTAGAAATACGTCAAATTTTTTGAATATTTGTATAGTTCAACTCAATTCAGGCTAAATTTAACTACTAACATATATGAGGGCATTCCTAAAATTTCAAGTTACCAATCTCGTTAAAAAAAAATATCACTAAAAAATCTGAACATGAAATGCTGCTCAATGGACGAAAAGAAATTTAAGTTAGAAGTATTTTCATGAGAAATAATGTGACGTGACACTAATAATAGTCAATCTCACCACACTTTCAAATATCTTCAGTTAAATCCATAATATTTTAATAGTTCAGCTTTATAATCCGTTCACATCATACATCATTTCATAAAACAAATTGTACAGCACATTTTGTCGGATGGCTTAAATGTACTAATATTACATGTTTGGCAAAATGTTTATTTTTACGTAACGGCAAATATTGTGGAAGGTATAACGATCCACCCAACCCGACGAGCTAGCTATTGCAAGCAGCTAGGCGTGCAGTGCAATTTCCAGTTACCTTCGTGATACAGCAAGCCGCGCTATCTGCCGCAAGACAGAAGTGTAAGTTCATTTAATTTGATCAAAGTTTTGCTCTGCACTTCGAAGTCGAATTGTTACGGTTATAAGTATGGCTATTCTATTTTTTTTTCCAGTCAGATGAAAACCCTTTAAAATGATGATTAACGAATATATTCAAGACTATAGCGCTCAGTTTCGCCATTATTTTTGTTTTGAAGGTCGATTTGTATTATAATTAACGATTTCAATACCTTTCCCATGTTATATCTGTTTTATGGATTCGACCGCACATAAACATTGCTTAATTAGATTTCTTTTATGTTATACTATATAATCTCGTAATTTACCTCGATGTCTTTTTATTTTATACTAGTATACAAATTTTCAATTTTTTCCTTGAGTTTTCTTGAAATAAAAATCAATAAAGTATTTTTATTATATTATTGTCAAGCTTTTAGTTTTACTTATTGCAGTTTTAATTTTTGCAGTGAACACAAACTCGAGTGACAAAAAACCAAAGCATATAAATTTTATTTTATTTTTATAAAATTTTATTCTTTTTTTTTTCGAAAAATGAAAGCTCTATTTTTAAGTTTTTGTAAGAAATTTAATGTTGTAAGTTTAATGTTAGAAGCTTTGTCCTAGGCTACCGTTTATCAGATATAATTGTTTAGTCAACCAATTTTTTTTTTAAACTACACTATAATTATAATTATATATTAGGTCTGTGAATGAGTTTTTACGATTTAACATTAGATGGCGTAAGTCATTATATGTAATACGTAAGGAATACGTATTTGGAAGGTCTTATGGCAAGTTTCAAAACGTACTACAAGTATATGACATTTGGTTAAAGTGTAAACAACATTATTTTGTACTCGATTAAAAATGAAGGGTTACATGTGAAATAAACAGCATTTGCCGGAAGCTTTATTTTTCTGTGTTTCAATCAAAAGATAAAAGCTGCGAAAAGTTCTTGTTTGCTTGTAGAAATTTACGGTGAACATCATCTTTCAAGCCAAAGCAGTTGTGAAAAGTGGTTTTTAACCAATTTAGAACAAGTATGTTTGATGTTGAAGACGCACCACGCGAAGGTGGACCGAAAAAGTTTGAAGATGAAGAATTGGAAGCATTACTCGAAAAAGATCGATGTCAAACTCAAGCATAATTGGCAGCATCATTAAATAATGATCGATCAACTGTTCCAAAACGACTTCAAGCCACGACAATGATTCAAAAACAACGTAATTGGGTTTCATGTGGATTAAAAGAAATAGACATCGAACGTGGAAAACCATTTGTGAAATGCTGCTTCAAAGACAATAAAGAAAGAGTTTTTTGTATCGAATTGTAACTGGAGGTGAAAAATTAATGTGCTTCGAAAATCCTAAACGCAGAAAAGCAAAAGTAAAGCCTGGTCTGTTAATTTCGTCAACGCCAAAACGAAACATTCATCATTTAGATAAGGTTTTGCACTGTATTTGATTGGATCAGAAAAGTGTGACTTATTATGAGTTGCTGAAACCACCTGAATCTACTGGCGTTATCTATCGACGACAGCTAATGCGTTCAAGCAAGCTGTAGAGGAAAACGACCAGAATGGGTGAATAGACACACACAACAAATTAATTTTTCAACATAACAATGTCAGACCAAATGTTTCTCAACCGGTTAAAAAGTATTTAGAAGTGCAGAACTGGGAAGTGTTATCACATTCACCAGACATAGCTCCTACAGATTACCATCTGTTCCAGTCGAAGCAGTCAGCGCTTACTGAAGAGCGCTTCACTTCTTATGAAAATATCACATCTTGGATCATATCATACTTGGATCGCCTCCATAGACTCGGATTTCTTCAGATTGGGAATCCGCAAATTATCTGAACGATGAGCGATGAACGATGGAGCATACTTTTAATGAAATCACATTATTGTATAGTTGTTAAATAAACAGTTTTACTAAAAATATAGTAAATACTCATTCACAGATCTAATATTTAAGGTGAAGTAAAAATATTTGAATGCACAATTATTTGTAAATTTTCATAACTATCTAATATTTTTATACCATAGGAAGATATACCTCGCTATACGGCCGCTCTTTATACGGCACTTCGCTATAACGGCCTCTTTTAATTATGGCACTTTTTCGATTTACGGCCCCAATGTTTCGTTTTAAGGCCAAAAAAATGTTGTACATACTGCTGCCGACCTTTTGTTTAATTTCTGCTTCAGCCTTTAGGCAGCCATTCTACAAAAAAAAATTGATTCGCTATACGGCTTTTCGCTTTACAGCCAACTTTTCCGGAACACCTTCTAAAAAAACTATAAAATATGGAAATTCACACCACTCCTTTTCGCCCTGCTATATAATGTTGCTTAATCCTGGAATTATCAGGAAATTCCATCAAATAGGAGCTATCAACTGAATATCCCATTTAATACTTTTTGTCCCTTTTCAAAAAGTCCCGCGTTTGGTTCTTCAAAACAGATCTTGAACTTTTCGAAGTTTTTAATTTTACATATTATTTTACGCTTTTTGTTCTTCATTCGGTCCTTCTCAAGTCAATCCTGACACGGAATTTTCTGACAATTATTTAAAAACGGAGTTTTCAACTTATACTATTTTATGCCTTCGTTATGTTAACGAAACGGAGACGGGACGGCGACAGGAACGGTATGCGATGCAGTTATATTGGCGAAAGCGTCGTTTCACTTTTTGACATTTCATGAATTCATTTTCATTTTTTACAAATGTCAAAACACGCAACGGGCTCGAATTGAATTGAATCAAATTTTACGAACGTTCCGTCTACATAACAGCGGCCATACAATTCATGTATTTGTTTTTGTTGTTCCGTCGCCGTTGCGTCCATTTTTATAATTCCCTTCATCCGACTCTATTAAGTTAATTTTAATACAATTTATTTTGAAAATTAGTTCGAAACCTAGTTTTTAACTTGATGTCCTGTTTTATCCTTTTCGTCCATATTCATACTTTTGGGTAGTGGGTCCACATCACTTCATTTTTGATGCAAGATTTCATAAATATTCCTTGTCGAGAGACAACGGACCTCTTACCCTATATACAGCCCACGAACTCGCTAAATTTCACTAAAATCGGGTAACGCGTTTGTCAGTTATCCGAACTACAATTTATGAAGATAATATGGAATTAAACTTAAGAAATCGTTTCATTTCATACAAAAAATCCGAATTTTGTTCGGCAGCTATCTGAAGTTGTGTTCGTATTCTTTCATTGAAAAAATAACCTGTACTAAATTTCATTTAAATCGGTTCATAAATAACGACGCAATACCTAGTAGTTCAAAAAGCGAACTTTTGTTCGGCAGCTATCCAAAGTTTTAGTCTGATCGAACCGCTCCTACCAATTTTCGTTCAAATCGCTTCAAAAATACGGCCGCAATCTTGCCTACCACACACGGATAGACGGACAGACTGAGTCCTCTTAAAAAAGTCTGCACTGGTTGGAAAAAGGACCAATAATTGATGAATAAAAAAATGCATATATATATATATATAATTGTTTTTTTTTTGGTTTAGTTCGACTATAAGGCTTATGTAAAGAAAGAACTAAGCCACAATAAAAGAGAAAATGCAGCAACAATTTTTCTGATTTGGGAGAAACTTGTATACGTTAAACGACCATGGAACAATGCGTTCTGGTACTTCACAAACATAACGTTTTGGCGTTAGACGAAATGTCCAATGTCCAGTGGTTGAAGTTAATGAACCTCAATCTGAAACTAATGATGATCATGTAGAAATATCAGTTTTAGATACTTCAATATTATCAATTGATGGTGTTGTAGAAATAGAACCCACCACTTTGAAGTGTTCTACACGTGCCAAAACAAAAAGAGATGAAGTTGCTGACCTAATTAACCATCAATTATAAATCCAAAAACAGTTTCAAGAAACCATTTCTATGAAGTTTAATAAACACCAACAAAAATTAAAGAAATTTCTGAGAACAGAAAAAAAAGTATGTAGGGCAATAATTTAACAAATCCATATAAACTCGAAATTCGTTCGAAATTTTTGTCCACATGGCAACGTTTGTAAACATTCGCGATAGTTTGGAATAGCTACCAGAATTCCGTTGGAATGATTTTGTCCGACGGAATTATATTCCGTCGGAGTTTGGAATAGGCCTGATTGTTTTCCTTTGTAAATAAACTCTGATAAATTAATTTTGTATAAATTAACTATTGATAGACAAATATTTTTAAGACTAGTCGTTAACGCAGAAATAATTGTAGATAAAGTTTATACACCGAACCAGAGAGAGGTAGCACGCAACAGTGGTGTCAGAAGTGGAAATATAATGCAATGTGATGCGAAATGTATCTTTAGATTTTTCTTTTTGAATTGATGCCAAACAATGAAATAGCGATGAATTTATGAGGTAGAATGAAGTTTCATTTCAAATATTTATCTATAAGAAAAAAGCGCAATTACTTTTGGGTCCATCTAATGGAATTAGTACATACGGTATGTATAGTGTATGTAAGGTTTTTGATCGTTTTGGCAATTGCGAAGCACACAAAATGAAAGTACCAGGTTGGTCTTTACCGAAAACGGAAGAAAGAGGGGTCCACGGTTTTTCTTTAAATTGATGAATTCAGTTTGATCGTAGCTTCAATATTTTAGGCTTATAAAGTGAATAGTTTTGCTTTTGGTAGGAATAGTAATAATTCAACATAATTCGAATGCATTAAAAATTCTAAAAATAGCGAATAAACGCCACAATATAAAAACTTAACAGAAAATTATAGAACGAATCTTCTTCTTTCTTCCTGTTCTAAAAATGTTTGCAAAACAGATGTTTTTTTTTTTTTTTTTAATTGCTTTTCATTTTTATTCAATCTTTTTGCAGCCAAAAGACTTGTTTACAAAACGTACAAAAAACAAGTCTTTTCATAAAACATTTTCCGTGGCCTTTTTTCGGCTGTTTTTTTTTTAATGCCGACGATTAAATGAAAAAAGACAGAATTAAAAACACAAATTTAATATTGGTCTGTAGCCGAGTTTTTGGTTTGGTACCTTATGGTAGAAATGGAACTAATATAGTTTATTTTTTCATTACTAGTTCTAACCCCACGACTCCATTGGACTTATTTCAAGACATATTTTCAGTCCGACTGACAAAAAAGTCCAAATTTTAGAGTCTCCATTAGACTTTTTTTCAGTCCGACTGAAAATATGTCTTGAAATAAGTCCAATGGAGTCGTGTGGTAGAAGGAGAGCAAAGTTTTAACATTGGAAACAACAACAAAGAAGACCAATTTAAAGAGGAAAACTGGGGCCCTAATAGCGTAAATCTATTCTGTGAATTACTAGGTTACTCAATAAGTTCGCGGAACGGAAATAAAAAAACGGATTTATAGTTTTAAAAATGACTTTATTCAGTATAATTTCCCTGAACTTCAATACACTTGTTCCAACGATCCTCCAATTTAAGGATTCTATCCCTGAAATGAAAATGCGGTAGGCCTACAAAATACGCCTCTACAGCTGCTATGACCTCTTCATTTGATAAAAACCGTTGTCGGCGCATGAATTTTTTCAGGTTTGGGAATAGATGGAAGTCACTAGAAGGCAAATCTGGTGAATACGGTGGATGTTCTAACAATTCGTACTTTAATTCCGTGATTTTTACAATGGTTTTTTGAAGTTTGTGAGCTGGTGCATTGTCTTGGTGGAAAATGATTTTTTTCTTCTTTAAAACAGGTCTTTTCTCACGAATTTTTACATCCAATTGGTCCAAAAGGTTATAATATTAATCTGAGTTTATTGTTTTACCAGTTTGGAGGTAATCCACCAACAAAATTCCTTTTGCATCGCAAAAAACTGACGCTAACACTTTCTTGGCCGATTTTTGAACACGAACTCGCTTCGGAGCCGAAGAGCCTCGTTCGCATCACTCCTTAGCCTCTTATTTTGATACAGGTTCACTGCTTGATTACCCTGAGAACTGTATGGACACTCGCCGCAGGTCCCACTTTCTCCTTAATTTTACGAGCAGTTGCCACAGAATTCGATGCTTCTAAAATGGCCCTATGTTCTCGTTCGGTGGTTGCTTTGGATGTGCGTCCTTTTCGATTTTTTCCG
Source organism: Xylophagus ater (assembly GCA_963422695.1). Taxonomy (NCBI): domain Eukaryota; kingdom Metazoa; phylum Arthropoda; class Insecta; order Diptera; family Xylophagidae; genus Xylophagus; species Xylophagus ater. Next base: position 27,050,759 of record OY730485.1, on the reverse strand, counting down.
TAATTTTGCTTGTTTTTGACAAGATTATTTATAGTCTAAGGATCTCGACCAATTTCCCTGGCAATATCGCGATTGGAACAATTTTTTTCTTTGAATGCAATAATTTTGCGAACTTCTGTTTCGGTTAGTGATTTGCCCCATTTAGCCCCATTTTTGCCAAGGTGGAATAAAAACTTCACTAAGGTAAAGCACACAAATAACACACTTGTTTTTTAACGATAACTTGTTTTTGGAAGACCAGCGTTCGCCTTGAAAGCTTGAAGAAAACAGATGATGCTAATCAAGTATATCGGTGCAAGTAGCCGAAAAAGACAAAAATGGGAATTTCCACTCAAGCATGATTTATTCCCACATCTGGGTCATCGGGTAGAACAGAATAATGGGCAACGAATATTACGGAAAAAGTTTCTAAGAATTTGCACCATTATGGCATTAATGACGTTAAAAATTAAAATGATGCTAATGATGTCGCGAAATGTATATATATACCATATATATACTACTGTGGAGAAAAAGTAATGAGACTTAGTAAATAAAATAGGAAATATTTTATTCATCCAAATTTATCGTGTCTCCTTTAAAGTAATCCCCTTCCACTTGAATACACTTATTTCGACGATTCTTCCAGTCTTCGAAACATTTATTATACTCAGCTTCCGGTATAGCCTTCAAAGCGGGCAGCGAATTCTTTTGCATTACTTCTACTGACCCAAAACGATGTCCACGATATCCGTCTCCGGGTCATAAGCATAGATCCAAGTCTCATCGCCAGTAATTTTGCATTTCAGATTATCATCGGTCATAGAAACCATCTCCTCGGCCACTTCAATATAACGTTGTTTTTCAAACAAATTCAATGATTTTGGGACAAAACGACAAGACACACAAGACAAGCCCAAATCGTCCTTTAAAATTGTTTGTATTGATCCTTTTGATATACTAACAGTGTCTACAAGGTCTCTTTTAGTTAATCGACGATTGAAAAGTACAAGCTCCTTGATTTTGTTGATGTTTTTATCAGTAGTTGAGGTTGGTGGCTTTCCTGAACGAGATTTGTCTTCGACTTCTTCACGATCCTTACCAAATGATTTGTACCACTTAAAAACTTGTGATCTTGATAAACACTGATCACTGTAACATTTTTCTACAAGAAATTTCGTTTTTTATACAAAATTTAATGTTTATTCTTTGTTCAATAGATTTATCCATATTAAAAAATAGCCGCAACAAATTTTTCACAATTACAAAAGACGCTGAAATTTTAAAACTAACTAAGCAAAGATCATGAGATTTCTATTAGCTGTTCACAACAGTCATACCAATCTATCAAATAAATGCTCATTGATATTCATTGCGCGCGTATTTTTAAAAATATAGTCTCATTACTTTTTGTCCATAGTAGTATATGTAAACCACCATCTTTTCAGCTATCTATCATTTTTTTAGATTACATTATGTCAGTGCAACAGAGATAAATATAAATTTAATATTGATAAACAAATTCTTACACTTACGTAAACAAAATCATGTGGTATCCAGAATGGTTATTTTACGATTTCAATAAGAAAAATACCTATTCATACAGGAACTAACGCTTTAAATATTTCGGGACTTTGATAGTATTATGAAACAGCTGATTTAATCAGGCTTGCTATTTGTGCTGTTTTCCAATTAGTGGCGCTTAAGAAACTTAAGAAACTCTGGTGCGATGTTATCAAAATAATAACACTTTTTATTTATGAGAATTATTTATTTACAATTATTTCTGGGTTAACAATTAGTCTTAAAAATACTTGTCTATCAATAATTAATTTCTACTAAATTAATTTATCACAGTTTATTTACAATACAACAGAAAAATACTATTTCCAACAATTGCTAATTAATTCACGTATTTATCAAATCTCTTCAATATTTGACTTTGTAAAGCAACCACAAATAATCACGATTCAAATCTCTATGCACAATCAATTTCGAAGTTTGACTTCAACTATATAGTCCCGTGGCGTTTCTACCTTACGTACTCATCGTGGAAACTAGAATATTCGTCCATACATCAAAACGTACTTTTAAACTGGAAACTAACTCATAGAATTCGCTACAAATTTCAAACAAAATATCAGTGATTATTTGTGTGGTGTTTTCTTTCGTAATTTAATATTACGATTTCTTTTACAAAAAATTATGTGTGATTTTGTGCCGTGTTTTTAAGGAAAGTTCCCAACTTTTCTTTTGTCAAGAAAAGTCGGGGAACTTTTCCTAGTAACACCACAATACAATAAGTTGTTTGTATATGTTATTTGAAATTATATTCTTTTCAATTTTTTTAGCGACAAAAATATTTTAAACAATTTCATAGAAATAAAATTTTCCAGCAGTAACCTATATTTAACTTCTATACGAAGTATATAAGCTTGTTTTTTCTTAAAATGTTTAATTTGTAATTTTTAATCTTCCACTTAGAATAATAAAAAAAACGGAAATGATTTTTGTTGTAAAATGATTATAACGATTATAAAGAATTGAATTTAATGCGATTTCAAGAATTTTTTTAAATTAAATATTTATGTATTTAAAACATTTTAAACTAAACTTATTGTTTCTTTAACTCTAATAAAAACGTCGGTGCTGTTTTCAAATACATAACAGGTCTGTTTTATTTGCCACATGTTCTGGGGTAGAGCAAATTTTTACATTGAAAACAAAAACAACAAAAGAGCAAATCCTACACTACTTTCGGAGCAGGTGTAAACTATTGCACCCGAATTAGTTCAGTTTTCTATCATAAAAAGTGTATTAGCTAAAAGTTTCTCATTTAATTACAATATGGTTGCTAAGCAGCGCTACAAACATTAGAATTAAAGTTTTCTCCTATTCCTGCTCGTTTTATTTGCCACTTACCCTGCTCCGGGGTAGGGTATGGCAAATAAAACAGACATACTATATAATTAGGAGGTTGATGCAAAATGTACAAATATTTGAAATATTTTAAATTAATTGTATGTTTCATTAAAAACTTTAAAATAATGATATGCGCAATTGTTCTTCAAATTTTCATGCTAAAATGTAATTTCTAACATTGCAATGCTGTTTTCCAATTATTAAAATATAAAAAACAAAAATAAATTTATTTTACTTACAAAAAAGTCACGTGCTTATCAAAAACGGTGGCGAGGGCTTATTCATACCGGCACCAATCCTTGAAAACTTTTGATAAAATCATATTGGCGCTAAAATTTTTAGAAAACGAGTGGTTTTTCTTTTATTAAAAATTGACCGTTAACAACTTCAAAAAAATTCGATTGCTTTCTTTGTTTCATTCTTTCTTTAGTCCAAAACCCATAAGACTCTTGCTACAATTATGTTATAGGAAGCACGTTGTAAAATATAATATATATAAAGTATTTATTTTCTTCTAATGAAAAAATATTAATTAATTTTCTGTCCCTGTTTTATGCGGAATTTTTTGTTTCTGTCTAATTTCTCTTCAGTTCCCAGTTTGTATACTACTCTTTTATACTGAGCTTGTATGTTGCATTGTTAGTTTGAGAACGAAATTATTTCGGAATTGAAGATGGGCTAGAAGTGATGGACAATAGTGGTGGTAATAAAAACTGGTCAAGGAAAGGATCAGAAATATGGTCACCAAGATCTTGCGATTTAATATCGTTGGATTTTTTTGAGGCTACGTGAAAGATTAAGTTTATGAGAATAGTCGAAGAACAATTGCAGAACTCAAAGCCAGTATCGAATAGGTAATTCGTGAGATAGAGCTACAATTATGCAGAAATGTGATCGAAAATTTTGTCAAAAGAATTGTTGTCTGCAAATGTATTCATTGTGGACATTTACCATTCATAAATTGTAGTCTCTACAGCATATTTCAGAACTTTCATGTGTGTTCAATTTGAAATTTGAAAAAAATTCTTATTGAAAAACCCTGTATAATAAAGCATTCGATATTTTTATCTTCAATGCTTGATTTTGAAACCGTTTTAAGATATTTTCTTTTAGTTGAGAATTCTATATGTTAGTTTTTCTCTGCTAATATTATGGGTATTCATGAAAACGCGTAAAACCCTCGTAAATCGTGTAAACTGCATAATTTTCCCACCTCGTAAATGAACTGTCAAAATTCCTATGGAAAGTCCAATACACAAACCTAGGAAATTTCCGCGACGATTTTGGTGCGTAAATAACCTCGTAAACTTATACAAATCTAACTGACAATTGTAGTAGGAGAAAAAAAGAATTTTTTTTTGAGAACTAAAGAAATACTACTTATTTTTTGTTAAAAATATCGGAGGTAAGTCGAAACAAATCAAATTTAACAATTAAATTGACAAAATTATATTTATAAGACAAGATTTACACAGTTTATACACGAACCCGTTCATGAAACACTCCTCGGAAAAGTAAAAATTTACGCGATCGGTAAAATTCCCAGATTTCATGAATACCCTTATTGTAAAAACTTAAAGCTTTTGTGCTTTTTTGTTTGTTCAAGTATTTTAATCTGTTATAATTGGTTTTGGTTATAACTATTAAAATTGGTTTGAGCCTGAAATTGACCTGATATAATATTGGTTCTAAATTGAACTATTACATAGTTTTCCTTGTGTTTTTTTATAAAAATTATAAGTTTTTATGCTAAATTACTGAAGGAAGTTGAATTAAACTTGTTTAATTTTTCACAATATAGAACAAACGCAAGCTGAAAGATTGTATTAGGAAGTTGAAAATTATACCAACGAGATTGCAAGTAAAGAAAATCATTAGGAGATTGAAAATTTTAACGTAGAGTAGTGAAAATATGTTTTGTCTTTTTTTATCATATTAAAATCTGTTTTCATGCGGTTTCAGTTTGTAACAGTTTTAACTTTCACTTTACTAAAGCTTCAAGACACTTGCTAAACTATTTTGGCATTATTTTGCCGCGGCACTCTCGTCTCTAAAGCTGGGAAAAAAGTTTAATTTGATGTTTAAATTTCAGAAAATTAATTATTTAACGAAGATTAAAAGAGAGAAACAAACTTCTAATGCAAATTACATTAGTAACTTGCTTCTTTATTTCTACCTTCGTGCTTCATAATTATTTTTCTTTATCACTCATTTGAAGTTAAGAGGTCATTGTCGTCTATGGGCTGGCCTGATGAAAATATCTAGAAGGCATTGGTATGTGTCAAATTCACTTCGATAATTTTGAGAAGTTTTTTCAAAATTTTTTGCATTTATCTAATTTAAAGGAAACAATAGTTAATGCATGCATAACCCGAAACAAACAAATCGCACCCCAATTGGTTCGCTAAAATAAATAATTGTTTTGAACATAGAAAAATAGTTCTTGATTTTACGATTCTTGTCCTTTTAACAAAAAATTGCCAGTGGAAGGCGAAGAATACGAATTCTTTTGTATCGAACAATCAGCGCCTTAATATTTTATTGTTATTATTATTATTAAAAAACAAATTGTTTTATTTAGCACAAAATAGTGGAAATAAATTAAGCCACATTAAATATGTTAAAAATCGGAAAATGAACCAAAATACCGTTTCTAATAAAAAGTAAAAAGAAATTCAAAATCTTCTTGGAAGGATTCAATCCAAAGTCTTTACCTAAGATATTTTTCATGGATAGCTACGCTGATCGTTATTTAAAAATATAGAACTCAATACTTCTTGACGTATCTTAATATGTATACGATTTTTGCTGCAAGTTTTTGACTTTTTCCTCAGCAACGATAAGCATAAAAATCTCTTACTATAGTGTCTTTTAATAGGGACATAACAATTTTGTATCTTTATATGAACGCACCCTTAAACATTATTAATGACCTATCAATGTCAAAACGTAGATTAAAGTCAACATTTTCATCATGGTAAAGTTCACGAACGAGCAACGCTTGGAAATTATTAAAAATTACTACCGAAATTCTGAGTCGGTCGCCGCAACTTTAAGAGCGAAAAATCATTCTCAGCGATGGGCTCATTTTTGGCTAAACGAATTTGTCAACAAGCAAAATATGCGTTATTGGACAACAACAAACCCACATGTGCTTCAAGAGACACCATTGCATCCACAAAAAATCACTGTATGGTGCGGTTTACATGCCGGAGTCGTGATTGGGCCGTATTTTTTCGTTGATGCGAACGATCGCCATGTTACCGTCAATGGAGGATTATTTTTGGCCAGAATTGGATGAAATTGATATCGGCGATATGTGGTTTCAACAAGACGGCGCTACAAGTCACACAGCACATGTTACAATCGTTATGTTATGTCCTTAATGAAAGACCCTTTATATAGCTATTAACTGCTTTTTTAAACTAACTTTTATGAGCCCGTGAATTTCGACGCTTCGTTTGCTTTAAGCATATATCTGAAGATGTAAATAGAAACAAACACAATTTGAAGTGTTGTAATTATTATATATTACATATTATTTAATAAATATAATTATAATAATAGATAATAAAAAAAATAATAACCTTAACTTTACTCTCCTAAGTAGTATATTTTAATGGAATACATTCCAAATTACTCTGTTTAGCCCATTTTAAATTTACAATCAAAACATCATCGCTTTCTGATTTTATAAGTGAAAAGTAAAAATCCTATATCTAAAACAAAGTGTAACTAATGCTAAAGTATGGAAAGCTCCTATCCTTACCGTACCGCCGTTTTTCAAAATTTGCCTGTTCTTTCTCAAACAATTTTCTATCCACTGCTGACATAGATAGCTACATATTATACGTATGGGTGAAAGAGAAATATAATCTAAGCAAAGAAGCACGTGCTGAAATTTATATGCAATGCACAAATACTATAAGCAAGATAAGGTTTTTAAGAGTTTTTCACGTGTTTTTGCTTATTCTGGCTACTTCGCTAGCTTTCCATACTTTAGCATTAGTTACACTTTCATCTAAAACACCGGATACAATTTTTGAGCCTTATATCCAATGTTTCTCATAAAAAATTTCTTATGTCGGTAGCTTGTAACGAACTTATATTAGGTGTTTTTTTTGGGGGAAAAATAAAGCTCTAAATAACTCTGTTAAAAAAAAACGCCGAAAAATATGCTTAATTTAGCGACTATAAAATGTATGGTAATCTTATTTTCCCAAAAAACACATATATTGCAGTAGAAGAAACATTTAAATTTATTTCACCTTCATTCAAATTTTATTTATAATAATTTTTTGTTGGCAATTTGACAAAATTGTTGGAATGCTTCTACAATTTCTATTATTTTTGTTTTGAATTGAGTTTTATTTGGTAAAAGGAATTTTTATTTCATGAACAATTTTATAAAAATGAAATTTTAAATAAACTTATATCATAATAGTTGTGTTTTTTTGGGAATTCTATCGGCCGCTATTTCACTTTCTCAAAAAACGACTTCTTTAATCTATGTTCTTATAACTTTTGATTTCCAATGTTGGTATCACTGAAATTATTTGATGAAACTGCAATCATCTTTTTTGAAATTAAAAAAATTAAATACAAGAAGTATTCTTTTTTTTTTTTTTTTAGACAAATAGTGAAATTAAAACAAATAATATTTTGCGAGAAGGCTATTTGAAGTATTGTTTTAACTAAATAAAATAAAAAGCAATAAAAAAAAAATAACTCAAATCAGGTGAGATCCAAACTTGAAATCATTATCCTGTTAAATTCAAAAACTGCAATAACAACGAAAATTTTGATTTGCTCCATCTATTATTTGGTAGATAGTATTAAGAATTGTCGTTAAATTAAGCCAGCGAAATATGCATTCCCTATAAAATGTATTGTAATCGTGCCTCTTTTCCCCAAAAAACACAGCTAATATGGGAAAACAATGTGCATGTTCCGTCAGTGTTTTACTCTATTTCGCGGTTTTTTTTTGGACGATATTGGCAAAAAACGATGATTAATACTAAAAAATAGGGGAAATTACAATATAGTTATATGAAATGTTTGTTATATTTGCATACAATACCAGTCTTTCAGATAAATCTTCTTCTGGTGGTAATAACAATCACATACATCTGCTTTTATTATGTTTCTATATCATGGATTTAGATTGAAAAAACATTATCAAAAATCGAAATTTACGGCCGTTCCCTCTATACCAGAAGTGGCCAAGGATCTGGAAGTCGCCTGCGAAGCTGTAAAAATTATTCTCTGCATAGTAAAAAAATACTATGACACGTCAACTTCAATCAGCTGGAAATAAACAAATGAATTGACAGACGGACGCGGAACTTTACATATGTTATTATAAAAAATAAAGTAGCGACACTATCAGCGACATCTATTATTGATGATACAAAGCTTTTTGAGCTGAAATAATATTAAAGTGTGGAGCAGAATGCCGTGAAAACCATCGCGAAAACCAACGTATTGGAATGTCAAATCGATTCAAATACATGTTTTCTCTTCGGCTACCCACATTGACGTGAAAACGACGGAGCCATCGCAACAAGTTTGCTAAAATCCGAAAACTAACGCGAAAACCAAAATATTCTAACCTCACTTTGTTTTTATTTATATTTTTTGTGATAATCAAATTCTTATTGAGGGTAAAAGTTATATGTTTTAAGTAGTTATTTCATTTGATATATAGGGTATTCATGATCTTTCGTAAAACCTTCGTATTACTCGTAAACGGCGTAAACTTCGTATTCCGATAAATCTCGTAAAGTTTTGTAAAATTTTTGTATGGAAAATTTAAATACGACTTCGATGCGAGATACGCGACTTTGAAGCATGTTTTTTCAGTCTCGTAATTTTTTGACATTTGATTTTGACAAGTGAAGAAATATGGAGGTGAAAATGTGTTACGTTATTTTCTTTTTAAATTTTAATTAAATATGTTAAATTTGTGTTTAATTTTAGGAAAATAAATTAGAAAAAAAGGAATGTGTGATCCCTTCTTCATTGTCAGAATCTGCAAGAAATCAAAAAATAATTTCATGAATCTAATTTTATTTAAATATTATCAGAATCCTGCAAGGAAATTAGTTTAGCAACTGTTTTATTAATTAAACATTTAAGTAGCTTCCTTTTTTCACTTTGCTTCGGCATTTTTCACGATTGTTTTCTATCAGGAACAAAATTTCAAATTTGACAAATTTAACAAACGTCAAATTGACTAACACATGAAAAACTTACGAAAAATTTAAATGGGTGCGTTCATGATGTCTCGTAATATTAAAATAGGAGTTACACAGAAATAAGGTATACGAGAGATCATGAATACCCTAATAATTATTTTCACAAACTTATTGAAAAAGAGGGAATTTATTTACGAAAATAAAATCAATTTACACTATACTTGGTTACGCTATTGTGTTCACATAAAATTTGAATACGATTTTCGACATTCGAATACGTTGGTTTTCGCGATGGTTTTCACGGCATTCTGCTCTAAGCATAAGACTTAAAATAAAGAGCCGGTGAAACAGTCCACTCTTTGCATTTGCTCAAGGCAGACTTGTCTATTTCTATAGCAAACGCAGAGATCTCTACTCACATCTGACTTTTATGCTACCGCTGAACCTGTTGATGAGATAACGTGTTTATCCATAACCTATTCTATTACTAGACTCCTGCTACTATAATAATGAAGCCCTGATCAAAATCAATTCCAGTTTACTCCGGACAAAGGACACATACATTTTGAAATACTTCACGAAAAACAAAACAGTTAAAATGTTCAACATACTTACCTACAATTAGCACGTATGAACATACTGAATTTTTTGAAAATGTATCTTAGACACCCATATATGCGAAAATTAAAGATTTCGAATAATACTAAATTTTAAAAACGTTAGAAATTCTAGAATTATCCAAATTTATGTTACTTTGAAAATCTTATAGACTTATTTTATTACAAAATTGTGTTCAGTAACGAATAAGCAAAATTGTCACTTCTGGAGTGAGACTAATCCAGAATAGACCCTAGAGACCCCATTACATCCAGAAAAATGCGGTTTACACGCTGGTGGCATCATTGGTCTTTATTTCTTTAAAAATTAGACATGAGCTCGCGTTACAGTCAATCAATTAAATTAATCAATTAATATTTGTTCGAAAATATGGACGATATTGATACTATCGAGATGTGGTTTCAACAGGATGGCGCTACGTGCCATTCTGTTGAAACAAACTCTCGATTTATTGAAATTCCGATTTGGCAACAATGTGATTTCGAGAAATATCCCTATGAATTGGTCTCCAAGGTGATGTGATCTGACATCATTCCACTATTTTCTATGGATTAACTCGTAGTCACTGGTGTAGGCTGATAAACCAACAACAATTAGCCAACATTGTTCGAAAAAGTGACCAGAATTGGACTGACAGAATGCACTTCATCAAAAAGAATCGCGGCGGTCATATGGCCAAAGTCATTTTTAAATATTAATGTCATGAACTGGTCTTCGGAATACAAAAAGATTTTTGATTAAAAGTTAATTCTTTATGTTATTTTTTTAAATTAAAGTTTATCACCCTTACAAAAATCACTTCATATATACGCTAACCCGTTTTGCATCCGATTTTTAAATTCGAGCAATAAATCTGCTGTATATACGTGGCAACTAAGAATTTTATTTATATGATAGATACATTGTGATATTGATACCAAGGCATGCAATCGCGTGAATGTAATAAGAATGTTAAAATGCGTTTCCACCAAACGCGCAGCACGCGGCTGCGGCACGTTCTGTTCGCGCCGCTCGTTTCCGCCAAAAAAGCAGCGCACATTTTCTGGACGCGCAAATTTGTGCGTGTACATTTTGAATGTGAAAATGTTCGCCTTGCCGTCCCCATCGAAAAAAGGTTGCGCGTGGAAGCAAAACGACATTCGCGAACTGTACGCGAAGCTGCGCGCTTGGTGGAAACCGGAAATTTTAGCTTCGAAGTTTGCTCTCGTGTTTTTTTTTGCGTTTTTGTGCTTCCCGTCACCGACGGAAAGGAAAAATGTTTTTCGTGTTTCAAAATCTTTTTTTTTTTTTTTTTTTGGAAATAATGAATTTTTTTGTACATGGTCTTCGATATAATGCCTATTTTTAACTTCTATACGAAGTATATAGTTACTGGAATCGAGATCGAAAAAAATCTCCACGTTTCATAAGATTCTAAATCGTTTGCAATCATTTTTATCCAATGTCCGTCTGTAGTCTGTCTGTCGGTCCGTCTGTCGTGTACAAGATTGCGGCCGCGTTTTTGAAGCAATTTCCATGAAAATTGGTAAGAGCGGTTTCTTCCTCATGAGAACCATTCTATCAGAAGTTGGGTTTGATCGGACTAAAACTTCGGGTAGCCGCCGAACAAAAGTTCGGTTTTTTGTGTTTTTACATGGTATTGTAACGTTATTTATGGACCAATTTCAATGAAATTTGGCATGAGACACTTGCTCAATGAAAGAACAATTGTGTCCAAAAATCAATTGAATCCGATTACAACTTCGGGTAGCTGCCGAACAAAATTCGGATTTTTTTGTATAAAATTTGGAGCATAACTTTGGGTGCTCGGACGAAACTTTGAAATTTATGTACAAAATAAATCAAATTGTTGTATGAAATAATTGTATAGAATCGTATAGAAGTTCCCATAGTGGTTTGTGCACTATAGCTTATTTGGATTAGAATTTAAAATGTTCATTAATTAGTTTAATTAAAATTTAGAAAAATTTTCATTCTCATTTTTTTCTAAAATTGTAGATTTCAAATATTCAAAATGTATGATTCCAATTTCTATGAATTCATATACTAAATTATGAATTATTGCAATTTTCGCAAATTTGAAAATAGGTATTAAAAAAAATCCTATTTTCAAGTTATTTTGAAATTTTTATTCATAACTTTAGAATTATAAAACAATTATTCTTTTTTCAATTCTAGCAAATCTTTCTATTTTTGGAAGGCTAATTACCTAAAAAATTTTCAGTTTTAATCAGGAAAGTATTGAAATAAATTTTATTGCCGGTTTTTCCTACTATGTGGTAAATATTTTCTAGCTGCTCACAAATTTTTATTCATACGTAATTTGGTTGCAATTTATTGCATTGCAATAAAATAGTACGTGCAAAAAGATTTTCCAGACAAAATCTTTTACAATTGCTTAATATTATTGGATTCGGTTTTTTAGTAATTGCAACTGGCACCTATTTATAAGGTGTTCATATGGAACTTATCGAAACATAAGTTTATAAGTCTTTTGATTGACAAGTATAGTTTTCAATCCATATTATAATCGTGTCATCAATTACGCAAAGTTGTGTAGTTTCCTCTACCGATCGTGATATTTAATGTCGTGTTCTAGTTCTTGAAAAGAAAAAAAGAAAATCGAGTGGTCGCGGAGACTAATGTGCTTAAATTATGGTAATTAGATTTTTGGTCCAATTGTAATTCCAACTTCAAAAAGTTTTGATTTCTTTTTTGAAACTATTTTACGGAGTAAAATGTTTATTTATTGTTTTTTTTTTTTCTTTTAGGCATACCGATATCAGAAAATCCAGTATTTCATAAAATTACATAAATTTCGAGAATAATCTATTTATATTGAAAGTGTTTTTATTCAAGTTTGAAAAATCTTCGTGTTATCAGAAATTTGATTTCGTTATTCACAAAAAAGTGTCTGTTTACTCAACAAAAATATCCACATATTCATTCGAGACGATCAATAACAATTTAATTATTTCATTCTTAATTGGAATTCTATTATAATAAACAGGCAAATACATTTTAGTTATTAATCTTATCAATAAAAGCGACCAAAGATAAGTACTCGAATGTATGAATTACGAGTGAGGATTGGATTATGGTATGTTTTTTTTGTTTTATTTCGAAAATGTATTTTTTTTTTATCCTACCAAATATTGATAGTAAAAATTCTGTGAATAAATTGTGTTTCTTTGAAGTGGTGGTTATTCAAAATTTTATTTTGGTTACGTAGGTTGCAATAGAAATAAATCAGAAAATTTCCAAACCATATGTTCCAGTGGTGTATATATTGTATTTTTATGCCCTATGGTAGGTATTACCAAAGGGTATAATAACTTTGTCAGTACATTTGTAACTCACAGGCTCATTCATAGATGTGTATGAGGATCAAAAAGTATTTCGATTTATGCTTGTCCGTTCATCCGTCCCTCCGTGCACGAGATAATTCAAAATGTGAAGTTATTAAGTAAAAACGATGGTTACCAGAAAGTTTTTTTTAAAATGGTTTTTCAGATTTAATTGAAAAATTTGTAGAGTATTTTTCTTTAAATCATTAACATGGGTTGGCTACATAAATAGGCGATACTATCTGGTGCGGCAATTTTTAATTCGTTTTAAAAATGCATATTAAATGAATTTACACAAAAAATGCAATTTGTTTATATTTTAAAATTATTACAATTATAAATCATCCACATTTTTACATGAATTACTTAATTCTGTTGTTGTTTCGATGGTTTATCATTGTTAACATTATTTAAATCAGTATTTTCAACATCTTTACTTGATGTTTTATCATGATCTTCGTCTTTATTGCCTTCTTTTGATTCAGTAACTGATACGGATTCTGGCTCTTCAATAAGTCCTAATATTTGTTCGGGTGTTAAATCTCTTGTCTTATCTTTAAAATCATTTACTTCACTCATAAACGTTTGCGAAAACGTTTTACCTTTTGGAATAATAAACATTTTTTTATAATTATTATAAATTATTTCCGATTGCTGTCGGATCTTTTCAGCATGATTTATAAATTTTACTTTTTCTTCCTCAGTGAATTTCCATTTTTTAACATTTCCAACATAATGTCGTAATCGTTCCATTGTTTCAACACAACTTGGATTTTTTTTCAAAAATAATGGTGTTATTTCAAGTTCTTTGTACTTTTGTAGTAATTCTAAACATTTCTCAACATCAGCCTTTACTAAACCAACAGATCCTTTAATTTTATGATTTAAATCAATTAATGTACGTTCCGATTCTAAATACTTTTGTTGTCGAACAATTTCCGAACCAAGTTCTTTATCATGTTTCATTCTTTCGATTTGATGAATTGGTGGCCAAGGATTTAATTCTAATGGATCTTTATTAATTTTATCAATTTGTATTTTATCATTTTCTAAATCATTTTTTAATTTATAGGCATTTTTTGCTGTAGTTTTTTGCCATAATTTTTTTTCATTATCATTTTCAAATTTCTCTGGACAATTATAATTTAATTTAATTCCGACACATTTATCATCATTACCAGGTAAATTTACTAATAATAAATTCTTAAATTTCTCAGATTTTGTTGATGGACCTTTCGACTCTTTAAGATCTGTTGTTTCATTATCAGCTCCAACAAATGTTGTACTTTGATTTAATTGATCAATTATAGTACTTACACTAATTGGTGCTGAATCTTCACCATTTAATGCTGCTTCAATTTGTTGAATTGCTTCACGAAACTTATTTCGTTTTAGCTTTTTGTCTGTTGCAAATTTCTCTTTTGTTTCCAAATATTGAAATAAATTTTCAATTTTAATATTTGCCGTTTCTCCTGTTCCATAAAAATAAACATTATATTTTTTATTATCGATTTTTGTTATTTTAGCCGGCCAAGGTGGATAACCTTTTAGTTTAGCGAATACTAAATCACCGATTTGAAATGTTTTATCCTTTTTTTCCATATTTTTAATTTTTCTTTCAGTAAATAATTCTTTCAATCAAAAATTGTGGATTTTTTACGAATTTTCACAAAATTGTCGAACAATTTTTTTCCCACAACCAAAGTCTACTAAGTCTACTAAGTAATAAAATTCAATGGCATTTCAAATTACTCTATTCAGACCATTTTAAGTTTATAATCAGACAGTGATTGCTTTTTGGTTTTAAAAAATAAAAACCGTATATCAAAAAACCTGATACAATTTTTGGGTTTTTATTGAATTTTCCAGATATAAAATCTATTGTATTAAGTGGTCAGAATACAAATTCCAATATCGGAGAAATAGCCATTTTTTTTTTTATCTTCTCGCTCACTCATCAAACGATTCGAGACCAAGTTTTCCAAGGGGCCTATTCTCGAAGAAAATCGAATTTACTGGTATACGGAAATAAAAAAATTGAAAAATTGATTCGAGTTCGGTAAGCGAATTCGTATCGCTGTAATACGGAAACCACTCTACTGGATTTAACCAGCCGAAAATAAATTCTTGGCTACGGAAATGTGTTTTTTACAATATTTTTGATCGAACAAACCAAAAATTTTATAGTTTTTTAAATGAATTTTTACTTTTTCTGATGGTTTTTACTTAGTAAATTTCCGAAAATAATATAATTGTCTATAATGCAATTTAAAGCTGCGTTATTCAAAAAATTGCCACTAATTTTTCACTTAAATTGTTAATAAGATAAAAAAAATACCTCGAACACTCTAAATATTTCTTAACCATACAAAAAATTGGATCTTCGACGTAAACAAATCTAATAACTTTGACATTGGCAACAAATTTGACAGTTCAAATAAATGAAGAAATTTGTTGAAAAATTCAAATGGAAATATATGCGCATATGATTATGCTGACAGCAATCAGATCGCAAGTTAAACGTCACGCAAGCAAATAGGTATGCATTTATGAACAAGCCCATAATTAAATTAGCTTAAGGCCAATCTCCACACAGCTGACATCCTATTCTGACGAGAAAAATCAGAAAAGTAAAAAGAGATGGACTTTTGCAATTTTCGCTAGGATTGACCGAATAAATACATCAGGGTCTCTCCCCACACAATTTATAATATGGGAAAATTAAGAACATTCCCTTCCATTTTATAGGAAAATGTAGTACCAAATTGTGTTTTCAGCCTTTATTATAAGGCTTAAATTCCTATCACATCTAAAAACAAGCTTTAGTGCAAAACGACGAAACTTCTATACGTATGTTCAAATCACGTTATCTTCCGAAAGCCTTTCTAAAAGAAAGCTATATGAATATGGAAATTCAGAGTGAACGAAGTCCTTAGTTAATACAACATTTGTTGTGATATACAGACAGACAGACATTGGATAAAAATGATTGCAAACCATTTAGAATCTTATAAAACGTGGAGATTTGCAAAACAAATTTTTTTATTTTTTATATACTTCGTATAGAAGTTAAAAATTTAACTTGCGTAAATCATAAAAATCAATTCGTCATAGAAAAACTTCCTATAAGAAAATTTGGTAGTGTGCGACGATATCGTGTATTATTATTGTGAGAGTATGCAAATGCAGATGAAAACCCATAAATCAGATGAACAAGTTTATCTGCGTTTGAGGGGAATCATCTGGCAGATGAATCAGATGGGGAAATTATATCTGCAGAAGACGACAAAATTCGTATGATGATTGTTCCTCCCTTTCTGATTAACTAAATTTTGCATAAGTGCATCCCATACTTTTATCAGAATAGGATGTCGGCTGTGTGAAGATTGGCCTTTAGAATTGGATTCTGTTATTTCTTTTTTCTTTTTTTTTCTAATAAAAGTTCAATACTTTCATACAAAATAGAATATTGCGTAATTATTTGCAAAGCGATTTATTATAATTTTTATGTACTCAGCTTTTAGATAAAATAATTTGATCAATATGTATAGAAGTATCATTTCTGGTTTTGAGCTATATGTTGTTTTATACTTCGATTCGTCAAACATTAATTCATAGAGTGAGGTGAAGTGCCAAAATGTGTTCGGGTTGACGCGTTTTACAAATCGTTATTTTTTCGTTCTACCTACGTACGAGTACTACCTATACTTATGTTATTTTTCTATTCATTTTTTTTCGCGATTAAAATATCAAACAACGTATAATTTTATTTTGGTATTTTATCTTTGTTTAATAACAAAATTCAAAATCTATCATTGTGTCCTATGGTAGGTGCTACCAGAGTATTGTAGTTTTGTCACTAAGTGTGTAACACATCGAAATAATTATCGTAAAAAGATTTCAAGGGTGTGGTTGTGTACAGAATCAAAAGTTATATCAATTTATGCATGTCTGTCCGTCCGTCCGTCTATGTACAAGATAACTCAAAAACGCGTTATCCGATTGAAATTTGGAATGTGAGTTGGTTATACCTTAACTGGATTTGGTATTGCATTTCAACAAAATCGACTTAGTGTGAGCGAAGTTATTAAGCGAAAACCATGTCGTTTTTTTTAATAAGGTTTTACAGATTTAATTCGAAAATTTGTAAAGCAATTTTTTTTAAATTAATTATATTGGTTAAATAAATAAATAGACGATACCATGTTAAATTTCAGAAAAATCGGTCCCAGGATATTGGAGAAAGAAATAATCATAGGAGAAAATAAGCCTGTTCATAAAGTTTTTTTTTGATATACTTTAAAAACTAATACACCGATTTGAATATAATTTGATTAGATTTAGGCTATTAGGGTCTGGGTTATCTGAAAATTAGATGAAATTTTGAAAAGAGGAAACAAAGTTACGAAGAAGAAACCTTGAAATACTTACTGTTAGTTTTGACAGTTTTTCTGTCCCATTTCTGCCATAGGGCATCAAAAAATCGGCTATAGACCGATTTTCAGTTATTATATGTTTTTTTTTTTTTTTAAATTTTCACAGAGCACCACTGATCTTGTGTTTTTTTTTTTTTTTTTAGTTCTTGTTTGGTTTAAAGAGAAGTTATATTTAGTTAGATATGACTTCTCACAAAAACAGAAAAACAAAACGTTTCAACTTATTATTTTCATGAAATTCTCATTTCAGTCCTATTTGTGTTTCTTTAGTTGAGTGATCGTGCTAAATTTTGTAATTTATGTTGTTCTTGAACGCGATTATCTAAAAAAAAAAAAGAAAAAAAAAATCGTTAAAATGAAAAAAGTAAAAAAAAATGTTCTTGGATTCTTACTTAAGCATTTTATCCGATTTGTTAATTCGATCCGTGGAACTTTTTGATCAAAAATGTCATAGAAATTTCTCAATTAGTTAACAACGTGTTTCATTTTAAAGAAATTTGTGTTATAAAGTGTTTGCAATAAAATAAATATATGTATTTTAAAGATGCGCCATTAAGAGTTTTTGTGAACGAAATATTTAATATTGCATAAAAAAATATTAAATTTTATTTTGTTTTTATTAATTTAAAAAAAAAAAAAGAAAAGTGCCAAAACTGTCAATTTATTTGTAATTTATTTTCAAAATTAAAAATTAAATTTTTTGTTGTTACTTCTGTAGTTGTAATGGATTTACATAAAATTACACTTCCTGTATCCTCCGAAATACGAATAGTTCTCTCCATTGGTTTGAATTTAATTTAGTGTTGTAAGCTAGTTTAAGTCATGGAAATTGCAAGTAGAAATCTACCTAATGCTCAAACCGCGAATGGAATACGAAAATTTACATTTAGCCCAGTCAATGGGTACTTTTACCTTGCCAAAGATATAGGAAACTTTATATTTGGTACGATTGTTCAATTAGGTAAGTTATTTAAAATTCCAAGTTTTCGACCTTGGGGGATGCCGCTCGCATCCCCATACTGGTTTAAAGGGGTGGAAAATCACTTTCTCGCGATTATCTCGTTACCGGTGCGAGATACGTTGATTAAGGTGCTAAATCAGGCGAATACGGTGGTTGTGGAGCGACATGAGTAGAGTTTTTGGCGAAAAACTCACGAAGAAATTCGAAAAAATTGAGAAATTTTGGCACCAAACGCGATTTGACTCTCCTGAGGCACAAATGATCCTTCAAAATTGCTTGCACTGATCCAATCGATATTGCAAGCATGTCGGCAAGGTCTCGAATTGTTAATCGATGATTTTCGAGCACCAATTCTTTGATTTTCTTGACGTGTTGCTCATCAATTGACGTCGATGGTCGTCCAGAGCGTTCCAAGTCATCAACACGTTCTCTGCCTTCTTTGAAGTCTTTGTACCACTTGTAAACATTTCTCTGTGACATAGTCTCGTCACTGAAGGCCTTTTGTAACATTCGATACGTTTCAGCGGCGGCGTTCCTTTGCTCAACAAAATTCGACATCGTAAAAATCGCCAAATTCACTTTTCTTTGTTCACAAAACTAAGCGTAACTCAAACACTAATGAATATTTTGACATATAATTTGACATGGAAGTCAGTAACAGTTGTACCAACTTAAAAAAAAAAATATTGAGCGAAAATATTTACCCGCGTAATTTAAATCGAAAAATTCCGACTAGTTTTTAGACACAATAGTACATACACGCAAAAACTGCGAGGAAGTTACAAGCAATAAAAGCTGCATGCTATGTATGAACACCTCTGCAACTTTTATTTTAAAGATGCAGCATTTTAGGTTGCAGCAGCATAAAAACTTCAGATTGCGCACCACTTTTACCTACATGTGTGAACAAGACTCGCAACTTTTGCAGCTGCAACCAAAAAAACCCAGATGCAAAAGTTGCTGTGTGTAATCTTAGCTTTACTGTCTTATTTTTAAATCGTATATAGTAGACAATATTAGCACGAACCAAGCCAGTTCGATTAGATTTGGTTCGTACCAAAATAAAGTCCAATAAAAATACAATCAAACCAGTTCGATCTTCATATATGCGTAGGCTAAATTGGTTCAATCGTTCCGGTTTGGTATACACATAAACCCACTGAGTCTAACCGTAACTTCTGTAAGCAAAGTTTCATAAATGTCTAAATTGCTATTCTGAATCTGTATATATTTCGCTCTCGTAAATTTAATTCGTCGTCCTTCTATTGTAAAGTGTCAAAAATGAATTTCAAAAGTTAGAAATCTTTGCTTTCATTTATTAATAATTAATAATATTTATAATCATAGTGTATTTTAATTCAATACAATATCAACGTTAGTTGCAATAAGTTCCTCTGTAGTTATAATTCCACGTGCAACTTTGTTCAGAAAGCTTACATCAAACGGACAAGACGCTTGCTTTCGCGTTTCAGTTGAAGGTCTATTTCTGCCAGTTCTTTTGATGCTCTCAAGTGTTCCTAACTCGTTCTTTTTCTTTATTAGTAGATAAACAGTTTGCCATGAAATTTGATAAGTTTTAGCAATTTCAGTAATAGAAATTCCACACTCAAACTTCGTTACAATGGTCGAACGACCTTCCACACTGTTTATCTTGTTTTCACCTTTTTAAAAGTAGTTATAAAATTTTCTTTTCTAAAACTAAATATTATATTAAAGATTAAATATTAAAAAATGTTTTTTTTTAATAATTTTATCTTTACTCGCAAGTAAACGGTACTACTTGTATGCTAACGAAAACGGAAGACTTCCGATACTTATACTGTGTGTGACAATACTTATGCCGTACGCCAATAAAAGTTTATACTTACAGACCATGGAGGTCCTGGGGCTGATGTAGTATTTTCTTCCAGCCTGCCCGGTCTTGGGCAGGTTCTCTTCAGTTGGGGATCCGCAGCATTTTGTTCAGTTGCACTTTTAACTTTCGCGAGAGGAGTTTTGAGCTCAGTTGTTTAGACAAACCGAACGGTTTGCAAGGATTATCCTACGCCGAATCTCCACATTGATGTCGTTTATGGAGTTAACGTTCGTTCCAAGGTAGACAAACTCCTTAACTACCTCGAAGTTGTATGCAAGCTCATTTTCCTAGCTTCTTCTTCAGTATGGACGAAGGCTTCGACGATTGTTCGTTGTGATTTTTTTAATATTTCAACGTCATTGGCAAAACCTAATAACTGAACAGATTTATAAAAGATGGTACCTTGGGTGTTCACATCAAAGTGGCGTTTAATCTGTTCCAGCACTAGATTGAAAAAGTCGCACGGCAGCGCATCTCTCTGCCGAAATCCGGTGTGTAATTGAAAAGGTTCCGACGTATTTCTTCCAATGACTACTGTATATTTTGTGCTCTCTAATGTCATTTGGAAGTTTATACTGCCCTGTATAAAAAACCTCCACCCCTTTTAGCCCCTTTTGTTGGTATTGTCATTTTGAACATATCATTGTTGCATCTCCAAGAAAAGATGTAAATTCTAATTACAATCCAATAAAGTCGGCATGCAAAGAAACGCTTTACAAAAAATTTCAAATGTAAAAATACTTATGCCGTATATCCCAAAAGCCTCCCACCAAATAAAATTACTGATAAATTAATCAAAAATAAATGCGTATTATTTTAAAATGAAAACAAACAAAAACCATAAATCAACAAATAAACTTTAACAATTTTGTGTGTGATGTATACCATTCCTTGTCTTTTAATCTTTTGTCGTACTAATACAATCTTCGATTTGGCTTAATTTTTGGTGAACGTTCGCTGTTTTGTGGACTATACCATTTCGATAGAGAAGTATACTCTTCACGACGTACGTCAGGAAGTACTTTCATACTTAAAGGGTAGCCAGCAAGAATATCTTGTTAATTTGCTTACTGTCGTATTTGTATGTTGTAATGTAATATGGCAAATAGAAATAAGTAAAACTTAAAATAAAAGATTTTTCGAAAGAAATTTATTTTCTAAACAATTTATTTTGTTTTATATTTTCGGTCGTTATAATCGTCCATCAGAGCCTGCAATCAAGAATTAAATGAAAATATTTCAGTCTACTAGTTCAGTATATAACATAGCAGCATTGCTGCTGAGAGTGGAAGTGTTGAAGAATACCCAAATTTATCGATTTCATGATGTTCCCAACAATTAGCATTGTACACAAGCACCAAGCACCACATGATGTATTTTGAGAAATGATTTTGCTCTAAAACCTTATTAGATCCAACTGGTGTCAGAATTAAAGCTACCAGATCATTTTCAACGTCGACAATTTGCTGATTGGAACATGAAACATGGTGCTGAATTTTCAGCAAAAATCGTCTTTTCTGACTAAGCTCATTTTTATTAGAATGGCTACGGTAATAAGCAAAATTGTCCCATTTGAACTTATTTTTTTGAAAATGAAGTTGTTGTTGCTGTTTACTATCAATGGAGTGCGCTACAGAGGCACGATAACCAATTCTTTATGGTCTTTTTTTTTTTGGTAATATGGATATCGACGACTTGTTTTTTCAACAAGGCGGCGCAGCATGCCAAAATGCCCAAGAAACAGTCGATTTATTGAATGGACGTTAATGGACGTGTAATGTATAAGAATAATCCAAGAACATTAACACAACTCAAAACCAATATCGAACGCGTAATTTGTGAGATAATTATGCAGAAATGTGATTCCAAATGTTATCAAAAGAATCGATGTCTGCAAACGTAGCCGTCGTGGGCATTTACCAGATATTGTTCTGCATTCATAAATGTAGAGTCTCGACAACATATTTCAATAAAGAAATGTAGAACTTTCATACAAAATGTGTTCTGTTAGGAAAAAAATCCTAACAGAAATGTTACATATTCATAATTCAAAATGGCGGAATTAAAGAGAAGGCAATACGATGTTAGCTAAATAATATTTATCGTGTTTTAATAACGAAGGATTTAACCGAATAATATAGTTTTCATCAAATTCTCTTTATTTCTTTAATTTGGAAAAATTTTAATTCGCTTACAGCATATTTTGAATCAATTGCTTGTTTTTGTTTCTCGCTCAACGAAATCTTTCCAAACGAAATGTTGACATAATATGCCAGCAAAAAATTTCTAAAATAAAATTGGTGTCCTTTTGACGTTTTTTGCATTAACAGAAAAGAGTTGAATATAGACACTTATGGCGTTTACATGTTCTACTTGAAATCAACTTCAATCCAAAAATCGTTCATGTTAACCAAGATCGATTTCAATCCGACTTGAGTCGATCCGATCACAAACATTTTTCTGATCGACTTGAAATTTGTATGTAAACCCAAATTGACTTCAAATCTGCTTGAAAATTTTAAATGGAGTATAAAAAAGGTGAAACATAACCTAAAAAATAATCATTTGTTTGCAAGCATCTGTCAATTTAAAGCTAGTTTGAAGTCGATTTCAAGTCAGTCTTTCAATCTGGTTAAGCTAAAAAACCCGGGTTGAGTTTCAAGTTAATCTCAAATCAATTTTGAAGTTGCCATGTAAACGCCATAATTATGTAAGATATTTTTCCAATGAATTTCTAAATAACTTGTCTATTTTAAAATAATCGAATGCTTGATTCCTTTTGTGTCATTCATGGCTATAAATGCCTTGGGGAGTGTGAATATAGTAGAAGTATTCTTTTCGCATTGTAAGATTGCAATATTCTATAAATTCTTAATAAATTACAAAAAACTGGGAACGCACCTTGAAAAGGTGTTGTATTTAATACACGCGATTTTTACAGTCGTATCGTAAAAGAATTTAGTCGCATAACTAGTCTAAATGATTGCGACAACATCTCTGAGTGATGATTTGTGAGAAACGCGCTTGTTTTGACCATTGAATTTTGAAGTTAATGGGCGCATCCAGCAGTCCTAAGCGCTTAAGACCCTTAAATCTAGCAATACGGCTGGATGTAATTCTAACTTTAAGCGCTTAGTCAAATTCCAGCATAAACATTTTTTGCTAACTCAAACAGCGCATTTGAGGTTGCTGTTCACGCTGAGAAATGATTTGTGTAAAGGACTGAGAGATATTTTTGAAAATTGTTTCTGGATTATCCAATTTTAATTGAAATTTAAAAAATTAGTTTGATAAAACTTTTACATTTCCCGATAAAATTTTTATGTCATTTTACTTTCAATTTTTATTTACTCACGACACTTACTTCGTTTAACAAAAAATTTATCTTTCAAAGTTATTCAAATAAAACTAATTTGACGTTAAGCACAGATAACTATCATTGGCTTGAGGAGTTCAAAAACTTCTAACTACTTCGATTAAGAATTTTGACTAAGCACTTAGGACTGCTGGATGCAGCTAATATTTACTACCTGTAATGAGATCATGAAAATACGCCTTTAAAATATTTGAAGTTTTAAATTGGATTTGGTTCTGAAAGTTCTATTTGAAAAATTGTTTTAATATCCTGCAAATATTTATTTAAAGATTAGCGCTAAGAGTATATTCATAAATTAAGCAAACTTTCATTTATAAATATTTATTTATACAGCTTTTATGAGGTAATTCAAAAGCATCTGGTTTTAATATTTTATCACTCTAATTTTTCCATCCATTTTTTGAAGATAAATTAGATTATTTGAGAATATTTTTTTTTTTAAATAACTTCTTTAATTTCTAAATAATGATTTTCAAAAATATGTGAAAAAACTGATATAACATGTTTAATTTTTTATTAACGTGATTAATTAGTAATTCCCGATTTGGATTGTATTTTGTCTATTTACTGGCGATTTTTCATATAGAAGTTCCCGATTTTAAATATAGGATTCGCAACGATTCCCCAACATTTGAATACAATTTTTGTGTTTGCTTTGAGAAATAGACTTACGATTTCTAGCAGGGGTTCACAACCTTTTCTCACGTACGGCACACTTTGTACTTTGTACAATTCCGTGTCACACCGCAGGTAAAAATATGCACCTCGAAAAATGTAATAGTTACAAAGTATATACAAAAAATACAGATTTAATTTGCATAATATTTAATTTTATGTGAGAATGCCGTGCGCCAATAAAAGTTTATATTCCTCTGTATAAAAAACCTACACCCCTTTTCGCCCCCTTTTTTGGTATTGCATTTTGAACATATCATTATTGGATCTTCAAGAAAAGATGTTGTAAATTCGAGTTACAACCCAATAAAGTCGTCCTGCAAAAAAGTGCTTTAAAAAATATTTCAAATCTAAGAATACTTTTACCGACGGACCAATTGTATACCATCGTTTTAATTATGTAAAAGGACTGGTTAAATTTCTGTTGCTGAGTCCGAACAAATATACTCTACTTGTTTCCAATTGTGGTCATGTTGGTTCTTCGGTACATCACTAACGATCTTTGGCGGCGTAGCTTTGTTTGCCAAAAATCGAATTTCTATTTAAACCCGTTTAATTTATCGGAGCTTGTTAGTCAATTTTTATTTCTACCTTCCTTTTATTAAGTTCATTCGGGTGTTTTAATAGGTAACCTATGTGTACAAGTTTAGCAATCAAGTGATTACCTTCAAGGAGATGATGTCGTTCAGTGCATGTGTTGATTAAATAGAAATTATCTGACTTCATAACGAAGTTTGAATAGACATATTTTATATTATAATACTCATGAGCACTCTATAAACTCGGTGCTTTTCTTTCTCTTGGATCGCGGCACGCGGAGCTCTGATTTATATCTTAGTATAATTCGTTTTGGACTCATATTCTCCGAGCTTTTTGGGCCAAAAGTTGCGAATAAAATAAAAATTACATACTTTAAAATCAAATCAAAGTGAAGTAAAGACATTGATACTTCATACTCCAGACGAGTATACGTAAATATTTTTCTTGTTTAAAAAAAACGAAAATAAAATAAAATCTATATTCTGATTTTCACATAAAGCACAATTTTGCCTACCACAGACAGATAGACGGACGTATCGTATAAGAAATTGAACAACATTATATAAAGGGACGAAAAGGACTTGAACTAAGTTCACACAATTTTATAGTCCTTTTTAGATAGATTTTTGGAAAATAAAATGTTTATAGCTTGTTATTATTTAAAACGCCCTAAAAATCAGAAATTAAGAGAATATTTGTTTTTTCCCCAAAACAAAGATCTTATAATCAGAGAAAAAATTACTTCGCTCACAAAAACCAGTTTTAGGACATCCGTATATTCAATTATCTAAAGCTGCGATAAACCAGGCCCATCAATACAAAAAGCTAAACTATTAAATTTGTAGTCTGCCATGAACTACTAAAAGTTAACTTGATTTCACTATTATTTTTGGCAGTTTTCATATTTCTTCTCATCTTGCATGAAAGATGGAGAATGGTTGTGTAACAAAACGGTGAATATATACACCCATACCTCGCTTTACGGCCTAGATACGTTCCACGAAACTTGGTCGAAAAGCGAAAAGCCGTATAAGGAATCAATTATTCTAATACAAATTCATACAAATTCAATGGGATCGGTTCCAAATTCATTAAATATGTAACATTGTTTATCATTCAAAATGCAAATCTGAAGATGATGAAGAAATGGTAACCTGCAGATCACTGTCATCATCATTTTTCGCTGGTAAGGATGGGCCTGGCTTAAAAAAATTGTCCAACGTTGTTTGTCTTGCCTTCTTGTCTATTTCGTTCTTCAGTGATTTATAACAGCTAATGGCTGAGTTAATTCCTCGAGAAACTTTAGCGCTACGTTCGACGTCAGGATGGTTTTCAAGGAGGATGTTTATTCCTTGTTCGAAATAGGAAAAAACTTTCGACAAATGTTTTGATGTTAGCTGTTTGGATACAACAGGCTCTGTCTCTTCATCAAATGCCGGTTCTGCTTGTAACTGAATGAGTTCCTCATATGAAAGGGGTTCCCTATCAGCTTCAAGTAGATCAAGCACATCACGTTCGTTCAAACCTTCAAAGCCGAGATCATGTGCTAGATCCAAAATGTTTTGCCTAATTTCAGGAAGGAAATTAACTTCTGCATCAGTACTTTTTACACATTCTGGCCATATTTTTTTCCAAACATGGTTCATTGTTGTTAATTTGAATTCCTTCCATGATTCACTGATGCTGTCAACAGCATCCTTGATGTTATAGTTTTTCCAAAATGTTTTAATTGAAGATTTACCATCGGTTTCCCTTATAAGTTGTCAGAAAGTTCGGCGTAGGTAATATGCCTTAAAAGAGGCTATTGCACCCTGATCCATTGGTTGGATCAGAGCTGTTGTATTTTTCGGAAGGTACTCAATCATGACATCTTCAGATAGTTCGAATAAATTAGTAGGATGCCCTGGTGCATTATCCAAAATTAGCAAAGCCTTGTTGCTTAAGTTATTGTCTCGCAAATATTTTTTCACTTCTGTACAAAAGTGATTTTTGAACCAATCCTCAAAAGTAGCTTTAGTCATCCAAGCTTTCTTGTTGGATCGAAAAAAAAGTTTTTTTTTTTGCCGTTATAGCGAAACATTTTAGGCCGTAAATCGAAAACGTGCCTTAATTGAAGAGGGCCGTTATAGCGAAATGCCGTATAAAGAGCGGCCGTATAGCGAGGTATGGGTGTATTTACATATATGTATAAATAAATTCTTGAACGAAAGACAGTTTCACGATCGAAAATAAAAGAAAAAAAAAATTGTTTTTTAAATGAACATAACTAAGGACAATTTTTTGTTATTTATCCATATTTGTAATGTTTTAAACTTTTTTTTAATTTAAATTTTAAATTTGACGTTTACACAACTAGCTTACAGAAATCTAGTTTGTCAACCAAGCTTATTTTAAATTGACTTCAAATACCAATTTGTTTCAGACCAGTTTTTTGAACCAGGCTTCTCTGTTACAACTATAAGATAACGTCTGCTCACTGGTTGTGGTGACGTCGATACTTGAATTGAGATATTTATTAGGTAGGAGGTAAATTTCTGTCGTGTTTGAATCAATTTAAAAAAATTATACATCTAATATTATTCAATGATATAATATTCATTATTTGTAACAACTTGTTGCCATCTTTCACGTAACCTGTCAATTCTTTTTGTGTACAAGTTCTTGTCCTTGAGGTGAAAATAGTCAGTTACTTCCATAGAAACACTTTCGAAAGAATTAGATAATTTTCCAGAGATCTGAATAGGTATGTAATAATCTGATGGTCAGGTGAATATGGTGTATGACTTAGATCTTCCCATCCCAATGCATTAAGTTTTTATTTATTGTTTCGCCATTGTTGGTATGTGGTCTAGCATTATCATGTTGGGATTACTTTTCTGGACACTACTGCTGACTTTTTTCCTTGATAGCTGTATGCAATTTATTGTGCTGGTTGCAGTACAGATTCGTGTTGACAGTTTATTCTTGTTTCAGCGACACTTTTGCAATTCCTCTAGTTGTTAGATGTGAATTATTCTTCAACATGGACCGCAAAACATCATTATCGATCTTGCATTTTATTCACTGACATCTTCTTCACTCTAAATATCACAAGTAACTGATTAACGATATTAAAAAAAATCCTATTATATTATACAACAGTTAATGAAACAAAGAAAATTCCACATAACTCATTAGCAATCTGTGTTTTTTATTTAGAAGCAAAATTACCTGCTTATTAAAAATACGACAGAATTTTCCCTCCAATCTAATATATTAACCTTGACAGTTTTATATCGTATGATGTTTGTTTTCTTCAATTGCTCGAATACAAGTTCACCTGTTTCTGTACGTGCAGTAACACCATTCTACTCCTACGCTATTTTACATCATTTTTTTTTACTAAGAATTTTGAAATATTTTTATAATTTTTAACTTCTATGCTCTAGTCAGAAAAAAATATTTCTATTTTTTGTAAGATCAGCTTAGGACCGATTTTATTAGCAGATTGGTTAGTTCATTTTTTGAAGTTGATATTTATGGCGTTTATATGGCGACTTCAAAATTCACTTGAGTTCGACTTGAAACTCAACCCGGGTTTTTAAGCTTTACCAGATTGAAAGATTGGCTAGAAATCGACTTAAAATTAGCTGCAAATTGACAGACGCTTGCAAACAAATGTTTATTTTTTAGGTTATGTTTCGTCTTTTTTATACTCTATTTTAAATTTTCAAGCGATTGGGGTTTACATGCAAATTTCAAGTTGATCAGAAAAATGTTTGTGATCAAATCGACTCAAGTCGGATTGAAGTTGATCTGGGACGATTTTTGGATTGAAGTCGACTTCAAGTAAATCATGTAAACGCCATAATTTAACGGATTTGAAAACAAAATATTGTAGAATAAATTTTTTGCACTGTAGCTATTTTTGTATTTAAAAAATATTCCTTTTTTTTTAAGGGGAGACATTTGATAAATTAGCTAATTTTTAGCGACATTTGTTTTTCTTTCGGGAGAATTTTTAAGGAGTAAAAAGTCCATTATATATTTCATACAATTGTATGTATTAAAAACAAAAAGTGGTTGAATCGGATTTGCATGTAACCTAGTCCCTAATAGCATAAATCTAGCCTGCAAATTGTATTCAAAGCGGTGTATTAGTTTTTAAAATAAATCAAAAGAACTTTATGAACAGACTTATTTTCTCCTGGGATTATTTCTTTCTCCACTATCCTTGGACCGATTTTACTGAAATTTAGCATGGTACCGTCTATTTACGTATTTAACCAATATAATTAATTTAAACCAATTAAATCCGAAAAACCATATTAAAAAAACAGGTAAACTTTCCAGTCACTCTGGTTTTTGCTGCCTCCTCGATCAATTTTGCTCAAATCCAATACCAAATCCAGTTAAGGAATAACCAACTCACATTCTAAATTTCAACAAATGCGGATAACGCGTTTTTGAGTCATCTTTTACACGGACGGACGGACGGACAGACATGCATAAATTGATATAATTTTTGATTCTCTACACAACGATATCCTTGAAAGCTTTCTACGATGATTATTTCGATGCATTACACACTGAGTGACAAAACTAATATAATATAATAATTATGATGGGTACTACCACAGGGCATAATTAATCTCTTCATAAAATCTTACTATATCAGTCTATTCATTGAGAATAATTTTTGCACATTGTTATAGGTTTGCAATACTTAACCCTTAACCTTAGGTTCGATACAAAAATGTAACTTATTTCCTAGTGAAATTGGACACAAAAACCATTTAATTTGGTGTAAACTTTGAACGAAACCCGAAAAGATTCATTCACTTTTTTAAGTAAAATGTTATCATTTCACAACGCTGCAAGATACGAGATACAACAAAGAGTGGGTACCCTTAATAAATTTCTTTAGCTGCTGTTCTATACGATTTTTTCAAAGGAATCACGTCATGCTTTTCTATATTTTTAAAGATTTAAAGCTTATGATTTCACCTCAAAATAACATATAAGGTTGTGCAGGCATGAACTTGTACGTTAAGTTAAAATTTTAAGCAGATCAGTATAAACGGCGGCATTCTTTTGGAGTTTTTAGAAGAATGAAGAAAATATTTTAGAGAATAAAAAGAAAACGCGTTTCTTGTTTTCAAAAAAGTCTAGAATTTTAAAAACTTTACTTAAAAAGTCACACCTCCTCTACATGTCAAACAGAAATTTGTACAGCCCTAGTTCTTGTGTATATTGGAATATAAAGGAAAATTCGAAGATAATAATGAAAATACAAAAATTTCAAAATTGATTTTTTTTTCCAAAAATAGAAAAAAATCTAACCCGTGTCTCTCTTCTTAAATAATATTTTGTTTTGAACAAAAATAATGGGAAATTGTCCGCCTTAAAAATTAGCCTTGAATTTTAAGTGTGTTGCACAAACGATTAAAAATATTAGAATAATTTCTATTTTTGTGTCTAAATAAAAACATACTTGAAAATTTTTGCTCAATTTCTGAAAAGCGCAGTTTAAATTTCGAATTTTGTATTAAAATAGCATCGTGATTATTGATTTTATAAGTTTTTCGTATTTTTCAATAGTTAAAATAGTAAAAAAAACACAATTTTAGTAATAAAATATAGTAATAGTAATTACGTAACATAAAACTAAAAAAAAAAAAAAAATTCTTTTTTGAAAAATTAATATGAAATCATCGAATTTTTTTAGAAGAAAATTTTGCTCAATATTATTATTATTTTTTTTTTTTTAAATGAAATGTAAACATTTTTGAAAAACATTTCCAAAAGTGTGTGATAATACAATAATACCAAATAGTAAGAACAGAAAAAAAAATAAAAGGATTTGTTTAAGTGTGAAAAAGAAAAATAGTTTATTTAAAAAAAAAAAAAGAAAAACAAAAAACAAAAAAAATGTGGTTTCGCCCAGGCCACCATCAATCGTCGGAAAATGATCGTTTTCGTGTATCAAGTTTTAAGAAACGTATACGAGGACGTGCAAAATCACCACCAGTAAAAAGTTCTAGTCTTGAATCTGAAAATACAACATCTATTGATGAAATTGATAATTGTGATAAAAATGAAAATAATGCAGGAGAAACAATAATCATTAAATCATCACTCCCACCATCTGCTCAAATTTTACAATCAACAAAATCACAACAACACACAGCACCACCTCCGTTGTCACAAATTCGAAAATTAAGTAAATCATTAAGTCATGAAAAAGAGAAAACCTTATTAACTGATCGAAAATTTAAAAATAATCGTGTTGTTAAAAGTTCATCAAAAGGAAAGCTTAATGATTTAGAAAAACGTGGTGGTGATACCTTAAAAACCCTTTCGACACGAAAAATTTCAGCTCCACCAATTTTAGATGGTGTTGCAGAAACAACAACAACAACTGGAGTTAAAATACCAACAAATAAGAAACATTCTAGAACACATTCAAATTTAAATTTAAATGCACTATACAAATTAGTTAGTTCAAATAAGAAATTAAGTAGTGAAGATTTTGAACGAATACGTCGTAAATCTATTTCTGAAGTTGCTGCAACAACGCCAAAAAAAACATCAGTTGAAAAAACATCACTGAGTGATTCATGTTCGGAAAAATTCAATAGCGAAAATGGAAATTATTTTGACAATCCTAATGATAAAGTGATTCTTAGAAATTATCAAATTAATGGTGATCATGATGATCATTTAACAAATAATGAAAATAGTAATAGTGAAGTTGTTTTCCATGAAAATCATATAAATAATAATGTACAAGACGTGATCGTACAAAATAATAAAAAATCATCACCATCATTGACATCAAGGGTTGCAGCAAAAATTACTGAAACAACAAATAATTATAAAAATCGAAAATCAAAAACGCCACCAAAAAAACGAAAAAATTCTCGAAGATCAGAATTTTATAAACAAATTAGTGTTGGTAATAAATATAAATTACATTTTTTTTTTTGAAAAAATTCATTAATGCCTTTTAATTATTAAATTGCACTTAATATTTGCAAAAATCTTAAAATTCATTTTGTTTTTTTTTTTTTTTTTTATAGATCGTCCGCATTCAACTTCTATTGTACGGCAACCATCTGACCGCAGGCCGGATATAACAAATACAGGCATTTCCTCTAGTGGTTCCGGATCACATAATACAAGCGAATTAGTTACATCACAATCTTTGGATACTGATTCAAGTACGGCGCTGGACGCTGAACAAGATGCAAAAAGAGATCGGTATTTATAATTTTTTTTTTTTTTTAATTCAATACAAAAAATAAAATTTAAGTAAACTGGGTACATCCAGGATGTTAAGCACTTAAAATCCTTTACAGCGCTTAAATCTAGCAATACGGGTGGTTGCAATTCTGACCAAGCGCTAACTGTAAGCGCTTAGTGATATTCCAGCGTAAAATTTTTCACGCTATTAGGACTGCTGGGATCCACCCGATTAATGGTCGCATCTAATAATAACATGTGGGCTGAAAAGTTCGTATGCAAACGCAGAAAAAAACATTTTTTTTTTTACAAAATTCGATTTTATTCCTTAATATAGTTGCCTTCGAGAGCGATACACTGATTTCAGCGATTTTCTAAGATTTTGATAATGGGTTTTGTAGTATGATTTTGGTTTAGCCTCAAAATAGGCCTTTGTTTCGGCGATTACTTCTTCATCGGTGCTAAATTTCTTTCCAGCGCGTATTCTCTTGAGGTCTGCAAACAAGAAATAGTCACTGGGGGCCAAATCCGGAGAATTCATGCAATTTTGCCATCGTTTTTATCGACTTGTGACACGGTGTCTTGGTGAACAATGACTTTTTCTTCTTACGAACTTTTTAGCCCACGTGTTATTAGGCGCTTAGTCAAAATTCTTAATTTAAGCGGTTAGAATTTTTTGAACTCCTGAATGCGTTTGCTTGAGTCAAGCTAAATGTCAGATTAGTTTTTTTGAATAACTTTTAGAAATAAATTTGTCTTAAATGAAGTACTACATGGTTTCAAAAGTCCATGTGGAGAAAACAAAGTTTTTTTTTTGCAAAAATCATTTTTATTTTTAAACATAGTCTTCTTTTAGCTCCATAAACTTAGTCCAGCTGTCTTTTAATACAATTTTTACATAGTATAAACATTTCACAAAAGAACTTTTATTTATATATTTCTTATAAAGGTCTAAATCCAAATCTGCTCCAGTTTCTGTAAATCGATCAGAATCCTACAAGGAAAGGTTATCACAAAAACGAAATCGAAACAATCGACGGAAGACGTCAGATCCGAGCTTATCAAAAACCACGTAAGTTTTTTTTTTTATATTTATAGAATCATATTTAAAAAGAAACAATGAAATGTATTAATACTTATTTGGAATTACCAAAATGCATGATTGATATGTTTGGGAAAAGGCTAATGTGAGATTTTATTTAGAATGTTTTATAATGTAAATTTTAAATCTATGTGTGTTTTTGAGAATTATAACGACGTTCATCATACATTTGATATCTGCTTATTTAAGTAATGTTATTTATTGCTGTTTATTTTTAACAGATTTATTCAATGCTATATTTGAGATAAAGATGTCACCAATCAAAAAATTTATTTATTTATTTTTTTCTATTTTTGAATTTTAGTAGATGTAGGTACCTTTTTTTATACATCGGTTTGTAACTTCAAATTAAACTTTTTTCAAACCAAATTAAGCTTTTTCAAACCAAATTAACTTTTTTCTAACCAAATTAAATTTTTTTTCAATTCAAATTGAACTTTTTCAAACTAAATTAAATTTTTTTTCAAACCAGATTAAATCTTTTTCAAACGAAATTAAATTTTGTGAAGTTCTAATTAAATTTGTTAAAGTTAAAATTCAATTTTTTAAAGTTAAACACCATAATGTTTCTTTTTTTCTTTTTAACCGCTTAAATTAAATGAAGGTTGCTTTCGTAAGCACATTTACAATAAAAAAAAACAAGAGGACAGTTTTTCAAAATACATATCCTGAATGAAAGAATATAAGATGCGCATGTCGGCCATTTTGAATATTTATTTTCATACTTTTATGACATCATATGCGACCCCCTTTAATTCATATATAATAGTGATTTTTCACACAAACAATGTATTTCGGGTCTCGAATGACGTAGGTGCGTAGAAAAAACTAATTTGAAATATTTGTTGGCGTAATCTTATATTCTTTCATTCATGAATACATTTACTATTTCTTTCACGTTGCTCTGCTCGAGTACAGAGGTGAAAAAAACTAAAGAGAAACAAGAAAAAAAGTATATTTTCTATATTTTTTCTTGTTTCTCTTTAGTTTGGGAGAGTACTAGGAGATAGGAAAAATTAGGGAAATAAACCTTTATAAAAACTTTATATTTTTCAAATATTTAAACAAAAACTGCCATCAAAAACGGAATCAATGAAGAAGAAAAACGACCTGAAATGTCAAAAATCCCTACAGGAGTTGTCGTACTTAATGTAAAATTTTGGTTTGTTCTAGAACAGCTACTGAAAAGAAACAAAACCTTTAAAAACGTAGTGTTAGAAGGCGATAGATTTAAACTCATGGGTTTACATTCTCCAAAAAAGCTGCATGTAGTGGCAGATGTGGTTTTCGTTAGCTAAATTTTTATTGATTTCCCTTTCCTGCTAGACAAAATGCATCTTAATATTATTACACGGTCCTTGGGATCCGTTAAATTATTCACAGCTCGAATTGTTATTTTTATTAGAACAATTGAACAATTTGAACGCGTTGAGCGGTGGTTAAGCGATCTATTTTGTAAATGTGTTGTTGCAAACTGACATTTGACATTTTGAAAACAAGTGCTTATCGACAGCTGCTTGATTTACAGTGCTGCCAACATAGGAAATTCACATTGGATCACCCTATATTTTAATTCATTCTAATTTTTATATAATAAAATATTTTTGCGCTGAAATTTTCTCAGCAGTTATAATTTTAGCAACAATTTGGCATACATTTTTGTTGAATATAAATCAGTCATAAGTTCAGAATAGACATGTTAATAAATTTTGTTGTAGATCTTTTATTACCTAACATAAAATGTGAAATTTTCTTAATAGGAGTCATTTATTTGACGGTTTATCGATATGCCTTTTATCACTAAAAACATGATAAAACAATAATAACTATTACGTTATTTTCTATACACTGGAATTGCTGAATTTGACTTTGAAAAATATAAATTAAAAATGATTAGATTACCATAATATTGCTTCATAAAAGTGTACGCAAACGAATTCGTGAAACTTTCAAATATTTATTGCGAAAGATAAAAAGAGCATTTTGATTAACTTTTTAGCCTCTAAATCATGGGTGGCCAACCATTTCAGCAGGCGGGCCAAATTTCAGAAATAATATTTCCTGCCGGGCCACGCACCCAATATATTTTTTTTCTGTAATGAAAGTCAACAAGCAAGTGTGCTACAACTTCCACCACATCGTCGCTTGCCAGTAGGTGAGATTTTGGTCAAACGCTTGCCTGGTTTAATGTGAAAATAAAGAAATAGGTACATTTATTTTTTTGAAGCGGATAAAGCATAACTGAGAATCTAACATATTATTTATTTCAAAAATTGCAAATATTTAAAAGCCAGACATCTGACTTTGTTTTGCAGAACTAAGTGCATCTAAATTGATCTGTATCAGAAACTCTCAAACATTTTCAGGCGATTCTCGAAGTATTGCCTGAGGTATAAATACGAGACGAGATTTCAAGTATCTATCAATCTGAATTGAAAAGTGTACTTCAAATATAAAGCCTAGTACAGAAAAGTAACTTTGCTCCTAAACATAAAAATTGTGATAATTATTGAAAATAGTAACTGTTCTATTGCAAATAAACTGTGATAAATTATTTTGTATGAAATAATACACAAATATTTTTAAGTCTAATTGTTAGCGCAGAAATAATCGTACACCAAATTCACATAAATAAAAAGTTATTATTTTATAACATCGAACCGGGATATTTGAAATAGTTAAAATCTGCGCATTTTTCTGAAAATACGGTATATTTAAAAGATCTCATAGCAATGAATTTCTCCAAAAATTCGAGATATTTCAAATTTCTTTTAGCTATAATTTAAAAATATAGGCTAGTCAAAAAGTTCTCGGGGTCGATAACAGAATGTGCTGCTAGCAGCCCAAATTTGTTATGTTGGCATATCCTTCATAGGAACGTGTGTGAAATTTCATTTCGATCTGTTAATTCATTCTTTGTTTACAACCCATTTAGTGTGGATGTGTCACAGTATTTTTTAAAATGGAAAAAATTGAATATCGTGCAGTGATTAAATTCTTTGTTTTGGAATGTTTAAATGTAAAGGAAATTTATGAACAATTATTATGAGGACTCTTTTACCTGCGAAATCCACCGTTGAAAAATGCGCTGCCCTTTTTAAATCGGGTCGTACAAGCCTTGAAGACGATCCACGTCAAAGACGTGCAATAAGTGTATCAACAACAGAAAAGATACAGGATATGGTTTCGGAAGATAAACGAGAGATGGTGGATGAGATAGCTGAGGCCATAGGCATCTCGCATGGATCAACATATCAGATTTTACATGAACTTTTAGGTTTCAAAAAGCTTTGTACAATGTGGGTGCCGCATTTCCTAACAATGGAACAAAAACACGCTAATGCGACTTTCTCAACAACATTTCGAGCGTTTGTGCGTTGATTCACCGCTGCGACTGAGACTTGGGTTTATCACTATGATCCTGAGTCGAAAGCAGAATCAAAAGGATGGTGTGAAACCGATAATTCGGCTATAAAACGGGTTAAGGCCCAAAGATCGGCGAAAAAAGTTTTAACCTCAGTGTTTTGGGGCGCGAAACGGGTTTTGTTGGTAGTTTATCTCCAAACTGGTAAAGCAATTAATTCTAAGTATTACTCGAACTTATTGGACCAGCTCGAAACAAAAATTCGTGAAAAAAAGGCCCGGATTAAAGAAGAAAAAAATCATTTTCCACCAAGACAATGTACCAGCTCACAAAAGTCAAAAAATTATTGCAAAAATCACGGAATTAAAGTAGACATTGTTAGAACATCCACCGTATTCACCAGATTTGATGCCTAGTGACTTCCATCTATTTCCGAACCTGAAAAAATTCATGCGGGGAAGGCGTTTTTCGTCAAACAAAGAGGTGCTAGTTGCCGTACAGGGGTATTTTGCAGACCTTGCAGATTCTCACTTCAGGGATGGAATCAATCGATTAGAAAACCATTGAAACAAGTGCATTGAGGTTGAGGGAGATTATATTGAATGATAAAGCATATTTTGAACCATTAAATTGTGTTTTTCTTATCGAGCCCGAGAACTTTTTGACTAGCCTAGTATAATTCGAACGACGCATGATGTAATGTTCGTTTGGTAATAGGTACAATAAAGTTAACATTTTTGTTAATTTGACTTAGCTCCGCGGGCCGCAACAAAACTTCCGGCGGGCCGCATGCGGCCCGCGGGCCTCGCGATGGCCACCCATGCTCTAAATGGTTTTAAAATGTAATATATTGGTTGGGGGGAAAAGTTTCTTCGCTTTTTAGTAAAAAAAATGAAACTACGCCGAGTGATTTTCGCAGGCTTTTTTGAAATCAACTTTATATCATTAACTTAATTCTGAAGTGACCGGCACAAATGGCAGTCAGATAGTGCAATATTAGGAGTGTAGGGTGGATGTATAAAAACTTTCCAGTCACCAATGATGTGTGAGGTTTGGCGATGTCGTGATGGAAAACCACGCATTTCCTAATCATCAATTCAGGTTGCTTTTTTCGATTGCTTGCCATAATCTTCCTAGTTGATCACAATATAGGTTAGAATTAATTGTTTGACCTGGCGACAACAGCTCGTAGTAAGCAATCCCACCACACACAGCATCACTTTTCTTGGTTTCAGTTCTAGCTTTGCGAAACGTGCTTTGACTAAAATTTTTTTCGTACCATATTCCCGTACGTGATCCATTTTTCATCGGTCGTAATGAACCATTTCAAAAATGGTTCGATTTTCTTCCGTTTTAGCAACGATTCGCAGATGGAAATTCGATCTATTAAATTTTTCATTGTTAAGTAATATGGGAGGTTTTTTTTTATCTAGCCTTCTGCAAATGATTTATGAAAACAATTTTATTTATAACCAAAACTCTATCGAGATATTAATAATTTTTTTGTAACTATTTTACAGTGATGAACAGTCTGAATCAACTTTATCAAATGCTAATTACACGGCAAGTTCAAATTCCAGCATATCCTCATCAAATGGCATTGATAGTCCAAGTACATCTCTTGAACAAGTAGGTGGACCTGGAGCTCAAGCTAATATTTCTAGTGGGCCAATGATAACTGCAACCGGCACTATTCAAACACCGCGTCAGTGGGTTGATAGTGAAGATGAAGCGGAACTAGCTGAAGTTGATTGGAGTTCTAATATATCGACTGATATATTAGCAACTCTATCGGATGCCGAAAAGAAACGTCAAGAAATTATAAATGGTAAATATTAATAATAATTAGAAGAAATCCGGTAATATTTAATATCTTTATTAATTGCTTTATTTTTTTAGAAATATATCAAACAGAAAGAAATCATGTACGAACATTGAGACTCCTGGAGGGAATATTTATGGGCCCACTCCAGGAGTCTGGTGCTTTATCATTTGATCATTTACATTTATTATTTCCGCCTGAATTATTATCTCTAAGAGATTTACATAGTTCATTTGAACAGAAATTAAAACAAAGGCGAATAGAACATGGACATATTGTACAGAATGTAGGTGATCTTCTTGTTGGTATGTTTGAAGGTAAATCTGGTGATAAATTACGTGAATATGCTGCACAATTTTGTGCACGACAACAGATTGCACTAGAAGCATTGAAAGAAAAACGACGTAAAGATGAAAATCTCCAAAGATTACTAACCAAAGCGGAATCGCACAAGGCATGCAGACGTTTGCAATTAAAAGATTTACTACCAACTGTATTACAGCGTTTAACCAAATATCCATTATTGTTTGAAAGTTTAACAAAAATATCAAAACGTGTTAATCCAGATGATAAAATTGAGACCGATGCTATACAGCGAGCTCTAGATTCCTCAAAAAGAATTTTAGTTGATGTTAATCAGGCTGTGAAAATTGCTGAAGATGCACATAAGTATATAAATATTAAAATAATATTGTATTATTTTGTAATTTCATTTTATTTTTCATTTTGTCTTAGATTGCAAACAATTCAGCGTAAATTAGACAAGTCAAATTTGGATAAAGATGCTAATAATGAATTTAAAGTAAGAATGTTTTTATAATCCGAATATACCTACCTATCTTCCAGAATGCTTCCTTTTATAAATGTATTTGTTTTATACTAATGGCTAATTAGTATGAATAAATTATGATCCTATTAAATGTGGAATGATCCTTACAAAATTGATTGCAGCGATTGATTTGCTAAGAAAAATCGAAAAAGACGAATTTTTCCCTTAAAATTTTAGTGTAGACTTTTTTTTAAATCAAAAGTAATATATTGCATCTCATAGTAAAATAGTGTCAACAGCAAAATTTAAGTCAAATTAAAATTTGCAAAATTAAAAATAAAAGTATTATTGAAAATAAAGGAGGTACCTAAAGGTTCTTTTAAGGTTAAACCGTCTGAAAAATACGTGGTATTTATGAATTTTTCTAAGGAAAACTCTTATTCATAATTTCATATTCAGAGCTGAAATCTAATGTAATGTCTAATGGACTTAAGTTCTACCAAAAAGCATACAATAAAGAGAGTTCTCAACTTGGAGTCTAATTCGATAACGTCTGCGCATGCCATCTCATTAATAGTATTTGTTAAAAAGACTGTATGATATAAAAATGCATGTATTTACAGTCTTTGCAGCACTGGAATGGTGGCAAAAATGTATACACAAAAAATTACGTACGGTTCTATTTAAGTTTCTGTTGCATTCCACATTGAAATGAAAATTAAGCTTAAATAATATTAATATTCTAAATTATCATACTAAAATTGTATTTCCTATCTCGCGTGACGTAGGTGAGCAGAAATAGCCAATTTGAAATGTGGGAAACCGTAATTTATATTGTTTCATTCATGATTACAAAACTTACTAGTGGAAAAAATATCTTGACATGAGTAATTAATAAACCTAACTAATTTTGAACATGACTAACAACGTCAACATACAATTTTGTGTGATGAAGTGTTTTGACAAATACTTGTAGTATAACATATAAAATCTGATAAAATAACTTGAAAATTGCACTTTTTTTTTGTACATGCTTGAGTTATCGTTCTGTCATTTGTAGGAAAAACATATAATTATGTTGGAATTCTATCAGGAAGAGGGATAATGAAAAAAGCATGTGACGTTCTTATGAAATTTCCCAAGTTCTTATACAATTTCCCATGCCTCTTTTTTTTCTGAAATCTGTGCAGTACTATATAAATTTCTGCATGTGTTTCTTTGTTTACAATTTAATATTGCCCATTCGCTATTTTTGGTGTTGTCCATAATACAAAA
This sequence comes from Xylophagus ater, assembly GCA_963422695.1. Lineage (NCBI taxonomy): Eukaryota > Metazoa > Arthropoda > Insecta > Diptera > Xylophagidae > Xylophagus > Xylophagus ater. The sequence continues at coordinate 27,010,297 of OY730485.1, read as the reverse complement.
TGTTAATCTTTCCAAAAAAAAATCGTTTAAGTGCTTTTGAAACATGGGAAATTTTAAATCTTCGAAACCTAAGAAATTTAAGCGTTTTGTACCTGGTTTCTTTTCAACATCTGAAAACAGTCAACCGACAATTGCCTCAGAATTTTCCGATCCTTCGCCCACATTTACTCAATCTAAGCACTTCGAAAATTGTAGATTGATAATTGTACCACAAAATTTTATGGTATATATAATAAAATTAGAAAATTAATTCCATAGCAAGTTTAATTCCGTCATAATTTCAAAACATCGAAACGATGATCTACATAATTCTATGCTAAAGATAGAACAAACAAAATGTTGCAAGAATTTCGAGTGCAGATTCATTTAAATAGTAACTCATTTATTAATGATTTTCATCACTTTTTTAAAAAAAAAAAATAAATAGTCCGTTAAAAAAAAAAAACATTAATGGCAACACCATCGCGTTTGAAAAATGAGATTAAATCTTTGAACATAAAAATAACGAAAACTGGGATTTTTAAAAAAATGATAACATTCCTTTTCATCCATACGTGCAATTTGTAGCTCTATTTACAGAGTGCGGCAACTTTTAGTTCGTTTTAAAATGCATATTAAATAGAAATTCCATAAATATTTTCAAATGATTTGTACTTTATTTTCGAGAGTACATCTTCCGATTGAGAATGGAATACGATTTTATTGGATGACTGCCTCGGCTGGATTTGCATTAGCCCATTCTGTCGACCCAATTTTTCAGTACATTTTCAATCGTTTGAACCTCTATTTCACCAAAAGCGACTTTAATTGTATCTCAAAGTCTCAATCGTCTCTGGATGATTAGCATAACATCTGTCCTTGATGGCTCCCCACAGATAATAATCGAATGGAATCAAATCGCAGCTCCTAGGCGGCAAGTTCACATTACCATTTCGGCTGATTATGCGATTTTCGAAGATAGGCTTTAAAATGTTGATTGTGGCATTGGCTGTGTGGCCAGTGGCATCGTCCTGTTGAAAACAAATATCGGCCAAGTCTTCCTCTTCAATCGTAGGAAATAAAGGGTCAGTTAACATGGCACGATAACGGCTCCTTGCTCATTTTCAAAGAAAAATGGTCCTATGCTGCCTTTGGACCATATTCCACACATCATACAGTCACTCGTTTTGGATGTATTAACTTCTCAATTGCCAACTGGATTTTCTATACTCCAAATACGACAGTTTTGCTTCTTCACATGACCGCCGAGGTGAAAAAGAGAATATAATACTACCACTTGACAGATGATATTAGAGCTATGAGCGGCGAAATAACCTCTATTATGATAGGATCAAGCATTTATTTAAGTTCCCAAAACTAAAATATATACTTTTTTGTAAAAAAAATTTCCAATAGTTCTAAAAAATTTACTAAAAGGAAATTTTTATTTTTATTTTTATAGACTTTAGACTTAACGAAACATAGATTAATTCATGATGGACAATTAACTATGAAAAAGAATCCGTGTGTGCAATTACAAGGTCTTCTATTCGAAAACATGATGGTTCTATTGCAGAAACAAGTGAGAATAATGCATTTTATAAATCTAATCGATAAAAATTCATTTTTTTTTTAAATTTTAGGATGATAAATATTTATTTAAACATTTTCCAAATCTTGCTGCTGGCAATAATGACAATATAAGTCCCATAACACATTTCGATCAACAAACATTGGTTCGACAATCTGCAGTTGATAAAAATACATTTTTCTTAATCATCACAAAAACTTCACAAATGTTGGAATTAACAGCCCCAAGCAGTTCGGAATGCAAAATGTAAGTGGCTAAAATATTTTTTCGTATACAAATATAGAGTTCATAAAAATATTTTGTTTTATCGGAAATATTTAATCAATAAAACTTAAAACCCGCTACAAATGATCAAAACATCTCTAAGACCTGAAGAAAACTTTATTGCTAAATTTTGCCCATACGCGATCGAACTTTTCTTCAGTCTTTTTCTATGGTGTTGTAGGATTTAGGGAAATTTCTTTTAAAAAAGAAGTGTAATAAGTTTAATTAGTTATTTTTAGGCGCCAAATGAACGAAATTATGTATAACTCCTAGACATTATAATACTGTCCTTTTTGCTTTCCCGATAAACGAATGTTTATAGGAAAGTACTATAATCGTGCGAAAACCTAAGTTTTAATCTAGAAGGGCTAGGAAGATGAAAATAAGTGCAAAATCCGTTTCATCAAAAATAGTTAGCCCCAAGAAAAGCTTCAATAATTCGCTCAATAATGGGCGGATTTTCTTAAAACTTGGTGTGTACATTCTGAATAGGCCAACTGAAAAGATAGAATGCATCTCCCCTCGGTGGGGGTTGCGGGAGTGCAAAATGAAAAAACCTTAATAATTCGGGCAATAGTAGTCACATTTTCATGAAACTAGGAATGTACATTTAGAATAGGAGAACTGAAATGAATATTTTATGACATTATCGGGAAAATTCCATAGTGGTCCGGCCGATATAGAGAAAATGTAAATTCACTACTATGGTTTGCTTTGCTCATTTTTTATAGTGCTGAAATCCTAAAATCTCTGTACACAGTTCATTTCAAACGCTGCGTGCTAATTTTTCTTTACAGTGCTATTGTTTTTATATCTTTATTTAAAAAAAAAGATTCTATTTTAAAATCAATCGATGGAACGAGAAAAATATATGTATACGTGGCTATTATGAAAAACACATCATATCATAAGCACAATTTTGTCTGCAAAAATTGATTAAAAAAGTCTGTTATATTATATTGCATATTATATCATTAAGTATGAAATGTCTGATTTCGGCCTGTAAGTTTGGTTTATTATATTTCAAGTAAGAAGCAGTATAATTAATCAAAGTATGCGCCTAAACTATTCAATACAATTTTGTCATCTTAACGACTTGTTAATGCCGGCAGAGATGAAGCCTGGAGAGCCAGTGGTGATAAAATCCTGAAAGGCATTTTCTAAAGCTTGTTGGGAATTAAATATGTTTCCTTGCAAGAAGTGTCATGTAAGAAATGGTAATCAGTTGATCCAAGGTTTGGGGAATACGATGGATTACAGAGAGTTTCAAAGCTCTTGTAGTTTGAGCATCATTATTATTGAAATAGACTTGTCTTTATTCACCAATCTTGGCTGCTTAATCCCAAACTTTCTCATCAATTCGTCTTATTGGTTACAATAATTATTCGCCGTAGTCGATTGACCAGGTGTCTTAAAACTATATTGGATAACACCAGCGGTAGACCACCAAACAGGAACCATTATCTTTTTTTTGGTGATAATTGAATGTTGCAGTATGTTTTGGCACTTCATCTTTCTCCAACCATTATGACGAACACTTGCGATTGTCGAAAACCAACCATTTTTTACCACACGTAACAATGATGCCTTTCAGTCACAACAGCAAAGAAAGGCAAGCTTAAAAACGATTTCCCTTCTGACGCTCGTTTAATTCATGCGGAACCTATCTATATAGCTTCTTAGGTCTTAAGTCGCCACATCCTTCATTTTGAAGATCGAAATAACCATATCGGAACTGCTCAAATCATCGGCATACTGTTTGTTTCTTGCCAAACACTTTGTTGATACGAAAAAACAAGGGACTGTCAAAGTGGAATATCAGATATATTGGGTATTAAACTTGGCACTTTAGGTAATTGGACATGTCATACTTAAAAACCTAATACTATATATACAAAGAGAAATTTTCTCAACTAGCAAACTATTTTAGGTGCTAGATAATAGAGGAACTGAACAAACTACAGACCAGTTTACATCAGAAAGACACGTTCGTACTAGTGTAAAAAAATGAAGGCATTTTTTTTTATATTTAATCGTTAGAATACATAAATCATAAGAAAATGCATATTTATTAACATTTAATTAATATAAATCTATTTAATTTAAGTTTCAAAGAGGTGAACGCTTTTTTTTATCAAAATATAGCAGGCTTGAGTACATAAAAAAGTTTAGTGTTTAGATTCCACATAAGCTTAAAGAAATTTATTTAACGGGAGTTATCAGTAGCTGTGATATGGTCTTAAAACATAACCAAAGCGACCGATTTCTGAAGAACATGATAACTCGTGTGGGAAAGTTTCACAGAGCACGTTTATGCGCAAACGAAACCAGTTCAGTCTGATTTGGTCCGTGGCAAAATAAATCCCATTAAAGATACAATCACACCGGTTCGGTCTTCGTTTATGTGTAGATTAAAATGATTCAATCGTACGCATGAACGTACTGCTTAGTTACTAAAGTTTGTAATGAAATTATCGTAAACCACATATGTTCTACATTTCCCCCAATAAAAAGAAAATTGAGTTTTCGGAAAAGAAAAGTTTGAGTTTGAAAGGTAAAAAATTGGCTCTGGAAAAACCGACATTAACGGCTTTTACATACATTAAAAGTAGGAGCAAATAATAATATAAATGATTTCCTAAATTCGTTGTTCTACCGAAAATTCTTGGAAAGTTACCGACGTTTATGAGGTCATAGGTATTCTTGCGAAAGAACCCTGTATCTTAATGAATATTAGGAATTGACCCCTCCTATCGTACAATTTTTTTCTAGAACGAAAGTAGCATCTTAGTATCATAAGAGCAATCTAGTAATTTTTTTTTAATGAAACATTACAAATACAGCATTTTTGCAAAAGTTAATACTCCTTAAATTTTTTTCGGCAAAACTAAGGGCTGTAAATTTCAAATTCTCTTATTGAGAATATCTATATCGGGCACTTTCCCTTTTCTAATCTTTGAATGCAGCATTGATCGTGGTCTTCGATTTTGATCTTCTCATATAGTATTTTTGGGTTTTAAAAATAGAAGCTTACAATACTTTAACACAATTATTGAGAAAATGATTTTAATTTTCTGATAGTTAACGCTCAGCCATTTAAATGGTAAAATTAAAAACATATTAGCAGCAATAATACCTTTAGTATTAAAGTACTTTCACATTATCACCATTTTCGCGGAACAAATCGTATAATAGATTCAAATTATTCTTCTGTACACAATTATCTCGCATTAATTTATCGTGTGCGATGGGCTTAGTGGGTAGAAAAACGATTTTATTACATACAAGTCATAAATCAATCAAATTGAATAATTTGAATATGACTCAAGATATAGATGTGGATAAAGTGCATACATATGTATTAAGAAATCTTTTGTAGAAATAAATTTATCTTGATGAACTTTTCTGATTGTTTCTAAACAAGTTTTATACTTATTTAAAAATATTGTTTTGTATTAAGAATATTTTACAGAAAAAAATTAAATATTTTAATCAAAAAAAAAAAAACTTTACATGACAAAAGTCAAGTACGAATTGCTTGAACATCCAGATTTGGCTACCTTTGACTATTATCTGTTTCTCAACCAGAAAAAATTTTTGGCTTGAAAGCATTTTACATCAAATGACGAGGCCATTGCAGTCGTGGATGCATATTTTGCAAATTATCCTGTCTCATTCACACAATTACGGCATTGATTATGGCCTCAATGATGTAAATTGGATATGACGGAACCTGCCATGGAACAATCCTTTTTTGTTGCCGCTTTACAACGATAGGATAAAATTGTTAAATTTATATTCTTTGGAAAATTGGTGAGAAGTTGCAAATGTGTGGTCTTCATTCATCAAATGTTTAGTGGCGCCATTGATGCTTTATCTATTTTAAACAACATGCATCTTGTGGCCCTTGGAATTAGTATTTAAAATCAGTATCCACCAAAGTGACAATAAAAATATAATTTTGCCTCAGCAAGTATGAGCTATAAATCTTTAATACTCGCATCATTTTTAATGTCATGATTTTATTTATTAATTTTCTACTTTAGGCTCGATTCGAGCTGTTATTAAAATAAAATAAAATAAAAAAAATATTATATTATTTTAATCATTTTTATTTGAACAGGTTTTTATCGAAAAAGAAAATAGTTTTTAATATAAAAAAGGAAAGAAAAAGCCAGTTAATGTATTTTAAATATACATAGTGCTTAATACCCATGATTCTAGCATTATGACGAAGCACTATAGAAGTACAGTTCTATTATTCGTTTCTAGGCAATGTTAGAAAATGAAATACTGATCTATCTGGCAATGCTGAACAATAAGGTTATGAAAGACAACTGTATTGAAATCAGTGGACTAATAAAGAAGCTGTAGAGTAAATTTGCTGTCTCGTGTATTGCCTTTTGGATTTTGACTTCTATAGGTAGGCTCATCATTGCAATATCTTCTAAAAGATCTAAATTGATTCTCGGACAGCAAAATATTTCATCCCCAGGCGGGGATAGATAGTACTTTGAAAACAGAGGAAATACCTTCTTTTCCTACCACCCTCTGACAGATTTCGTTTCTCCTTGACAAAGTTCACACCATTTTTCAATATCATAATAAGAATTATTTAAATGAAATTCAATCAATTGCGGCAAATAAATCCAATAAATAATTCGTTTCAAAGTTAAATTATTATTAATTCTGTTGTGAGTATAAAAGGAGATAAATAATAATTATAATAAAAACATATGTGAACAAGGGAACAAAAATAAATTATTGCATTTCTGAGATGTGGCAAATTAAAAAGTCTAATTAAATTTATATTTCACCTTTCGTGTTAGAAATTCATTTTAAATATGGAATCTTGCTTGAAAATCATTCAAAAGGCGCAAAATAAAAACTATATTCGGAAGTTGCATGAACTTGACCCTCTTTTGTTTATTTTTCGCCCCATAAAGAGATGTATACTTCATGACAATTCATTGAAAAGTTTAATTTTAAACTAATTAATGCAAATTTATTTTCAGCGAAAATATTTTACAAAATAAAATTTAACATTGAATTGAAATTCTAAATCAGATAAAAATTTAAAATGAAATTAGAAAAATTCATTTAAAACTACAAAACCCATCTTATATGTGTCGTTTCTAGAAAATTCTTAGCATTTTGTTCTGTTCAGCTGTAGTACAGTAACTACCAAATGCACACCGGAACAATGCAGGCATAAACAAGCTTAACATTATTGGTTTTATTTACAACTTAAAATTTGGTCATCGAATAAAATTCTCTGACACATGACATATATTCTTCTTTCACTTATATAATATTTTGGTCTCAATTTCCATATAGTTATTCCGATTGAAATAAGTCAGTGATACACTATTTTATATTCTTTGCGTAATCCAGAAATGGCTTATTCTGGAGCATAACTAGGGTGCCTGGTGCCCATATGTAAGAATTTATATACCGCCCTAGAATTATATTTATTATATTTTTTAGTGTTAATTAATCATTTAAGTATAATTCAAATAAATGAAGCGTAGAAATTTTTAAATCCAAAAAATTCTAAATAATAAAATGGACTCTATAGTTTAGAAAACTAATTTTCATAATAAAAAAAACTAAATCGGTAGCTGTATTTCATAAAAAAACATAAGTAACTGAAAAATCACTATAGGCCGTTTTTTGATGACCTATTGGAGAAATGGGACAGTAAAACTATCTAAACCAGCAATATTTTAAGGTCTTCTCAAAATTTCCTCTAATTTGCAGATAGCCTGGACCCTGGTGTAGCATAAGTCGAATCTGCAAATTATGCTCAAATCGGTTTATTAATTTTTAAAGTACATCCAAAGAACTTTATGAACAGACTTATTTTCTCCTAGGCTTATTTCTTTCTCCACTATCCTTGGACCGATTTTACTGAAATTTAACATGGTATCGTCTATTTTTTGATCTGAACTGTCAAAATTTTCGTACGGAACATTATGATGAATCCAAGGTGATGTAACGCATAATGAAAACGAAGAAAAATATATTAAAAGCAGCACATATGTATATTACTGGATTGTTAGTAAATATAAGGAGTGTTCCGAAAGGTTCTGTATTTACTTTAAATTAATACAAGAAAATAGTTGAATCCATTAAAATTTATTTTTCCAATTTTTGTTGTTAACATAAAGTTTCGAGTTTATTGCTCATCGTCTAAATATGTAGACTTTTTTTTTTAGGTACAGGTTCTATTAGAATTTCCAAAATTTCGCAAAAAAATTATAGTAATTTCGCTGCCTTTCCTTACTTCTTTAAGATATTTTTAATTAAAGCTGATGTAATGAAAATTAGTTAGATTCATATTTTTTTCCAAAGAATCTTCATGCCATTTTAACGTGGTAAATCTAGCCAAAATATTATGGTTTTCTCGTGTGATCGTATTAACAACAATAATCTTGCAATAACTATTTCATATTCATATAATACCTATTTTATAAGAAAATTTTGACGGCTTTGATTGCCACATTGATAAGTTATTTGCAATACTAGCACTTTTACTCAAATTTCTTAATCGAATTTGATTTTTCTGCATTATGTATATTTTTTGTTTTGTTTGCCTGTGTTTATGGATAATAATAGTGTCGAAAAATTATAATATCTTATATTTAAAATGGAATACAAGGTTTAATATAAAAATTTAATTCCTAGTCAGTTATTAATCGTAGAAGCAAATCAACAAAATAGCGCAAAACCTTTCGGGACTGTCGTTATATACATACATACTAGGTCGAGTGAAAAGTAACCTCGTTGGGAGGCTGTTTTGCAGCAATTTCGGCCTTCAATCGCTCCAATAATGCACAGTAATACTCGCTGTTGATGGTTTTTCCTTTTTTGAGGTAGTCCACGAAGAGTGTGCCATGATAATCCCAGAAAACCGACGCCATAATCTTTCCGACCCATCGAGCCTCGTGCCGGCTTCAGTCCATTGCCGGGTACTCATTCTGTTCTCTGGTGTGTAATAGTGGATCCAGGTTTCATCCAAAGTTTCCAATCGACGCATCAGCAAGTCCAAACACTCTTTCGAAGTGCTCTCGCGTTTGTGTTTTTGGTTAGGAGTGAGCATGCGCGGCACCCAGCGGCAGGATAACTTTTTCATATGCAGAATATTGCCCAAAATATGGCGTGCGCGCTCAGTACTAATCTTTGTTAGCTCGCGCACCTTCACTTTCCGGTCAGCCAACACCATTTCATGTATTTTTTTGATATTGTCCTCTGTAACCGCATCGGAGGGCCTGCCGCTGCGGACTTGATCGGTAGTGGAGTTGCGGCCACCACGAAAGTCTCGAAACCAAAATTTGAGGGTGTAATCTGACGGAGCATTAGCACCATAATATTTATCCAACTTTTCTTTTGTTTCCTTCGCCGTTTTGCCTCTCAAAAATAATGTTTTATGAGAGAACGAAAATCGTTTTTGTCCATACTCAACATGATGCCAAACACGTCAACAACAATCGGCTGTCAAAACAAAACTAAAGACAGTATCGCACTGAAATTTGACATGTCTGCCTAAATATGAACGGACTTCAAGGCACCATAACCTTTTTTGCAGTAGCAGCGCATTTTGGCGGTCAAGGAGGTTACTTTTCGCTCCACCTAGTATATAGTACAATTTTTTTTTTTAAATTTCTCTCTTATCATAAATCAATATAATTTATTGCAACTGAAAATCACATCAATCATAAACTTCAGTAGTTTAAAAACATTCATGTCTTACAATAAATATTTTTATATTTATGTATAACTTAATTTGATTTTCAAAAGTTAAAAATTATTAGCAGAATATATTAAGTATAATAAATCTTGCATGCACTTTCTTTCTTTAATCTACTTTTAAGATGCTGCAACATACATATTTTGATTATTTATTGCGTGCGTTTCTTGATTGATTTTCAGAGATGACATGTTTTTTAAATGATCTTCGATTTTGTCTCTTGAGTTTGTGGTTTTATGGTTTATGAATCCACTTTCTTATCTTTTTTTTTTGCAATACAATACAATACAATCGTTATGTTGTGGTTTTCTATTCAATATGCACATTCGGTAGAATTGTTTGAATAAACTTCTCAACACTTACTTTATAAAATGCTAAAATTATTGAATCTATTGGGTTGTAAAATATCTAATGCTACTCGATAAAATAAAGGAAGGCACTTTTCACAGTCTCTTCGGAATTAAATTGTTTTCCTACCAAGAAGTTGTCCAAATTCCGAAAGAAGTAGTAGGCAGTAGTCATGTACAAGGTCTGGTGAACATGGTAGGTGACGGAGAGTTTCCAAATCAAACTCCTGTAGCTTTGCCACGGTGTTTTGTGCGATGTGTAGCTGAGCTTTGTCATGCAAGAGTATCGAAGTCGATCGATTGACCAATCTTGGCTGTTTAACGATAAGATTTCGCATCATTTCATCCAATTGCATATAGGAGGCATCCGCGTGATTGTTGTACCTGGTTTTATGAAATTGTGGTGGATGACTCCATCGGTAGACCGATAGACCGAAGTTATTAAGCAAAAACCAGGGTGACTAGAAAGTTTTATCGTTTTTTTGTTTATGGTTTTTCTGATTTAATTGGAAAATTTGTGAATCAATTTTGTTTAAATTAATTATATAGGTCAACTACATAAATAGACCGTGTTAAATTTCAGTCAAGTCGGTCCAGGGATAGTGGAGAAAGAAATAATCCTGGGAGAAATTAACCCTCTTTATAAAGTTTTTTTGACGTACTTTAAAAACTAATACACCGATTTGAATAAAATTTACAGGTTGGACTTATGCTATCAGGGTCTGGGTTACCTGCAAATTGGAAGAAGTTTTGAGAAGAAGGAACAAAGTTATAAAGAAAAAACCTTGAAATAATTTTAGTTTTGACAGTTTTTCTGTCCCATTTCTACCATAGGGCATCAAAAAATCAATTTTAAGTTACTGTATATTTTTATAATAAATTTATGCAGCAAAAATTTCGTTCTGTTTTCGTCAACAGCATTTTTACAAATAATAATGTCTTCAAAAGGGTGCCCGTAGATTGAAAATAAATCTTGACTTATTTCAAGATATATTTTCAGTCTCCAATGGAGTTGCCGGTTTATACTACACATTTATGACAAACAGTTAGCACCAATTTAACTAGGTATTTGAAGATCAAAAAGAAAATGAACTTGAAATTTTTTGAAATGAAAAATTTTAATATAATTGTTTTCTTAATATTCTGTATCATTTCTCACCTTTCATTATAATTCAATCAATTAAATTCTTATTTTCTATTGATTTCTATTTTAGTTAATGAACAAACAGTTTTCTTCATTTTGCGTCTTTTCGCCATTAAATCGAATATGGTAAATGATATTATTCATAAATTGAAAAATATTCAAAGCAATTTTTGCTTAATAAAAAAAATTAATAACTAAATTAAAGCAAAAACACTTTCAAAAAGCAAAAATTTGTAGCTTTTATGTTATTTATCTAATTTTTATCACCAAGTGTAAAATTTTATTGATATCCTGTCTATTGATTACATTTCTTTTTTTTTCTGAGTTTAATATAAATATTTTCAAGAAAAAGATAAATTTAGATTTATTACTCAAAATTTTCACGAATTAAATGGATAAAATAAGATCCCATGAAATCATATAAAAGGTGATTTTTTAGAGTGATAGAACTTCTGATTGGCAGTACTCTTTTTTTTTTGATAGCTGGTGAATGACATCTGTTTTGACATTTGTATTTAGTAAGGTTGGATAAATGAACATGGAAAGACTTACACCGCAACAACGTTTGCATATTCTGGAAATTTATTTCCAAAATCAATTCCTCCAAAGTTATAGAGCATTTCGTGCAGCTTATGATATACATTATTGTCGATCTGAGCAACTTATTCGTCGAGTTATTAATATATTTTGAACAATATGTACTCTAATAAATGCAACACAGCAAAGAACTGTGCGAACAGAATAAAATTTCGGTGTTGTAAGCTCAATTGTTAATGAAGATCCGAATTTGTCTATTCGTCGCCGTTCTCAACAAGTCGACCTTTGTTATTTCCCAACATGGAAAATTTTTCGTAAAGGTCTACACCCATATAAGATCCGATTGGTTCAAGATCTGAAACCAAAAGATTATCCTTTGCGTCTTTTTTTTGCTAAATGATCCACTTTTTTATCAAAAAATTTTGTTCAGTGATGAAGCTCATTTTTGTTTAAATGGTTACGTTAACAAACTAAAATGCTGTCAATGGAGTGAGAATAATCGTCAAGAGGTTCACCAGGTTCCATTACATCCTCAAAAATGTACTGTTTGGTGTGGTTTACATGCTAGAGTCATCATTGGTCTTTACTTCTTTAAAAATGAGATCGAAGAGAATGTTACTGGCAATGGTGATCGTTACGGATCCATAAATTCTGATACGTGCCATACAGCGACCCAAACAATTAATTTATTAAAAGAGAAATTCCAATTTCTATCGCTCTAAAAAAAACCACCCTTTACGTATTTCGTATGGCACGTGGCAGAAAATTATAAGAAGAGATGTTATTAAAAATAAACAGGACGAATAATGTTAAGCCCAATCTAGAACATAAGGTAGAACCAAAAATCGTATAAATATTACATATTACGTATTACATATTACTACTATAGGATCTTTGATATTATATTTTTGCCTTAAAGGGTAATTTTTTATATTATTAACGCGCATATTATACTTGGAAATTTTTTCCCTCATTTTCATACAAAACTATGCTAAGAAAATGGGCACTTTTCTATTTTCTCGTTTGTTTGGTCCAAACGATTCAAACCCAAGTTGTCAAGGAGTGGTAGCACATAATTTGTTTCACAGGTCGTGTTTCGACCAAACCCAAAGTCGTTTCAAATAAAATTTCAATAAAATTCAAAGGAGAGTTCCGAAACTCCAGCTGTGTTTTAATATGTTGTGTATGTTTTAGAGTGGCCCTTATTTTTCAACTTTACCAAAGTCTAGCTCCCACCCCTCAATTTTATTCCAACTAACAAAAAAACGATATATACAAAATGTTAGCTCAATCGAACAACTGCAAGGCGGCCCTGATCGAGCTTGAAAATTTAAGGAGTTTTCGAATTAACTTTTGGGAAATTTATTTCAGAATATTTTTTAATAGTTCCTGGGGTCGCCTGAATGTTCCCACATATATAGGGAAGCGTCGTTGGGAATACTATGTTCCAACTTCAAGGCGAATGAGGGTCACCTTAAACTTGTCCGATTGAGCAGAAATTTTGCATAGCCTGTTTTTTTGGTCATTGAAACAGGATTAGGTGGTGGGAGCAAAACTTCCAAAAAATTTCATACAGCTAATGTTTATATATGCATATATGTGTGTACATGCTAACAAATCATAGTTGAAATGACTTTGGGTTTAGTCGAAATATGAAAGCACACGAGAAAATATTGGTAAGGAACAACACTGATTTGTAAATGTTAATAGTCCCTAAAGACAGTCAAGAAACATACGCTTAGTTCAAAAGTATGCGCTGTCCGAGTGTTTTTCATGGAACAAAATCAACATCGTACATCATGTATGTATCATTAGTTTTTCGGCTACTTTATCTAAAACCTATATTTTTGCAATCTGAATACAGAAAAATATTACAATTTATATAATTTATTCTCTGCGGTCGAAATGTATGTAACAGAAATGCCTACAGCAAAGGTAACACAACATTCTAAAAGCTTTTCAGCGGGAAATAAGAATAAGAAAAAATAACAACTTTTTGCTGTTTTTTTTCTAGAAAATTACAATTTTCTTTAGTTTTTTTCACATCACAACTTTGAAAAGATTCTAAAGGATTTTTTTTAAAGCTTTCACTTTTTTTTATATGTATAATGAGGGTTGCTTAAACTGAAAAGATGAATCCAAGTTTATTATTGCTCAGCTACTATTAACTAGTATAGTGGCAGGCACGTAGGCGAAATGCAATGCTATACTAGCTGAATACTTTACCCTCAAATTTTATGAATTTAGAAATATTAGGAGGAAGTGTCGAAATCGTTATAGGTACCAATATATGTATTTTTATATCACATAGAATCCTTTTTACAAACACTTCTAACGAAATATCTTGTTTACAGATTAAAAATCTGTGCCACATGAGAATACAAGTTCGGCACTCTAATGTATTGAGTCCTTTTCGTTAATCTTATAGATAATAAATCTAACTACTTGTATGTTTGTTTGTTTGTCCCATAGATTGTGCACTGCACACCCTGCAAAAATTGTGAGAGATAACAATTTTCTGCACCTATGCATTTTTATATAACCAAATTTTTTATAATTAAACACATTCAGATACTGTGCCCATTCGACGCTTGTCTGTATTCCGGCAGTGCGTGCTGCCCTACGTTCTGCACCTCGTAGCGTGTAGAAATATCTATGAAAGTGTAATATCTTTGTGACTAACTTTAACTTTGGTGATGTTTTATGATGATGTTCGAAATAATAGGCTGAAGAACAATTTTGTTGTGTCAGACAAAGAGTATGGTAAACGAATTTCAACAGAACAATTTCAGCTAACAGTAGTAGAAAAATTATTAATACTATATCGTAGCCTATCTTAAACACATCGTTCTACTATCAACGAACACGAGATATTATAAGTTAGTGCAAAAATAGTTTTGAAATTTTAAATGTGTCTTACAGATAGTATAGAAATTAACCTGTAAAACCATATTGCTAGTTTTTTTTTTTTTTTAAATCGTTAAGATGTGCAGGAAAAATTTTGCACGTTCGTTTTGTTTTATTATTATTATCTGTACACCCTGCCTGATAACTCACCGCACGCCACTGGATATTAGGGTCTAGGTTTCTTGCAAATTAGCGGAAATTTTGAAAAGAGGAAACAGAGTTATGAAGAAAAAACCTTGAAATACTGTTAGTTTCGACAGTTTTTCTGTTCCATTTCTCCCATAGGGCATCAAAAAATTGGCTATAGGCCGATTTTCGGTTACTACCGTATATGTTTCTTTTTAAAAGGCCTGAGATTGCCCGCTGGGGTGGCACAAAAACATAAACAAAAAATCACCTCAATCCGTTTTTTTTTTCTGAATTGAAACATATTTACATATTCATTATAAAAATAGTAATACAGTATATCACTCCCAGTTTTTCTACACCTGACCTGGAAACATCCGGTGAATAAGAACGAATATACTACAATATAATACAATACATCAGTCTGAAATAAGTAAATTCATCCTTAATTTGGAGTCAATAAAAGGTACAGGTACTCGGATATACATACGAGCATATTATATACCTTTTATGTATCCTCAAATTCTCGCTTAATGTTGTTCGTTTGTTTGTCTATCTGTCTAGCCAATGGGCTGTTTTTAGCAAACTTCATTTTCTTTGTTTTTTTCTGTTTCAAGTTTTGTGACGTCGTCTACGTCTTTATTTTCTTTGGAAACATACATATGCGGAAAATTGCAAAAAGCTTTCCAACAACAAAAACATTGATCAGTTTCTCATTCGTTTCAACATTTCTTTAGTCTATTCGAATACTTCAAAAGAGTTAGAACCGATAACGGCCTATCGCTTTTGTTGTTTTAATTTCTTTAATTCCATTCATAAATACGTATATTGTATTATCGCGTTTGATTTGCTTGGATAATCAATCGTTCACGAGTTTTCTTCATTTTAGTTGTGCGGTTATTGGTTTTAACTTTTTTTTTCTTTTTTTTTTTTTTTTGCATAACATTGCTAATTAGTTGAAAAGGTGTAAATAAGAATTTCCTAATTAATATTGTGTCATAAAACAATAGTTTTCAAGAAAATCTCTGACGTCGTTTTATTTTAATTATTATATTTAAACCAAGTTTTGTTTTTTTTTTTTTTTTTTTTTTAGTTATATTTTGAAATAAGATATTTTCGTTCTGCTCCAGCTTGTATGTTTTGTGTTATATCTCAAATTTCATAAAACATTTATGTAATAATTTTTCTTTTATTTAAATAAACAATGCTTTTATTATGAATGAATGTCCTATACAGGTCGATTCTAGTTGTCGCTATCTGATAATGTCCATCGCTCATGATTTCTAGAGACTATTGGATAATTGTGCTTCGCTACAAATTCGGTCGCTTAATCGCTAACTAATAAAAATAAGTTTTAATACGGATTTGAATTGATTGCTATACTGGCAGTATGAACACAGAGTTTTCCGTATGACATTTTAAAAATAAATTAATTTGCTCACATTCGATAAACTGAAACTTCACTTAGATTGTTGTGGCGAAGTGTTTTTTTTTTGTTCAAATCTCCATACCATAACAGCCAATTTAAAATTAGTGATTTAGACCCGCCGCACATTTGAGCTAAGCTATCCGGGCGAGCGTCGCTGTAGTTACATACAATAGCTTAGCTGGGCTCGCTCATCCCGTTGCACACTTGATCTAAGCTACTCGACGATATTTTTGGTAAATTCATGCCATCAGTTCTATTTGAGCCGTCAGAGAAATATAATGTGCGGGTACAGTATCGATAAATTATTACTAGACCTAGATTCCGAATACGGCTTGTCTGAAGAGGAATTTGAACAAGACATTTTATTGAGTTTTGTTGACACATTTATGTCGACAAGATACTACCACAAAATAAAGAAGATATACTACACTTTTGGAAATTATGAATTAGCATAAACAAGAATCGACCTGGAAATTTTATTTTATTGCTAAAATTTACTTATTCCAAATAGGCGAAAATAAGCGATGGGAATTAGTAGATAGTAACAACTAGAATTAACTTGCTGCGCAACAGCTTGCTGAGTATGTTGCATTAATGCTGTATTATAGTGCGTTTGCAAATACCGAATCGTACGATTCACTCTATGCGTAAAGGATGACTGAACCGGTCCGATTGTATTTTTATTGGGCTTTTTTTGGTAGAGACCAAATCAGACCAAACTGGTTTGGTTCGCGCATAAACGTTCTGTTAGATGTAGTAAATATACATATAAAGTAAGTTAACGTAACATCCACCTAATACAAAATGATAACTTAGGTTTTCTTTAATCGTATGCCTACACCCAAAAATGTTTCTGGTGTTATAAACTACAAATAATTTTCTGTTTATATCAACTGATTTTCACCTAATCAGAAACTAGTGACATTAACTACAAAATTACGTTCCAATGATTGGTTATCGTTATTCACTCAATTCAATAAATCAAAACTTTGTATTACTTTGATTATTATTATTTATCTTTTATATTTTGATTGTATTTTATTTTGATATAAAAGACACTATTCTGTCACGTTTCAAATAAAAATGAAAGAAATAGAAACATTTTTAAACGTTTGAATGAAAATTATAAGCTTGTATTATCGTGTTTTTTTTTCTCTGGTTGTAACAATTCTAATTTTATATACGAATAAAATTTGATCGACTAATTTTCAATAAAACATTGGCTACGTTTACACCGACAAATTTTTAAGTCGCCTAATTAAAAGTTAGGTTTGGTCACACGTGTTTACACCGTACTAGACCTAAGTCTAAAACAATACCATATGTGATCATTTATGGAACTTGGACATCAAGAGATGAGCTGTCATCTGTCAAATCTGTCAAACAATAATAACTACTGCAGTGCCATCTAATCAGCTGTCAAAAAGTTCTTAGGTCGATTTAAATTTAAGGTAGGTCTGCAATTTAGGTGACCTAACCTAAGTTACTTTACCACACGACTCCATTGGACTTATTTCAAGACATAATTTCAGTCGGACTGAAAAAAAGTCTAATGGAGACTCGAAAATTTGAACTTTTTTGTCAGTCCGACTGAAATTATGTCTTGAAATAAGTCCAATGGAGTCGTGGGGTTAGATGTGTTTATACCGTCATATTTAGGTCGACCTAAACACTTAGGTCTCTTTTTAAGTCTCGATGTAAACGTAGCCATTAAAAGGGGAAAAACGCACATTAAAACAAAAAGGATTTGTTAATGCATTGCATTTTGAGAAATAAAATGACAGAATGACTTAAATTTAAATTAAACGGTTTCTTATTCATTAAATATTAAGTAAAATGCATTTAGTTACGATTTATTAGGTTTTTACAAAAAAAAAAAATATAAAATAAATTCTATAATTTTCATCGCATTTTCATTCATTCCAACAATAATGATGACTTCTATTTAGAATTAAAATCAGATTTAATCAATTTATTTCTAGTTAAAGTGCTTTCACATTAACACTTTTCTAGCGCAACAAATCACACAACATGTTTTGTCTGTGAACGTAAAAATTACAAGATAAAAAGAACTTTTTACATACCACGTTTTTAAATTTTCTGTTGAATCATATAAACTTGACAATTCCATGTATCAATAAATACTTTTTTAAAATTTTTTTTTCCGGACTTGGAAAGTTAGTTACAAAACAAAATGTACTGAAAATTAATTCAATTTGGCTTAAAGATGGCTAAAAGTATTAAAAGAATGCATTGTCATCGTGTTCTGAGCTAAAAGTTTCAAATGTCTAGCAAGATTTGTACTGAACAAACAAACAAGAAAGCGAGTTAATAAAAACGTGGTAAAATCACATGTTTGATGAAATGTTTCGCCAAAAATCCGATCGACAACACTTTCGTGCGACTTTTCACGCAACAAATTTGACAGTTCAATTTATTCTAGAAAAAGAAATTGAAAGTGCAATTTTTTTTTTACGTTTTAAGTTATTAATGGTTTATTTAAAAACCCAAACTTTGAATAATTTTGCCTCGTGAATCTCTCCGGAGGACCAATCATTTTTTTTACTGCAAGCTTACTTTCATGATATGATGGGAATAGTATTATAGTTAAATTAAATTATGTCAAAATGAAAACTGTAATCATACAGTAAGGAAAAGGCTAATAATTATGACCATTCTACACCCCCATGTTATGTTATGTTATGTTATGTTAAATTTGACGTAAAAGAATATTTTTCGTCAAATTCGTATTTTGCACACAAATTTTATTTAATGTTAGAGAATTTTTTTTTCATTTCACATAGAGCAAATCTAAAATGATTTGAATAGGACAATACTATATTTTAGGAATAATTTGAGAGCATTTGTCAGAAATTTGTGCAAGCATGTTCTTGGTGTAAATTGACCATTCTTTACATATTTTGTATTTTCATATAAAAAAATATTTCATAAAGTATGAATAAAAATATCCAATCAGACATGTTAAAATAATAAAAGCATTTAAAAGTATTTATTTTTTCAATACAAAATATTTGATAAAAATTTAGCTAGCCTCACCTTTAAAAATTGGATAAATTTTGCGTCATATTTACTTCTATTTGATTATTAATTAGTTAATTTTTAATATTCTTTGAACATTTTCTTAAAAATAGCTACTAAAAACTTTTAAACAACACATTAATTAAGTGAGATATTTAAACTTCATTACTAATGTACCAGAACTGTAAGAAAATCTTGTACGTTTTTTTGACCTCAGATAGTCCGTAAAAGAATTTTGCAGAATATGGAATTTGAAAATGTAGTAGAAATTATTTTAGAAATAAGGGGAAATTTACATAACATAAAATAACATACAAAATCGCAGAATAGACTGAAATATCGCTTCTTAGGAAGCAAGTACTGGTACCTGGAATATTATTATTGACATTCAAGTTTAACATTATATGTTTATAGATAGCTTTTAAATTTACATCAATTGACATCGTACGAAGTTTCTTCATATCTAAGAACATTTCCCGAGCAAATTGACAGAGCTTCCTGTTTAAAATTGGGATTAATATTTTGCTTTTTGAATTCTTTGAATTTCCAAATATTTTAAGAAAAATTAAATTTTTTATTAACATATTTCGAAGCATATTTGAAGCGATTTTTTGGAGCATATTTTATTTATATATTAATAATTAGTTATTTATTTTATATCCTATTCTAAACACTGAAATCAAAAATGTACTAAATGTTTTCCTGCACCACAGCACAATTTCATATCAAGATCGAGTTTTTATTCTATTAAATTAGGTGCGCATGAATATTTCTCACATATCTAAAAAAAATATTTATTCGTTGTGATTTTTAAAATAATTCCAAAGAAAAAAAAATGCAAATTCAATATGAAATATTCAAGTACTACAAATATGATAAAATTGTTTATCATTTACACTTATTAATTTTTCATAAAGTAAAAATAAATTTTGTTATCGAGTCTTTTTTTTTATCGTTTCTATTAACGATTATAGAAGAAATTTCCTTATCAGAGTGAATTGAATTCGCTAAAAATACAACAATTCGAAAATTATCGATAAAAATCATATATAAATTAGAGTTGATGTGAACAATTTCCTCTAAATTAGAGTTCGAATACAAAACACTTCCCCTAAATTAGGGCATAATATGCAATATATTTGGGGTTCGAACACAAAATAATATACCGATATTTAGAAAGCGTTTTATCATATATCCGAATCTGAAAAGTATAAACTGCTAATATTTTCTTTTGACAATTTTTTGGCAATAAGATGGAGTATAAAATAGTAGAAAGTATATTTATTTCAAATGGATATATCGTATTTCAATCGCTTTTTTGAAGTGAAAACTTCTTTAGCCGTGTTGGAAGTGATTTGAAACTCGATGAAACGCTAAAAAAGCGACACTTTTTTACCAAGATAAAATACCAGTCGATCAGAATTCATAACAATAAAATTTTGCATAAAAAATGTTTTGCCCATATTTCATTTGCCTTGCTATTATTCTGATTCCTGAGCGCCGGATACATAGAACACAGAATCAAATCAGGAATGTAGGGTGGATGATTTATTTCTAGGAAACCACATGCTCCATTTATGCCTTATAGCATGTTTTAAACAAGGCACAAACTCAGTGTAATATGTACCCATAATGACATGACCTTTAGTTTTGTAATCTATCACTAGAATTTCTGTAACAGGTTGGGAGTAGAAAATTTGTCAATTACGAAGCAGCTTTTTTGTGGTTTTGATCCCTCAAATATACTTAGAATAGTAACGTAGCTTGAAACCATCTCTTTGGTGTATATTTACATGATGATGTTCATGTATAATTTGGAAAGTAGTACTTTTGGATATTTAGAATCTTTTCAGCAAATTCTTTTAGTTTCAGTCGACCTTTTTGTTTTCAATTTGTCACTATATTTTTACCGAAGGGAGGTAATCATTGAAGAATGGTCTGTGTAGAAAATGTTCGTCCGTTCGTGTATATGAAAACTCAAAAATGCGTTCGAATTCTGTAATGTGACAGTTGTTATCAGTTTAATGATTTTCCAAAGCAACAGCTTCACAGAAAATGCGAAATTAGCTACAGAGCTACTCGCTGTCCGTTATGAGTTTTTTATCAGAATCTACTGACAAAGTTTGTCCAACTAACTCTAAAGTGGTTTAACCGATTCTTTTAAAAAATTCCGCATTTTCTAAGTTAGTTCGGTATATACGTATATACCAAATTTGATTGAAATCGATTCAACCGTTCCAATATAAATGCAAAATGTATGAAAGGGTGCAGGAAAAATCCCCCATACTAATTCCAAAGTAGCTTTACCGATTCTTTTAGAAAGTACCGCATTTTCTAAGTTAGCTCGATATATACATGTATATCAAATTTGATTGAAATCGGTCGAGCCGTTTCCAGGTTTTATAGTGGCACGGAGGCTGAAGAAGCACTCACCGCTTTTACATATTAATATGACTATAATCCGTGCCCCTTCGTTCACATTTTCTTTTTGTTCCACGAAACATCGCTACAAATACCTGGTTTCTTATGTAATTTTTTGGCTCTTGGCCAAATTCGAGAAACATTTAAACTTGTAAAATCAAAATCAAGCCCATAGAATGGGAATAAACTTTTTTGTGATAGTAAAAAATTGCTACCTTCAGATGTTGTTTTGAGGTCCCCTAAATTGAAAAAACATAAGTTTAGAAAATATCCGTTCGTCTGCCTCGCTGTATCAAAATTTCCTTTACACGACATTTCTCGAGCGCTTTATTTAATGTAATTGAAATGTAGGGAACTAAAGGAATAGCTCTGTGTTCTTTTTAGTAACAATCTGAAGACCGATCGAGGTTGATAAATGGATATAGAAATCTATGTAGAATAGTTTTAAATCATGCGGATTTTAGGTTTCTGTTTTTTTTTTTTTTTCTTTAATTTGTTTGATTAAATCTTTTGAAATGTATTAAATAATGCTTTTTAAAAAACGAAACAACACTCTGAAGAAACTTTTGAGGTGTGAATTAATGCACAAAATTTGTAAAATAAACAAAAAATTTTAATTTTTTCTTTTTTGATCAGTTTATAATTTGTTATTTTTGAACTATAAAAGAAATATACGCATTTTCTTAAATTAAAATATTATTAAAATTTTTACACGCCAAAACAACCTTTGTAAAAAATTTCAAAAATTCTTTTTAAAGAAATCATCATTACTAAAAATTTTTCCAAAATACATACAGTATTTTAAAATATGCCAATTTACTTGAAATCAAATGAAAACATTTTACACATGCGATCGTAGAACTGTGTCAAGACCGCTTACTCGATTTAAGATTATACTTAGAAATATCTTTATAAGAGCTTGATACTAGCTATAACCCAAGTAGAAACAAATTTGATTTTACCTATTCTAAAGTCCTAAATTACTTCATGTAACCCTTCATTTTTCCTTCAAAAACATATTTACCATATATTTCGATCAAATGCGGTGGGAATTGTTGGTGCATAATTCTCATTGAACTTCCTTAAATTTCGATTTACCAAAGCTCTAAAAGTACAGATAACTACTACCATATATTTGACCAACAAGAATTCGTGTTTAATTGACCCTTTTGACAAATTTTTCTTTAAGAAAAATATTGGAATTAAATCAAAAAGAAGTAAATAAAGGCCTTACACGAAAGTCTTTTTAAAACAAATAACAATTGACAAGATGTAATTGAAAATTTTAAATTAAAACCTTTTATACTAGGGACACATATATGGTATTGATACCATGATTTAAGAAAACCATATAGTATACCACATGTGTGTCACTTTATAACACTTCAAAAAATGAAGCATAAATATCATATGATAATGAAATAGTATCAGCTATACTATAGTATCGATACCATACTATGAAAACTATATGTGTGGCTTTTATATTAAATTAATATTAATATTAAATTTAAAAATTTTTTAAATCCAACCTGTTCTTGAGTTATGAAAAAATAAACTACCTACCCTTGCCAAAAGTTCTGTTAAAGTAAGTTAGACACAGCAACTTTTGCTCAGGATTTTTTTGGTAGGAGCTGCAAAATTTGAGAGTCTTGTTCACACATGTAGGTAAAAGTAGTGCGCAATCTGAAGCTTTTATGCTGCTACAACCTAAAATGCTGCATCCTTTAAAAAAAGTTGCAGATGTGTTCGCACATAGCATGCAGCTTTTATTTCTTGCAACTTCCTCGCAGTTTTTCGTGTATGTGTTGACGTCTTGTTTTAATTTTTACAAAATACAATAATGTTTTATGGTGAAGAAGAACAAGCTGTTGCCTGTTTAGCATTTATTTTATTGAGAAGAAAAACATGTCCAAAATGTAAAATAAAATTGTGGTTAAAAAAATAGATAAAACAACGCGAAAAGTACGGATTTGTTCATAATTTAACATAGTATTACGCGAATTACGTGCTGGAGATGAGTTATTTTTTAAAATTTGTTTGGGATTATCAGCATCTGATTTTGATTATCTTTTAGGAAAAGTGAGGCCCATAATAATAAAAAGATATTTTTATGAAAATTTCATCACATTTTAAAAGCTTATCAAAAACAATAACACTGAATTTTTTTTTGTTGCATATGCAACTTTGCTTTTTGCTATTCACACGTTGCAACTTTTCAGGTTGCTGGCAATATAAAAATCTAGTCATGCAACTTTTTGGGTTGCAATGCTATTCACACTATGCAGCACTCTAGTTTTGAATCTTTCTATGCTGCGTTGCAGTAAAAGTTGCTGTGTGTGATCTTAGCTTTATAATTATTGTGTTGATGCTTCCAAATTGTCGGTTTTGGTATGTAAACTCCAAAAGTATTTCTTTAATTTTCTAGTCATTTTATTGAAACAAATAGGTATTTGTTTTCAAAATATCGGTTTTTTTTTTTTAAGTTAACGAAAGTATCTTTTTTACTTAGCAATACGCTCCTTGGTTATGAAAGTTGAACAATTAAAAAGTTAGTTCGTTAAAAATCTAATAAATAAGAAGAATGTTTTGTTTGGCATTTAAGAAAATGGTTTTAATATGAAAGTGTGTGATAAAATTGCATGAAATAAAATCTTGTTATAAAAATATTGAAAATGAATTTACTATCACCGGATGATATTATTAATGGAACACGTCGGAAAAGTTTGTGCAATGGATCAATATTAACATTAACTAATAAAAATACTAGTTCATCATCGACAAGTAAGAGAAAAGAACGTCGACGTGGTAGTTTTGGTGAGCCAAATGGAAGACGAGCTTCTTTAGTATCAAGGTATTCTTTTATTCCTAAATATGTAAATATTAAAGTAATTAATTTTATAATATTATAGCTGGTTAGGACACAAATAAAAGTTTAACTTTAAAGTATCAGATCTTAAATTGATACAATTACTTCTATTTAAGACAATGAATACGATTTCTGTTATATTTCTTTTAAGGTAATAAGATTCATTGTCCAAAATCTTTGTATTATTAAAATTAAAATTAAAATTATGTTCTTCCTAAAATCGATGTATACTTAAAACACTTTTTTTTGTGTATTGTTGATGTTCATCAATCTGCAATCGTATTCATGTTGTTTTATTCGTGCTCCAAAATTTCACCAATATAACATTTTTAAGATTGTCACAATTAATTTTCAAGCTCAGGTTTAGTTTTTATATCGTCTTGGCTTTTTATTGTTGACAATATAGATTCCGTCCCAAAAGTATCCGGAATTGATCAATAAAACACTATAGTATATGTTCAATTAATCAGAAAAAGTCTACAGGGAGCCATATCTCACGAAAACGGTACTTGATCGATGTGTGGGGCGGCGCATTATCGATACAAAAATCCAAGAATTGTTCTTTCACGAATATGAATTTTGGGCCCCAATCAATCGGCTTGTTGAAGCATGTCTCTAACAACTTCTTTTTCAAGAACCATTAAGAAAAATCGCAGAGAAAACTTGAACCTCAACTAACAAAACCAACAATTGTAAAGAAATTGGTCGACAGATCACCCAAATTTTTCGCATGACAATTAGGTACATTTGTGCCAACTTAACTGCAAAATACATTTTTGTATACTTTTTACGCGGGCTTTTTAAATAAACAATTCCGGATACTTTTTTGAGGGAATGTATTCTTCTTGTTCTTGTTCTTCTTTTCGGCAAAGTTTTTCCAATTGTTGAAAAGGCCGTTAATGTAAGGAATCTTACAAAAAGCCTAGGCGAAACGAAAAGTAGAAACATTTTGTTGATTATTTTGAATAATTTTATTTGATAATATGTTGATGACTGATTTTTGGTTATTTTGGTTATTTTGGTTATTCTTGTACACTATCATATTTCTTGTATTTTTGTGTCCTAACCAGCTATATTATTATAAAATTAGAATTTTTGACGACGATACTTTTAGTTGTATATTAAAAATCAAAAAAATGTTTTAGAATCTTCTAAAACTAAAAAAAATACATACATCTGTTATGTTATCTTATCTCGAATTTACATTTCAAGTTATAAGAAAATCTGCATATTATTAAACGAATTAGGGATGTTTTTCTATTTTGGCCCCATGCAACATCCTATCGGGTGGAAACATATTGTATGTTTCGAGATTGGCTATCCAAAATATGCATTCCAAGTTTTATGAAAATTCGTCCACTATCGTGACAGGATTAAGAACATTGGATTTTTCTTAAAGCATGTTTGTACAATTTGTTTTACGAAGCCATTCATGGCGTGAAACTATTTGAAGCCATTTCTATTTCTAATTTTTCGTTTATACACATACCGAACCGGCACAATTGAATCATTTTAGTCTACGCATAAATAAAGACCTAACCGATCCGATTGGATTTTTATTGGACCTGATTTTGGTACGAACGAAATTAGACCGACCAGGTTTGGCTCACGCATAAACGTGCTGATTCAACCATTATTCTAATTTCGTTACTTTTACTTAAAAATTCAGAAGTGTTAATATAATTAACTAATAGTCTTTCGGTAATTTTCTTATTTATTTAATAGTGTTTTTTTTTAACAAACGTTTAACCTACGCTGTTATTTGTTATTTCATTCTCAGTAAGCACTTTTTTTTTTAAAAATTCCAAATACAATGTCTCGTAGATGTCCACCACGACTAGTTTGCAGATCTTGATTCTTTTGACAAAATTTTCGATCACATTTCTACATAGTTGTGGCTCTATTTCACGAATTACGCTTTTGATATTGGCTTAGACTTCTGCGATTGTTCATGAGTTATTATTGTAAACCTTTCACGTAGCCCCACAAAAAAAGTCCAACGGTGTTAACTCGCAAGGTGGTCAATTGACATCATTCATCTCTATACAAAATTAGACGTCCATTGAATTTGGTTTTCAATAAATCGATTGTTTCGTGAGCTGTTTTATCACGTTGCGTCATCTTGTTGAAACCAGAAGTCGTCGACATCCATATTATCAAAAAAAGGCCATAAGAAATTTGATGTCACGTCTATAGCATACTCCATTGACAGTAACAACAACGCAAGGCTTATTTGCCAAAAATACGGTTCAATAATGCCGCCAACCCATAAAGCACGCCAAACAGTGACACGAGATGAATGTAATGATTGTTCAACAATTGCTCTTGGATTTCCAGAAGCCAATGGCAACAATTTTGCTTATTAACATAAGCATTCAAATGAAAATGAACTTCGTCAGAAAAGATGATTTTTTTCAACCATGCTCAATGATGCAATCAGCAAATTGTTGGTGTTCAAATGATCTGGTAGCTTTAGTTCTAGCACTAAATGGACCTTATAAGGCTTTAGAGCCAAATCCTTTCGCAAAATTCGAAATGTGGTGCTTGTGGGCAAGCGTAATTGTTGGGAACGTCGTGCAATCCATAAATTTGTGTATTCTTCAACACTCCCACTCAGAGCAGCAATGTTTTCCGATGAACGATCGGAACGAGCACATGTTTATTTTGCTACGTACGTTATGTACTGAACCAATAGACTAAAATTTTTCCATTAAATTCGTAACTGTAGGCTCTGATATAACGACCGAAAATATCCGATTTTACAAAATGTGGTTTTCACAGATTGCCCATTTTCATAATGGATTTGAATTATTTTTATGTGATTTTCTAGCGAAATTGAATTCATTATAATAAAATGTAGACCTTCTACTACAATTACGTCAAAAAACTGAATGGCACAATTGTCATCATAAGGAAATACAATTCTATTGAGAAAAAATTCTTATTGAGAAACCCTTTGGAATTAGTTGTAATAAACATCTTGAACTATATGTTACAATACCTACTCTAAACTGTGAGAAAATATTAGTATTCTTTTTCTGTATATTTCGGTATTTTTCTATAAAAAATTACAGAATTATACAACGGTACAAGCATACATCACGATTTCCAATGAAGAAGAGAAGACTTATAATATTTAAGTAGTGAGAAAAATCATTTCTCGAGTTTTCGATAGGAACGGTTGGTCCAAAAATACGGTTTCAGTCCATGTATAAATGAAGACCAAACCGGTTCAATTTAGTATTTTAAATTTTTTATTTTTGTGCGAACTAAATGAAACTTACCTGGCTTTGTCCGCTGATAAGAACGTTGAAAATTTCCGAAACACCATTTCGGAAGAGTTTTCTTCGAGTGACTGAAATGAAAGAATGCTTTCATCCTTTTCAGAATGTATGTAGAATTTTTTTCGACTCAGGAAATGTCAAAGCATGAAGGCACATCAAAATGTATGGGTCGCCATCGTCATTTTTTAGACCCCCATTCGATGGGAAGACATCAAAATTATCATCCATAAAAGACACATATTTCTTTCTCTATGCTTCAAATCATTTATACTTTTTCAACTATTTTTGCAAATTAAAATTGAAATTGTTAATAACTTTTAATCTTCAAACAGAAAAGATAGAAAAAATAAGAAAATCAAAATCATGATCAACTAGCTATACAAAGCTTTCTTTCATATGCCTAAACATACCTAAAACTTTAATAGTAAATAATAATATCGATTTATTAGACAATTACATTAGTAGACACATTGTTTATTGAACTAAACGTTCGATTGGGTTGGCGGGCAACTAATTTGTCTATCCTATCAGCAAAGATTTAACTTTTACAAATATGTATACAAATGAAAAATGTACCAAAATTCCATATTATGACGAATAAATGACATGACATGATATATTTCATGTAAACAAATAATAGAAAAATTGGAAATGTTTTTCAATCTTTAAAATTTTTTTTTGAATAAACTCAAATAAACAGAAAACGGCGCCATATTGCCCGCCTGCGTGTATTTTTTAAATTTCCGCCCCAACTTTAATACTGAGACTATAAAATATATAGAAAAATAAAAAAAATCAACAGATTTCCAATAACAAAGAAACTTAAAATAAAATAATAGAATTTCATGCGATTTTCTTGTCGTAAGAAAGTTTTGTCCAGTAATTACAATACTCTACTAGAAACATCTGTGCCACAACTGGCAATAATTAAAAAAGGTATTTTATTACAAAAAAATTAAAGCAAATACTTGAAAAAATCTAGACTAGACTCGATAAAAACTTCTTTTCCAGTCAACGGTATTATCTAATGACGCTAGGCTTATTGATCAAGAATATACCATATTTATGTTGACGTTTTCTATTTTATAAAAGACAGGAGCGCAAATATTAATATAAATTACAATTTAAGACTATTACTAAAAAATCAAAACAAGATTTATTCGGTGAATGTGTGATCAAGCCCAGCTGATCACACATTTCTCCAATCTTAATTCTTTTGTAAAAAAATTTTGTATTTTCATTAAATTCCATATTGAAAAAAAACTGGGGTCGAAACTTTTATAGAACTTTTACATTTACATTAACGTCCATTTTAAAAGCTTGAAAAGAATTTGTTAGAAAACAATTCCCACAATAGAAAAAATCCGTGGAAACTTCTTATAGTAGTTGCGTTTTATTCATCGGGGTCTAGATCTAGGTCTGCTTCATAACATGTAAAAGCAACAACAACATAACCCAAATATTTATCGGGTTCAGCGCCTGAGACCTCGATGGATTCTATTTACAGAAGTTATCTAAAATTGCAAGAGATGGCGCAGCCATCGTTTCCCTTATATTGTGGAACTAAATGTCAGAATCACTTTCATAAATTCGTGAAAGAAATGATTTTTTAATATCATTCAATAAAGATTTTTGAGAATTTGCTAGTATTTATTTATTTACGCATAAATTATTTAAAAAATGATCGAAAAAGTCGAATTTTTTTCAAAGACAAATTTTTTTTTCTTTTCGAGACCCGGATCGTTTTATTCAAAAAAGGCGCTGACCCCGATGAATAAAACGTAGCCATTGTTGATAATATTATGGATTTGTTGTGGAAATTACGCGGAACATCCGTTCCATGCGTTTTTTTTTTAAATTCCGTCAGACGGAATTTTAGTAGCTATTCCAAACTATGACGGAATGTGTACAAACGTTGCCATGTGAACAAAAACGAATTTCGAGCTGCTAAAAGCAGCTGTTTTGAAATATTTTCTGTAGTTTTTTGAATATTTTTTTTTTATTTTTAATAAATTATTAGAGTTTAAATGGATTCATTAATTTATTGTCCTAAAAATTTTTTTTGTGTTCTCAGAAATTTCTTGAATTTTTTGTTGGTGTTTATTAAACTCCATAAAAATAATTTCTTGAAACTATTTTTGATTTCTTAATTGAAGCTTAATTAAGTCAACAACTTCATCTTTTTTTGTTTTGGCAGGTGTAGAACACTTCAGAGGGGTGGGTTCTATTTCTAATGCACCATCAATTGATAACATTGAAGGATCTAAATCTGATATTTCTACATGATCATTAGTTTCAGGTTGGGGTTCATAAACTTCAATACCACTAGACATTGGACATTTCGTCTAACGCCAAAACATTGTGTTTGTGAAATACCTAAAATGCATTGTTCCATTTCCGTTAAACGTATTCCAATTTCTTCCAAATCTGAAAAATTGTGCATTTTATTTCGCTGCGTTTTCTCTTTTGTTATGGCTTAAAAAATTTTGTATATATATTTTTTATTTATCAACTGTTGAACCTTTTTTCAACCAGTGTAGTAGTTTTTGGGAGGACTCATTGGCTCCATCACTCCTAAGCACTTTTTCGAAATTCTTAATCTAACAGTTAGAATTTTTTGTACTCTTGGATGCGTTGCTCGAATCAAGCGAATGGTAGATATCTGTGTTTAAACGTCAAATTAATTTTATTTGAATAGCTTTTAAAAATGTATTTTTTTAACGAAATAAATGTCGAGAGTAAATAAAAATTGAAAATAAAATGAAATAAAAATTTTATAGGAAAGTGGAAAACTCATTTTTTAAAAATTGTAATTAAAATTGGGTAATCCAGAAGTAATTTTCAAAAATTCCTATCAATTTATCCTTTACACATGTAAGAGTTAAAAATAGGATACAACTGAATTTGGTAAAACAATGGTGAGGTTTAACACAAAACAGTTGTAATGATTTGAGATAATACGAGTAGAGGATAAGGCAAATGAACAGACTAGTAGAGATAATGTAGAATGGTCTAGTTGGTTAAGACCTCGACCTCGCGTCATGAGACTGATGAGACCCTGGTTCAAATCCAGGTCTCGGTTCTTCACTTTTTCTCTACTTTTCTTTGCCTTACACACAAATAATTTTTTAGCGTGAACAACAATCCTAAATGCGCTGTTTGAGTTAGCAACAAAATTCTATGCTAGAATTTCACTAAGCGCTTAAAGTTAGAATTGCATCAAGTCGTCTTGTTAGATTTAAGCGCTGTAAAGAGCTTTAAGCGCTTAGGACTGCTGGATTCGCCCATTACATTTAGCTCGTTAGCAACTTTTTCTCAGAAGTTAACGATTTTTCCCTTTTCAAAATTTTTGTAAATCCTTGTGCAATACTGGTATATTCGCTAAGCAATTCAATCAGCCTTTTGTATTGCTTTTTATTATTTTTAGAATTTAACGACCCACATTTTAATGATATTTAAAAAATTAAAATTTACTTACATTAAACTAAATTAATAGCTTTTATTATTTTTATTTTATGTCCACAATTCAAAAATTCCTGCAAAATATTTCTATCGGAGAAAAAAACTTCAATTTTTCGATTCTTACGGGGTTTGAAATAAGAAAATTCTGAGGAAATGAATTTCAAAATTCCGTAGGAGTCTAGAATAGAAATTTTAATTCCGTAGGAAAATTCCTATTCCGACGGAGTCTAGAATGGGCACTATTAAGTCTAAAAAAGAAGTTGTTTTATATTTAAGTTTTCCGAAAATACCTTTATCAAGTACAATATAATAAATATTAGATCAAAATAAAATACGATATAATAAACTAATAGTTGTTGGCTGTCTGTATCTGGTGTACAAACGGAACGTGCCTGAAAATAAATAACTTATAATTGCATTTTTATTTTATTATTATTAGAAAACATTTTAATTTTGAATATATATTTTAGATGGTTCAAACATATATCAGATGCTGCTGAACAGTATAAACCACGCTCTAAAAATAGTCATGAAGTTGTCGAAGATCCAGCCAGTACAACATTACCACATTCAAAAACCCAGGAATCTTTGGAAAATACACCAGAACGTACCACATCAGCATCAGCTAGTAGTAATAATAATTCCGGAATTGAAGAAATTGGTGGCGGACATCATAAAAATCATCAACGTCAAAATATTAATTATGATCAAGGTTTAGTCAGTAATTCAATAAATTGTACAGAAAATAATAGTAATGATAATGATAATCCATTGGAAAACCAAAAAGATAGAAATTATGAAAATAATAATAAAAATAATACAAATATTGAAAATGATAGTGAAACTGGCGATGATGAGAATGATGATGATCATAAAGATAAATTGTCAGTACGACGTGAAGATTCACGACGTGATAGTGTTTATTCAAATAATTCGAATAATACACGAACATTGATGCAACATTGTCCATTATTAGAACCAACTGAAATACAGATAAGTATTAGTCCAGCCCATACAGCTGAACCAGTTCTAACACCAACCGAACGTTTAAAGCGTTTAGATGAATCGATACGTGAACGTTTATCTGAAAAACAAAAAATCATTTGTGACATGTTTCGTGTACCAAATGAACATTTTACAGCGATAGCTGATATTGCTGGCCAACCGGAAGCACAAAACGATTCGTCCGATATTGTTTTGGCTGCATTTGCACAAGTTCAATCTCTTACAGAAGTATTAAATGAATACATGAAAATTACTCCCGAACAAGAAATATCAGCTGTTTCAACTGCTGTTTGTGATCAGTGCCATCGTCGTAATCTATTACGATCAATTTCACCATTACCATCAAGTATAGGTTCAACAAATACGGCGACAACAGTTATTTCTGGGACTCATCCACAAACTCCAGTTAATAAAGAAATATTTTCTGATACAATTATTCAAGATGATGATGGATATTGTGAAATTGATGAATTACGTCTTCCATCTGTAATGTCGAATTCAATAAATGCAGGGCAAACATTAACAATAGGTGACGGACTGCCGCCCATATCGTCTACACCTCAAACAGTTGCTGGTAATCATCAATCAATGACAAGTACACCGGAACTTATTAAACGACAGAGTACGATTAGTACAGATAGCATTCCAGAAGAATCTGAACAAGATATTATTAATAATGATATTATTAATATTAGTAAAGGTGAAGAATTATCAATGTTTCAAAGTGAAGCAACAGCCAGCGATGAACAGCAAATGTCCACTTCCGATGACACATTAAATAGTGAGCATATCGAAGTAAATGACAATTATGGTCAAAAAGTAAGAAAATATATTTTTGCGATTATTTAAGAATATTGTATTTAATTACTTTGTATACATTTGCAGACATTTTCGAATCATCCAATACCTGCTAAAAACAGAGGTATTGTCGATCCTGGTCTAAATGATTCAAATCAAGGGATTGGTGAACTATGTGGACCAAACCGATTCTCTCACGTACATTCTCTAGAGCCGTCTGTTCCTTGCCATATTTTAAATGGATTTGTTACAGCATTAAGTTCACAAATTACATTATTATTGGTAAATTAAAGATATTAGTAGTTTTATAATTTATAATTGAGATAAATTTGAATATCTTTTTTCATATAGCCGAAAATTAATGAACGTGACCTCGAAAGAGAACGACTTAGACGAGAAAATCAACATTTACGAGAGCTACTTAATTCAATGCATGAACGTCAGCGAGTTGAAGAAGAAAAGGTATAATATAACATAGAAGTGTTGTTTAATTGTTAATCTTTTATCTTTGCTATTACGGCCTGACCGTTATGGAACTTTTCCAATACTGTTAGAATAACGACTAACCTTTTACAAAATTTAATAAGGTAAAATAAATCCATATATTGGACAAATTCGAAGTTGAAAATGAATTCATACTCTCAGTGGCCCTATTTATTAGTTTTATTCAAAATCTAGGTATAAGTTTCGCCTAAATCGGTCAAGCAGTTTCAGTTGCAACAATTTTGATAAAAAGTGTTGCCATATTCGAGTTTTACAAAAAAAAATTTTAATTATTATTTCCATATTGGATTTTGGTCCATATTTAGAAGAGAGCTGCCTCCCAATGCATGAGCGGCGTGAATTTTGTCCAAATCGGTCGAAGGTTCATACACGTAGTTAAAAGTATCGCACAACCTGAAGTTTTTATGATGCTGCAACCTAAAATGCTGCGTACTTGAAAAAAGTTACAGAAATGTTCACGCATAGTATGTACCTTTCATTGCTTGCAACTTCCTTGTAGTTTTTCATGTATGTTTTAATTTGACGTCTTGATTTAATTTTAACATACAATTATTGCATTAAAATATGTTTTATGGCGAAGAAGAACAAGCTTTCGCCTGTTTAGCACTTATTTTACTGAGAAGAGAAAGACGACGACATCTAAAAAGTAAAAGAAAATGCTGAGTAAAACAACGTGAACAAGTACATATTTGTTCTTAATTTATTAAGGAAATTAGGTGTTGATGAGTTATTTTTATGTTCTATGGTAGGCACTACCAGAGGGTATATTAATTTTGTCACTAAGTGTGTAACACATCGAAATAGTCATCGTAGAAAGGTTTCATGGGTATGGTTTTGTAGAGAATAAAAACTTATGTCCGTCTGTCCGTATACAAGATAACTCTAAAACGCGTTATCCGATTTTGTGAATGTGAGTTGGCTATTGCTTAACTGGATTTGGTATTGTATTTCAGCAAAATCGACGTAGTGGGAGTGAAATTATCAAGTAAAAACCAGGGTGACCAGAAAGTTTTTTCGTTTTATTTTTAAATGGTTTTTCGGATTTAATTGGAAAATTTTTAAACCAATCTTGTTTAAATTAATTATATTGGGGAAATACGTAAATGAATGATAGCATGTTAAATTTCAGTAAAATCGTTTCAAGGATAGTGGAGAAAGAAATAATTCTAGGAGAAAAGAGGCCTAAAGTTTTTTTGATGTACTTTGAAAACTAATACACGGATTTGAATAAAATTTCCAGATTAGACTTATGCTATCAGGGTCTGGGTTAGCTTATTTATTAATTAGTTTTGAACGTTTTTCTCTCCCAATCCAAAGGGCTTCAAAAAATTGGCTATAGACTGATTTTCAGTTAATATATGTTTTTAAAAAAATTTTGTGATTATCAGCATCTGATTTTGGTTATCTTTTGAAAAAAGTGAGACCCATAATAAAAAAAAGGATATTTTTTGAGAATTTAATCACATTTTAAAAATTTACCAAAAACAATAACACTGAACTCTCAAAAGAGTTACATTCAATAAGCAAAAAATATTAGAATGGTTGCATTTTAATATTTTTTGTTGCAACTTTCTTTTTTGCTATTCAAACGTTGAAACTTTTTAGGTTGCATGCAATATACAAATCCAGTCGTACAGGAAAAAAGAATGGCAACTTTTTGAGTTGCAGTACTATTCACACTATGCAGCACTCTAGTTTCGCATCATTTTATGCTGCGTTGCAATAAAAGTTGTTGTGTCCCACCTTGGCTTTAATTAAACAAAATTTACGATCGCTAATTTCTGATAACCTAATAACTTCTTGAAAGTTCATAAAATCTAAAGAATAATATCTAATTTGTTTCATCATTCAAGAGGAATAAATAATGATCCAACTTTAGTTTCCCAACTTTAAAACAAAATAAAATACACAAATTTAACGAAATATAGTTATTTTATTTTGTTAATCACAAATGTTATGTATTTCATTAATTATGAAAAATAATATCAATTAAATGGCCGCCTCTGAACCTTCTGCAGCAGCCGATCCTTTCGAGGTAATTTTCGATGACTTTTTCATA
Organism: Xylophagus ater; assembly: GCA_963422695.1. NCBI lineage: Eukaryota > Metazoa > Arthropoda > Insecta > Diptera > Xylophagidae > Xylophagus > Xylophagus ater. The sequence goes on along the minus strand of OY730485.1, from coordinate 26,974,785 downwards.
AATTTCGGCGGTATCTCGGCAATAACTTGGCGGAAGTTGTTTTTTTAAATGCTCCAACGTTTCGGGTTTGTTGGCGTAGGCATGACTTAATGTAGCCCCACAAAAAGAAATCCAACGGCGTTAAGTCGCATGATTTTAGCGGCCAGTTGACACCACCAAAACATGAAATAAAGCGACCTGGGAACTTTTCACTCAAAACATCCAACGCTGTGCGGCAAGTTGTGTCATCTTGTTGGAACCACATGTCTTCCATTTCAATATCTTCGATTTCTTGCCAAAAATAATCGATTATCATGCCCCTATATCACTCCCCATTGACTGTTACAGTCTGACACTTTTCAAAAATGTAAGGCCCAATGACGCCACCTGACCACAATGTGCACCAAACAATCACTTTTTGGCCATGTAATAGTGTCTCGTGAATCTCATGAGGATTTTCATCTCCCCATATGCGACAATTTTGCTTATTAACATACCCAGAGTTACAAGAATTTTCAAATTTGACACGAATGTTGCTTGACATATTGTCTGTCAGTAGTAAAAATTATTTGGTTATTGGTGAAAAGATGCGTTCTTATTTTTTATAGAATGGGCCTTAAACAAAATTCAATTGTTGCGCTTCATTTGATTGGAAAGTCAAACATCGAAATTCACCTTAATCATCAGTTCTGAATCCGTTGGATTATTCCATTTGGGGAATTTTACAAGCAGCAGCTTGCAAAAAAACCACACAACTTTGACCCGTTCAGAAAAAGATTTGACTCGTGAATGAAACCGTTTAAGCCAAGACATCGTGCGAGCATCGTGTGCATTATTTCAAAAGGGATTGAAGCTGGTTGTTAAGCCAAAAGGCGGTTACATACCATTCGAATAATTGTAAAATTAACTATTTATTATAAACTATCATTTCCATAAATTTTAATGAAACCGACCAATAAACAAAAAAATTGCAGCGTTTTTACATTTTGACACTTCAATTGATATTTCTTTCTTAATTTCAGGAAACTCCAGAAAACACCAAAAGTGCCGAAAAAGATGATAATGTTCCCGAAAAAACAGATTCATCAACATCAAGTCCAGAGCGAGACTAAAAATTTTTTTATTAAATAAATCAAAAACATAATACCAATTTTTAACGGACAAATATATAAAAAATCCATTCAAGATAATTTTATTGCTTTTCGAGAAGATTTTTTTCTACACAACTTATATATAAATAAATATTTGTTTTAAAATCGATTTAAAAAAAAATATGAAATAGCTTGGTTTGTGCCTTCACAAATATATTTTATTTGGGAAAGGAAGGCAAACCAAAACTGTTAGAGCATAGTCACTCTTGCTACTGTGTAATCAAAACAGAATATTAATAATAATAATAAATTGTTTAATACATCCAATATCAATATTAATATATGAAATTTATAAAAAATAAAATTTTTAATAAAAAATACTAAAAACTAAAATTAAATAAGCAAATTTACAAAAAAAAAAAAAAAAATTTTTTTTTTTTAATTAATTTTATTAAAAGAAAATTTAAATTGAAAAATAAAATTTTAATATAATTAGCACGATTTTCTTTTTTTTTTTTTCTTTTTTAAATAATTTATAATATTTGTATACTTCTACTTTTTATTTTTTTATAAACACAACGAAATTAAAACAAAATTTTGAATTAAATTAAAATACCACACATCAATGTTTTGTTTTAATTTAATATCATTAACATGCTTTGTTCTGAGCCCAGTCATATAATGGTGATAACGTGACTCTCACTGTCATAAATTTTTTTTTTTAAGACTAAGGACGGATTTCACAGTGATGGCTTAAGCTTAAGCAAGATTCTAGGCTTAAGCTTAGCTTTTTTATTTTGACATTTCACAGTACAGGGCTGCGATTATGTACGGCGATAGGCGATTGTCGCTTGTGATCAATTTGAATGTGATCACCGCATATTTTGGCATTACGTTGGACGATCGCTTTCGTTCTCGCCTCAACTTAATTTTTTCGTCCACTGTAGCTGTCTGTAGCATTATGTAGATTTCGTATTTTAAACAAACAAGTTCTTTATATCATTAAAGTTATTTTATTAATAAATTTCTACTTCTAGTAGTGATGATTGCGGGATCCATACTGAATACTTTTTATTCTTTTAAAATTAACTAATAGCCCAGTCAATGGAGCATAAAATATGGCTCCAGCTTGCAAAAGGTATAGGAAACTTTATATTTGGTATGATTGTTCAATTAGGTAAGCTCTTGAAAATTTGACCTTACTCCAATACTTATGATGAACGATCCTGCACCCGAAGTTCTATTAAAAGGTATTTCATGTAAGTGTAAAAAAGGATGTGGGACAACATGTTGTTGTAGAAAGGCAGGCTTAAAATGTTCGATTATATGCGCCACTTGCACAGGAATTTAGTGTAATAATATCCCGGAAATAATACCCGGTTGCGGGGGTGAACTACCTGAAATCAATCAATTTTTGACTTTACAAATGCCAGATGATTATGGTTATGATCCTAAAGAACAAGAGGAAAATTCTCAGGGAGAGTCCACAATCTCTAACGAACAATATTCTTCAATATTAGCTGATCCAGAACATCAATGAATACAAGAAGCTTGAAGAAGTCAAACCAGTAATTATCTTCAACATTTTGATGAATGCTTCGTGGATTATGCCTACTGGGGATACCGCGGTAAAAAAATGTGCTTTATTACTCTACCTCTACGGTGGTGTGTAAAGGAGTAAAATATAAGGGTAAAAAATTAATAAACAGCCGGAAATTTCGGTCAGAAATAAAATTTTCCAAGAAATTGATGAAAACGCTCACTTTCTACGCGCTGTAGCTTCAAAACTATAAACTTTACAAAAAAATGTGTTAAACGAAAAATGTAGAGAATCGTACGCTCTACATTTTTATACTGACCTCTATCAACGTATCTTGCACCAGTAACGAGATGATCGCACCCCTTTAAACCAGTAGAGAGGTGCGAGCGGCACCCCCACAAGGTCGAAAATTTGGAATTTTCAAGAGCTTACTAATTGAACAATCGTACCCAATATAAAGTTTCCTAGACCTTTTGCAAGTACCCATTGACTGGGCTATAATATTTGTAACAGTTAACAATATTAACTGTTACAATCAGAGGTAGGCAAACTAATTCTAAGTATTTGTATAGTTAACTCTACATCTCCCCTTACAATTAAATTAAAATTTAAATTTCAAGTCTTAATTCTATATTTCAATAAATTTTAAATTTAATCATAGTTCTAAATTTTTGGTAATTTTGAAATTATAATCTTAATTCTAAATTTCAATTTCTTTTAACCTTAATTACATATATAAATGCATAATAGAATTCAAGCTGTATTTGTTTTCCTTAAGTGATAACTATTTCTTCTAATTTCAGAAATGTTATTATTTCTGACAATATAGGATCTTGGACTTTCATGTTTTTCCAAAATTACCCCTGGCATCCATCCATTTTTCTCTTTTTTCAATAAAATCTCCAACAACAAAGTATTTTCTTTGATGTGCTTGTTTATCATAGTATTTTTTGTAGTTATTAACTTTTTTCACCATTTGACTATTAACGAACGCATTAAGTTGTGGCTTTAATAAATCAGAATCATATATGGGTAGTTTCGTTCTTATTCTACGATTTAAAAGTAACTGAGATGGTGAATATTGAAGGTCTTTTACGGGCGTGTTTCGATATTCCATTAATGCAACATATATATCATCCTCCGTTTTTGATTTTTTCAAAATATTTTTAAAAATTTGTACAGCCCTTTCCGCTAATCCATTAAATCGAGGATAATGGGGACTACTTGTAATTATTTCAAAATCCCAATCTTTTGAAAATTCTTTACAATGGAAGCTACTAAATGGCATATTATCTGCAACTACTAAAACAGGAATACCAAAAGTTGCAAAGCATTTTTTCCAACATTTGATAACCTCTTGAGTCGTTTTATTTTTCAGTTTATCTATGTGAATCCACTTGCTAAAATAATCTATAACCACTAAGTTACCAAACTGTGCTATGCCACAACCTATTTTTTGGAAAGGCAAAGACGGAATAGGATGAGGAATTAAAGGTTATTTTATATTACCAGTTCTGTATGTTTCACAGATTGCGCATTTACTAATCATATTTTCTATATCATCGTTTAATGTTGGCCACCAAAACAGCTCTTTTGCTCTTTTTTGAGTTTTATTAATTCCAAAATGCGATAGTTTGTCTAAAACATCTTGCCTTAGAGCAAAAGGTAGTATTACCCTATTCTTAAAATATACTATTTCATCTTCTACAAATAGCTCATTTCTAATTTTAAAATAGAATTTTATTTCGTTGTCTACTTTCGATTTATGAGATGACCACCCATCATAATAACATTTTTTTAATAATTTTAAGACCTCATCTGACTTCGTAGACTCTCTGAGCTTTTTCATGCTTTCATCAGCAATATTTACTGTATGCACAACTTCAAATAATTCAGGTTCTTCAGCAACATTATAGTTGTCAAAGTGTCTAGATAAATAGTCCGCCACATACAAATCTTTTCCTCTAACATATTTAACTTGTGTGTTATAATATAAAATTTTAAGACGCATTCGCTGCAGACGAGTAGAAGGTATTTTATAAAGGTCTTTTTTCATTATCGATTCCAAAGGTTTATGATCTGATTGTATCACGACTTCTTTGCCATATACATATATATTGGTGAAACTTTCGACATGAAAATACGATGGCTAATAATTCCTTCTCAATTTGTGCATATCGTTTTTCTGTTTCAGATAAAGATCTTGATGCATATGCTATTATTTTATCTTCTTGTATAAGACAACATTCGAATCCATCTTTTGAAGCATCAGTCTGGATCATAATTTTTTTATTTGCGTCAAATGCACTAAGGATTGTCTCTTGTTTAATAGCTTTTATAAGATTTTCAACTGCAGTAGTGTGGACTAGTAACCACGTAAAGATTATATATTTTTTTTAATAATTCTCTTAAAGGTGCTGTCAATTGAGACATATTAGGAATAAAATTTCGTATGTAATTAACTATACCTATTAATTTTTGTACTTCTATTCTGGATTTTAAATTTGAAATCGAATGAATTGCTTTTATTTTTCCGGGTCTGGATTTATACCTTTATGAGAGAATATGTGTCCTAAGTACTTTACTTCTTGTACCCTATATTGAAGTTTTTCTACATTAAATTTAATATTTAGTTTAGTGGCTCTCAGCATAACTTCCCTTAAATTCTTATCGTGTTCTTCTAATGTTTCACCTGTAATTAATATGTCATCTATATACACTGCCACACCATTAATATCCCCAAAACATTCACTATTGTATTTTTGAAATACTTCTGGTGCAATGTTAATTCCAAATGGCATTCTATTAAATTGAAAAGATCCAAAAGGTGTACTGAAAGTGGTTTCCGTGATTCTTCTACTAGTTCAATTTGCCAAAAGCCATCTTTTAAATCTAGTACTGTGAAAAATTTCGCCCTACTTAATTTAGAAGTTGTTTCTTCTAAATTTGGAATTATACAAAAATCTAATTTTGTGTATTTATTAAGATTTTGTGGATCAATGTAGATTCTAATTCGTTTGTTGGGTCTTTCAACCAATACTACCGGATGTATCCACTCACTAGGCTCTGTGACCCTAGAAATAATCCCGTTTTCTTTAAGTTCCCTTAGGGAGGATAAGCCACTGGTATTGCATTTTCGTGCAATGAAATTTTATATGGAACTGGAAATTTTCCTAAACCTTTAAAATTTTCAGTATATTTCTTTATAAATTCGTCCTTTTCTAAACCTATTTCGTTTTCTACACTGTCCACTCTTTTTATTAGTCCCAACTTAATGCATTGTTCCAGTCCCAAAATTAGTGTATAGTAATTGTCTACTATTATAAATTTAATTTTTGTAGTATACTTTTTATATTTACATACCAAATCGATAGTGCCATATGGGTGTAATCGGTGTCCACTATAACTTTCTATTTTAATTGAAGTTGGTGATAATTCTTTAGTTTTACCTATATCTTCTACAATGCGAATAGGTAAAATATTTACTTCCGATCCCGTGTCCAGCTTGAATTCTACCATCATTTCCTCAATACAAAGTTGTTGGTACCACTGGTTTATTTTATTCCTAGAAAAATTATTACTATTATTATTAAATTCATTTGATTTGACCATAAAAATGAATTGATTATCGTCATCATTGTATTCGTTACCTTCATTAATTGTCACTGTTTTTATATGTTTTAACTTACAAACAACCGCAAAATGGTTATACTTTTCACAGTTCAGGCACTTCTTCCCATAAGCCGGACATTTCCCATAGCTATGTTGTCTGTTGTACTTCTGACATTTAAATTTTTTGAAGTTACTAGTATTATTGTTGTTGTTGTTATTTGATGTTCCAGTTTTCTCGTTTGTAGTCTTCATACGTTTGTTGTTAGGTCTTGCCACTTTATTAATAGTATTTACTTCTCTTTGTGTTTCTTGTACTGTAGAAATGTTTTGCTCCTGTACTTCTGATATTCTACACTCATCGATAGCATTTTCTAATATTATATCATCTTTCTTCTGCATCCTTTCCTATATTTTTTTGTTATATATTCCGAGAACTATGCGATCTCTTACCATAGTGTCTTTGTCCGAAAATTCGCATGAACTTGATAACTTTTTCAAATCAGCAAAAAATTTGTCGAAGAGTTCACCTCTCTTTTGTGATCGATTGTAAAATACAAATCGTTCGTATAATACATTCCTTTTTGGCACACAATATTTCTCCAGTGCTTCTATTACTTTGTCATATTCTTTTCTATCTTCTTCCGAAATTTCTAAGGATCGCAATAATTCCTTTGCATCATCTCCAATTTGATTTCGAAGTAATGCAATTTTTACATCATCTTTCTCTGTAATTGCTTTAGAGCGAATAAGAAAATCTTCAAAATCTTCTTTGAAAATTTTCCAGTTACGGGACTTATTTCCCGTTTTTTAGATTACCTTCCATTTTAAAAACGGGTGTTGAAATTTTTTCTTTTTTAAGTGGCGATTTTATTAGGATGCTCCTGCTTATTAAATTCCACAATCTTCTTCCTACTGTATATTTATGCCCTATGGTAGGTACTACCAGAGGGTATATTAGTTTTGTCACTAAGTGTGTAACGCATAGAAATAATTATCGCAGAAAAATTTCAAGGGTATGGTTGTGCAGGGAATCAAAAGTTATATCGATTTATGCATGTCCGTCCGTTCGTCCGTCCGTCCGTCCGTCTGTGGACAAGATAACTCAAAAACGCGTTATCCGATTTTATTGAAATTTAGAATGTAAGTTGCTTATTTCTTAACTGCGTTTGGTATTGCATATCAGCAAAATTGACCGAAGGGGAGGGAAGAAAGTTTTGTCGTTTTTTTTATATAGTTTTTCGCATTTAACTGGAAAATTTGTGAATCAATTTTGTTTAAATTAATTATGTTCGTTAAATACGTAAATAGACGATACCAAGTTAAATTTCAGCAAAATCGGTCCGAGGATAGTAGAGAAAGAAATAATCCTAGGAGAAAATAAGTTTGTCCATAAAGTTTTTTTGATGTACTTTAAAAACTAACATACTGATTTAAATAAAATTTGCAGATTGGATTTGTCCTATTAGGGCCTAGGTTACCTGCGAATTAGAGGAAATTTTGAAAAGAGGAAACAAAGTTATGAAGAAAAACCTTGAAATTCTGTTAGATTTGATTGTTTTTCTGCCCCATTTCTACCATAGGGCATCAAAAAATCAGCTATAGGCCGATTTTAAGTTACTATATGTTTTTTTTTATTATTTTTGGTTTTGTTGCACGTATTGCTTTTTTATTTGTTTTCGAATTTCTCATTAGGACTTAATTGTATTTATTAATTTAATTTAACTTTATTAAAATATCGATTATTGATAACCGACTACCGACTGCGACATGTAGCATTATGTAGGTTTCGTATTTTAAACAAACAAGTTCTTTATATTATTAAAGTTATTTATTAATAAATTTCTACTTCTAGTAGTGATGATTGCGGGATCCATACTGAATACTTTTTATTCTTGTAGAATTAACTAATATTTGTAACAGTAAACAATATTAACTGTTACAATCAGTGGTAGACAAACTAATTCTAAGTATTTGTATAGTTAACTCTACACCCTCAGTTTTGAAAATGTTCTGCGGGAAGTGAAAAATTATTGTTCGTAAAAACAAAATATTGCGTTGTATGGAAATGTATTTATTAATACTTCCTTTTTAATAAAAAATAAAAGTGTTATGATAATAGATGCATTAAAAGTCTTTAATTTTTTCTGCTTATTCAAAGAACATTAACACTTAAAATATTACTCAAAAAAAAACTAAAATTTTTAATATTTTAAATTATATTATTAAATTAATTTACTTACATTTAAAAAAAGTAGAAATAAAAGCAATATATAATATAAAAAATTGGAAGATGATTAAGGGCCGGTTTTTTTCACTCTTGGCTAAATCTGTGGTTAGGTTACCACATTTTTAATTTAAGTAGAACAATACATAAGTTTTTTACAGCCGAAATGTTCATACAGACATATCCGCAAGTATCCAGTCCACAGGATGTATTATCATTTGCCCATGAATAGCTTTCGCAGTGCTCATCATGCTTGCCAAACTTCTCTTGAACATTGGCATACAGTTTCAAGAAGGTATAGTGTGCATTAAGTTTCTCCCTATGTTCTTCAAGTATAAAGTCACCGTAATCTTGTAAAAACCATTCTATATCGTGAAGGTTTTCTGTTTATCATCCATGTTGACTCTTACCGAGCTACTGTGGTAATTTGCGTACTTCATTTGTTAGTGGTCTGTGTTCAACAATCTGATCGTGTAGAGGTAAACAAAATGCGGAAGTATTAGCCGGTGTATTTCCCGACAATTCAAATTCCAATCTAACATCAACGGGATCGGATTTGATTGACTCGTTTTGATGTGCACAATCGATAACTATAATTGGAACATTGTTTTTAAATTCATTTGGAGAGAGCAGCAGTTGTCCTTTATGAGTATAATATGCCGATTGAAATTTACAATACATATCATATAATAAAGCTAAGGGATCTTGATCAAATTTAAGATCCAGGTCATCATACAGAAATATTATAGAATTTAAATGAGCTTTGATGTCTGTGAGTTAACAGTGGACAAAATTACTGGCATCTCTGCCTTTTTGATTTCTGCGGTCGGTTTGTAGAGCCAATATAATGTGTCGTGGTTTCTCTAGTTGGTTCGAAGTTTTAACTGTCCAAGGGTGTTGGCTAGTTTCTGGTAGTACTGGATATTCATGCATATCCCAACTGTGAAAACTCATTTTGACGAGTCCACCACCATCAGATACTTTAGAAAAATAATATTTGAGCTCATACGGCCTTTTAAAATTCGAAATTAAAAAAAAAATCAATTTCTGCTCCAATGTTTGGCAACTTTTCAATAATAAATTCTAAATTTGGGATTTAAGAATTGGAGAATTTGATGCTTTGAATTGCTTTTTTTCGCAGAGATACAAGATTTCAAAAATGTCCAAAAATGTTATGAAAATTTTGTCTTCAAAAAATTAAGAGGGAACGTTTATTAAAAGTATGGAAAAAAAAATTATAAATAAGGCCTCCTGAAAGACCACAAGAGTGTTAAAATGTTAAAACAAGAAACTAGAAAAAATTGTTTATCTTTATTTAACATAATTATGCTTTAATCTTTTTTTTTTTAACTATTTCATATTTCTGTTTCTGTCAAATTTGTGTTTCTTTTTTTTTCTAATGTATTCTCTTTTAATAAAAAATTGCGTAAATAATTTTAGTTTTTATTTAAAATATTTTGTTCCTGTTTTGTAAATATGTCCTTTTTTTTGCTTTTCAAATTTACTTTGGGCGTGGTAAAAACAAAATTACAAATATGGTTTAACAAGTCTATTCTGACGTTGTGACAAATTTTTAGTCATAACAAATTTGCAACTACAAATACACCTAGACGTCGCTATACGGCCGCTCTTTATACGGCATTTCGCTATAACGGCCTTTTTTAATTATGACAGTTTTTCGATTTACGGTCCCCAATTTTTCGTTATATGGCCAATAAATAGCTGTACATACTGTTAACGACCTTCTATTTAGTTTCAATTTCTTCCTTTAGGCAGCACTGCTACAAAAAATAATTGTTTCGTTATACGGCTCTTCGCTTTACGGCCAACTTTTCCGGAACGTATCTAGGCCGTAAAGCGAGGTATGGGTGTATTATGACAACTGAGAAAGTTCGTATTCTGGAAGACGGGTGATAATTATGTCCAAAATAATTCGAACGAGTTGTCATGATTGTTTGAGAAATACTCTCGAAAATGTTTGTACAAGTGTAAAATTACTTGTGTGTTTAAAAGCATATAGTAACGGAAAATCCGCCTATAAAAGATTTGTTGTTGCCCTATGGTAGAAATAGGACAGAAAAACAGTCAAAACTAACATTATTTCAAAATTTCTTTCTCCACAATCCTTGGAACGATTTTGTTGAAGTTTAACATGGTATTGTCTAATTACGTATTTAATCAATATAATTTACATAAAATTGAGTCACAAATTTTCCAATTAAATCCGAAAACCATATAAAAAAACGACAAAACTTTCTGGTCAACCTGGTTTTCGCTTAATAACTTCCCTCCCCCTCGATCAATTCTGCTGAAATACAATACCAAATCCAGTTAAGGAATAACTAACTCACATTCTAAATTTCAACAAAATCGGATTCCGCGTCTTTGAGTTATCTTGTATACGGACGGACAGACGTAAATCGATAGAACTTTTGATTTCCTACACAACGATACCCTTGAAACCATTAACGATGACTATTTACAAAGTGCATTTCACAGTGCGTATTATTCAGAGCTTAAGTTCTACTTTTCTCAATCTGATAGCGAATACATAAATGTCAAAACAAAAACAAATTTTATTTTCATTTCATACAAAATTTACTGAGTTCATTTGAATTTCATTATAAAAAAAAGAAATAAAATAATCGTAGTAAATATTAATTTTATATTAGGGCTCGTCATGCGTTAGTTCGCAAACTTGCGAAATTATTTGATTATTTTTGACAATTCGTTGAACCAATCAAAATGCTTAAAAGACTTTGCCGAAGCTTATGTCAAAAATAAACATGCCCTGGAGTTGGTTATCTTCGCAAACTTGAATTTTGAATTTTGAATTTATTTTAACGGTTTTTCTTTTGGAAGTGAATTCCAAAAACTATTAAATTGTATAAAATGCTAGGAAAAAGGGAATTAGTAGAATTTTTAATTGAAAATGCTTTGTTTGAAATACTAAAATGAACAAATGAAAAATTTATATTTGCGAAACGTTGTCACGGGTGCAGATTATTTTAAGTTTTCCCTGATCAATCAGAATGATCTGTCAAACTTGCGAAAAAATCTTTTCAAAAATAATCAAGTCTCGTGACAAGCCCAATTGTTTTGGAAAATGTCATCTGACAAGAAAAGTATGAGTGATGAACATTAGTTTTGTATTTATTGAAAAAAATAAGGAATCGACCAAACAATTTTTATATTTGGGATGACACCGACTTTTATTCCCCCTTTGGGTATTAAACTCACTTTTAGGGCCGGTTTGTTCACTGTTGATTAACTTTAACCAATGGTTATTCCAGTAGTTAACCATCGATTGCGTTTGTTCACCAATATTTTAACCAGAATGGTTTAGTTAGTTAACCAGCCGATTTTACTTGGTTAATGCCATTGAACCCCGTCAAAAAAACATCAAACTTTTTTATTTAAGAAAACACATTCTAGAACCTTGTTTTGGCAAAAAATAAAAAAAAAATAGAAAATCAATCATTTTTCACAACCGCTCGAATTATCTCGAGTGTGCGCAAATTTGCCGATTTTGCGTGCTCGAATTAACTCGAGTGTGCTAGTTAAGGGGATAACCAATGATTTACTGGAATTTCGTTTGTTCGTGCTTGTTTTTCAGACTGCGTTTTACTTTTGACGTGCATATAACAACATTCAGTGAAAATATTGAGCGATACAAAATTAATAATAATAAAATAACACCAAATAGTTATTTATTTTTTTTTTTAATTCTGTTTTCAAATATCTGTATTGTTTTATTTACAAACTCAGCTCTTTCGGGGATTGCATTTGGTATTCTTGAAGTAGTCACGATAGTGACGAGGATTACAATCAATTATTTAAAAATTCAAAAGTTTAAATTAACCATAGATTAAAATTTGACAGATGCATTGGAAAACATTGGAAAAATCTATGGTTTGGTTACCAAAGTGAAAAAAATGTGCACAAACGCATTTCGATAACCACATTATTTTAATAAAATATTCGAATACATTTTTTTCATTTCCCCTCGGAATTATCCGGCTGACTTAAACCTGGGTAGGCATTATGTACGGTGACAGGCGATTGTCGCTCGTTGCTTTCATATGATTTTGAAGTTGATGTTTATGTTTTTGTCAATTTTTTATTTTACTTTATTCTTATTTCTTTTCTTTTTTTTTAATGTAAGAAAATTAATTTAATAATATTATTGAAACATTAAAAATATTTGTTTTTTTTTGAGTAATATCGCCTGTCACCGTACATAATGCCTACCCTGTTTTTGTTAGCAACATTCATCCACTCGACTATCAAATGCGTTTTGAACGAACAAAACAGACAAAGAATGACTCAAATACGCGCTGACGAAGCAGCAGGGCAGCGTGCAGCCAGAGTTGAGAATGCACCGCTGCGAGCCCGACGATCGCGCTCTGCACCTTCAGATATGCTTTGTTCTCAACAGAATGATCGCGACAGGCTGCGAGTGGCTGAAAGATGTCAACGAGAAACAGCAAATCAGCAAAAGCAGCAATAAAGTTGTATGGCGAATTCTTTCATTTCCCATACATGAACGAAATCCAGCTATGGTTCACCTACCAGTACATCTATAAAATGGACAATGCCTTTATTTCACAGCTGCAAATACGCAAAAAATAGCTCTGGTGCGGGATTACAAACGGTATAAATCTACCGTCAAGTTTTGGGTAGAAAACTACCAAACCGATTAGACCAGGAATGTTTATACCACGGTCTTTTATATAAGCTATATACAAGGAGTGTATTAGTGTGTGTGAGCACAGCATCATTCGGACTTAAACCGTCAAACTGTTAGGATCTACTATTTTACTATTTCCTATGTACTTTTAGATTATGATTAAGTGTTGACGGTCAGTAAGCGAATGGCGCGCTTGAATTTTCAATTTTTTTCGAAACCGACACAAACAGTGACTCTTGTTTGTGTGCGTGAAAAACTCCGTTGCGCCAACATTTCGAGAGGTAGATCTTCTGCCTCACCCCCAACCCACCGATACCTATGTCTGCGGTAGAATTCTACCCAAAAAACACCGCGTGTAATCCGGCACCTGAATCCACCGGCTACAACGTTAACTGCTTTTTTCACGTTATCTCAAAATGATGCGTTTGCGGAAACACTGCTGTATTCGGAAGTGCCTACGTATTATACACGGAATGGTAGTAGAAAATCTTTCGAACGAAGAGAACGAGTCAACAGACAACCTGGCATATTCAAAAAACTACGATAGGCAGACTGTACACCGTGCATCTCAATCAAGATGAGTGATTCTTCGCATGCTGTTGGTAAATGTGCCCGGGCCAACCTTTCCACCAACTGAGAATTGTCAACCGTGTTACACATGCCACAGTGCATGCCAAGTTCTGAATTTATTGGAGAACAACCGACACTGGGATGTATGCATTAATGATGCGTGCAACACGTCACACCCAGATCAAATTTGTGAATTGTTTGCAATCATATTGACCGCCTGCTCCCCTTCACCTCCAACAGAGTTATTGGAGAAATTTAAAACACACATGGCTGAAGATATTTTCAGTCGAATACGCAAGGAAAATTCAAATATGTATGAACATAGATTTCGCAGCAGAAATCTACTACGAAGTGTTGATAATGAATGTAGATTTGTGCTTATAAATCGCGAACAAAGCTCTCAATCAATTGGGGACGCCATCACCGAATCGATCTGCTGCTGCTTCGTTCGATATAGAATTGCGTCGTGAACAAAATTACAACAAGGGTGTATATCAAACTTACGTGTGAAAGGAAATTCCAGGAATTTTTCGATGTTGTTTGCTGTTACATCCAACACTTCATTTTACAAATTGTTTAAGCTAAGTAAAAATTCCTAATTTATGCAGTTAGAATATTTGGTGCTAAACGTCAAATTAGTTTTATTTGAATAACTACTAAAAATACAATATATTTTTTGTTAAATGAAATAAATGTCGAGAGTAAATAAAAATTGAAAATAAAATGAAAGAAAAATTTTTTTAAAATAAAGAAACACGTTTCTAATCTAATTTGCATTAGAAGCTTGTTTCTCTCTTTTAATATTCGTGCTTAATAATTATTTCTCTTTTCCACACACTTGAAGTTAAGACGTCATTTTCATCTACATGCTGGCCTGATGAGATTAAGGAGCCATTGGAATTGCCATTGTTTTTTTTACATAAGGGTTAGAAGTGTGGATTGATACTAAATGCAAAGCCGTTAATAAGGAAAGATCTGTGAAATTGCTTCTGCCCACAAATTTTCACTTAAAAAACTAGATAAAATATGAGGAAAAAATATACGAGGAGAATTCTTTCTTATTTTTACATTTCGCTCTTAAGCTTTGGTTTTTGTACTGGATAAGGAATTTAAGCTTTGAATTCATTCATCTTATGAATGCCGTGGATGAGTATATTTTGTTGTTGTTTTTTTTTCTAATTTTAGAATTAAAATATTTGATGGTAGAAAAACTTTTGTTCAATTCATGTGCGCATATAAGGAATTTGTGGCTTTGAATCATAGATATATATATTACTAGATTACTCGAAGCAATAAATTCTTTCAGAAGCGAATGGCAAATTTCGGACTTCTCGCGCCGACCATACCATTTGCCATACTAAACGCTATGCGACCATGGCGAAAAAGACAGATAGTTGTAGAATTTGGAACTAACCAGGGATTGCCAAAATCGAAAAAATTAATAATTTTTTGGTTTTTATAATTTATTTTGCATTTTTATTAATAATTCATATACAGAAAAACTTAAAATAATTTTTAATTTTAATTTTTCGGTGTTTAAAAATTAATGTGAATTTTATTTGGTGTTTTTAAAATTTAGGGTAAAAAAAAGGTTTCTGCGCTCTGTGGAACATTTTAACCATGAGTGAGTAAGCGAATCCTAGTCCAGTAGTATTTAAGTCATTGCTTTGAATATATCTTATGGAGAAATATGAATGGCATCGATTGATATACATATTTGTTGTTTGTTTTTTGCTTTTCTGATTTTAGAATTAAAATGTAGTTTTAGAAATATTTTGTATGTTCGATTGTGTGGGTAACTAGGTAATGCCGAATGCATTATATGTACTTTTCTGCGAGTTTCTCGTGTTTTACGTAGATAATGCTAAATAAACAATTTGAAATCTTTAGAACTTGGGTCAAGAATTGAACTGAATTTTGTTTTAAATAATATTTCATATATTTGAAAATGAAATTTGCAAATTTCGAAAAATAGATCGGTAGGATTTTGTAGAAAAGTCCTTTCAATTGTTTTGTCGACATTTTTGTGTTTAATAAGTTGTTTCGACGGTAAAAGAAAATCGCATTCGTCTTTATTCATTATCATGTAACAATTTGGACAGTTTATTTTTTCAAAGTAGTTTTTAAAATTCCATAACCGGCAATATAGTATATCTTTTTGCTGGGTCTGCGACGTCGGAATTACTCTTGGAGTTTCAGGTTTCATTTATTTTCACATCTTTTTCTGTATAATCCAAAACAATTTCAGAACTTTGTGCCAATAATCTGGATGTAATTTCATTAGAATTATCAATATAATTATCTTCTAATGGATATTAAGTAAAATGTCTTCATCAGTTTCACAATTCTTATTTGCATGTGAGAACGTTATAATTCTCATTGACATTAGGCGCGCAACTATTCCATTGAACTCGTGGACACTAGGATTTCTGTTATTACCGCCTTTTGCCCGACTTTGCGCAAACATATTCTCTAATGGATCCTGATTTAGTCGAGATGTTAATATAAAGTTAATTTTTAAATATTTGTCCGAAAATATACCTGTACTTAAATTTAAAATACCATTAATTGGAAGATATAATCCGTCAAAGCAATAGTTTGTTTTTGCAGGGAGACCCAATTTTGTAAGATATTCTTTGAATTCATTTAAATAATTAAATTGAGTAACATTTTTTTTTAATGGCTTCCGATATGGATTTTTTTCCGCGCAATTACGACTATTTAGGCAGTGAAAAACTTTATCAAAACTACGAGCGAATTTAATCGTCGCTGCTGCATATAATTTCATCGTTTGAAAGGAGTTATTTTCTAATAATGCATCTATTGCCTCTGCTATACTATTGCACAGGACTTGCACTTCAAGTCTGACATTGATTTTATCAAAACCCCTGGTTCAATATGTTTTTTTATTATCTTAAGACACAACCTATATTTTTTTGATTTTTCGTCTATGCTATAAACACTTTTTATAACTTCGCAACCCGCAGGTCTGTCAGGAGTCCCAATAGTGCAATCTTTGAGTGTATTTCTTACATTTTTCATCATATAATGCAATTATTTTCTTCTGATTATAATAGAAATATGGCTTCTCTTTATTAATATCTAACAGCCTATAGCATTTTTGATTATTCATACCTTGATTGCACACTACAGCTCTAACCGTAAACCCTATTTCGCAACATACTTCCATATTAGCCTCCAATTTTTGTTTTAAAAAGGACCCATCAATGCTGTTCTCAGAAACAAAATAACTAGTTATATATTTTCGGTTAGAAAACAAGCCCCTGATCATGTAAACGCATATTTGTTTTCCTAGTAATAATCATTTTCATCTACTGATTTTTTTTTTTTTTTTTTTTTTTTTTTTTTTTTTTTACTGCTTAACTCAAGCGTCAAGAGGAAAAAAAAAATATAAAATGAACAAAATTTTATCAATATAAAATTTTTTTTAGATTAAATTTACTTATACTAAAATCAAAGTCATTAGCATTATTATTAACCGCCCGCAACATTCGGGAAACCGGTTCATTTCTTCCGTAATCAGTCCTATGATGCATTATTTTAAATAGCTCAACAGATCTCAAAGAACACGTATTAATATTTAAATGCATTTTGTCTAATAAGAATGGGGCGTCTATAACACCATTAAAAATTTGGTGAACAAACACAACATCTGCCACATGACGCCTCATTTCAAGAGAATACAGTCCGATCAACTTTAGTCTATCTGCGTACGGGGGCAATAGAAAAGGATCATTCCATGGAAGGTTTTTAAGAGCAAATCGCACAAATCTGCGCTGAACTGATTCTACCCTATTTATCTGGACTTGGTAATAGGGAGACCAAACCTGACAAGCATATTCAAGCAGTGGTCTAACCAGTGTTGTATAAAGAGCTTTAGTAATATGAGGGTCAGAGAATTCTTTGGCCCAACGTTTGATAAAGCCCAAGGTCAAGTTGGCTCGATAAACCACTGATTCAACATGTAATTTAAAATCCAGCTGACTATCACAAATTACTCCCAAATTCTTTATATTACTCACTCTTCGTAATGGTACATCATTAATAAAATAAACGCACAGAGGAGTATTACGCTTTCTTGAAAAAGAGATGACCTCACATTTATTACAATTAAGGTCAAGATTATTACTACTACACCAAGAAGCAAAGTTGATTAAATCTTCCTGAAGTAACCAAGAGTCGTTGAGGTTAACTATTTCTTTATAGATCGTCATATCGTCAGCAAAGTTAGAAATTTTTGAATGTTTAATTACTGAAGCAACATCGTTAATCGCTAGGACAAACAGAATCGGTCCCAAGTGGCTACCCTGTGGTACACCTGATGTTGCTATGTATGAGTCAGATTTGGCTGACCGAAATATAAACTGATACATTCTACCATACAGATAAGACCGGACCCATTCGATAAAAATGTCGGGATAGCCCAGGACACCAAGCTTAAATAATATCACACGGTGAGATAGTTTGTCAAATGCCTTGCTGAAATCGGTGGTAATACAATCCACATAATTCCCTGTTTCCATGGCACAGCTTGCGAATGAAACTAGTTCTACTAGACTAGTAGTTGTGGATCTACCCTTCAAAAACCCATGTTGGAAATTGGAAATAAAGGGTTTGCAGCTGAAGTAAAAATATTTATGTATAATGCATTCAAAGAGTTTTGGAATGCAGGATAATTTCGCAACAGGTCTGTAATTTTCAATGTCCTCTTTACTACCTTTTTTATGAGTCGGGATAATAAAGGACTCTTTCCACAATTCAGGAAATTTACCTGTTTTAAGGGATTTCTGGAAAAGGACAGACAAAGGGCGTGCCAAAATATAACCAAATCTTTTCAAAATAACTGCAGGGATTCCATCAGGTCCAGAAGAGAAATCCTCAGTTAAGTCTTTAATATGGTCAATCACTATACCTTCATCATCTACTGATTGATATTTCATCAAATAATAACACTGCTTGTACATTTTGTTAACTAATTGTGCCAAATTTTGTATTAATAGATCATTAAAACCTGGTTGAAGTCGTTTCACAGGACTCCACTTATATATAGCTGACTGACTAGGTACCATAAGTGAAGACCTAAATTATCACGAAAGAAATTATAACAAGATGCCGACTTATAATTGACATTTTGAGACAAATATTTTTGGATATCATTATAGCTATTCTGTTTCAGCTAAAATCACTCGATAAAATTCTTTGCTAAGCTAGACAATATAATTCATTAAAAAAAATCATTTTCCTACTTCCTAGAAGATTTAAATTCAATTCAGTTATTATTTATGATTTCAGACTTTTCAAATATTCTTTAATTTATTGATATATTGTATATTCGATCATGGTTTCGGAAGTATTTGCCTTACTGAAATCAATTATTTAGTTATTCAAAGCATTCCTGAAACAAATTATGTCAACATTCGATGTTAAAAATTTAGGAAAAGGTATGTTGCCAAATATCATCACATGTTAACTGTCGAAAACACTTTAAATGAGCTAGACAAAATCCTTCCAAATATATATTATATAATAATATTTATATCTTTATATATACATACATTCAAATTTACGGAAATCCAATAATCCTTAGTTGATCGTAAAATATCAATATATCTACAATTTTTGAAAAAGAAATCAAAGATACATGCATATGTCCATTACTTAAAACAAAATTCAATTCAATTCTTGGCCCAATTTCTAAAGATTTCAAAATGTTAAGTTAGCGTTATCTAAAAGTACACGAGAAACTTGCAGAAAAAATATAATAGATTCAATAATATCAAATTATACACACAATCGACCATACAAAATATTTCCAAATACAATTGAATTCTAAAATCAGAATAGCGAACAACCAACACCAAAATAAACCAATTGATGCCATTCATATTTCTCCATAAGATATATTCAAAGCCATAAATTCCTTATATGCGCACATGAATAGAACAAAAGTTTCTCTGCCACCAAATATTTTAATTCTAAAATGAGAAAGAAAAAGAAAACCAACAACAATATATACACATCCACGGGATTTACAAAACGAATGAATTCAAAGCTTCAATTCCTTATCCAGTACAAAAACCAAAGCTTAAGAACGAAATGTAAAAATAAGAAAGAATTCTCCTCGTATATTTCTTCCTCATATTTCATTTAGTTTTTTATGTCGAAATTTGTGGGCAAACCCAATTTTACACATCTTATCATTATTTATGGCTTTGGTAATGCTGTGTCGATAACGTAGGAAGGAATTTTAGCATATCATGTACTCTTTAATCAATACTTCCTCTATACTAAATTATATCTATATCCAACTTCACTGTGAAGAATTTGCAATTGTCATTCTGCTTTCAAATCAATTCGGTATTGTTTCAATTGTTTGAAAAAAAATATATATATATAAATTTGGTCTTTTAAACATTTAAAAGTACATTTTAAAAAAAAATACATTTAAAAATGGCTTTAGCAGAGATTTGTGGGTTTTCCGAAGCTTCGTTTATGCAACCAACAGCATTTTCTACCCGGAATTTCGAGAATGATATCGCGAAACATACATCAAATTTCGAAAATCCACTTTGTCTGGAAGTGCCTCCATTTGAAAATGTAAAATTGGACAGTTTTATTTACTTAAATATATAAAATATAATTATTTTTTTTAAATTAGCCATGTGCAAATTTAGCTAAAATTAACAGTGATGGGGAAAAAACTGGAATTAAAATAGAATTTGATCATGGCACAACGACATTAGGTTTTCGGTTCCAAGGTGGTGTTATTTTAGCTGTCGATTCTCGTGCTACTGGCGGACAATTTATTGGATCACAAACAATGAAAAAAATCGTTGAAATTAATCAATATCTTCTTGGTTCGAAAAAAATATATATATATATATTTCTTGAATTAAATGACCATTGAAATTTTAGGTACACTCGCCGGTGGAGCTGCTGATTGTGTTTATTGGGATCGAGTTTTAGCAAAAGAATGTCGTTTGCATGAACTTCGTAATAAAGAAAGAATATCGGTTGCAGCTGCCAGTAAAATTATGGCCAACATTTCTCACGAATATAAAGGAATGGGGCTTAGTATGGGAATGATGTTAGCTGGTTATGATAAACGTGGTCCTGGCTTATATTATGTTGATTCAGAAGGAGCGCGTACGCCTGGTTCAGTTTTTTCAGTCGGTAGTGGTTCAATTTATGCATTCGGTGTGCTTGATTCCGGTTATAAATGGGATTTAACCAATGAAGCCGCAAGAGAACTTGGCCAGCGAGCTATTTATCATGCAACTTTCCGAGATGCTTTCTCTGGTGGTATTGTTCGTGTGTATCATATTACTCCAGAAGGATGGGTCAATATATCGAATACCGATTGTATGGAATTACATTATAAATATCAGGCCGAGAAGAAAGCTAATACTGAATAAATTGGAATGATTTGTGAGATAATTTTTTTAAATCAATATTTACAATAAAATTTCAAATACAATTAAAATAGTTTATTTTAAAATTTTAGTTACATCAAAAAATACATTTAAACAAGTAATAAACGAATAAAATCTGTTTTTCATCTTAAAATAAGAAGATAAATACTTTGGGCAATTAATTGCAATTCATATATTGTTCCCTTTTGTTTTTTGGGATTATCACATCCTTTTCCATTCCATTTTGCGCCAAAATAATATTCTTCGATTAATTTAATTAACTTTTTAAATATAAAAATACAAATTTTTAAGAATTTAAAATATGTATGGATATATATATATATATATATTGTGTGTATATGGCACAAGCATTTATATATATATATTAATATATACTACACCCATAGATACTGTAGGATCCTCTATAGCACGAATTTTGCCACTGCTCGCAATTAAAAAATTCCTGAAAAGGACTCATGTGAACAAATTTACGTTCATGTTGTTTTAGAATTAAAAAAATATGAATTATTTTATGTTATATTAACAAAAGACTATTAATTTCTAACTTTTTGCGTTCTTGGTTTCGTATAACGCGTAATTCCCATAACGTGGAAAGCATATTTTGCATTTTAGGAGATCCTACAGTATATAGACCTGGATTAATCGAACAATGCCTGCTTCACCCTAACGAATTCCAATCCATTCAAATGTATGTCAAAGGCTACATTAAAATACATGACTGGGATTCGCGAAATGGTTCTTCAGGGTGCACAACTTACTTTTCCACCTTATATATTAAAAACACCAAATGCTACTCACATTCAGTTTTGAACAATATAAAATACATTAAAACATTATTTCGGACATGAAATATTAATAACAATGAAATTAAAACAAAAAACTGAAAATATTTTTTTTTTTTTTTTAGTTTAAAATTCAAATTTTTGCAATGGTTTTTAGAGATGTTACCATTCGAAGTTCTAATTTTCTAATTTAGACTAAATTGCATTGCGCCAAATTCATATTCTCTTTTTTTTTTTTTTTTACAAACAATTAAAATAAGATATTAGGCGTTGGTTACAACTTCATCATTATAATGAAGAAAATTGTGAAATAAGTGAAAACTGACCTTTTTTTCTGATTTTGCATGAAAGGCGTTTATACGAATGTCAGCGAAATTTAATACTAATTCTCAATATAGAGGTTAAAAATGGACGAAAATGTTCAATGGAAGCAACAATTAGGCAGCTTTTTATTAGAACGAATAGAAATTGAATAACTGAAAGAAAATTAGCTGAATAAGGAAAATATTTTTCATTATTGCAATTATAAAAAACAAAATACGTTATACACGTAAAATTTTTTATCTGGAATCTATTTATTAAGCCCTTTCCCATGCTTTGTATTATTCTTTTCAAAAGAAATAATTTTTAAAATATGTTAATTTTCCTTCATTACTATATAATGACGAAGCCATATCCAACGCCTTAGGTATCGGTTATAGTTTATTAAGTTACGTTTATTTGATATTCTTTCTTATATTCTGGCAGTAATTATACACTAAGTGCCGGATTACACGCGGTAGAAATCTACAGTCAAGTTTTTGATAGAAATCTACCAAACCGATTACGAACGAGGTATGTTTATACCACAGTCTTTTATACAAGCTACACAAGGATTGTATTAGTGTGTGTGAGCACAGCTTCACTCGAACTTAAACCGTCAAACTGTTAGGATCTACTATTTTACTATTTACTATGTACTTTTAGATTGTGATTACTTGTTGACGGTCAGTAAGCGAATGGCGCGCTTGAATTTTAAATTCTTTTCGAAACTGACACAAACAGTGACTCTTGTTTGTGTGCGTAAAAAACTCCGTTGCGCCAACATTTCGAGAGGTAAATCTTCTGCCTCACCCCCAACCCACCGATGTCACCACCTATGTCTGCGGTAGAATTCTACCCAAAAAACACCGCGTGTAATCCGGCACTAAAGGTAAACATGCGAAAAAGAAGTATCGGAAATTCGATTACTTTGATTAATCCCTTCTTATGTATATCTATGACTGTTGTATATTTATAACTATGGCTTAAGCTATGAATTATGATTAAGATGGAGGTTGGGGAAATGACAACTATGGAGGGGACTTTTAGAAGTCAGACATGATATTGCACACTGATGCATAAGAACATTAATTTTTGAAATTAACCCGCTTATTCTGGCACTGTGACAGTTTTACTGTAATAAATATTTATGACAATAATATTATGACTGAAATTATGACTGCTGCGAAAATTTGTATTTTAGCGAACGTCCAAAATATGAATTTATAACAGTTTAAACTGTTATAATTCGAGAGAGTTGTCATGGTTACTTGAGAAATACTCTCGAAAACGTTTAGATGTGAAATTTTTCTATAGGTGTAAAATTTTTTATGCAAATTCTTTTCATCGTGTAATTACAGTTTTTTTATTGACCAAATCAATTGTGAACGTTGACGACTTTTACAAAAGGTTATAAAAGTTTTTTCACTACACGGAGAAAAAAATGTTATGTCAGAGTTTGATGTCACAGACATATTTCAGTTATTATTTTTATTTAAAATAATGCTTTCTAACCCAATTATATGTGTTTGACATAATTGTGGCTTAGGCCATTCTTGTACCCACATATATAAACTGCTAGAGTGCTGCTCCTTCGTGTCACTATAATTTATTGTTTCAGGTAATAACTAACCCCACGACTCCATTGGACTTATTTCAAGACCTAATTTCAGTCGGACTGACAAAAAAGTCCAAATTTTCGAGTCTCCATTAGACTTTTTTTCAGTCCGACTGAAAATATGTCCAATTTTTAGAGTCTCCATTAGACTTTTTTTCAGTCCGACTGAAATTATGTCTTGAAATAAGTCCAATGGAGTCATATGGTTAGAAACTACCGATCCGACTTCGATGAACTTTTAGAATTTAGTATCTAGCAGTTTTTTCAGTTTCAAACCCAATTATTGGAGCAAGTGGAGCCGTAGCCGATTTTTATTTTCTGCTTAATTTTGAGGGCATTTTCGAATTATACATTTTAAAATTTTTTTAGTTTTGGAAAATTTTATAAATATTTTTTTCTTTATTGCATTTTTTATGCTTTTAACTTTCCCGACAAAATAAATCCATGTCATCAAAATTAATTAGCTACTTGTCCGTCCATTTCTTTAAATCGTTAATAAAATTTAAACGGCTGGTCCGATTTTCATGCAACTTTCGCAGTTTGTGTGTTGCACCGAATTCTAGATATTATTTTAGACAATATTTATATTGTAGGAGTATACCATAGGTGTTTTGGTTTAGTTTAGGTTTTGAATACAAAAATTAATACAAATAATTGGCATAGAAAATTGAAAGGTTATAGAAAATTGTTGTATTTCGAATAACAGTTGTAATGTTTGAATAACGTTTAGAAAAAGTAAATCGAACCGATTATTAAATACAATGTTGAATGGTCAAATTGGTTGAGATCTCGTTTCTGGAAGCTGATGAAGCTCTAGTTCAAATCCAGAGCTCGGTTCTTCATAATTTATTTTTTTTTGCCTACAATATATGGCAACACTAATTTACAAACCTGTTTGTGAAAACATAATTATATGCAAAATTTGTGTTCGAATTCAACGAAATTGTAATAGTTTAGGTGTTTCAATTTATTTAAACCCGATTAGATTTTTTATCAGAATTTGACTATGGCAGCACGTTTTTGTGTTATGCTTCATGGAAGACAAACTATTGGACCGAATTCGACGAAATTCACACACCTGAAGCAATCTGATTTAGGGCAAGTCTTTTTACACCAAATCCTGATGAAGACGGGACAGATTCGGAATGAGGAGTGAACTGGGGCAATGGAGAAGCCTGTCAAACGGGCGGAACGACACAAGAGCAGTGTGAATTTTCAAACGAGAACGCAGTGAGCTATTCAATGACATAACCGGGAAAGTTCTATAATGGTCAGGCCGGAATAGAGAAAAGTGTAAATTGATTGCTAACTGCTATGGCTTTCTTTGTTCATTTATTCATTTACTTTGTTTTACATTCAAATTTTTAGTTTCCGGCTTCATTTGAACTCGAGTTCGATTTTTCAATTTAATGTGTTCATATACACAAGTTGAAATTTCAACTCGATTTCGACTCTTCGTGTATACGGAATAGTAGAAAAAGCTTTAAAGAAATTTCCGTAACAAGAAAAATCCGCTTTTTATAACCACACGACTCCATTGAACTTATTTCAAGACATAATTTCAGTCGGACTGAAAAAAAGTCTAATGGAGACTCTCAAAATTGGACATATTTTCAGTCGGACTGAAAAAAAAGTCTAATGGAGACTCGAAATTTTGGACTTTTTTGTCAGTCCGACTGAAATTATGTCTTGAAATAAGTCCAATGGAGTCGTGGGGTAAGGAATACAAACATTTTTGATAGTTACGATAATTGTCACGTAATAAAATTTTTTCGGAATTTTGTGATGAAACATAACAAAAAAAAATATTGTCCGCCTTGTTCGTGAAAAGTAATCAATTTTTCTTAAAAAATGATAAGAAGGCGTTTAGATAATTTTTTAGAGGCGGACTTAATATTTACCTTAGACGGATTTTAATTTTCTAATAGTCCTCGATGTATTCTCTGCTACTGGACTTTTGGATGCTGATATCTTAAACTGAATCTTAAATAATCGTGTAATTTTCCTATTTTTTTTTAAAGTCTTAATGTTGAAATCATTCCATCAGGTGTATCTGAACCATTTCTTATGCTAATGTGAACCAATAATGATGCCAATTCTAATTCTTCACTAAACTTGTTTCTCAGTGGAACACTTCGATATCCGGTTCGAACACAATTTACCTGAAATTAAAATAAAATATTTATACATTTGTCAACTTTTTTAATATCTTAAAGCCAGTACGCATGACTTATGATTCTGAAATTACAGGAATAAATTAAAAGTCTTAAAAAGAAAAGAAAAGATACACACAAAAGAACACTTGAATAAATAACAATTTCTTTTCTATCATCAAACTCATTTGTAACTGACGAACAAGACAAAAAATTTATATTTTCAAGTCCACCTAAGTGAGAGCAGCAAAAGTAAAAAAAAAATTTGCTATCCAAAAGTCAGTTGTGGCGCGTTCTTAATGCGCTACTCGTCCCCACGGAATATATTTCATTATAATCGCAGTACATGATTCATGATGATTAGTACATTTCCTTAAGTTCGATTATGCTTGGCTCTTGCCATTATAATTCAGTCTTTAGAGGGATTGAAGGCTCTTTTCTAAAGAGCTTTTGAAAAGTGATAAAGATAATTTGTTTTAGAGTGGAGATCAATGTTTGATATATGATTGTTTGACTTCACATTAGCAACCTTTAGGTACAGTTCGGAAAATTTATCAAACACATTTACTATTTACCTGTCTGGACCTAACAGATAAAAGTGTAGCTGTGGTGAAACACAAACTATAAACGTTCCTTTAAGACTGAATCAAAATTTTATTCGTAATTTATAATTGTCAATCTATTATGTAAATACACTTTTCAAGATGTTAAACTCTAAAACTAAAATGTAGTCGCTCCCAGATATTATAAACAAAAAAAAGTTTCAAATAAGAATAATGTTACAAATTATAAAATTAAAATTAAATAAAAACTTTATTAATTATGTGGTGTGATAATCTCTTATATACCCCACATAGTTCAACAATAAAAAAGATAATTTAATAGTTTTAAATAACATTAATAATACATACCGGGTATGTAGCTTGGGCAACAAAATGTCTCTCCGCAAACATATCTTCATCTTGCACTTCAAAACGTAACAGAGCAAAATGTGGATTACGTACGGAGAAATCACAAATCTCATTCCAAACCGGATTAAAACCATTATCTAAAAATAATAAAATAAATACCACTAACAACCTTAATTAATAATAAAGTTATTTACCTAAAACCTTAGTTCGATGTTTAATTCCCGTATCAAAACTGGCTCCAATTAATTCCACTACAACTAATGGATTACTTGGTATATTTTTACCGGCTCGACATAAATGTCTAGCTGCAATTATTCGAATAGTTATATTCTTCTCTTCAACGCTAATCAATGTGTTTGGATCATTAGGATCGAAATTTTCACTCAACATAAATTTCGGTTTTAAAATATAGCCACAGGCTCCATTCTCACGAAATTTTGCTTGATTTAATTGCATCGCCTTATCATTTGTTTGATAATTTAATGCAATCATTTGTGAACCAACATTCCAAAATGGTACTGGATTAAAATTCGATGAATCTAAACGTTGTCCTTTCGGATAAACACGACTTATTTGATTACGATGATAACCGAGGAATAATTGTGTATTTTGTTGTAGAAATTGTTTTTCAGCTTTTGTTTCTGGAAAACTAGACATCTCATAAAATACCCAACCATATTCTTTAAATGGAACACTACGAAAATATATTATTAAATCGGACATTTCTTTTGCGACACGTGCATTCCTTTCTTTTTTGCGACGTTCATTTTCCAATTGACTAGCAATTTGTGCTGCTTCTTGTATTGCCTGTACCCATTCATATGCTAATTCACTATTATTAAAGCCAATTTCAAAAGAGTTTTGCATAATCGGCGTTTGAATACGCATTTTTAATTGAATATCTGGTTCATTTGAATCGAATAGTGTAACAACAGCTCCATGAACATCAATGGAATCTTAATAATAATTATTATTAATTGAAAATAATAAAAATTATA
The DNA here is from genome assembly GCA_963422695.1 of Xylophagus ater. Taxonomy (NCBI): domain Eukaryota; kingdom Metazoa; phylum Arthropoda; class Insecta; order Diptera; family Xylophagidae; genus Xylophagus; species Xylophagus ater. The sequence continues at coordinate 26,946,863 of OY730485.1, read as the reverse complement.
AGTATTTACCTGTTCTTGAAAAACATTCACTTGTATTATCATCACTTAAATGACTTGTTGTATCATCATTTGACGATTCAATGGTTTTAACATAATTTGATGGAAAATAACGTTGTATCAAACCACCATAGTCACCTAGCCACCACATGCTATTATTAACACGTAATACATTTGTAATTATAGCGTGCTTTGCAAATGATAATTCATCCGTGCGCAAAGCTTTATAGCTATATAATGCTTTGCAGGTAACACGTTCTTCAGTACATGAAGGATCCATATAACTTGATGATTCACAAGGGTCATTACCATTTTCTTCATTCTAAACGAAAATAAATAATTTAATATAATATACAATATATATAAAATTCCTTACAATTGCATTATAGATGACCAATTTGTTTCTTAAGGATTCTTTCGAAACAGGATGTAACAGTTTTACATTTCTGTAAAGTGGATTTCTCATATAATAATTTACTAGACTGACTAAACTTTCAAATTGCGTTTGACCAACAACATAAAGTCGACCTTCGACCATAATTCGGCAATGTTTGATTTTACGATTTGCTGTAAAAGATATAACGAAAGCATTTAAGCTTTGTTCACTTGGTCGTACAAGAAATGATCCAACTTCAAGTCTTATCAGAGCTGATTCAGCTTGTTCTCTTGTGGTATTTGGATGAAACCATTCTTGACTTTCATGTTTTTTTGGTTGAGGTACAGGCTCACGAAGTGTTATTGAAAATTCCTGCAAAAGCAATTAATTATTAAAGAACAATCAATTTTATTTTATAATTTATAATATTTTACCGAGCTGCGAAGCATATTTTGTCTATAATACATAATTAAACTGTATAAACTATCAAATACAAAATTATCAACTAAATAATATTTGGTTGTGCCATTTTCATGTTTTAATTTAATACTAGAAAAAAGAAATTATATTAATTTTTCTAATTGATTGTTTTATAAAAAAAGAGACATACCGGCAATGGTTAGCACGATTTCGACGCCAAAATGATAAACTATAGTCACCAACAAACGTTGCTGATTCACGAACTAAAAATGTACCATCACCTAAATGCTTATAAGTTTCTAAAAGTGAATCCGCTTCTTGTCGTCCACCTTCCAATTTTCCATGAAACCAATTCTCACCAAAATGAAGTTCATCATTTACTAAGTTTTCTTTAGCTCGCGGAAAAGATTGATCCAAATCTTCATCTCGATTATCTTCTGTCTCTGAACTTATTTATTACAAAAATAACAAAAATATTTAATTATGAAACAATCAATAAATGTGTATGTAAATATTAAAATTATGGAAATTATAACATCTTCATAGAAGAGAATTCAGATTGGCCAATTGTAATTTAAAAAGTATCAACTGGTATTTTGTTCAGGCAATATGCTTTGTCATTTAAGGCTGGAAACAACCATTAATGGGACAACTTCAACATTTCTGTTGCGGCTAGGACCCTATTCACAAATATTAAATCCCATTGTCATTGTCCAAGGGGTTGATGAATACTTTGCTTCCTTTTTAATAGACATCAAGAAATTAGATAAATCTTGCAAATTTGAAGGGCAAGAAAATAGAATGTTAAGGGGCCGAATAGTGTTGGGTGTAGCCGATAAAAATTTACAAACGAGATTTTTAGAAATAGAGCAGTTAAATTTACAGAAAGCTACTGGCTCCCAATCAAAAATGGACAACGGGAACTTGCAGAATTCAACACAGAAGCAGCAGAGATAACACAGTTGAAACGAATAGTTACCATTACAAATAAGACGTAATAATATACCTTTTAATTCGTCTCAATTTAAGAAATTTGCAAAGGAGTATGATTTACAAATTAAAACAAGGAGACCACATTTTTTCCACAGTCAAATGGTATGGCGAAAAAAGGAGTGCAAATAGCAAAGAATTTAATTATAAAATGCATGAAAGATGGGAAAGATATAAGTTGAGCATTATTAGAGAACAGAAATACTCTATTTAAAGGCTTAAACCTATCACCAGTAGAGATGCTGATGGGAAGAAAAACCAGATCACTAGTTCCTGGAAAATTAGAATTGAAACATGAAACTGAAAAGAAGTTTCGAAAAAAGAGAGAAGATTTGCTACAAAGAAGGAAAACTGTGGGAAGAAGGTAATATCGAGGAGAAACACATTGCACCCAGATCGTATTGGACCAAAACGCGAAACGGAAATATAGTGAGAAGAAATTCGATGTTCGTGGGAACCACGAAATGATTGAAATAAACCCTCGTAATTGTACGCTTGGCATTGTAAGAATTTTGAAAATATTGTAAAATTTGAATTAAATAATTAAGAATTTTGAAAATATTGTAGATTTTGTATTAAATAATTAAAAATTGTGCAAATAGAACATGATTTAAGTATAAATAGAGCCTGAATTGAAAAAAAAGAAGAAAAAATATATAGTAACATATAGTAAATCGGCCTATAGCCGATTTTTTGATGCCCTATGGTAGAAATAGGACAAAAAAACAGTCAAATCTAACATTATTTCAAGGTTTTTTCTTCATAACTTTGTTTCCTCTTTTCAAAATCTACTCTAATTTGCGGGCAACCTAGACCCTAATAGGATAAATCCAATCTGCAAATTTTATTTAAATCAGTACATTAGTTTTTAAAGATCATCAAAAAAACTTGATGGACAAACTTATTTTCTCCTAGGATTATTTCTTTCTCCACTATCCTTGGACCGATTTTGCTGAAATTTAACATGGTGTCGTCTATTTACGTATTTAACCAATATAATTAATTTAAACAAAATTCTTTCAAAAATTTTCCAGTTAAATGCGAAAAACTATATAAAAAAAACGACAAAACTTTCTGGTCACCCTGCTTTTTGCTTAATAACTTCCCTCCCCTTCGGTCGATTTTGCTGAAATGCAATACCAAATGCAGTTAAGGAATATCCAACTCACATTCTAAATTTCAACCAAATCGGATAACGCGTTTTTGAGTTATCTTGTCCACAGACGGACGGACGAACAAAACTATGCCCTATGGTAGGTACTACCATAGGGCATATAAAAAATAATAACCATAGCAAAAAAAATCACATAAAAGGGGAGATATAATAGTAGTAGTTAGATTAAGTTAGTAATAGTTATAGCAAAAAGCATACAATAATGAGAGTTTCCAATTTAGGCACGTCTGCAAGCGCTATCTCATTAATAGTGTTTATTAAAATGACTGTGATATAAAATTTCATGTATTTACAGTCTTTTTTACAAATACTGTTAAAAAAAGCGCGCTTTGCAGCGCTGCAAACGTTTAATTTGCATGGAAATGATTACATGTGACTATAGTTAAGTACAGATTGTGATTCGTAATAAAGGCTGTATAATAAAGTACGTTACAGAGCTGGTACTTTATTAAATTACTAATTGTAATAATTGTTTTGAAATCATCTGGGTATGCTCTGCGCCTTCTGCGTTTTAGATTGCGCGCCACTGTATGGTCCGGCTGACGTTGTGTTACTTATTCAGATTGTTTTACAATTTTAATACCTTAAAAATCATACTTTTAATTTTTTACGTACCTATAAATAAGTTCCTGCTGTGTTAAAACGAATTGATATAAACTCCACAATTTATCAACTGGATCTTTAAAATATAATTTTCCTTCTTTCAAAACATTTCGAACATTTTCATTTTCATCCGCTCTTATTTGGTAACCATCTTCATATTCTGGCAATTTTTTATGTTTTAGTATAATTCGTCTTCGTAATTGATACGGTGAGGGTAAGTGAGTTTCATTACGATCAACACGTTGTACTAACAGCATATCCCCAAATACTTCAATTAAAGCTTGGGCCATATTTCGTTGCTGCTCCAATGAACAATTCTGTTCGATTGATAATATAACAGGAAACTCAGATGTTACGAATGCATGCTCTTTAATTGTTTTAATAACATCTTTAAACTTTATTTTCGATGTCATTGTATGACCATGAAATATATGGGGTAAATTATCAGGACCATTCCAACAATCTAATTCGATACATCGACAACCCATTCGTAATGCTCTTACATAGGCTTCCGTTGATGATTCACTGGAAAATTGATCACCAGTTAGATATGTGTTATGCGATGATGCTATCCAATAATTTGATAATGGTTGTTTCATGTCCATATAAATTTTATCACCATGATTATCCCAAATTTCATTTTGTTTCGAAAATAAAAAGTCTATAAACTGAATAGAAAAAATGTTTGGTATAAAATTCGAATGAAAAAAAAAACAATTGATTTAAACCTCATTAATTGTTAAATATGGTTCTTGGATATCACGTTCAACATCTTGTAGAAAATCCCGAATGAAATTTGAAACAGCTTTTTCATCTGTGCCCGTAATGTCATTTTGTTCATTAATTAAAAAATTTTGAAATTCCTGAAGTGTAACGATTTGACCATTTTTCGAATAATTGCAGCTATTTCCAAAACAATCTTCTACGATCTAAGATTTTGATTTAAAATAGATAATACATAAATAAATTAATTTTGTTATTTGACGATTTTCTTTCGCCGCGTTATTATTTTATTTGTTTATTATCGACTCTATCGACAATTTATACCTTTCTTGTATCGAATCTATTATGGTACGGAACCATCGATATTTTGACAAACACAAAACAATACTTTTTACTTTCCCGATAAACGAATGTTTATAGGAAAGTACTATAATCGTGCGAAAACCTAACTTTTGATCTAGAAGGGCTAGGAAGATGAAAATAAGTGCAAAATCCGTTTCGCAAAAATAATTAGCCCCATGTCCGTCCGTCCGTCCGCTTTTTTAAACCGTTAATAAAATCTGAATGGATGGTCCGATTTCCATGAAACTTTCACCATTTTGGTGTTGCATCAAGTGCCAGATGGTGTTAGATTCTGGGCGAAATTAATATATGGCAACACTATTTGGTAACGCTTTTTTTGTCTAAAAACGACAAAATTTTGTCCGCACGGTTCAGACTAAACTGTTGGGCCAATTTCGATAAAATTTATACAGTTCATGTATTTGATCCTAACTAAAAATACATTTTGTCCAAATATAGTCTATTTTTGCACTTGTTGTAAAACCGAAGCTGCTCGTCCAATTTTGATGAGATTTGCACAGTTTGTGTACTATATTCGAAATCAGAACATATTAACTTTTCAACGGAATTTACATCTGGCAACACTAATGCGCAAAACTTTTTTAAAAAAATGTTGTGGTGGAAATATAGAAACTTCCCTAATTCGGTTAATAATAGTCGGATTTTAATGAAACTTCGAACGTACGTTTGGGATGGACCAACTGAAAAAATAAAATATGTCTTCCCGCGGTGGGGGGTTGTGGAGGGCTAAAAATGAAAAACTTCAATAATTCACTCAATAATAGGCAGATTTTCTTTAAACTTGGTGTGCATTCTGAATAGAGCAAGTGAAAACATAGAATGCGTCTCCCCTCGGTGGGGGTTGCGGGAGGGTGAAATAAAAAAACCTTAATAATTCGGTCAATAACCGTAGGATTTTAATGAAACTTGAAATGTACATTTGGGTTGAGCAAACTGAAAAGATAAAATGTCTCCCCTCGAGGGGGCTGTGGGGGGCTGAAATAGAAAAACTTCAAGAATTCACTCAATAATGGGCAAATTTTCTTAAAACTTAGTGTAAACATTCTGGATAGGCCAACTGAAAAGATAGAATGCGACTCCCCTCTGTGGGGGTTACGGGAATGCAAAATGAAAAAACCCTTATAATTCGGCCAATACTAGTCACATTTTCATGAAACTTGGAATGTACATTTAGAATACGAGAACTGAAATGAATATTTGAATGACATTATCGGGAAAGTTCCATAGTGGTCCGGCCGATATAGAGAAAATGTAAATTCACTACTATGGTTTGCTTTGCTCATTTTTTAATTTATTAAACGAACAAAAAATAAAATCGTTTCGGTACGTTTGTACAAAATCGCTAATCTCTGAAAGTTTTTTACGGATTTCTTTGAAACTTTTATAGAACACACTTTTTATGTACATATCTCACACCTGTGATAGGTAAAAAAATGTATTTTTAAAAACCATCACTAACACAATGCCATAAGCATCTCGAAATTCATTGATTTCCATCGATAATATCCATGTATAGACTATAGTATATAGTGATTACTCTTACTCACACGCGCATGCATCAATAAAGTATAATACAGAATAATAAGCTTCGATTATAGAAAATACAGATGGGCGTAGTGGCAGCGTTAAAAATATCAATTCGGAGGGGCAACACTGTAAATGGGCTGAATTCTCATGTATTTTTTCTTCGTTTCGGTAGCATCGTTGGGAAATTTACGTTTTCTCTTCGTTTTTTCGTAGCATCGTTCGAAAATAACATTTTTTTCGTTTTTCATAGCATCGTTGAAAAAAACATTTTTTCTTCATTTTTCGTAGCATCATTGGAATCAGTGCTATCGATCTACTGCTGTTCATATAAATAATGCCTCGCGGAAGATCAAACTTAGGTCGTCATACTCGCCGAGCGCAAGCAGTGCAACGAGTAATTGCAAATCAAACTGCCGAGGAAGCAGGAGAGCGACGTACAGCCAGAATTGAGGATGCATAGTTGCGAGCATGGCAATCGCGTTTTGCAACTTCAGATCCACTTCGTTCTCAACAGAATGTACGCGACAGGCTGAGAATGGCTGAAACACGTCAACGAGAAATTGCAGATCAACGTCAAATAAGACTCTGTGCACAGCAATCACGCGATTACAACCGCCCTGCATTCCTGTAGTACCGAGCTGATGATTATAGTTTGAGCCCGCATGTTTTAATCGCCACTATGACTGAAGTGTGTCCTTATTGCAAGGCTTTGAAATTTAATGGAGAAACGAAAGGAATGTGTTGCGCCGCCGGGAAAATTAGACTGCCTCAACTTGCAAAACCGCCAGAGCCATTAAAACGTTTGCTTGCCGGATATACCGCCGAATCAAAGCATTTCCTATCTAACATCAAGAAATACAACTCATGCTTCCAAATGATATCGTTAGGCGCAGAAATTGTAACAGTTCAATTCATGCCAACTTTTAAGATGATAAATCCAGTCAGTGGTGAAGAAACAAATATGAAATGCAGCCAATGGACTATTATAGATACAAATCAAATTCGTGCAGTATTTCCCAATATCCAAACCAATTACAAGGATCACGATTGGGTGAGTAAATGACCTATTCTTGCGGCCAAGAACAAAGACGTTTACGTACTTAACAGTAGCTGTGTTTTATTCATCGCCTATTTTGAAAAAAACAATGTAGGTCTCGAAAAGAAAAAAATTCAACTTTATCGATCATTTTTAAAATAAATTATGCGTAAATCAAATAAATAATAGAAAATTCTCAAAAATCTTTATTGAATGATATTAAAAAATCATTTTTTTCACGAATTTATGAAAGTGATTATGAGATTTAAATCCATAATATATGGAAACGATGGGGTCTCTGGCCCTGAACCCGATAAATATTTGGGTTCTGTTGTTGTTGCTTTTACATGTTATGAAGCAGACCTTGACGCTGACCGCGATGAATAAAACACAGCTATTATTATTCAGTCTAACATTCAAAGCGAGGCAGTCACATACAAGTCCGTCGACGTTGTTTTGGAAGCAGATGAAGCGGAATTTTTCAATTCTCTCGATTTGCCACCGCAGACATTTCAAAGGTGAAGATGTCCTCATTTCTCGCATTACTATGATTCCCACGGAAATGACATTTCAATCTAAAAGATTGCAATTCCCAATTCGATTGGCGTTTGCAATCACCATCAAAAAAGCTCGGGGTCAATCTTTAGAATTGTGCGGTTTAAGTCTAGACACGGATTGCTTCTCACATGGACAATTAAATGTTGCGTGTTCTAGATTCGGCAAACCAGACAATCTCATCTGCACAGAGAATAGAAAAACAAAAAATTTTGTATACCCACAAACATTCTGAAATTAAACATATTAGAAACGTGCGCTTTTTCTTTTCCATTTAACCAGACTGAGCCACAGCAACGCGTGGCCGGGTACAGCTAGTTATATTATAAAGCACTGTGCAGTATAATCAGTGCTCGTATGAAGCCATATATAAATCAGCAAATCAGAAATCTTGCAAATCAACAGTAAATGAAGACTAGTATGTTTTACCGAAGTTTTTGCTTTCGTCAGATGTGAGAATTCCCAAATTAGTAATTAATATATTTCTAGATATTAGACATTTTCTTTCGAAAATTCTCAAGACTCTAAAGCAAGGGTTGTCCAACCTTTTTGTTTCCCTGGGCCACATTGGAAGAGGATATGGTGTTTTGGGCCACAACTATATTGCTATAGGTGAAAAAAAGTAAAATATACAGTTTTCATGTTTAACTAATTTTAAATTTATTAGTTTATGAATTTTTTCATTATAAAAACAGAAAGAGAATTTACTACAGAACGAAAGAGCTTTCTGTTCTATTCCTGTTTCTGGCCGCATTGATACTTGCCTTGGGCCGCATGCGGGCCGCGGGCCGCGAGTTAGACAGCCCTGCTCTAAAGGAAGTAATTTAATTAAACAAAGACCTGTTTTAATAAAGAAAAAAACATTCAAAATGAAAAAAAAAGATATTGGGATATTTAATATTAAATTTTTTTCAATTACTGACAAAGTTCTTTGATAATGTGATTTTTTTCTAGCCTCAATTTTAAAGTAATGAGGATATTACAAGCACAATTACATTAATGTCACATATGAAAGTCAATAAAAATCTACGACTCTTTTCAAGAAGTAGTTATACAATTTATTATATTTTGTTTACTGTCCTATTTAGAAAAATGCAAGACTCTTCTAATAGTTTTCCTCCGGAACCGACAATGCCCAAATAAAAACAGTTTCGAGATTTTCACGAAAATTTTGATTTCCGTTTCTCTAGAATTCTTAAGCTAAGTTTCTCGAACTAGATATTCGAACTTATCATAGACGCTATCTATAAAACTGACGGTCGGCTTCAGTTTTAGTATAACTAAATAAATATATGTAAATATTAGTCATTGAATTCGAAACGCATGTTTTTATTATTCGCAGATAATTGCGTATAATTTTTTTTTATCTAAAAATTAAAATTAAGATTTGTATTTTAAGGAGAATTGTCCAAAAATGGTAAGAAAATCTCGTCGACAATATGTCGTACTACACCATAACATCATGGACAGAGCACAAAGAAACGTTCGCGGAAGTTTTTTAACATCAAAAGTGTTCGGCTTTCAACAACTTTCATAATATCACATAAATTTTTAATAGTGATTGGTTACTACACAACTTAAAAATAACTTTATTATTACCACAAAGTTGTACAATAGTTTTTTAACCCGTCTTGTGAGGGATGTAAAAAAAAAAACTCATCTTGATCAACCTTGACCAACCCCCGTGACGACCCTTTTGACCGTCCATTAATATCCGCGTGACAAATATTTTGACCACCAACGTAACAATCCTCTGAACAACTTCTTGATAGTCTCTTGATCACTCGCGTGACCAAACCCTTGACCATCTCTCGATCACCTTTTTGACCGCTCCTGATAATCCCCGTGATAACCCTCTTGACTGTCCTCTGGTGAACTTTTTTGGACTACCTTGATCACCCTCATAACCACCTCATCTTAATCACCCCATCGATAACTCTTTACTCTTGAATACACATCAAAGAGATTAATTATGCAGATTTCCCATACAAAATAGATTTTTGCTTGTCTCGTTTTCGCAAGTCCAATACTCTTTAGTTAGATCTTGTCAACGTTCTTCACTAAATAGTCGTAAGAAGAAAAGAAACAGGGCGCTAAGGAAACCAAAGAAGATACATCCGCCTCTTTAATTATATTATTACAATATTATGAAGGTACTTAGAAATTTGCGTTTTTCTCAAATTTACTAAAAAAGATGAAATATGTAAATATGTAAATGTAAAACTTACTGTTGGTGTTACTAAAAGTTTTTGATAAAGTCGTGAAAAATCATCGAAACGTAAATCGCATTTTTTTCTTATATCAGTTTCTGAAAATTGTTCCATCAGCTTTCCTGTCGTCATTTTACAACTAATTCCAGCTAGAAATGCTTTAAAATCTTTAATAGTAACACTGCCACTACAAAAACAGAATTTAAAGAATCAATTTTAAAAAAATTTTTTTTCTACATACTTTTCTTTTGAATTTGCATGTAAATTTGCATTCTCAATAGAATAATATTCTCTGCGAAGCCATCTTTCGACTTGAAGTGGATATGATGCATTTATTGTGTCCCCCATCATGTACTTAATACCTTTCACCCAATTTTCACATTCTTGTTCCGAAAATGCTAATTAGAAAAAAATAGAAAAAAAAATTTAAATAATAATTCATTTTTTTCAAATATTTACCAACAACAGAAAAAGTTTTTAATTTGAATGTGTTCCCATAAAGTACCACAAAACATTTTAATGTATCAAATTTTTTTGTATCATCAGAAAAATTTTTAAATTCTTTTGAATTCTTCCCCAAACGAACTTCTTTAATATCTCGAATTTCTAGAGCTCCCTCAAAATCTGTTCTTGTATTTAAATTTGCCGATGACCATAAAAGCTAAAATATTTTTAAAATATTTAATTTCATTCTTAAATTACAAATTTTACGATTACCTGACGTGTTTCTCTTAGAAGCATTAATTTTTTTGGTTCTGGTCGATGTTTTGGATATAATTTGGTAATAATTGTACCTCTTTCAAGCATACAAATTGTTTGTTCCATTTCACCTAAACTAGGCGAACTTATTGTACTAAAACAGCTCAACATTTTTAAATTGTTTTCCTTTTTCTGAAATAAATTCTGGAAACTTTCAATTGAATAGAAAGAACTTAATATGAATTTTTAAGCTGGAAATATAAAGAAATACCCAAATGCAATAATTTATTAAATTGCCGTCATTTTTGTTTTTTTATGTAAAACTGATAATGAAATTATAGTTATCTAATTTTTATCTTTTGCATACCATTAAAAACAAAAGTTGTCTGTCGATACAAAAAAAAGGAAAATAATATAAGTGCTTTCATATTTATATATACTTTTCGCGTGGTTTTTCTACAGAATTTAGAATTTGGTTTTATTTTCTTGTTTGTTTTTTTTTTGCGAAAATACGTGATCTTGTCCAGTTAAAAACTATATAATTTTATGTATATTTACGGCTTCAGAGATAAGCGTTTTGGTATAAAAAAAGGCCTTGATAGACACATTTTTCCTCCCTTCTTCTGCTATTCCTAGACTAAATTATCATTTCATAATTTTTTTGGGTATACTATATATAATACGAAAATAAAAAAAAGCTAATCCTTGAAATATGGTTTTAGGCTGCAATCGAAGAGATTATATTGAAAAGAAACATAAACATGCATATTTCCCATAAAACTTGATGGTTCGATTGTAGAATAAAATAATTAATATTTTAAAATAAATGATTTTGCATTAAGTGTGATAGAACTTTTGTCAATTATCAAATTCTGGGGTAGAAAGATGAAAATAAGTACAAAATTCGTTTCATCAAAAATAATTAGCTCCATGTCCGCCCGCCCACTTCTTTAAATCGCTAATATAATCTAAATGGCTGGCCTGATTTTCCTGACACTTTTATTGTACAATTGATATGTTGCACAGAAACAGAATGCTATTGAGGATATTAGTTGTTGGTTAGTATATGGCAACACTATTTTATAACTTTTTTTTTTTGTCCAAAAACGACAAAATTTAATTAATAAATATATCCAGTTTATGTATTTGACCATAACTTAGAACTAATAAGTTTTTGGGCCACATTCAAGTATGGCAACACTCTCTAAGAACACTCTATGTCTCAATGGGCGCATCGAGCAGACCTAAGCGCTTTAATCTAGCAATTCCACTGGATGTAATTCAAACTTTAAGCGCTTAGTGAAATTGTAGCATTAAAATTTGTTGCTAACTCAAACAGCGCATTTCTAAAAACTGATTTAGATAACGTTTAGATAACTACCGTTCGCTTGATCGAAGCAAACACATTCAGGAGTACAAAAAATTCTAACTGCTCAGATTAAGAATTTTGACTTAGGACTGCTGGATGCAGCCTTTTTAACCTATTTTTGCACTCGTTGTTCAACTGAAGTTCCGCGTCTAATTTCAACAAAATTCATTTATGGCAACACTAATTCACAAAACAATTCTGTATGTAAAATTTGTGGTCCGAATTCAATAACATGCTGACAGTTTAGGTTTTTCAACTTATCGTTAGAATTTGACTATGGCAACATTTTTTTTACTTTTCATGGAAGCCAAATTGGACCGAATTCGACGAAATTAACACACTTGAAGTAATCGGACTAAGGGCAGGGCTGGTAAATTTTGCATCGAATTCTGATGAAGACGGGGCGGATGCTGGACGAGAGAAATGAACTGAAGCAGTGGAGAAAGAAACATAGCCGGACGGGCGGATCGGCACGAAACCTGATCGGGTTTTAAAACGAGAGCGTAGTGACATTATCGGGAAAGTTCCATAGGGCTCATGCCAGAATAGAAAAAAGTGTAAACTCACTGCTACGGTTTACTTTGCTCATTTTTTTTCTATACACAATGGAGGTAGGTACTTAGGGATAGCAAATTTTGACGAAAAAAAAAGATCGGAATTCGAAATTCAGGTCTATTAATTAATATTTGTTTTTAGGTCGATACTAAAAATATAATAACTTTTTAAGATAGTTATTTCCTACTACATTACACGCTCGTTGGTGGAATCACAATTAAGAATGAATATACTATATAATATAGACTTTAAAATTTTTCCCGTAGGCTATTTTCTCCAAAGAATTACATTTCAGATTTAATTTTTGAAATTAAGCTCCGGTTTGTTGTTCGTTGAGTTGAGCTGGACGGTATGTTGGACGACAAATTCAATTGAATTTTGTTTTCCAAATTTTGCATTAATGACTGGGGAAGTTTCCATATTTGTGTTTAATATGAGTCTTTATGCAAAGTTTTCAATAACTTTGGCTATTGTATTTTTCAATGGTCTGGTGAAAGATTCGTGAATGTCACTTTTCCACCATTATGTAAATACTGAAAAGTTCCAGATAAATTTGTTCGTTTTTGGCTTATTCGATCTTCTAAAACGTGCTTCAATTTTAGTCAGAGTTCATAAGATTCGAAATTCTATTCTCTTAAACTGGAAATTCGAAATTATATTTATGAGAACGAATTTCAGAATTCTCGAATTTCGAATCACGTATATGCAATCTCTAGAGGCACTCAATGCGAATCGAGAGCCTCAAAAGTCCTCGCCTGAAGAATGAATTTTAGTGCGATCAGCAAACATAGCTTGAGAATTTTCTACATTCATGGGCAAATCATAGAAATGCATGTTAAGTTATGGCCTAAAACTAAATCCTTGAGGAACCCCACATATTATATCAACATGTTCAAAATTAATTTTCTATTTATATATAGTAAAAAACTTTCTGCTAGGAAATCAATCTTATAACATAATGGGTACTTTTTAATTAATAACCGAGAAAAAAACACTAGACAATTAGTAAAGTGAAACCATTCTTAACCAACTGAAAATTAATCTGTTTATAAAGAATTTTAAATTTGTTCACAATTGTTAACACAAAAGCGATTATATTTTAGAAGCAAAATATGTAAATATTAAATTTCGTTTTTTTTTCTTTTCTTTTGTTATGAGTAGTAACTCTTTTTCTAACAATTTATAATTGATCAAATGTTTTATGACGGGGACATATCTTTAAAAATATAATTATAAACATTTTGATTAATTAATCAAGAATTTTTGAACGAAAATAATCTCAAAATTATTATTTTCTAAAAAAAAAAAAAAAACGTAATTCTTATTTTACTCATGCAAATAATAAAATTCAATTTTCATACAACATTTTAAACGGCGATTTTGTAAATAGTACAATATTTTAAATATTATTTAGGCAGTCTTTTATTTCTTCCATTTTTAAAAACTTAAAGACCTAACAAAGATAAAATACATCACTTTGTGAATAAAAAATGTAACTTGTTCTTCAACTTACTCTAAAAATACTTTTTCTAAATTACTTAGATTTATTTTGTGTTTATTTTAAATCGCTTTACACCATACTTTTCTTAAATTTTTAAAATTAATAACTTTGCACTTAATGAAATGCCAAAATAAATAATGAAGTTTTTTTGACAATTGGGCGACAAAAAAATGTTACACACCGTACGAACCGTATAACAGCAAACTTAGGAATGTAATAATGGAGATATCATTTTCGTACAAAACAAAGTTATAATGCAGCACGTTTATGCGCAGACCGAAACGGTACATTGAAACCAAAAAAAGTCGCGCGTAAACTTGAACGGTACGGTTCCATTTTGGTCTATTAGTTTGGTATGGACGAAATGAAATCGGACTGGTTCCGTGTTGGTGCATAGACTGTGTTGAACCAAAATAAAGCCGAAACATAGCCTAAATTATTATTATAAATCATCTGTGGGCAAATGCTGGCCAGCGGGTTGTGAAGTTAAATTAAATAATTACATACATCGTTTCCAGGACTTTAAAAAATTGAGAGTATAATCTCATTGGTTTCTTACCGTTTTAATTTGATGATGTTGAAAAAGCACCCGCAGAAATGCAATTACAGTTGATTTAATTGCAATGTGTATCACTCTTAAAAGAACATTTTAGAACAATGAGTTTCTTATGCCTCATGGATAATGAAAAATTTTCAGAAATAATTAATCTAGCAAAAAAAGTTTTTGTAATATTGTATTTGGTCCCATATATGTTTGCGAAACAATGTTCTCCAGAATGAGATTTAACAAATCACAGCATCGATCTGTTATAACAGACCAAAATCTTCAAGCTACAATTGCTACAAGTGAATTATGTCCAGATTTCGAAAAACTGGTAAATTCACAACAGAGATTCTATTCATTTCATTAATATAAAAAGTTTTTTTTTTAATTTTTATTTTTATATTTATTTTCTATTTTCACGTTGTTATGCATTTTTTTTAAATAAATTTATTTTTGTTTTTTTTTTAAATAAACTTTTGCTTTTGCATACTGGTAAGAGTTCTTCCTTTTTTTTTTTTGAAAAAAAGGAAGTGTGCTTTTGACCACACTGTAGAAGTGAAAAAGAAGCTTTTTTTTAATACAGCGCCGAAGTGGTGGGAGATAGAACTATTGGTTCTTCGACAGGAATAACCCTCATTATAACTTCCACAATATTTCCGAACACTGTAATTGCCTAGGAGTCTATATAATAAGATATTTTGTAATTAAAAAATTGAAAACCGTTTAGAAAATAATTTTTCAAAAAAAACCAAATCGTCCAGTCACGTTTCATCAGAAAAATATTTCCAATTGAACTGTCAAAATTTCCGTACGGAATGTACTAACTGATTTGTATTGCTTAAACATAACGAAACGGAAATCGAACTTAACGAATGCACGCGTATGCATAATATAATCTTGGAATAAGATTCATGTATATTAGTACATTTCTGCCTGGCAGAGCACATTATATTTGAGCCTATACACCTAAAGTTTAGAACAGAATGCCGCGAAAACTAAAGTATTCGTTATGTTAACGAAACGGAGACGGGATGGCGACAGGAACGGTATGCGATGCAGTTATATTGACGAGAGTCGTTTCACTTTTTGACATTTGACGAATTCATTTTCAATCAAATTTATGTTAGATTTTAAATAAAACTGGAATAATAAAAAAATGTTGCAATTCCTAATTTTCTAACAAGAGACAAAAATTAGTGACCATTCTAAAAATATATTTTTGTGAAAAGAAATACAAGTAAAATGTTCTTATTCCATTTACAAAAAAATTTTGTTTATTTCATTTATTATTAATCTAAATATAAATGTTAAATATTACACATTTTTGATTTTTTATATTACTGTTGAAGCCATTTTTTTATGTTTATCTAAAATTCGTTTACAATATGGAAAAAAAATACGATTTATACACCCATGTTCTGCAATTCACATGAAAATGAAATCGATATGAATTTCAAATTCACTTGAAATGTAAATTGGTGTTCTCAATTTCACTCGATTTCATTCAATTTCATTTTTCTCGAAATCACTTCAAATCCATTTTCGAAACGTCAAAAGTATCAGCTGATTGTCTTATTATTCAATTTACATCAAAAAATATTGTGAAAATTTTGTAATTGCAATGGAAAATGAAAAAAGAGAACAAAATAGAAAAGAAAGAATTAGAAAAAAGATCTTAAGAGACAAATCTAATGATCTTCCAATATTTCAAATATTTTTATTTCCTAGGAATTTTTTTTAGATAAGAATAATTTGGCGCCTTTATAACGACATCAATAAAATGTATTAAACTGAGTATTTCATTTAAAAATAAATTCGTTTTATGACAAAAATATTAGAAATATTTTTAATGGCATTTTATTGATTTTAGAAAAACCCTGTATTACATTACCGTAATGCCTTTTCTAAGAAATTTCTGATATCTCGACTCCGGTTTCTACTAATTACAATTCCGGGAACAATTGTTATTTTAAAAATTTTGAACATTTCAAAATAATTTTTTTTATGATAAAATTTTAGAAATTTTATAAAAAAATATTCAAAAAGTCTAATGGTGTCATTGGGGAAATAAAACTTAAATTTATTTTAAATGTTTTCCTTCGTTTTGTAACAATTCGCATCAATTTCACAGCGCCAACCAACATTGAATTCATTTCGATTACATTTCGAGTAAAACGAATTTGAGAACACCAAAATTCCATTTTCGAAATTTCAATTCACAAAATTTTCGTTTTTCATTCCGATCGAATTCCAGAACACCGATTTTCGTTTTCACCAATCCATTTCACAAAAAGTGAAATGCAGAACATGGGTGAGTCACCCGATAAATACAAATGTCAAAACACGAAACGGGCTTAAATTGCATTGAATCAGATTTTACGTCTACATAACGGCGGCTATACAATTTCATGTATTTGTTTTTGTCGTTGCGACGGCGCCCCGTCTTCATTTCGTTCCGTTCCGTTCCGTTTTTTGGCATTTGTATTTATCGTAACGATTGTGCTCCTTTTTTCATATTGTGAACGAACTTTCCATGTCAAACAACTCTAAAATTGTATAGAAATTAATGGCGGGAATTTTGAAATTCATAGCGAAATGCTAATTAAAAAAATTGAAGAATATAATCGTAATCTATTACTTCATTATTTTTCTTATACACTCCTATTTACAATCAAACACAGAATTGATTGACAATGAATTTGCGAAGCTTATGTCAAAAATAAACATGCCCTGGAGCTGATTATCGCAAACTTGGTGCCGGATTACACGCGGTGTTTTGAAATTAATATGTCTTTATCCTGGGGGTCATGCAAAAAAACGAGTGACTAAAATGCGTTACGAAACGCATGCAACACTATGTGAAATTAATATGAAAAAAACGCATTAAGAAAACGCACCAGTTTTTACATGAATATGGCTTTAGCCTGGATGTCTCTTTTGTATGTCTTTCTAAAGCTAAGATCACACACAACAACTTTTGCATCAGGGTTTTTT
The DNA here is from genome assembly GCA_963422695.1 of Xylophagus ater. Classification (NCBI taxonomy): domain Eukaryota; kingdom Metazoa; phylum Arthropoda; class Insecta; order Diptera; family Xylophagidae; genus Xylophagus; species Xylophagus ater. The sequence continues at coordinate 26,929,227 of OY730485.1, read as the reverse complement.
TGGTTGCAGCTGCAAAAGTTGCGAGTCTTGTTCACACATGTAAGCAAAAGTGGCGCGCAATCTGAAGTTTTTATGCTGCTGCAACAAAAAATGCCGCAACATTTAAAAAAAAAGTTGCAGAGGTGTTCACACATAGCATGCAGCTTTTATTGCTTGCAACTTCGTTGGAGTTTTTTCGCGTATGTGTTCAAAATGTGACGTCGTGTTTTGATTTTAGCATTAAATTTATTGAAATAAAATATGTTTTATAGCGAAGAACAAGCTGTTGCCTGTTTAGCTCTTATTTTGTTGAGAAAAGAAAAACGAAGGCGTCAAAAAAGTAAAAGAAAATGCTGGGTAAAAAAATGGATAAAAGAACGTGAACAGTACGGATTTGTTCATAATTTATTACGCGAATTACGTGTCGGAGATGAGTTGTTTTTTAAAAATTTTTTGCGAATATCGGCATCGGATTTTGACTATCTTTTGGAAAAAGTGGGACCCATAATAAAAAAAAGGGATACTTTTATGAGAAAAGCAATAACTCCTACTGAACGCTTGGTTGTAACATTAAGGTTTTTAGCGACAGGTAAGGATTTTAAATTATTTCCTAAATTGTCAGTAAGATTCTGTTTTCAGGTGATAGTTATAAATCGTTAATGTATCTATTCCGTATACCAGCGAACACCATTTCAACTATAATACCTAAAACATGCAATGCCATTTTTAATGTATTAAAAGACGAATATTTAAAGGTAACGAATAAATTTTTCTTTTTATGGTAGTGGTAATTTATTTAAAAAATTAGGTTCACAATCAGTTGTTAAAATAACATTTTCAGACGAGGCCGTTTCAAAGCAAATTTGTTCACAAGATGATGATGATGATGAATGTGGTGTTGAAGAACGGGGCGGAACGAATAATTGACTTGCTCCATATTCAGTTGAAACTTCTAATATTTGTTTTGAATTACAGTTTTCAATTTAAATTGCAAATCCGGCGAATTTTTTAATGAACGAATTTCTGGCGCTACAAACTCCCCAAAGATAGAATATTCGTCTCTCTTATTTGATAGAACGCCCATGCATTTCTTTATAGCAGCTTGTTCCTGCATTTCAATGCTAGTTTGTTTGGCTTTCCGTTTTTTATTCGAAGAAGATGGTTGATATTCTGCTTCAACTGGTTCAACTGAATCAATCGATTCTAATTGACTATGCGACAATTCATTTTCCGCCACGATCTTATTATTTTTAAAATTGCTATTAGAGCTGCTACTCATCATTATTGGTGATATTTTCATGACTAGTTGTTACCTAAAATACAAAATGAAGCAATTAGTAAAAATATATAATAAAAAGATTTATATCAAATTAACTTTACAGATGCCGAGCACGGAAACCGAATGGATGGAAATAGCGAATGATTTCAATCTAAAATGGAACTTTCCCAATTGTCTTGGAGCTTTGGATGGAAAACATGTATATGTGAAAGCACCAGCGATTCCACTATTTATATTTTAATTATAAAAACAAACACAGTATTATTCTTATGGGATTAGCCGATGCTAATTATAAACTCACTGTGGCGATCATATTAAATTCACCACATGGCAGTCTCTCTTAATTTGATGTGATATCTCTTTATCCTCGGCTAGATCGGGATAAAGAGATAAAGAGACCCGTTATTCCCATCTCCAGAAAACAAGTAAATTAAATTATACTAATATTTTATATTGTAGTTTTAAGTTCTCTTTTATATTGAACGTCGACAATGATAGACGTGTTTCAGAAAATAAAAATATTTTTATAATATTTAAATTGTTCTGGATTTATAACAACAACAACAAATCACACTAAGACAGAACACTCACCTACATAAATGTAGGTACAGCTGGTCGTGATTCTGATGGAGGAGTTTACTTAAATTGCAATTTGTCATCTGCTCTTGAAAGTAATTCATTGAACATTCCACCTGCAAAGCCATTACATGGCAGAAACATTCCAGTAGCATTTGTTGGTGTCGCGGATGATGCATTTGCATTAAAACCATACATGATCAAACCGTTTGGCTCCAAGCATCTAAGTATGTCAGAAAGAATTTGTAATTATCGCATATCCCGTGCAAGAAGAATAATCGAAAATGTCTTTGGAATAGCCTCAGCACGATTTCGAATTCTAAGAAGAACTATAGAACTGCCTCCAAAGACAGTTCAAAAAATCGTTTGCGCTATTTCTGTATTACACAATTTTATAATTTCTCGATCATAGGCAGTATATGCACCACCAGGAACTTTTGATGTTGAAAATGCCGATGGAACAATTTCACCAGGAACTTGGAGAAAGGAAGCTGCTAGTTTAGAACCACTGACGAGAAATGTACAAAGAAATGCAAACATGACTGCAAAAAATATTCGGGAAGAATTCAAAGAATATTTCTGTCGCGAAGGTGAAGTTCCTTGGTAATGCAATTTTATTTAAATACTAAATATGTACAATATAAATAAACTAAGTTATTAATACAATTGAATCAATTGTTTCATTTCTTGAAGTATGCTGAAACATAAACTCCATCGGTGAAAAATACTCCCATTTCGACTTGTATATGTCCACTAAGCCGCTACCGGACTTTGAATTTCTAATCTTGACACGTTCTTTTCCACGTTGTGTACGCAATGTGTGTAATTTTTTTAATCTCGTCACAATTGATGTTTAAATTGGCACTTATTTCTCCAGAGCCAACCGTCTTTTAATGGAGTCATGGTATTCTTTCGTGGCCACATTTCACAAGCATGGACAGCCTTCAACTAATTCTATTAATTTCAGAATTTCTTCTCGTTTCCATATTATTTTTTTCGACGCCATTTTCTAAATTTATATTTAATTATTAAAAGAATATTACAATAAAATTGAATTTCATTACATTTTAAAAACTTACCAACAAACAAAAAAAGCAATAACACTGAACTTTCAAAAAACTTGCATGCAGCATGCAACAAAAGTTTCAACCATTTTAATATTTTTTCTTGCATATGCAACTTTGTTTTTTGCTATTCACACGTTGAAACTTTTCAGGTTGCACGCAATAAAAAAATCTAGTCATGCAGCAAAAAAGAATCGCAACTTTTTGTGTTGCAATGCTGTTCACATTTTGCAGCACTCTAGTTTCTAATTTCTGAGTAATTTTAGAACTCTTCATTCTTAAGTATTGCACTATATTTCAGTTAGAATATTTGGTGATTCATTAAAATCATCAAATATTCTAAGAATCAAGAAAAAAAAACACCATACCACAAAATAATAAGTATTCTAAGAAACAATGATTAAAACGCATACAGACGATCTTTTCCAGAAAACTCCAAAATTACATCATTGTCACAAACCAAAGCAATGATTCACAACACAAAAGATTTTTTGTGTATTGAATAAGAACTTTCCAGAAAAGTTCTTTGTGTATTGAACAAGAACTTTCGAGAGCTGCCATCTACTTTTAGACAGCCAAACGACCAGTCTTTTCAAGAAAGTTCGCGAAATACACCAATTCGATATAAAAGCAGGTGTAGGGTCGAGCCTGAAATCAATCTTAATCGATCAGTTGAAGTGAAAAGCTTCGTCAGAGATTATACAAAACAGAGATTGAAAACGTGATTATTTTTGTGGAAGCGATTACAAGGGTGATTTGTGATCAATTATTAAGATAGTGATTGTGGTGCATTTTTATAAACTGTGATAAATTAATTGTAATAATTAAATTATTGAAAGACAAATATTTTTAAGACTAATTGTTAAGCAGAAATAATTATAAATAAACTTTATACACTAAATTCACATAAATAAAAAGTGTTATCATTCTAATAACATCGAACCGAAAGACTAGCACGTTACAGTATGCTTAATAAAATATAATAATAAAATTATCGTCCCTGGACAGCCAAAATGTTCAAGTCCAGTTGATGAGCCTTAAGTAGAATTGGTATATAGTGCGAAAACGATTATTATATGAAAATAATTATTTAATTTATAAAAGTTTAAATTTTTCATATTTCTTAATTTTCTTGTTTCTTTTTATTAAAAGAATTTTCTTACAAAAGTGTGGTGGATTTTCAGCAAATAAGGTTGTTTGAAGAACCTACTACCTTAGTGCCGGATTACACGCGGTGTTTTTTGGGTAGAATTCTACCGCAGACATAGGTATCGGTGGGTTGGAGATGAGGCAGAAGATCTACTTCTCGAAATGCTGGCGCAACGGAGTTTTTTACGCACACAAACAAGAGTCACCGTTTGTCGGTTTCGAAAAAAATTGAAAGTTCCAACGCGCCATTCGCTTACTGACCGTCAACAGGCAATCACAATCTAAAAGTACATAGTAAATAGTAAAATAGTAGATCCTAATAGTTTGACGGTTTAAGTTCGATTGATGCTGTGCTCACATACACTAATACAATCCTTTCGTAGCTTGTATAAATGACTATGGTATAAATATACCTCGTCTAATCGATTTGATAGATTTCTACCCAAAACTTGACGGTAGATTTCTACCGCGTGTAATCCGGCAGTTGCGAAGATAAATTTTAATTTTTGACAAATGCAATTTTGAATTTATTTTAACGGTTTTTCTTTTGGAAGTGAATACTAAAACCTATTAAATTGTATAAAATGTCAGGAAAAAGGGAATTGGTAGAATTTTGAAATGAAAATGTTTTGTTTGAAAATGCTCAAATGCTCAGAATGGTCCGTCAAACTTGCGAAAAATCTTCGCAAAAATAATCAAGTTGCGTAACAAGCACTAGTGAAAATGTAATACCATGTTTCCATCTCCCTCAAATCTCGAGATTTTGCTAGATTTCGCCAAATCAACATCCAAATCTACTAGATTTCCCATACAAATAGAGGATTTCAAAATCTTGAGATTTCAATGAGATTTTGTTGAAATCTCCTTCGAAATCTCTTAAAATTTTTGTGTCAACTCTGAAAACTTATTCCGCGCTATTCAGCCTGGATCAAAATTGGCAAATGGACGACCCTTTTCAATAATTCGAAATGAGCGCCTTTTCCGGTGTTTGAATTTGCTTTTAGTAATATTTTAACAAGCATGAATTTCGTCTGCTTTCGCACAAAAATATGAATTTGTTCAATATGACCAGCTGTTGCTCTAAAAGAATTATTTTTTGGGATCTTTCCATTCTAAATTTTTTTTTTTTTTCTAGTTTTCAAAATTGTAAACGTCAAATGAAATCTCGTAGGGAGATGGAAACACTTTGAAATCTCTTTGTCGAAATCACGAGATTTCAGGGAGCTGGAAACATGGTATTAGGTTCAGTTGAAAGCGCACATAAACTCAATGGCTGCACACAGCAGTCCAAAGCTCTTAGTCAAAATTCTTAATCGACGGAGTTAGAATTTTTTGTACTCTCGGCCGGATTCCGCAACTGTGAGTTTTTAAGTGCACACAAAAATTCTTGTACATTGCTGAATCCTGATTCTGCATTTGTGAGAATGAATTTATATGTCAAAAAAGTCTACAAAAATGTATAATTTTATTCACGACGTTTCAGTTGGTAAGTTTGAAAAATTCTGTTAAAAATGTATTCGAAAAAGGCAAGCGGGAAGAAAAAAATTATTTAACTAAATATATGGAGGCAAATATTGACTTTGCAAATGATAAGTAAGTATTGTATAAGTATATATAAAAATATTTAAATATAAAAATATTTAAACAAAGGCATAAATAATTATAAGATGTGTAAAATTGGGTTTGCCCACAATTTTCGACTAAAAAAACTAAATGAAATATGAGGAAGAAATATTCCAGGAGAATTCTTTCTTATTTTTACATTTCGTTCTTAAGCTTTGGTTTTTGTACTGGATAAGGAATTTAAGTTTTGAATCCATTCATCTTATGAATGCCGTGGATAGAATTAAAGTATTTGATGGTAGAGAAACTTTTGTTCAATTCTTGTGCGCATATAAGGAATTTGTGGCTTTGAATATATCTTATGGAGAAATATGAATGGCATCAATTGGTTTATTTTGGTGTTGGTTGTTTGCTATTCTGATTTTAGAATTAAATTGTATTTTTGGAAATATTTTGTATGTTCGATTGTGTGCATAATTTGATAATATTGAATGTATTATATTTTTTCTGCAAGTTTCTGATGTACTTTTAGATAATGCTAACTTAACATTCTGAAATCTTTAGAAATTGGGCCAAGAATTGAATTGAATTTTGTTTTAAGTAATGGACATATGCATGTATCTTTGATTTCTTTTTTAAAAATTATAGATATATTAATATTTTATGATCAACTAAGGATTATTGGATTTCCGTAAATTTGAATATATATATATAAAGATATATAGATTATTATATAATATATATTTGGAAGGATTTTGTCTAGCTCATTTTAAGTGTTTTCGACAGTTAATATGTGATGATATTTGGCAACATACCTTTTCCTAAATTTTTAACATCGAATGTTGACATAATTTGTTTCAGGAATGCTTTGAATAACCAAATAATTGATTTCAGTATGGCAAATAATTGCGAAACCATGATCGAATATACAATATATCAATAAATTAAAGAATATTTGAAAAGTCTGAAATCATAAATAATAACTGAATTGAATTTAAATCTTCTAGGAAGTAGGAAAATGATTTTTTTTAATGAATTATATTGTCTAGCTTAGCAAAGAATTTTATCGAGTGATTTTAGCTGAAACAGAATAGCTATAATGATATCCAAAAATATTTGTCTCAAAATGTCAATTATAAGTCTGCATCTATTTAGGCAGTCAAAAACTTTATCAAAACTACGAGCGAATTTACTCGTCGCTGCTGCATATAATTTCATCGTTTGTGGAAAGAAGTTATTTTCTAATAATGCATCTATTGCGTCTGCTATACTATTGCTCAGGACTTGCACTGCAAGTCTGACATTCATTTTATCAAAAACCACTGGTTCAATATGTTTTTTTGTTATCTTTGGATACAACCTATATTTTTTGATTTTTCGTCTATGCTATAAACACTTTTTATAACTTCGCATTTTGTAATCTTCCATCAACACGTATAATTCCTTCTGTGTCCAGAAGGGAATTTAATGATAACAGTTTGCTGTCAGATTTCAGTCTTTTGTTGCGTTGAAAACCACGGACGTCTTCAGGAAATTCTTTATTTTGCACTGCTTGTATTAATCGACTAGTTGCTTCTTGAATATCGTTCATTGCCCAAATTCTCGCTTTTCTCTCGATTTTCTTGCATTATTACAAAATCGAACACAATTAGGAATTATTCTGGATAATTTGCGCAGAGTTGAATACTTTTCTAATAATTCTGCCATTATGGTATCGTCTGCAGTAAATGCCATATTTAATGAAATTTTCCGGGCTTCAAGATCTGTTACTGCATCTTCTATTTGTGGTATGCATAACGATAATTCTCTCAAAAATGTTGGTCCTATCCACCATTCTTCACACTTTTTTAATTCCTTTGGACTAATTCCTCGTGATGCCACGTCTACGTGGTTTTCCTTTGATTTGACATGATGCCAGGATTGAAAGCTCTTATGACCTGAAAAATCATGTGACTCAGTGGCTCTAGTGCTTTTCATTTCCTTTCTTTGCCTTTAACACTCAGGCACTCTGTTAGCGATGAAGGTTTTCCACGCTAAAACAACTGTTAAATCTGTCCAGGCATAAACAGTTGCTTCATTCCACTCCATAGCAGATTTTACCTTTTCCACAAGTTTGGCTAATAATACGGCTCCGCACAATTCTAAACGGGGTAGTGAAAGTCTCTTACTTATTGGCGCTACCCTTGATTTGGCTGCTAAGAGATGTGTAATGATCTTGCCACTATCGTTTAATGTTCGTATGTAAAGAGCTGCTGCATATGCTTTCTCTGATGCGTCGCAAAACCCATGCAGCTCACAAACTTCGTTACCCTTTTCGGTATTCTATCCATCGGGATATTCTTAACACGTGGGCTGAAAAGTTCGTATGCAAATACAGAAAAAAACATTTTTTTTACAAAATTCGATTTTATTCTTTAATATAGTTGCCTTGGAGGGCAATACACTGATTCCAGTGATTTTCTAACATTTTGATACCGGTTTTGTAGTACGATTTTGGTTTAGCCTCAAAATAGGCCTTTGTTTCGGCAATTATTTCTTCATCGGTGCTAAATTTCTTTCCAGCGAGCATTCTCTTGAGGTCTGCAAACAAGAAATAGTCACTAGGGGCCAAATCTGGAGAATATGGTGGATGTTCTAACAATTCGTACTTTAATTTCATGATTTTGGCAATGGTTTTTTGACATTTGTGAGTTGTTGCATTGTCTTTGTGAAAAATGACTTTTTCTTCTTTAAACCAGGTCTTTTCTCACGAATTTTTACATCCAATTGGTACACTTTATCCTTTCGAAAATGCTCCAAATGTTGAGAAAGTCGTATTTGCATGTGTTTTTGTTCCAGTTTTCGGAAATGCGGCACCCACTTTGCACAGAGCTTTCGCATACCCAAACATTCATGAACGATGTGTCCAACATGTTCCTTTGATATCTTTAGAGTGTCAGCTGTCTCGATCAACTTCACTTTACGATCATCCAAAATTATTTTGTGGATTTTTTTGATGTTTTCGTCCGTAACAGCCTCTTTTAGGTGTCCATTGCGTTCATCGTCTTCGATGCCCATGTGGCCTGTACGGAATTTAGCAAACCATTTCTCAACGGTTGATTTTGCTGGCGCAGAGTCCGGATAATAATTATCAAGCCAAGTTTTTGTTTCAACGGTATTTTTTTTTGGCCATAAAGCAATGTTTAATCAACACACGAAATTCTTTTTTATCCACTTTTTTTTCAATAACAAAAGTTACGTGCCGTTCAGAGCAATAACTTGAAAACCAATGGTCCGATTGCTGTCAAATTTTGACACGTATCATTAAAAAGATGGTTGATTCGAGATATCGTATCGATTTATTTTAGTGGCGCCATCTATGTGAGAGCATACGAATTTTTAAGCCCACGTGTTTTGTTTTCTATGTTTTGAACGTGAGCCAATTTCCAGTGAGTCAAATAGTTTTGACACCTCTGACAGAAGACTTCGCTTAGTTGGGACAGTGTTATCTATTGGTAAATTTACTTTAAATTGGAATTGATCATTACCAGGGTGCCAATGAACGCCTAATGCCTTGACCGATTCTGAATTTTCTTCATTTATTTCAAATAGACCTATTTCTGTTCCTATTCCTTTGGCACCCGTTCTAATATGTCTTTACAATGAGTTGACCATTTTCTTATTTTTAATCCGCCTCTTGATAAAAGGTTTATAAGTTGTTGTTGAGTTTCTATAGCCTCTTCAAGAGTATTATTCCTGACATGAGGTCATCAACATAAAAATCTTTTAACACAATGTCTGATGCTGTAGGATAAACTGTGGCACTCGTCCCTTACCAGTTGTGGTAACGTCTTTACTGCTGATATGGTGCTGATCGTGTACCATACGTCACTGTTGTTAACTGGTATTCCTTTATAGATTCTTCTTCGGAATTTCGCCATAAAATTTTATGCAATAGTTGATCTTTTTCATTTATTTGTATCTGCCGATATATTTTCTCAATATCTGCCTTGTATGCATATTTGTGCTTCCTCCAACGTGAAAGTTTCTGGATTCATGTTCGGTTGACCTCTAGCAATCTGTTGCTCTGGATAGTATATGTCCTGTTTTGAAGTAAGAGCAATCATTGTGTCTTGATACTTGTCTTGAACTTCTTCGTAATAGTTCTTTGTAATGTAATACTCTAGCTCTTCTTTGTTATAACGCGTCAATACTTCTAGATGGTTTGTTGCTATTATACTCCAATATTTCGTTAATGTTTGCATATTTTGTTGATAATATGCTTTTTGATGATATTTTTCTTCTTCACTTGCGATATTATTTATTATCCGCATAATAACCTTAATCGCCGCCAGTTGTTTTATATTCAACGCTTTTTATCTCGTGGTCGATGTTTTGGTTACCTGATGTTGACGCTGCTGGATCTGAGTTTTTGATGTGTGCCATGTTACCCTCCTCGTCTAATTTCCATAATTTGTCTTTTAGAATTATTTTTGTTTCTTGGTATACCTTCTGTATTTTATCATAAAACATTGATTGGAAGTAGACATGTTGTGGTTTAGCCGTTTCAAATGCTTTTATTTCTTTATTTTGTGCTTGAAATAATTCCCAATGTGCTTCTATATTCGTAATTCGTTTTTCTAGGTACACTTTGGTTTTTCGGTCAGATGAATCTTTTTTGTAATTAATTAATATCTTCTGAATGTTCTCCCCAATCTCTTTTTGTCTTCCTGCAAGCTCTTCTATGTTGGCCATCGTTAGAACTTTAAGTAGTTTTTGGGTTGTTATTGCTGTTGCTGTTTGGAAATACTGCTATGGAGTTGCTGCCTAAAACTTTTGATAGCTTGTACTGCTGCTATATTTGCTGTCTAGACTGATGCTGTAGATTTTCCTCAATTGTTGTTATAGCTGGAACTGCTGCTATGTTTTAACTCTTGAAGATGTTCTCTGCTAATTCAAAATTGCTCGAAGGACTATGTTCAGTAGTGAAACGATGAGTTTTGAAAGATAACTAACTTTATTCTATAAAATATTTCAAATTTATACAAAAAAAATGCAGATATTGCATTTTTTAAATATATAATTAAATATTTTTCCCAGGAATTTATTAAAGAATGTTTCAGGTGTTTGTAGAATTATTTTAAGGTTTTCGATTACTATTCTATAAAATAATATCATTTGACAAAGTAAATTTGTTTAATATTGAATTACTTGAATTTATAATATTGCACTATATTTTACTTAGAATACTTGGTGATTCATAAAATCATCAAACAATAACAATAAAACATTGTCACAATACAAGTATTCTAAGTAAAACAACTAACACAAAAACACCACACGAACAAAAAAAAAAAACAATTCTTGGAAATATTCAAAATTTGTAGAGCTTTCGAGAAAATGCCATCTAGTTTTAGACAGCCAAACGACCAGTCTTTTCGAGAAAGTTCGCGAAATACACCAATTTGATATAAAAGCAGCTGTAGGGTCGAGCCTGAAATCAATCTTAATCGATCAGTTGAAGTGAAAAGCTTCGTCAGAGATTATACAAAACAGAGATTGGAAACGTCATTATTTTTCTGAAAGCGATTACAAGGGTGATTTGTGATCAATTATTAAGATAGTGATTGTGGTGCATTTTTATAAACTGTGATAAATTAATTGTAATAATTAAATTATTGAAAGACAAATATTTTTAAGACTAATTGTTAAGCAGAAATAATTACAAATAAAGTTTATACACTAAATTCACATAAATAAAAAGTGTTATCATTCTAATAACATCGAACCGAAAGAGTAGCACGTCATATTGGTGTCAGAAGTGGGATTATTTATTGTGAATCAGTGCAGGAAAGACAATTGTGCTAAATTTTCTGCAAGAAAATTCGAAGTTAAACTAGAAACTTCTGTGGGAAAAATTTCGAAATTTGAGTGTAATAATTTCGACTGTGTGAAAAATTTCAGGGGCGTACAAGAAATTTTGTATGAGTTGTATAAAAATTTCGATTGTGCGAAATTTGAGGTTATACGTCGTGTATCGTGTGAAAATTTCGATTGTACGAGAAATTTCGTAGAAATTAAGATTATACTGGGAAATTTCGTGGTATTTAGATACTGTGCGAGAAGTTTCTATAGAACATAAGAATTTCGTGAACAATTAAAAAAATATTTGAACAATGGAAAGTAAATTATTAGATAGTTTGAGTACATCAGAACTATCCACAGTTCTGAGTGTGTGGAATTTACCTTCCAAGGGAACTAAAACAGATAAAAAGAAAAGAGTAGTCGCTGAATGTGCAACAAGAGAACTAGACAGTAGCACATTCGACTTTAGTGAAATTCTGAAAGAGGGAAACGAAGAAGAAATTACCAACGAAGACGCGGCTGAAACAACAGCAAGTGTTCAGGATGATTTACAAACGCTTATGGCCATGATGATCGGTCTTCAGACTAAAATGGACTCAAATGCTTCTAGTCTTGAAAATGAAATTAAAACAAGCGTTTCTGGACTAGAAACCAAAATGGAGTCTAGTATGGGTGAATTAAAATCCCAAGTTGAATCCATTGTTGCGAACCTTGCAAATAAAATTACTACAGAAGTCTCTACAGTTCGCACAGAAGTAAGCAAAGTTGAGCAGAGATTGGAAGATAAAATGAAAAGCAATACTACAGATCTAGAGAACAAAATAACTACCAAAGTCAGCAACGTTGAGCAGAAATTGGACCAGAAATTGGAACAAAAAGTAGCAGAAATAGAAGCGAAAATGGCTGACATCAAAGAAAATAAACCAAATATTGAGTCATCAGGTAAAAGGATGAAGCCACCAATATTTGACGGCAAAACTTCATGGCCAGTATACAAACGACAGTTTGAAGCGGCTGCTGGTGCGAACAACTGGTCCGATAAAGAAAAAGCCACAGCACTAATTCTTGCTCTACGGGGTAACGCAGCCGATTTATTGCGGACAATCTCACCAGAAAATGAGAAGAATTACAATTACATGGTAACACAATTGGACATTCGATATGGGGATAACCACATGAAGGACGTATACCGAATGGAGCTCGTCAACAGAATGCAAGAATCTGGAGAGACACTTCAGGAGTTGTCAGCAGATATTGAGCGGTTGGTATACTTGTCATACCCCGATTATCCCCTGGAGCTGCAGAATGACTTGGCTGCAGAAAGATTCACCAATGCCATTCGGGATGCAGACATTCAGTTCAAGGTCCGGATTAGTGGAAAGCGCATGTTGCACGATGTGTTGGCTGTCGCGTTGACATTGGAAGCTGCAAAGAGAGCAACAAGGGCGGTTCCAATGGTACGAGCTGCTATGGTTGATGAAGACTCAACAGAAATAACGATAGACCAACTAACCGAAAAGATAAAGGCGGATGTGCAGCAAGCTATCCAGGAATTCGAATTGAACGATACTAAAAGAAGACTGAAATGCTGGGGCTGCGGTAAAGAAGGACATTTAGAGCGGCAGTGCCCCAACCAGACAAAAGCACCGATTATGGTATCAGTCTCTCTCCTACAACAGAGTAACGACAGATTAACGACGCAAGGAGTAATTGCTGGTCATCGATGCAGGATCATCGTAGATACGGGTGCAAGTAGATCCATCGTGAACAGGAAGCTCATTAGTAGGAAACACATGAGCAGAAGCAGTAACAGTGTTCTTCAAACGGTTACAGGGGAATCATCTCCGATTCTGGGTGAAGTGATTCTAGCATTGGGGCTAGATGAGTATGTGTTTCGACATACGTTTTTGGTGGCTGATATAATGGACGATTGTATCATGGGCCTGGACTTCATGAAGCAGAATGGAGTGAGTGTAAGCATTGAAGATAGGTTATTGCGATGTGGAAATATTGAGTTCCCGCTAACGTTGGAGGAAGCAGATTCCAGTGACACCAAATCAAATCTACGAGACCAACAAGTTACGTCAGATGCGAATACTGTTGTAAAAGTGAAACGGACGAACGACATTGCAGTGACAACTAGAGTTACGGAGTTGTCAAAAAGTAAGGACAAAACGAGAAGGAGCAAATCCAGTGTCGTAGGTACTGAAGGGGTTTTTGGAGAAACAAATGAGAACTGCAGGAATGTGAAAAAGGTAGTAGCTATCCGTACATTAAGGATTGGAGGCGATGACATATCGAGCATCCGAAACGCGCAGCTAAAGGATGAAGATGTTGGACCAATCCTTAAATGGAAGAAAAGGGGTCAGCGTCCAAAATGGAGCGATATTGTAACACGCAGTGACACGACAAAAAGTTATTGGGCTCAGTGGGACTCGTTACAGATAGAAAATGGCGTTCTGAGGAGAAAATGGGATTCTCCTGATGGAAAAGCCAAACTAATGCAGTTGATCGTGCCCAAGTCCAAAGTACATGAGGTACTTGGTGAAGTACATGTGGGAACTTCAGGGGGACATTTGGGAGTCAACAGAACATTAGCGAAGGTGCGAAAACGATTCTATTGGGTACACTGGCGAGCTGATGTCAAAAGCTGGTGCAGGAATTGTGACACCTGCACAAAAATTGTAGGACATCAAAAGGAAACTGAAACTGCAGTGGGGCAATATGTTGACGCTGAACTCAAGCAAGACACGAGTGAACAGGATAGCACCAGACAGACTCCACCGGAAAGATCATCTCGACAGCATATACGGGTTCCGGTGGACAAAGTATTTGAGAAACCTGCAAACAACGAATTAAAAGATATTGACTGCATCAACGAGATGAACTCTTTGGACGTAGTATGGCGAAAGCGAAAATCATCAAAAGTAAAAATGAAGGTGATTCATTCAAATCAGTTAGCGAAGAATTGCGGCACGAGTCCAAAAGATTCTGTTCGGGACGAACAGATTTAAGGAGGGGGTAGTGCACTATATTTTACTTAGAATACTTGGTGATTCATAAAATCATCAAACAATAACAATAAAACATTGTCGCGATACAAGTATTCTAAGTAAAACAACTAACACAAAAACACCACACGAACAAAAAAAAAACAATTCTTGGAAATATTCAAAATTTGTAGAGCTTTCGAGAAAATGCCATCTAGTATTAGACAGCTAAACGACCAGTCTTTTCGAGAAAGTTCGCGAAATACACCAATTTGATATAAAAGCAGCTGTAGGGTCGAGCCTGAAATCAATCTTAATCGATCAGTTGAAGTGAAAAGCTTCGTCAGAGATTATACAAAACAGAGATTGGAAACGTGATTATTTTTGTAAAAGCGATTACAAGGGTGATTTGTGATCAATTATTAAGATAGTGATTGTGGTGCATTTTTATAAACTGTGATAAATTAATTGTAATAATTAAATTATTGAAAGACAAATATTTTTAAGACTAATTGTTAAGCAGAAATAATTACAAATAAAGTTTATACACTAAATTCACATAAATAAAAAGTGTTATCATTCTAATAACATCGAACCGAAAGAGTAGCACGTCACAATATTTATGAGAAAGTACAATTTTGATATTGCATTTTTATATGGGAGCAAAATGTGTCTATTAATGTGTATTTTTGTGAGAAAAATATATTATAAAAATATGAACGAAATATGATTATAAGAATTTAGTTTTTTTGTAAAATTCTTATATCTATATTAAGCTCTTATCATAATTTCTTAAATTTACATTTTTGTTGAGAAAATAAAGTTATGATTACGACTTAATTTGTGCATGCTTGCACACATGGTATGCGCACAATACGAGGAGATCTTATTTTAGACTTCACATCTGATATTTACAGTGAAGTATTAATAAAATTGGAAGATCTCTGTATGATGATTTCGAATGAACCACTATTGCAATTGGGAATGCAATCTATACAAAGAAATGCAAACGCTTTATTCAATAGAAATCTGCTTCGAGAGCAGTCATACAGCATAGATAACTTAAATGAGTTCGTTAAAATTAATGAACCAAAAATGAATCCAGAACAAAAAATAATTTTTTATACCGTGATGCTAGCTGTTGCTGTTCAACAAGGTGTTTCCTTTTTTTTGGATGCGGCTGGAGGAACAGGAAACCCATTTTGAATTTCACTCATTTTGGCCAAAATACGATCACAAGGAAGCCTTGCGTTAGCTATCGCATCATCAGGCATAGCTGTGACTCTACTGGATGGTGGTACAGCACATTCAGCTTTAAAGTTACCCAAATATTCATAGTAACAAAAACACAGTTTGTAATATTAAACCTCATTCAAGAATGGCAAAGGCCCTAAAAATGAGTCAAGTAATCATTGGAGATGAATGCACCATGGCCCATAAACATTCTTTAGAAGCTCTCAATCGTACACTCAAGGATCTTGAAGGAGATGACAGATTGTTCGGTGGCGCTTTGATTTTATTATTTGGCGAATGTAGACAAACATTACCAGTGATTCCTAGATCCACTTATGCTGATCAAATAAATGCTTCCTTGAAATCATCATATTTATGACGAATTGTACAAAAATTTAAATTAACAACAAATATGAGAGTTAAAATTATGAACGATCCATCTGCAAGCTCCATTTTCTGCACAATTATTAGAAATTTGCAACGGAACCATGTATGTCAATCCATTAACGCAAAGACAAATTTCTAGATGATTTCAGAATCCATATAATCACGAGCCAATTTGACAATGTTTTTCCAAATTTACGCGAAAATTACAAAACCATGACTGGCTAAGCGAAAGAGCAATTTTAGGCGTCAAAATATAGATGTAGATGCAATTAACCTGCAAGGTCAAAGCATGATCGACAGCGATGTGCTTTCCGTTAAATCCGTCGATACAGTCTTTGACGAAAATGAAAGCTTCAATTATTCGACAGAATTTTTTAAAATTTAATAGAGGCAACGATTATCACAGAAAAATTCTACTTCCACGTATTCCAATGTTTCCGACAGATTCTTCTATTCAATTCAAACGTTTAAAGTTCCCAATTCGTTTAGCCTTTACTATCACGATCAACAAATCGCAAGGCCAAACGATGAAATTCTGCTGTTTGTACTTCGAAAATCCATGTTTTTCACATGGTGAATTATATGTATGTGCATTAACTAATTAACAATAATTACTTTTTTCAAAAAATTTTTACATAAATTTTATTTCATATAAATTCATTTCCAATTTAAAATAATTTTTAATTCAATTTCAATTATATTTTTAATTTTAATCAACAATTAATGTTTTCTCTTTGATATAAAAAAATAAAATAAAAAATAAAATTTAATTTAAAAATAACATTATGGTTTTCATTTCCATATAGACAGCGTCAAATTTTAGTCAAATTAATTAAACAAAAAATATTTAAATAATTACAGTCAAAAAGGAAAATAAAATGGTAAAACAACGTTTACGGGTCAGCTAGTAAATTATAAAATTACACTATTATTTTTGTTTGTAGGTTTGAGTCTGTTGATGGGGGCGCACAGTAACCCTGGAGGCAATCTCGACGGACGCGAACGACGCAATGAACGCGACGGACGCGTGAAGTGTCAAATAAAAGTTAATTTCATATGAAATGTATGGGAGGTGGCAATCTCGACGTAGACGTGACGGACGCGACGGTTAAGACGTTGTAAAGTTGATTCGTGTTCAACATTTACGTGACGGACGCGTTCAAATGTCATTTTAAAATTTTTGTGTGGGAATTACTTTGTGAAAATTCCATTTAAAAACGGTATTTTAGTTTTTTTTTATTAATTTGCACTACTTAAAAAACTATTTTAATTTATAACACTAAGTTTATATCAAATAATAATAAAAATTACAAATTTCATCGACGGCGTCGAGTTTGCCTACACAAAAATATTTATACCGTCACTAACGTTTTTGACAATTCACGCGTTCATTGCCTCCGTCGCGTCCGTCGAGATTGCCTCCAGGGTAATACGGAAAAATGGGCTTTACCCGCAATGGAGTTGAACAGTTTAGAGGGGGAGCAATGAAAGATGAACCTAAATGGAGGAAATATTGGATAGATCAAAAGTGTGTAAATACTTATTGTTTAAATTTTTTCAATGTAGTCAAGAACGTATATTTTCGAAGAATTCATGTTAAGGAGAAATAGACTTAAAATAAAAACAAATGAAATTAAATATTTTGTAATTAGCTTTTATATTTACAATAAAATGATATAATACAATAATTTTTTGCAATAAATGTTCTTTTTTATAAAATAGTTTTCAATAATATTCTAACGATGATCATGATTTAATATATCTGATTTAAATATCTTTATTAAAATTATTTTAAATATTGTTATATAATTATTAAAAATGTTTGTACAAAATTTTCAATTTTGAAGCACTTTTTCGAGTATTTCGGCTGGTATTTCGCTAATAACACGAGTAATGTTGTCTTCCGAGGCTTCAATTGAATTTTGTTTATTGGCTTAGGCGAGTGACTTCACGTAACCCCACAAAAAATAATCTAAGGCCGTTAAATCTAGGCGGCCAATTTACCGGACCTAAACGTGAGATAAATTGCTCATCGAACTCATTTTTCAATAGGTCCATTGTTACTCGTGCTTTGTGGCATGTAGCGCCGTCCTGCTGTTGTCCAGATTCAACTGTTTTTTTCAAATTTCTGATAAAGTTTGATTGCGAAATGTTGCCACGGGTACAGATTATTTAAGTTTTTTTTTAACTAATCAGAATGATCTGTCAAGCTTGCGAAAAATCTTCGCAAAAATAATAAATCGCGTGACGAGCCCGTTTTTTCGCCTTTTTATTTAAATTAAACCCAAAATTTCCAGTGACACCTGTTTTTTTGTCAAAATGGGGGCGTTTCTTAAAATTCAACTACGATTTTGTAATATTCAGCATTTTCATTTTAAAATGTCTTTTTTGATTTTAAAGTTTCCAAATAATGAGGCTCTACGTATATGATGTATTCCGGTTATTGGTTTACACAAGAATATATTTATAATTATTATTTAATAATTTAATTGTATATCTGTTTAAAAGAAATTTGATTATTGAAATGAATAACGCAAACATTTTGTTGCAATTCTAATGTTCCATAATACCTGAGCATTCAGTCCATTTATATTGTTGCTTTTCCAAATTCATATTTTTAATGCTGCCCCTATGCCACAACACATAAGCAATAGAACTGCCAGTGTACTTCAAAATAGCTTCAATTTCCCCTAAAAGTAGATTTTGGATATTTTATATAATCTAAGTTTAATTCAAAAGAATACGAAATGCATTAAAAATTTAAAATTAAAAAATTCAATTTTTTCTCTACAAAATTGACAGTTCGTTTTTAAAACAATGCTTCGTACAAAGATATCGTAAAAACCAGTTTTAGTCTATCCAGTACTCCATATTCAAATCATATATCCATACAAGTTCTCATTGTGAGACAAGAAGCCAGTGCGAGCTTGCACGATTTTGTTTTTCGGCTTGCAGAATTAATTTTCCTCAGAATTATCCTAATTTAATTAAAACAATGGCATCGATAACTATTCAAAATTCTATCCGTATAAATCAGCTTCTAGGGCTATTAAAATCAAAAATCACGAGGTAAATTCTTTGATATAGATGATGTAATTTTATAACCTCAAAGTGCTAATTTTTTTTGGGGAATATTTGAGTATTTTCCAATACGAAATTCAATCGTAATAAAACAAGGAATTTCATATTGTACAATCTATGATTTTATTATTCGGTTTGGTGTAATATCCCGGACCCAACAACAAAGTCGTAATATATTTGGAACCAATCCGTATAAATCCTTAAAGGGGGGTAGCGAGCGGAGCGTAGCGCAGCGAACATGCATTAAGTCACTACTAATATAAAAATAAGAAAAAAATTAAAAAAAACAATTGATAACTAAATGACAAATGTTGTAAGTTGTTGCTGGGTCCGGGAAATTACACCAGATCCTTATTATTTTCAAATTTCATAAGAATTTTATATGAAAATGTTTTTTCTCTTTATCAAGGCAAATGTTAGTAACGTCGAATGTAAGTAGAAGAAATTTTGTAAGTGAAGATGCAAATCCGAAATCAGTACCTGAATCGGAGTTATCAGAAACAGAAAAAAAATTAGCAAATGAAATTGAATCGCTTACGAAAGAAGTGAGGGAACTGAAAAATAAAAATGAAGAGCTTTTAGATAAATATAAGCGCTCGCTGGCAGACGGTGAAAATCTAAGAACACGTTTAATAAAACAAATTGAAGATGCGAAAGTTTTCGGCATACAAAATTTCTGTAAAGATTTATTAGAAGTTGCAGACATTTTAGGCCATGCGACAGACGCAGTACCAAAAAATGAGGTACTAGACTTTTTTTTTCAATATATTTAATATTATTAATATCGTTATATTCCGAAATAGATATCTGAGAATAATCCACATCTTAAAAGTCTATTCGAAGGGTTATCAATGACCAAAGTATCGCTGCTACAAGTTTTCAAAAGACATGGACTAGAACCTGTAAATCCTTTAAATGAAAAATTTGATCCGAATTTACATGAAGCATTATTTCAAAAGGTATGAAAAATAATATTAGGTTGAAGCAAAAATAATTACCGATTGGTATATAGTAATATTCCCAAAATGTGTGTTTTGCCATCAAGTGTAAGGAAAAATATGAAAAAGTTAGTTAACTAACTAATGAACAATTTCAATATGGACGGCGTGTACAATTTTTATATATGATTTAGTTTCATATCTTTTAAGAAACTGATTTGTGGCGTTTTGATTTCTTGAAAAAATTCTGAATTTCATACCAGTTATACTAATTTAAAATGCAATCAAAATATTTATTTAGTTTAATTTATTTAATAGATATCATTTCTATTTTCATCAGTCATCAGGCCCTTCTATATATTGGGTCTATTCAATTGTTAACAAATATGTGCAAGATAGAAGTAGCAAAACTTTAATTGTAATTATTTCATTAACTTAAATACTTGATCTACCGCGTGTCCTAGTTAGGATTATACATGGAAGGAAGTATCTCAAAAAGAGAAGGTTTTAGAAAACATTTTTTTTTTCTAACCTAATTGTATTTTTTGAAGTGAAAACTTCTTTAGCCGCGTTGGAAGTGATTTGAAACTCGATGAACGCTAAAAAAGCGACACTTTTTTAACAAGATGAAATACGAGTCGATCAGAATTCATAACAACAAAAATTTTGCAGATAAATATGCCCAGTTATTTCAGAAAATATAATTTTTTCTGAAATTTTGCCTTGCTATTATTCTGTCTGATTCCTGAGCGCCGTGCCGTATACATAGAATACAGAATACAGTGTTTCCTATTATCTTCGTCTCTTCTTTGTGCGCTGTTTTGTAAAGATATACATATTGATCAAATAGAATTTGTTCATGTGTATCTTTTTGTGAATATTTTATCATTTTAATAAAACATTTTCCAAGTGTGCCGAAAAATAATGCCACAAAAAGTTTATGAGCTCATGTACAGGATCTTCAATTAGACAGAATAACATGGTCGTCGAATTTTCTAATTCTTACCGAGACGTAGGTGAATAATGAAATTATTGTAGACATTCCAAATTTTGATATTATTGTTCAATATAAAAGAAAATATACGAGGGCAGTCGGAGTTGCAATATACCATAATAATATAATTGACAACCCGTGTTGTTACTCCACAAATAGATCTCAATGTACAATAACTAGAATCATCGTCTGTTCAGCTTTCTCAAGTGGGCAAAATATCTGCTTGTGAAAGTAGATTAGACCAAAATAAATCAGTTATAATTGTGGCAATTTACATTTCTTCCAACCAATCAATAAATACAATTATTGATTTCATCCACGAGAATTTGCTAAAGTACACACCAGAAATATCGCGGATTCTTGAAAAAGATTACAATAAAATTCCGATGATTTTAAGTGGGGATTTTAATGTTAATTTTGCATTCGATACAGCGCTTCCTTTGATTGAGTTCCTCAACACCAAATTAAACTTAAAAATGTGCAGTAGCCGCACTGAATCGAAAACAAAATAGAAAACAGTAATTGACGCTGTATTTCAAAGATATATTGATTAAATCCAAACTAAATCATTCATTTCACACCTTAGTTATCATAAGCCACTCGTGTCATTTATTTAAATTGAAAACAAAGAGTGTGAATAATAAAATGTAAAATAACTTTTAAACTTGGTACCAATATTTTAATAAATAAACCCTATAACTATCCCACCCCTGAGACTCGTCTCATTCTCTCGCTGTTTAGTTTTCCGAAGGTTTCACTTCTACCGCGTGTGCACAGCACACATGATTTTTTTTTTCTTTATGGCATTTTATTTTACGTACGAAAAGAATCAACTTTTGTCTAAAATAATTTTTAATCTGATCTCTACTTTTCAAGATAGTCTTTTAGCTGATACTAAGATCTTCTAAATATTGTTGGTTGTTAGTTTATAAGTGTTCAAAATGTCCACCTCCTGTGTGTCATAATTGTATTTTTTCCTCAAATTCCATTAACAGAAGTTGAACTTGTTGAGGAATTTTCATAGACATTTATAATTCAATTGATTTTAAACCAGCATAACATCAGCAAAAAAAAAAAAAAAGGAAAACTAAGTTTTTTTTTAAAGGGAACATAAAAAGCTATTAAGTTGTATAAATTGTCGGAAGGCGGTAGACTAATAGTTTTTTAATCAAAATATTTAAAAAACTATATTGGCGAAATGCATTCGTGGATGCAGATTATTTTCATTTAACCCTTACTAGTCAGAATGAGCTATAAACTTGCAAGAAACTTTGTGAATATAATCAAAACTCATGTTAAGAGCTAATGAAAACATAAAAATTAAGAAATTTAAAAGAGTACATAAATTTTCATCATTTAAAATTTTCATACAAAATAAAGATTTTAAAATTTTCATAGTCCTTGGATTTCTGTATGGAAATTTGCGAATTCATTTATTATTATTATTTTAAATAGGGTATTAAATAAAAATTTGCAAATATTTCTTTTTTATGTCCTGTGGTAGGCACTACCAGAGGATAAATTAGTTTTGTTACACACTAAGTGTGTAACACATCGAAATAATCATCGTAAAAAGGTTTCAAGGGTATGGTTGTGTAGAGAATCAAAAGTTAGTTATATCGATTTATGCATGTCCTTCCTTCCGTGTGCAAGATAATTCAAAAATGCGTTTTCAGATTTAGTTGAAATTTAACCTGTGAGTTAGTTATTCTTTAACTGGATTTGGTATTGTATTTCAACAAAATCGACCTGAGAAGAGCGAAGCCAGAAAGTTTTGTCGTTTTTTTCTATTTTTTCTCTTTTTTCGGATTTAATTAGACAATTTGTGAATCAATTAAAATTATTATATTGGTTAACTACATAAATATACGATATCATGTTAAATTTCAATAAAACCGGTCTACGGATAGTGGAGAAAGAAATAATTTTTTTGATGTACTATTCTTTTCTGTCCTATTTCTGCCATAGGACGTCAAAAAATCGGCTATAGGCAGATTTTCAGTTACTATTTTTTTTTTTTTTTTATATAAAAGGTTTTGAAAAATCGGGCAAAGCAAAAAAAAGGGGGAAAAAAAATCTTATACAAAATTAACGCGTGTAGTTTATATATATTTATATACAATGTCTGTAGATTCGTGTCAGTCTGGCTATTGTGTGCTCATGTCTAAATATTGTATTTATTTTATTTTATTTATTATATTTATTTATTATATTTTATTTTAAGTAGTTATTTACAGCGGGGAAGAGATTAAATTATTACAAACAGTGGGAATTATTTGTAGCTCAACCTAATTAAGCCAATATAAATTAAAAAATTATTTACTTCTTTCTTTTTTTGAACAGGAAGCGAAAGATGTTGAACCGAATACCGTAGTTGAAGTTAGTAAAATTGGTTATAAACTTCGGCAACGATGTATACGGCCTGCTCTAGTTGGTGTGTCGAAAAACTGATAAAACTTTATTTTTAGAAATATCAAAAATCGTTTGAATGCTAAAATAGGTTGTCTGAAGAAGTGTGGTAGTTGTTTGTATTTTTCCTTAAATTTTTTTTATTTCGTTACAACAATACAAATGAGATCAATTTTTATTTAGCTTCAATTTTAAGCTAATAAGTATTCAAAATTTATTTAAATTGTAAAATTATTTGAAAGTAACTATTTCTTAATTAGGAATCAAATTCAGCTAGAAATTATAAGTTTGTATACTTTTTCAAAGAAAATAATTATGCATTTGTTAAATCATGAACTAGAAAATTTGGTATAGTTTTTTTTTTATTGATTCTACATCAGATAGTGAAATTGAAGAGCCTGAATGAATACTTTTCAGTTTTAATTAACACCAAATATTTGTCAATTCTAGTAAATTTTTATCATTCAAACATTTCGAAACTCAGCATTTTTATGAACTTTTCTTTAGTGGATTTTACAAAAGAAGAACTTATTTGTAAAAAAAACTTTTTATTTTATTGAACAAAAAAATTTTATATTGAATTCAAGAGAAGTTCAAAAAGTTTATAAAAAAAATGAAATAAGTTTTCTTAAGGTACGAACAGAATGATGGATCCACGACGTATTCACGACATATTAAAATTTTAAATGTATACGTTTTCCATTAGCCTACACAAAACGCGACAGGTCCATGACGGTATATTTTTAATACAATCTTAAAACTGTCGTGGATCCATCATTCTGTTTCCCGCATTAGACTTAAGTTGCAAACACAGTGTTCGTGTATCGAAATAAAGTTCCACCTTCTTTTTTAATACCAACATTCCTAATAATAATAATAGATTGTTTTCAAAAAATTTGGGTGAAGAAAACTTAAATTTATTTTAAATGTTTTCCTTCGTTTTGTAACAATTCATATCAATTTCACGGCATCAACTGATACTGAATTCATTTCGATTACCATTCCGAGTAAAACGAATTTCAGAACACCAAAATTTCATTTTCGAAATTTCAATTCACAAAATTTTCGTTTTTCATTCCGATCGAATTTCAGAACACCATTGCATTTCATAAAAAGTGAAATTCAAAACATGGGGGGGGGGGTTTTTGCATCTACCACCACATTAAATTTTTCTATTAACTTTTTTTTGACAGATTCCAATTATTTTGTTAATTCTATCATTCTGGATTTCGAACAGTTTGCTTCATTATCTATTATTGTAGGTAGATATTAATAAAAACAGTATTTGTAATAAATTGTGTTTATTATATCAGAGTTCTGAAGCCTTTCAGCTCCTAATTATAACTGATTTGAAGTGATCTTTTCTCGTCCTTTTATACATAAATTATTGGAGAAAAGATTACTAAGTTTTTTAAAAACTAATATGAAATTATAAACTAAGTAAATCTAATTTCATCGCCTCCTACACTCGTCCATCCTGATCGTCATCTGACCCAGATGACCCTCTAGGACATTTCTTCATTTTGTCTGCGCTGCTGGATGTTACACCTGGGCCTTCATGTTCTCCGATTTTCTCAACTTCATAACGAGCATTTTCTCCAATTTTAGTGATGCGATATGGTCCAGAGAATTGAGTTCTTGCCATTGCTATTAAGTTGTCCAACTTGGTGTTTTCTTTCGATTTTTGTTGTACCCTGTTTTGTTTTCTTGTTCAATTTTAAAAATTTGTTCTCTTTTTGTGATTCGTAATTCATCTCTAGGTTCTTGAAATGTATGGAGATTCTTTTCTTCAACCACCTTCGTTATCTTTAAATCATTTCTTGCTCTCATTTTCACTTTTGCTTCTCTTGTCCTATTTTGATTTATCTTCATCTTTTTTTCTTTTGTCTTTTGTCTTCTTATTCTTTCATCCTTTATCATCTTCATCATTTTCATCATCACTTCCGTCTTCCCCTTTTCCACCTTTACCCTTATCCTTCTTTGTATCTTTCGATAGTCAACACTTAATTGTTTCGTACCATCCATTTTGTCCATCAGAATTACAGGACTTAAGTAATCAGACATGCTCGGTTGAACAATACAATTTTGAATCCATTCAGAAATTTGTTCCTCTATGATCTTATGTTCGTTCAGTTGTAGTCGTCGTGCTTGCATTTGAACTGGTTCATCATCTGGTAGTACAATTTTCATTTTGACTTCGGCATCGTTAACCTGTTTTGGATTAAAATTTAAAATTGATTTTTTAATTTCATTCTCAATTTTTTTGTCTTCTGTTAAAATACTTTGAAATATTTCGTCTTTTTCGTCTTCATATGGTGATTTTACTATTGTTACAAAACAAGATTTATAATTCATCGAATTTTCATCGTTTGGTACGTCTTCCAATCTATTTCGTACTTCTATTGATTTGTGGTTAATGATCATGTCAGCTTGTGCAACACATCCATTCCAACAATAACATCTGGTTCCATAACTTCGTCCTGTATTACGTAAATATTTACGTCTTTAAACTGCGACTGATCAATTTTCATGGTAGCTGTAAATTTTCCAATTGTCCTCAGATTGTTGTGTATCAAAAGGGACGACCTGATTCTTTCCAGGACGACTCTGGGGAACTTTTATTATATTAGGGTTTTTTCCCTCCGGAGTTCGGAACTCTCGGAAAAACGATGTTATTTGATGATAAAGTAAAATTGAAAACGCTTACCTTTTTTTTTAACAATTTATATAATTTATACTTTTTTTTTGTAACTTCAATTTATACAATTTTCTCTCTTTTCTTTTTTTATTACAAACAATTTATTTACTTTATCCTCTTTTTGTAACTTCAATTTATCCTCTCTTTGTTTTTTTTTTTATACACTTTAATATTCTATCCTTTTTTTAATTATTTAACGATCGACTTAAACAATTTTCTCTCTTTTCTTTTTTATTACAAACAATTTATTTACTTTATCCTCTTTTTGTAACTTCAATTTGTCCTCTCTTTGTTTTTTTTTTTATACACTTTAATATTCTATCCTTTTTTTTATTATTTAACGATCGACTTAAACACAAAAATTGGTTCTGACCAACAAAACTTTTTTTCCGCCCGGCTATTATCAAATATTTTGTTTCACAAAGAAACTAACAAAAAAAAAACAACAACTTAGTATCTTCTTTTTTTTTTTTAAAAACCGCGACCGGTCAATTAAAATTAGATTCAAGCTAACGCGTCGGCAAATCAAAACTTACTAATTGATAATCGATATCAAATCGATAAGAAAATTTTACAATAAAAATTTGTCAAAGTACTTTAAGTTCATCGTACTTTCACCGATATTAGTAATTTTTGCGGAACATGCGAAAATTAATTATTCTTTGAAGACGAACAATTACTTGAAAATTTTCGCGTATGCAATTTTTTTTTATTATCTCGTATTAAAAAATGAATTTATATTTTGTAATACTAAAATTCGTTAGTATACAATTTTTAGTGTATTTCGACATAAAAAAATTTATGTCGTAGCAAAATAATAATTTTAATAAGATATTTCGAAATTGTTTATATTTCGAAATATGTTAATAAATTTAAATAATTATTTACGCGTTTACAAAAACTAAATTTCGAAATATCGGGATCAATAAACGCTTTCTTGGTCGGAAAGATTTTTTGGTACAGGGTGTACCACAACAAGATTCGTATCAATACCAGATGTTGTTATCAATAATTTCTTAAAATTTTTTGGTTTGATGACATCAAGAAATTTTTTCTTCATCGGGGTTAAGTCCGCTCCGGTATCTATTAATGCTATAAAATTTGTATTATTTATAAAAATTTGTTTATGCATGTTATTCTTCCTGACAATGTTCACCGCTGCTTTATTGAGACACTGATTGTTACTTGGGCATGACACGCTTTTATGACCAAACAAGTTACATTTAAAGCACTTAGGTCCTTTGCTGGCATCTGGACAGCTTTTGGTTTGATGACCTTTTCCACCACAATTGTAACATTTTGTCATCTTACCTTTTTCTTGATTTTTCTGGTCAAAATTCTTATCTTTACTGTCTTCCTTCCGTGCATCGTCACTTCTTTTATTCTTCTTATCGGCTTGTCGTCGTTTTAATCGTTCATAAATTAGTAATTTCTCTTTCAAATCTTTAATTGATTTCGCACCTTCAAGAACAATTTTATCTGGAGAATCGTCAATAATTCCATCAGTAACATATCGAATTAATGCTGAGGTCTCTAAATGAATTTGCAATGATATATTATGCATTTCATAAAGGTATTCCTTGCATGTTTCATTTGATCGTTTCATTCGTCTTCGTAATTTTTGGTGTACCACACCACTGTCGACGTCATCAGAAAATTCTTCTAAGAATAATTTCTTCAATCTTTTCCATGATCTCAAATTTCTTTGTGTACGAACGAATTTTAATGTCGACCCTTGAATCATTCGCTTTGCGTAAATTAGCATTTCAATGCCATTCCAACCTGCTAAAGTCTTTGCAAAATCTTCGAATTCATTTACCCAATTTTGAATTGAAACTGCCATTTCCTGAAAAAATTTCGATTGCGCTTTCTAAATCGCGAAATTTAATAATTTTTTTTGTTTCCTCATTAGATTTTTGTGAAGAGTATTGTGAAAATTTTGAATCACTGTCATCTGATTCACACTCGCTATCAATTTCGTCTTTTCTGCGTAGAAACTACCTATCTGTCATCTTGTTGCATCGTATTTGAATTCTTGTAAATTCATCGTCATCATTATTCTTTGAAGGGATCTTCTTTAAATTCTTTAAATTTTGTACGTCATTTTCTTCTTCAGTTGTTCTGTTATGAACCCTGTGGCTAAGCAACTCACCTTGTATTTTAAAATTGTTTGCAGACTTCTGTTTTGTACCTGTTGCAGTACGAGAGCCTCTTGCATTCTTCTTGTCATTATATGAATTGCTTGAGTTTTTTCTGCCGACCACAGTATCGTCTTGTGAATCATCATCATCGTTTTCACTGCTCGCTGCAGAATGTTCTCGCAAATTCATTCTCTGTTGCTGCTCTGCTATTTGCTGCTGTTGCTTTAGAATATGCGCTTGTAATTCTGCAATTTGATTTTTCAGGTCAAATGTCATTTTCTCTTTGCTAGCCGCTTCATTTTGTGTTGATTCTTCGTCGTAAGAAAGAAGGCGATTTATTAATGCAGCTTTGTTCCCTGTACAGTTTGCTGAGTTCTTTTCTAGTTCCTCTCTGAGCTGCGTCACGGTCATTTTTTCAAAGTCTTCTTTCCTTCTCGATTTTTCTTTAGTCATCATTAGTGAATTTAAAAATTTGCCACAATTTTTAGATTTTCTTAATTGAAAAATTTTGCGTAATTTTTCTATCTTCTTTTTTTATTTTGGTTGAAAAATTTTTTAAAATTTTTCTATTTTTTTTTTTTTATTTTCGGTTGAAAAATTTTGAAAAATTTTTCTATCTTATTTTTTTTTTATTTTGCTTGAGATATTTTTAAAAATTTTTCTCTTTTTTTTTTTTATTTTGCTTGAGAAATTTTTCAAAATTTTTCCATCTGTTTTTTTATTTTCGTTGAAAAATTTTGCACAATTTTTCCTTTTTTTTTTATCCCGGTTGAGCCCCCATGTAGGTAACTATTAATAAAAACAGTATTTGTAATAAATTGTATTTATTATATCAGAGTTCTGAAGCCTTTCAGCTCCTAATTATAACTGATTTGAAGTGATCTTTTCTCGTCCTTCTTTACATAAATTATTGGAGAAAAGATTACTAAGTTTTTTAAAAACTAATATGAAATTATAAACTAATTAAATCTAATTTCATCGCCTCCTACATTATTTCATAGGTTTCGGTTAATTTTTCAATAATTAAATCCACTTGCCTCATGACAAAATTAAGCCGTCATCTAGAAATAGCAGAAGAATTACCTTACTTTTATGTATATGTGCAGAGAATACACAATGGTCCGCTTCAGCCTGTTTCAAATTACAATCCTTTAGATCAGTGATTCTGAACCTTTTTGAAGTCAGGGAGCACTTTTGATCATAAGGAAAATTCGCGGTACACCAAAACTAAAGATTCAAAAAACAAATAAACATAACTTTTATTAAAAATAAAACTGATTATTTTATTACATACAAGTTAAAATGCCATTAATTAAAAGAATACATAATACTCCAATGAAACTTTTTGAGGCAAAAATTTTTTAATGTGACACCTGAGCTTGTCGGCTTTTACAAATTTCAGCGATATTAGGTCTAATATTTGATATAGCTACTCTCATTCCTTCATCCAAATTGCTAAGCCTTTCGCGTTTCTTCGTTTTAATATTGGTTAATGTCGAGAAACCTAGCTCAAGCAAATATGAGGTTGAAAATTGTAGTAAAATTTTCAGTGCCCTTGTGGAGAGAGAGCTGGGTATTCGTCTTGAACAAAAATCCAAAATTCAGAGTTATTTCTGAAAATTTTATTTTTAGAGTACGATCAGTTGATAAGGTAATTAATCGCTCTTTTTCTTGATACGAAAATTCACAATTCGATGTATCCATGGAAGTATCAATTGCCGCAAAGGGGTTTCGTATCCAGTCATAACTTTCTATATTTATTGAAGGAAATAATTTCCTCAGCAGTGTTTTCATTTAACGAAGGAAACATATCTACTCTTTTTTTTTTCTAAAATGTGATTTTTCCAAAAAGTTACTTTTTTCCGAAAGACTGTCAATGTGTCAGTGGATGTCAAAAAATTTTCTTTTTTTCCTTGAATGCTGGCATATAAGTAGGTCTTTAAGCAAACTGGTAATTAATCGAGGAACGAGACGCGATAATGGTTCTACACCTATTGCACATGTTGGAATTTGAATATCATAAGTTTGTCCATTTTTATTTATAACATTAGTATCAATTTTAACATCTGTCCAAGCTTTAACTATTTGAGTTTGTATAGTACCAGTTGAAATAAAATCATCGGTACTATTATCTATATGATTATAAGTAACTTGTTGATCTACCCATAATAGTCTTTGTTGTATGTGAATTTCTATTACTTATAGAGACATTATCTGCTATATATTTAGATTTTGCATGCCAATTTATAATACCATTTTTTGGTTTATAATTCCAAGTATATATCAATCCTTCAGTCATACTGGCATTAATTCTTTTTTCTACAAAATTATTTATGGGAAACCATTCTTCTTTAAAATTAGTTAATATTTCTGGTTTAGCATCAGTGAAATGATCACAAGTATAAACAAAAGGATTATCCCATACTCGTTCAAAAATCCACGATGGTCCATTTTCTATTTCTTTACTCCAAGTACTACTATTTATATTTGTAGATAGAGTTTTTCCATGAACTTTTTCTTTTATAAGTTGTACTTGTGATTTTTCATAATATCCCCTACGAAGACCTCTTAAATTTTTATAAGTATTTAAAAAAACACCAACATTATTATTTCCGATTCCAGCATGTGATTGATTAGTACCAAATGGATATTATAAATTTCAACTGAAACTTCTTCTAGAATGGCTTTTCCACCAATTCTACTTTGATAAACTTCATTTTCAGATAAATAAAAAGATAAATATTGAACAGGAAATTCATGAATATTGTACTTTTGATGATAGCGGTACTTAGTACTGTCATATTTGAATTCATGTAGTTTTGATTGCACACGGAAGAGATATTGTTTAGTAAACGTTCTATAACTTGAATGTTCTCCGAATCCAATTCCTCCTGGTAATTGTACGGTTCCTCTAAGACCATCTGTTCCACTGGTTTGGGTATTTCCGTTGCCCATTTCTGCCATCCTAACAGGCCTGCTACTATTGTTGTCATTACTGATGTCCATAGGTTCGCCCACATTTTCACTTTGAGTTGAGGAGACTTCTGGATTTTGCATTTGACTGGAATCAGATGTTTTTCGTTTTTTATGTTCTGCAAGTGAATATGGACTATATCTATATGGATATGGTTGCAAATTCATCTTACCTGAAAATGAAGGATATATTGTATTATCAATTGTTTTTTCAGCAATATGTTTTACGCTTAAACCAGCTGCACCAAGTAAAGAATGATAATTATATGTTTCCGAAAAATCACCCCAAAAATCACTAATAGCTTTTCTATCAGCAGAAAATATATCGTTTTTATTTTTACTTTTACTATATGCAATATCGTGTTCATATGCTATTAAGTCGTCTTTATCAACTGGTTTTTTTCCACTTTTTAAATTTGAACCGGGACCTAAATAATTATGACCAAATAAATGCATACTGTTAAAAAAACACTATTTATCAAGCTATATATAAATTTTATTAATTGATAACAAATTAATTTACAATAATATTTTCTTTTAAATAATTTTCAGCATATTCAATTAAAAACTCAAATGTCATTGGATGAAGTTTTTTCCCCTCTATATTTTTTTTTAGAAATGGTGCCGTGTGCCAAAAAAATGTTTTTATTCTTGTTTCAAATTTAGTGGTGTGCGGAAAAATATAACGATTAGCAGTTATAATAATTGGGGTTTTTTCAACAATTACTGGCGATTGATTTTTAATATTTGCTGATATTGGATCACCTCCCAAAAATTTTTTTAAATCTTCAAGTGCAGATGGTTCGGCATTTGGTTCATTCCAAAATATTAAACGCCTATGATGGCATTCTTGCAAAGGAAATTGGCAATTTCGATTCCAATTGCTCATATTACCCGTATTTAAGAAATAATCAGCATGTAGTTCAGCGAAAAAAGATTTACCAGAACAACTTTCTGATACAAAATAATATGTATTTTATTTTCCAGTTTTTCGATCTAAAAATAATAACCAATCTTTTAACCAATTTGCTATTATTTTCGGCCAATATGTTTGTTCAATAATTTCGAATGTTCGTGGATCCATAGACGATTTTCATAATTGCCATGTTAAAAGTTGTAAAATTTGTTTCTTTGATTCTTCTATAGTATAATAATAATCGTAAAATCGTTCAATTGACGGCGTTTTCCAGTGGGGTTGTATATCTTTTATATTTAAATAAGCATATTTATTTTGAAAGTCTAAAATTGAATTATGTGCATATTGAATTTTTAAATTTACTTTAGCCATTTTCATAGCCGCATTACTTTCACTATAAAAACAAAAATCACTTCTTGCCCATATAATTTTTCTGTCGCCATCAGTAATTGGAGAAGCTACTATTGTCTCTAAATAAATTGTAATTGCCTCGGCTTCTTGGTCAATGGAGCGCTGCCATCTTGATCGCTTTCCTTCGATGAACGCTTTTTATTTTTTCCCGGATGTTGTTCGTCAGTATCTTTATTGTATTTATTGTATTCTGATCCTCTGGAGTTTTCCCGTAGAATTTCATGTCCATTTTCGAATACTTCCACATGTCTTGTGTCCCTATTACTGCTGGTGGCATCGTGGTTAAATCGTATTATTTCATATCCAATAGGAAATGGTCCCCAATGGTTCCATCCGACTTGCAAGTAGTTAAGTTGTCTTTTATTCTCCAAGTGATATTCGAGTATGCTAAGCCATTGTTCTTTTGTGAGGCTTTGGATGCGCTCTCTTGAAGCAGCTCGTCGCTTAATAGGAATTCCGAAGCATCGACATGATGAGTCTGAGTAGGGACAATCATGGATGCAGTGGACGTGGTCCGAGTGGGTAACGAAGATTATAAATAAGACATTTCGTCCTCTTTCTGTAGCTTGAGAAGAAATGTCTTGAAATTCTTGAGCAAATTGAGGTTTAATAACTCCGGAATAATATATTGCTCGTCGACTGCTTTGTTGAACTCTTCTAAAAATAAGTTCGGCGAGCATATGAATGTCGACTCGGACTTCATTTTTTTCAACTTGTAAAACAGATGTAATAAACTTTCGAAATTTGACTGGGTCGTCATGTTCGATATTTGTTTTTCGGCCCATTTCATACATTTCGTTAGAGGTAATAGACTCATCACTTGAATAATATCCCATAGTCTTATTATTGCTGTTAATTTTTTCTTCGCTAGTTCGGATGAATCGCCTTTTGCGCGACTTTTCTTCTTCTTTTGTGTTGTTTGTTCACAATCGTTCACAATTTTTCCTTTTTTTTTATCCCGGTTGAGCCCCCATGTAGGTAACTATTAATAAAAACAGTATTTGTAATAAATTGTATTTATTATATCAGAGTTCTGAAGCCTTTCAGCTCCTAATTATAACTGATTTGAAGTGATCTTTTCTCGTCCTTCTATACATAAATTATTGGAGAAAAGATTACTAAGTTTTTTAAAAACTAATATGAAATTATAAACTAATTAAATCTAATTTCATCGCCTCCTACATTATTTCATAGGTTTCGGTTAATTTTTCAATAATTAAATCCACTTGCCTCATGACAAAATTAAGCCGTCATCTAGAAATAGCAGAAGAATTACCTTACTTTTATGTATATGTGCAGAGAATACACAATGGTCCGCTTCAGCCTGTTTCAAATTGCAATCCTTTAGATCAGTGATTCTGAACCTTTTTGAAGTCAGGGAGCACTTTTGATCATAAGGAAAATTCGCGGTACACCAAAACTGAAGATTCAAAAAACAAATAAACATAACTTTTATTAAAAATAAAACTGATTATTTTATTACATACAAGTTAAAAATTCCATTAATTAAAAGAAGACATAATACTCCAATGAAACTTTTTTAGGCAAAAATTTTTTAATGTGACATCTGAGCTTGTCGGCTTTTACAAATTTCAGCGATATTAGGTCTAATATTTGATATAGCTACTCTCATTCCTTCATCCAAATTGCTAAGCCTTTCGCGTTTCTTCGTTTTAATATTGGTTAATGTCGAGAAACCTAGCTCAAGCAAATATGAGGTTGAAAACTAGTAAAATTTTCAGTGCCCTTGTGGAGAGAGAGCTGGGTATTCGTCTTGAACAAAAATCCAAAATTCAGAGTTATTTCTGAAAATTTTATTTTTAGAGTACGATCAGTTGATAAGGTAATTAATCGCTCTTTTTCTTGATACGAAAATTCACAATTCGATGTATCCATGGAAGTATCAATTGCCGCAAAGGGTTTTCGTATCCAGTCATAACTTTCTATATTTATTGAAGGAAATAATTTCCTCAGCAGTGTTTTCATTTAACGAAGGAAACATATCTACTCTTTTTTTTTTCTAAAATGTGATTTTTCCAAAAAGTTACTTTTTTCCGAAAGACTGTCAATGTGTCAGTGGATGTCAAAAAATTTTCTTTTTTTCCTTGAATGCTGGCATATAAGTAGGTCTTTAAGCAAACTGGTAATTAATCGAGGAACGAGACGCGATAATGGTTCTACACCTATTGCACATGTTGGAATTTGAATATCATAAGTTTGTCCATTTTTATTTATAACATTAGTATCAATTTTAACATCTGTCCAAGCTTTAACTATTTGAGTTTGTATAGTACCAGTTGAAATAAAATCATCGGTACTATTATCTATATGATTATAAGTAACTTGTTGATCTACCCATAATAGTCTTTGTTGTATGTGAATTTCTATTACTTATAGAGACATTATCTGCTATATATTTAGATTTTGCATGCCAATTTATAATACCATTTTTTGGTTTATAATTCCAAGTATATATCAATCCTTCAGTCATACTGGCATTAATTCTTTTTTCTACAAAATTATTTATGGGAAACCATTCTTCTTTAAAATTAGTTAATATTTCTGGTTTAGCATCAGTGAAATGATCACAAGTATAAACAAAAGGATTATCCCATACTCGTTCAAAAATCCACGATGGTCCATTTTCTATTTCTTTACTCCAAGTACTACTATTTATATTTGTAGATAGAGTTTTTCCATGAACTTTTTCTTTTATAAGTTGTACTTGTGATTTTTCATAATATCCCCTACGAAGACCTCTTAAATTTTTATAAGTATTTGAAAAAACACCAACATTATTATTTCCGATTCCAGCATGTGATTGATTAGTACCAAATGGATATTATAAATTTCAACTGAAACTTCTTCTAGAATGGCTTTTCCACCAATTCTACTTTGATAAACTTCATTTTCAGATAAATAAAAAGATAAATATTGAACAGGAAATTCATGAATATTGTACTTTTGATGATAGCGGTACTTAGTACTGTCATATTTGAATTCATGTAGTTTTGATTGCACACGGAAGAGATATTGTTTAGTAAACGTTCTATAACTTGAATGTTCTCCGAATCCAATTCCTCCTGGTAATTGTACGGTTCCTCTAAGACCATCTGTTCCACTGGTTTGGGTATTTCCGTTGCCCATTTCTGCCATCCTAACAGGCCTGCTACTATTGTTGTCATTACTGATGTCCATAGGTTCGCCCACATTTTCACTTTGAGTTGAGGAGACTTCTGGATTTTGCATTTGACTGGAATCAGATGTTTTTCGTTTTTTATGTTCTGCAAGTGAATATGGACTATATCTATATGGATATGGTTGCAAATTCATCTTACCTGAAAATGAAGGATATATTGTATTATCAATTGTTTTTTCAGCAATATGTTTTACGCTTAAACCAGCTGCACCAAGTAAAGAATGATAATTATATGTTTCCGAAAAATCACCCCAAAAATCACTAATAGCTTTTCTATCAGCAGAAAATATATCGTTTTTATTTTTACTTTTACTATATGCAATATCGTGTTCATATGCTATTAAGTCGTCTTTATCAACTGGTTTCTTTCCACTTTTTAAATTTGAACCGGGACCTAAATAATTATGACCAAATAAATGCATACTGTTAAAAAAACACTATTTATCAAGCTATATATAAATTTTATTAATTGATAACAAATTAATTTACAATAATATTTTCTTTTAAATAATTTTCAGCATATTCAATTAAAAACTCAAATGTCATTGGATGAAGTTTTTTCCCCTCTATATTTTTTTTTAGAAATGGTGCCGTGTGCCAAAAAAATGTTTTTATTCTTGTTTCAAATTTAGTGGTGTGCGGAAAAATATAACGATTAGCAGTTATAATAATTGGGGTTTTTTCAACAATTACTGGCGATTGATTTTTAATATTTGCTGATATTGGATCACCTCCCAAAAATTTTTTTAAATCTTCAAGTGCAGATGGTTCGGCATTTGGTTCATTCCAAAATATTAAACGCCTATGATGGCATTCTTGCAAAGGAAATTGGCAATTTCGATTCCAATTGCTCATATTACCCGTATTTAAGAAATAATCAGCATGTAGTTCAGCGAAAAAAGATTTACCAGAACAACTTTCTGATACAAAATAATATGTATTTTATTTTCCAGTTTTTCGATCTAAAAATAATAACCAATCTTTTAACCAATTTGCTATTATTTTCGGCCAATATGTTTGTTCAATAATTTCGAATGTTCGTGGATCCATAGACGATTTTCATAATTGCCATGTTAAAAGTTGTAAAATTTGTTTCTTTGATTCTTCTATAGTATAATAATAATCGTAAAATCGTTCAATTGACGGCGTTTTCCAGTGGGGTTGTATATCTTTTATATTTAAATAAGCATATTTATTTTGAAAGTCTAAAATTGAATTATGTGCATATTGAATTTTTAAATTTACTTTAGCCATTTTCATAGCCGCATTACTTTCACTATAAAAACAAAAATCACTTCTTGCCCATATAATTTTTCTGTCGCCATCAGTAATTGGAGAAGCTACTATTGTCTCTAAATAAATTGTAATTGCCTCGGCTTCTTGGTCAATGGAGCGCTGCCATCTTGATCGCTTTCCTTCGATGAACGCTTTTTATTTTTTCCCGGATGTTGTTCGTCAGTATCTTTATTGTATTTATTGTATTCTGATCCTCTGGAGTTTTCCCGTAGAATTTCATGTCCATTTTCGAATACTTCCACATGTCTTGTGTCCCTATTACTGCTGGTGGCATCGTGGTTAAATCGTATTATTTCATATCCAATAGGAAATGGTCCCCAAT
Organism: Xylophagus ater; assembly: GCA_963422695.1. Classification (NCBI taxonomy): domain Eukaryota; kingdom Metazoa; phylum Arthropoda; class Insecta; order Diptera; family Xylophagidae; genus Xylophagus; species Xylophagus ater. The sequence continues at coordinate 26,891,785 of OY730485.1, read as the reverse complement.
GGTTCCATCCGACTTGCAAGTAGTTAAGTTGTCTTTTATTCTCCAAGTGATATTCGAGTATGCTAAGCCATTGTTCTTTTGTGAGGCTTTGGATGCGCTCTCTTGAAGCAGCTCGTCGCTTAATAGGAATTCCGAAGCATCGACATGATGAGTCTGAGTAGGGACAATCATGGATGCAGTGGACGTGGTCCGAGTGGGTAACGAAGATTATAAATAAGACATTTCGTCCTCTTTCTGTAGCTTGAGAAGAAATGTCTTGAAATTCTTGAGCAAATTGAGGTTTAATAACTCCGGAATAATATATTGCTCGTCGACTGCTTTGTTGAACTCTTCTAAAAATAAGTTCGGCGAGCATATGAATGTCGACTCGGACTTCATTTTTTTCAACTTGTAAAACAGATGTAATAAACTTTCGAAATTTGACTGGGTCGTCATGTTCGATATTTGTTTTTCGGCCCATTTCATACATTTCGTTAGAGGTAATAGACTCATCACTTGAATAATATCCCATAGTCTTATTATTGCTGTTAATTTTTTCTTCGCTAGTTCGGATGAATCGCCTTTTGCGCGACTTTTCTTCTTCTTTTGTGTTGTTTGTTCACAATCGTTCACAATTTTTCCTTTTTTTTTATCCCGGTTGAGCCCCCATGTAGGTAACTATTAATAAAAACAGTATTTGTAATAAATTGTATTTATTATATCAGAGTTCTGAAGCCTTTCAGCTCCTAATTATAACTGATTTGAAGTGATCTTTTCTCGTCCTTCTATACATAAATTATTGGAGAAAAGATTACTAAGTTTTTTAAAAACTAATATGAAATTATAAACTAATTAAATCTAATTTCATCGCCTCCTACATTATTTCATAGGTTTCGGTTAATTTTTCAATAATTAAATCCACTTGCCTCATGACAAAATTAAGCCGTCATCTAGAAATAGCAGAAGAATTACCTTACTTTTATGTATATGTGCAGAGAATACACAATGGTCCGCTTCAGCCTGTTTCAAATTGCAATCCTTTAGATCAGTGATTCTGAACCTTTTTGAAGTCAGGGAGCACTTTTGATCATAAGGAAAATTCGCGGTACACCAAAACTGAAGATTCAAAAAACAAATAAACATAACTTTTATTAAAAATAAAACTGATTATTTTATTACATACAAGTTAAAAATTCCATTAATTAAAAGAAGACATAATACTCCAATGAAACTTTTTTAGGCAAAAATTTTTTAATGTGACATCTGAGCTTGTCGGCTTTTACAAATTTCAGCGATATTAGGTCTAATATTTGATATAGCTACTCTCATTCCTTCATCCAAATTGCTAAGCCTTTCGCGTTTCTTCGTTTTAATATTGGTTAATGTCGAGAAACCTAGCTCAAGCAAATATGAGGTTGAAAACTAGTAAAATTTTCAGTGCCCTTGTGGAGAGAGAGCTGGGTATTCGTCTTGAACAAAAATCCAAAATTCAGAGTTATTTCTGAAAATTTTATTTTTAGAGTACGATCAGTTGATAAGGTAATTAATCGCTCTTTTTCTTGATACGAAAATTCACAATTCGATGTATCCATGGAAGTATCAATTGCCGCAAAGGGTTTTCGTATCCAGTCATAACTTTCTATATTTATTGAAGGAAATAATTTCCTCAGCAGTGTTTTCATTTAACGAAGGAAACATATCTACTCTTTTTTTTTTCTAAAATGTGATTTTTCCAAAAAGTTACTTTTTTCCGAAAGACTGTCAATGTGTCAGTGGATGTCAAAAAATTTTCTTTTTTTCCTTGAATGCTGGCATATAAGTAGGTCTTTAAGCAAACTGGTAATTAATCGAGGAACGAGACGCGATAATGGTTCTACACCTATTGCACATGTTGGAATTTGAATATCATAAGTTTGTCCATTTTTATTTATAACATTAGTATCAATTTTAACATCTGTCCAAGCTTTAACTATTTGAGTTTGTATAGTACCAGTTGAAATAAAATCATCGGTACTATTATCTATATCAAGGCTGTCCAACCCGCGGCCCGCGGGCCGCATGCGGCCCAAAGTAAGTATCAATGCGGCCCGAAAATATTCAAAGTTACTGAAGCATGTCCATTTTTCTGAGGAATGATTTGTATGTTTGCGCTCTCGTGCTAAAGCTGCCAAGTGACAAACAATAGAAACAGGACCAGAACAGAAAGCTCTTTCGTTACGTAGTAAGTTCTCTTTCTGTTTGCGTTGCTCGCTCAGCTACACTGTTGTGTTGTTTGTCACCTGGTGGATTAGGTGAAGAATGAAACATACTAAGTGTAAAATTAGAACCAACATGTTGGATGAACACCTTCAGAACCGCCTGACAATTGCCACCACGTCAATCGAACCAGATATTGACGGTTTAGTTTCCCAACTTCAATGCCAAGCATCACATTCATTTTATGATATGGATTTATACATAGTAATATACTTGTGGCCCAAAACATCATGTCTTCTTCCAATGCGGCCCAGGAAAACAAAAAGGTTGGACACCCTTGATCTATATGATTATAAGTAACTTGTTGATCTACCCATAATAGTCTTTGTTGTATGTGAATTTCTATTACTTATAGAGACATTATCTGCTATATATTTAGATTTTGCATGCCAATTTATAATACCATTTTTTGGTTTATAATTCCAAGTATATATCAATCCTTCAGTCATACTGGCATTAATTCTTTTTTCTACAAAATTATTTATGGGAAACCATTCTTCTTTAAAATTAGTTAATATTTCTGGTTTAGCATCAGTGAAATGATCACAAGTATAAACAAAAGGATTATCCCATACTCGTTCAAAAATCCACGATGGTCCATTTTCTATTTCTTTACTCCAAGTACTACTATTTATATTTGTAGATAGAGTTTTTCCATGAACTTTTTCTTTTATAAGTTGTACTTGTGATTTTTCATAATATCCCCTACGAAGACCTCTTAAATTTTTATAAGTATTTGAAAAAACACCAACATTATTATTTCCGATTCCAGCATGTGATTGATTAGTACCAAATGGATATTATAAATTTCAACTGAAACTTCTTCTAGAATGGCTTTTCCACCAATTCTACTTTGATAAACTTCATTTTCAGATAAATAAAAAGATAAATATTGAACAGGAAATTCATGAATATTGTACTTTTGATGATAGCGGTACTTAGTACTGTCATATTTGAATTCATGTAGTTTTGATTGCACACGGAAGAGATATTGTTTAGTAAACGTTCTATAACTTGAATGTTCTCCGAATCCAATTCCTCCTGGTAATTGTACGGTTCCTCTAAGACCATCTGTTCCACTGGTTTGGGTATTTCCGTTGCCCATTTCTGCCATCCTAACAGGCCTGCTACTATTGTTGTCATTACTGATGTCCATAGGTTCGCCCACATTTTCACTTTGAGTTGAGGAGACTTCTGGATTTTGCATTTGACTGGAATCAGATGTTTTTCGTTTTTTATGTTCTGCAAGTGAATATGGACTATATCTATATGGATATGGTTGCAAATTCATCTTACCTGAAAATGAAGGATATATTGTATTATCAATTGTTTTTTCAGCAATATGTTTTACGCTTAAACCAGCTGCACCAAGTAAAGAATGATAATTATATGTTTCCGAAAAATCACCCCAAAAATCACTAATAGCTTTTCTATCAGCAGAAAATATATCGTTTTTATTTTTACTTTTACTATATGCAATATCGTGTTCATATGCTATTAAGTCGTCTTTATCAACTGGTTTTTTTCCACTTTTTAAATTTGAACCGGGACCTAAATAATTATGACCAAATAAATGCATACTGTTAAAAAAAACACTATTTATCAAGCTATATATAAATTTTATTAATTGATAACAAATTAATTTACAATAATATTTTCTTTTAAATAATTTTCAGCATATTCAATTAAAAACTCAAATGTCATTGGATGAAGTTTTTTCCCCTCTATATTTTTTTTTAGAAATGGTGCCGTGTGCCAAAAAAATGTTTTTATTCTTGTTTCAAATTTAGTGGTGTGCGGAAAAATATAACGATTAGCAGTTATAATAATTGGGGTTTTTTCAACAATTACTGGCGATTGATTTTTAATATTTGCTGATATTGGATCACCTCCCAAAAATTTTTTTAAATCTTCAAGTGCAGATGGTTCGGCATTTGGTTCATTCCAAAATATTAAACGCCTATGATGGCATTCTTGCAAAGGAAATTGGCAATTTCGATTCCAATTGCTCATATTACCCGTATTTAAGAAATAATCAGCATGTAGTTCAGCGAAAAAAGATTTACCAGAACAACTTTCTGATACAAAATAATATGTATTTTATTTTCCAGTTTTTCGATCTAAAAATAATAACCAATCTTTTAACCAATTTGCTATTATTTTCGGCCAATATGTTTGTTCAATAATTTCGAATGTTCGTGGATCCATAGACGATTTTCATAATTGCCATGTTAAAAGTTGTAAAATTTGTTTCTTTGATTCTTCTATAGTATAATAATAATCGTAAAATCGTTCAATTGACGGCGTTTTCCAGTGGGGTTGTATATCTTTTATATTTAAATAAGCATATTTATTTTGAAAGTCTAAAATTGAATTATGTGCATATTGAATTTTTAAATTTACTTTAGCCATTTTCATAGCCGCATTACTTTCACTATAAAAACAAAAATCACTTCTTGCCCATATAATTTTTCTGTCGCCATCAGTAATTGGAGAAGCTACTATTGTCTCTAAATAAATTGTAATTGCCTCGGCTTCTTGGTCAATGGAGCGCTGCCATCTTGATCGCTTTCCTTCGATGAACGCTTTTTATTTTTTCCCGGATGTTGTTCGTCAGTATCTTTATTGTATTTATTGTATTCTGATCCTCTGGAGTTTTCCCGTAGAATTTCATGTCCATTTTCGAATACTTCCACATGTCTTGTGTCCCTATTACTGCTGGTGGCATCGTGGTTAAATCGTATTATTTCATATCCAATAGGAAATGGTCCCCAATGGTTCCATCCGACTTGCAAGTAGTTAAGTTGTCTTTTATTCTCCAAGTGATATTCGAGTATGCTAAGCCATTGTTCTTTTGTGAGGCTTTGGATGCGCTCTCTTGAAGCAGCTCGTCGCTTAATAGGAATTCCGAAGCATCGACATGATGAGTCTGAGTAGGGACAATCATGGATGCAGTGGACGTGGTCCGAGTGGGTAACGAAGATTATAAATAAGACATTTCGTCCTCTTTCTGTAGCTTGAGAAGAAATGTCTTGAAATTCTTGAGCAAATTGAGGTTTAATAACTCCGGAATAATATATTGCTCGTCGACTGCTTTGTTGAACTCTTCTAAAAATAAGTTCGGCGAGCATATGAATGTCGACTCGGACTTCATTTTTTTCAACTTGTAAAACAGATGTAATAAACTTTCGAAATTTGACTGGGTCGTCATGTTCGATATTTGTTTTTCGGCCCATTTCATACATTTCGTTAGAGGTAATAGACTCATCACTTGAATAATATCCCATAGTCTTATTATTGCTGTTAATTTTTTCTTCGCTAGTTCGGATGAATCGCCTTTTGCGCGACTTTTCTTCTTCTTTTGTGTTGTTTGTTCACAATCGTTCACAATTTTTCCTTTTTTTTTATCCCGGTTGAGCCCCCATGTAGGTAACTATTAATAAAAACAGTATTTGTAATAAATTGTATTTATTATATCAGAGTTCTGAAGCCTTTCAGCTCCTAATTATAACTGATTTGAAGTGATCTTTTCTCGTCCTTCTATACATAAATTATTGGAGAAAAGATTACTAAGTTTTTTAAAAACTAATATGAAATTATAAACTAATTAAATCTAATTTCATCGCCTCCTACATTATTTCATAGGTTTCGGTTAATTTTTCAATAATTAAATCCACTTGCCTCATGACAAAATTAAGCCGTCATCTAGAAATAGCAGAAGAATTACCTTACTTTTATGTATATGTGCAGAGAATACACAATGGTCCGCTTCAGCCTGTTTCAAATTGCAATCCTTTAGATCAGTGATTCTGAACCTTTTTGAAGTCAGGGAGCACTTTTGATCATAAGGAAAATTCGCGGTACACCAAAACTGAAGATTCAAAAAACAAATAAACATAACTTTTATTAAAAATAAAACTGATTATTTTATTACATACAAGTTAAAAATTCCATTAATTAAAAGAAGACATAATACTCCAATGAAACTTTTTTAGGCAAAAATTTTTTAATGTGACATCTGAGCTTGTCGGCTTTTACAAATTTCAGCGATATTAGGTCTAATATTTGATATAGCTACTCTCATTCCTTCATCCAAATTGCTAAGCCTTTCGCGTTTCTTCGTTTTAATATTGGTTAATGTCGAGAAATCTAGCTCAAGCAAATATGAGGTTGAAAACTAGTAAAATTTTCAGTGCCCTTGTGGAGAGAGAGCTGGGTATTCGTCTTGAACAAAAATCCAAAATTCAGAGTTATTTCTGAAAATTTTATTTTTAGAGTACGATCAGTTGATAAGGTAATTAATCGCTCTTTTTCTTGATACGAAAATTCACAATTCGATGTATCCATGGAAGTATCAATTGCCGCAAAGGGTTTTCGTATCCAGTCATAACTTTCTATATTTATTGAAGGAAATAATTTCCTCAGCAGTGTTTTCATTTAACGAAGGAAACATATCTACTCTTTTTTTTTTCTAAAATGTGATTTTTCCAAAAAGTTACTTTTTTCCGAAAGACTGTCAATGTGTCAGTGGATGTCAAAAAATTTTCTTTTTTTCCTTGAATGCTGGCATATAAGTAGGTCTTTAAGCAAACTGGTAATTAATCGAGGAACGAGACGCGATAATGGTTCTACACCTATTGCACATGTTGGAATTTGAATATCATAAGTTTGTCCATTTTTATTTATAACATTAGTATCAATTTTAACATCTGTCCAAGCTTTAACTATTTGAGTTTGTATAGTACCAGTTGAAATAAAATCATCGGTACTATTATCTATATGATTATAAGTAACTTGTTGATCTACCCATAATAGTCTTTGTTGTATGTGAATTTCTATTACTTATAGAGACATTATCTGCTATATATTTAGATTTTGCATGCCAATTTATAATACCATTTTTTGGTTTATAATTCCAAGTATATATCAATCCTTCAGTCATACTGGCATTAATTCTTTTTTCTACAAAATTATTTATGGGAAACCATTCTTCTTTAAAATTAGTTAATATTTCTGGTTTAGCATCAGTGAAATGATCACAAGTATAAACAAAAGGATTATCCCATACTCGTTCAAAAATCCACGATGGTCCATTTTCTATTTCTTTACTCCAAGTACTACTATTTATATTTGTAGATAGAGTTTTTCCATGAACTTTTTCTTTTATAAGTTGTACTTGTGATTTTTCATAATATCCCCTACGAAGACCTCTTAAATTTTTATAAGTATTTGAAAAAACACCAACATTATTATTTCCGATTCCAGCATGTGATTGATTAGTACCAAATGGATATTATAAATTTCAACTGAAACTTCTTCTAGAATGGCTTTTCCACCAATTCTACTTTGATAAACTTCATTTTCAGATAAATAAAAAGATAAATATTGAACAGGAAATTCATGAATATTGTACTTTTGATGATAGCGGTACTTAGTACTGTCATATTTGAATTCATGTAGTTTTGATTGCACACGGAAGAGATATTGTTTAGTAAACGTTCTATAACTTGAATGTTCTCCGAATCCAATTCCTCCTGGTAATTGTACGGTTCCTCTAAGACCATCTGTTCCACTGGTTTGGGTATTTCCGTTGCCCATTTCTGCCATCCTAACAGGCCTGCTACTATTGTTGTCATTACTGATGTCCATAGGTTCGCCCACATTTTCACTTTGAGTTGAGGAGACTTCTGGATTTTGCATTTGACTGGAATCAGATGTTTTTCGTTTTTTATGTTCTGCAAGTGAATATGGACTATATCTATATGGATATGGTTGCAAATTCATCTTACCTGAAAATGAAGGATATATTGTATTATCAATTGTTTTTTCAGCAATATGTTTTACGCTTAAACCAGCTGCACCAAGTAAAGAATGATAATTATATGTTTCCGAAAAATCACCCCAAAAATCACTAATAGCTTTTCTATCAGCAGAAAATATATCGTTTTTATTTTTACTTTTACTATATGCAATATCGTGTTCATATGCTATTAAGTCGTCTTTATCAACTGGTTTTTTTCCACTTTTTAAATTTGAACCGGGACCTAAATAATTATGACCAAATAAATGCATACTGTTAAAAAAAACACTATTTATCAAGCTATATATAAATTTTATTAATTGATAACAAATTAATTTACAATAATATTTTCTTTTAAATAATTTTCAGCATATTCAATTAAAAACTCAAATGTCATTGGATGAAGTTTTTTCCCCTCTATATTTTTTTTTAGAAATGGTGCCGTGTGCCAAAAAAATGTTTTTATTCTTGTTTCAAATTTAGTGGTGTGCGGAAAAATATAACGATTAGCAGTTATAATAATTGGGGTTTTTTCAACAATTACTGGCGATTGATTTTTAATATTTGCTGATATTGGATCACCTCCCAAAAATTTTTTTAAATCTTCAAGTGCAGATGGTTCGGCATTTGATTCATTCCAAAATATTAAACGCCTATGATGGCATTCTTGCAAAGGAAATTGGCAATTTCGATTCCAATTGCTCATATTACCCGTATTTAAGAAATAATCAGCATGTAGTTCAGCGAAAAAAGATTTACCAGAACAACTTTCTGATACAAAATAATATGTATTTTATTTTCCAGTTTTTCGATCTAAAAATAATAACCAATCTTTTAACCAATTTGCTATTATTTTCGGCCAATATGTTTGTTCAATAATTTCGAATGTTCGTGGATCCATAGACGATTTTGATAATTGCCATGTTAAAAGTTGTAAAATTTGTTTCTTTGATTCTTCTATAGTATAATAATAATCGTAAAATCGTTCAATTGACGGCGTTTTCCAGTGGGGTTGTATATCTTTTATATTTAAATAAGCATATTTATTTTGAAAGTCTAAAATTGAATTATGTGCATATTGAATTTTTAAATTTACTTTAGCCATTTTCATAGCCGCATTACTTTCACTATAAAAACAAAAATCACTTCTTGCCCATATAATTTTTCTGTCGCCATCAGTAATTGGAGAAGCTACTATTGTCTCTAAATAAATTGTAATTGCCTCGGCTTCTTGGTCAATGGAGCGCTGCCATCTTGATCGCTTTCCTTCGATGAACGCTTTTTATTTTTTCCCGGATGTTGTTCGTCAGTATCTTTATTGTATTTATTGTATTCTGATCCTCTGGAGTTTTCCCGTAGAATTTCATGTCCATTTTCGAATACTTCCACATGTCTTGTGTCCCTATTACTGCTGGTGGCATCGTGGTTAAATCGTATTATTTCATATCCAATAGGAAATGGTCCCCAATGGTTCCATCCGACTTGCAAGTAGTTAAGTTGTCTTTAATTCTCCAAGTGATATTCGAGTATGCTAAGCCATTGTTCTTTTGTGAGGCTTTGGATGCGCTCTCTTGAAGCAGCTCGTCGCTTAATAGGAATTCCGAAGCATCGACATGATGAGTCTGAGTAGGGACAATCATGGATGCAGTGGACGTGGTCCGAGTGGGTAACGAAGATTATAAATAAGACATTTCGTCCTCTTTCTGTAGCTTGAGAAGAAATGTCTTGAAATTCTTGAGCAAATTGAGGTTTAATAACTCCGGAATAATATATTGCTCGTCGACTGCTTTGTTGAACTCTTCTAAAAATAAGTTCGGCGAGCATATGAATGTCGATTCGGACTTCATTTTTTTCAACTTGTAAAACAGATGTAATAAACTTTCGAAATTTGACTCGGTCGTCATGTTCGATATTTGTTTTTCGGCCCATTTCATACATTTCGTTAGAGGTAATAGACTCATCACTTGAATAATATCCCATAGTCTTATTATTGCTGTTAATTTTTTCTTCGCTAGTTCGGATGAATCGCCTTTTGCGCGACTTTTCTTCTTCTTTTGTGTTGTTTGTTCACAATCGTTCACAATTTTTCCTTTTTTTTTTATCCCGGTTGATCCCCCATGTAGGTAACTATTAATAAAAACAGTATTTGTAATAAATTGTATTTATTATATCAGAGTTCTGAAGCCTTTCAGCTCCTAATTATAACTGATTTGAAGTGATCTTTTCTCGTCCTTCTATACATAAATTATTGGAGAAAAGATTACTAAGTTTTTTAAAAACTAATATGAAATTATAAACTAATTAAATCTAATTTCATCGCCTCCTACATTATTTCATAGGTTTCGGTTAATTTTTCAATAATTAAATCCACTTGCCTCATGACAAAATTAAGCCGTCATCTAGAAATAGCAGAAGAATTACCTTACTTTTATGTATATGTGCAGAGAATACACAATGGTCCGCTTCAGCCTGTTTCAAATTACAATCCTTTAGATCAGTGATTCTGAACCTTTTTGAAGTCAGGGAGCACTTTTGATCATAAGGAAAATTCGCGGTACACCAAAACTAAAGATTCAAAAAACAAATAAACATAACTTTTATTAAAAATAAAACTGATTATTTTATTACATACAAGTTAAAATGCCATTAATTAAAAGAATACATAATACTCCAATGAAACTTTTTGAGGCAAAAATTTTTTAATGTGACACCTGAGCTTGTCGGCTTTTACAAATTTCAGCGATATTAGGTCTAATATTTGATATAGCTACTCTCATTCCTTCATCCAAATTGCTAAGCCTTTCGCGTTTCTTCGTTTTAATATTGGTTAATGTCGAGAAACCTAGCTCAAGCAAATATGAGGTTGAAAATTGTAGTAAAATTTTCAGTGCCCTTGTGGAGAGAGAGCTGGGTATTCGTCTTGAACAAAAATCCAAAATTCAGAGTTATTTCTGAAAATTTTATTTTTAGAGTACGATCAGTTGATAAGGTAATTAATCGCTCTTTTTCTTGATACGAAAATTCACAATTCGATGTATCCATGGAAGTATCAATTGCCGCAAAGGGGTTTCGTATCCAGTCATAACTTTCTATATTTATTGAAGGAAATAATTTCCTCAGCAGTGTTTTCATTTAACGAAGGAAACATATCTACTCTTTTTTTTTTCTAAAATGTGATTTTTCCAAAAAGTTACTTTTTTCCGAAAGACTGTCAATGTGTCAGTGGATGTCAAAAAATTTTCTTTTTTCCCTTGAATGCTGGCATATAAGTAGGTCTTTAAGCAAACTGGTAATTAATCGAGGAACGAGACGCGATAATGGTTCTACACCTATTGCACATGTTGGAATTTGAATATCATAAGTTTGTCCATTTTTATTTATAACATTAGTATCAATTTTAACATCTGTCCAAGCTTTAACTATTTGAGTTTGTATAGTACCAGTTGAAATAAAATCATCGGTACTATTATCTATATGATTATAAGTAACTTGTTGATCTACCCATAATAGTCTTTGTTGTATGTGAATTTCTATTACTTATAGAGACATTATCTGCTATATATTTAGATTTTGCATGCCAATTTATAATACCATTTTTTGGTTTATAATTCCAAGTATATATCAATCCTTCAGTCATACTGGCATTAATTCTTTTTTCTACAAAATTATTTATGGGAAACCATTCTTCTTTAAAATTAGTTAATATTTCTGGTTTAGCATCAGTGAAATGATCACAAGTATAAACAAAAGGATTATCCCATACTCGTTCAAAAATCCACGATGGTCCATTTTCTATTTCTTTACTCCAAGTACTACTATTTATATTTGTAGATAGAGTTTTTCCATGAACTTTTTCTTTTATAAGTTGTACTTGTGATTTTTCATAATATCCCCTACGAAGACCTCTTAAATTTTTATAAGTATTTAAAAAAACACCAACATTATTATTTCCGATTCCAGCATGTGATTGATTAGTACCAAATGGATATTATAAATTTCAACTGAAACTTCTTCTAGAATGGCTTTTCCACCAATTCTACTTTGATAAACTTCATTTTCAGATAAATAAAAAGAGAAATATTGAACAGGAAATTCATGAATATTGTACTTTTGATGATAGCGGTACTTAGTACTGTCATATTTGAATTCATGTAGTTTTGATTGCACACGGAAGAGATATTGTTTAGTAAACGTTCTATAACTTTAATGTTCTCCGAATCCAATTCCTCCTGGTAATTGTACGGTTCCTCTAAGACCATCTGTTCCACTGGTTTGGGTATTTCCGTTGCCCATTTCTGCCATCCTAACAGGCCTGCTACTATTGTTGTCATTACTGATGTCCATAGGTTCGCCCACATTTTCACTTTGAGTTGAGGAGACTTCTGGATTTTGCATTTGACTGGAATCAAATGTTTTTCGTTTTTTATGTTCTGCAAGTGAATATGGACTATATCTATATGGATATGGTTGCAAATTCATCTTACCTGAAAATGAAGGATATATTGTATTATCAATTGTTTTTTCAGCAATATGTTTTACGCTTAAACCAGCTGCACCAAGTAAAGAATGATAATTATATGTTTCCGAAAAATCACTAATAGCTTTTCTATCAGCAGAAAATATATCGTTTTTATTTTTACTTTTACTATATGCAATATCGTGTTCATATGCTATTAAGTTGTCTTTATCAACTGGTTTTTTTCCACTTTTTAAATTTGAACCGGGACCTAAATAATTATGACCAAATAAATGCATACTGTTAAAAAAAACACTATTTATCAAGCTATATATAAATTTTATTAATTGATAACAAATTAATTTACAATAATATTTTCTTTTAAATAATTTTCAGCATATTCAATTAAAAACTCAAATGTCATTGGATGAAGTTTTTTCCCCTCTATATTTTTTTTTAGAAATGGTGCCGTGTGCCAAAAAAATGTTTTTATTCTTGTTTCAAATTTAGTGGTGTGCGGAAAAATATAACGATTAGCAGTTATAATAATTGGGGTTTTTTCAACAATTACTGGCGATTGATTTTTAATATTTGCTGATATTGGATCACCTCCCAAAAATTTTTTTAAATCTTCAAGTGCAGATGGTTCGGCATTTGGTTCATTCCAAAATATTAAACGCCTATCATGGCATTCTTGCAAAGGAAATTGGCAATTTCGATTCCAATTGCTCATATTACCCGTATTTAAGAAATAATCAGCATGTAGCTCAGCGAAAAAAGATTTACCAGAACAACTTTCTGATACAAAATAATATGTATTTAATTTTCCAGTTTTTCGATCTAAAAATAATAACCAATCTTTTAACCAATTTGCTATTATTTTCGGCCAATATGTTTGTTCAATAATTTCGAATGTTCGTGGATCCATAGACGATTTTGATAATTGCCATGTTAAAAGTTGTAAAATTTGTTTCTTTGATTCTTCTATAGTATAATAATAATCGTAAAATCGTTCAATTGACGGCGTTTTCCAGTGGGGTTGTATATCTTTTATATTTAAATAAGCATATTTATTTTGAAAGTCTAAAATTGAATTATGTGCATATTGAATTTTTAAATTTACTTTAGCCATTTTCATAGCCGCATTACTTTCACTATAAAAACGAAAATCACTTCTTGCCCATATAATTTTTCTGTCGCCATCAGTAATTGGAGAAGCTACTATTGTCTCTAAATAAATTGTAATTGCCTCGGCTTCTTGGTCAATGGAGCGCTGCCATCTTGATCGCTTTCCTTCGATGAACGCTTTTTATTTTTTCCCGGATGTTGTTCGTCAGTATCTTTATTGTATTTATTGTATTCTGATCCTCTGGAGTTTTCCCGTAGAATTTCATGTCCATTTTCGAATACTTCCACATGTCTTGTGTCCCTATTACTGCTGGTGGCATCGTGGTTAAATCGTATTATTTCATATCCAATAGGAAATGGTCCCCAATGGTTCCATCCGACTTGCAAGTAGTTAAGTTGTCTTTTATTCTCCAAGTGATATTCGAGTATGCTAAGCCATTGTTCTTTTGTGAGGCTTTGGATGCGCTCTCTTGAAGCAGCTCGTCGCTTAATAGGAATTCCGAAGCATCGACATGATGAGTCTGAGTAGGGACAATCATGGATGCAGTGGACGTGGTCCGAGTGGGTAACGAAGATTATAAATAAGACATTTCGTCCTCTTTCTGTAGCTTGAGAAGAAATGTCTTGAAATTCTTGAGCAAATTGAGGTTTAATAACTCCGGAATAATATATTGCTCGTCGACTGCTTTGTTGAACTCTTCTAAAAATAAGTTCGGCGAGCATATGAATGTCGATTCGGACTTCATTTTTTTCAACTTGTAAAACAGATGTAATAAACTTTCGAAATTTGACTGGGTCGTCATGTTCGATATTTGTTTTTCGGCCCATTTCATACATTTCGTTAGAGGTAATAGACTCATCACTTGAATAATATCCCATAGTCTTATTATTGCTGTTAATTTTTTCTTCGCTAGTTCGGATGAATCGCCTTTTGCGCGACTTTTCTTCTTCTTTTGTGTTGTTTGTTCACAATCGTTCACAATTTTTCCTTTTTTTTTATCCCGGTTGAGCCCCCATGTAGGTAACTATTAATAAAAACAGTATTTGTAATAAATTGTATTTATTATATCAGAGTTCTGAAGCCTTTCAGCTCCTAATTATAACTGATTTGAAGTGATCTTTTCTCGTCCTTCTATACATAAATTATTGGAGAAAAGATTACTAAGTTTTTTAAAAACTAATATGAAATTATAAACTAATTAAATCTAATTTCATCGCCTCCTACATTATTTCATAGGTTTCGGTTAATTTTTCAATAATTAAATCCACTTGCCTCATGACAAAATTAAGCCGTCATCTAGAAATAGCAGAAGAATTACCTTACTTTTATGTATATGTGCAGAGAATACACAATGGTCCGCTTCAGCCTGTTTCAAATTGCAATCCTTTAGATCAGTGATTCTGAACCTTTTTGAAGTCAGGGAGCACTTTTGATCATAAGGAAAATTCGCGGTACACCAAAACTGAAGATTCAAAAAACAAATAAACATAACTTTTATTAAAAATAAAACTGATTATTTTATTACATACAAGTTAAAAATTCCATTAATTAAAAGAAGACATAATACTCCAATGAAACTTTTTTAGGCAAAAATTTTTTAATGTGACATCTGAGCTTGTCGGCTTTTACAAATTTCAGCGATATTAGGTCTAATATTTGATATAGCTACTCTCATTCCTTCATCCAAATTGCTAAGCCTTTCGCGTTTCTTCGTTTTAATATTGGTTAATGTCGAGAAACCTAGCTCAAGCAAATATGAGGTTGAAAACTAGTAAAATTTTCAGTGCCCTTGTGGAGAGAGAGCTGGGTATTCGTCTTGAACAAAAATCCAAAATTCAGAGTTATTTCTGAAAATTTTATTTTTAGAGTACGATCAGTTGATAAGGTAATTAATCGCTCTTTTTCTTGATACGAAAATTCACAATTCGATGTATCCATGGAAGTATCAATTGCCGCAAAGGGTTTTCGTATCCAGTCATAACTTTCTATATTTATTGAAGGAAATAATTTCCTCAGCAGTGTTTTCATTTAACGAAGGAAACATATCTACTCTTTTTTTTTTCTAAAATGTGATTTTTCCAAAAAGTTACTTTTTTCCGAAAGACTGTCAATGTGTCAGTGGATGTCAAAAAATTTTCTTTTTTTCCTTGAATGCTGGCATATAAGTAGGTCTTTAAGCAAACTGGTAATTAATCGAGGAACGAGACGCGATAATGGTTCTACACCTATTGCACATGTTGGAATTTGAATATCATAAGTTTGTCCATTTTTATTTATAACATTAGTATCAATTTTAACATCTGTCCAAGCTTTAACTATTTGAGTTTGTATAGTACCAGTTGAAATAAAATCATCGGTACTATTATCTATATGATTATAAGTAACTTGTTGATCTACCCATAATAGTCTTTGTTGTATGTGAATTTCTATTACTTATAGAGACATTATCTGCTATATATTTAGATTTTGCATGCCAATTTATAATACCATTTTTTGGTTTATAATTCCAAGTATATATCAATCCTTCAGTCATACTGGCATTAATTCTTTTTTCTACAAAATTATTTATGGGAAACCATTCTTCTTTAAAATTAGTTAATATTTCTGGTTTAGCATCAGTGAAATGATCACAAGTATAAACAAAAGGATTATCCCATACTCGTTCAAAAATCCACGATGGTCCATTTTCTATTTCTTTACTCCAAGTACTACTATTTATATTTGTAGATAGAGTTTTTCCATGAACTTTTTCTTTTATAAGTTATACTTGTGATTTTTCATAATATCCCCTACGAAGACCTCTTAAATTTTTATAAGTATTTAAAAAAACACCAACATTATTATTTCCGATTCCAGCATGTGATTGATTAGTACCAAATGGATATTATAAATTTCAACTGAAACTTCTTCTAGAATCGCTTTTCCACCAATTCTACTTTGATAAACTTCATTTTCAGATAAATAAAAAGATAAATATTGAACAGGAAATTCATGAATATTGTACTTTTGATGATAGCGGTACTTAGTACTGTCATATTTGAATTCATGTAGTTTTGATTGCACACGGAAGAGATATTGTTTAGTAAACGTTCTATAACTTGAATGTTCTCCGAATCCAATTCCTCCTGGTAATTGTACGGTTCCTCTAAGACCATCTGTTCCACTGGTTTGGGTATTTCCGTTGCCCATTTCTGCCATCCTAACAGGCCTGCTACTATTGTTGTCATTACTGATGTCCATAGGTTCGCCCACATTTTCACTTTGAGTTGAGGAGACTTCTGGATTTTGCATTTGACTGGAATCAGATGTTTTTCGTTTTTTATGTTCTGCAAGTGAATATGGACTATATCTATATGGATATGGTTGCAAATTCATCTTACCTGAAAATGAAGGATATATTGTATTATCAATTGTTTTTTCAGCAATATGTTTTACGCTTAAACCAGCTGCACCAAGTAAAGAATGATAATTATATGTTTCCGAAAAATCACCCCAAAAATCACTAATAGCTTTTCTATCAGCAGAAAATATATCGTTTTTATTTTTACTTTTACTATATGCAATATCGTGTTCATATGCTATTAAGTCGTCTTTATCAACTGGTTTTTTTCCACTTTTTAAATTTGAACCGGGACCTAAATAATTATGACCAAATAAATGCATACTGTTAAAAAAAACACTATTTATCAAGCTATATATAAATTTTATTAATTGATAACAAATTAATTTACAATAATATTTTCTTTTAAATAATTTTCAGCATATTCAATTAAAAACTCAAATGTCATTGGATGAAGTTTTTTCCCCTCTATATTTTTTTTTAGAAATGGTGCCGTGTGCCAAAAAAATGTTTTTATTCTTGTTTCAAATTTAGTGGTGTGCGGAAAAATATAACGATTAGCAGTTATAATAATTGGGGTTTTTTCAACAATTACTGGCGATTGATTTTTAATATTTGCTGATATTGGATCACCTCCCAAAAATTTTTTTAAATCTTCAAGTGCAGATGGTTCGGCATTTGGTTCATTCCAAAATATTAAACGCCTATCATGGCATTCTTGCAAAGGAAATTGGCAATTTCGATTCCAATTGCTCATATTACCCGTATTTAGGAAATAATCAGCATGTAGTTCAGCGAAAAAAGATTTACCAGAACAACTGTCTGATACAAAATAATATGTATTTAATTTTCCAGTTTTTCGATCTAAAAATAATAACCAATCTTTTAACCAATTTGCTATTATTTTCGGCCAATATGTTTGTTCAATAATTTCGAATGTTCGTGGATCCATAGACGATTTTGATAATTGCCATGTTAAAAGTTGTAAAATTTGTTTCTTTGATTCTTCTATAGTATAATAATAATCGTAAAATCGTTCAATTGACGGCGTTTTCCAGTGGGGTTGTATATCTTTTATATTTAAATAAGCATATTTATTTTGAAAGTCTAAAATTGAATTATGTGCATATTGAATTTTTAAATTTACTTTAGCCATTTTCATAGCCGCATTACTTTCACTATAAAAACGAAAATCACTTCTTGCCCATATAATTTTTCTGTCGCCATCAGTAATTGGAGAAGCTACTATTGTCTCTAAATAAATTGTAATTGCCTCGGCTTCTTGGTCAATGGAGCGCTGCCATCTTGATCGCTTTCCTTCGATGAACGCTTTTTATTTTTTCCCGGATGTTGTTCGTCAGTATCTTTATTGTATTTATTGTATTCTGATCCTCTGGAGTTTTCCCGTAGAATTTCATGTCCATTTTCGAATACTTCCACATGTCTTGTGTCCCTATTACTGCTGGTGGCATCGTGGTTAAATCGTATTATTTCATATCCAATAGGAAATGGTCCCCAATGGTTCCATCCGACTTGCAAGTAGTTAAGTTGTCTTTAATTCTCCAAGTGATATTCGAGTATGCTAAGCCATTGTTCTTTTGTGAGGCTTTGGATGCACTCTCTTGAAGCAGCTCGTCGCCTAATAGGAATTCCGAAGCATCGACATGATGAGTCTGAGTAGGGACAATCATGGATGCAGTGGACGTGGTCCGAGTGGGTAACGAAGATTATAAATAAGACATTTCGTCCTCTTTCTGTAGCTTGAGAAGAAATGTCTTGAAATTCTTGAGCAAATTGAGGTTTAATAACTCCGGAATAATATATTGCTCGTCGACTGCTTTGTTGAACTCTTCTAAAAATAAGTTCGGCGAGCATATGAATGTCGATTCGGACTTCATTTTTTTCAACTTGTAAAACAGATGTAATAAACTTTCGAAATTTGACTGGGTCGTCATGTTCGATATTTGTTTTTCGGCCCATTTCATACATTTCGTTAGAGGTAATAGACTCATCACTTGAATAATATCCCATAGTCTTATTATTGCTGTTAATTTTTTCTTCGCTAGTTCGGATGAATCGCCTTTTGCGCGACTTTTCTTCTTCTTTTGTGTTGTTTGTTCCGTCTCTACTTGTTCCAACTCCGATTCGGCTATTTGAAGTTCCTGGTTCTCTTCTATCTCCGATTCGCTTGTTGGGTAAATTACTGACATCTTTACTTTTTAAAATTAAATTTAAAAGTGATTGCATATATCAATAGATCTAGGAAAAATATTTATTAATTTTATATTTAATAACATAATTTCACAATTTACACAAGTAAAAGTAGATTTATTTTCAAAAAATTTAATAAAATTTATACAATCAATAAAATTAGTACTTTTTAATAAAATATTTTTTATATTATGATTAAACAACTTTTCATTACAATATAAAAATTTTTCAAAACACTTTTTACAATATTTAGTATTATATGAATTATTTTAACTTGATTATATTTAATCATTACTTTCCATGCTTTATATACACCCATTTTTGCACACGATATAATATTATTCTATTTTTAATTATCAATTGTCCAAATTCCAAATAAACAACTTTATTTATTATTCTTATCACCCTACTTGAAATATTTTTTATTATTTCATCATTCTATATTTTTCATACATTTACTTCACCGCGGGTAATCTTAAAACCCTGGTCGCTTGGTTAAAGAAGAATACTTTCTTCTTTCTACAACAACATAACAACAACCACACAGCTCGCTTTGTTCGCTCGCAAGCGAGCGAACGCGAGCACACAGTTTCACTTTGCAAGGGTGCTGCCATTTAGGCACTATATTTGCAACTCAAATCGCATAACATTAAATTTTGGTTTTCATAATTTCGCGGAGCACTTGCAACAAGCTCGCGGACCACCAGTGCTCCGCGGAGCACCGGTTAAGAACCACTGCTTTAGATAATTCGTGAATTTTGAGTCCCAAATTTTTGGAGATTTTTTAAAGCCATATAACTTTTTTAAACTTTAAACTACTTTTTACTTGTTTCAAAACCCTTTGGTATTTCCATAAATACCTCTTTCATTTCATTTATCATATAAAGAGTTTTTCAATAAGAACTTTTTTTTCAATGGAGTTGTATTTCTGCAGTTAAAAATTTAATGAAAAAATTAGAGTCTACTGGTTCAGTAACCTAGCAACAACAAGTGTTCCGAGTTGCATTTCGGTCGTTCAATCGAAAACATTGCTGGTGTGAGTGAAACTGTCGAAGAATACCCAAATTTATCGATTGCACGACGTTTCCAACAATAAGGCTTGTCCACAAGCACCACATGGCGTATTTTGCGAAATGATTTTGCTCCAGAGCCTTATAATCTCCAAATGGTGCAATAATTAAAGCCACCATATCATTTGAATGGCTGCGTTAAAAAGCAAAATTGTCGCATTTGGGCTTATTTTTTCGAAAATAAAGTTGTAGTTGCTGTTTATTGGCAAGGTTTCAACAAGACGGCGCAACGTGCCACACAGCTCAAAAGACAATCGATTTATTGAAAACCAAATTTAATGGACATCTAATTTCGCGTGGAGGTGATGTCAATTGGCCTCCAAGATCTTGCGATTTAACACCGGTGGACTTTTTTTGTGAGGCTAAGTGAAATATGAGGTTTATAAGAATAATCCAAGAACAATTGCAGAACTCGAACCCACTTTCGAACGTATAATTCGTGAGAAAGAAGCACAATTGTGCAAAAATGTAATTGAAAATTTTGTCAAAACAATCGATGTCTGTAAACGTAGTCGTGGTGGACATTTACCACATATCGTTTTCGATCTATAAATTGTAAGTCTTTACAACATATTTTGTAATTGTTGGAGTTTTTTTGTTTCAAAGTTCGAAATTCTTTCGAACTTCACAATTTGTGCTTTTCTGGTAAACGACTAGAGTTTGCACATCTAGTTGGCTTGCACATTCTGGCTTGTCGGTGGGCTGGGTCCCCATTTACCATCTGATTTAGTGCAACTAGCAATCTTACAAAAATTGTACGTGCAAAAGGGTTGTACATAAAATTAAACTCGTTAACAGTATTTAAAAGTTGTCAAAAGTTGACAACGAATTCCAGCTAAATGTACTCAAAACTAAATAGCGGACGGTCGAAACCAAAATTCACTGTTTCCGTGCCACATTTAATCTGCGTTATAAAATCCACGTTTTAATTTAGGTTTAGATGCGGAAAAATTCAGATTAAATTGTAAATAAACCAAATTATTGAACACTAGACCACGCTTTTCCTTTGCAATATGCTAGTTATTTCAATTTAAACCTATGATAGCCAATTACAGTTATAACGGAATGCGCCGAACAGTATAACATCAAGCCACATGCTTTTGAGAAAGAGACTAAAACTTATAAAAACCAATAAAAGACAAAAATAAAAAGAATTTGTCAACACTAAATTAGATTATGATTTTTAAATTGAAGAAATTATCAAAATAATTATTTAAAGTAAAACTTGAACCGAGAGCAGGAGAAACACGTCTATTCACTAGCACGAATCATTCGATTTATATTTCGATTATATGCTAAACAAAAATATTAATTATAGAATAATAAAGTAGGCCAATAATAACTAAGTGAATAAATCTTATACAGTGTGGGAATAGTTGATGGCGCCACAGTACTCCCAGTGAACGGAGTGAACGTTAGTTTCCTTGTCGATGGTTGCCGATTTTGGAAGTGAGTTACCAATTTCGTGGCGGTGTCAAGAAGCTGAAATTAATGCTGAATTCTCTTTGTCGATGGTCGCCGATGGTCGCCGATTTTGGAAGTGAGTTACCAATTTCGTGGCGGTGTCGAGAAGCTGAAGTTAATGTTGGATTTTAATTGTCGATAATCGCCGATTTTGGAAGTGAGTTATCAATTTCGTGGCGGTGTCGAGAAGCTGAAGTTAATGTTGGTTGAATATTATGGTAATGGTTCTTTAGGTGTAATGTATATATGTATATGAAGATTTTTAGTTTCATTATATCTTGTTTTTTTTTTTTCAAATTTCGAGATACTTCTGTGACAAACCTATTAGAGTGAGGAGAGAGGAGTGAGACGAACAGCTTAACTTCTCTGCTGTATCGCCCAACTGATTACGATCACATCGACGTTTCCGATGTGGTGATGACATTTACGAGCCTATAAATTTCTAATGCTGAACTTTACGTGACGGATAAATTCTCCTATATAATATATACGTATTAATATACAGTGGTGTTCAATGAAATCCGGACACTTTGAATTCCTGGAAAAAATGCATGGTGCAGGTCAAAATTTAATCCCCTCCCATTTTTTTTTCAGTATTTAGTTACTTGATTTATGTAGTAAGTGTATATTTCAAAAAATAGTTTAGTAACAATCGATAAGTCAAGTTATAACCATAAACATTAAATAAATGAAAAAAATGTCGAAATTAAGTGATGCTAAAAAAAGTGTTATTATCGCATTATGGCATGAAGGATTGTCAGTACGGGAATTTAGTGATAGAGCATCACGGGGGAAGTCCTCTGTTGCTGATTTAATCAAAAAATTTAAAAATACCGGGACCACAGAACGCTCCAAAGGATCTGGAAGGAAACGCAAGACAACCATAGTAGAAGACCAATTTCTGGTCCTTCGTTGCAAACGAGACCGCTTTAAACCTTCCACAAAATTGAAAGCGGAGCTTGCTTTAGCCAGTGGAACTGAAATTTCTGCGACAACCGTGCGGAGGAGGTTACTTGAGGCAAATCTAAGGTCACGTTGCTCGCTCCAAAAGCCATCTTTAAAGGTTTCGTCAAAGATCACTCGGCTTCGGTGGGCCCAGGAACATTCCAGTTGGACCCCAGAGATGTGGAATAGAGTAGTATTCTCTGACGAATGCAAATTTAATCTGCATATCGGGGATGGGCGGCTACGCGTCCGAAGGAAGTCAGGAGAACGCCTCAGTGATAACTGCATTCAGGAAATTCCCAACAAAGCTGAAGGAGTAATGGTCTGGGGATGTTTCAGTGCAAGTGGTTTAGGTCATCTGGGGTTTATAGATGGAAGAGTAACCGCAGATGTGTATTTAAATGCCCTAGAGAGTCATTTGAAAGCGTCAGTTTTGGAGTTGTTTGCTGAAACTGAAACGTACATCTTTCCGCAAGATGATGCACCAGCACGCACTTCAGAAAAGGTATTTATTTATTTTTTTAGAACCATTGGACAATCCTCAAGAAAATCCAGTTCTAACATTTTGTGAAATTTTATTAACTTCCGTTTTTTTTTCATTTTCAGGTAAAAGACCACCTAAACCAAAACGATATTCAGACATTGGAATGGCCTCAGTACAGCCCAGGTCTTCATTCCATCGAAAATATCTGGGCTATTATGTAGAAAAAGTCTGTAAAGGTAATCCCTAAACACAACAAGACTTAAAGCGGCAAATTCAAAGTGCTTGAGATGAAATTAATGATGACGTCACTGGAAATTTGGTGAATTTCATGAAGCACAGGTGCACAGCGGTTATTAAGGCAAATGGCAGTCATACTAAATATTAAATAGGAGGTCCCAACTAGTGTGTACAAAATACAATTGATAAATTTTAGTGAATCTATTTATAACATGTTTTTTTTTGTATCTTAATAAACGTAATATTTACAAAAAATCATCTGAATTCCTATGAATTTTTTTAATTTTCGAATAAAACCAAAAATACTGATTGAACCATATAATATTTTTAGTAAATATTACCTGAGGTAATATAAAAAATTATTTCGCCGAATGAGCATCACTACTTCTTTGGAAAAAATCGCTTCAAATCGAAAAATGATAGGTGTCCGGATTTCATTGAACACCACTGTATAGGTTGACTTTTTTATCATACGCTCCAGATCATGTCTTTTTATTTGAATAGACCTTTTAGTTATTTTCATGACTTTGAAGTGAGATTTGGCATAGCCTTATATTTCTTTGAAGTATTACTTCTACAACAGGAAGTGGCCAACCCAAACTTCTCAACACAATCTTTGGTAAGAAATACAATCCGATGACAATATTTAATCAAATTACCTCGCGGGGTTTACTTATTATATATTTGTTATTTTTATAAAGTTTAATTCGACAATTATAATCTCTTCTTATTACTAGATTATCGTATTATGTTTTCTATTAATTTTAACTTCTTTAATTATATTTATAATTATATTGATTCTTCTAACCAACTAATTTCCGAATGGTCTGCCACTTGTGTGAATGAACAAGAGTGCCTACACCTGTTGGGTGAGAAAATTCCTTGCTCAGCCACCCCAAACAGCAACCAAACTATCTATCTTCGACTCACAATTAAATAACTTCTCTATCTTCCCTACTTCAATGTTGCAACTATACATTGTTCAAAAAAACGGACAGTAAATGCATGTCAACTAATTTATTCCGACTATTCAAGTTGGAAGGGCGAGCCGCGGTCGCGGTCGAGCCCCTTTTCAACATAACCCTTTTTTTTTTGTTTCGTTACAGATACACATTTTCATAAAAAAACTAAAATTTTCCTTTTATTTTTTTATTTTTCTTTTCTTTTTACACACTAATAGACAATTTGATTTTAATCTTAATACTTTCCTAGTCATAAATTTTACATTAATTCACAATCCTTTTTTCTTCTTTTTTTTAAAGAAAATTTAACTAAATGTAAAAGAATTTGCCCTTGCAAAGTCTTAAATTCTTTCGTTTTCATATTTATGTAAATTTTCTTCCTTCTTAACAAAAAAAACTTGGATTATTCTCCACTTTCATATCCCCGAAATAAAACCGCGTGGTCCCACTATTTCTATTAAAAGTTACCTTTTCCAGACTTATCCTTTTAAAAAAAAATCATGTTTTATTTTTATTTATATAAAAAAGAAATATGCGCTCATTACAATTTCAATAAAGAAATTCAGTTCTTTTATCCAAAATGTGTGTTTCATTTAAAATTTAAAATAAAAGCCCTTATTGAAAAACGCTGTAGAAACACTGTTTTGAAGTCAAACTGAACCATTTTAAATTCTTCGATCTGCTATTGATAACATTTTTTGTATATAGTCATATCTTACTAATGCAGACTGTTTCGCTGTAGTCAATTCCCCATTGCTGTGAATAACCTCTACCAGGTGTACCAATATGAAATGCGGATTTTTTTTTCTATAAAAACATGTTAAATTCCGAAGAATGATAAAAAGTGCTGTATTCAAAGTATGGTCCATCGCATGTTATACATGTTTCCCATCTTTCGGGAAATTTTCTGAATACCACGCCAGTAAAAGTCTTCCCCTTTTGCCGCGAACCATTCATCGAGCCATTTTTTCATATCTTCATACGAACCAAAGCGCTACTCAGCAAGTGCGTGACCCATCGATGCAAACAAGTGGTAATTGGAAGGAGCCAAGTCTGGTGAGTAAGCCGCATGGGGTAGAACTTCCCAGTTGAGTGCTTCCAGCGTATCGCGAATCGGTTTTTCTGTATTTGATAGAGCATTGTCATGAAGAAAAATTACTTTGTGTTGCCTCTTTCGGTATTCTGGCCTTTTTTCAAGCAGCGAACGGTTCAAATCGGTCAATTGTTGGTAACGTTTGGTATTAATCGTTTCCCCAGGTTTTAACAGCTCATAATAGATCACGCCCCTCTGGTCCCATCAAACACAGAGCATTGTCTTTCTTGCAAAGCGATTCGGTCTTACGGTTAATGTGGATGATGCGACTGGGTCCAATGATTTTTGGGCTTGGGATTCTCAAAATAAATCAATTTTCATCCCCTGTAACTACATGATGCAAAAATGATTTCCTTTTGTAGCGAGCGAGCAAAAGATCACATGTGGTTTTGTGCTTTTCCATTTGCGTGTCGTTCAGCTCATGTGGTACCCATCTACAGGTCCTTTGAATCTTTCCCATCTCTCGTAGTCGATCGGAAATAGCTTGTTGCCTAACGGCCAATTGCTCGGCGAGTTATTTTTGTGGTTGCGAATCATCTTCGTTTAACAATGCAATTCCACATCTTCGTATTTTTTTGGCGGTTTTCCACGTTCCTTGTCTGCAACATTGAAGTCACCACTTTTGAAACGCCGGAAAAAAATGGCTGATTATCCCGTCGTACATAGGGAAACCGTCCTATCAAAATAGCTTATTTCGTATCTACAATAAAAATAGTAGAGGGTACTATGTACAATGGAGAAATTATTTACCTATTCAAAATAGTTAGAACAACATTGTACATGGTAGAAATTCCAAAATTTCATGGTAAATTTAACCACGCATGTATAACGAATTACACTATGATAAAAGGGTATTTGAGCATTGAATATAGAACAGGCTCCATTGTGGAACGCATATTAGCCAATACGTTATTTCTTAATTCTACAATAACGTTTGGGTAGTCATCTAATAATAATGGCAAACCTTCAATATGGTTTTGGATAAATTCCGTATTGTAGGTAAAATTAAAAAACTAGTCATTAATTTTTTTGGTTTGTTAAAGAATTTATTTGATATAAAAAAAGAACATCGATTTCAAATAACGTACAAATGACGTTTAAATTTATGTAATGAATATGTTTTTGATATGGAAGTTTTATCCAGTTCCATTATTTTAAATTTATCAGTTTTTTCTACTACATGCGCATATGCATGATAATCAAAGTACAATGTTTTTAAATAATATATTACTACAAATATTACATTTTTGTTTAAAATACAAATTCTTTTTATTACTCCAAAAACTGGATAATTATCATTATAACTTATATGAAGAACCATATTTTCTTTAATTATAATTTTATTCAATTTTATCCAGGAATAAAAAATGCCATTTTTTCGTGTGCCAAATTTAGATAATTCGCAAATATAGGGCTGTACTTGCTTACCATGTTCTATTACATTTAACGTTACTTTATGAACATTAAACACTTCGCTTAATAAACAACGGTCAAAAATTGTATTTCGTCGCGACGTTGAATTGGCAATTCTTTTTAAAGTTCGATGTTTAGACTCAAAACGCATATACTATACCTTTTCAGTTTCAAAATGAGAATAGTAAACTTCAAAGTGGAATAGTAAACTTCTAAATGAGAATAGTAAACTTCAATATAAGAATAGTAAAAAGAGAGCTCTCAAGAAAGTTGTCAAGTATTCTTAACAGCAGAAACGAATTATCCGTCAAAGAACAGAGAGTAAGAGCCGTGTATTGTATTGTATTGTATTGGAGGGGCCCGCACGTTTGCGGGCCTTAGCACGTAGGCCTAGCTGGCCCATTGTGCCCCCTCCTAAAAAGATTGGTTGAGAGACTAGGTCTCTTCCCGGAACTGGTTTGTCCTTCTAATGAAGGTCAGCACCGTAGTTAGATCCAAGTTAGCTAGCCCCTCCTTACTCAGGGTGCACGCACCCAGCGTAGCAAGTCTGGTTCTAGAAAGGCCGGGCATTCACACAAAAAATGTTCAGCTGGTTCATTTTCTTCTAGACAGGCTTCGCATATCGGACTCTCCGCCACCCCTATTTCCCACTTGTATTCGTTCAAGGAGCAATGTCCTGTCACAAAACCCACAATGGTTCTAAGGGTTTTACGCTCGAGTCCCATCAACATTCAACAGTTAAAATAGCAAATACTTCAGCTTGAAATACTGTCGTATTGCTACCGAGTGGTATGGCTATTTTAGCCCCTTGATTCACGTGGTAGATGCCAGCGCCAGCCATTCCATCCAGTAGGGATCCTGTTCTATGAACAGGTCTAGGGGAGGTAGATTTAGCAGAATCTCGAGCGCTGCCGTAGGAGTGATCCTAATGGCGCCTGTAACACACAATCTAACAAGCTTATGCAGCTTGGACAGGTGTAGTTTGACGCTTTAAACTTTAAGCCTTTGCCACCCCACAAGTGCCCCATACGTTAAGTATGGTCTGGAAATGCCAGTAAAGATCCAGATCACCATCTTGGGACTCAGTCCCCAGCTTCTCCCAAAAGCTCTACGGCATTGGCACAGCACGGTCGTAGCTTTCTGAATGCTTAAGTCCACATGTTGTCGAAAAGTATGCTTGGAATCAAGTATGACCTCAAATACTTCACTTCCGAAACACATTCCAGCGTGGTGCCAATAAAACGTGGCCACCTGACTACAGGAATGTTGCGTTTGGTAGTGAATAGCACCCTCTAAGTTTTGCCTGGGTTAACCAAGAGGTTTTGTTCGTCGCACCACATTTCTACAATATTTGGTGCTATCTGCATTAGATCAGCAACCGTGGCTAAATCAATTCCTCGACGGTGATACAAATATGGTCCGCGAATCCTAAAGCCGAATGTCTATTGTCGTTTAAGTTGCGCAGTAGGGAGTCTAGCAACAGATTCCAAAGAGTCGTGGATAAGACCCCTCCCTGCGCAAATCTTTTATTGCTTTCACTGTCACTCTCTCAGTTCCCAGTTCGGCAGAGGTCAGTCTGCACTTCAGCATATTCATAATCCACCTTGCTATTGCTTGGTGAATATTCCTAACTCTAAGTGCAGCCTCAATCGATTGAAAAGTGGGGTTGTCAAAGGCCCCCTCGATATCCAGAAAGACAGTCAAAGCGAAGAGCTTATGGTCCAGCGCATCTTGTGCCCCCCAATAGCTCTAACAAGGCCGTCTCAGTGGATTTCCCCTTTGGTAGGCGTGTTGGCTATCGTGCAGCGGAAAGTTCACCAGAGAGGTTCCCTTTAAATACCCATCTACCATTTTTTCTAGGGTCTTCAAAAGAAATGAGGTGAAACTAATCTTCCTAAAACTCTTACGTAGGTAGTAGGACGATTTCGGGATAAATACCGCCTTGGCTGCTCTCCAAGCCTTAGGTGTATAGCCAGTGGCATTACAGGCTTGGAAAACAGCATACAGGTGGTCAATAATCACCCCAATACCTTTTTGAATAAGTATAGGGTACCGGGTATCGGACCGATATGATTCCAAGAACCAAACCGCTTGCAACAGTGTTTTCATCAAATTGGTACATTTGGCTACATTTGTCATTTTCAAATTATTTTTAAGTGTTATTCATACATTGAAAACCGATATTTTCTACTAAAAAACCGGTTTTCGAATTTCATAATTTTATCCAAAAAACCGGATTTTAAAACCGGTTTTTAAAAACCGACAAACCCTAGTAAATACCATCATTATAGGGATCAAAAGTTTTTATAGCCCACCTTATTTTTCCCTTGTAACCACCTTAGCCGCTATGGTCCATTCCTCACGTGAGGGCCTGATGTTGTTGCATTCAGCCATTTCCCCCTCTTCCTCAGACAGGAAGCCAGGAAAGTGCGCTTCTACAAGTACATCGAGGGTCTCTCTTTTCGAGGTAGTGTAAGTTCCATCGTCTTTCTTTAGGACATCCAGCTTGGCGTGCCTATCACCTGCAAGGGCTGTATGCAGCCTTGCTGTAGCAGTGACATCCTGGAGACTCGCAATACTTACGCCATCCAAGACGTTTTGCCTTGCGAATAGTCTTTTTGAACTCCCTTTGCACTATTTGGTGAGCGACCCAATCATTTTCAGAGTGAGTGTTCATAGCTCTGTTGAAGAGTCGTCTTGTCTTACGCCGGAGCTGTGAAAGATTGGAGTTCCACCATTTGACTGGTTTCACTCCTATCCATTCCTTTTCCGGGAAAGACGGAGAAAGCTTCAGTAATCGCTTCCTGAAACTCTTTTGCAACTACTTCGATTCCCCTGCTGTTCTTTACTTTCCTCGCCGGGCTTGGCAGGGGTTTTACCAGGATCGTCTCATAGTGCTCCCAATCTGTTTTCTTGGGATCTCTAAACTTTCTCTTCTCCACAGAGTCCATCACCATATATAAATTAAACTTAGAGACCCCTTTATTACCATGTTAAAGGTTATGTATCTGTGGTCAGAGGCAGTTTCTTCCCTCAGAACTTTCCAATCGTTCACAAGTCCACTTGACGTGGCCGTTGCTAGAGTAATATCTATCACCCCTCTTCTGTTTGAAGTTACAAAAGTTGGTTCATCGCCATTATCCAGAATGTCCAGTTCTGAGGTTATAGCATATTCCAGTAGAGCTTCACCTCGAGGGTTCGTGTTTGTACTGCCCCATACTTCGTTGTGTGAATTTGCATCCACAGCAACAATTAAGGGGAGCTTGTGCTTCCTGGAATATTAAACCACATTCTTGAATGCATCCGGTGGAGGCATTAGAGAAGGGTCGTATGGTAGGTATGCAGATACAAAGATCATGTATACCTTCCTCCCGCCCCTCATTACCGCTACCTTCACCGTTCGAAAGCCCTCCTTCATTCCCCCCGGTCCGAAGGGCTGAGGTCAGGGAACGAAATGCAGATTCACCGCTCTTTGGTGGTTTGTCTGCTCTTGTTCCTTTCACTTTTCACTTTGGAAGGGGCCCGATTTGCCTTTCCACTGGGTTTATCACCCGCATTGGAAATATTTCCAGATTTCCTTACCGCTTGAAGCACAGAGGTCAGGCTCCCAGGCGCGGATTCACCACTCTGGTGGTTTTTCTGACCCTTTCCCCTTCTCTCTCTGCCCCTGTTGGAAGTTTTCTGGTTTTTTGTTCTTGCTTATCCTTAGCTTTTTTGGCACTGGTGCCGGGCATTGAGTCCGGAGTGCCGTCGTTCTGGGAGCGACAGCGTTCCCTCGCGGGCTCAGCGATTACATCCACTGAGCGAGCTTCTCTGAGGCATAGTTTCCTACGCGCACTCTTGCCCGGTCTTATGCGTTTTTTAGACATAGAGGCGCCACCCTCTAACCCAGGTGATACTATACCTTTTTAGTTTCAAAATGAGAATAGTAAACTTCAAAGTGGAATAGTACACTTCAAAATGAGAATAGTAAACTTCAATATGAGAATAGTAAATTTCAAAATGAGAATAGTAAACTTCAATATGAGGTTTTTTATTTTAATTTAATTTAAAACAATTAATATTAATATAAGAATTTTATTGCGTTATTGAAATAAATTTATTTATTTAGATTTACAAAATTATAATAACAAAAAATATGTGTCTTCTTTTTACTTTATTGTGAGAGAGATGTTTCGCTTTCAGTAGTTCGTTCAAGACTGAGCTTTTTCCCCTTCTTTTTTTGTTCTTGTCTCCTGCTCGTTCCTACATCTCGGCCATCCTGGTGTTCATCCGGCCCGGATGAACCTTTATCCGTGGATTTACCCCACAGCTTCATCTTGTCGGCAGCGGACGTTGTTGTGTTAGGCCCTTCTGTAGTTCCGGTTTTACGTAATCCATACCTATCGTTTCCTCGTACTGTTGTTACTTCATATGGTCCAAGAAATTTAGGCATTATCTTTAGACCACTCCCAAACTGCGTTCTCTCGATTGCCACTGCATCCCCTTCTTTATACTTCTGAGCCGGTTTTCTTCGTAGGTTTTAGTAACGTCGATTTTCGTCTTGTAGTTTTGAAATTTGTTGTTTCGCATTTATTCGTAATTCGTGTCTTTTCTCAGTGTATTGTGCTATCAACTCCTTTTGAATCTCTTCTTGAATTCTTACATCTTCTTTTAATTTTATTTTGGTTCCCGTCATTAATTGAAAAGGAGTAGTATCAATTGCTCTATGGTACGTACTGTTAATGAATTGTTGTACTTTGGTTACGTACCGATACCACTTCGAGGGATCTTCTATCGCCAATTTTGACAATACTGGAATAATTACTTGATTCGTTCGTTCTATCTGTCCATTTCCTCTTGGAACGCCTGTTGTTATTTGATGTGTTTCAATATTATTTTCATCACAATATGAGACGAAATCCTTTGCAGTAAAAGCTGCCCCTTTGTCGGTTATTATCCGTCTAGGTTTACCAAACGTTGTCGCCATGATTTGCAATTTCTGCAAAACCTCGTTAGTTCCTGTCGTCTTGGTAGGAAATAGCCATACGAATTTCGTAAAAGCGTCTGTAACAGCCATAATATATTTATAACTCTTGCTGGTGTTTGTCATCGGCCCCAAATGGTCGATATGTAACGTATCCAAAGGTTCCTCATTTTTTGGAATTGTATTTAAGAATCCTTCTCCCTTGCCTCTTTTTCTCTCAACTAAAATGCAAGGAATGCAACTTCTAATACATCTTTCGATTTTTTCGTGTAGTCTAGGAATGAAGTATTCTTTTTCTATTATTGCTCTCATCTTTCGTTCATGAAAATGACCTTTTTCGTGGATATTTCTTAATACTTCTATTTCCAGTTCTTCGGGTATAACTAACAATAATTCGCCATTATGATTTTTGTACAATACTCCATTTTGCATTTCGTAGTCTGCACATTGTCCTGTATTATCGAATTTAATCGTTCATCAGTTTGTTGCGCAGATTTCACCTTCGCCAAAATTGAATTTTCTTTTGTAATAATCATTGTAATCGCGTTTCTGCTGAGAGCGTCGACATGTCTCATTCTGTCTGCTGTTCTATGTTCTGTAGTAAATTGATAATCTTGCAACATCAATGCCCAACGTGCTACTTTTGGTGGCATATCTTTTTTCTTTAATGTCATCTCAAATGCTTTACAGTCTGTAATAAGTTTAAATTGTTGCCCCATTAAATATACTCTAAATTTCTTTACAGCTTCTACTATGGCCAGTACTTCTAATTCGTAACTATGAAATTTCTGCTGTGCTTCTGATGTTTTATGACTCATGTAGCTTACAGGATGCATTTTATCATCTTCTTCACTTTTCTGTAGTAACACAGCCGCTAACCCAAATTTACTTGCGTCCGTATGTAATTCAGTATATGCTCCTGGTTGAAAAATATGTAAAACTGGACTTTCACATAAACTTTGTTTGATTAGCGTAAAAGCAGCTTTTTGTTCGTCATCGAAATGAAACTTGACTCCTTTTTTCAACAAATCACTAAGTGGTCTTGCTATCTGCGAAAAGTTTCTTATAAATTTTCTGAAGTATCCCGCCAAACCAAAAAAACTTTGTAACTGTTTGGCTGTAGTTGGTTCAGGAAATTTCAGGACTGCTTTAGTTTTTGATCTCGATGGCCTTAGTGTTCCATTTTCTATTTCGTATCCAAGATACTCAATATTCTTTTGTAAAAAGAAAC
This sequence comes from Xylophagus ater, assembly GCA_963422695.1. Taxonomy (NCBI): domain Eukaryota; kingdom Metazoa; phylum Arthropoda; class Insecta; order Diptera; family Xylophagidae; genus Xylophagus; species Xylophagus ater. The sequence goes on along the minus strand of OY730485.1, from coordinate 26,858,749 downwards.
ATTTTTTCCATTTAATCTTCAGCCCATTATTACACGCTACGTCTAATACCTGCTTTAATCGACTTATTCCTTCAGCTTCATCTTGAGAAGGTTATAACTATCCCAGCATTAATTAGCGGTCTGAATATTGTGTTGATGTATCGTTGGAAGACAGCTGGTGAATTGCAGAGTCCAAAAGGAACTCGCAAAAATTGGTATTGTCCACTACTAGTTACAAACGACGTATACTTCTTGCTTTCTTCTCCTACTGGCACGTGAAAAAACCCATTTTCTAAATCTAACGTTGTATAAAACTTTGCGGTTTGTAATTTATCCAACTGGTCTTCTATTACTGGTAGAGGATATCTATCCTTAATTATAGACTGATTGATTTTCCGATAATCTACACAGAGTCTTATGTTGCCATCCTTTTTTCTCACGACTACTACTGGACTAGCATATTCGGAAACAGCTGGTTCGACTATCTTATTTGTAATCCATTCTTTTACTTGTTCTTCGACAAGGTTTTTTTCTATGATTGGAAGCCGTCTCGGCGTTTGGTATATTGGTATATCGTTAATTGTTACTATTTTCATCTCAATTGGTGAATCATTAACTTTTTTCGGCTTATAGTTTGTGATGATATCGTAAATTTGTTCTTTTTTTATTTTATTCAGTGAACATCCAATGTTGACTTCAGGTTCAATTATATCTATAGAAAATAGGTTACTTTCGTTACAACTTCCATTTAGGTCTGCGTTCGTTATTCCCTTTTCGTCTTCAACACGTGATAACACTTCAAATTTAATGCCTTCTGGTTCTACTATAAGCCTAGAACGGCTAATGACATCTGCTCCTATTATTAACTTTGGTACCATTGATCCCTCGATTAGATAGATATTAACTTTATCAAATCGTACGTCATCAATAGTTAAATCTACTTGTATTCTTTCCTTAGACATTAATTCTGTACCAAGTCCGGTTATATGCATTTCTGTCAAGGTTTTTTCAATATTCAAGCAAAGGTCATCATAAACATCTTTTCGCAAAATAGTTATATCACTTCCGGTGTCAATTAATGATCTAATTGGCACTTTGTTTATAAACACAAGTTTATGCATTTTCTCAGTGTATGCGAAATTTGTTGTTGCTTTAGACTTTTCTTTTGAAGCACAGCTCCTACTAGTGTGTCCAAATTCACCACAAGCAAAGCATTTAGTGCCTTTGTCCTTATCTGGACAGGTACTAGCTTGATGTCCTACTTTCCCGCAATTAAAACAGTGTCTTGCTGGAACATTCTTCTCTTCTTTTTGTTTTTTGAAATTATTCTCCTGCGATGTTGCCGATTTATTTTGACTTTTATGTTTGACACTTGTTTTTTTTATACGTTCGTAGTCTTGAAATTTCTTCTTAAGTTCATCAATAGAACGTGCTCCATATAAAACTATTTTTCGAGTTTCATCGTCTTGAATACCATCTACTACATAATCTATTAATGCGTCGGGTTCCAAATTTATTTGGTCAGCTATTCTGATCATTTCATACAAATATTCTCTGCATGTTTCATTATATTTCTTTTTCCTTTGTCTTAATTGATCATGAACGTCACGACTATTGACTTGGACATGAAATTCTTGAATTAGTCTTTTTTTAAGAGTATGCCAAGAATTAATACATCTTTCGGTCCTAACAAATTGTTTAGCTTCTCCTGTTAGTAATTTTTTGGCGTATACTATCATTTCCTGATCTGACCACCGAATAACTCTATTCATTTCCTCGAAGTCGGCCACCCATTTCTCGATAGTTACCGTTCCATTACCTGAATACGATTCTAGAGAATCTTCAACATCTCTAAAAGTCAATGATCTTATTGTTTTAATTACATCATTTCTTTTTTTACTAACAATGCTGTCACTGTCAGAATTTCGATCATCAGCCCCACTTTCATCAAGATTTTCATCTGGATTTTCACCTGTATTTTCATCTGGATTTTCATCTGGATTTTCATCTGTATTTTCATCACCAGTTGCACCTTCGCCTACTATTTTCATTAAGCGAAATTTTAAGGTCGCTTTGGACCCAGAACAATCAATTTCTCTATTCAACAATTCCTGCTTTAATTCGGTTATCGACATTTTGTCAATCGCATTAATTGTCAATTCAGCCATTTTTTTTTTTTTTTGCACTTATAGTTTATTTTTTTTATTTTCTTCTATATTTGTCTCTTTCTATATTTACTTATATAGAATTTGATCGCGAAACAAAACAAAACAAAAATCACGAAAGCCACGTTTGAAATTCAGTTTTTGCGCGCTTCTCGCGAAACAAAACAACAAAAACACGTTCGAAATTCAGTTTTTGCGCGCTTCTCGCGAAACAAAACAACAAAAACACGTTCGAAATACAACAAAAACACGTTCGAAATTCAGTTTTTGCGCGCTTCTCGCGAAACAAAACAACAAAAACACGTTCGAAATTCAGTTTTTGCGCGGTTCTCGCGAAACAAAACAACAACAACACATTCGAAATTCAGCTTTTGCGCGCTTCTCGCAAAACAAAACAACAAAAACACGAAACTTCTAGTTTTCGTTTTAAAACTTCAAAATTTTAACGCACTTCTAGCGAAAAAAAACAAATAAAACAAAACTTCTCGTCTCGTAAACTCTTTTCTTGTTCTTTTTTTTTGTTTGTTCAAGAAAACGCGTCGTTTCTACAATGTTAATCGAAATTCAGCTTTTGCATGCTTCTCGCGAAAACAAAACAAAAAAAAACACGAATCTTTCAGTTTCCGTTTTATAACTTCAATATTTTAACGCACCTCTAGTGAAAAACAAATGAAACACAAAACTTCTCGTCTCGTAAACTCCTTTCTTGTTCTTTTTTTTTTTTCTTGTTTGCAAGAAAAACGCGTCGTTTCTACACTTTTTCACCTTTACGTCTTAACACCTTTATATTTTTTTTTATTATTCTATAATGCAAAGTAACGCAAATTATTCTTTTTATTTTGTTCAACGTACAAATGACGTTTAAATTTATGTAATGAATATGTTTTTGATATGGAAGTTTTATCCAGTTCCATTATTTTAAATTTATCAGTTTTTTCTACTACATGCGCATATGCATGATAATCAAAGTACAATGTTTTTAAATAATATATTACTACAAATATTACATTTTTGTTTAAAATACAAATTCTTTTTATTACTCCAAAAACTGGATAATTATCATTATAACTTATATGAAGAACCATATTTTCTTTAATTTTAATTTTATTCAATTTTATCCAGGAATAAAAAATGCCATTTTTTCGTGTGCCAAATTTAGATAATTCGCAAATATAGGGCTGTACTTGCTTACCATGTTCTATTACATTTAACGTTACTTTATGAACATTAAACACTTCGCTTAATAAACAACGGTCAAAAATTGTATTTCGTCGCGACGTTGAATTGGCAATTCTTTTTAAAGTTCGATGTTTAGACTCAAAACGCATATACTATACCTTTTCAGTTTCAAAATGAGAATAGTAAACTTCAAAGTGGAATAGTAAACTTCTAAATGAGAATAGTAAACTTCAATATAAGAATAGTAAAAAGAGAGCTCTCAAGAAAGTTGTCAAGTATTCTTAACAGCAGAAACGAATTATCCGTCAAAGAACAGAGAGTAAGAGCCGTGTATTGTATTGTATTGTATTGGAGGGGCCCGCACGTTTGCGGGCCTTAGCACGTAGGCCTAGCTGGCCCATTGTGCCCCCTCCTAAAAAGATTGGTTGAGAGACTAGGTCTCTTCCCGGAACTGGTTTGTCCTTCTAATGAAGGTCAGCACCGTAGTTAGATCCAAGTTAGCTAGCCCCCTCCTTACTCAGGGTGCACGCACCCAGCGTAGCAAGTCTGGTTCTAGAAAGGCCGGGCATTCACACAAAAAATGTTCAGCTGGTTCATTTTCTTCTAGACAGGCTTCGCATATCGGACTCTCCGCCACCCCTATTTCCCACTTGTATTCGTTCAAGGAGCAATGTCCTGTCACAAAACCCACAATGGTTCTAAGGGTTTTACGCTCGAGTCCCATCAACATTCAACAGTTAAAATAGCAAATACTTCAGCTTGAAATACTGTCGTATTGCTACCGAGTGGTATGGCTATTTTAGCCCCTTGATTCACGTGGTAGATGCCAGCGCCAGCCATTCCATCCAGTAGGGATCCTGTTCTATGAACAGGTCTAGGGGAGGTAGATTTAGCAGAATCTCGAGCGCTGCCGTAGGAGTGATCCTAATGGCGCCTGTAACACACAATCTAACAAGCTTATGCAGCTTGGACAGGTGTAGTTTGACGCTTTAAACTTGAAGCCTTTGCCACCCCACAAGTGCCCCATACGTTAAGTATGGTCTGGAAATGCCAGTAAAGATCCAGATCACCATCTTGGGACTCAGTCCCCAGCTTCTCCCAAAAGCTCTACGGCATTGGCACAGCACGGTCGTAGCTTTCTGAATGCTTAAGTCCACATGTTGTCGAAAAGTATGCTTGGAATCAAGTATGACCTCAAATACTTCACTTCCGAAACACATTCCAGCGTGGTGCCAATAAAACGTGGCCACCTGACTACAGGAATGTTGCGTTTGGTAGTGAATAGCACCCTCTAAGTTTTGCCTGGGTTAACCAAGAGGTTTTGTTCGTCGCACCACATTTCTACAATATTTGGTGCTATCTGCATTAGATCAGCAACCGTGGCTAAATCAATTCCTCGACGGTGATACAAATATGGTCCGCGAATCCTAAAGCCGAATGTCTATTGTCGTTTAAGTTGCGCAGTAGGGAGTCTAGCAACAGATTCCAAAGAGTCGTGGATAAGACCCCTCCCTGCGCAAATCTTTTATTGCTTTCACTGTCACTCTCTCAGTTCCCAGTTCGGCAGAGGTCAGTCTGCACTTCAGCATATTCATAATCCACCTTGCTATTGCTTGGTGAATATTCCTAACTCTAAGTGCAGCCTCAATCGATTGAAAAGTGGGGTTGTCAAAGGCCCCCTCGATATCCAGAAAGACAGTCAAAGCGAAGAGCTTATGGTCCAGCGCATCTTGTGCCCCCCAATAGCTCTAACAAGGCCGTCTCAGTGGATTTCCCCTTTGGTAGGCGTGTTGGCTATCGTGCAGCGGAAAGTTCACCAGAGAGGTTCCCTTTAAATACCCATCTACCATTTTTTCTAGGGTCTTCAAAAGAAATGAGGTGAAACTAATCTTCCTAAAACTCTTACGTAGGTAGTAGGACGATTTCGGGATAAATACCGCCTTGGCTGCTCTCCAAGCCTTAGGTGTATAGCCAGTGGCATTACAGGCTTGGAAAACAGCATACAGGTGGTCAATAATCACCCCAATACCTTTTTGAATAAGTATAGGGTACCGGGTATCGGACCGATATGATTCCAAGAACCAAACCGCTTGCAACAGTGTTTTCATCAAATTGGTACATTTGGCTACATTTGTCATTTTCAAATTATTTTTAAGTGTTATTCATACATTGAAAACCGATATTTTCTACTAAAAAACCGGTTTTCGAATTTCATAATTTTATCCAAAAAACCGGATTTTAAAACCGGTTTTTAAAAACCGACAAACCCTAGTAAATACCATCATTATAGGGATCAAAAGTTTTTATAGCCCACCTTATTTTTCCCTTGTAACCACCTTAGCCGCTATGGTCCATTCCTCACGTGAGGGCCTGATGTTGTTGCATTCAGCCATTTCCCCCTCTTCCTCAGACAGGAAGCCAGGAAAGTGCGCTTCTACAAGTACATCGAGGGTCTCTCTTTTCGAGGTAGTGTAAGTTCCATCGTCTTTCTTTAGGACATCCAGCTTGGCGTGCCTATCACCTGCAAGGGCTGTATGCAGCCTTGCTGTAGCAGTGACATCCTGGAGACTCGCAATACTTACGCCATCCAAGACGTTTTGCCTTGCGAATAGTCTTTTTGAACTCCCTTTGCACTATTTGGTGAGCGACCCAATCATTTTCAGAGTGAGTGTTCATAGCTCTGTTGAAGAGTCGTCTTGTCTTACGCCGGAGCTGTGAAAGATTGGAGTTCCACCATTTGACTGGTTTCACTCCTATCCATTCCTTTTCCGGGAAAGACGGAGAAAGCTTCAGTAATCGCTTCCTGAAACTCTTTTGCAACTACTTCGATTCCCCTGCTGTTCTTTACTTTCCTCGCCGGGCTTGGCAGGGGTTTTACCAGGATCGTCTCATAGTGCTCCCAATCTGTTTTCTTGGGATCTCTAAACTTTCTCTTCTCCACAGAGTCCATCACCATATATAAATTAAACTTAGAGACCCCTTTATTACCATGTTAAAGGTTATGTATCTGTGGTCAGAGGCAGTTTCTTCCCTCAGAACTTTCCAATCGTTCACAAGTCCACTTGACGTGGCCGTTGCTAGAGTAATATCTATCACCCCTCTTCTGTTTGAAGTTACAAAAGTTGGTTCATCGCCATTATCCAGAATGTCCAGTTCTGAGGTTATAGCATATTCCAGTAGAGCTTCACCTCGAGGGTTCGTGTTTGTACTGCCCCATACTTCGTTGTGTGAATTTGCATCCACAGCAACAATTAAGGGGAGCTTGTGCTTCCTGGAATATTAAACCACATTCTTGAATGCATCCGGTGGAGGCATTAGAGAAGGGTCGTATGGTAGGTATGCAGATACAAAGATCATGTATACCTTCCTCCCGCCCCTCATTACCGCTACCTTCACCGTTCGAAAGCCCTCCTTCATTCCCCCCGGTCCGAAGGGCTGAGGTCAGGGAACGAAATGCAGATTCACCGCTCTTTGGTGGTTTGTCTGCTCTTGTTCCTTTCACTTTTCACTTTGGAAGGGGCCCGATTTGCCTTTCCACTGGGTTTATCACCCGCATTGGAAATATTTCCAGATTTCCTTACCGCTTGAAGCACAGAGGTCAGGCTCCCAGGCGCGGATTCACCACTCTGGTGGTTTTTCTGACCCTTTCCCCTTCTCTCTCTGCCCCTGTTGGAAGTTTTCTGGTTTTTTGTTCTTGCTTATCCTTAGCTTTTTTGGCACTGGTGCCGGGCATTGAGTCCGGAGTGCCGTCGTTCTGGGAGCGACAGCGTTCCCTCGCGGGCTCAGCGATTACATCCACTGAGCGAGCTTCTCTGAGGCATAGTTTCCTACGCGCACTCTTGCCCGGTCTTATGCGTTTTTTAGACATAGAGGCGCCACCCTCTAACCCAGGTGATACTATACCTTTTTAGTTTCAAAATGAGAATAGTAAACTTCAAAGTGGAATAGTACACTTCAAAATGAGAATAGTAAACTTCAATATGAGAATAGTAAATTTCAAAATGAGAATAGTAAACTTCAATATGAGGTTTTTTATTTTAATTTAATTTAAAACAATTAATATTAATATAAGAATTTTATTGCGTTATTGAAATAAATTTATTTATTTAGATTTACAAAATTATAATAACAAAAAATATGTGTCTTCTTTTTACTTTATTGTGAGAGAGATGTTTCGCTTTCAGTAGTTCGTTCAAGACTGAGCTTTTTCCCCTTCTTTTTTTGTTCTTGTCTCCTGCTCGTTCCTACATCTCGGCCATCCTGGTGTTCATCCGGCCCGGATGAACCTTTATCCGTGGATTTACCCCACAGCTTCATCTTGTCGGCAGCGGACGTTGTTGTGTTAGGCCCTTCTGTAGTTCCGGTTTTACGTAATCCATACCTATCGTTTCCTCGTACTGTTGTTACTTCATATGGTCCAAGAAATTTAGGCATTATCTTTAGACCACTCCCAAACTGCGTTCTCTCGATTGCCACTGCATCCCCTTCTTTATACTTCTGAGCCGGTTTTCTTCGTAGGTTTTAGTAACGTCGATTTTCGTCTTGTAGTTTTGAAATTTGTTGTTTCGCATTTATTCGTAATTCGTGTCTTTTCTCAGTGTATTGTGCTATCAACTCCTTTTGAATCTCTTCTTGAATTCTTACATCTTCTTTTAATTTTATTTTGGTTCCCGTCATTAATTGAAAAGGAGTAGTATCAATTGCTCTATGGTACGTACTGTTAATGAATTGTTGTACTTTGGTTACGTACCGATACCACTTCGAGGGATCTTCTATCGCCAATTTTGACAATACTGGAATAATTACTTGATTCGTTCGTTCTATCTGTCCATTTCCTCTTGGAACGCCTGTTGTTATTTGATGTGTTTCAATATTATTTTCATCACAATATGAGACGAAATCCTTTGCAGTAAAAGCTGCCCCTTTGTCGGTTATTATCCGTCTAGGTTTACCAAACGTTGTCGCCATGATTTGCAATTTCTGCAAAACCTCGTTAGTTCCTGTCGTCTTGGTAGGAAATAGCCATACGAATTTCGTAAAAGCGTCTGTAACAGCCATAATATATTTATAACTCTTGCTGGTGTTTGTCATCGGCCCCAAATGGTCGATATGTAACGTATCCAAAGGTTCCTCATTTTTTGGAATTGTATTTAAGAATCCTTCTCCCTTGCCTCTTTTTCTCTCAACTAAAATGCAAGGAATGCAACTTCTAATACATCTTTCGATTTTTTCGTGTAGTCTAGGAATGAAGTATTCTTTTTCTATTATTGCTCTCATCTTTCGTTCATGAAAATGACCTTTTTCGTGGATATTTCTTAATACTTCTATTTCCAGTTCTTCGGGTATAACTAACAATAATTCGCCATTATGATTTTTGTACAATACTCCATTTTGCATTTCGTAGTCTGCACATTGTCCTGTATTATCGAATTTAATCGTTCACCAGTTTGTTGCGCAGATTTCACCTTCGCCAAAATTGAATTTTCTTTTGTAATAATCATTGTAATCGCGTTTCTGCTGAGAGCGTCGACATGTCTCATTCTGTCTGCTGTTCTATGTTCTGTAGTAAATTGATAATCTTGCAACATCAATGCCCAACGTGCTACTTTTGGTGGCATATCTTTTTTCTTTAATGTCATCTCAAATGCTTTACAGTCTGTAATAAGTTTAAATTGTTGCCCCATTAAATATACTCTAAATTTCTTTACAGCTTCTACTATGGCCAGTACTTCTAATTCGTAACTATGAAATTTCTGCTGTGCTTCTGATGTTTTATGACTCATGTAGCTTACAGGATGCATTTTATCATCTTCTTCACTTTTCTGTAGTAACACAGCCGCTAACCCAAATTTACTTGCGTCCGTATGTAATTCAGTATATGCTTCTGGTTGAAAAATATGTAAAACTGGACTTTCACATAAACTTTGTTTGATTAGCGTAAAAGAAGCTTTTTGTTCGTCATCGAAATGAAACTTGACTCCTTTTTTCAACAAATCACTAAGTGGTCTTGCTATCTGCGAAAAGTTTCTTATAAATTTTCTGAAGTATCCCGCCAAACCAAAAAAACTTTGTAACTGTTTGGCTGTAGTTGGTTCAGGAAATTTCAGGACTGCTTTAGTTTTTGATCTCGATGGCCTTAGTGTTCCATTTTCTATTTCGTATCCAAGATACTCAATATTCTTTTGTAAAAAGAAACATTTTTTCCATTTAATCTTCAGCCCATTATTACACGCTACGTCTAATACCTGCTTTAATCGACTTATTCCTTCAGCTTCATCTTGAGAAGGTTATAACTATCCCAGCATTAATTAGCGGTCTGAATATTGTGTTGATGTATCGTTGGAAGACAGCTGGTGAATTGCAGAGTCCAAAAGGAACTCGCAAAAATTGGTATTGTCCACTACTAGTTACAAACGACGTATACTTCTTGCTTTCTTCTCCTACTGGCACGTGAAAAAACCCATTTTCTAAATCTAACGTTGTATAAAACTTTGCGGTTTGTAATTTATCCAACTGGTCTTCTATTACTGGTAGAGGATATCTATCCTTAATTATAGACTGATTGATTTTCCGATAATCTACACAGAGTCTTATGTTGCCATCCTTTTTTCTCACGACTACTACTGGACTAGCATATTCGGAAACAGCTGGTTCGACTATCTTATTTGTAATCCATTCTTTTACTTGTTCTTCGACAAGGTTTTTTTCTATGATTGGAAGCCGTCTCGGCGTTTGGTATATTGGTATATCGTTAATTGTTACTATTTTCATCTCAATTGGTGAATCATTAACTTTTTTCGGCTTATAGTTTGTGATGATATCGTAAATTTGTTCTTTTTTTATTTTATTCAGTGAACATCCAATGTTGACTTCAGGTTCAATTATATCTATAGAAAATAGGTTACTTTCGTTACAACTTCCATTTAGGTCTGCGTTCGTTATTCCCTTTTCGTCTTCAACACGTGATAACACTTCAAATTTAATGCCTTCTGGTTCTACTATAAGCCTAGAACGGCTAATGACATCTGCTCCTATTATTAACTTTGGTACCATTGATCCCTCGATTAGATAGATATTAACTTTATCAAATCGTACGTCATCAATAGTTAAATCTACTTGTATTCTTTCCTTAGACATTAATTCTGTACCAAGTCCGGTTATATGCATTTCTGTCAAGGTTTTTTCAAGATTCAAGCAAAGGTCATCATAAACATCTTTTCGCATAATAGTTATATCACTTCCGTTATTTTGTTCATAATTCCCGGAAGAGTCCCCATATAAGAATTTTATTGCGTTATTGAAATAAATTTATTTATTTAGATTTACAAAATTATAATAACAAAAAATATGTGTCTTCTTTTTACTTTATTGTGAGAGAGATGTTTCGCTTGCAGTAGTTCGTTCGTTTGAAATTTGTTGTTTCTTATTTATTCGTAATTCGTGTCTTTTCTCAGTGTATTGTGCTATCAACTCCTTTTGAATCTCTTCTTGAATTCTTACATCTTCTTTTAATTTTATTTTGGTTCCCGTCATTAATTGAAAAGGAGTAGTATCAATTGCTCTATGGTACGTACTGTTAATGAATTGTTGTACTTTGGTTACGTACCGATACCACTTCGAGGGATCTTCTATCGCCAATTTTGACAATACTGGAATAATTACTTGATTCGTTCGTTCTATCTGTCCATTTCCTCTTGGAACGCCTGTTGTTATTTGATGTGTTTCAATATTATTTTCATCACAATATGAGACGAAATCCTTTGCAGTAAAAGCTGCCCCTTTGTCGGTTATTATCCGTCTAGGTTTACCAAACGTTGTCGCCATGATTTGCAATTTCTGCAAAACCTCGTTAGTTCCTGTCGTCTTGGTAGGAAATAGCCATACGAATTTCGTAAAAGCGTCTGTAACAGCCATAATATATTTATAACTCTTGCTGGTGTTTGTCATCGGCCCCAAATGGTCGATATGTAACGTATCCAAAGGTTCCTCATTTTTTGGAATTGTATTTAAGAATCCTTCTCCCTTGCCTCTTTTTCTCTCAACTAAAATGCAAGGAATGCAACTTCTAATACATCTTTCGATTTTTTCGTGTAGTCTAGGAATGAAGTATTCTTTTTCTATTATTGCTCTCATCTTTCGTTCATGAAAATGACCTTTTTCGTGGATATTTCTTAATACTTCTATTTCCAGTTCTTCGGGTATAACTAACAATAATTCGCCATTATGATTTTTGTACAATACTCCATTTTGCATTTCGTAGTCTGCACATTGTCCTGTATTATCGAATTTAATCGTTCATCAGTTTGTTGCGCAGATTTCACCTTCGCCAAAATTGAATTTTCTTTTGTAATAATCATTGTAATCGCGTTTCTGCTGAGAGCGTCGACATGTCTCATTCTGTCTGCTGTTCTATGTTCTGTAGTAAATTGATAATCTTGCAACATCAATGCCCAACGTGCTACTTTTGGTGGCATATCTTTTTTCTTTAATGTCATCTCAAATGCTTTACAGTCTGTAATAAGTTTAAATTGTTGCCCCATTAAATATACTCTAAATTTCTTTACAGCTTCTACTATGGCCAGTACTTCTAATTCGTAACTATGAAATTTCTGCTGTGCTTCTGATGTTTTATGACTCATGTAGCTTACAGGATGCATTTTATCATCTTCTTCACTTTTCTGTAGTAACACAGCCGCTAACCCAAATTTACTTGCGTCCGTATGTAATTCAGTATATGCTCCTGGTTGAAAAATATGTAAAACTGGACTTTCACATAAACTTTGTTTGATTAGCGTAAAAGAAGCTTTTTGTTCGTCATCGAAATGAAACTTGACTCCTTTTTTCAACAAATCACTAAGTGGTCTTGCTATCTGCGAAAAGTTTCTTATAAATTTTCTGAAGTATCCTGCCAAACCAAGAAAACTTTGTAACTGTTTGGCTGTAGTTGGTTCAGGAAATTTCAGGACTGCTTTAGTTTTTGATCTCGATGGCCTTAGTGTTCCATTTTCTATTTCGTATCCAAGATACTCAATATTCTTTTGTAAAAAGAAACATTTTTTCCATTTAATCTTCAGCCCATTATTACACGCTACGTCTAATACCTGCTTTAATCGACTTATTCCTTCAGCTTCATCTTGAGAAGGGATTATTATATCATCTATATAGGTTATAACTATCCCAGCATTAATTAGCGGTCTGAATATTGTGTTGATGTATCGTTGGAAGACAGCTGGTGAATTGCAGAGTCCAAAAGGAACTCGCAAAAATTGGTATTGTCCACTACTAGTTACAAACGACGTATACTTCTTGCTTTCTTCTCCTACTGGCACGTGAAAAAACCCATTTTCTAAATCTAACGTTGTATAAAACTTTGCGGTTTGTAATTTATCCAACTGGTCTTCTATTACTGGTAGAGGATATCTATCCTTAATTATAGACTGATTGATTTTCCGATAATCTACACAGAGTCTTATGTTGCCATCCTTTTTTCTCACGACTACTACTGGACTAGCATATTCGGAAACAGCTGGTTCGACTATCTTATTTGTAATCCATTCTTTTACTTGTTCTTCGACAAGGTTTTTTTCTATGATTGGAAGCCGTCTCGGCGTTTGGTATATTGGTATATCGTTAATTGTTACTATTTTCATCTCAATTGGTGAATCATTAACTTTTTTCGGCTTATAGTTTGTGATGATATCGTAAATTTGTTCTTTTTTTATTTTATTCAGTGAACATCCAATGTTGACTTCAGGTTCAATTATATCTATAGAAAATAGTTTACTTTCGTTACAACTTCCATTTAGGTCTGCGTTCATTATTCCCTTTTCGTCTTCAACACGTGATAACACTTCAAATTTAATGCCTTCTGGTTCTACTATAAGCCTAGAACGGCTAATGACATCTGCTCCTATTATTAACTTTGGTACCATTGATCCCTCGATTAGATAGATATTAACTTTATCAAATCGTACGTCATCAATAGTTAAATCTACTTGTATTCTTTCCTTAGACATTAATTCTGTACCAAGTCCGGTTATATGCATTTCTGTCAAGGTTTTTTCAAGATTCAAGCAAAGGTCATCATAAACATCTTTTCGCATAATAGTTATATCACTTCCGTTATTTTGTTCATAATTCCCGGAAGAGTCCCCATATAAGAATTTTATTGCGTTATTGAAATAAATTTATTTATTTAGATTTACAAAATTATAATAACAAAAAATATGTGTCTTCTTTTTACTTTATTGTGAGAGAGATGTTTCGCTTGCAGTAGTTCGTTCGTTTGAAATTTGTTGTTTCTTATTTATTCGTAATTCGTGTCTTTTCTCAGTGTATTGTGCTATCAACTCCTTTTGAATCTCTTCTTGAATTCTTACATCTTCTTTTAATTTTATTTTGGTTCCCGTCATTAATTGAAAAGGAGTAGTATCAATTGCTCTATGGTACGTACTGTTAATGAATTGTTGTACTTTGGTTACGTACCGATACCACTTCGAGGGATCTTCTATCGCCAATTTTGACAATACTGGAATAATTACTTGATTCGTTCGTTCTATCTGTCCATTTCCTCTTGGAACGCCTGTTGTTATTTGATGTGTTTCAATATTATTTTCATCACAATATGAGACGAAATCCTTTGCAGTAAAGCTGCCCCTTTGTCGGTTATTATCCGTCTAGGTTTACCAAACGTTGTCGCCATGATTTGCAATTTCTGCAAAACCTCGTTAGTTCCTGTCGTCTTGGTAGGAAATAGCCATACGAATTTCGTAAAAGCGTCTGTAACAGCCATAATATATTTATAACTCTTGCTGGTGTTTGTCATCGGCCCCAAATGGTCGATATGTAACGTATCCAAAGGTTCCTCATTTTTTGGAATTGTATTTAAGAATCCTTCTCCCTTGCCTCTTTTTCTCTCAACTAAAATGCAAGGAATGCAACTTCTAATACATCTTTCGATTTTTTCGTGTAGTCTAGGAATGAAGTATTCTTTTTCTATTATTGCTCTCATCTTTCGTTCATGAAAATGACCTTTTTCGTGGATATTTCTTAATACTTCTATTTCCAGTTCTTCGGGTATAACTAACAATAATTCGCCATTATGATTTTTGTACAATACTCCATTTTGCATTTCGTAGTCTGCACATTGTCCTGTATTATCGAATTTAATCGTTCATCAGTTTGTTGCGCAGATTTCACCTTCGCCAAAATTGAATTTTCTTTTGTAATAATCATTGTAATCGCGTTTCTGCTGAGAGCGTCGACATGTCTCATTCTGTCTGCTGTTCTATGTTCTGTAGTAAATTGATAATCTTGCAACATCAATGCCCAACGTGCTACTTTTGGTGGCATATCTTTTTTCTTTAATGTCATCTCAAATGCTTTACAGTCTGTAATAAGTTTAAATTGTTGCCCCATTAAATATACTCTAAATTTCTTTACAGCTTCTACTATGGCCAGTACTTCTAATTCGTAACTATGAAATTTCTGCTGTGCTTCTGATGTTTTATGACTCATGTAGCTTACAGGATGCATTTTATCATCTTCTTCACTTTTCTGTAGTAACACAGCCGCTAACCCAAATTTACTTGCGTCCGTATGTAATTCAGTATATGCTCCTGGTTGAAAAATATGTAAAACTGGACTTTCACATAAACTTTGTTTGATTAGCGTAAAAGCAGCTTTTTGTTCGTCATCGAAATGAAACTTGACTCCTTTTTTCAACAAATCACTAAGTGGTCTTGCTATCTGCGAAAAGTTTCTTATAAATTTTCTGAAGTATCCCGCCAAACCAAAAAAACTTTGTAACTGTTTGGCTGTAGTTGGTTCAGGAAATTTCAGGACTGCTTTAGTTTTTGATCTCGATGGCCTTAGTGTTCCATTTTCTATTTCGTATCCAAGATACTCAATATTCTTTTGTAAAAAGAAACATTTTTTCCATTTAATCTTCAGCCCATTATTACACGCTACGTCTAATACCTGCTTTAATCGACTTATTCCTTCAGCTTCATCTTGAGAAGGGATTATTATATCATCTATATAGGTTATAACTATCCCAGCATTAATTAGCGGTCAGAATATTGTGTTGATGTATCGTTGGAAGACAGCTGGTGAATTGCAGAGTCCAAAAGGAACTCGCAAAAATTGGTATTGTCCACTACTAGTTACAAACGACGTATACTTCTTGCTTTCTTCTCCTACTGGCACGTGAAAAAACCCATTTTCTAAATCTAACGTTGTATAAAACTTTGCGGTTTGTAATTTATCCAACTGGTCTTCTATTACTGGTAGAGGATATCTATCCTTAATTATAGACTGATTGATTTTCCGATAATCTACACAGAGTCTTATGTTGCCATCCTTTTTTCTCACGACTACTACTGGACTAGCATATTCGGAAACAGCTGGTTCGACTATCTTATTTGTAATCCATTCTTTTACTTGTTCTTCGACAAGGTTTTTTTCTATGATTGGAAGCCGTCTCGGCGTTTGGTATATTGGTATATCGTTAATTGTTACTATTTTCATCTCAATTGGTGAATCATTAACTTTTTTCGGCTTATAGTTTGTGATGATATCGTAAATTTGTTCTTTTTTTATTTTATTCAGTGAACATCCAATGTTGACTTCAGGTTCAATTATATCTATAGAAAATAGTTTACTTTCGTTACAACTTCCATTTAGGTCTGCGTTCATTATTCCCTTTTCGTCTTCAACACGTGATAACACTTCAAATTTAATGCCTTCTGGTTCTACTATAAGCCTAGAACGGCTAATGACATCTGCTCCTATTATTAACTTTGGTACCATTGATCCCTCGATTAGATAGATATTAACTTTATCAAATCGTACGTCATCAATAGTTAAATCTACTTGTATTCTTTCCTTAGACATTAATTCTGTACCAAGTCCGGTTATATGCATTTCTGTCAAGGTTTTTTCAAGATTCAAGCAAAGGTCATCATAAACATCTTTTCGCATAATAGTTATGTCACTTCCGTTATTTTGTTCATAATTCCCGGAAGAGTCCCCATATAAGAATTTTATTGCGTTATTGAAATAAATTTATTTATTTAGATTTACAAAATTATAATAACAAAAAATATGTGTCTTCTTTTTACTTTATTGTGAGAGAGATGTTTCGCTTTCAGTAGTTCGTTCGTTTGAAATTTGTTGTTTCTTATTTATTCGTAATTCGTGTCTTTTCTCAGTGTATTGTGCTATCAACTCCTTTTGAATCTCTTCTTGAATTCTTACATCTTCTTTTAATTTTATTTTGGTTCCCGTCATTAATTGAAAAGGAGTAGTATCAATTGCTCTATGGTACGTACTGTTAATGAATTGTTGTACTTTGGTTACGTACCGATACCACTTCGAGGGATCTTCTATCGCCAATTTTGACAATACTGGAATAATTACTTGATTCGTTCGTTCTATCTGTCCATTTCCTCTTGGAACGCCTGTTGTTATTTGATGTGTTTCAATATTATTTTCATCACAATATGAGACGAAATCCTTTGCAGTAAAAGCTGCCCCTTTGTCGGTTATTATCCGTCTAGGTTTACCAAACGTTGTCGCCATGATTTGCAATTTCTGCAAAACCTCGTTAGTTCCTGTCGTCTTGTTAGGAAATAGCCATACGAATTTCGTAAAAGCGTCTGTAACAGCCATAATATATTTATAACTCTTGCTGGTGTTTGTCATCGGCCCCAAATGGTCGATATGTAACGTATCCAAAGGTTCCTCATTTTTTGGAATTGTATTTAAGAATCCTTCTCCCTTGCCTCTTTTTCTCTCAACTAAAATGCAAGGAATGCAACTTCTAATACATCTTTCGATTTTTTCGTGTAGTCTAGGAATGAAGTATTCTTTTTCTATTATTGCTCTCATCTTTCGTTCATGAAAATGACCTTTTTCGTGGATATTTCTTAATACTTCTATTTCCAGTTCTTCGGGTATAACTAACAATAATTCGCCATTATGATTTTTGTACAATACTCCATTTTGCATTTCGTAGTCTGCACATTGTCCTGTATTATCGAATTTAATCGTTCATCAGTTTGTTGCGCAGATTTCACCTTCGCCAAAATTGAATTTTCTTTTGTAATAATCATTGTAATCGCGTTTCTGCTGAGAGCGTCGACATGTCTCATTCTGTCTGCTGTTCTATGTTCTGTAGTAAATTGATAATCTTGCAACATCAATGCCCAACGTGCTACTTTTGGTGGCATATCTTTTTTCTTTAATGTCATCTCAAATGCTTTACAGTCTGTAATAAGTTTAAATTGTTGCCCCATTAAATATACTCTAAATTTCTTTACAGCTTCTACTATGGCCAGTACTTCTAATTCGTAACTATGAAATTTCTGCTGTGCTTCTGATGTTTTATGACTCATGTAGCTTACAGGATGCATTTTATCATCTTCTTCACTTTTCTGTAGTAACACAGCCGCTAACCCAAATTTACTTGCGTCCGTATGTAATTCAGTATATGCTCCTGGTTGAAAAATATGTAAAACTGGACTTTCACATAAACTTTGTTTGATTAGCGTAAAAGAAGCTTTTTGTTCGTCATCGAAATGAAACTTGACTCCTTTTTTCAACAAATCACTAAGTGGTCTTGCTATCTGCGAAAAGTTTCTTATAAATTTTCTGAAGTATCCTGCCAAACCAAGAAAACTTTGTAACTGTTTGGCTGTAGTTGGTTCAGGAAATTTCAGGACTGCTTTAGTTTTTGATCTCGATGGCCTTAGTGTTCCATTTTCTATTTCGTATCCAAGATACTCAATATTCTTTTGTAAAAAGAAACATTTTTTCCATTTAATCTTCAGCCCATTATTACACGCTACGTCTAATACCTGCTTTAATCGACTTATTCCTTCAGCTTCATCTTGAGAAGGGATTATTATATCATCTATATAGGTTATAACTATCCCAGCATTAATTAGCGGTCAGAATATTGTGTTGATGTATCGTTGGAAGACAGCTGGTGAATTGCAGAGTCCAAAAGGAACTCGCAAAAATTGGTATTGTCCACTACTAGTTACAAACGACGTATACTTCTTGCTTTCTTCTCCTACTGGCACGTGAAAAAACCCATTTTCTAAATCTAACGTTGTATAAAACTTTGCGGTTTGTAATTTATCCAACTGGTCTTCTATTACTGGTAGAGGATATCTATCCTTAATTATAGACTGATTGATTTTCCGATAATCTACACAGAGTCTTATGTTGCCATCCTTTTTTCTCACGACTACTACTGGACTAGCATATTCGGAAACAGCTGGTTCGACTATCTTATTTGTAATCCATTCTTTTACTTGTTCTTCGACAAGGTTTTTTTCTATGATTGGAAGCCGTCTCGGCGTTTGGTATATTGGTATATCGTTAATTGTTACTATTTTCATCTCAATTGGTGAATCATTAACTTTTTTCGGCTTATAGTTTGTGATGATATCGTAAATTTGTTCTTTTTTTATTTTATTCAGTGAACATCCAATGTTGACTTCAGGTTCAATTATATCTATAGAAAATAGTTTACTTTCGTTACAACTTCCATTTAGGTCTGCGTTCATTATTCCCTTTTCGTCTTCAACACGTGATAACACTTCAAATTTAATGCCTTCTGGTTCTACTATAAGCCTAGAACGGCTAATGACATCTGCTCCTATTATTAACTTTGGTACCATTGATCCCTCGATTAGATAGATATTAACTTTATCAAATCGTACGTCATCAATAGTTAAATCTACTTGTATTCTTTCCTTAGACATTAATTCTGTACCAAGTCCGGTTATATGCATTTCTGTCAAGGTTTTTTCAAGATTCAAGCAAAGGTCATCATAAACATCTTTTCGCATAATAGTTATGTCACTTCCGTTATTTTGTTCATAATTCCCGGAAGAGTCCCCATATAAGAATTTTATTGCGTTATTGAAATAAATTTATTTATTTAGATTTACAAAATTATAATAACAAAAAATATGTGTCTTCTTTTTACTTTATTGTGAGAGAGATGTTTCGCTTTCAGTAGTTCGTTCGTTTGAAATTTGTTGTTTCTTATTTATTCGTAATTCGTGTCTTTTCTCAGTGTATTGTGCTATCAACTCCTTTTGAATCTCTTCTTGAATTCTTACATCTTCTTTTAATTTTATTTTGGTTCCCGTCATTAATTGAAAAGGAGTAGTATCAATTGCTCTATGGTACGTACTGTTAATGAATTGTTGTACTTTGGTTACGTACCGATACCACTTCGAGGGATCTTCTATCGCCAATTTTGACAATACTGGAATAATTACTTGATTCGTTCGTTCTATCTGTCCATTTCCTCTTGGAACGCCTGTTGTTATTTGATGTGTTTCAATATTATTTTCATCACAATATGAGACGAAATCCTTTGCAGTAAAAGCTGCCCCTTTGTCGGTTATTATCCGTCTAGGTTTACCAAACGTTGTCGCCATGATTTGCAATTTCTGCAAAACCTCGTTAGTTCCTGTCGTCTTGGTAGGAAATAGCCATACGAATTTCGTAAAAGCGTCTGTAACAGCCATAATATATTTATAACTCTTGCTGGTGTTTGTCATCGGCCCCAAATGGTCGATATGTAACGTATCCAAAGGTTCCTCATTTTTTGGAATTGTATTTAAGAATCCTTCTCCCTTGCCTCTTTTTCTCTCAACTAAAATGCAAGGAATGCAACTTCTAATACATCTTTCGATTTTTTCGTGTAGTCTAGGAATGAAGTATTCTTTTTCTATTATTGCTCTCATCTTTCGTTCATGAAAATGACCTTTTTCGTGGATATTTCTTAATACTTCTATTTCCAGTTCTTCGGGTATAACTAACAATAATTCGCCATTATGATTTTTGTACAATACTCCATTTTGCATTTCGTAGTCTGCACATTGTCCTGTATTATCGAATTTAATCGTTCACCAGTTTGTTGCGCAGATTTCACCTTCGCCAAAATTGAATTTTCTTTTGTAATAATCATTGTAATCGCGTTTCTGCTGAGAGCGTCGACATGTCTCATTCTGTCTGCTGTTCTATGTTCTGTAGTAAATTGATAATCTTGCAACATCAATGCCCAACGTGCTACTTTTGGTGGCATATCTTTTTTCTTTAATGTCATCTCAAATGCTTTACAGTCTGTAATAAGTTTAAATTGTTGCCCCATTAAATATACTCTAAATTTCTTTACAGCTTCTACTATGGCCAGTACTTCTAATTCGTAACTATGAAATTTCTGCTGTGCTTCTGATGTTTTATGACTCATGTAGCTTACAGGATGCATTTTATCATCTTCTTCACTTTTCTGTAGTAACACAGCCGCTAACCCAAATTTACTTGCGTCCGTATGTAATTCAGTATATGCTTCTGGTTGAAAAATATGTAAAACTGGACTTTCACATAAACTTTGTTTGATTAGCGTAAAAGAAGCTTTTTGTTCGTCATCGAAATGAAACTTGACTCCTTTTTTCAACAAATCACTAAGTGGTCTTGCTATCTGCGAAAAGTTTCTTATAAATTTTCTGAAGTATCCTGCCAAACCAAGAAAACTTTGTAACTGTTTGGCTGTAGTTGGTTCAGGAAATTTCAGGACTGCTTTAGTTTTTGATCTCGATGGCCTTAGTGTTCCATTTTCTATTTCGTATCCAAGATACTCAATATTCTTTTGTAAAAAGAAACATTTTTTCCATTTAATCTTCAGCCCATTATTACACGCTACGTCTAATACCTGCTTTAATCGACTTATTCCTTCAGCTTCATCTTGAGAAGGGATTATTATATCATCTATATAGGTTATAACTATCCCAGCATTAATTAGCGGTCTGAATATTGTGTTGATGTATCGTTGGAAGACAGCTGGTGAATTGCAGAGTCCAAAAGGAACTCGCAAAAATTGGTATTGTCCACTACTAGTTACAAACGACGTATACTTCTTGCTTTCTTCTCCTACTGGCACGTGAAAAAACCCATTTTCTAAATCTAACGTTGTATAAAACTTTGCGGTTTGTAATTTATCCAACTGGTCTTCTATTACTGGTAGAGGATATCTATCCTTAATTATAGACTGATTGATTTTCCGATAATCTACACAGAGTCTTATGTTGCCATCCTTTTTTCTCACGACTACTACTGGACTAGCATATTCGGAAACAGCTGGTTCGACTATCTTATTTGTAATCCATTCTTTTACTTGTTCTTCGACAAGGTTTTTTTCTATGATTGGAAGCCGTCTCGGCGTTTGGTATATTGGTATATCGTTAATTGTTACTATTTTCATCTCAATTGGTGAATCATTAACTTTTTTCGGCTTATAGTTTGTGATGATATCGTAAATTTGTTCTTTTTTTATTTTATTCAGTGAACATCCAATGTTGACTTCAGGTTCAATTATATCTATAGAAAATAGTTTACTTTCGTTACAACTGCCATTTAGGTCTGCGTTCATTATTCCCTTTTCGTCTTCAACACGTGATAACACTTCAAATTTAATGCCTTCTGGTTCTACTATAAGCCTAGAACGGCTAATGACATCTGCTCCTATTATTAACTTTGGTACCATTGATCCCTCGATTAGATAGATATTAACTTTATCAAATCGTACGTCATCAATAGTTAAATCTACTTGTATTCTTTCCTTAGACATTAATTCTGTACCAAGTCCGGTTATATGCATTTCTGTCAAGGTTTTTTCAAGATTCAAGCAAAGGTCATCATAAACATCTTTTCGCATAATAGTTATGTCACTTCCGTTATTTTGTTCATAATTCCCGGAAGAGTCCCCATATAAGAATTTTATTGCGTTATTGAAATAAATTTATTTATTTAGATTTACAAAATTATAATAACAAAAAATATGTGTCTTCTTTTTACTTTATTGTGAGAGAGATGTTTCGCTTTCAGTAGTTCGTTCGTTTGAAATTTGTTGTTTCTTATTTATTCGTAATTCGTGTCTTTTCTCAGTGTATTGTGCTATCAACTCCTTTTGAATCTCTTCTTGAATTCTTACATCTTCTTTTAATTTTATTTTGGTTCCCGTCATTAATTGAAAAGGAGTAGTATCAATTGCTCTATGGTACGTACTGTTAATGAATTGTTGTACTTTGGTTACGTACCGATACCACTTCGAGGGATCTTCTATCGCCAATTTTGACAATACTGGAATAATTACTTGATTCGTTCGTTCTATCTGTCCATTTCCTCTTGGAACGCCTGTTGTTATTTGATGTGTTTCAATATTATTTTCATCACAATATGAGACGAAATCCTTTGCAGTAAAAGCTGCCCCTTTGTCGGTTATTATCCGTCTAGGATTACCAAACGTTGTCGCCATGATTTGCAATTTCTGCAAAACCTCGTTAGTTCCTGTCGTCTTGGTAGGAAATAGCCATACGAATTTCGTAAAAGCGTCTGTAACAGCCATAATATATTTATAACTCTTGCTGGTGTTTGTCATCGGCCCCAAATGGTCGATATGTAACGTATCCAAAGGTTCCTCATTTTTTGGAATTGTATTTAAGAATCCTTCTCCCTTGCCTCTTTTTCTCTCAACTAAAATGCAAGGAATGCAACTTCTAATACATCTTTCGATTTTTTCGTGTAGTCTAGGAATGAAGTATTCTTTTTCTATTATTGCTCTCATCTTTCGTTCATGAAAATGACCTTTTTCGTGGATATTTCTTAATACTTCTATTTCCAGTTCTTCGGGTATAACTAACAATAATTCGCCATTATGATTTTTGTACAATACTCCATTTTGCATTTCGTAGTCTGCACATTGTCCTGTATTATCGAATTTAATCGTTCATCAGTTTGTTGCGCAGATTTCACCTTCGCCAAAATTGAATTTTCTTTTGTAATAATCATTGTAATCGCGTTTCTGCTGAGAGCGTCGACATGTCTCATTCTGTCTGCTGTTCTATGTTCTGTAGTAAATTGATAATCTTGCAACATCAATGCCCAACGTGCTACTTTTGGTGGCATATCTTTTTTCTTTAATGTCATCTCAAATGCTTTACAGTCTGTAATAAGTTTAAATTGTTGCCCCATTAAATATACTCTAAATTTCTTTACAGCTTCTACTATGGCCAGTACTTCTAATTCGTAACTATGAAATTTCTGCTGTGCTTCTGATGTTTTATGACTCATGTAGCTTACAGGATGCATTTTATCATCTTCTTCACTTTTCTGTAGTAACACAGCCGCTAACCCAAATTTACTTGCGTCCGTATGTAATTCAGTATATGCTCCTGGTTGAAAAATATGTAAAACTGGACTTTCACATAAACTTTGTTTGATTAGCGTAAAAGCAGCTTTTTGTTCGTCATCGAAATGAAACTTGACTCCTTTTTTCAACAAATCACTAAGTGGTCTTGCTATCTGCGAAAAGTTTCTTATAAATTTTCTGAAGTATCCCGCCAAACCAAAAAAACTTTGTAACTGTTTGGCTGTACTTGGTTCAGGAAATTTCAGGACTGCTTTAGTTTTTGATCTCGATGGCCTTAGTGTTCCATTTTCTATTTCGTATCCAAGATACTCAATATTCTTTTGTAAAAAGAAACATTTTTTCCATTTAATCTTCAGCCCATTATTACACGCTACGTCTAATACCTGCTTTAATCGACTTATTCCTTCAGCTTCATCTTGAGAAGGGATTATTATATCATCTATATAGGTTATAACTATCCCAGCATTAATTAGCGGTCAGAATATTGTGTTGATGTATCGTTGGAAGACAGCTGGTGAATTGCAGAGTCCAAAAGGAACTCGCAAAAATTGGTATTGTCCACTACTAGTTACAAACGACGTATACTTCTTGCTTTCTTCTCCTACTGGCACGTGAAAAAACCCATTTTCTAAATCTAACGTTGTATAAAACTTTGCGGTTTGTAATTTATCCAACTGGTCTTCTATTACTGGTAGAGGATATCTATCCTTAATTATAGACTGATTGATTTTCCGATAATCTACACAGAGTCTTATGTTGCCATCCTTTTTTCTCACGACTACTACTGGACTAGCATATTCGGAAACAGCTGGTTCGACTATCTTATTTGTAATCCATTCTTTTACTTGTTCTTCGACAAGGTTTTTTTCTATGATTGGAAGCCGTCTCGGCGTTTGGTATATTGGTATATCGTTAATTGTTACTATTTTCATCTCAATTGGTGAATCATTAACTTTTTTCGGCTTATAGTTTGTGATGATATCGTAAATTTGTTCTTTTTTTATTTTATTCAGTGAACATCCAATGTTGACTTCAGGTTCAATTATATCTATAGAAAATAGTTTACTTTCGTTACAACTTCCATTTAGGTCTGCGTTCATTATTCCCTTTTCGTCTTCAACACGTGATAACACTTCAAATTTAATGCCTTCTGGTTCTACTATAAGCCTAGAACGGCTAATGACATCTGCTCCTATTATTAACTTTGGTACCATTGATCCCTCGATTAGATAGATATTAACTTTATCAAATCGTACGTCATCAATAGTTAAATCTACTTGTATTCTTTCCTTAGACATTAATTCTGTACCAAGTCCGGTTATATGCATTTCTGTCAAGGTTTTTTCAAGATTCAAGCAAACATCTTTTCGCATAATAGTTATGTCACTTCCGTTATTTTGTTCATAATTCCCGGAAGAGTCCCCATATAAGAATTTTATTGCGTTATTGAAATAAATTTATTTATTTAGATTTACAAAATTATAATAACAAAAAATATGTGTCTTCTTTTTACTTTATTGTGAGAGAGATGTTTCGCTTTCAGTAGTTCGTTCGTTTGAAATTTGTTGTTTCTTATTTATTCGTAATTCGTGTCTTTTCTCAGTGTATTGTGCTATCAACTCCTTTTGAATCTCTTCTTGAATTCTTACATCTTCTTTTAATTTTATTTTGGTTCCCGTCATTAATTGAAAAGGAGTAGTATCAATTGCTCTATGGTACGTACTGTTAATGAATTGTTGTACTTTGGTTACGTACCGATACCACTTCGAGGGATCTTCTATCGCCAATTTTGACAATACTGGAATAATTACTTGATTCGTTCGTTCTATCTGTCCATTTCCTCTTGGAACGCCTGTTGTTATTTGATGTGTTTCAATATTATTTTCATCACAATATGAGACGAAATCCTTTGCAGTAAAAGCTGCCCCTTTGTCGGTTATTATCCGTCTAGGTTTACCAAACGTTGTCGCCATGATTTGCAATTTCTGCAAAACCTCGTTAGTTCCTGTCGTCTTGTTAGGAAATAGCCATACGAATTTCGTAAAAGCGTCTGTAACAGCCATAATATATTTATAACTCTTGCTGGTGTTTGTCATCGGCCCCAAATGGTCGATATGTAACGTATCCAAAGGTTCCTCATTTTTTGGAATTGTATTTAAGAATCCTTCTCCCTTGCCTCTTTTTCTCTCAACTAAAATGCAAGGAATGCAACTTCTAATACATCTTTCGATTTTTTCGTGTAGTCTAGGAATGAAGTATTCTTTTTCTATTATTGCTCTCATCTTTCGTTCATGAAAATGACCTTTTTCGTGGATATTTCTTAATACTTCTATTTCCAGTTCTTCGGGTATAACTAACAATAATTCGCCATTATGATTTTTGTACAATACTCCATTTTGCATTTCGTAGTCTGCACATTGTCCTGTATTATCGAATTTAATCGTTCATCAGTTTGTTGCGCAGATTTCACCTTCGCCAAAATTGAATTTTCTTTTGTAATAATCATTGTAATCGCGTTTCTGCTGAGAGCGTCGACATGTCTCATTCTGTCTGCTGTTCTATGTTCTGTAGTAAATTGATAATCTTGCAACATCAATGCCCAACGTGCTACTTTTGGTGGCATATCTTTTTTCTTTAATGTCATCTCAAATGCTTTACAGTCTGTAATAAGTTTAAATTGTTGCCCCATTAAATATACTCTAAATTTCTTTACAGCTTCTACTATGGCCAGTACTTCTAATTCGTAACTATGAAATTTCTGCTGTGCTTCTGATGTTTTATGACTCATGTAGCTTACAGGATGCATTTTATCATCTTCTTCACTTTTCTGTAGTAACACAGCCGCTAACCCAAATTTACTTGCGTCCGTATGTAATTCAGTATATGCTCCTGGTTGAAAAATATGTAAAACTGGACTTTCACATAAACTTTGTTTGATTAGCGTAAAAGAAGCTTTTTGTTCGTCATCGAAATGAAACTTGACTCCTTTTTTCAACAAATCACTAAGTGGTCTTGCTATCTGCGAAAAGTTTCTTATAAATTTTCTGAAGTATCCTGCCAAACCAAGAAAACTTTGTAACTGTTTGGCTGTAGTTGGTTCAGGAAATTTCAGGACTGCTTTAGTTTTTGATCTCGATGGCCTTAGTGTTCCATTTTCTATTTCGTATCCAAGATACTCAATATTCTTTTGTAAAAAGAAACATTTTTTCCATTTAATCTTCAGCCCATTATTACACGCTACGTCTAATACCTGCTTTAATCGACTTATTCCTTCAGCTTCATCTTGAGAAGGGATTATTATATCATCTATATAGGTTATAACTATCCCAGCATTAATTAGCGGTCAGAATATTGTGTTGATGTATCGTTGGAAGACAGCTGGTGAATTGCAGAGTCCAAAAGGAACTCGCAAAAATTGGTATTGTCCACTACTAGTTACAAACGACGTATACTTCTTGCTTTCTTCTCCTACTGGCACGTGAAAAAACCCATTTTCTAAATCTAACGTTGTATAAAACTTTGCGGTTTGTAATTTATCCAACTGGTCTTCTATTACTGGTAGAGGATATCTATCCTTAATTATAGACTGATTGATTTTCCGATAATCTACACAGAGTCTTATGTTGCCATCCTTTTTTCTCACGACTACTACTGGACTAGCATATTCGGAAACAGCTGGTTCGACTATCTTATTTGTAATCCATTCTTTTACTTGTTCTTCGACAAGGTTTTTTTCTATGATTGGAAGCCGTCTCGGCGTTTGGTATATTGGTATATCGTTAATTGTTACTATTTTCATCTCAATTGGTGAATCATTAACTTTTTTCGGCTTATAGTTTGTGATGATATCGTAAATTTGTTCTTTTTTTATTTTATTCAGTGAACATCCAATGTTGACTTCAGGTTCAATTATATCTATAGAAAATAGTTTACTTTCGTTACAACTTCCATTTAGGTCTGCGTTCATTATTCCCTTTTCGTCTTCAACACGTGATAACACTTCAAATTTAATGCCTTCTGGTTCTACTATAAGCCTAGAACGGCTAATGACATCTGCTCCTATTATTAACTTTGGTACCATTGATCCCTCGATTAGATAGATATTAACTTTATCAAATCGTACGTCATCAATAGTTAAATCTACTTGTATTCTTTCCTTAGACATTAATTCTGTACCAAGTCCGGTTATATGCATTTCTGTCAAGGTTTTTTCAAGATTCAAGCAAACATCTTTTCGCATAATAGTTATGTCACTTCCGTTATTTTGTTCATAATTCCCGGAAGAGTCCCCATATAAGAATTTTATTGCGTTATTGAAATAAATTTATTTATTTAGATTTACAAAATTATAATAACAAAAAATATGTGTCTTCTTTTTACTTTATTGTGAGAGAGATGTTTCGCTTTCAGTAGTTCGTTCGTTTGAAATTTGTTGTTTCTTATTTATTCGTAATTCGTGTCTTTTCTCAGTGTATTGTGCTATCAACTCCTTTTGAATCTCTTCTTGAATTCTTACATCTTCTTTTAATTTTATTTTGGTTCCCGTCATTAATTGAAAAGGAGTAGTATCAATTGCTCTATGGTACGTACTGTTAATGAATTGTTGTACTTTGGTTACGTACCGATACCACTTCGAGGGATCTTCTATCGCCAATTTTGACAATACTGGAATAATTACTTGATTCGTTCGTTCTATCTGTCCATTTCCTCTTGGAACGCCTGTTGTTATTTGATGTGTTTCAATATTATTTTCATCACAATATGAGACGAAATCCTTTGCAGTAAAAGCTGCCCCTTTGTCGGTTATTATCCGTCTAGGTTTACCAAACGTTGTCGCCATGATTTGCAATTTCTGCAAAACCTCGTTAGTTCCTGTCGTCTTGGTAGGAAATAGCCATACGAATTTCGTAAAAGCGTCTGTAACAGCCATAATATATTTATAACTCTTGCTGGTGTTTGTCATCGGCCCCAAATGGTCGATATGTAACGTATCCAAAGGTTCCTCATTTTTTGGAATTGTATTTAAGAATCCTTCTCCCTTGCCTCTTTTTCTCTCAACTAAAATGCAAGGAATGCAACTTCTAATACATCTTTCGATTTTTTCGTGTAGTCTAGGAATGAAGTATTCTTTTTCTATTATTGCTCTCATCTTTCGTTCATGAAAATGACCTTTTTCGTGGATA
This sequence comes from Xylophagus ater, assembly GCA_963422695.1. Classification (NCBI taxonomy): domain Eukaryota; kingdom Metazoa; phylum Arthropoda; class Insecta; order Diptera; family Xylophagidae; genus Xylophagus; species Xylophagus ater. Next base: position 26,830,010 of record OY730485.1, on the reverse strand, counting down.
TTTCTTAATACTTCTATTTCCAGTTCTTCGGGTATAACTAACAATAATTCGCCATTATGATTTTTGTACAATACTCCATTTTGCATTTCGTAGTCTGCACATTGTCCTGTATTATCGAATTTAATCGTTCACCAGTTTGTTGCGCAGATTTCACCTTCGCCAAAATTGAATTTTCTTTTGTAATAATCATTGTAATCGCGTTTCTGCTGAGAGCGTCGACATGTCTCATTCTGTCTGCTGTTCTATGTTCTGTAGTAAATTGATAATCTTGCAACATCAATGCCCAACGTGCTACTTTTGGTGGCATATCTTTTTTCTTTAATGTCATCTCAAATGCTTTACAGTCTGTAATAAGTTTAAATTGTTGCCCCATTAAATATACTCTAAATTTCTTTACAGCTTCTACTATGGCCAGTACTTCTAATTCGTAACTATGAAATTTCTGCTGTGCTTCTGATGTTTTATGACTCATGTAGCTTACAGGATGCATTTTATCATCTTCTTCACTTTTCTGTAGTAACACAGCCGCTAACCCAAATTTACTTGCGTCCGTATGTAATTCAGTATATGCTTCTGGTTGAAAAATATGTAAAACTGGACTTTCACATAAACTTTGTTTGATTAGCGTAAAAGAAGCTTTTTGTTCGTCATCGAAATGAAACTTGACTCCTTTTTTCAACAAATCACTAAGTGGTCTTGCTATCTGCGAAAAGTTTCTTATAAATTTTCTGAAGTATCCTGCCAAACCAAGAAAACTTTGTAACTGTTTGGCTGTAGTTGGTTCAGGAAATTTCAGGACTGCTTTAGTTTTTGATCTCGATGGCCTTAGTGTTCCATTTTCTATTTCGTATCCAAGATACTCAATATTCTTTTGTAAAAAGAAACATTTTTTCCATTTAATCTTCAGCCCATTATTACACGCTACGTCTAATACCTGCTTTAATCGACTTATTCCTTCAGCTTCATCTTGAGAAGGGATTATTATATCATCTATATAGGTTATAACTATCCCAGCATTAATTAGCGGTCTGAATATTGTGTTGATGTATCGTTGGAAGACAGCTGGTGAATTGCAGAGTCCAAAAGGAACTCGCAAAAATTGGTATTGTCCACTACTAGTTACAAACGACGTATACTTCTTGCTTTCTTCTCCTACTGGCACGTGAAAAAACCCATTTTCTAAATCTAACGTTGTATAAAACTTTGCGGTTTGTAATTTATCCAACTGGTCTTCTATTACTGGTAGAGGATATCTATCCTTAATTATAGACTGATTGATTTTCCGATAATCTACACAGAGTCTTATGTTGCCATCCTTTTTTCTCACGACTACTACTGGACTAGCATATTCGGAAACAGCTGGTTCGACTATCTTATTTGTAATCCATTCTTTTACTTGTTCTTCGACAAGGTTTTTTTCTATGATTGGAAGCCGTCTCGGCGTTTGGTATATTGGTATATCGTTAATTGTTACTATTTTCATCTCAATTGGTGAATCATTAACTTTTTTCGGCTTATAGTTTGTGATGATATCGTAAATTTGTTCTTTTTTTATTTTATTCAGTGAACATCCAATGTTGACTTCAGGTTCAATTATATCTATAGAAAATAGTTTACTTTCGTTACAACTTCCATTTAGGTCTGCGTTCATTATTCCCTTTTCGTCTTCAACACGTGATAACACTTCAAATTTAATGCCTTCTGGTTCTACTATAAGCCTAGAACGGCTAATGACATCTGCTCCTATTATTAACTTTGGTACCATTGATCCCTCGATTAGATAGATATTAACTTTATCAAATCGTACGTCATCAATAGTTAAATCTACTTGTATTCTTTCCTTAGACATTAATTCTGTACCAAGTCCGGTTATATGCATTTCTGTCAAGGTTTTTTCAAGATTCAAGCAAAGGTCATCATAAACATCTTTTCGCATAATAGTTATGTCACTTCCGTTATTTTGTTCATAATTCCCGGAAGAGTCCCCATATAAGAATTTTATTGCGTTATTGAAATAAATTTATTTATTTAGATTTACAAAATTATAATAACAAAAAATATGTGTCTTCTTTTTACTTTATTGTGAGAGAGATGTTTCGCTTTCAGTAGTTCGTTCGTTTGAAATTTGTTGTTTCTTATTTATTCGTAATTCGTGTCTTTTCTCAGTGTATTGTGCTATCAACTCCTTTTGAATCTCTTCTTGAATTCTTACATCTTCTTTTAATTTTATTTTGGTTCCCGTCATTAATTGAAAAGGAGTAGTATCAATTGCTCTATGGTACGTACTGTTAATGAATTGTTGTACTTTGGTTACGTACCGATACCACTTCGAGGGATCTTCTATCGCCAATTTTGACAATACTGGAATAATTACTTGATTCGTTCGTTCTATCTGTCCATTTCCTCTTGGAACGCCTGTTGTTATTTGATGTGTTTCAATATTATTTTCATCACAATATGAGACGAAATCCTTTGCAGTAAAAGCTGCCCCTTTGTCGGTTATTATCCGTCTAGGTTTACCAAACGTTGTCGCCATGATTTGCAATTTCTGCAAAACCTCGTTAGTTCCTGTCGTCTTGTTAGGAAATAGCCATACGAATTTCGTAAAAGCGTCTGTAACAGCCATAATATATTTATAACTCTTGCTGGTGTTTGTCATCGGCCCCAAATGGTCGATATGTAACGTATCCAAAGGTTCCTCATTTTTTGGAATTGTATTTAAGAATCCTTCTCCCTTGCCTCTTTTTCTCTCAACTAAAATGCAAGGAATGCAACTTCTAATACATCTTTCGATTTTTTCGTGTAGTCTAGGAATGAAGTATTCTTTTTCTATTATTGCTCTCATCTTTCGTTCATGAAAATGACCTTTTTCGTGGATATTTCTTAATACTTCTATTTCCAGTTCTTCGGGTATAACTAACAATAATTCGCCATTATGATTTTTGTACAATACTCCATTTTGCATTTCGTAGTCTGCACATTGTCCTGTATTATCGAATTTAATCGTTCATCAGTTTGTTGCGCAGATTTCACCTTCGCCAAAATTGAATTTTCTTTTGTAATAATCATTGTAATCGCGTTTCTGCTGAGAGCGTCGACATGTCTCATTCTGTCTGCTGTTCTATGTTCTGTAGTAAATTGATAATCTTGCAACATCAATGCCCAACGTGCTACTTTTGGTGGCATATCTTTTTTCTTTAATGTCATCTCAAATGCTTTACAGTCTGTAATAAGTTTAAATTGTTGCCCCATTAAATATACTCTAAATTTCTTTACAGCTTCTACTATGGCCAGTACTTCTAATTCGTAACTATGAAATTTCTGCTGTGCTTCTGATGTTTTATGACTCATGTAGCTTACAGGATGCATTTTATCATCTTCTTCACTTTTCTGTAGTAACACAGCCGCTAACCCAAATTTACTTGCGTCCGTATGTAATTCAGTATATGCTCCTGGTTGAAAAATATGTAAAACTGGACTTTCACATAAACTTTGTTTGATTAGCGTAAAAGAAGCTTTTTGTTCGTCATCGAAATGAAACTTGACTCCTTTTTTCAACAAATCACTAAGTGGTCTTGCTATCTGCGAAAAGTTTCTTATAAATTTTCTGAAGTATCCTGCCAAACCAAGAAAACTTTGTAACTGTTTGGCTGTAGTTGGTTCAGGAAATTTCAGGACTGCTTTAGTTTTTGATCTCGATGGCCTTAGTGTTCCATTTTCTATTTCGTATCCAAGATACTCAATATTCTTTTGTAAAAAGAAACATTTTTTCCATTTAATCTTCAGCCCATTATTACACGCTACGTCTAATACCTGCTTTAATCGACTTATTCCTTCAGCTTCATCTTGAGAAGGGATTATTATATCATCTATATAGGTTATAACTATCCCAGCATTAATTAGCGGTCTGAATATTGTGTTGATGTATCGTTGGAAGACAGCTGGTGAATTGCAGAGTCCAAAAGGAACTCGCAAAAATTGGTATTGTCCACTACTAGTTACAAACGACGTATACTTCTTGCTTTCTTCTCCTACTGGCACGTGAAAAAACCCATTTTCTAAATCTAACGTTGTATAAAACTTTGCGGTTTGTAATTTATCCAACTGGTCTTCTATTACTGGTAGAGGATATCTATCCTTAATTATAGACTGATTGATTTTCCGATAATCTACACAGAGTCTTATGTTGCCATCCTTTTTTCTCACGACTACTACTGGACTAGCATATTCGGAAACAGCTGGTTCGACTATCTTATTTGTAATCCATTCTTTTACTTGTTCTTCGACAAGGTTTTTTTCTATGATTGGAAGCCGTCTCGGCGTTTGGTATATTGGTATATCGTTAATTGTTACTATTTTCATCTCAATTGGTGAATCATTAACTTTTTTCGGCTTATAGTTTGTGATGATATCGTAAATTTGTTCTTTTTTTATTTTATTCAGTGAACATCCAATGTTGACTTCAGGTTCAATTATATCTATAGAAAATAGGTTACTTTCGTTACAACTTCCATTTAGGTCTGCGTTCGTTATTCCCTTTTCGTCTTCAACACGTGATAACACTTCAAATTTAATGCCTTCTGGTTCTACTATAAGCCTAGAACGGCTAATGACATCTGCTCCTATTATTAACTTTGGTACCATTGATCCCTCGATTAGATAGATATTAACTTTATCAAATCGTACGTCATCAATAGTTAAATCTACTTGTATTCTTTCCTTAGACATTAATTCTGTACCAAGTCCGGTTATATGCATTTCTGTCAAGGTTTTTTCAATATTCAAGCAAAGGTCATCATAAACATCTTTTCGCAAAATAGTTATATCACTTCCGGTGTCAATTAATGATCTAATTGGCACTTTGTTTATAAACACAAGTTTATGCATTTTCTCAGTGTATGCGAAATTTGTTGTTGCTTTAGACTTTTCTTTTGAAGCACAGCTCCTACTAGTGTGTCCAAATTCACCACAAGCAAAGCATTTAGTGCCTTTGTCCTTATCTGGACAGGTACTAGCTTGATGTCCTACTTTCCCGCAATTAAAACAGTGTCTTGCTGGAACATTCTTCTCTTCTTTTTGTTTTTTGAAATTATTCTCCTGCGATGTTGCCGATTTATTTTGACTTTTATGTTTGACACTTGTTTTTTTTATACGTTCGTAGTCTTGAAATTTCTTCTTAAGTTCATCAATAGAACGTGCTCCATATAAAACTATTTTTCGAGTTTCATCGTCTTGAATACCATCTACTACATAATCTATTAATGCGTCGGGTTCCAAATTTATTTGGTCAGCTATTCTGATCATTTCATACAAATATTCTCTGCATGTTTCATTATATTTCTTTTTCCTTTGTCTTAATTGATCATGAACGTCACGACTATTGACTTGGACATGAAATTCTTGAATTAGTCTTTTTTTAAGAGTATGCCAAGAATTAATACATCTTTCGGTCCTAACAAATTGTTTAGCTTCTCCTGTTAGTAATTTTTTGGCGTATACTATCATTTCCTGATCTGACCACCGAATAACTCTATTCATTTCCTCGAAGTCGGCCACCCATTTCTCGATAGTTACCGTTCCATTACCTGAATACGATTCTAGAGAATCTTCAACATCTCTAAAAGTCAATGATCTTATTGTTTTAATTACATCATTTCTTTTTTTACTAACAATGCTGTCACTGTCAGAATTTCGATCATCAGCCCCACTTTCATCAAGATTTTCATCTGGATTTTCACCTGTATTTTCATCTGGATTTTCATCTGGATTTTCATCTGTATTTTCATCACCAGTTGCACCTTCGCCTACTATTTTCATTAAGCGAAATTTTAAGGTCGCTTTGGACCCAGAACAATCAATTTCTCTATTCAACAATTCCTGCTTTAATTCGGTTATCGACATTTTGTCAATCGCATTAATTGTCAATTCAGCCATTTTTTTTTTTTTTGCACTTATAGTTTATTTTTTTTATTTTCTTCTATATTTGTCTCTTTCTATATTTACTTATATAGAATTTGATCGCGAAACAAAACAAAACAAAAATCACGAAAGCCACGTTTGAAATTCAGGTTTTGCGCGCTTCTCGCGAAACAAAACAACAAAAACACGTTCGAAATACAACAAAAACACGTTCGAAATTCAGTTTTTGCGCGCTTCTCGCGAAACAAAACAACAAAAACACGTTCGAAATTCAGTTTTTGCGCGCTTCTCGCGAAACAAAACAACAAAAACACGTTCGAAATACAACAAAAACACGTTCGAAATTCAGTTTTTGCGCGCTTCTCGCGAAACAAAACAACAAAAACACGTTTGAAATTCAGTTTTTGCGCGGTTCTCGCGAAACAAAACAACAACAACACATTCGAAATTCAGCTTTTGCGCGCTTCTCGCAAAACAAAACAACAAAAACACGAAACTTCTAGTTTTCGTTTTAAAACTTCAAAATTTTAACGCACTTCTAGCGAAAAAAAACAAATAAAACAAAACTTCTCGTCTCGTAAACTCCTTTCTTGTTCTTTTTTTTTGTTTGTTCAAGAAAACGCGTCGTTTCTACAATGTTAATCGAAATTCAGCTTTTGCATGCTTCTCGCGAAAACAAAACAAAAAAAAACACGAATCTTTCAGTTTCCGTTTTATAACTTCAATATTTTAACGCACCTCTAGCGAAAAACAAATGAAACACAAAACTTCTCGTCTCGTAAACTCCTTTCTTGTTCTTTTTTTTTTTTCTTGTTTGCAAGAAAAACGCGTCGTTTCTACACTTTTTCACCTTTACGTCTTAACACCTTTATATTTTTTTTTATTATTCTATAATGCAAAGTAACGCAAATTATTCTTTTTATTTTGTTCATAATTCCCGGAAGAGTCCCCATATAAGAATTTTATTGCGTTATTGAAATAAATTTATTTATTTAGATTTACAAAATTATAATAACAAAAAATATGTGTCTTCTTTTTACTTTATTGTGAGAGAGATGTTTCGCTTTCAGTAGTTCGTTCGTTTGAAATTTGTTGTTTCTTATTTATTCGTAATTCGTGTCTTTTCTCAGTGTATTGTGCTATCAACTCCTTTTGAATCTCTTCTTGAATTCTTACATCTTCTTTTAATTTTATTTTGGTTCCCGTCATTAATTGAAAAGGAGTAGTATCAATTGCTCTATGGTACGTACTGTTAATGAATTGTTGTACTTTGGTTACGTACCGATACCACTTCGAGGGATCTTCTATCGCCAATTTTGACAATACTGGAATAATTACTTGATTCGTTCGTTCTATCTGTCCATTTCCTCTTGGAACGCCTGTTGTTATTTGATGTGTTTCAATATTATTTTCATCACAATATGAGACGAAATCCTTTGCAGTAAAAGCTGCCCCTTTGTCGGTTATTATCCGTCTAGGATTACCAAACGTTGTCGCCATGATTTGCAATTTCTGCAAAACCTCGTTAGTTCCTGTCGTCTTGGTAGGAAATAGCCATACGAATTTCGTAAAAGCGTCTGTAACAGCCATAATATATTTATAACTCTTGCTGGTATTTGTCATCGGCCCCAAATGGTCGATATGTAACGTATCCAAAGGTTCCTCATTTTTTGGAATTGTATTTAAGAATCCTTCTCCCTTGCCTCTTTTTCTCTCAACTAAAATGCAAGGAATGCAACTTCTAATACATCTTTCGATTTTTTCGTGTAGTCTAGGAATGAAGTATTCTTTTTCTATTATTGCTCTCATCTTTCGTTCATGAAAATGACCTTTTTCGTGGATATTTCTTAATACTTCTATTTCCAGTTCTTCGGGTATAACTAACAATAATTCGCCATTATGATTTTTGTACAATATTCCATTTTGCATTTCGTAGTCTGCACATTGTCCAACAAGCAACGCCTGTATTATCGAATTTAATCGTTCATCAGTTTGTTGCGCAGATTTCACCTTCGCCAAAATTGAATTTTCTTTTGTAATAATCATTGTAATCGCGTTTCTGCTGAGAGCGTCGACATGTCTCATTCTGTCTGCTGTTCTATGTTCTGTAGTAAATTGATAATCTTGCAACATCAATGCCCAACGTGCTACTTTTGGTGGCATATCTTTTTTCTTTAATGTCATCTCAAATGCTTTACAGTCTGTAATAAGTTTAAATTGTTGCCCCATTAAATATACTCTAAATTTCTTTACAGCTTCTACTATGGCCAGTACTTCTAATTCGTAGCTATGAAATTTCTGCTGTGCTTCTGATGTTTTATGACTCATATAGCTTACAGGATGCATTTTATCATCTTCTTCACTTTTCTGTAGTAACACAGCCGCTAACCCAAATTTACTTGCGTCCGTATGTAATTCAGTATATGCTCCTGGTTGAAAAATATGTAAAACTGGACTTTCACATAAACTTTGTTTGATTAGCGTAAAAGAAGCTTTTTGTTCGTCATCGAAATGAAACTTGACTCCTTTTTTCAACAAATCACTAAGTGGTCTTGCTATCTGCGAAAAGTTTCTTATAAATTTTCTGAAGTATCCTGCCAAACCAAGAAAACTTTGTAACTGTTTGGCTGTAGTTGGTTCAGGAAATTTCAGGACTGCTTTAGTTTTTGATCTCGATGGCCTTAGTGTTCCATTTTCTATTTCGTATCCAAGATACTCAATATTCTTTTGTAAAAAGAAACATTTTTTCCATTTAATCTTCAGCCCATTATTACACGCTACGTCTAATACCTGCTTTAATCGACTTATTCCTTCAGCTTCATCTTGAGAAGGGATTATTATATCATCTATATAGGTTATAACTATCCCAGCATTAATTAGCGGTCTGAATATTGTGTTGATGTATCGTTGGAAGACAGCTGGTGAATTGCAGAGTCCAAAATGTTGTGTAGCGAAAAGGACGATAAGATCCTACCCAGGACGACTCTGGGAAACTTTTTGTTTATATTGAATTTTTGTCTCCGGGGGTCGGAAAACCCGGAAACACGATGCAATTTAAATATATAATGAAAATTTAAACGCTTACCCCTTGTTGGTACAATAAAACAATAACTTTATTTAGTATTAAACAAACAATTTATTAATAGAATTTTCCGTCTTCTCACAATTCTTGGCCACTTTTATCTAATTTTAACGTTTTCTAAATAAATTCAGTAAAATAACTACAATTTAACGTATTTAAATTAGTTAAATAAATTTACTTAGTACAAAACAAACAATTTATCAATAGAATTTTCCTATTTCTCACAATTCTTGGCCACTTTTATCTAATTTTAACGTTTTCTTAAAAAAACAAGCAACGAATTCTCACAAATCTTTGGCCACTTTTATCAAATTTTAACGTTTTCTTTTAAAAACAAGCAACGAATTCTCACAATTCTTCTTTTATCTAATTTTAACGTTTTCTTTTAAAAACAAGCAACGAATTCTCACAAATCTTCTTTTATCAAATTTTAACGTTTTCTTTTAAAAACAAGCAACGAATTCTCACAATTCTTCTTTTATCAAATTTTAACGTTTTCCTTTAAAAACAAGCAACGAATTCTCACAAATCTTCTTTTATCAAATTTTAACGTTTTCTTTTAAAAACAAGCAACGAATTCTCACAATTCTTCTTTTATCAAATTTTAACGTTTTCCTTTAAAAACAAGCAACGAATTCTCACAAATCTTCTTTTATCAAATTTTAACGTTTTCTTTTAAAAACAAGCAACGAATTCTCACAATTCTTCTTTTATCAAATTTTAACGTTTTCCTTTAAAAACAAGAAACGACCGAAAAAACGTTTTTTTTAAAAACGAGAAAAACAACGAACAACCGAAAAACGTTCCTAAAAACAAAACAACGAACGGTCAAATAGAAAAAATTAAAAGTATATCGCGTTTTGGGAATCAAATTATAACTGATCGATAATTGATTTTTAATCGATCAAGAATTTTTTTATTAAAAACGAAAAAAATTCGTCAAAGTACTTTGAGTTCATCGTACTTTGACCGATATTAGTTTTTTTCGCATAATTGACAAAAATAATTATTCTTGGAAGAAGAATAATTATTGAAAAAAAAGTTCGCGTCATCAAATTTTTTATATCGTAAGAACGAAAAAAATGAGTTCAATTAGCGTTATACTAAAATTCGTTAGTATACACTTTTTTTGTATTTCGACATAGGAAATTTATGTCGAAACGAAATAATAATTTTATTAACATATTTTGAAATTGTTTATATTTCGAAATATGTTTAATAAAATTGAAATGGTTAATTACGCGTTTTTATGGGTTTCGAAATGTTGGGTTCGATAACCGCTTTTTTGGTCGGAAACGTTTTGTTGGTACCGGGTGTACCATAACATACCTTCCCGTTACTGAAAAAAAATTTTTTGTCGGCTTTTAAACAAACTTACAAAAATTGTTTGTTCAAAAGTCACAAAAAATTTTTATACTATTATAATGTTGATAAAAAAGGAATGGTATGTTTTACCATTTTTACATTTTGGTTTCTTACTATGCTAAATACTGTACTTATATTTAGTAAACAACAAAGTATTTCTATTTGTTTTTAATTCATATGGGATTGTTATCTGCATTTTATTTTGCATGGGTCGGATTACCTTTAAGAATTTCTTACTTTCGGAATTGTTTTTTTTTTTTTAAATATTCTTGGATAAATTCTTGAAAAGCAGAGATTTGTTGAAAAGGTTCAATATATCTTATACATATTACCTTAGGATTTCTACGGGGAGTTTTTTCATATTTCGACAGATTAAATTTGGGAAATTGTTCTTATTAATATTTTGTATCCAAAATGTTAAAAGACATTTTCCCTTCGTCTTTGGTTGACTGTACCTGAGATATGTAAAAAAAAAATTTGTGGTGGTATCATATTTCTTGTGCTTATCTTACGGCAAGTGGTACTGCAATAGTTATATATTATATATATATATATTAATTTATATATATAAATATATTTTATTTACATTGAAATCTCCTTAGGTTTTATTCGTGGACGTAGGTATAAAACATGTTCAATGTTTACCATTTGGCAAAGAACAAATGGGTGAACTTGAACTTGACCTAATTTTGAAATTTCATATGTAAAGAATATGCTTTCTCTATGCATATGGTTGGGTGTGAAACATTTTTTTTTTTTGAATTGTCGTTCACAGAATAAAAGATTTTTGCGTTTAATAAAATAGGGGTGGTGAAGTTTTTTGAAGTTTTTAGACAGGGTGTAGTTAAAATTTTTTTAATCGGTTGTTATGGACTCTTCGTATTTTCTTTCCGATTTGTATGGAAGTATTTAGGTCATCATGAACTTTTCGCACTAGAAAAGGGCCATTCCATACTGCTGATAATTTGTGTTTCGTTGCTGCGTTCCTCAAAAGTACTGTATCTCCTACGTGGAATTTTACGGTCTTTGAGTTTTTGTCATAATACTCTTTTGATTTTTCCTTAGCTTTCATGAGATTTTCCTTCATACTGGTGTGAATTTTTTGTAATTTATATTTGATAGTATTACAATAATCATCAAAATTGTATATGGGCTCTGGTTTTTTCGTGAGGTTTGTGGGTAGGGCGCGATGGTAACCATACAAAGCATGAATTGGTGTAAATTTACTTCCGCTATGGGGTGTGTGATTGTGTACAAGCGCGGCTTCCGAAAGGTACTGGTCCCATGTGTCAATATTGTCGTCGACCATTGTACGCAAATATTCGATAAGGGGTCCGTGAGTGCGCTCTAGTGATCCATTCGATTGTGGGTGGTAAGCAGTAGTTTGTACCTTTTTGATGTGTAATAATTTACATATACGTTTAAATAAATCGCTGGTGAAATTCGAACCTTGGTCGGTTATTAGCTTATCCGGTATGACTAAGTATTTTAACACGATATTTCTGTAGAAGCAATCGGCCACTGTTGTCGTCTCGGCATTAGGTATAGCAAAACAATCCAGGATTTTTGTCAAATCGTCTTGAAAAGTCAAAATATACTTATTTCCATGTTGTGATGTCGGAAGAGGTCCAACAATATCCAAGTAAATCTTTTCGAAAGGTCGAGTTGCCGTATCCGTAATCTTCATTGGCATTTTCAAACCTCTTCCCTTTTTATGGCGTTGGCACTTTATGCACTTATTTATGTACTTGGTTATATCTTGCAACATATTTTTCCAACGGTAGTTTTTTCGGATACGATTATACGTTTTTTGAATACCGGCATGTCCTCCTAAAGGTGAGTCGTGATGGGCTTTTAAAAGAGTTTGAATATCGTTTGGATTGGTTAAAATTTCAACTTCTTCTTCTTCGTCGGATTCCGATGTTTCATATGAGGCATTTGACTCTGTGTCTGATGGTACGACTTTAGTGGGATCCTTGAAATTTATTCTTATGGGTTCGTCAATCGGGTCGATGTTTGTAGGTGCTATTTCCAGTATATTTGTGGGTTTTTGGGGAAGTTCCACCTCATTATTTGGCTCGTTTTGTTGGGTTTTAGTGTGACTTCTGGTTACAACATTAATTTGGCTTGAGTTGAGTTCTACCGATGCTATATTATTACTTGTAGAATGTGGGGTGATTTTTGAGAGAAATTTTTGTCCTTCTAAAATGGTTAAGTATGCAAATTTTAATTGTTCGGCAGTTTGAACTAAACCCTTTCTTTTCTCGCGCATTTCTAATAATATTTGGGGTATCGTCATTTCGTTTCCATTTTTGGTAGCAATTAAAGCGAGGCAAATATCGATTAGACAAAATGTGCCTGATCGTCCGATTCCAGCACTGCAATGTATTAATAAAGGTTCATTTTCGCATTCATGCATTTGATAATGTTTAACTTCTTGGTAAAATTTCAAAAATTCTTTTGCAGTAGAGGGGGTTCCTGTATCGGGCCATGTATTAAATTGAAATTGGGTTACGTCGCGATATTTTTTTGTTGAAATTTCTGTAAGTCGGAAAATTCGTTTAGTAAAATGTGTTTGTTCTGTTAGTGTCAAATATACGATGGTGAAACCGATTTTTGTTAGGGGTATTATATGTTTGTCTCCCGTCTGTTTTGGCCAATACTTATGACACTTAATTTTATTTTGTTCTGTTAATCTCGTTAACATTACTATTGTTTTGCAATTGTTTTGCCAAATCATTAGCCAGAAATCGTCTATTGTTTCCAATAAAGGTCCTTGCGTTAAAATGTACGTTGTGTCAAGTTTGTTTATTTTCACTAAGTTTGCGTTTATATAGTCATTTTTTCCGTTAAGTAATTTTATGCGTGAATGATCGTATGGTAATACGTCTTCGTATCTGTTTAGGGGTTTGTTAGAAAGTTTGAGGGCCTCTTTTGTCGTAAATCCGTCCTCTTTGATTTTAGTTTTTGAGGTCGTTTCAATTTCGCGTAGTAGTGAATTCCATCCGTTTGTATTTTCTAAATTTTTTATTTGTTGTTCTAAATTAATGGTATCTAAATTTTCAAGTTCTTCAGTAATTGTTTGTTTCGGGGTCATTTCTTCTAATATAGATCCGGATTCAAGGGGTGGAATGCGACTAAGAGCATCAGCATTCGTGTTATATTTTCCTGCTTTGTACTCGATTTGATAATCGTATTCCGAAAGTTTATGGTGGAAACGCACCAAACGGCTTGTCGGATCTTTCACGTTAAAGACTCCTTTCAAGGGTTTATGATCAGTATAAACAGTAAATTTTCTACCATAAAGATAGCAACGGAAATTTTTGGTTGCCCATACAATAGCTAGTAATTCCTTTTCAATTGTGGAATAATTTCGTTCTGCTTTATTTAATGAGCGGCTAGCGTATGCAATTGGTTTATCTTTTCCTACTTCGCCTTGAGAAAGAACTGCTCCAATAGCTTCATTACTGGCATCAGTTGTTAAGTTGAAAGCTTGAGCGAAATCGGGGTATATAAGTAATGGGGGTGATATTAGAGTGTTTTTTAAATTTTGGAATGCAGATTCGCAAATTTCGGTCCATTTAAATTTATTATTTTTGCGTAAAAGTTTGTTTAGAGGTTCCGCAACCTTTGAAAAATTTGGTATGAATTTGCGATAATAATTTGCCAAACCCAAAAATGATTGGACTTGACGAATGGTTTTGGGAACTGGGAAATTTTGCACACAAATTATTTTTGAGGGGTCAGGTAGAGCACCATCGGGCGTGCACTGGTGACCTAAATAGACAATTTCTTTCCTAAGAAAATTGCATTTTTCAGGTTGTAATTTTAGGTTATGTGTTCTCAATCTTGAAAAAATTGCGTCCAATTTTAGGTTATGATCGAGTAAATTTTTTCCGTATATGACGATATCGTCAATGTACACAAAACATAAAAAACCTTGTAAACCTGACAATACGTGGTTCATAAGACGTTGAAAAGTAGCCGGGGCTCCAGTTAGTCCGAACGGCATCCTTAAAAAGTCATAATGTCCGAAAGGTGTGCTAAAAGCAGTTTTAGCTCTATCTTCTTGGTTTACTAACACTTGATGATACCCACTAGCGAGATCTAGTGTGGTGAAATATCTGGAATGACCAAGTTGGTCTAAAATATCTTCAATTCGAGGCAGGGGAAAGGCATCACCGATTGTAATTTCGTTCAATTTTCTAAAATCTACTACTACTCTCCATCGTTTTTCTCCATCGGGGCCATTCTTTTTGGGTACCACTAGTAACGGGGAATTCCATGGACTTTTGCTTGGGGTAATTATTTCATTATCAAGCATTTCTTTTACCTGTTCTTGAATAATTTCGCGTTGTTTTTCGGGTAGGCGATACATCTTTTGGTTTATGGGTGCATGGTCTTGTTTTACGGGGATTGTGTGTTCGTAAGAAAGTGTGTGAGTCAATTTGTCATTTGGTAAATAAAAAATGTCGTTGTATTCTTTGCATATTTGTAATATAGAGTTTTTCTCTTCAATAGTCGCGTTTTCATCTAATCGTATATTTTTCATAAGTTCTTCTATTCTATCATTGTGTATAGAGTTTTGATTTAGGTTGAATAAATATTGTACATTCTCTTCAGGCGATGGTTCTTCTATTTCTTGTTCTAAATGGTATATTTCGTAATAGTTAAGGGGACGTGTGCTGAAATTAAAAGGGGCGATTTTCGCTCGTTTCATTTTGGTATTGAGTACACAAAGCGTTATTTTTCCGTTATCAGGCCTAACTAAACAACTTCCAAGGTATACTCCTTCACTTAGTTCTTTCGACAAGCAGAGTCTATCTTGTTTGAAATCCACTTTTATTTGAATCAGTCTTCGGGAGCGGGGCGGAACATGAATTACTCTCTGAGTCTCCACTTCATACTCCGTTTCGTCCTGTGCTTGATTCGTTAAAGTTTGTCCGTTCCATGAGCCACTTACAATTTTAACCTCTGATTCAGGTGTTTCCACCTGTCCGTTGGTGACATCTATATGGACCTTATCCATGGAATCTATGGTCGCACCTTTTAAAAATGGAATTCCGAAGCTATCTTCATCAATCCTAATTTCGGGAAAAGTTAAACGTTTATTTGGGCCTTCAATATTGCAATTACGAGAAAGGAAATCGAACCCTAAAATTCCATCTCCTGGAATTGGAGTAGTTTTTTCCACCACATGAAATTTACATGATTGCGATATGGGGGGTGGGAAATTTGTAAGACATGTACCTATTGTTTTTCCGGTGCCGAAAACAGTTTGAATATTTGTTTTTTCTTCTTCATTTATTTTTATATTATCTTTTATTGACGATTTTTTTATTATACTTATATCTGCTCCCGTGTCTACTAATAGTTCGGCCGGATTGTTTATTATAATTGGTAAAGGTACTTTTATTACGCATTTAGCAAGGGTAGGTAATTTTTGGGCGGGCTGACACCTTGTCTCGTTTTCTTGGGGGCTAAGGTGACAGCCCTGTTTTAGTTTTCCGTCTGTTTAATTGATGGGGAATTGTTTTCATCCCATAATTTTTTTGCTATGCAGTTTTCTATCGTGTGTCCAGGTTGTTGGCAGAAAATACATTTGTGCATGTTGTCTACAGTGTCGTCGAGTTCCCTATTATCATTTGGTTCGTTAGATATCATGTTAATCCGTTCTGTTGGGGTCGGTAACGTTTGAGAATTACAATTGTTGTTCGTATGCCCATGTATTCGGCATCGACTACAATATGGTGTATTCATACGCGTACGGCATTCATTATACGTATGCCCAAAACGATTGCAAAATCCGCATGGTGGTCGGGGGTTCGATGGGTTCTGATTGTGGGGATTATTGTAGGAGTCATTGCTTCTCG
This sequence comes from Xylophagus ater, assembly GCA_963422695.1. Taxonomy (NCBI): domain Eukaryota; kingdom Metazoa; phylum Arthropoda; class Insecta; order Diptera; family Xylophagidae; genus Xylophagus; species Xylophagus ater. The sequence continues at coordinate 26,813,771 of OY730485.1, read as the reverse complement.
GTGAGTTATTGGTATTATTATTGTTGTTTCCTTCTTCAAAATTATGTCCTCTGTAATTGTTAATCCCACCGACGAACCTATTGTCGTTGTGACGATTGTTGTTGTTAAACGCGTTATTCTGGTAGTTGTTGTTCCTCCTCGCATTGTCGTTGAAATTGTAGTAACTGTTGTTGGGTCTGTTGTTGTTGCTGTTGTTGAAATTGGCGTTTCTGTTGTTGTTGTTGTTGAAGTTGTTGTTTCGGGTAGTACCGCTGTTATTGAAATTGTTATTTCTGTTGGTGTTGTTGTTGTTGAAGTTAGTGTTTCTGTTGTTGTTGTTGTTGAAGTTGTTGTTGCTGTTATTATTGTTGTAGGAGTTGTTTCTGCCGCTATTGTTGTTGAAATTGTTGTTTCTGTTGTTGTGGTTGAAGTTGTTGTGACTGTTGTTGTTGTGGTTGTTAAAATGGTTGTTTCTGCCATTGTCGTTGTTGTTGAAGTTAGTATTTCTGTTATAGTTGTCGTTGTTGAGTCCATTTTGATTTCTGTTGACATTATTGTTGTAGTCGTGGTTGCTATTGTAATTGTCATTTGAGTTGGTTACGTTTCGTTCCTCTGTTTGGGGGTAGAACATTTGCGACATGGTTGGTGTGATAGGATTCAACAGATTTGGAGCATTTAGAGTAAATTGTCTTTCCGCTGTTTCGAGAAATTCCGCTTTACTTGTCAGTGCATCGAAATCTTCGTGCTTTTCGTGTAGGAAGAACAATCTGTGATTTGAATTCAGTATTCCTGCTTGAAAAGTGAACATTGCGGTTTCTTCTAGATCTTTTACTACAGAAGCATAATGGTTTGGATGCCTCTGAATAGCCTGATTGATGCATTCTTTTAAGAGTGATTTCATGCGCCCCGCGAAACCTGTAAGAGTTTCACCAGGCAATTGTTTTGAGTTTTGTAATTCATGTATCAAGGTGGCGTAAGGTCTTCTGGAAACTAATTTAGAAATTAAAGTATCTAAAAAGGTTGTCAAATCGGTTACAGATATGTTATCTAAAAGTGATGCGGCACGTCCACGAAATCGTGTGGGTAGTAAAGAGACGAGTATGGGTTGTTCATCCTTACTAAGTATGTCATGGATTGTTTGACAGCACTTAGCAAAAACTTTTACTTCCGACGCTAAATTTGGTCCGAGTTCCGCGTGAAGTAAAGGGATTGAATTAAAAACGAATTGAGACACTTTGTTGCAATCTATGGACATTTTGGTTTCTTTTAATTCACTATATAAAATTATATCGGCCTTAAAATCTAGTTGTTTTTTTAACAAGTGTTTCCTAGGGCTTATATTTTCTGGTAAATCGTTGGTAGTTGGCGATTTTGGTGTTGATCGTGCGAAAGGATGTGGTAAATTTGGAGCAGAAAATATACGTCCGCTTCTGGTGCGCCCAGGTTCGAGCGTTGTTGGTGATCCAAAAACTGGACTGGTGTTGTCGAAGGAGAACTCGTTTATTTGCTCCTCAAAAATCAGTTCGTGCACCTCGTTATGTGTTTCCGAAGTCAAATCTGGTTGAATCATTCGTCAATTTGCCACAACTGTCTTATTTTTAGATTCGGGGATCTGAGATTTTTAATGCTTAGCAACTCAGATCCTACCGGCTGCGCCAGATGTTGTGTAGCGAAAAGGACGATAAGATCCTACCCAGGACGACTCTGGGAAACTTTTTGTTTATATTGAATTTTTGTCTCCGGGGGTCGGAAAACCCGGAAACACGATGCAATTTAAATATATAATGAAAATTTAAACGCTTACCCCTTGTTGGTACAATAAAACAATAACTTTATTTAGTATTAAACAAACAATTTATTAATAGAATTTTCCGTCTTCTCACAATTCTTGGCCACTTTTATCTAATTTTAACGTTTTCTAAATAAATTCAGTAAAATAACTACAATTTAACGTATTTAAATTAGTTAAATAAATTTACTTAGTACAAAACAAACAATTTATCAATAGAATTTTCCTATTTCTCACAATTCTTGGCCACTTTTATCTAATTTTAACGTTTTCTTTTAAAAACAAGCAACGAATTCTCACAATTCTTCTTTTATCTAATTTTAACGTTTTCTTTTAAAAACAAGCAACGAATTCTCACAAATCTTCTTTTATCAAATTTTAACGTTTTCTTTTAAAAACAAGCAACGAATTCTCACAATTCTTCTTTTATCAAATTTTAACGTTTTCCTTTAAAAACAAGCAACGAATTCTCACAAATCTTCTTTTATCAAATTTTAACGTTTTCTTTTAAAAACAAGCAACGAATTCTCACAATTCTTCTTTTATCAAATTTTAACGTTTTCCTTTAAAAACAAGTAACGAATTCTCACAAATCTTCTTTTATCAAATTTTAACGTTTTCTTTTAAAAACAAGCAACGATTTCTCACAAATCTTTGGCCACTTTTATCAAATTTTAACGTTTTCTTTTAAAAACAAGCAACGAATTCTCACAATTCTTCTTTTATCTAATTTTAACGTTTTCTTTTAAAAACAAGCAACGAATTCTCACAAATCTTCTTTTATCAAATTTTAACGTTTTCTTTTAAAAACAAGCAACGAATTCTCACAATTCTTCTTTTATCAAATTTTAACGTTTTCCTTTAAAAACAAGCAACGAATTCTCACAAATCTTCTTTTATCAAATTTTAACGTTTTCTTTTAAAAACAAGCAACGAATTCTCACAATTCTTCTTTTATCAAATTTTAACGTTTTCCTTTAAAAACAAGTAACGAATTCTCACAAATCTTCTTTTATCAAATTTTAACGTTTTCTTTTAAAAACAAGCAACGAATTCTCACAATTCTTCTTTTATCAAATTTTAACGTTTTCCTTTAAAAACAAGCAACGAATTCTCACAAATCTTCTTTTATCAAATTTTAACGTTTTCTTTTAAAAACAAGCAACGAATTCTCACAATTCTTCTTTTATCAAATTTTAACGTTTTCCTTTAAAAACAAGCAACGAATTCTCACAAATCTTCTTTTATCAAATTTTAACGTTTTCTTTTAAAAACAAGCAACGAATTCTCACAATTCTTCTTTTATCAAATTTTAACGTTTTCCTTTAAAAACAAGAAACGACCGAAAAAACGTTTTTTTTGAAAACGAGAAAAACAACGAACAACCGAAAAACGTTCCTAAAAACAAAACAACGAACGGTCAAATAGAAAAAATTAAAAGTATATCGCGTTTTGGGAATCAAATTATAACTGATCGATAATTGATTTTTAATCGATCAAGAATTTTTTTATTAAAAACGAAAAAAATTCGTCAAAGTACTTTGAGTTCATCGTACTTTGACCGATATTAGTTTTTTTCGCATAATTGACAAAAATAATTATTCTTGGAAGAAGAATAATTATTGAAAAAAAAGTTCGCGTCATCAAATTTTTTATATCGTAAGAACGAAAAAAATGAGTTCAATTAGCGTTATACTAAAATTCGTTAGTATACACTTTTTTTGTATTTCGACATAGGAAATTTATGTCGAAACGAAATAATAATTTTATTAACATATTTTGAAATTGTTTATATTTCGAAATATGTTTAATAAAATTGAAATGGTTAATTACGCGTTTTTATGGGTTTCGAAATGTTGGGTTCGATAACCGCTTTTTTGGTCGGAAACGTTTTGTTGGTACCGGGTGTACCATAACAAAAAGGAACTCGCAAAAATTGATATTGTCCACTACTAGTTACAAACGACGTATACTTCTTGCTTTCTTCTCCTACTGGCACGTGAAAAAACCCATTTTCTAAATCTAACGTTGTATAAAACTTTGCGGTTTGTAATTTATCCAACTGGTCTTCTATTACTGGTAGAGGATATCTATCCTTAATTATAGACTGATTGATTTTCCGATAATCTACACAGAGTCTTATGTTGCCATCCTTTTTTCTCACGACTACTACTGGACTAGCATATTCGGAAACAGCTGGTTCGACTATCTTATTTGTAATCCATTCTTTTACTTGTTCTTCGACAAGGTTTTTTTCTATGATTGGAAGCCGTCTCGGCGTTTGGTATATTGGTATATCGTTAATTGTTACTATTTTCATCTCAATTGGTGAATCATTAACTTTTTTCGGCTTATAGTTTGTGATGATATCGTAAATTTGTTCTTTTTTTATTTTATTCAGTGAACATCCAATGTTGACTTCAGGTTCAATTATATCTATAGAAAATAGTTTACTTTCGTTACAACTTCCATTTAGGTCTGCGTTCGTTATTCCCTTTTCGTCTTCAACACGTGATAACACTTCAAATTTAATGCCTTCTGGTTCTACTATAAGCCTAGAACGGCTAATGACATCTGCTCCTATTATTAACTTTGGTACCATTGATCCCTCGATTAGATAGATATTAACTTTATCAAATCGTACGTCATCAATAGTTAAATCTACTTGTATTCTTTCCTTAGACATTAATTCTGTACCGGTTATATGCATTTCTGTCAAGGTTTTTTCAAGATTCAAGCAAAGGTCATCATAAACATCTTTTCGCATAATAGTTATATCACTTCCGGTGTCAATTAATGATCTAATTGGCACTTTGTTTATAAACACAAGTTTATGCATTTTCTCAGTGTATGCGAAATTTGTTGTTGCTTTAGACTTTTCTTTTGAAGCACAGCTCCTACTAGTGTGTCCAAATTCACCACAAGCAAAGCATTTAGTGCCTTTGTCCTTATCTGGACAGGTACTAGCTTGATGTCCTACTTTCCCGCAATTAAAACAGTGTCCTGCTGGAACATTCTTCTCTTCTTTTTGTTTTTTGAAATTATTCTCCTGCGATGTTGCCGATTTATTTTGACTTTTATGTTTGACACTTGTTTTTTTTATACGTTCGTAGTCTTGAAATTTCTTCTTAAGTTCATCAATAGAACGTGCTCCATATAAAACTATTTTTCGAGTTTCATCGTCTTGAATACCATCTACTACATAATCTATTAATGCGTCGGGTTCCAAATTTATTTGGTCAGCTATTCTGATCATTTCATACAAATATTCTCTGCATGTTTCATTATATTTCTTTTTCCTTTGTCTTAATTGATCATGAGCGTCACGACTATTGACTTGGACATGAAATTCTTGAATTAGTCTTTTTTTAAGAGTATGCCAAGAATTAATACATCTTTCGGTCCTAACAAATTGTTTAGCTTCTCCTGTTAGTAATTTTTTGGCGTATACTATCATTTCCTGATCTGACCACCGAATAACTCTATTCATTTCCTCGAAGTCGGCCACCCATTTCTCGATAGTTACCGTTCCATTACCTGAATACGATTCTAGAGAATCTTCAACATCTCTAAAAGTCAATGATCTTATTGTTTTAATTACATCATTTCTTTTTTTACTAACAATGCTGTCACTGTCAGAATTTCGATCATCGGCCCCACTTTCATCAAGATTTTCATCTGGATTTTCACCTGCATTTTCATCTGTATTTTCATCTGGATTTTCATCTGGATTTTCATCTGTATTTTCATCACCAGTTGCACCTTCGCCTACTATTTTCATTAAGCGAAATTTTAAGGTCGCTTTGGACCCAGAACAATCAATTTCTCTATTCAACAATTCCTGCTTTAATTCGGTTATCGACATTTTGTCAATCGCATTAATTGTCAATTCAGCCATTTTTTTTTATTTGCACTTATAGTTTATTTTTTTTATTTTCTTCTATATTTGTCTCTTTCTATATTTACTTATATAGAATTTTGATCGCGAAACAAAACAAAACAAAAATCACGAAAGCCACGTTTGAAATTCAGTTTTTGCGCGCTTCTCGCGAAACAAAACAACAAAAACACGTTCGAAATTCAGCTTTTGAGCGCTTCTCGCGAAACAAAACAACAAAAACACGTTCGAAATTCAGTTTTTGCGCGCTTCTCGCGAAACAAAACAACAAAAACACGAAACTTCTAGTTTTCGTTTTAAAACTTCAAAATTTTAACGCACTTCTAGCGAAAAAACAAATAAAACAAAACTTCTCGTCTCGTAAACTCCTTTCTTGTTCTTTTTTTTTCTTGTTTGCAAGAAAAACGCGTCGTTTCTACACTTTTTCACCTTTACGTCTTAACACCTTTATATTTTTTTTATTATTCTATAATGCAAAGTAACGCAAATTATTCTTTTTATTTTGTTCATAATTCCCGGAAGAGTCCCCATATAAGAATTTTATTGCGTTATTGAAATAAATTTATTTATTTAGATTTACAAAATTATAATAACAAAAAATATGTGTCTTCTTTTTACTTTATTGTGAGAGAGATGTTTCGCTTTCAGTAGTTCGTTCAAGACTGAGCTTTTTCCCCTTCTTTTTTTGTTCTTGTCTCCTGCTCGTTCCTACATTAATACAAAATATTTTAAATTAAATTTATTAATATAGCTTATTTTCTAAGTTAAGAGCTGCAGTGAATTTTCTTTGAATGCTTGTGATGCAATTGGCACATGTTGTTGGTGTAATTGTCTGCAGACCTTCTTCCACAAGGCTTTCTAAGGCTCTTACTCTCTGTTCTTTGACGGATAATTCGTTTCTGCCGTTAAGAATACTTGACAACTTTCTTGAGAGCTCTCTTTTTACTATTCTCATATTGAAGTTTACTATTTTCATATTGTAGTTTACTATTCTCATTTTGAAGTTTACTATTCCACTTTGAAGTTTACTATTCTCATTTTGAAGTTTACTATTCTCATTTTGAAACTAAAAAGGTACAGATCCTCCTGAAAAGCCAGTTGTATATCCTCCTTCGACCCTGATATACTGCTCTTCGCTGAGAGCACCCTGTTTTGGCCCCGTTCGTCTCGTGTTCTAACGTTTGCTTGTTTTCCCCTTGGTTCGGGTCCACTTCCATTTGAGGGTGTTTCTCCTCGGTATGCACGCTGATTGCGCTGGGTTCACCATCTGTCGCCTCACCTATATGCATAGCAACAAATCCAACCGCTAGCACGGTGGAGTCACTAGACACAGGTTCGATTTCATCTGGTTTCACCGAAGATTGTGAGTTTAAATTTTCTTTTTTTTTATATTATAAAAAATCTCATATTGAAGTTTACTATTCTCATTTTGAAGTTTACTATTCTCATTTTGAAATTTACTATTCCACTTTGAAGTTTACTATTCTCATTTTGAAGTTTACTATTCTCATTTTGAAACTAACAAGGTATACTAGGTGGAGTGAAAAGTAACCTCCTTCACCGCCAGAATGCGCTGCTACTGCAAAAAAGGTTATTGTGCCTTGAAGTCCGTTCATATTTAGGCAGACTTGCCAAATTTCAGTGCGATACTGTCTTTAGTTTTATTTTGACAGCCGATTGTTGTTGTCGTGTTTGGCATCATGTTGAGTATGGACAAAAACGATTTTCGTTCTCTCATAAAACATTATTTTTTGAGAGGCAAAACGGCGAAGGAAACAAAAGAAAACTTGGATAAATATTATGGGGCTAATGCTCCGTCAGATTACACCGTCAAATATTGGTTTCGAGAGTTTCGTGGTGGCCGCAACTCCACTACCGATCAAGTCCGCAGCGGTTACAGAGGACAATGTCAAAAAAATACATGAAATGGTGTTGGCTGACCGGAAAGTGAAGGTGCGCGAGCTAGCAGATACCACAAAGATTAGTACTGAGCGCACACGCCATATTTTGGGCAATATTCTGCATTTTAAAAATTTATCCTGCCGCTGGGTGCCGCGCATGCTCACTCCTGACCAAAAACACGAACGCGAGAGCATTTTGAAAGAGTGTTTGGACTTGCTGATGCGTCGATTGGTAACTGTTGATGAAACCTGGATCCACTATTACACACCAGAGAACAGAATGAGTGCCCGGCAATGGACTGAAGCCGGCACGAGGCTCGATGGGTCGGAAAGATTATGGCGTCGGTTTTCTGGGATTGTCATGACATACTCTTCGTGGACTACCTCGAAAAAGGCAAAACCATCAACAGCGAGTATTACTGTGCATTATTGGAGCGATTGAAGGCTGAAATCGCTGCAAAACGGCCTCCCAAGGAGGTTACTTTTCACTCCACCTAGTATAAATGTAGTATTGGTCTTACTTTTTTCATAATGGATCCATAATGGGTCATAAACTGTTACTTGGGTTTTAATGGCAAACCGAAAACTTGTTGGTATAGTTGATGATGTGTTGATATAAAATTATTCATCATATCGGCGCAATTATCGTAAACTGTATATATCAATAATATTTTTTAATTGTGCAAAAACCTGCCAAACTGGATCACTTTCAGTAACCCAAGTACCAATTATGATTCCTAAAAATTTTGTGAGCCAAAGTATTTCCGAAGCAGAATATTTTAACTTTTTTAACTTAAGATGCTCTTCTGAAATTTCAGGAGGTTAATTTATGTGTTCATAACTTCCAAAATCAAAAACTGATAGGCGATAATTAAAATTTTTTAAACTAAAATATTTTTGTACTTTAATATTTGTAATTGTTTAATATTAAAGCAATTTCATAGTTAGCTATACCCTCATAAAGGTTGTGCATAATGTCAACAGAAGAATTTTCTGTGACATGAAAGTTTTTTGAATCGTTAAAAATGGACTCAGACTTTATTCCAGTTTCAGAGACGTTTTTTTAATTAGATATCAGTAGTATAAGCACATCGACTTCGTAAAAGATTTGGCATTTTAGTGGACATTATTTTACAATCTTCTCTATGCATTGTGCAAAAGCGGCAATAATGATTTGCCACAAAAGGTTCCGTAAAGCCAAGCATGGAATTCAAACCTTTATTATCACCCACCTATATACACAGCGAGATTGAAATAAATTGTTTGGCCAAACATTGTTATACGGTTTATTTCAAGATCATGAAATTGATCTATCAAGATTGTTAAATAACATTATTAGAAATATATATTCTAATTTGGATCTATAAATCAGTCGAATAAACGGAAAAGAAATGTAAACCGCAACCAAATTTTGCAAGCCAGCCCTTGAACCAAGGCTATTGTTAGTTTCTTTAAATAAGGGAAATACAATGCAATCTTTATCATACTTCGTACATTTTTCTTTCCAAAAATTTGTGTGAATAATATTTGAGATTTCTTCTTGATTGAATAAAAAAGTAATATATTTCAAAATTTCATCTAAAATATTTTCAGATTCTAAAATGTTTTTTAAAATTGTTTTGATTGGTACAATCTTACAAGTTACATAAATGGTTTCTAAAATAATTTCATTATTCCTTAATATTATTTTTTATTTTTGAACTATTGTGTAGTCTGAAACAATTATATGTAATGAAATAAAACTCCTTTATAGACTCACATTTATAACTATTGTTTTATTGGACACGTCTCAACTCTATTTTAAGAGCCATCATCAACGCAAACTAGAAAACAATAAAGTTTTCACAAATTTTATACATTTTTTAAAATATTTATTTAAGAAATAATGAAAAATTACCAATGATTTTAATTTATAATTATTAAGGAACACATTAAAAAATACGTTAAAAAATATTTTAAAATTTACTTTTGAAATTTATTGCTAATTTACTAAACTATTTTAGCAGACTGATTGTCGATATAGAAAAAGTTAAAATTTAAAATAAAACGGCAAAACTTGATTATTTTTATTTGAGTTTTTGTTATTAAAACCGTTTTCTATAGCCGAAAAGATTTGACTGGATTGGGCCGTTATCAGTATTTAATAAGCTTCCACGATGTTTTTGTATGTATAGGCTTTCGTATGCGTCTAGGTACATCGGCTCATTAATTCTTTTTATTAATTCCAGGTTGTTTTTGTCGAAATAATGATTGTTTTTTAACATGTGTTTGGCTACAGAAGATTTTTCCGGTTCGTTTTTCCTGCAATGACCTCTATGTTCTAAAAACCTCTTATATGAATTGCGACGAGCTTGTCCTATATATTTTTTATGGCAGTCATTGCATTCTATGGCATAAATTCCGGATTGCATCAAATTTGGAATCTTATCTTGAGGATTTCTCAGTATCTCTTTTATTTTTCCGCTATTAGAGTATACTGGTCTAGTCTTGTATTTTTGAAATATAGATCCAATCTTATAGGAAAACTTTCCCAAATATTTGAATTTAACCCTCTTGTAGTCGTAGTTATTTCGTTGCTTTCGTAATGTAGAGATGTTTTTTAATTTCTTCGAATGTTTAATTACTAATTCATCTATTTTTATGGACTTGAAACCATTCGAAATTGCAATCATTTTTATGTTTTTAAGTTCCATCATGTAGTTGTTTATTTTTAATGGCAATTTGCATAGTCCATACCATTGAAAGCTGCTATTTTATGTTGGTATGTACAATGCGAATTATGTGTTATATACATATCTGTCTGTATTTGTAGATTTCCTGTTGATCGCTATATCTAAACTGTTATCTATTCTAGTAACTAGTAACTCTAAAAAGGGCAATTTATTATCATTCTCGTGAATTCTATGGTGAATTTTATACTATCATGTATTTTGTTCAAAGCCTTATGAAGGGTCTCTATTTTATCTTTTTCTACTACGGAAAAAATGTCATCGACATATCTACTCCAGGAACGTGGGAAGATATGATCGTTTCTCAGTGACTATTCCATATCAGACATGAATATGTTCGCTAAGAAACAGGAGAGCGGCTTTCCCATGCATGCATCGAATTTTTGTTTATAAAACTTCTCTCTGAATTGGAAAATGGATTGGTTCATGCACAATTTTGTCATATTCATGTAAGTTTTATTATTTTTTCTTCGAGGTCTTGACTCTGTAGTCAAATGTGAAAGCCATGTAGTGCTTTCGGAATAGGTACATTTGGGTATAGTGATGTAACATCGAAAGAAACTAATTGTTCATTATTATTTATTGTTACCTTTTTAGCCGAGTGGTTAACTTATAATTTAAACTCACAAGTTAATGATAACAAGATATTTATTATTTAATGTAGTTTACAAGGGTTTAATACTAAGGTTAAGAAATACTATGATGAGCTCCGATGTGTTCATGTCAAGAAGCCAAAAACGAGAGAGAGAAGAAGGAAATAGTGTTGCCATTCTTCTAATCAAAGTTAGCACCGGATATTGTATATCGATAATAATATAGTTTCAATTAGTATAATTGTTTTTCCTGTCCCTGGTGGTCCAAATATAATATACGGTGCTAATCGTACTTCACCACCTAAGATATTTCGAATAACTGTCTTTTGAATTATATTCAAATTTGGATGGAACCATTTAATTTGTTCGTCCGGTGCATTCTTATGGAACAAATTCAATTCGGCATTAATATCAATATTTAATTGAATTTCTTCATTTAATTGTATTTTTTGGGGAAATAAAAAATCCTGAATGAAGAAGTAATTGAAAGCGACAGCAATAATTTTCATCAGATAAGGTTTCTGTTAGGCATGGATACACTTCTTCAAGATTTTCTCTCCGCTCAGTTATATTTCCAGATCTTAATACAGTATTTTGTAGACGTTTAGGTACATAATAATTGTGAATTCGATTTGCACAATATCGTGGTTTATCGACTATACCAACAGCAGGTATTATATTGTATTTTTTGGACATCACTTGATTAGCATATGCTGCATTATGTTTAAATTCATTTTCTATTCTTATAGAATTCTGTCGATTAGTATCAGAAATTTCACCAACTGCAGCATTATTAACATGTGGTTCTTCATTTTCAAGAGCCATTTCATTTTCTGGCTCGTCAACAAAATCATCATTTGAATCCGTGTTGTCAAAAAAAAAATAACCATAAATTTTTCTTAAAATTCTAAACATTGCTCGTACAAATTTCGTGTTTATGACAAATCTGAAAATCAATTCGAATATAATATATATATATATATTTTCTATTCTACGCAAAAATCAAAATATTCTTACCTGACTTTCTTTTTGTTTAAATTTTTATTTAATATAGAAGTTTTTTCGTTTTAAATATAAAAAAAAATGCGGCTATTTATCACAAATTTCGAAAATTTCGTAAATTTTTTCACAAAAAATCCAATTATCGTTTCCCTTGGTTACGCTGTATGCAATGCCTTCTAGGGCTTTTTTGTTTCAAAATTAGAATATTAAAATTCAAAGTGGAATATGAAACTTGAATATGAGATTTTTTATTTTCATTTTGACTATTCAATATTTTTATGATGAGATATTAGCGTTTCTTTAATCACAGCTTCATGTAGAAAGTCAGTCAGTGCATAGTTTAAAGTAAGTATAACTGTTACCTATGCCTAGAATCGGTTCTAACCCTATGCCTGCTGAGGACACGATAAAATTAGTTTATAATTTTTTTTCGCTTTTGCCGAATAAAGACCAATTTTCTTTCATGCATTCAAATAACAGCTTCTCTATCTTTAAAAATTATTTAAAACTAATTACAAAACAGAAAAAAAGATAATTAACAACAGCAAAATTTGAATTTGAAATGCTGTTATTGTTGGTGTTGATTATCTAATTCTCCCTATTAAAATGCATGGTTTGTACAATTGTTGATGTTGCTGTCGCTGTTCCGGTTGCTGGTTCAATCTAGTTCAGGATTAAGGCAACTTAGAAAGTATGAATGGTCGTAGAGAATAGTTTGCATTGGAAAGCAAGAAATAATAAGATGATAAGAATAGTAAAGAATAAAGTCCGTTGGAGTTTTTTTTATGTATTCTAAAGAATAGCGAATTCTTTACTTTCAATCAGAATCTCTCCTAATTTTTATACACGTAAATTTTCAACTGTCTTCCAAATCAATATCGGAAAATTTATGTTTTGAAATAATCGCGAATTATCATAATTAAATATGAAAACAAGTATGCGAACCAATATTTTCGATATCGTTAAAACTTTATCTATAAATTTGTTGCCTTTGTTTTGTATTTCTATAATTCATTATTTGATTTGTAAGAAATACTTAACACCTAATTTATCCATGACCCTTAGCATGACACTGCTCTCTTGAAGGGGTATTCACTTCTTCCTATAAGGTCTACAATTTCCGTAGCTTCAGTGCTTGTAGTTATATTTGATGCGGCAGTCAAGTTGATCACTGCCGTATCATTGCGGTCGATGGATGGGAGCCCGCTTGCTCACTCCCCTTATCCGCCGGTACTGGGCTTCCGAAACCCTGCACCGTAAAAGTATTTCCTGGCCTTGTATTTTCCATTATTGGTTTTTTAATCGGGGGTTCCTTCCCCTATCAGATTTTGGTTCACGAGTGGTATTTTATTTCCCACTAACCCGCCGGCAAGCCGGTGAGGGCACCCCCTATCCACCACCTGGGGACGCGCCTGGTAGGAGACCTGCAACTCCCGCAGGCGATTATTTTCTCTGGGATGCCGTCAAAGACAGATGTTATGCTAATCATCCAGTGACGATTGAGATTTTCAGAGATACAATGAAAGTGGCTATTAATGAAATAGAGGCTCAAAAGATTGAAAATGTTCTGAAAAATTGGGTCGACAGAATGGGCTAATGCAAATCCAGCCGAGGCACTCATTCCAATGAAATCGTATTCCATTCTTAATCGGAAGGTGGACTCTCGAAAATAAAGTATAAATCATTTGTAAATATTTGTTGCATTTTTACTTAATATGCATTTTCAAAACGAACTAAAAGTTGCCGCACCCTGTGTAAGTTTTGAGAATTTATCTAGAATGATGAGTATTGTTGTATTTCCGCGTTTAGATCAACGATAAGGTCCTATCAAATCTATGTAAACGTACTGAAATGGTCTATCAACTACCACTTGTCTTTCCATGGCTGGTCTCAGGATGCAATTTGGGGGCTTTCGTTCAGTTACACGTGGAGCGTTCGAACATAGGTTGTCATGTTTGGTCAAAAATATCGCTGACACAGTCGGTATGGGGTTTTGATGACGCCACCATGCGTGGCTTGTGGGGATCATGGGCCAATCGGAAAAGGATGAACGCCAAACGAGGTAGAATTCAAACCCACCATGTTTTATCCTCCTTAATTGAGTTAGTTCCAGTACTGAAAGCAGTTCTGACATACACATAACCTTTGAGAGATAATCTTCGGTCTTGAATTCCTCAGATTCTAGCAAGGCGTTGGCATCGACACTTATTCAATGTGGTAATGTGTTCGGGACAACGTTTTCCGTTCCCTTCTGGTGCTCGAATACAAAATGGAATGCTTGAATCTTTAAACTCCAACGGCCCAAACGTCCGCTCAAATCTTTCTGACTCATGCCAACGTTAATAGTTAATCCGGCTTCTGATAAGCATCTGGCAACGATCGATATTACCATATTTCCAAGTGTTTCGCAATCCTCGGGTACTACTAAAAGATTATCTAAGTAGACAAAAACTAGTGAAAGCTGTTTTCTTATTATTCTGCCTTTCCAGCAGAATTTACCAGAACGCGTCTTTCAGATTGATGCTTGTGTTGCAATTGGTGTCGCGGAGCTTGCTGAGTAGACTGTCGATGTGGGGCAAGGAATATGCTTCCTTTTTAGTGATATGGTTAACCTTTTGGGAGTCTAAGCACAAGCCTACTTTATCGGGCTTGCGCACTTGAGACAGGGTAGTGACGTTGTTTCAGTGGTTCAGCTTCACCTATATCTATTACGTGCTCTTTTACATGTGTTTCACCGAGTCCTAGCTTTCTAACCGAGGGAACCCGTGATTTGGCATACTCGAGCCATGATTTTTGCTGATTGCTTAATGCGTGCATCCACAGGACAAACATTAATTGATCCAGAAGGAGCAAATACTTGTGCTAAATTGAAAGTCTTCCAAAAATCGACGCCGAGATAAACTACTTGGGTTAACTCTGGGACGATATAAAGGATGATATATTCTATACGATCTTTATATTTGATTGGCACAGATATGTGCCCTAAAAATGTTTGAGGTGACCCATCTGTTGTCTTAATATCAGAGCTTTGACCGAGCGTCTGCAACTCATGCAGGTCAACGAATAATACAGCTCGAGCATAGAGTCGGACGTTATCGTCCTTCACACTAAAACTTGCTTCTATACTTCTTCGACACATCCTGCGCCGACGTGCTCTTCTGCGACACACTAGAATGTGTTTGGATGTATTACAATAAATCGTTTCTACATCGTTCCTAAATTTCGTCGAAATTGCCATTTGTAGTGCGCGCCAAGTGGGTACGGGATCTCTATGTAAAAATTGCCAATACCATTTCTCAGCATATCGTGAGAAAAGAGTGGAATTGGCCACATACTACCGACCATTGCAGAGGTCCAGATCTAGGGTCTTGAGGATGGTTAGCATAACTAACCTGTGGATTATTCCTAATCTGTGTTCCATTTTCATATTGTCAATCCAGTCGTATGTTTGCTTCTTTCGTATAAGTTGCCATAGGCATATTCGGGTTGGGTCTTCGACTTTGTGACATAGAGTTCATTCGTATTTGATAGTCGAGTTTACATTAGATATATTGGGTATTGAGCTCGCAGACCCTTGATTTAACTTAAATGATTTTCGATTATCAAAATTATTTAATGCTTGTGCATGAGGAGTCAATTTTTGTGACAACCTACAACCTTCACATAAGTTTACACGTATTTGACCACGAACTATTTGCTCTCGTTGGAGAACTACTTCAGACACTAACTCTAGCAGTTGTTCCAATTTAGATGACTTAGAAGGTTTCTTAGGACCAGATTTTTGAACTATAGCGCCGTTATCATTTTTATTCGCGTTTGGATCATTCACTGATCCTGATTTACCGAGTTTAAACGATTTTTTTCCGGTTAACCATTTGATTGGCAAGATAAAATAAATGCCAAAAATTATTCGAATTTAAATGTATTGAAATTAAGATTTTAGGAGCGAAAGATTTTTTATTCTTGTTTATTTATTATTTATAACATATTGTTAATCTATTGATAAATAATGTATATTACAAAATATTTCGTCTGTCAGGAAATTCAATATTCTCGGACAAAGCACTCCACTATCCCCAAATCAAATGTAAGAATGCTCCAAAAACAAACAATACAATGCAAATGTAATCTCTTTATTTCAGAGCAATCCAATTATAAATGGCTTTAAAAGAAATAGAAATTGATTATAAAAATATTGAATTTACGTTGAGGTATTTAATTTTACTTGTAAGTTTTGAAATAATAATAATAATAATTTAATTCTCGGTCGCGTCTCTCGTTTCTCAATATGTCTCGTGTCTCTCTATATACCTCGTTCTCCATGTGTCGTGTAAAAAATTGATTGAATACTGTTGCTTAATAATAATTTTAAAGATCTCTTTCAATATGTTTTTGAAATATTTGATTAGTGTTACCAAATAATGTTAAATTAATGATTAATTGAATTTGTAAATAGATACATAAGAAAAACTAGTACTACTAACTACTATTTTTTTTTTTTTTTTTACAAAGACGTAACTAATAAATATTTTTGCCTGCAATCGAGGTGTTTTTCGCGTTGATTACAAAATTTAAGGGTAAAATAAATGCGCACTCTAATAAATAAGTTGATCTAAAGTCGCAATTCTTGCAGCATTTTGTTGGTTCTATCTTTAGCATACAATTACAATATAAAGATCATCGTTTAGATGTTTTGAAATTATGAAGGAATTAAATGTGCTTTGGAATTGATTTTCTAATTTATATATTCCACAAAATTTTGTGGTTCAATTATTAATCTACAATTTTCGAATTATTTAAATGTAAATGTGATCGGAAAACTCTGGCACATCTAACTGACAATTATGCGTTTCTTGGCATTTTTTTAAAACATATCCACAGAAATATGTGAATGCATTTTCTTGGCCGAAATCCATATTTTTCAACTCAGGTGGAGCAGTTATATTTGACTCTTGAAATGGAAGTGAAGCATTTGG
Source organism: Xylophagus ater (assembly GCA_963422695.1). NCBI lineage: Eukaryota > Metazoa > Arthropoda > Insecta > Diptera > Xylophagidae > Xylophagus > Xylophagus ater. The sequence continues at coordinate 26,796,904 of OY730485.1, read as the reverse complement.
AATGGTTAATAACTGACTTGTAACAATTGGACCGAAAGTAAATTCCCTTTGAACTTCGCAATTGCCAGTCTTAACAATTTCCATATACAGTGACACCTGTATAAGGCGGAATCGCACAGGACCAGGAATTTTGTCCGCCTTAGACAGGTTTCCGGCTTATAGGGGTTATTGATTAAGATTTTTTTTTCATTTATTGTTTTATTTGAAAATATAGTTTTTAACAAAAAATAAATTGAAAAAAATGAAAAAATTCAGAAATTTTGGTTTGGCGAGTTTTCTGGGTAGCAACTTTTAATTCAATTTTTGAAAGCGATGAAAAAGCCCAAGCAAGCATCTTTTCATCCCCTTGAAAAGCTACATAGCTTTTTACAACATGCAAAGCATTCAAGCTTGTTCAGCTGTAACCTCAGATTCTGCTACATTAGTTTCTTCATCTGATGAAATTTCAGTTGTTTTATCACTCACATGTTCGACTTTCATGCATTTGTATCATCGAACGGAGGCGGTACATTTTCTTTTCGTCAGCACATTTTCTTGTAATGGCCAAACGCCGCACTTCCTTTTTGGTTGTTTTGGATTTTATCATAACTGCATAAGTGATGTCTGATACTTTATTCTCATCTAATTTATCTTTTTTAGGTCTTGGACAGTCTAAAAATGCTGGTGACGGCATACTGGCAATGAATGTGCCCTTAATATTTCTCTGTCAAAAATATTGCACGAAAGTTTTCTGGTTGCTGAACTTGGTGAATTCCAATCAATTGAATTGAATTTATGTATCGGAATTCTGGTGCCATTTGGCCTCAAGGCAATTTCTCCAGTGCTGATATCTTTAAGTATTTGACAATCTTCATATAATCTTGCTGAAGTCTTTTGAACTTGTTGAACTGGACTTTTCGAAGAAGCGAAAATGATATTGCCTGTTTCCGAAGAGGGTAAGCTTATAGATGATTCTGGTGATTTTATTACTGTTCTCTGTTCAATTGAATTGAATTTATGTATCGGAATTCTGGTGCCATTTGGCCCCAAGGCAATTTCTCCAGTGCCGTCATCTTTAAGTATTTCACAATCTTCGTATAATCTTGCTGAAGTGTTTTGCACTACAAAAAAAAAAAATAAAAGTCAAAATTATTGTCTCCTGTTTCGGTGAGAAGAGATGCATCAATGTTGACGTAATCAACAGCTGCTACATCATCAACGTCAATTGCCACAATAAGTGGTAAAATTTCCGCGCAGCTTACAGGCACAAATTCGCTATTTGGTTCTACTCCAAAGCCACATTTTTTAAAGCAATTCGTAACACATTTTTCAGGAATGCTGGATATTGATCCTTGAATCCAATATATCGCGTCTAGGCATGTAATTTCTTTCGATAAATTCGACATATTGTTGCATTTATCCATAGCATAAATTATTCGGCGTAAAACTTGCTTTCGATAATGTACTTTAAAGCATTGAAAAACTCCTTCATCTAAAGGTTGACATACGCTGGTTGTCAGCGCCGTAACTAGGCAGGTGCAACAGGTGCACCTGCACAGGGCAAAGAGATCTAGGGGCCCTAAAACGAAATTGTTAATTGAATTTTCTTTACAAATTTGTTTTCCAAAAATTTTATTCGAGATTTTAAAATAAAATATGTATTCTCAGTACAATAAATTTTTTATATGAAATCTATTTGAACTATAATTACTTTTTCCCAAAAAATTTAGGGGCCCTAAAAAAATTTTTGCACGGGGCCCTAAAAAAAGCTAGTTACGGCGCTGCTGGTTGTGTTTGGCGGAAAGAATACCAATTTTATGTTTGATAAATCTAGATGAGGATGCGATGATGCATTGTCCATTAACAGACAGATGAATCGCCGGATAATGGTTTTACATTGACTGAGTGCGACTTGTGTATAATGCCTGCCAAAATTCTTCGAATTAAACGAGAAAAGTTAAAAAAACAAATATTACTCAAAAAAAATCCGGCTTTTACAAGTTCACGGACCAAGTTGTGTCGCGGGTTTGCGTTGAGCAGGTTCCCGCTTATGCAGGTTCATTGTGTATGGAAAATTCATGAGACCGACGTTAACACAACTTATTGATTCAATGCTTGAATATTGATTTCTAAGCAATTCCATTCGTTTTTCATGTCTTTCTGACGGAATAAACGTTCTTTCTATTCCACTATGACCCATATGAAGTGCTTTTAACATTGATTCTCTTAATGATACAGGTACTATCAGCCTTTCATTTAGGAAAATTAATCCATCATCTAATATGATATCATTTTTAATTTTCCAGACAAATTTAATATCATTGCTCAAGTGTTTCTTATCTTCTGGCCAGCCATTTCGTAATGTTTTCTTCAATAAATGCAATACTGGATCTTTATCCGTTTCAGCAATAAAGTTAGCTATCTGCTTATCACTGATATTTATACTATGTATCACCTCATTTAAATCTTCAATTTCTATATTCTCCTCATTTACACAAGCGTTTCTTGACAATAAATCTGCAATAAACATTAATTTTCCAGGCAAGTATATCAAATTTATTTCATACTTTAGTAACCTAATTCTCATTCTTTGTAGTCTCGCTGATGGAACCTTGACAATGTCCTTACTGAGTATACCAAGAAGGGGTTTATGATCAGTTTAAATATCTATTTCTCTGCCATATATCCAATTGTGGAATTTGTTGCAAGCAAAGCAAATAGCAAGCATTTCCTTTTCAATTTGCGCATAATTTTGTTCAGCCGATGTTAGGCATCAAGAAGCGAAATAAATTGGTTTTCCTTCTTGTAGTTAGCAACAACCTAGACCATCTTTGCTACTATAAGCTTGTATAGTTATTTTCTTTGCCGGATCAAATATTTTTAACATTGGTGCATTTTTTATCATTTCTTTTATTGTATCTAAGCATTTTGTGTGATTCTCGAACCACTGGAAAAAAATATTTTTCTTCAACAACTCTTGAAGTGGTTGGGAACAGTCGGCTAAATTGGGAAGAAATTTACGTAAATAGTTTATCATGCCTAATATTTTTTGCAATTCCTTTTTGTTTTTTGGGATTTTAATTTCATCAATCGCTTTGACTCGATTCAAATCGAAAATGATTCCTTCCGAGGAGATTATATGTCCTAGGAAATTAACTTTACTTTCTTTATACTGTACTTTATTTTTATTAAACTTCACATTAAATCTCTTAGCGCTATCTATTACCTCTTTTAAGGCCTTATTATGTTCCTCCAATATATTAGTTGCTATTAACAAATCATCTAAATATATGCTTACTCTATTTATATTCCCGAAATTTCTTTCATTTAGTCTCTGAAATGCCTCTGGAGCTATATTAAGACGAAATGGTAGTCTTCTAAATCTATAACATCCATATGGTGTTATGAATGAACATAGTTTGCTAGATTTTTCGTTCAACTTCACTTGGCAATATCCATCCTTCAGATCAAGAACGGTAAAATAGTTTTTATTTGCAAGTTTTGAAGCTAATTCTTCAAAGGTGGCTATTAAATAATTCTCTCTTTTTATAGGTAAGTTCTATTCTTTCGGGTCTAAGCATATTCTAAGTGACTTGTTGGACTTTTCAACTATAACGAGGTTGGATAGCCAATCTGTTGGTTCCTCCACTTTTTCAATAACACCTCTTTGTGTTAAACGTTTTAACTCTTTTTTTTAAAGGTTTTTAAATTTTCAATCTTATTCTTCGTGCAGATTTCGCTACTGGTTTTGCATCAATTTTTAGTACAAAATTAAAATCTTCTACGAAGCACCCCAAACCTTCAAACACTTCTTTATTACTTGCAATAAATTCTTCTTTTTCGGAGCACGTTTTAACGGCATTTATGCGTTTGATTAGGTTAAATTCAGCGCAACCTTTAAGACCCAATAGGGGCATTGGTTGATTTTTTACAACCACAAATTTTTGGACCGAGATTTCATTTTTACAAAAATAAGGTAATTCCGTTTCGCGAATTATATCTAATGAAGCACCTCCATAGGCTTCAAGTTGAATCGAGGTATTCTTTAGATTTGCGTTTTGTATTTTTTTAAAAATATGGATAGGCAACACATTTACTTGCGCAGATCGTACATATATCCTCTTTAACACTGGGATCAGAGCAACTTTCTGTCATATTTATAAAGTATAAATATTGTTGAAAATGTTTCAAATTTAATAATTTTCCAATATTAATATTGTGTAACAGTTGCCCGTTGCTAGTTGCTAGTTGCTGGTTGCTGGTTGCCAGTTACCAGTTGCCAGCTGCAGGTTGCTAGTTGCTGGTTGCAAGTTAGCTTGAATATTGATTTCTAAGCAATTCCATTCGTTTTTCATGTCTTTCTGACGGAATAAACGTTCTTTCTATTCCACTATGACCCATATGAAGTGCTTTTAACATTGATTCTCTTAATGATACAGGTACTATCAGCCTTTCATTTAGGAAAATTAATCCATCATCTAATATGATATCATTTTTCATTTTCCAGACAAATTTAATATCATTGCTCAAGTGTTTCTTATCTTCTGGCCAGCCATTTCGTAATGTTTTCTTCAATAAATGCAATACTGGATCTTTATCCGTTTCAGCAATAAAGTTAGCTATCTGCTTATCACTGATATTTATACTATGTATCACCTCATTTAAATCTTCAATTTCTATATTCTCCTCATTTACACAAGCGTTTCTTAACAATAAATCGGCAATAAACATTAATTTTCCAGGCAAGTATATCAAATTTATTTCATACTTTAGTAACCTAATTCTCATTCTTTGTAGTCTCACTGATGGAACCTTGACAATGTCCTTATTGAGTATACCAAGAAGGGGTTTATGATCAGTTAAAATATCTATTTCTCTGCCATATATCCAATTGTGGAATTTGTTGCAAGCAAAGCAAATAGCAAGCATTTCCTTTTCAATTTGCGCATAATTTTGTTCAGCCGATGTTAGGCACCAAGAAGCGAAATAAATTGGTTTTCCTTCTTGTAGTTAGCAACAACCTAGACCATCTTTGCTACTATAAGCTTGTATAGTTGTTTTCTTTGCCGGATCAAATATTTTTAACATTGGTGCATTTTTTATCATTTCTTTTATTGTATCTAAGCATTTTGTGTGATTCTCCAACCACTGGAAAACAATATTTTTCTTCAACAACTCTTGAAGTGGTTGGGAACAGTCGGCTAAATTGGGAAGAAATTTACGTAAATAGTTTATCATGCCTAATATTTTTTGCAATTCCTTTTTGTTTTTTGGGATTTTAATTTCATCAATCGCTTTGACTCGATTCAAATCGAAAATGATTCCTTCCGAGGAGATTATATGTCCTAGGAAATTAACTTTACTTTCTTTATACTGTACTTTATTTTTATTAAACTTCACATTAAATCTCTTAGCGCTATCTATTACCTCTTTTAAGGCCTTATTATGTTCCTCCAATGTATTAGTTGCTATTAACAAATCATCTAAATATATGCTTACTCCATTTATATACCCGAAATTTCTTTCATTTAGTCTCTGAAATGCCTCTGGAGCTATATTAAGACCAAATGGTAGTCTTCTAAATCTATAACATCCATATGGTGGTATGAATGAACATAGTTTGCTAGATTTTTCGTTCAACTTCACTTGCCAATATCCATCCTTCAGATCAAGAACGGTAAAATAGTTTTTATTTGCAAGTTTTGAAGCTAATTCTTCAAAGGTGGCTATTAAATAATTCTCTCTTTTTAAAGCTAAGTTCTATTCTTTCGGGTCTAAGCATATTCTAAGTGACTTGTTGGACTTTTCAACTATAACGAGGTTGGATAGCCAATCTTTTGGTTCCTCCACTTTTTCAATAACACTTCTTTGTGTTAAACGTTTTAACTCTTCTTTTAAAGGTTTTTCAATTTTCAATGGTATTCTTCGTGCAGATTTCGCTACTGGTTTTGCATCATTTTTTAGTACAAAATTAAAATCTTCTACGAAGCACCCCAAACCTTCAAACACTTCTTTATTACTTGCAATAAATTCTTCTTTTTCGGAGCACGTTTTAACGGCATTTATGCGTTTGATTAGGTTAAATTCAGTGCAACCTTTAAGACCCAATAGGGGCATTGCTTGATTTTTTACAACCACAAATTTTTGGACCGAGATTTCATTTTTACAAAAACAAGGTAATTCCGTTTCGCCAATTATATCTAATGAAGCACCTCCATAGGCTTCAAGTTGAATCGAGGTATTCTTTAGATTTGCGTTTTGTAATTTTTTAAAAATATGGATAGACAACACATTTACTTGCGCACCTGTGTCTAATTTAAACTTTATTAATTTGTCACCGGTTCTTATTTGTTCATCCCAAGATCTTGTAGTGTTATTGGAATTATTATTATTTATAGTATCAATATAATAGTTTTCGCTTTCTTCTTCTTCACTTTCATTCGCAATGTTTAATTCTCTAATTTTTTTTAAATAGCAAGCAATAGCAAAATGATTTAACTTACCGCAATTATCGCATTTTTTTCCATATGCCGGGCACCTACCAATTTTATGAGAACCTGAATAAAATTTGCATCTTTTATCACTTTGAGAGCCTAAAATTTGAATTTGCATTATTTTCTTCATTTTTTTAGCCTTAAAATTATCATTTTTTAATATTACCATTACTGTTAACCCTATTTCTAGAATAAGTTTCATTATTTTTTTTATAAGTATACCGTACCGAATTTTCATTTGTTCTTGATGACGATAATTCATCCAAGGCCATAATCTTAACATTTTTTTGAAGTTTATTCAATTGCTGCCTAGTTATTTCTGATGACCTTGCAAGTTCAATTGCCCTTGATAACAATAGATTCTCCGTTTCTAACAATTTCTTTTGAAGCTGTTTATCTGCCACGCCCAACACGATTCGATCTCGAAGCATTCTTTCTTCTTGTTCTTTAAATCCACAATTTTTGACTAATTTTTTAATTTAATGTAAAAATGCATCAAATGGATCTATTTCACCATGATCTCTTCTATGAAAGACGTAACTTTCATAAACTTCATTCACTTTAGGTGTACAGTATGCTTCGAAAGCTTTGACTACTTTTTCATAGTTACCCTTTTCCTCCGGTTTCATATTAAATGTATTAAAAATGTCCGCCGCCTCTTCACCAACTGCATTTAAAAATATTGCAGCTTTCACTGACTCTTTCTTCGTCTCCAATTCAATGGCTATAGCGAATATCTCGAAATTTTGTTTGAATTTTCTCCAGCTTTCTGCTAAATTGGTCGAATTCACTTCCAATTTTTCAATTTTTCTTATATATTCCATATTATTTATTACGTTTACAATTCTGGCTTTTGGTGGTCTTCCACGAGGAGCTTTGTATATTTCGGACACTTGATTTTCTTTTTTACTTTTCACCATTTAATTATTTATTTTCAGGAAGATTCTTTTACAGACTGCGCCATGTAATATATTACATTTTATAATATATTATATTATAAAATGTTATTTAATTAAAACAGCTTGTAATTCTTATAATTCATTTATTACATCCGTTGACAGCTGATTCCAAATTGCAACTGTCTGACAACTAGACTTAGAACTCATTTTGTACTAGAACTACCTACTACTACTACAGGCAGGGTCCGGGTTAGACAGGTTTCACTGTATTTCACAGAAAACAATTTTTTGAAATTCCTAATGAATTGTATGGAAGATGTCTGTTATTACCATTTTGTTTTCGATACTTCGATAGAACTAATCAAGTCAGACATCTCATTGAAAAGGGTCATTTGGCGTTCTAAACCGCAAAATGGAACTTTATCTATTTTTGCTTCTTTAAATTTAGAAGAGTTAAATAACCTATCAAATTTGTCTGCTAATTCAGCGGTATGTAAAACGGAACTTGTAGCTTCATTATTACTTATTTGTGTATATATACCGCTGGCAACAGATGAGTTGAGTACTTGCGTAGCCAACTTTACCTTCATTCTTTCGAATCTTGTAGGACTGATATAGCTGTTAGTTAATTTAGGAGCTAATCTAAAGTGCCGCTGAACATCCCATTCATAAAAACTTTATATATCCTGGCAAGACGCTACTTTTCAGTCATTAAATTTAAAATTATATTTTAATAAATTATTCCTAATACTTTTTATAAGGTGTGGGGTGTCTAATATATAACAAACTTTTTGATTATTTACCGTAAAGGTAGGATTTCCTGCTGAAATATTTAAAAATTTGGCGACTCCCCGAAAATTAGAACCTTGGTCACTAATTGCTGCCAAAGGCTCCATATCAATCTTCTGCAGCCTTTCCACCAAATTTTTAATCAGTTTTTCTAATTTAAATGCAGGAGAAGTTGAATTCAATAAAATGAATCCTAAAGGGTGTTTCCAATTTTCGGCTATTCCACATGCCATTACAATGAGTGCACTTGTAACTACTAAATTTTGCCTAGAATCACCATTATCCGCTAACCCTATAATTTCACCGCGGTTTCTATCATATATTAAATTTACTTTTAAACTCATCTCATCTATGCATAAAATACATTTCTTAGAAAAATCCGTAAGCTGCTCACTTTTCAATTTCAAGGCGTCAAAATAAATTTGATGGAAGGCAAGACCAGTAGGCAAATATTTTGTAAAATTTCTCAACATTTTAAAGGAAGGCAAATTCAAAATATTTTTCAAATAATTATACGCGGTAGGCGCCAAGAAATACATCCGTAATGAAAATTGCTTTGTTTCTAATGAATATCTAAAGCCAAATGATTTCCTGTCCTTATTTTTTAAATAATCGTCTAGAGTAAAAGCTATTTCTGAGAGAAGTAACCTATGTGCATTTTCTATAAACCATCTAACACTATTATTTTCTTTTTCTAACATTTCAATTTTCCTAGCTTGCTGCCTAATTTGTTCTCTTAGCCTCTTTATTAGATTTTTTAATTTTTTTTTTCGCGGAGTTTTAATGGTCAAATTTAATCCAGTTTGGGAGCTAACGTTACAAGTACTCTCTTAATCTGAATCAGTTGGCACCGTAATATTGGCGAACCTATCGAATTCTAAATCAATATCTAACATAAAGTCTAAACTTAAATTAGCTGGCACTGTTACATTAGTACGACTTCCATAAATGATGAATATTCAGTCCTAAACTAGAAATGATCGTGTAATATTTACATAAATCCATTACTAAAATAAAACTAGTGGCGGGAAAGTAAAATCAACAGCTTATAAGAACTTTGAGAATTACATCATCGAAATTAATTTTACTTATTTTGGAATTGAATCATATTTAAAACACACAATTTAACATGGTATCACTTATTTACGTAGTCAGCCCATGCAAATAATTTAAACAAAATTTCTTAATAAATCTTCAAATTAAATCCGAAAAGCAGTAAACAAAAAACGACATAACTTTCTGGTCACCTTGGTTTTTTCTTTATAACTTCGCTCCTCTTCGGCCAATTTTACTGAAATGCAATACAAACGCAAATTGAGGAAGAACCAACTCACATTGTAAATTTCATCAAAATCGAATAACGCGTTTTTGAGTTATCTTGTATACGGACGGACGGACGGACGTGCAGAAATCGATATAACTTTTAATTGTCGACACAACCATACCCTTGATTTACTTTACCTAAACAAATTATTACAAAGTTACTGGGTAATAACAATAATAAATTAATTTCTTACTTGGCATAATTTAATTTATAAATTTTTAAATTCTTTAATCGGAAAATGATTTAACCAAAAAGCTATGAAAACAGGATAAACTTGACTATATAATAATAATAATTTACTAAATTTTTTATTTCACAATCTTCGTATAATCTTGCTGAAGTGTTTTGCACTACAAAAAAAAAAATAAAAGTCAAAATTATTGTCTCCTGTTTCGGTGAGAAGAGATGCATCAATGTTGACATAATCAACAGCTGCTACATCATCAACGTCAATTGCCACAATAAGTGGTAAAATTTCCGCGCAGCTTACAGGCACAAATTCGCTATTTGGTTCTACTCCAAAGCCACATTTTTTAAAGCAATTCGTAACACATTTTTCAGGAATGCTGGATATTGATCCTTGAATCCAATATATCGCGTCTAGGCATGTAATTTCTTTCGATAAATTCGACATATTGTTGCATTTATCCATAGCATAAATTATTCGGCGTAAAACTTGCTTTCGATAATGTACTTTAAAGCATTGAAAAACTCCTTCATCTAAAGGTTGACATACGCTGGTTGTCAGCGCCGTAACTAGGCAGGTGCAACAGGTGCACCTGCACAGGGCAAAGAGATCTAGGGGCCCTAAAACGAAACTGTTAATTGAATTTTCTTTACAAATTTGTTTTACAAAAATTTTATTCGAGATTTTAAAATAAAATATGTATTCTCAGTACAATAAATTTTTTATATGATATCTATTTGAACTATAATTACTTTTTCCCAAAAAATTTAGGGGCCCTGAAAAAATCTTTGCACATTTTATAATATATTATATGTAGGGAAATTATTTAAAAAACGATTAATTGTATATGTAATTTTAGTTTATTACATGAATTTACAAATTAATTAAAGAAAATATAAGCCACTAATTCAAATTGACAAAAAAACAAAAATATTAAGTTCGAATGTTATACTTTGTATGTGATCTCTTTAAAAGCTTGTTTTCGACTGCTGTCTAATACAAAAAATAAAACGCCTATTCATTAGGTTCTCTCTCTCTCTCTTTTTTGATTCCTACATTTCGGCCATCCTCTTAATCATCCGACCCGGATGATTCGTCGTTCTCCCGTTCGTATAACTTCATGTTGTCCGCCGATGTAGTTGTCCTAATTGGACCTTCGTGGTCACCCACTTTCTCGACTTCATACCTGTCGCATCGTTTGACTTTTACAATTCTGTATGGTCCCAAAAATTTCCCTTTGAGTTTAAGTCGGGGTCCAGATTGTGTTCTTTTTACCGCTACGACATCTCCTATCTTATAACGATGTGCAGTCTTCCTTTTCTTATTATAATTCCTTTTATTTTCCATCTGTACCTTCTCTATATTAATTCTCGCAGCTTCTCGTATCTTGTCTCGATCTTCTATGAATAACCTTATCGTTTCTTCTTCCAAAATTTTCTTTAACTCAGGGTCGTCTCCACATTTTAATTCTACTCCCAATAGAACTTCAAATGGTGCTCTTCCAATACTTCTCTGCGGGGTCGCGTTCAAGAACTTTTGAACTTTGGGCAGGTGTTTGTACCATTTATCCGGTTCAGCGATTGATAATTTGGTTAACATTGAAATTAGAATACGATTTAATCGCTCAACTTGACCGTTACCACGTGGAACGCCAGTGGTAATTAAAATATGTTTAATTCCCTCATTTTTACAATAATCATTGAACCTGGTTGCAGTAAATGCAGTACCTCTGTCGGATACAATTTTTCCTGGATTTCCAAATGTAGTCGATTGTTTTTCCAGAATGTTCAATACTTCTTCTGTACCTGTTGTTTTGGTTGGATATAGCCATGCGTATTTAGAAAACGCATCGATGATTGCGAAAATATACTGATAATGCTTTTGTGTTGTTGACAGTGGGCCTAGATGATCGACGTGATATGTTTGTAATGGACGATCTTCTTTATCTATCATATTAATTAGTCCCTCTTGTTTACCTCCTTTTCTTTCGGAAAGAATACAAGGTACACAATTGCTGATAATTGACTTTATTTTCCGTGTAGCATCTGGTATATAATATTCCTTATCCAAGATTGTCTGAACTTTAACAACGCCAAAATGTCCACGTTCATGTATTTCTTGTAGTAATTTAGTTTGCATTTTCTTGGGTATTACTAGCAAATCTATACCATTTCTGACCTTGTATAAAATATCTCTTCGTATAAAATAATCATCAAAAGGTTGATTTTCTAGAACTTTAATTATTGCTTTTATATTATCATCGTTACGTTGTGCCTTCTCAATTTGCTCGGTGACACCATTTAATATTGGATTAATTATGACTCTACTCAATGCGTCCGCATGCTGCATACGTGTCGATGGTCGATGTTCTATTTTGTAGTCGAAATCTTCTAAAAACAACACCCAACGAGCTACTCTTAAACATAAATCTTTTTTTTTCATTGTCAGCTGCAAGGCCTGACAATCGGTAATGATCGTAAACGGACTTCCCAATAAGTAGACTCTGAATTTTTTCAGTGCATAAATTATTGCGAGTACTTCCAGTTCATAGCTGGAATACTTTTCTTCAACTGTATTCGTTTTTCTGCTCATATAAAATACGGGATGCATCTTGTTGTCATTTGGGTCCCTTTGCATCAGGATTGCCCCATATCCTATCATACTTCCATCTGTATGCAACTCAATCTCTCTTCCATGGAGAAATAGATTCAACACAGGTTTCTGCACTAGTTGTAGCTTCAGTTGCTCGAATGCCAACTGCTGTTCCGATTCCCAAAGGAATTTATTATCTTTCCTCAGCAAATCACTAATTGGTTTTGCAATTTTCGCGTAACCCTCAATAAATTGCCTGAAATGACCTGTGAGACCTAGGAACTGTTGCACTTGTTTCAATGTCGTTGGTGGAGGAAATTTCTTAACAGCTAGCGTTTTACTTTCGCCTGGTCTAATAGTGCCGCTTTTGATAACATGACCCTATTTCGTTCTTGAAGAGTTGCGATTTTTTCCAATTAATTTCCAAAGCAAATTCTTCCGCTATTTTAATGACTTTTTTGAGATTGACTAGAGCTTCCTGTTCGTCTTTGGCTAGAATTATTAAATCATCCATATAGATTAGTACGATACCTTCTTTTATTGCATCTCGAAAAACATCATTGATGAAACGAACAAAAACTGCAGGAGAGTTGCACATTCCGAACGGTGTTTTTAAAAATTCATATTGTGCATCTGGCACAATAAACGCTGTATATTTTTGACTATCAGGATGTACTGGTACATGGAAAAATCCATTCTTCAGGTCAATTGTACTAAACATCATTGAATCTTGTAGTTTGTCGAACTGGTCCTGTATTAACGGTAATGGGAAATGGTCACGTACTATAACTTTGTTGAGCCGACGGTAGTCGATGCATAACCTTGGTGATCCATTCTTTTTCTTGACAACAACGATTGGACTGGCAAATTCCGATTTACTTGGTTTTATTACACCTTCCTTAAGCCATTCAGTAATAATGCCATCTACTGTTATTTTCTCTGGAGCAGCTAATCGTCTTGGATGTTGATATATTGGGCTGTCATCACGTAATACTATTTTCGTTTCAACATTCGTAAACTTGGTTGGCTGTAAAGGATTATAATTTTTAATAATATTTTGTATTTCATTTTTAACCTTGATATCCTTGATATGACTTAAATCGCATCCCATTTCTCCTTCTTCAACTAATTCCATGTTCATGATAAGTGAGTCTTCTTTATCTTGCGTTACGGTGATACCTGTATCATTGATGCTCAGTGTGCCCTGCATTAATAATTCGTTTCCTATTATACACTTGTGAGGTATTGATTTCTCAGCCACCACGTGAATACTTGTACTGAACATATTGTCATCGATTCCGATCTCTGCTTCAAAAGAACCATAAGTTTTAATTTTCGCTTCGCCAATGCCTGATAAGTTTAATGAATTGCCGGTTAATTTAGGAGCACCTAATTCGAAATACCCTTCCGATGAAATAACATTCACGTCACTACCGGTATCTATAAGTGCTTCGAACATTCGATCTTTAATTTTAATTTGCTTCAGATTTCTTTTACTTTTTCCAGCGCATAAATTGACAGCTGGTTCCTTTTTATTACAGGATTTTGCTAAATGCCCAAATTCATTGCATTTGAAGCATTTAGGCGTTGAGTGTAGACATTTGTTCGTTGGATGATTTCTTAATCCACAATTACCACATCTCACCTTAGTATTAGCTGAATTGTTATTTGAGTTATTGATGTTACCAGAACTGTCTTTCTCCTTAGTCTGCTTATTTTTAGTTTGTACCGGAGCAGTGTCTTTTTTTTGCGGGTCAGCCATTTTTTCGTATGCGTTTAATTTCATCTTGAACTCCTTCACTGTGTTTGCACCCAGCAAAAAAATTTATTTGTGTCATCTGGCAGTCCATTTATCAGATAGAAAATAATTGATTTCTCATCTAAATTTATTTGGTTGGCCATTTTGCATATAGCGTATAAATATTCTCTGCAATTTTCGGTCGTCTTTTTCTTACGCAGTTGTAGTTGCTGGTGGACTTCTCCTACGGTTAACTTTTCAAGAAATTCATCAATTAGTTTTAATTTTAAATTTTCCCAAGTAGTAATATTTTTTTCACAGCTAACAAATTCTTTGGCTGCACCCTGTAATAATTTTTTGCCATATACCAACTTTTGCAGTTCCGACCAATTTAAGATATCGGCCATATTTTCAAAATCTTCTACCCATTTTTTCACAGAAATATCATTCACACCGGTGAAATATTCTAACGATTCCTCTACATCTTTAAATGTAAATACTGATGATTGACTGGCCATTATATTTGGCTTCACTGTAATTTCTGTTTTTATTTCGTCTTCACTAATACTGTCTTCTGAGTCGGTTTTATTTTCATGCAGTTGATGACTATTTCCTTCACCGCCGTTCTCTTGCCCATAATGCTCTGCTAAATGTTTCAACATTGATTTTCTTTGTCTACGCTTTGGTATTCCCACTCTTTCGCACAACGCCTTTAGTTCGTCAGTACTCAATTTTTTTGCTGCCTCCATACTTAGTTTTTATATAAAAAACTTCCTTGGTATTAGTGGCGTCTCTGATATAAATTGAATTTCACAACTGTTTTCTTTTGCAAAATTTTCAAATTTTTGCTTTATAAACTGTATTCGCTTTTCCAAAAATTTGGTATAAACTTAGAAACACTTTTTCTTTTTATTAAAAAAAAACTTCCACATACACTCTGTTCATTCCAATGTAGGCTTTGTTTTTTATTTTCTTTTTTTTTTTTTAAATATCCCGGTTGAGCCCCCAATTGTAGGGAAATTATTTAAAAAACGATTAATTGTATATGTAATTTTAGTTTATTACACGAATTTACAAATTAATTAAAGAAAATATAAGCCACTAATTCAAATTGACAAAAAAACAAAAATATTAAGTTCGAATGTTATACTTTGTATGTGATCTCTTTAAAAGCTTGTTTTCGACTGCTGTCTAATACAAAAAATAAAACGCCTATTCATTAGGTTCTCTCTCTCTCTCTTTTTTGATTCCTACATTATATTATAAAATGTTATTTAATTAAAACAGCTTGTAATTCTTATAATTCATTTATTACATCCGTTGACAGCTGATTCCAAATTGCAACTGTCTGACAACTAGACTTAGAACTCATTTTGTACTAGAACTACCTACTACTACTACAGGCAGGGTCCGGGTTAGACAGGTTTCACTGTATTTCACAGAAAACAATTTTTTGAAATTCCTAATGAATTGTATGGAAGATGTCTGTTATTACCATTTTGTTTTCGATACTTCGATAGAACTAATCAAGTCAGACATCTCATTGAAAAGGGTCATTTGGCGTTCTAAACCGCAAAATGGAACTTTATCTATTTTTGCTTCTTTAAATTTAGAAGAGTTAAATAACCTATCAAATTTGTCTGCTAATTCAGCGGTATGTAAAACGGAACTTGTAGCTTCATTATTACTTATTTGTGTATATATACCGCTGGCAACAGATGAGTTGAGTACTTGCGTAGCCAACTTTACCTTCATTCTTTCGAATCTTGTAGGACTGATATAGCTGTTAGTTAATTTAGGAGCTAATCTAAAGTGCCGCTGAACATCCCATTCATAAAAACTTTGTATATCCTGGCAAGACGCTACTTTTCAGTCATTAAATTTAAAATTATATTTTAATAAATTATTCCTAATACTTTTTATAAGGTGTGGGGTGTCTAATATATAACAAACTTTTTGATTATTTACCGTAAAGGTAGGATTTCCTGCTGAAATATTTAAAAATTTGGCGACTCCCCGAAAATTAGAACCTTGGTCACTAATTGCTGCCAAAGGCTCCATATCAATCTTCTGCAGCCTTTTCACCAAATTTTTAATCAGTTTTTCTAATTTAAATGCAGGAGAAGTTGAATTCAATAAAATGAATCCTAAAGGGTGTTTCCAATTTTCGGCTATTCCACGTGCCATTACAATGAGTGCACTTGTAACTACTAAATTTTGCCTAGAATCACCATTATCCGCTAAACCTATAATTTCACCGCGGTTTCTATCATATATTAAATTTACTTTTAAACTCATCTCATCTATGCATAAAATACATTTGTTAGAAAAATCCGTAAGCTGCTCACTTTTCAATTTCAAGGCGTCAAAATAAATTTGATGGAAGGCAAGACCAGTAGGCAAATATTTTGTAAAATTTCTCAACATTTTAAAGGAAGGCAAATTCAAAATATTTTTCAAATAATTATACGCGGTAGGCGCCAAGAAATACATCCGTAATGAAAATTGCTTTGTTTCTAATGAATATCTAAAGCCAAATGATTTCCTGTCCTTATTTTTTAAATAATCGTCTAGAGTAAAAGCTATTTCTGAGAGAAGTAACCTATGTGCATTTTCTATAAACCATCTAACACTATTATTTTCTTTTTCTAACATTTCAATTTTCCTAGCTTGCTGCCTAATTTGTTCTCTTAGCCTCTTTATTAGATTTTTTAATTTTTTTTTTCGCGGAGTTTTAATGGTCAAATTTAATCCAGTTTGGGAGCTAACGTTACAAGTACTCTCTAAATCTGAATCAGTTGGCACCGTAATATTGGCGGACCTATCGAATTCTAAATCAATATCTAACATAAAGTCTAAACTTAAATTAGCTGGCACTGTTACATTAGTACGACTTCCATAAATGATGAATATTCAGTCCTAAACTAGAAATGATCGTGTAATATTTACATAAATCCATTACTAAAATAAAACTAGTGGCGGGAAAGTAAAATCAACAGCTTATAAGAACTTTGAGAATTACATCATCGAAATTAATTTTACTTATTTTGGAATTGAATCATATTTAAAACACACAATTTAACATGGTATCACTTATTTACGTAGTCAGCCCATGCAAATAATTTAAACAAAAATTCTTAATAAATCTTCAAATTAAATCCGAAAAGCAGTAAACAAAAAACGACATAACTTTCTGGTCACCTTGGTTTTTTCTTTATAACTTCGCTCCTCTTCGGCCAATTTTACTGAAATGCAATACAAACGCAAATTGAGGAAGAACCAACTCACATTGTAAATTTCATCAAAATCGAATAACGCGTTTTTGAGTTATCTTGTATACGGACGGACGGACGGACGTGCAGAAATCTATATAACTTTTAATTGTCGACACAACCATACCCTTGATTTACTTTACCTAAACAAATTATTACAAAGTTACTGGGTAATAACAATAATAAATTAATTTCTTACTTGGCATAATTTAATTTATAAATTTTTAAATTCTTTAATCGGAAAATGATTTAACCAAAAAGCTATGAAAACAGGATAAACTTGACTATATAATAATAATAATTTACTAAATTTTTTATTTCACAATCTTCGTATAATCTTGCACTACAAAAAAAAAAAATAAAAGTCAAAATTATTGTCTCCTGTTTCGGTGAGAAGAGATGCATCAATGTTGACATAATCAACAGCTGCTACATCATCAACGTCAATTGCCACAATAAGTGGTAAAATTTCCGCGCAGCTTACAGGCACAAATTCGCTATTTGGTTCTACTCCAAAGCCACATTTTTTAAAGCGATTCGTAACACATATTTCAGGAATGCTGGATATTGATCCTTGAATCCAATATATCGCGTCTAGGCATGTAATTTCTTTCGATAAATTCGACATATTGTTGCATTTATCCATAGCATAAATTATTCGGCGTAAAACTTGCTTTCGATAATGTACTTTAAAGCATTGAAAAACTCCTTCATCTAAAGGTTGACATACGCTGGTTGTCAGCGCCGTAACTAGGCAGGTGCAACAGGTGCACCTGCACAGGGCAAAGAGATCTAGGGGCCCTAAAACGAAATTGTTAATTGAATTTTCTTTACAAATTTGTTTTCCAAAAATTTTATTCGAGATTTTAAAATAAAATATGTATTCTCAGTACAATAAATTTTTTATATGATATCTATTTGAACTATAATTACTTTTTCCCAAAAAATTTAGGGGCCCTAAAAAAATTTTTGCACATTTTATAATATATTATATTATAAAATGTTATTTAATTAAAACAGCTTGTAATTCTTATAATTCATTTATTACATCCGTTGACAGCTGATTCCAAATTGCAACTGTCTGACAACTAGACTTAGAACTCATTTTGTACTAGAACTACCTACTACTACTACAGGCAGGGTCCGGGTTAGACAGGTTTCACTGTATTTCACAGAAAACAATTTTTTGAAATTCCTAATGAATTGTATGGAAGATGTCTGTTATTACCATTTTGTTTTCGATACTTCGATAGAACTAATCAAGTCAGACATCTCATTGAAAAGGGTCATTTGGCGTTCTAAGCCGCAAAATGGAACTTTATCTATTTTTGCTTCTTTAAATTTAGAAGAGTTAAATAACCTATCAAATTTGTCTGCTAATTCAGCGGTATGTAAAACGGAACTTGTAGCTTCATTATTACTTATTTGTGTATATATACCGCTGGCAACAGATGAGTTGAGTACTTGCGTAGCCAACTTTACCTTCATTCTTTCGAATCTTGTAGGACTGATATAGCTGTTAGTTAATTTAGGAGCTAATCTAAAGTGCCGCTGAACATCCCATTCATAAAAACTTTTTATATCCTGGCAAGACGCTACTTTTCAGTCATTAAATTTAAAATTATATTTTAATAAATTATTCCTAATACTTTTTATAAGGTGTGGGGTGTCTAATATATAACAAACTTTTTGATTATTTACCGTAAAGGTAGGATTTCCTGCTGAAATATTTAAAAATTTGGCGACTCCCCGAAAATTAGAACCTTGGTCACTAATTGCTGCCAAAGGCTCCATATCAATCTTCTGCAGCCTTTCCACCAAATTTTTAATCAGTTTTTCTAATTTGAATGCAGGAGAAGTTGAATTCAATAAAATGAATCCTAAAGGGTGTTTCCAATTTTCGGCTATTCCACGTGCCATTACAATGAGTGCACTTGTAACTACTAAATTTTGCCTAGAATCACCATTATCCGCTAAAGCTATAATTTCACCGCGGTTTCTATCATATATTAAATTTACTTTTAAACTCATCTCATCTATGCATAAAATACATTTCTTAGAAAAATCCGTAAGCTGCTCACTTTTCAATTTCAAGGCGTCAAAATAAATTTGATGGAAGGCAAGACCAGTAGGCAAATATTTTGTAAAATTTCTCAACATTTTAAAGGAAGGCAAATTCAAAATAGTTTTCAAATAATTATACGCGGTAGGCGCCAAGAAATACATCCGTAATGAAAATTGCTTTGTTTCTAATGAATATCTAAAGCCAAATGATTTCCTGTCCTTATTTTTTAAATAATCGTCTAGAGTAAAAGCTATTTCTGAGAGAAGTAACCTATGTGCATTTTCTATAAACCATCTAACACTATTATTTTCTTTTTCTAACATTTCAATTTTCCTAGCTTGCTGCCTAATTTGTTCTCTTAGCCTCTTTATTAGATTTTTTAATTTTTTTTTTCGCGGAGTTTTAATGGTCAAATTTAATCCAGTTTGGGAGCTAACGTTACAAGTACTCTCTAAATCTGAATCAGTTGGCACCGTAATATTGGCGGACCTATCGAATTCTAAATCAATATCTAACATAAAGTCTAAACTTAAATTAGCTGGCACTGTTACATTAGTACGACTTCCATAAATGATGAATATTCAGTCTTAAACTAGAAATGATCGTGTAATATTTACATAAATCCATTACTAAAATAAAACTAGTGGCGGGAAAGTAAAATCAACAGCTTATAAGAACTTTGAGAATTACATCATCGAAATTAATTTTACTTATTTTGGAATTGAATCATATTTAAAACACACAATTTAACATGGTATCACTTATTTACGTAATCAGCCCATGCAAATAATTTAAACAAAATTTCTTAATAAATCTTCAAATTAAATCCGAAAAGCAGTAAACAAAAAACGACATAACTTTCTGGTCACCTTGGTTTTTTCTTTATAACTTCGCTCCTCTTCGGCCAATTTTACTGAAATGCAATACAAACGCAAATTGAGGAAGAACCAACTCACATTGTAAATTTCATCAAAATCGAATAACGCGTTTTTGAGTTATCTTGTATACGGATGGACGGACGGACGTGCAGAAATCGATATAACTTTTAATTGTCGACACAACCATACCCTTGATTTACTTTACCTAAACAAATTATTACAAAGTTACTGGGTAATAACAATAATAAATTAATTTCTTACTTGGCATAATTTAATTTATAAATTTTTAAATTCTTTAATCGGAAAATGATTTAACCAAAAAGCTATGAAAACAGGATAAACTTGACTATATAATAATAATAATTTACTAAATTTTTTATTTCACAATCTTCGTATAATCTTGCACTACAAAAAAAAAAAAAATAAAAGTCAAAATTATTGTCTCCTGTTTCGGTGAGAAGAGATGCATCAATGTTGACATAATCAACAGCTGCTACATCATCAACGTCAATTGCCACAATAAGTGGTAAAATTTCCGCGCAGCTTACAGGCACAAATTCGCTATTTGGTTCTACTCCAAAGCCACATTTTTTAAAGCGATTCGTAACACATATTTCAGGAATGCTGGATATTGATCCTTGAATCCAATATATCGCGTCTAGGCATGTAATTTCTTTCGATAAATTCGACATATTGTTGCATTTATCCATAGCATAAATTATTCGGCGTAAAACTTGCTTTCGATAATGTACTTTAAAGCATTGAAAAACTCCTTCATCTAAAGGTTGACATACGCTGGTTGTCAGCGCCGTAACTAGGCAGGTGCAACAGGTGCACCTGCACAGGGCAAAGAGATCTAGGGGCCCTAAAACGAAATTGTTAATTGAATTTTCTTTACAAATTTGTTTTCCAAAAATTTTATTCGAGATTTTAAAATAAAATATGTATTCTCAGTACAATAAATTTTTTATATGATATCTATTTGAACTATAATTACTTTTTCCCAAAAAATTTAGGGGCCCTAAAAAAATTTTTGCACATTTTATAATATATTATATTATAAAATGTTATTTAATTAAAACAGCTTGTAATTCTTATAATTCATTTATTACATCCGTTGACAGCTGATTCCAAATTGCAACTGTCTGACAACTAGACTTAGAACTCATTTTGTACTAGAACTACCTACTACTACTACAGGCAGGGTCCGGGTTAGACAGGTTTCACTGTATTTCACAGAAAACAATTTTTTGAAATTCCTAATGAATTGTATGGAAGATGTCTGTTATTACCATTTTGTTTTCGATACTTCGATAGAACTAATCAAGTCAGACATCTCATTGAAAAGGGTCATTTGGCGTTCTAAGCCGCAAAATGGAACTTTATCTATTTTTGCTTCTTTAAATTTAGAAGAGTTAAATAACCTATCAAATTTGTCTGCTAATTCAGCGGTATGTAAAACGGAACTTGTAGCTTCATTATTACTTATTTGTGTATATATACCGCTGGCAACAGATGAGTTGAGTACTTGCGTAGCCAACTTTACCTTCATTCTTTCGAATCTTATAGGACTGATATAGCTGTTAGTTAATTTAGGAGCTAATCTAAAGTGCCGCTGAACATCCCATTCATAAAAACTTTTTATATCCTGGCAAGACGCTACTTTTCAGTCATTAAATTTAAAATTATATTTTAATAAATTATTCCTAATACTTTTTATAAGGTGTGGGGTGTCTAATATATAACAAACTTTTTGATTATTTACCGTAAAGGTAGGATTTCCTGCTGAAATATTTAAAAATTTGGCGACTCCCCGAAAATTAGAACCTTGGTCACTAATTGCTGCCAAAGGCTCCATATCAATCTTCTGCAGCCTTTCCACCAAATTTTTAATCAGTTTTTCTAATTTAAATGCAGGAGAAGTTGAATTCAATAAAATGAATCCTAAAGGGTGTTTCCAATTTTCGGCTATTCCACGTGCCATTACAATGAGTGCACTTGTAACTACTAAATTTTGCCTAGAATCACCATTATCCGCTAAAGCTATAATTTCACCGCGGTTTCTATCATATATTAAATTTACTTTTAAACTCATCTCATCTATGCATAAAATACATTTCTTAGAAAAATCCGTAAGCTGCTCACTTTTCAATTTCAAGGCGTCAAAATAAATTTGATGGAAGGCAAGACCAGTAGGCAAATATTTTGTAAAATTTCTCAACATTTTAAAGGAAGGCAAATTCAAAATATTTTTCAAATAATTATACGCGGTAGGCGCCAAGAAATACATCCGTAATGAAAATTGCTTTGTTTCTAATGAATATCTAAAGCCAAATGATTTCCTGTCCTTATTTTTTAAATAATCGTCTAGAGTAAAAGCTATTTCTGAGAGAAGTAACCTATGTGCATTTTCTATAAACCATCTAACACTATTATTTTCTTTTTCTAACATTTCAATTTTCCTAGCTTGCTGCCTAATTTGTTCTCTTAGCCTCTTTATTAGATTTTTTAATTTTTTTTTTCGCGGAGTTTTAACCCTGGAGGCAATCTCGACGGACGCGACGGACGCAATGAACGCGTGAATTGTCAAAAACGTTAGTGACGGTATAAATATTTTTGTGCAGGCAAACTCGACGCCGTCGACGGCGTCAATGACATTTGTTATTTGTTATTATTATTTGATATAATCTTTGTGTGATAATTAAAAAAAGTTTTTGTGAATAAAAAATAAAATAAAAATGAATGAGTTAAATGATGAGGAATTAATTATTGTATTTAGTACGTTAATGACATGCTATCGTGCGTATTTGTGGTTAAAAAAAAGAAAAGCGACTAGAGGTAGGAGATTTTATAGCCGGGAGGAAAATTTAGACCGGCACATATTTGGCTTCTACCAGACAGCATTCGCTGCTATTAAAAACAATGAGGAGGAGTTTTTTAAATATACCAGAATGACGGTTCCGGTGTTCAACATGTTGTTGTCATTTGTAGGCCCCAAATTAACGAAAAGATGTACCTCCTACACAATTAGGCCAGAAGAGCGCTTAGCAATTACTTTGTCGTAAGTTAATATTGTGTTATTTATTTGTTTGAAATTGTAATACCAAATTTCGTTTTTTAGTTATCTTTCCCAAGGAGTAAGTCACCAATTTTTGGGATGGTCTTTCAAAATTGGTAGAACAACCGCGCGCAAAATTATATTGGATACATGCGAAGCAATTTGGGAAGTTTTGGGACCAATTTACGTTAGCAAACCTACTGTTGACGACTACAAACTGATTGCTGAAGACTTCAAAAATATTTGGGATTTACCCAATTGTATCGGTGCCATCGATGGGAAGCACATTTCGATACAGTGCCCACCTCATAGCGGATCGCAATTTTATAATTATAAAAATTTCTTCAGTATTGTTCTGCTAGCTTCTTGCGATGCCCGATATACCTTCACAATGGTTGACATTGGAGCGTACGGTAGCCAAAGTGATGGAGGTAATATGTCATTAATTGAAATGCTTCATATGTATTTATTAATTTTTTTCTACACAGGCATTCTATTTGAGAGTGGATTTGGGAAGGATTTATTATCTGGAAAATTAGAAGTACCACCAGATAAAAATTTATACAAATCCAATATAGAGTTTCCTCATTTCTTTATTGGTGACCCTGCCTTTCCACTGAAGAAAAATTTAATGAGGGCATATCCGGGAAGCGGTCTTTCCTTGGACAAGAAAATATTTAATTATAGAATTTCCCGGGCTCGTGTCGTTATAGAAAATGCTTTTGGAATTTTGGTGGCGAGGTGGAGGGTTTTGCGGACAACTATGAATTGTTTACCACAAAATGCTGAAAAGGTTAGTTAATTATGAAAAAGCTGTGGTTTCGGTTAATACAGAACTATTTTTTTTTTAATTGTAGGTAGTACTAGCAACAGTTGCACTTCACAATTTCATTAAACTGAACCAACTGTCTGCTCATCAGTATTGCCCACCATCTTATGCAGATAGTGAAGACAGTTTTGGAAATCTTATTCCTGGAAAATGGAGAGATGAAGTTAAGTCACCATTAACTCGTAAAGGAAATATGAAAATAGGTTCCAATAATTCTTCACGCCTAGCATTTAAACTTCGAGACACGCTTAAAGGATATTTTCTCGCCGAAGGATCAATTCCTCGCCAAAATAAAATCAAATAATGAAATGAGCAAGCAACACTGATGTGACCACTTTTGTCAGTAAAGAAATAAAAATTTGCAAAAAATGTTTAAACATAAATTTTTTTATTTTACGTTAGTTAAAATATTATTTAAATTTCGAGGTCTTCAATACCTGCTTCGTCCACTGCGCGAATTTGACACATACATAAATACTTCAAAACTTTTTTTCCTGCTTCCATTTTAAGGGAGGGGGGTAACCCTTCCAACAAAAAAACCATTTTTTGTGTTAAAGTAGTTTCAGTTTCTGCGGGTGTGTCATTTTTCGGCTTTACAAGGTAGGACTGCAATGCGCACATGGTATTTTTAAGCTCCACACCCACAGAATCGTCAAATTCATCCCGTTGCCGCCTTTTGCTGGCAAATGATGTCCTGCTAGCACTAGGTGTCTCTTCTAACACACAGGTAGGTTGGCTTGGACCAGCTTCTTCTGAGTATGTTGAGTCAAACTCGACGAAAGATTCCTCCAGCGATGTTTCTGTACAGGGCGGCGATGAAACTGTAGTGTTTGCTACATCGCTAAAATTGCCAACAGTTCTGAAAAAGTAATAATTAATTCATTATTTATTTTCCTATAACGATTGAAAAACATACGCTCTAGGCTTCAAATGCTCAGCTAAAAATGTTAATGCCTGGAAGTACTCCCATTCGGGCTTAAAATTGTGCGCACTTCCAGATGCGGCTGTTTTTTTTATACGCAGTTCCCTGGCAAACTTGTCCCGTAGGCTCTTCCACCTGGTGATGCATTCTACCTCTGTAAAATAAAATATAACTATTTAATGTTTATATTTTGCGATGTGCGAAATTGATCTCACCGGTTGTTTTAAGGGCTTCCGCAATTTTGCTCCATTTTTCTGTCTTACTTTGTACATTTTTGTAACCACTAGATTTTTTATTATATAGCATTTCGTTTCCTCGAACTAATTCAATCAATTTTTCAACGTCCATTTTAAACACAAAAAGAAAATATCACTTCACAAAATAAAATCTTTAAAAATTCAAAAATTCCGCTAAATTTACACAAAATAATTCCCACACAAAAATTTTAAAATGACATTTGAACGCGTCCGTCACGTAAAAGTTGAACATGAATCAACTCTACAACGTCTGAACCGTCGCGTCCGTCACGTCTACGTCAAGATTGCCACCTCCCATACATTTCATATGAAATTAACTTTTATTTGACATTTCACGCGTCCGTCGCGTTCATTGCGTCCGTCGCGTCCGTCGAGATTGCCTCCAGGGTAATGGTCAAATTTAATCCAGTTTGGGAGCTAACGTTACAAGTACTCTCTAAATCTGAATCAGTTGGCACCGTAATATTGGCGGACCTATCGAATTCTAAATCAATATCTAACATAAAGTCTAAACTTAAATTAGCTGGCACTGTTACATTAGTACGACTTCCATAAATGATGAATATTCAGTCCTAAACTAGAAATGATCGTGTAATATTTACATAAATCCATTACTAAAATAAAACTAGTGGCGGGAAAGTAAAATCAACAGCTTATAAGAACTTTGAGAATTACATCATCGAAATTAATTTTACTTATTTTGGAATTGAATCATATTTAAAACACACAATTTAACATGGTATCACTTATTTACGTAGTCAGCCCATGCAAATAATTTAAACAAAATTTCTTAATAAATCTTCAAATTAAATCCGAAAAGCAGTAAACAAAAAACGACATAACTTTCTGGTCACCTTGGTTTTTTCTTTATAACTTCGCTCCTCTTCGGCCAATTTTACTGAAATGCAATACAAACGCAAATTGAGGAAGAACCAACTCACATTGTAAATTTCATCAAAATCGAATAACGCGTTTTTGAGTTATCTTGTATACGGACGGACGGACGGACGTGCAGAAATCGATATAACTTTTAATTGTCGACACAACCATACCCTTGATTTACTTTACCTAAACAAATTATTACAAAGTTACTGGGTAATAACAATAATAAATTAATTTCTTACTTGGCATAATTTAATTTATAAATTTTTAAATTCTTTAATCGGAAAATGATTTAACCAAAAAGCTATGAAAACAGGATAAACTTGACTATATAATAATAATAATTTACTAAATTTTTTATTTCACAATCTTCGTATAATCTTGCACTACAAAAAAAAAAAAATAAAAGTCAAAATTATTGTCTCCTGTTTCGGTGAGAAGAGATGCATCAATGTTGACATAATCAACAGCTGCTACATCATCAACGTCAATTGCCACAATAAGTGGTAAAATTTCCGCGCAGCTTACAGGCACAAATTCGCTATTTGGTTCTACTCCAAAGCCACATTTTTTAAAGCGATTCGTAACACATATTTCAGGAATGCTGGATATTGATCCTTGAATCCAATATATCGCGTCTAGGCATGTAATTTCTTTCGATAAATTCGACATATTGTTGCATTTATCCATAGCATAAATTATTCGGCGTAAAACTTGCTTTCGATAATGTACTTTAAAGCATTGAAAAACTCCTTCATCTAAAGGTTGACATACGCTGGTTGTCAGCGCCGTAACTAGGCAGGTGCAACAGGTGCACCTGCACAGGGCAAAGAGATCTAGGGGCCCTAAAACGAAATTGTTAATTGAATTTTCTTTACAAATTTGTTTTCCAAAAATTTTATTCGAGATTTTAAAATAAAATATGTATTCTCAGTACAATAAATTTTTTATATGATATCTATTTGAACTATAATTACTTTTTCCCAAAAAATTTAGGGGCCCTAAAAAAATTTTTGCACATCTTATAATATATTATATTATAAAATGTTATTTAATTAAAACAGCTTGTAATTCTTATAATTCATTTATTACATCCGTTGACAGCTGATTCCAAATTGCAACTGTCTGACAACTAGACTTAGAACTCATTTTGTACTAGAACTACCTACTACTACTACAGGCAGGGTCCGGGTTAGACAGGTTTCACTGTATTTCACAGAAAACAATTTTTTGAAATTCCTAATGAATTGTATGGAAGATGTCTGTTATTACCATTTTGTTTTCGATACTTCGATAGAACTAATCAAGTCAGACATCTCATTGAAAAGGGTCATTTGGCGTTCTAAACCGCAAAATGGAACTTTATCTATTTTTGCTTCTTTAAATTTAGAAGAGTTAAATAACCTATCAAATTTGTCTGCTAATTCAGCGGTATGTAAAACGGAACTTGTAGCTTCATTATTACTTATTTGTGTATATATACCGCTGGCAACAGATGAGTTGAGTACTTGCGTAGCCAACTTTACCTTCATTCTTTCGAATCTTGTAGGACTGATATAGCTGTTAGTTAATTTAGGAGCTAATCTAAAGTGCCGCTGAACATCCCATTCATAAAAACTTTTTATATCCTGGCAAGACGCTACTTTTCAGTCATTAAATTTAAAATTATATTTTAATAAATTATTCCTAATACTTTTTATAAGGTGTGGGGTGTCTAATATATAACAAATTTTTTGATTATTTACCGTAAAGGTAGGATTTCCTGCTGAAATATTTAAAAATTTGGCGACTCCCCGAAAATTAGAACCTTGGTCACTAATTGCTGCCAAAGGCTCCATATCAATCTTCTGCAGCCTTTCCACCAAATTTTTAATCAGTTTTTCTAATTTAAATGCAGGAGAAGTTGAATTCAATAAAATGAATCCTAAAGGGTGTTTCCAATTTTCGGCTATTCCACGTGCCATTACAATGAGTGCACTTGTAACTACTAAATTTTGCCTAGAATCACCATTATCCGCTAAACCTATAATTTCACCGCGGTTTCTATCATATATTAAATTTACTTTTAAACTCATCTCATCTATGCATAAAATACATTTGTTAGAAAAATCCGTAAGCTGCTCACTTTTCAATTTCAAGGCGTCAAAATAAATTTGATGGAAGGCAAGACCAGTAGGCAAATATTTTGTAAAATTTCTCAACATTTTAAAGGAAGGCAAATTCAAAATATTTTTCAAATAATTATACGCGGTAGGCGCCAAGAAATACATCCGTAATGAAAATTGCTTTGTTTCTAATGAATATCTAAAGCCAAATGATTTCCTGTCCTTATTTTTTAAATAATCGTCTAGAGTAAAAGCTATTTCTGAGAGAAGTAACCTATGTGCATTTTCTATAAACCATCTAACACTATTATTTTCTTTTTCTAACATTTCAATTTTCCTAGCTTGCTGCCTAATTTGTTCTCTTAGCCTCTTTATTAGATTTTTTAATTTTTTTTTTCGCGGAGTTTTAATGGTCAAATTTAATCCAGTTTGGGAGCTAACGTTACAAGTACTCTCTAAATCTGAATCAGTTGGCACCGTAATATTGGCGGACCTATCGAATTCTAAATCAATATCTAACATAAAGTCTAAACTTAAATTAGCTGGCACTGTTACATTAGTACGACTTCCATAAATGATGAATATTCAGTCCTAAACTAGAAATGATCGTGTAATATTTACATAAATCCATTACTAAAATAAAACTAGTGGCGGGAAAGTAAAATCAACAGCTTATAAGAACTTTGAGAATTACATCATCGAAATTAATTTTACTTATTTTGGAATTGAATCATATTTAAAACACACAATTTAACATGGTATCACTTATTTACGTAGTCAGCCCATGCAAATAATTTAAACAAAAATTCTTAATAAATCTTCAAATTAAATCCGAAAAGCAGTAAACAAAAAACGACATAACTTTCTGGTCACCTTGGTTTTTTCTTTATAACTTCGCTCCTCTTCGGCCAATTTTACTGAAATGCAATACAAACGCAAATTGAGGAAGAACCAACTCACATTGTAAATTTCATCAAAATCGAATAACGCGTTTTTGAGTTATCTTGTATACGGACGGACGGACGGACGTGCAGAAATCGATATAACTTTTAATTGTCGACACAACCATACCCTTGATTTACTTTACCTAAACAAATTATTACAAAGTTACTGGGTAATAACAATAATAAATTAATTTCTTACTTGGCATAATTTAATTTATAAATTTTTAAATTCTTTAATCGGAAAATGATTTAACCAAAAAGCTATGAAAACAGGATAAACTTGACTATATAATAATAATAATTTACTAAATTTTTTATTTCACAATCTTCGTATAATCTTGCACTACAAAAAAAAAAAATAAAAGTCAAAATTATTGTCTCCTGTTTCGGTGAGAAGAGATGCATCAATGTTGACATAATCAACAGCTGCTACATCATCAACGTCAATTGCCACAATAAGTGGTAAAATTTCCGCGCAGCTTACAGGCACAAATTCGCTATTTGGTTCTACTCCAAAGCCACATTTTTTAAAGCAATTCGTAACACATATTTCAGGAATGCTTGATATTGATCCTTGAATCCAATATATCGCGTCTAGGCATGTAATTTCTTTCGATAAATTCGACATATTGTTGCATTTATCCATAGCATAAATTATTCGGCGTAAAACTTGCTTTCGATAATGTACTCTAAAGCATTGAAAAACTCCTTCATCTAAAGGTTGACATACGCTGGTTGTCAGCGCCGTAACTAGGCAGGTGCAACAGGTGCACCTGCACAGGGCAAAGAGATCTAGGGGCCCTAAAACGAAATTGTTAATTGAATTTTCTTTACAAATTTGTTTTACAAAAATTTTATTCGAGATTTTAAAATAAAATATGTATTCTCAGTACAATAAATTTTTTATATGATATCTATTTGAACTATAATTACTTTTTCCCAAAAAATTTAGGGGCCCTAAAAAAATTTTTGCACATTTTATAATATATTATATTATAAAATGTTATTTAATTAAAACAGCTTGTAATTCTTATAATTCATTTATTACATCCGTTGACAGCTGATTCCAAATTGCAACTGTCTGACAACTAGACTTAGAACTCATTTTGTACTAGAACTACCTACTACTACTACAGGCAGGGTCCGGGTTAGACAGGTTTCACTGTATTTCACAGAAAACAATTTTTTGAAATTCCTAATGAATTGTATGGAAGATGTCTGTTATTACCATTTTGTTTTCGATACTTCGATAGAACTAATCAAGTCAGACATCTCATTGAAAAGGGTCATTTGGCGTTCTAAACCGCAAAATGGAACTTTATCTATTTTTGCTTCTTTAAATTTAGAAGAGTTAAATAACCTATCAAATTTGTCTGCTAATTCAGCGGTATGTAAAACGGAACTTGTAGCTTCATTATTACTTATTTGTGTATATATACCGCTGGCAACAGATGAGTTGAGTACTTGCGTAGCCAACTTTACCTTCATTCTTTCGAATCTTGTAGGACTGATATAGCTGTTAGCTAATTTAGGAGCTAATCTAAAGTGCCGCTGAACATCCCATTCATAAAAACTTTATATATCCTGGCAAGACGCTACTTTTCAGTCATTAAATTTAAAATTATATTTTAATAAATTATTCCTAATACTTTTTATAAGGTGTGGGGTGTCTAATATATAACAAACTTTTTGATTATTTACCGTAAAGGTAGGATTTCCTGCTGAAATATTTAAAAATTTGGCGACTCCCCGAAAATTAGAACCTTGGTCACTAATTGCTGCCAAAGGCTCCATATCAATCTTCTGCAGCCTTTCCACCAAATTTTTAATCAGTTTTTCTAATTTAAATGCAGGAGAAGTTGAATTCAATAAAATGAATCCTAAAGGGTGTTTCCAATTTTCGGCTATTCCACGTGCCATTACAATGAGTGCACTTGTAACTACTAAATTTTGCCTAGAATCACCATTATCCGCTAAACCTATAATTTCACCGCGGTTTCTATCATATATTAAATTTACTTTTAAACTCATCTCATCTATGCATAAAATACATTTCTTAGAAAAATCCGTAAGCTGCTCACTTTTCAATTTCAAGGCGTCAAAATAAATTTGATGGAAGGCAAGACCAGTAGGCAAATATTTTGTAAAATTTCTCAACATTTTAAAGGAAGGCAAATTCAAAATATTTTTCAAATAATTATACGCGGTAGGCGCCAAGAAATACATCCGTAATGAAAATTGCTTTGTTTCTAATGAATATCTAAAGCCAAATGATTTCCTGTCCTTATTTTTTAAATAATCGTCTAGAGTAAAAGCTATTTCTGAGAGAAGTAACCTATGTGCATTTTCTATAAACCATCTAACACTATTATTTTCTTTTTCTAACATTTCAATTTTCCTAGCTTGCTGCCTAATTTGTTCTCTTAGCCTCTTTATTAGATTTTTTAATTTTTTTTTTCGCGGAGTTTTAATGGTCAAATTTAATCCAGTTTGGGAGCTAACGTTACAAGTACTCTCTAAATCTGAATCAGTTGGCACCGTAATATTGGCGGACCTATCGAATTCTAAATCAATATCTAACATAAAGTCTAAACTTAAATTAGCTGGCACTGTTACATTAGTACGACTTCCATAAATGATGAATATTCAGTCCTAAACTAGAAATGATCGTGTAATATTTACATAAATCCATTACTAAAATAAAACTAGTGGCGGGAAAGTAAAATCAACAGCTTATAAGAACTTTGAGAATTACATCATCGAAATTAATTTTACTTATTTTGGAATTGAATCATATTTAAAACACACAATTTAACATGGTATCACTTATTTACGTAGTCAGCCCATGCAAATAATTTAAACAAAATTTCTTAATAAATCTTCAAATTAAATCCGAAAAGCAGTAAACAAAAAACGACATAACTTTCTGGTCACCTTGGTTTTTTCTTTATAACTTCGCTCCTCTTCGGCCAATTTTACTGAAATGCAATACAAACGCAAATTGAGGAAGAACCAACTCACATTGTAAATTTCATCAAAATCGAATAACGCGTTTTTGAGTTATCTTGTATACGGACGGACGGACGGACGTGCAGAAATCGATATAACTTTTAATTGTCGACACAACCATACCCTTGATTTACTTTACCTAAACAAATTATTACAAAGTTACTGGGTAATAACAATAATAAATTAATTTCTTACTTGGCATAATTTAATTTATAAATTTTTAAATTCTTTAATCGGAAAATGATTTAACCAAAAAGCTATGAAAACAGGATAAACTTGACTATATAATAATAATAATTTACTAAATTTTTTATTTCACAATCTTCGTATAATCTTGCACTACAAAAAAAAAAAATAAAAGTCAAAATTATTGTCTCCTGTTTCGGTGAGAAGAGATGCATCAATGTTGACATAATCAACAGCTGCTACATCATCAACGTCAATTGCCACAATAAGTGGTAAAATTTCCGCGCAGCTTACAGGCACAAATTCGCTATTTGGTTCTACTCCAAAGCCACATTTTTTAAAGCAATTCGTAACACATATTTCAGGAATGCTGGATATTGATCCTTGAATCCAATATATCGCGTCTAGGCATGTAATTTCTTTCGATAAATTCGACATATTGTTGCATTTATCCATAGCATAAATTATTCGGCGTAAAACTTGCTTTCGATAATGTACTTTAAAGCATTGAAAAACTCCTTCATCTAAAGGTTGACATACGCTGGTTGTCAGCGCCGTAACTAGGCAGGTGCAACAGGTGCACCTGCACAGGGCAAAGAGATCTAGGGGCCCTAAAACGAAATTGTTAATTGAATTTTCTTTACAAATTTGTTTTACAAAAATTTTATTCGAGATTTTAAAATAAAATATGTATTCTCAGTACAATAAATTTTTTATATGATATCTATTTGAACTATAATTACTTTTTCCCAAAAAATTTAGGGGCCCTAAAAAAATTTTTGCACATTTTATAATATATTATATTATAAAATGTTATTTAATTAAAACAGCTTGTAATTCTTATAATTCATTTATTACATCCGTTGACAGCTGATTCCAAATTGCAACTGTCTGACAACTAGACTTAGAACTCATTTTGTACTAGAACTACCTACTACTACTACA
Organism: Xylophagus ater; assembly: GCA_963422695.1. Classification (NCBI taxonomy): domain Eukaryota; kingdom Metazoa; phylum Arthropoda; class Insecta; order Diptera; family Xylophagidae; genus Xylophagus; species Xylophagus ater. The sequence goes on along the minus strand of OY730485.1, from coordinate 26,763,550 downwards.
GGCAGGGTCCGGGTTAGACAGGTTTCACTGTATTTCACAGAAAACAATTTTTTGAAATTCCTAATGAATTGTATGGAAGATGTCTGTTATTACCATTTTGTTTTCGATACTTCGATAGAACTAATCAAGTCAGACATCTCATTGAAAAGGGTCATTTGGCGTTCTAAACCGCAAAATGGAACTTTATCTATTTTTGCTTCTTTAAATTTAGAAGAGTTAAATAACCTATCAAATTTGTCTGCTAATTCAGCGGTATGTAAAACGGAACTTGTAGCTTCATTATTACTTATTTGTGTATATATACCGCTGGCAACAGATGAGTTGAGTACTTGCGTAGCCAACTTTACCTTCATTCTTTCGAATCTTATAGGACTGATATAGCTGTTAGTTAATTTAGGAGCTAATCTAAAGTGCCGCTGAACATCCCATTCATAAAAACTTTTTATATCCTGGCAAGACGCTACTTTTCAGTCATTAAATTTAAAATTATATTTTAATAAATTATTCCTAATACTTTTTATAAGGTGTGGGGTGTCTAATATATAACAAACTTTTTGATTATTTACCGTAAAGGTAGGATTTCCTGCTGAAATATTTAAAAATTTGGCGACTCCCCGAAAATTAGAACCTTGGTCACTAATTGCTGCCAAAGGCTCCATATCAATCTTCTGCAGCCTTTCCACCAAATTTTTAATCAGTTTTTCTAATTTAAATGCAGGAGAAGTTGAATTCAATAAAATGAAAGGCACCCGCTAAATCAATTACGCAGAAATATTTGCAATTTGCTAAATTTGCAAAAAGATCTTCACTAATGGGTAAAGGGTAATGTTCCATAACTACATATTTGTTTATTGTTTTCTTAAAATCAACACAGATTCTAATTGCCCCATTTTGTTTTGGTAGTACAACAATAGGACTTGCTACTTCCGAATATTTTATCGGCGAAATAATCCCTTCATTACATAATTTGTCTAATTCGTTTTCTACTGCCGATCTTAATTGGAAAGGCACGGTATAACTTTTGTGAAATATTGGTACATATGACTTATTTACATGAATTTCCGCCTGGAATCCATTTATCGGTTCACTTAAACTTTCCGAAAAAACAATTGGAAATTTCGATTTTAGGTAATCGACTAACTCAGTGTTTCTCAACCTTATTTGTACCATGCCCCACCTTAGCCACCTTTTTTGTGTGATGCCCCACCTTAGCCTTTCTAAAATTCTTATGCCCCTCCCCCCTATGTAACATACATAATTTTTAATATTAAAAAATTGAATTGTTCACTTAAGAAACTAAATTTGGCACCGAAATCTAGCATTGCATTTAAATGGCCCGGAGTGAAAGGGTTAAATTCTTGTCATGTCCATTTTCGAATTGCCCCCCTGTGGGGCGTGGGTCCCACGTTGGGAAACACGGGACTAACCGGTCCTTTGACAATTCCCACAATTTTTGTGTGAAATTACGCTCAACTGAATTTAAATTATAATTTTTTATACAACCTTGAACATTTTTTATTTACAAACACCTCTCTCCAGTTCGGGCACAACTTATCCAACCACGGTCTTCCAAGAATTGGGGTAAAATTTTTTGCACTATCAATCACCACCAATTCCATTGACATATCGCTCACGGCAACATCTGAACACTGTACATTAACTTGAACATAGCCCCTAATCGGTATAATGTCACCTGTTACAACCTGGAATTTATGTTTAAAATTTTTAATATCTAGGTAATTATAATAATTTTTGTAATCAACATAACTTATTATTGATTGGCAAGCTCCTGTATCCACTTCCATTTTTAGAACTTGATGTTCAACTTCGACTGGTATAATTAAACTGCTGTTCGAATTTTCGACACTATGGATATGATTTAATTCATCATTACTGGTGTCCTCATTACTGCTTTCTTCGCTACTAGCAGTTTCCTTTTGACGGACATGTGAAACTTTTTTACTTACACAACATTTAGCAAAATGTCCCTTTTTGTTACAATCGAAACATGTAACTTCCACTTCCGGACATTTATTATTTTTATGATATTTGTTGCCACATCGCTTACATTTTGACTGTTTGATCTCGTTTAATTGTTTCTTTTTATGGTTTCGACTGTAGTTATTTCGGTAATTTTTTGACGTATTAGCTCTTTCATTTGGTCTCCTACGGAATTAATTTGACCCGGCTTCATTGCCGTGGACTGCTCAAACAAAATTTGCATTTGTAATGCTTTATTACACACACATTCAAAGGTAGCTTCATCATCTTCTAGTAATCTTTCTTGTATTTTTGGATTTTCTAATCCAAATTTGCATTTGTAATGCTTTATTACACACACATTCAAAGGTAGCTTCATCATCTTCTAGTAATCTTTCTTGTATTTTTGGATTTTCTAACCCAAAAATGAACTTGTCGCGCAAGGCTTGATCCAAAAATGTTTCAAACTTACAATCTTTGGATAACAGCTTCAAAGCTACAATATATTCCGTAAGACTTTCACCCTGTTTCTGATTCCTCAAATAAAACTTGAAACGTTTCGATATTGAATAGAAAATAATTTTACCGATCCGATTCTCGTCGCCAATGTTATATTTTCATTATTACCGGTTCAGGAATAATACAATGCAATACTATGGTTGAATACATTTATTACTAATTATTACAACTGACGAACTTATCTGCTTGGAGACCAACTCCTAAAAAAGACCGATGCTATTCAAAGTTATTGCATCTAGCCATATTCACCGTTTTTATAATACGGTAATATATATTTGTACCGGGTGTTCCAATACTATAACAGATAGCATGATTGATGCAAAACTGATCAATAATCTTGATAATTTTCATCAATTTGTGATTAATTGCCGCACCATCTTGTGTAGATCCAACTATGTCCTTTTCAAAATGTATGCCAAATACCCCTAAATGGTCTCTAACGCCATTGTTTCGGCATTATATGATCCAAAAATTCGAACTAGTCCTGTTTTGTAAGTTTTCTGATCCATGCCATCATGTAAATTTATTCCAAAGTATCTTCTGCGTCGAACTGTAGTGTATTCATCAACTGTCATGCTAAGGTAGGTAGGTAGATAGAGTAGGGGTACTACGTGCAACACCAGGCACCTTAATGGGCCCATTGTGATCCCTACGAGACCAGGAGTTACCCTGTTAGAAAACCTATTCCTCTTCAAAGCATTTAATTTTCCTACAAAACTTCATTAGACTTCCCATGTCAGTCGCCTGAAGCATCCCTAAATTCTCGAAGAAAAGGTTACCCAAAAAGTTGTAACGAGCTCGAGAGAGAGCTGAGCACTCGCACAAAATGTGCTTGATGTCCTCAGCCACTCCTATGTCTCCACAATATCGACAGAGGTCGGTTTGCGCCAAGCCGCCCAGTCTTTTAAATTAAAATTTGTCTCCGTAAAGTTAAAATTTTTATCAAAACCTGTCCTTTTGATAGCCAGCCCAGTAGTAGGGGAGATCAACACTGTACGTTTCCTCATCTAAATTTAGCATCTGCCGAAATTCTCGATGACGCATTGCGTTTACACGAATATAATTGACAATCACAATAGCTTTCTCCAAGACGTCTTCTAAAACGGCGGATTTTGCGCAAAGATTTTGTTGGTGCAATATGCAAGTGAAAGATATCAATTTTTTCTAGAATAATCGTCGAGGCCACATAAGAAATTCAAAAAGGCCACAGGTTCCCCACCTCTGACCCAAACGAAAATTCGTTTTCTTTATTCTTTTTTTCTTGAACTGCCATTTATGTTCTTATGGGATCATCACCCAAGCGAAAATCTATGATGATCTTTTCATGAAATATTTTCTTTCATTTCCATGAAATCTTCTAGAGAAAGAAATTTCTGAATTAAGGAAAAGTTATCCTTCTAGAGAAAGAAATTTCTGAATTTTCTTCAATTAATGGTGATAAAAATTAATTATTGTTTTTGAATTTTCTTCAAAAAGAAAAATAAATTTGATGAAATTATTATAATTATTACCCAGTCGATTGATTTTCTCCAGGCAGATTTTACCAATTTTATTACTTGGTGTCGTAAAAATAACCTGACACTAAACACGGACAAGTGTAGGATTATCACTTTTTCTCGTAAACGTAATAACTCTTATCGCAATTATTTTATTGACTACACTCCTCTACAGAGAGTTAGTTGTATTACTGATTTGGGAGTTACTTGCGACAGTGAGCTTAACTTCAGAATTCACTTTGACTCATTGGTTCATAAAGCCAATTCGATTCTAGGCTATATTAAGCGTTGGTCCAAGGAGTTTTCCGACCCGTATGTCTGTAAATCGCTTTATATCGCCTTCGTTAGACCAATTTTGTAGTATGCCAGTCAGGTGTGGTCTCCGCACCACAAAGTTCATATTAACAGGCTGGAATCCGTTCAACGTAGGTTTTTATGTTTTGCTTTGTGGAATTTACCATGGAATGATCCTTCATCTTTGCCACCTTCAGTGATAGGCTGAAATTGTTAAGCTTGCATTCCCTGGAAAAGCGGCGAGACGTGGCAGATGTAATTTTCGTTCATCAAATTTTCAATGGGGCCATTGACGCCCCAATATTTTATGCAAAATGTACCTTAATTCTAACATTTATTCGTTGAGATCCGTGGACTTGTTTAAAATCAAATTCCACCGGACGGACTATGGAAAGAATGAGCCGGTCTCCCGAATGCTGAATGTGTTAAATGCCAACGTACAAATTTTTGACTTTTGCCTCAGTAAACATGACTTCAGGCTTTTATATAATTCCTAATAATGAATGATTTTATTATGTATAAATTTTTTTTTAGGCTCGGTTTGAACTGTTACTGTTACTACTATAATGGATTATGCTGAATTAATTTATTGAAATTCAGATCACGTCGGGTCAATCATGCCCGCACAATCACGTCGGGGTCACCAATTTTATAGCGTAATGCTAATAAAAACTAATTATTTTAAACTGAATTTAGTTTTATTTTTGAAACATATTAAAAATTATGTTGATCCTTTGTTAGTTTTTTGAGAGGTAATAATTTATTTTCAACAAGAAAAAATGATATAAAGAAAAAGTAACTTGATCTAAAAACTTTAATTTACTATTTTGCAACAAGTATTAAGTGAACTTAATAACAAGAAAAATGCAAATTTACAGTAGTTAAAATTAAAGTGGTTCCACAACAGATGTTTTAGATGTTTCCATTTGTTGTTTATTTAGAATGCTTGTCTTATATGCCACATCAATATTCATTTTCGTCTGTCCGGTGTGATCACACTTTATATTGCCATATTCGGATATGATACTTTCGTTTTTCCCTAATATTATAGCTTCTTAAGCGATATTTGAATTGTAAAGCAGGTGAATTCAGTGGCTGTTGGATGGTATTTGTTGCATTTTTCGTCAAAAGATTACGAATAATGATGGCACTGTGCGACGGTGCGTTATCATGGTGCAAAATCCACGATTTTTCTACCCACAATTCTGGTCTCTTTCGGCGAATTGCTTCACGCAAACGTCTCATAACGCCAAATAATACTCTTTGTTTACTGTCTGCCCTTCTAGCAAAAATTCATGATGCACTACACCGTTGTAATCCATGAAAACCGTGAGCATTGCCTTTTTTTTTGACTGAAAACGACGTGGTTTTTTGGTCTCGGCTCATTTGTTGAACGCCGTTCACTTGCCTGATGTCTGGATTGCGTGTCGTACTCATAAACCCACGTCTCGTCTCCAGTCATGATCTTTTTGATGAATGTGGAATCGGATTCAGCCTCGCAAATCATGTCTTTTGCGACGTCAACACGGTCTCTTTTTTGTATAAAATTGTAAAAAATCGCCAACACACACAGAGATAGATGTACTCTTGGCTACGTAACTTTTGCAAATGTCAAGCTATGACGCTAAGATTTGGAGGGAATATCAATAACAGATGTACCAATTTAACAAAAAAAACAGAACTCAAATCGGAACGATGGGAGCGCCACACGGTGGTTATTCCGTTTTGTTTTTGATCAAGGTAGTATTTTGCATTACCTTTTGAAATCAATTGAATTTTCTTTTTCTATCTACCATATTTTTTGGTTGTGAAATCGCGTTTTCGTACAATAGATATAATATACCATACAATATGTATATGTTTATATATGGCTAATTGACCTAAAACTTATGTTTATTTCATATAATTATATAATTTCATTTTTTTTTAAAGTGATATATAAAGTTTTTGACAAACAAAAAAAAATTGTGAAAATTAAAAACTATATACTATATATTTCTATTTTTTGTTGAAATATTACATACTTAGAATTTGTAGTTTTTGTTAAACAATTGATAATAATTAAATTTTTTTTTTTTATAAAGTTTATCACATAGGATCGTTCTCAAGAGTCAGTTGGTAATTTTGTTCGTTTACATTTGAAATTTCTTCATTTCCTTCATTTTTATTATCATCTTCCCCTTTACCGAATTCTTTAATATTTTTGCAGTATTTATTTTTTATGAACAGTATTATAACGGTTAATATTACGAAAAATCATATATAAATAATTGTGTAATGATGTATGGTGTAAATTATTTTCAAGCGGTTTTAACTTCTCATGCTCTTTTTGGAACTGTATTGCTTTACTTAAGCCTTTAAGATCGTCATCATTATTATATTTAATTAGAATTGTTCTCGAATTATTATTGGGAATTTCTGGGGTAAACATAAATTGATCCAGTTTGTTACTTATATTTATTGATGGCAAATAGTAATTTTTCAAACGAGAAGTTTTAACATTATGAGCTTGTATTATAAGCTCTCTTCCCCTCATGTAACAACCCGGTTTTATTTGTATTATACCAGTGTTTTTCAAAATGTAGGGCGTAATTTTATCTTCGCATATTTCATCGGTAGTTTCCTCGTCACGCATTACAAATAGCCATTTGTAAAGCCCGCTACAGACCTTCAGATAAATCTGTACAGACAAATCGTATAGTGTGAAGGCAAAAATTGAATTCCTACTTGGGCTGCGCCTTTGGTTCTTATTTGGGTTAAAAGGCATGTTTTGATTCGGATCATGATTGGGGTCGACCTAGTGATTATTTGACGCTGAAATAGCGTTTACGTTATAAGGTGTGTTCTGATTGTTAGCACCATATAGAGGTGGTGGTGGTTGATGAATGTTATGGTTTGTTGTTGGTTGGTTGGTTGGTTGAACGTTCAAACTATATTTTTCGTTCAAATAATTGAAGTTAGCAGACTGATCAACGGGTTTTGGTGGAGCCACTGCTTACCGTGGTGCATTTAAGGTCATGCATTTTATTTGATTGAGCAAATTGCTTTGAATCTTTGCCATCTGAATACTCACAGCCGCCTCGATCATAGTGCCTATGTTTTCCGTTGAAGCAATTGGATCTGACAAAGAGAGGAAAGAGGCGCCATCGAGTCATAGTTGGGTTTGGCGCACCTCTTCCTCTACCACTACGACTGCGAGTAGTCGTTGCAGCCGAAGCCACGAATTTTGAAGCTTGTGGAAGATCCAACGAAAGCTGTGATTGGCTACGCGTTACGCGAGATTCATCTTGACCTGTCAATACATTCGCCGCAGCACCTCGAGCATTTGGGTTCGGTTCGGACTCATTGGATCATTGATTACGTTGGTTTTTGGGGTGGCACCGGTATCTGTATTCGCCATTTTGAAATCACACCCAAAAAAATTTCCAAAAAAGCGGATCAAATTATTTTAGGTATAACCAGAAGGTCGTATTACGCAGAACCAAAATCAAATGTCCAAATGTCACCGTTCGAATTTACCAAAACAAACCAAATCAGATAAAACTATCAGAACGACTCAAATTTAAAGTTTCACGATCACTTACTGACAAGTGTAAACGTGCCTTAGGTACAGTCCGAATTCAGTACAACAAAGTCAGATCTGATAATTGAGGAATTTTTCTTCTCAAAATCTTTTTAAATTTTCAGGGAATTATAAAAAGGACAAAATAATGAAAAAATTTGATAATAATAAACAAAATATAATGATAATAAAAAAATGTTGATAATATAAAAAAATTAATAATAAAAAAAAACTCCCCCACCAAAATTATAAAAATGAAAATAATAAAATTTTAAAATATTCAAAATATAATTTCCCTAAATAATAAAAAAAATTAATAAAAAAAAAAAAAAATAATAATAATAATATAACCTAAAAATTTAACGAAACTAAACCTAAATCCAAAAAACTGAAATAATAAAAAACTAAATCAAAATAAGGAAATTAAAATAAAAAAAAACTAAACTAAAATCAACTAAATCAAAATTTATAAGGAAACTAAAATAAACTAAACTAAATTGAAGAAAAAGAAAGAAAAAATTTCCCTTCCATATTTCCCTTCCAAAAAAAAAAAAATTCCTTCCAAAAAAAAATCCTGTAAAGAAATTTTTCGAAGAAATTCCCAAAAAAATCAAATTTCCCAGATACTAAATTTACTTGAAAGATAAATTGCCGCAAAATATTTCTGAGAAATATAATTTCCAAATGAAAATTTCCCAAAATGATAACAAATTTAAATTTCCTCTAAAATTTTATAAAAAAGTATTTCTCGAAACTAGATTCTCATAAAAATAAATTTCCCATGGAAATTCTCAACGAGATAAATTCCTAACTATATAAATTTCCTCAAACGAAATTTTCTAACTATTATCGAACGTGTTTATATTACGTAAATGCGGCAGAGAGAGACAAAATAAGTAGACGACCCGAAGAAAACATACCCGACATACACATACGGAACGAAAATTGGATGTATTGTGTGGCCCGCGGACTGTACCGAGTCGAGTGATCGGACACCTGCAATAGCAACAAAGGCCGAAGCATGTGATCCGATCCAAACGATCAGCACAATTCCGGACCACTATGTTTGATGTGGTTGCATGACCTTCATGTCCTCACCGCATTATCCATTGGTTTAATTAAACACAAAGATGTGCGAAGAGGCGCACTGAAGCCCATGCATCCACACCCATAGCATTTCCCGGAGTTCAACCGCATTGAAACGTGAAGCCTTTCAATGACTACACATATTCGTGTAGCACGTAATCCTCATTCAAACGCTTTTGCGGCAAGCGGCATGTTCAATAAAAAAAACCGAATTTACTACAAACAACAAACAAAGGGGTTTTACATATATTGCAGTTTGTTAGACACACTGCAATGGGGTTAAATCCCCTGATGTCGCCATTTTTTTTGCTTTTTTTGATCAATTTAACAATAAAATCTTCCAAAATTTAATATTTAATTCTGTTTCTCGTTCCAAAACTCATCAACCAAAAAAAAACTTCCATCTCTCTCTAACTTCATAACGACCCAAATCTTCTCATGTTAACATCCGATTTTCGCTTTCGAATATTCTGGAAATAATGTGTACATTTCTCTATGAACACCGAAAACGAAACATGACTTTGATAAATTCATTCTCTCTCATCTGGTTTCCACTATTATATTTTGTGTTTCCTAAGAAAATTTGAAATTCGAAAAGTATAAGGTTGTGGAAGTCGATAAAAAAAAATCTTTTAGTTTTTCTTTTTTCTAGCGCATGTTTAAGTCCGTGGAGGAAAATTAAATAACATAAGCGTGAGGCGCTGTTACATGTACATGTAACTAAAACATTAATTTTGACAACTAAAAATAAGTTTTTATTAGTTTTTATTGTCATTATAATAAAAAAATTAATGACTGCAATGAGCCTGTTTGGCTGTTACTAAAATATCAATTCTTGGCTTAATGTTGCTGCAAGCTAAAATGACATAATTTTCGGGACACAATCTATTTCTCCTTTTATTTCTTATTTCCGTTCGCACAGAAAAACTAACTTCGCACAAATATGTAATTGGAAATGGCAAAAGTTCTGTGAGAGCAGCATTTTTTAATTCACTATATTCATTTTTGGTTTTTTGCCAAAACGATGAAACATCTTCTTTCATTTTTAATGTGGTATTCACACAAAGCTCCATAAGTGATCGCCCTACGTAATGCCAAATATGCGGTGATCACTTTCAAATTGCTCATAAACGACTATCACCTGTCGTTGTACAGAATGCCTACCCAGATTCCATATCATGACATAGCACTTTAAAAAGGCGCGAATTCAGCGATCTTGCTTTTTTTAAGTTAACTATTTTAACACTAATTAGTAAGACAGAGTTCAAATCTTCATTTAATTGCTTTGCAGCTAGTACTTCTCTTTGTATAATACAGTGATTTCATTTTATTGAAGGATTCACACATTGTATTCGAGATTTAAGTCCACTTTTGTGACCTAACATAGATGCTGCTCCACCTGTGCAAACTGATACACACCAGTTTCATGATAAACCATTTTTTTCAATTTGTTGATTTAGTAAATTAAAGATTGCATCTGCTGTCGTTCTCGTATTTAGTTCTTTGCAACAGTATATTTGTTCTTTTATTCCTTGTACATCGTTATCATCAATATATAGGGTGTCCCAAATAAAAGTGCAAGATTTAATTTGCGTAACTGAAGTTTGTGTATATCTCGGGTATTCTGCATCTTATAAAGACGACCCATACATCATTCGACGATCAATTTAATAAGGAATTAAATGCCATTCACCGTTTTCAAAAATATTCCTTTTTAGGACAGGAAACACAAGAATTCTCTTGTATGAAGGTATACGTATGTTTCAGGTATTCTGGGTCCTACAGGTATGAATTATACCTCATTCGATAGGGAATTTAATAATTAATTAAATAAAGAATGCTCCGAAAGAAACGCACAATTTGAATTTTGTGGAATTGTCTTCTTGACAACAGTAGGCGCTCGAAACTTGACAAACTGTCAATAATGATGTCGTTCCTTCGTGCAGAGTTCCATGACTATTAACAGCAACAATGGTAGATGATAGATGTGAAGATTTCAGTACTTTAAACTTAATGAAACGAAAATAGCACGACATTTAAATCTGGTGCTATTATGGAGATGGTCCGTGGACTGACACATAGGTGGTGCCACTAAAAATAAATCGATACTATATCTCGAATCGCCCATCTTTTAAATGATTGGTGTCAAAATTTGACAGCAATTGGACCATTGGTTCTAAAGTTATTGCTCTAAACGTCACGTAACTTTTGTTATTGAAAAAAAAAAATGGATAAAAAAGAATTTCGTGTGTTGATTAAACATTGCTTTATGGCCAAAAAAAATACCGTTGAAACAAAAACTTGGCTTGATAATTATTATCCGGACTCTGCGCCAGCAAAATCAACCGTTGAGAAATGGTTTGCTAAATTCCGTACAGGCCACATGGGCATCGAAGACGATGAATGCAGTGGACGTCCAAAAGAAGCTGGTTTGGACGAAAACGTCAAAAAAATCCACAAAATAATTTTGGATGACCGTAAAGTGAAGGTGATCGAGATAGCTGACACTCTAAAGATATCAAAGGAACATGTTGGACATATCGTTCACGAATGTTTGGGTATGCAAAAGCTCTGTGCAAAGTGGATGCCGACTTTCCGAAAAATGGAACAAAAGCACATGCAAATACGACTTTCTCAACAACATTTGGAGCATTTTCGAAAGGATAAAGTGGATTTTGTGCGCTGATTCACATTATGGATGAGACTTCGGTCTATCACTATGATCCTGAGTCGAAAGCAAAATCAAAAAACCGATAATTCGGCTCCAAAACGGGTTAAGGCCCAAAGATCAGTGAAGAAGGTTATGGCATCAGTTTTTTGAGATGCAAAAGGAATTTTGTTACTGTATTACCTCCAAACTGGTAAAACAATAAACTCAGATTATTATTACAATCTTTTGAACCAATTGGATGTAAAAATGCATGAGAAAAGACCTGGTTTAAAGAAGAAAAAGTCATTTTTCACCAAGACAATGCACCGTGTCACAAGTCGATAAAAACGATGGCAAAATTGGATGAATTGGGCTACGAATTGCTTCCCCATCCACCGTATTCTCCAGATTTGGCCCCTAGCGACTATTTCCTGTTCGCAGATCTAAAAAAATGCTCGCTGGAAAGAAATTTAGCACCAATGAAGAAGTAATTGCCGAAACAAAGGCCTATTTTGAGGCGGAAGACAAATCGTACTACAAAAATGGTATCGAAAAGATGGAAGATCGCTATAATCGCTGTATCGCCCTCGAAGGCAACTATATTGAAGAATAAAATCGAATTTTAACAAAAAAAAATTTTTTTTCTATGTTAGTCCACGGACTTACTGACCGACGTGTTATATCTGTCGATTCGTCAACCTGTAATGCAAATTGTTTTTTTTTAAATTATTTTTTCGTTAACTTGTCTTATGATATCTTCTGCCATATCATTAATTCTCCGTTTAATAGTATCATTCGAACATGGTATTGTTTTTATTATATCCACTTCCTTTTTATCGAACATAATTTCTGCAATTTTTACAGCAGCAGGAATAATAAAATTTTCAGCAATTGTATGTGGTTTCCTTAATTTTGCCACCAAATGTGCAATTTCGAAAGATATTTGTAAACCTTTTTATGATATTTTAGTAAACGTTTTCATTGAAATACTGGAATTATTGAAAATTTCTAATTTTCTCTGAAAAAAAATCAAGAGTTTCGTCTTTTAATTCAGGGTGTTTTGTATGATGCAAATGTCTTTTTAATAACGACGGCTCCATACAATGGTTTGAGAATTTTTCACAACAAATCACACAAACTGGCTATGGTGGTACTTTTGTGTTTGTAGTAAATCAGAAATTGAGAAAATTTGTATTATACACATTATTTGGTAAAAGTTCAGAATTTTCACGTTTTTTTTTTAAACTGATTCTTCCAAGTCTTTTTCATGTTCTTCTTCGTTCACCTGCGTCGTAGTCTCTTCAACACTACTCGTATGTACTTCTAATTCTTCAAGAACTTTCTTATTTAATTTGATCAGAAATCAGCCCATTTCTACTTATAAGATTACATTTTTTTAATTTTATTTTATTTTTTTTTTATTTTTTATTTTTTTATTTAAATTGACATGAATGTTATGTTATCCTAACATAAAATACTTACTTTTAATTATATCAACAAATATTTCTAAAGGAAAAAAAGAATTAAATGCGCTGCAAAATGTTAAACTCACCTCAATATATTAGTCCATTACGAGTAAAAATAATACCATTCTGTCAAACAATATTTTTATGGTTATTCCCCCAAACTTGTATTTGACTTTTATCAAATATCCACATCATAAAAGCTTAAATTATAACCGCAATGTGGCAGAAACGTTCAATGACAACGTATTATTACAGAATAAATTAAATATTTTAAAAAAATATTCATTCTTAATCTATCCATTACATATTAAATTACATTCTGCGTAATTACATTTATATAGGGTTTTTTCGATAACTTTACAATTTTCTAAACAACAATATTTTCTTGAATATATATTTTATTGAAGTACCCTAAATATTCTTTCGCGTACCCTCCAAGGTACGCGTACCCCACTTTGAGAAACACTGCTCTAAATTACTCCTTTCAACTATTCCTTTCTCTTTGCAAATCGAAAATATTTTCGATGAAAATATGTTTCGTTGAATTTTTGTTTGTAACTTCGTTACACAGTTATAAAACATTAAAAAACTATTCTATAAAAATGCTCAATAATTGACAATATTTACTAAAAATATTGTTATGCAATTATATGTCTATATAATTATTGATTAGGAAATATTTTAAAATATTTGCCTTTATGCTTAATTAAAATTAGAACAATGAATCAATTCCGTTATTGATTCTTTTTAAATTATGTTAGACGTGGAACATTCTCCCGCGGGCCAATTGACATCGTTAACTACTTTAAATTTATTTCTTTTAGCAGCTACCGGTTGTTTCCTATGCATGTGTAATTTTCTTATAATGAGATAATTTATTACAATCATAATTATACTAATGCTAACCAACTTTCCCTCTAATTTTTATAATCCATGAGCGTTATAAAGTACAATGTGGCAACCCTCTTAAATTTAAAAAAGTCGGACAAAATTTAACAAAAAAAAATAATCAAAAGAAGTGCCAATTGACATTTAATTTCAATGTTACTAACTATGGCATATAAAAAGAAACAACCCAGCAGCCATGGATATGACTTCAGTGTGGAAATTTTCACGTTTTTATAAGATGTGTGCGTTTACGCAATGAAAATGTTGACATATTTTCAAATTATTTTCGCAAAAAAGAAATTTTTGCAATATTTCTTGTGGGCAAATAAAAATGATGCCAATTTATACCTGGGCGGCCGCCCGCGCTCCCAGCTTAGAGGGAACATTGATGCTAACATATCCCAAAACATATTGATGAACATCACGCTCTGAAATATTCTCTGGAAGTTTTAGTGATTTTTCATGAGTTTTGATGAGTTCTTGTAGACATTGTCATTCTTTCTTAGTTGTTAAGTTCTTAAGTAGTATTTTCGGTATCCTTGGTAATTGCGGCACCTCTGTAACAAGGGGGGTTGCACATATTAGGGGTTTTCTGTCGAAGAAGCAAATCCCCTGATGACCTATGTAGCATATCTTCTTCCTTGCGAGGAGAAGATATGAGATGGTGCAGCAATGTGAGCAGCTAAAAGGCTGCACGCCTAGCTGATCGCACTAGCTAGCTCGCCGGAGGGATGGGTCGATGCTCACCACCATCTGTCATCGCGTTACACATAAATTATATGCGTGCAAGATGTGTGAAAACGTCGTTAAGACTTTATTGTGATAGCGCGAGCTATCAAGCAAGGAAAATTCGGTTTTTGCGAGGAAAAAACTGAATAAGGGGGATGTTCGTTAATTTTCTGGTCACCGAACTTGACCAGCCATCCGCGAAAGCCTTCCGAGGCATGTCGGGGCCGATTGGCAAAGGTGTTTAATGCCAACCGGTCTTTGGGGCACTACCCTCCCACATGGATCGACAGCAGAATGCCGATCCCCGTATGTCCATGCTCGCCCCTACAAATGAGCATGGACCCTTAAAATTTTTCGTCTCCTTCCCGCTATCCCATTCACATCCCTCTCTCTCTCTCCCTAGGTTTATTACATTATCTCACGAATTTTCCTCCGTTCATTTTTCTTTCCTTTCTCAATTAATGGTTTTACGTGCAACTTTTTATACAAGTTTTGTATGTTGATTATTCATATGTGATTTACTACAAAACAATAAATGGTAAGAGCGAAAACGAATATGAATTTCTAATTTTCAACATTCCCATGTAAAAAGTTAATACAATTGAGATTACTCTGAGTTTTGGTGAAAATGCAGGCTAATTTATGATAAAATTGTAAGTTTTTCTGTTTTTTTTTTTTTTTTGATATTTATTGTTCTTAGTATTATACGATATAAATCTTCTGAATTACACGGTTTTTCTCCAATTTTATATTATTCTAAATGACAAAAACAAATTTTAAATTCAAAATACAAATTTAACCTTCTGTATGACAAATTGATTTCAATATATTTCTTGTTTTTCTTTTTTTCTTTTCTTTTTTTTTCTCTTTTCCCTTTTCAAAAAAAAATTATACCAAAATGCGATTTTTAATTCTTTTCTTTTCTTTCAATATAAATGAATAATAAAAAAAAATGATTTTTATCACAATTCAAATTTTCTCTTCCATTCAAAAAAAATTCTTGTATTAATATTACAATAAACACTCACCCCATATCTGGAAACGGGAGGCCTCCCCTTTCGTATTTGGAGTAGTTGTTCTTTTCTTTTTTTTTCTGTATTAACAAATTAATTAGCTAAAAAAAAAAAAATACACATTGTATGGGAAGAGAAGCAAAAACAAATTCTTTAAATTTTTGAAAAAAAAGAAATCGCTATACTTAGATATTAGGCTTATTTTAATCTATATATATATATCTTTTTTTTTTCTTCCTTCTTTTTGTTCTGTTAAATGAAATAGTGCTATCCTAAAGTTTCCTTTTTCGTATTAAGTGCCGTAAACGGAATCTATCCCGTTATCCGAGATGATGATGAATCCCGTTGAAAAAAAAATGATGCTGCACGTGGGTTTAAATTACAATGAAGAATACTGCAGTTGAATCCACGGTTCCAATCTTACGAAATTCAATGAAATCAGCTAATTTGTGCACGAAACACCTCAAATACAATCCCACCATTCCCGTTAGCAATATTAAATTCCGCGGTTTCAATTCTACCTCCAAAACCTTTAATGGTTTTTCTTTTTTTTTTCTCCTTTTTTTAAAAATTATACTTAAGAAATTCAATGAAAATCAGCTAATTTGTACACGAAACACTTCATATATAACTTACTATTTTCGTTAGCAATGTTAAATTCCACGGTTTTAATTCTATTTCCAAATTTTTAATGGTTTTCTTTTTTCTTTTTTTTTCTTTTTAAAATATACTTCAGAAATTCAATGAAATCAACTAATTTGTACGCGAAAACTTTTCATATATAATTTTATTATTTCGTTAGTAATGCTAGACTCCGCGTTTTAGTTTTATTTTCCAAATTTTTAATGGATTTCTTTTTCTTTACTTTTCACTTTTTTTTTAAAATCCCTTTTGTTTTTTTTTTTCTTCCGACCATTTTTGATCCATTTTACTTCATCATCCAGACTAGACTCCCTTTTTTTTCAATCAGCTTCCTTTTCGTTATTCCCTAACCGTAATGCTTTTTCCGTCTCTCTCCAACATGATCGGTTTCAATTCTTGCCTTCTTATTTCTTTAGAATCAGACGACTTGAAATTCTGGTATATTATGTGCAAACTGGTTTACTATAACAAAAAATATTTTCGCGCATGCGCATTGGAAGATTTCTCTTAAACTTTCGCAATGGCTTAATTCTCTTACACATATTTGGTAGAAGACAAATGAATACATGAAAGAGATCGGTTAAGGTGGCATTAGACGGAAAAAAAAAATGAATGCTGGGAAATACGTAGTAGTAATATTGTTGTGTAATATTTCGTCGGAATGACTCTGGCAATGTCAACTCTCGAATCACTATTAATGTGGCTGGTATTGGAACAAAAACACTTCTTTTCACTTAATTATTTTAACTTTATTTTTCAACAATATTCTTTCCACCTTTAATTCTTCAACAATAATAACTCTTTTAATTTTTCAACAATATTAATTCTTTTAATTCGTCAATAATTATAATTCTTTTAATTCTTCGACATTAATAATTCTTTTAATTCTTCAACAATATTAATTCTTTTAATTCTTCGACAATATACATTCTTTTAATTCTTCAACAATTATAATTCTTTTCACTTTTAATTCTTCAACAATAATAATTCTTTTAATTTTTCAACAATATTAATTCTTTTAATTCTTCGACAATTATAATTTATTTCGTCAACAATTATAATTCTTTTAATTCTTCAACAATATTAATTCTTTTAATTCTTCCACAATTATAATTTATTTCTTCAACAATTATAATTCTTTTAATTCTTCAACAATATTAATTCTTTTAATTCTTCAACAATTATAATTCTTTTCACTTTTAATTTTTCAACAATAATAATTCTTTTACACGACTTAAGTTCACTTGATTGGACTCTCTAGTCGAGCTTAACTCTGTCGTTGATCTGATTTGTCGAACTGATCTGATGAACTGATGCTTATCTCACTACGTTGCTTGGCTTTTATAGGAACAAAATCATTACGGGTGCAGAATGCATTCCGGATATTCAAATTTCAAAATGATTTGCTTTGAATTTGAAACTTTTGTTTCTCCATTTTTAAAGTTGACTAATCAGCATTTTGTCCACTATATTTTCCCGTGGGACAATTTTCATTGTACTCGGATTTCCATGGAGACGAATTTTGTCTTAGGAATGTTCTCGAGTTTCTCTGTTATCAACTTCGAATTTGAAACCGTTGTTTTTCTATTTTCGAATTCGTGCTTATTAAGCATTTTGTCCATGATATTTTCCCGTGGGACAATTTTCATTGTACCCGGATTTCCATGAAGACGAGTGTTGTCTTAGGAATGATCTCGAGTTTCTTTGAATACCTTCGAATTTGGAACCGTTGTTTTTCCGAAATCGCGATTAAGCACTTTATCTACAATATTTTTCCGTGAGAATTGTTCCAACGAAAAGCTATTTTTGCCTACTTAGCTTAAAACTTACTTATATCTAGGGGGCGATCGGTATGACATTACATTACAATATTATCCGTGTGTGTGTGAAATGCTGTAATGATGGTTGATTCATTCTACAGCCTGGACTTAGCTGAAGCAATCCTAAATCTTAAAATAATTGACTGAATACTTTGGTACCACAAACCATATTTAAGGTTTCTTGTTTGTCGAATGAATGTATCCACGAATTGACAGAATTTAACTGTACCCAATATCTTCCAGGAACCAAGGCGTGTATGTTACAATGATGTAGAAATAATTTTTTGATGTAGAAGTAATTTGATTTCGCAAGTACTTACATTCGATTTTATATTATATATAGGATGATATTGTTTACATAAGAAGTATTCGCCGTTTTGGTTGTCACATGGATTTAATTCGATTCTTTGTATTGGATAACATCGATCTCTGTGTAGGTTGATGATTATAAACTCTGATGATGGTTGAATATAGATAAATATTTTCTCATGTTTAGTTGGTAGTGGATGTAGCTTGAATAGTTAAAATAATTCAATCATCACTAATGGAATTTTAATATTAAATATTACTGCTGAATCTGCGGTTCTTGTGCGTATCTTCATGATTTTGTACAAATTTTGTAGGTCCTCTGGAAGTCCTAGATTGGAAGGAAACCTTTCTCTGATTTTCCTTAATTGCGCCTTAAGTTGCTCTGGAGTTTATTATTAGTGGATTTGATCTAGCGTGATGAACATCTAAAATTGATTCTATCACAGAATTTTGCGTTCTTTGAAAGTCTGAAAGTATGAGCATTGCTTGTAAGACCATTCGTTAAACGTATGAGAGAACGATTCTGTTGCGCTTAAGTTTTGACTGGCGTGAGTTAAAAGATGATATTTAATTGTATTAAACTGATCATTTATTTCTTTTTGTGATCTCCTTAAAAAATTTTTGTAGAATCTGTGATCCAAGTTTAATTTTTCATTAGTTCTAACATATAATTTTCATTTGTTTTTATGGATTTAATGTTTTTCTCGTATTTACGTGCAAATTGTTCATATAATATTCCAAAATGCGAATAGCTTAAGCTTCCAACGAAATCTAATATTGACTTTTTCAATCATACTCCTTTTGTGTGTAACAGTAAATGATTGTTTTGAGTTATTTTCATTAATCTACGGTGAAATTGCATTCCGATCGTAACACAAGTAGGTCCAATAATATTTTTATTAACTGCATCTTCGCAGAGTTTATTCATTTTTAAAACCAAATTCTTTATATTTTCATATTGATTCCAATAATTTTCTAATGAGTAGTATGATATGATATTCCATTCACTATTCGTCATTTTGACTGCTTTAAGTTCTTCAAAATTTTTATCTGGATGGTCCTTAAATGGTATGATCTTAATCAAATCTTGGCACATAGCAAAAGGAAGCAAGAATATTATCAATAATAATATTGCTACACAGTTTGCTGATATTGGTTTTGGTGTAGATTTACAATTAATTTTCTCCTTTTGGTTTCGTGTCCATTCTGGATTGATTGGTGGAATCCTCCTTTTTCGCATATTATAATGTTGACTAGGTTTCTGTTGAATTATTTCTGGTAGCGAATTTTGCTTGACTTCCACACTGGACGTTGATATGTTTGTTGGATTATTAACTGGTAATGGACATATCTTGCTGATGGGTCGTTTTGATGTTCGATTGCCTTTAATCTTTAGTGTGACGACTCTTATTAACCCATTTTTCCCGGGATGGCATTCTATTATTTTTCCTAATACCCACATCGAGGGTGGAGATTGTTCATCTCTTATTAGAACAGGAACAGTGTCGTTAATTTTTACATTTTCTGAACCTTCATTCCATTTTGGACGTTGTTGAAGTCGAAACAGATAATCTTGACTCCATTTTCGCCAAAAATCTTGACTCCATTTTTGCCAAAAACCTTGATGAAGTTTTTGAATATATTGCCAACTGTTCATATGACTTATATTATCATCTAGTACTGATGGACTGGGAGGTGTTAGAATTGCTTCTCTGGTTAGAAAATGACCAGGTGTTAATACGCCCATGCTGTCTGAATTTTCTTTTAGTAGACACAGTGGACTTGAATTTAAACATGCTTCAATTTGTATGAGTAACGTCGTAAATTCTTCAAATGTAAAGAGAGCGTTACTGGTGACTCGTTTTAAATGAAATTTCACCGATTTTACTCCTGCTTCCCATAAACCTCCAAAATGTGGAGAAGCTGGAGGAATAAAATGCCATTGAGTACCTTGTTTGACCAGTTCTGCAGCTACTTCCTCCTTCCATTAGGTGTTAATTATTCTTAGTTTTTGTTTAATAATTTTACTGGCAGCTGCAAAGTTTGTCCCGCAGTCACTATATATGTGTTTGCAAATTCCTCTTCGTGACGTAAATCTTTTATATGCAGCCAAAAGTGCATTTGCTGTGAGTGCCTTTGTTGCCAAGCATAAAAGAGCGACAATATAGCCTTTTAATGTTTTGCTGCATCTCCGTTTCCAGGATTTAATGTCAATTGGTCCGGCATAATCGACGGCACTGTTAGTAGATGGCCTACTTATTTTGACCCGTTGTGCAGGTAAATTTCCCATTAGTTGCTCTCTGTTTCTTGCAGTGTATCTAAAACATTTTATACAATTATGTATATAGTTGGAGACCGCATTTTGAGCCTTTATTATCCAGTATTCTTTCCGAATTTGTGCAAGCGTTAAAGATACACCTCCATGGAGTGTCTTTTGATGGGCATTATCTATGATTAATGTTGTAAATGGGTTTGTATATGATGAAATGATTGGATGTTTTTCGTCATATTGTAGATTTGAATTTTATAGTCTTCCTCCTATTCTTAATATGCCCATTTTATCTATAAATGGATTTAATGACAAAATTTTACTATCTCTTGCCAATGGTTTTTCCTATTGTAAGGATTGAATTTCTATGATGAAGTCCAAATTTTGAACTATTTTGATAACAATAATTCTTGCATATTCAATCTCCACGACTTGGAAATTATCCCTTGTAGTTACTTTTGGAGACATTCGTAAACAGTAGTAGAAGTAATAAAATTCTCTTTTTTGGTGTATCTTTTCTATGTAACCACTCATGTCCGGTCCACCAAAGGCGATGATTAATTAACTGAATTGTTTTAATACCTCTGGAAGCACAATCTGCTGGATTATCTTCTGTTTTCACATGATACCAATCCTCCTTCTTTATGATATTTTGAATTTCAATTACACGATTTGAAACAAACGTTTTCCATTTTAGTGCATTGCCTTGAATCCATGCTAATATGATCATTGAATCAGTGTATGCATAAATATTTAATCGCGGTCTATTTATTGCTTTTATTATCTTTTTCATTAATTTTGACAATAGAAATGCTGCACATAGCTCTAACCGGGGAAGTGGGGTCTCTTGTTTAAATGGAGCAACTCTGGTTTTCGCTTTTGTTTTGATTTCAGCTTGTGGCGTAATTCTCTCCACATAAATAAATATTATTTTATTTTATTTTAAGCAATATTATTTTATCTTATTTCAAGCACCTCCCGGTTTGAAGATTATTTTTTTACAAAACATAAAACTTGCATTTTGTTTTTATTGAAAAAATAATAATTTTTTAAGTCTACTTAGATCTAATAAATTAATTTTATTTTAATATAATGTAGTCAAACTAAAATTAAAATTAACTTGAAATTTAAGGGTCGTTCACCACAATACTCCACATAATTAAATATTATTTTATTTTATTTCATATTATTTTTATGAGCTGCGTTGAAAAAGTTTTCGCATTCTGAATCGTCACTCTCCTGTTGTGGTTCACATTTAATGTCTTCATATTCCCAAAATTTCCTTAGTTGGTCATTAATATCCACTCTGGATATAACACAATTAACACTTTTGGGACGACTCGTTCTGATTTTGCTTGTCCTCAAATTATCCAACGCAATTGCGTGTGCAATTAGCAATTTCATACCTTTCTGAATAATGTCGGAATAAATATCTCCCGCCTAATATTAAGTCAATTTGACCTGGTGTGTAGAATTTGGGATCAGCTAACGTTATATTCTTTACGTGTTGCCAATTTTGAATGTTCCAGTATTGACCCGGTAATTCCTTTGTTAACTTAGGTAAAATCAGCGCATTTGCTGATTATGTCTGATGTAAATCTCGGTTTTTTTGTTACTTGTGTTATACTATTACATGCTTCGCTGGATTCACCTTGTATCAATTTGGACATAAAAACACAATTTTTAATATATGAATTTGATCTTTATTGTTGTAAGGTTCAAACAGAACTAAAAACTGTGCTGTAAAATTCTTATTGCATATATTTAACAACAGTATTGCCAGCACGACAATTCACAGATCTTATTTAATACAAATTGTATGGTTTTGAACACACCTATTCCAGATATATTAGCATAAATCTTGCCTTTTCGCAACCTCAAAATTTAAACAGCTTTTTCAGTTATAAATGTACACTGTGATCCTTGATCACACATGCCTTGCGAGGCATGTCGGGGCCGATTGGCAAAGGTGTTAATGCCAACCGGACTTCGGGGCACTACCCTCCCACATGGACCGACAGCAGAATGCCGATCCCCGTATGTCCATGCTCGCCCCTACAAATGAGCATGGACCCTTAATGTTTTATATGCCCCCACGCATCAGCCTCTCATTCCATCTCTCTCTTCTTCTCTCTGCAATACCACTATCTAATGTTGGCCATCTTCTGTGCTATTACCATGTTACCTTCCTGAAAACCGTAGACACTAGCATTTGTGCTCAAAGAAAATTAAATCACCATAGAATTAAATTAAATTTATTTCATAAACTCATAATAAAATTTACATATTTGTTCTTCTTTTTACTTTTTTTTTTTTTTTTTTTTACTTTTTCTTTTTTCCTTCTCACTTCTCGCTAAGTCATTTTTTTTTTTTTCAAAACTATTTCATTTTAGGTGGAAAGATAGAAAATCAATATGATACATAAATATTACTATAATAAATTTGAGCTCAATTTGGTTGGATTGTAATACAAAAAAAAACTTCTTTAAATTATAAATATATCCGTAAATGTGAAAAGAAATTGTTTCTTGTGTTTTGAGTTAGTTTTTTTTTTCTTTTTTTTTCTCTTTTATTTCCTCTTTAAATATTTTTCCTTTTGTTTTCCAAAAACCAAAACCAATGATTATATTTATAAAAAAAAAAGAAATCCTTTGTTTCCTTTTTTCTTTTATTTACTTTAAAAAAAATTCTACAAGTATTCAATCCTTTCCACTTAAAGCTATCTTAAAGTTAATTTATTTTATTAATTGGTGTATTAAATTTCCTTTCCTTTTTTTTTTGTTGTTTTTTCCGATATATAGATATGTTTTTTCTTATGTTTTCCCCTTTTTTTTTTTTTTTTTTGTTTCAGTCGTTTTCGCAAAATATATTTCATTGCAATTTAAAAATAAAAACGGTGATAAAGTTGTGAATTCAATATTGCAACTTTATAGTGTCGTTTTCCACTTTATTTTATGTAGGTTGTCCATCCATATGTTCCCAGAAAATAAATAAAAAACATAGTTCCAGTCTGTGATTGCTGTTGGTGTGTTTCAAATTTTATTTTCTCAAAAAGTTTTCAATTAAAAACAAATTCAGTTTAGCCAGCATATTTTTCCGACTAGGAAAGAGTCCGAGTGGCCCATTGCATATATTCATATAAATTTTAGATTGTTTTTTTTTTTTTTTTTCAATTTTAAATGGTTCTTAGTGTTTTTTTTTCTTTTCTTTTCTTTTAATTAATTACCTGTAGTGACTTTCATTTATGGTTGATAATTATAATTTCCTGGAGGTCGTCACCCTCGGAAGATTAAAATTTTCATCTCCCTTTTTCTTAGCTGAAATTTCACTACACTTGTATTAGGTTCCAATTATTATTATTGTTTTTATTTTCTTTGTTAAAAAAAACTGTTATAAATTTAGGAAGGAAACTGTTTCGTCTGAAAATGTATAAATTATTTTTATTATTTTTATTATTTTTCTTTAGAAATTTTAATTTTTTTTTTTTTTTTTTTTTGTTTTTATATTTTACTTAATAGTATTATATTTATACATACATAAACTTAACTACAAAATTGAGAAATTTGTTTCTTCTCTCCTTCCTCGAATTCCATTACGAGAAGGAAAAATGGTTGCACAAAGAAAAAAAATCAAAAAAAACAAATTCCCTAATTCTAGCCAACGAACAGAACACTCTTTCTTATTCCTTTTATTATTTTTTTTTTTTTTCTTTATTTTTTTTTTTTTTCTTTATTTTTTTTTTTTTTAACTTGACTGTAGAAATAGTTTTCTGGTATTTTTTCCAATTTCACTAACACCTATTCATAACTGTAATCTAACAAAAAGAAATTTTCAGGGCGTTTTTTTTTTTTTCTTTTTTTCTGCATGCGCCGCCATTTATAAAAAAAAACTTTCTTAATTTGAAGCCCAATTATGGTAAACTTTACTCATTTTTTTTTTTTTTTTTTGATCATTTATCACTTTTTCCCCATTTTCTTTTCTTGATATGCCATTACTATAAAAACTGTTTTTTTTTTTTTTTTTTTTTTTTTTAAATCTTAATATGAACTTTTATTGAAATCAACTCAAATGTAACAGTTAAAGAAAAATTTAAATCAGGCCGTACACAAAACCATGCCTTATGTTTCAGGCCTTCCCGGCAGAACACAATTTAATTAATTTTCTATTAAATATCATTTCTTTTCCTCCCTTTTACAACCTTCAATTAAATTTTCATTATATTTGGTTAATAATCACTCGAATTAAAAAAAAACGTTTTCAGAAGGATAAATCCGAATAATTAAAAACCGCTTGGCTACACCAATTATATATTTTTATTTTTTTCTTCCCTTTTCTTTTGTATAACAAAAAAATTCCGTCCATACTTTACACTAGTTTGATCCATTTTTTTTTTTTGATCTCCAACCAGCGTCCTCAAACCTCCAAACAAAATTTCCCTCCTCAACATTCTAAACCAGACTCTTCATTTCAACATTTCGATCCAGCCTCCCTGCTTTAACAAAACCTTTTCTCTTCTCCCATTTCCCGTTCGTAAAATTTTTATCCATCCTCAAATCAAAACCGGTATTTCTTGTTTTTACTTTATCCTACCAATCAGAATAAGACACGTTCATTTTTTCCCATTCTTCTTTCTGTCTCTTCTTTCGTTCTCTCAGCGGGGACCCTTCTTTTCAGCTTATTTCCACCACGGATATTAGGTGAAACGAACTTTCTGGAAAGAATTTTTGAAAACATGCGGTTTTCGCAAAAGCTGACCACGCGGATGATTAAAATAGTGTTGCCGTGTAGGCTTAAAAATATAAGTAAGCGTGTTGTGTTAGGCACACGTTACACTTTATAAGTGTAGTCATCGAGCAAATTCTTTAATTTTTAGTTAAAATTATTTTTGCAGTTTTATATGTTTCTACATCAAGAAAATTCCAAAGACTAGAAAATTTTCTTTTGTTTTTAAATTAAAAATTTTCACAAATTTTTATCCAAGTAACCGGTCTAAAATTATTATTTTGCAAAGTGGAAAATTAAACAATGTTGTCAGATACAATTATGATAATCTGAAAAGTTTCGTTAGAAACTTGCAGGTTATATATGCCACAGGTTATATATGAACCATCTGCAGCTAAAACATTAATCAAAGCTGTGGCCAGTAAAACATTATTTAATTTATTTTCAAATTGGGTGTGTACTGTGACTTTTTGAGTTGAAGTTCCCTCATTCACTTGTTCTTTATTTGATTTTTCTATGTTAACGCTGTGTATCAGAGAATGATGTCTTTTATGACAGATTTTGCATGTTCTTTTACTTAAACATTTCGACTCTCCGCTTCGCAGGCAATTGTAGCATAATTGTTGTTTTCTTGGTATTTCTTTCCGTTGACCAACTTTCATGCTGATGAATTTTTGGCACTACATATAATGTGTTGAGTCACATAAGTTACATTTTGTATTGATTGATGTTGAAAATGATTTTCCATGCACTGTAATTCCCGTTAACATATGGTATATTAAGGGACGGTAATTTAAGGTTTTCAACCTTAGCTTGAATTTTTTTTTTTTTTTGTAGTAAATGGTACTTTTTTATTCATAAATTTTTTTTTTTTGATTGTATAATTTTTTATCACTAGTTACATTTGGCTACATTGAAGACAAATATCGTAAATTCCTTAATAAATAAGTAATTAATTAATTATTTATGTGTTACTTAGCTTTACTATACACTCATTATCCTTTCCCAATCAGCTGAAAGCTGGTATAAGGGATGAGGATCATATTTGAGATACTAAAATTTAAATATTTAAGAGAAAGAAATAAACAAATTAAGACAATAAACCAAAACAAATTATGTCATAACAGTAATCAGCAAACAATACAATAAGAAAGCAATATAAAAGTATGTGTTCTGTTACGATTATGATGTAGTTAACATTTAAAATTTCCGGTATTTAATTTAATTTAATTTAACATTGCTAATTAATTAAGTTATTCATGTTATTGTTCATATGAACTACTCCTCTGCATTAGTCCATTGAGTCGAATACAATCTTGGTTTCCTTTGTGAACATTTTAACTTTCCTAGAGAATAAGTTTATATTAGAGATTCTTCGGATGTCCAGTAGTAAGCTGTTAAATATCCGTGTAGCCGACGGAAAGACACTGCATCTATGTGGACATGTAGTAGAACGTGGTAACACAAAGTTACCCTTATTTCTAGTGTTGATGTTTGTTGTTTCAAATATCGTTTTCAAATTCACATTAGATTTGGATAAGCCGTTTTTGAGTTTATATATTAATTTAGTTTTCTCCAGGAATATTAATTCATGTATCTTCAACTGTCCTGTTTGGCCAAATACATCTTCACTAGGTGTATCTAATGGCAGCTTATACAGAATTTTCAGACTTTTCTTCATCAATATTTCAATACTTTTTTTTTAAATACATAGACCAAACAGATATAACATACCTAATGTGGCTGAGAATGTGCGCATTGTATACCATTGAGAGTATGTTTTTATTCGTTATTTGAAGATTTGTTCTTTTAATGACTCCCAGTAAAGGAGCAATTTTTTGGGATATTTCTTCAACGTGCTCATTCCATTTTAACTGCTCATGAATCATAAGTACAAGATATTTGGTGTGCTTAACTCTTTCAATTGTCGTATTATCCAGACTTATATTAATATTTATATTTCTTTTGCTTATTTGCTTGAACACTATGTACTTGGTCTTGTTTTTGTTACGAGACAATTTATTTCCTCGTAACCATTCATAGAACAGCTTAAAATCATCATTTACAATGGTTTCTAAGGTCAGCGGGCATTTATTTTTGTAGATCATATTCAGCACGAAGGTTACAAAATTGAATATTGTGGATGTATAGAAGATGGAGAGTCGGCCCCAAGACTGAACCCTGTGGAACTCCAGCCGCAAGTGTTGCAGTATTGCTGTACATATTATCAAACTTGGTGACTAGTTCGCGATCTTTCAGATAGTTAGTTAGTAGTATTAGTGTCACACCTCTAACTCCCAACTCCTCGAGTTTAGTAAGCAGGATATTGTGATTAACCGTGTCGAATGCCTTTTGTAAGTCAATAAAGATGCAGCATACATAATTTTGAGAGTCAAGGCCATTTACCACTTCATTGACCAATTCTGCTGCCGCTATTTCAGTGGAACAGCCTTGCTGGAACCCAAATTGATTCTTGTCGAAGCCCACAGTCTGTTTGATGAATTTTGTGAGTATTTTGTTGATAATTTTCTCATAAATTTTTGCAAAAGTGTTTAAAAGTGAAATGGGTCTATAGTTGCTTACATCAAGTCTCGTTCCACCCTTATGGATAGGTGTGATGACTGTTTTCTTGAGTATTTGTGGAAATATGCCAGTAGAGAGGCAGTTGTTGATGCCAATATTTGACCAACCGATCGCGAAAGCCTTGCGAGGCATGTCGGGGCCAATTGGCTGAGGTGTTATGCCAATTGGTCTTATTTGGGGGCACTTCCCACCCGAATGGACCAACATCAGAATGCTGGTCCCCGTTGATGAATAACCGCCCCTACAAAATTGGTTATCGTCCCTTAATACGTTCATGCTCTTCGCATCGTATCACTTAAACCATCTCTCTCTCTCTTTCCGCGCTATGATTATCTACCGTTCGCCATTTTTACCTGTATTGTGTGTTAGGTAAAAAAAAATTAATTAAAGTCATAAATTCTTTCTAGTCACCTGGACATATATCTTTTATTTTCAATTATGAACAGGACAAAAATACGGCAAATAAAGGCTTAATAGTTTTAGTTATACATTTTTCTTTTCTTTCTTCACATAAAAAAAAAATTCAATAGAAAACATGACCTACGCAATTTTTCGCACTTTCTCCAACAATCAAATTAATGTACAAAAAAAAAAAAAATGCTTCTTTTTTTCTTTTTTTTTCTTTTTTTTTTTAAAGGAATTTATATAAAAATAGACTTACTGTGAGCTTCCAAAAAGGCCTTTCTGCAGCACACCCTGTCTCTGAAATGAAATCCATGTGTATAAATTTATTGCGGAAGAAGCGAAAATTACGTTTTCTTGAGATTACGATTATTAATCTAAAAGGAAAATTTTTCTTTTTATTTTCAAAATTTTATTTATTTTTTTTTTTTCTAAATTTAATTATTCTTCTAAACTACGGATACCCAGAACAAAATGTCCATCCTCCATCTGCGTTGGTGAACCATTCTTTGTTTCCATAATAATTTCATAAACAAAATCCAGTGTACCAATAATGTCCGATTTTCATGAGGAAAACGTTTTCTATACGGCCACAGGTTACCGGAATCTTCAATTATGACGCAATCAATATTTAAGACGAAAATCGAATTGTAAATACCAATGGAGTCCAAATATCAATATCGTGTTTGACTGCAATTTTTCTACAGAAAGCAAAATAAGCTGAAACCAATTCGTCACCAGAGTTGAAAAGCGCATTCACAGGCGGCCAGTTTCTTTCTTTAGTTTTTTTTTTTTTTTCAATTTTAAGATCAAATTTTCTTTCCCCTTCAATTAAACAATGTACAGTATTTATTGTTTGTTTTGACTATTTCTTATTTAAGTCGGCACCAAGTATTGGTGATTGTGCAAAGTCTCTTGTGTTCGCGGTTTTCACACGTTCTGTCATAAATGAATATTCTTTTTTGGCACGTTTTTCTTTCTAATTTTTGTTATCGTATCGTTATCGTATTGACGCTGTGATTATCGACAAGATAAAATGATTTAATTTTCCTTTCTTCTTTTTATTACCCAAATCTTCGCATTTTCTTTGTTTTTTTTTCCAGCCAGTTGCAAAGAGGACCACGTTTTTTTTTTTTTTTAAACTTTCATTTTTCGTAACTCTTATTTCCACTACAAAATTTTGTAATTAAAACTAGTTCAACCTATTGGCACAAAAAAAACTTCTAATTCCTTTAAACTAATTTTAGACTTTATTATTATTTTTCCCTCTTTTACTTTGCAAACGAACACATTCCTTTTCTTCCATTTTTTTTCCCAAAATCTTCGTCCATCTTTCTCCACATTGAAAAAGATCCCACCTTTCTTCTCCTTGATTCTAACCAGACTCGTTTCTCCCGGTCTAAAAACGCATCACCCAAAACGAAACTTACCATCTCTCTCTAACCTTCTGTCGACCCATTTCTTCTCAAGTTATCACCAGATTTTATTTTTAGAATATTCTAGAAGAATATACATATTTCCCTATGGACACAGAAAACGAAACATCAATTGATAAATTCATTCTCTCTCATTCCATTGTCTTTTATCTAACAGTGCTACCATCTATTTTCCACCACTACTTATTTGTGAGTTTCCTAAGAAGATTTAAAATTCGGAAAAATATAAGGTTGTAGAAGTCGATTCTTTCGGTATGTTGCGCCGGTTTAAGCCCGTGAAGGAAAATTAAGTAACATAAGCGTGAGGCGCCGTTACAACAAAGGTACGTCAGGGATTGATCCATCAACCCGGACGTAGCTGAAAGTGCGTGGGTGGTTTGAGTGGTACGTGAAAACTTGTGCAGCCCAACGTGGGACTTGACCACACCCGAGAATAAGAGTCTCGTGCTCTGTCGACTGAGCTAGCCGGGCACCCGAAATAAAAAAAAAATGAGAGAATCCGATTTGGACTGGCACGAATGATGTGTGTTTCCTACTCAGCTATTACCTCAAGTCTTTAGCATGGTAAACCCCTATGGTTCTACCCTGCAAATCCTCGACCTCATGGAGGGAACCGCCAATCGCACGAACAATCCGACACTTCAGAAATTTGCAATTTAGCTTAGCATTGACATTTTTTGCGAAGTCGCTAAGCGTGAAATTTCTTCTTTATTCTGGTTAGACGATTATAAATCCGCTCATGCTGTTGGTGAGCTTTCGACAAATTATTTTTCACGCGTTCGCGAATTAGTTCAAGCTGGGCTTTTTTCAAGGACACAACCAATTCACCATCATTCAAACCATTTAACTTCCGCATCAGTTCGTAGGTCGGGCCATGTGTGATCATGTGGGAACCGAACACCAGAAAATATGGATCAATCCCCGTAGAAGCATGGATTGTACTTCGAAGAGCACAACCGCTGCTTCCCAAATTTTGATCCCAATCACTATGATCGGTGCCAACATAAGAGCAGATGGCCGCCAGTAAAGAACGGTTTACACATTCCGATGCGTTCGCTTGTGGTGAGTGAGCTGTACGATTGTGTTTCACACCATACGCTTCAAACAATTTGCGAAATTCTTTAGATATAAATTGCGGTCCGTTGTCTGAAAATATAATCTCGGGTACGCCGAATAAATTGAAGACGTTTTCCTCCAAGAAATCGGTGATCTGCACGGCAGACGCCTTACATAGTGTCTTGAACAAAACAAATTTCGAAAATTTCGAAACTAGGAGAGTGGTGTTACCATGCTTAGACCGAGGGTAGGGTCCTAACAGATCGATATATAAGTACTGGAATGGTTTGTCAACTTCAATTTGTTTGCCAATTGGCGGCCTCAACACATTATTTGGAGCCTTAGACTCTTTACATACGATGCAACTCGCGATATATTTTCGTACTTCGCTACCCATACCAGGCCAGAAGTATCTTTGCCGCAAACGATATAAGGTTTTGGTAATACCGCCGTGCGCAGCTTGTGGAGGATCATGCGCCAGGCGAACTAGCTCGTCCGTAAGGCTAGACGAAACTATTTCCGAAATCGCGTCCACGTAAACACGTGAAAGCGCATCTGGCACCACATTTTCTGAACCTTTTCTGTGTTCGATACTGAAATCAAAGGCTTGAAGCTTTAAGCTCCATCGAGCCAAACGTCCGCTCAAGTCGCGCTGACTCATGAGCCATTTTAAACTCGCATGGTCGGTGATTATTCTGAACGGCAAACCTTCGACGTAGGCTCTGAACTTTTTAACGCTCAACACCGCGGCGAAACATTCCAGTTCCGTCACGCTGTAGTTGCGTTGTGCTGAGTTCAGCTTTTGAGAAATATAGGCGATGGGTTTCTCATTGCCTTCGTCGTCGCTTTGCAGCAAAACACCTCTGACACCGGTATTACTCGCGTCGCACTGTATAATAAACGGTTTAGTGTAATCAGGGTTGGCCAATACCGGGGCCGTAGTTAATGAAGATTTCAAGGCTTCAAACGCTACCTGAGCTTCCGCTGTCCAAACAAACTGAGCACTCTTCTTTAGGCAGTTCGTAATTGGAGACGACAAGGAGGCATAATTGGCAATAAACCGCCTATACCATCCCGTCATACCCAAAAACCGACGAACCTGTTTTGGAGTGGTAGATGCAGGAAAGTCAAAGATTGCAGATACTTTATTTGAGTCGGTCTTTAAACATCCGTTACCAGCGATGTAACCCAAATATCTAACTTCTCTCATGCAAAATTTGCTTTTCTCCAAATTTATTGTGAGTCCAGCAGAAGACAAGCAACGTGCAATGGTTGCCAAAAGTTTAACGTGAGAGTCAAAATCCTCAGAAACTACCAAAAGATCGTCCAAATAGACGAAACAGTTTTCTCTTAACTCGACTGGAATTGCTTTGTCCATCAGTCTACACATTCTTTGAGGAGCATTACAGAGCCCGAATGGCATCACTGTAAACTGGTATAACGGTCTACCAGGCACTGTGAAAGCAGTTTTTTCCCTACTCTGATTTTCCAGCGGTATCTGCCAAAATGCGTCTTTCAAATCAATACTTGAAATGAAACACGTCTTCTCAAGCCTACTGAGAAGGCCTTCTATATGTGGAAGTGGGTAAGCGTCTTTTTTCGTAAGGGTGTTCACTTTCCTGGAGTCGAGGCAGAGGCGAACCTTTCCAGGTTTGCGCACCAGCACTACAGGAGAGTTCCACGCGCTGACACTTTCTTCAATGACACCCAATTCCAACATACGGTCCAACTCAGCATACATGAGCGCTTGCATCGCAGGGGGAACAGGGTAGTGGCGTTGCTTTACAGGCTCCGCGTTTTCTACCTCAATAATATGTTGTTCTAAATGTGTTTTTCCTAAACCGACTTGGTTAAAAGAAGGAAATAAAGTTAAGATGCTTTCAAGACGCGCGCTTTGTTCCGAATTTAGCGCGTGTTTGTTGGGATCGGCAATTGACAAACAATCTAAAGTTTCGTTTTTAGAAAATATAGTCCGAGCTATATAGATATAGATTTTGGGTTATCCTGGTACGACGTATAGAGGAAGTGTTTTTATAATGTTATTGTATGTGATTGGAATCGCTATTTGCCCATGTACAGGTTGAGCTTTACCATCAGCCGTTTTGACTGAGGGGGGACGACCAGTAATTAAAATTTGATGACGTTCGAGGAAATCTAAAGCGCCAGCGCCTAGACAGGACACACTTGCGCCACTGTCCAAAAGGCCAAAAAAGGATTCGCCGTCGATTTCCACTTTAGCATCACTATCAAGTAGATAGCTCGCTCTCTCTATCACAAAGGGTTATCAAACCTTTCGTCTTATCATCAGATTTCGCTCAAAAGTTCTGGAAGATTCCTTCTAGTTTTTATACAAAATTTTTGTACGAGGCAATAAAACCCGGTTCTTTTTGTTTCTCTTTCCTTTTTTTTTTTGATTAAATATCTTCACCATTTATTTTGTTCCTCCATCTGTTCGTGAGTTTCTTTTTTTTTTAATTTTAAATAAAAAAAAACAGATGGGTGTAGTATTGGATAAAAATGCAAAATATGGTTTTTACGCTTAATATAATTCCGTTACATGATTTTATCGGCATATTTTTTTGTGTTTTTTTTTTAATTTAATTTTTAATTTAGCCCATGTTTGTAAATTACCTGATACGCCATTAAAAAAAATTGAATACTTAGCAATTGAAAAAAAATAAACTAAAATCGATTAAAATCGTTTTAAAAATAAAAGCGGTAGGAAATGATTGTTTCTAATTATAATCAAATTATATCAATCTTTTCCTTATATCCTACACAGATCTCCGATTTTAATTACAATCATTATTTTTCAATATTTTCGTAAGCAAATTTTTTCTACTTGTAATCTACAAATTAAAATCTAATTTGGATAATGCAATTAACGTATTTATTACAAATTTTTCAACTAGGACTCCTTGCGCTCCTAATTTAGTTGCCATTTCTTTATAAATGTGGTTGTTTCTCCGGGATTTTCTTAAATCCGGAAGGTGTTCCCTCCAAATGTCAACTAATATTTCCATTTGGCCGCTCGTCCATGTGTGGCGACGTTTTTGTACTTTCCTTTTTTTCACACCTAAAAAATAATTAAAACAATATGTATATAAGTTAAAAAATTGTATTGTACCTTCCACTTTTTCCATTTTTATGTTGAAACCAAACAATTTTAAGTTTTTTTTTTATAAAGGGCTAGAGAATTTCACTGGGCAGCTTTCGACAATTTCCTCTTTATAGATCTATTCTACTTTCCTTTATGAATTTGAATATATGATTGAAATTTTCCTGTGTTTTGAAGAAATCTTTTATATTTTAATATTTATACAATTCTTTGCACTTTTCTCTAATGTAAGTTCATTTGTTGCGATCAAAAAATAAATGATTTTAAGGTTATGTGTCAAAATCAGATGAAATTTTTTAAATATTCAAATGTAGATGGCCCTGTAAACATTGTGAAGAAAAAATTTAGGACCTCTTCACAGTTTCCTTTGATAATTAAAACATTAATGATGCTTGAAATAGATACTTAAAATTGATCATTATTACGTAAATAAAGGTAATTATCGAGTTTTAATGACCGATTGAGCAATAATGAGCATTAAAATCGGAGATCTGTCTATAATATTAGTGTTACGACATGTTGAATCAGTATTTTCTTCAGAAAGAAGCAATCAGGGGAGCAGTTGACTTTGTAGTTGTATAGTACTAAGCTGTCAGATTTATAGCAAAATTAATAAAAACATATCAATAATTTTTAGTTAAAAAACTTTCAACATGGGAATTATTAAAATAATTTAGAGGAACCCGCCTCAAATGCTTTGAAAATTAGGAAAGAATTTTGTAATTGATGCGTTGAAAAAGGAAACCTCGAATTCCAATATAATATAATAAAATAAGTTTTTCTGAACTTAAGTAAATAAAAAGAAAAATAATTAAAAAAATATTATGCTTTTTATTAAATATATACAAAAAATATAAATATTAAAACTAAGCAGATCACAAAATTCTGTGAAGTTTTAAAAAACCTCCATTAATTAATAATAATAAAAAAATATTTTAAAAAAAAATAACAAAAGTATTATGGCCATATTGCACAGAATTTGGATCACAAATAAAAATTATTTATTGATTTCATCAACAAAACTGATGTCTAGGAATTCAAGGATTTTCCTTTGAAATCGTAGTTGTTGCGGTCAAGAAAAATTTTTCACCTGTTCCGAAATATTTTGCAAAAAATGGCCCACTGGGCGTTTAGGATTATTATTCTCAATTGCTTTTACACCTTTTCGAAAGAAATCCTCACTTACTTTTTCTTTGGTAGGATTTTTAGTTTCTTAATATTTTGAATTACTGCTGTTGCTCGTTGGTTCCATAAATAGGTACAGGAGTTCGAAGGGACTGTTGTCAAACCCTCAATATCGGCAGCAATTACCACACATTCAAATGGATTGATTTTGATATATATCCTCTTCAATAATGTTGTCGAAATTGAATAATATGTTTGAAACAAACTAAAACAATAAATATATAAATAAAAAGAAAAAGAGGGATATACTTGTATGTATGTAGTTTTACACTTTTATTTCATACGTTTATATTTTTTATGCTATATTTAATGTGTATTAAAAAAAAAACAAAAAACAAATTCATATACATATTAAACAAAACTTAAAAAATAAACATAAATTTCAAAATTCAACAATATGTACTATGTAATTTAATTGCTCGATGACGTAGAGAATGATGTATCATCTTCATCTTCATAAGTGGTGTAATCAACCGCTAAACGCTTTTTTGCTGGTGAGTCAGGAGATGTAGATGACCTTATTGAAAAAGTCTTGCGACTTCCTGAAGTGGATGCCAAATTCCGATTTTCTTTTGATTTTGAGCTAGGTGATATAGTTTTTGTAGCAAAAAAATCTTTTAAAGAGCTTTGTTTACTATGTTTTTTCATTTACCTGTATAATTCTGAATAACAGGAATATGCGTCCATATTGTCTTTGTTAACCTTTAAACTCCTCTCAAAATCTGGATCGTATTTTTCAAAAAGAGCCATTCCATTTTGAAAACATTGGAAAGCATCTGATAAAATTTTGATGTTAGTCCTTCAGATTGAGTGGATTTTTCTGCGACATTGCATACTAAATTTTCAGGTTGTATCTGTTCATTTAATTCTAAAAGATCTTCATTGTTGAGAGGTTCATCGTAGGATGCTATAAGTTCAACTACATCATTTGAATCTACTTCTAACTCTAGATGTTGCGCCATATCTACAATATTGCAAATGATTCCAGCGTTATTATCTTCGCAATCTTCCCTATCTTTTGTCTCCTGCGGAAATAACTTATTCCAGGCCTCTTTCATTGTAGAAACTGAAATATCATTCCAGGTGTCTCGAATTGTTTTTATGCAATCTAAAATATTGTATTCCGACCAAACTTTTTTTAAAACTTCCCTACCTGAACCTTCTTTACTGTCAATTGCAGCAATTATTTTACTTAATGTTTTTTTTAAATAGTTCAGTTTAAATAACGCGATAACACACTGGTCCATGGGTTGAGGGATAGATGTGGTGTTTGGAGGTAAAAATTCAACTCGAATATTATCGTTGCCTAAATTTTGCGGATGACCGGGAGCATTATCGATAACTAATAAAATTTTATATGGTATTTTTCTGCTTCTACAATATTCCTTAACTTCAGCCGTAAAATATTTGTTAAACCATTCCTCAAAAATATATGCAATAACCCATGCTTTAGGGTTAGATCTATAATAGACTGGCAGTTTATCTTTCGAATAGTTCTTTAACGCTCTAGGGTTTTCATAGCGATGCAAAAGCATGGGTTTAAGTTTATACGTTCCTGCGGTATTACCACCTAATAAAAGAGTAATTCTCGCTTTGGCTACTTTATATCCTGGCATAGTCTTTTCTTCTTTAGAAATAAAAGTTCTAGCTGGCATCTTCTTCCAAAAGAGACCTGTCTCATCAACATTAAAAATTTGGTCTTTTGTATATCCTCCTTTCACAATTTTTGCGAGTTTTCCTGGATATATTTTTGCAGCCTCAACATTTGCGGCTGCTGCTTCACCGGTGGCTTTAATGTTGTGTAAGTTGGATCTGTTTTTGAATCGATGAAACCATCCACGACTAGCACAAAATTTAGTCTCGTTTGCGCCTTTTTTAACTTTTAAGTCATTAAACAAGCTTTGCGCTTTACTTTGAATAATTGCCTGACTTAAGGGTACGTGTTGTTTTGTTTGATTTTCTATCCAGATGACTAGTAATTTCTCCATATCTGCAACAAGACCGTGTTCTTTTCTTATGATGGTACTATTTATTTGTGTAGCATTTTTCACTTCAAAAAGAATTTTATCTTTGTTCTTGACTACAATGTTTACAGTAGAACGTTTCAAACCTAGTTGGCGGGCTACTTCAGCTTGAGGAGTTCCGTCATCGCACATTCTAATTATCTTAACTTTGGCTTTCAGCGAAAGAACATTTCGAGTTTTTTTTACTTTTTTATCTGCCATTTTCTTTAGAAAATTTTTTATTTTAAAAATTTTTAAAAAAAATGACACGTATTTCTACTTAGTGTGCAAGTTAATATTTCGTAGAATTATTGTTCAAAAAAAAAAACTATACATAAATCAAAACAGAAAATTTTATTCTTTATTCTTCTAAAGTCGGATTAATTATTAATATGTATGTATTATGTATTTCTATTTTACAAAGGTTTTTATATGTACATATTGATTTATTTCTACAAAAGTTTTGCTCTGATTCGTTTTTGTTCTTATTCCACTTTACAAAGATTTTGTTTTGATTTGTTTCTACATGCATTCACTCATAACAAAATTTAGGTTTCATATAAAAGGGGACTTATCATTTTTATACGATAACAAAATTTAAGTTTCATAGAAATAATGTACACACATACAAAAACACGTTGTTACAAGTGTACATTCATAATTTGTTATTCTAGTACACAATTTTTTTTTCTATAAAATGCAAAACCAGAAAAAATGTAAGTAAAAAAATGTACTTGTACGTAAGTGTGAATCATTGTACGTATAATGGGCAAATGGGGACTAAAATGAGATGTACGTAAGTGCAAGTGTACGTAAAACGAGTGTACGTAACACGGGGTATTACTGTATTATATTATTTAATTTTTATTGTTGCAGGAACTAGTCCTGAATTCTAACTGGACTGGGAAACAATTTGTTCGTCTATTTATACTAATTTATATACATTATGACTTGTTTGGTCAATTAAATTATATTACGACTATCAGTAAGAAAAACTTAAATTAAAATTTACAGTGAATAAAGTGTTGCCACAAATATAACACCGCATTGACGAGATGTGTGCTGTCTCCATTTCAAATCAAAAAAATTTGTATTTGAATATACAAACACAAAAAAACCTGAATAATCGATGTTCCCAATTTCAGCACCGTTTAGAATTTCTATTCCAAATTCCGTTGGTTTCGTTTTCTTGCTGACTTAACTTTTCGGTAAAATAGAGGATGATGATGGTGCCAGTAATGTACCACTTGTGCGATAGCAAATAATTTAGCGTGTTAACGATGAACCAATCTCAGGTGAAAGAAAACAATTTTCTTGTTGTACAACTATGAAAATGAAGCACTTTCGTTTGGGTTTTATTTATCTTTGGAACTAAATGAAGAACCATTTGTTTTTCAATCCCATTTTTATTTTTTATTTTTTCGTTAGGAAACCAGAGTATCAGAAAACTATAACTTATAAATGTTTTTTTTTCTTTGTGTCCAGATGTATTGGAAAAGCTTTTTTTTGCTTCCGTATGACGTGACTCACAAAAAATTTCGGTTTTCCATGATTTTTCTAATTTTTGATTGGATTATTCTGAAGCCAATCTTTTCTCATCGTCATATGGACAGATGCACCCGAATTTATATACCAATCGTCACAGTCGCTGGAATGCACGGCGAATGATGTACATAAAATTGGAGCAGACTTTTCGTCTACCTTATCTTTCTTTTTATTTGAACAATTTGTACTGATATGTCCAAGTTGATTGCAATCATAACATCTTGGAACCCATTTTTTATTTTTTATTTTATTGTCTTTTAGTATAGAAAGCATTAGCCACAGGTTTATAATAATTCGGTAAACCTGCCAACAATAGAGCACCAGTCCATTTATCGGTAATCTCCATTCCAATGGATGTAAGCTTGTGTGTAGTTACAATTATTTTAGTTACGTATTTCTCCGCAGACACGTAATTCATAAGATTTGTAGAAATTAATGTAGGTACTAAGCCAACTCGTCTAGTAATCTCGGAATCATCAAATTCAGTTTTTAATTTATCCCATATCTGCTTGGCCGTTACCGCATTTTTAACACGCACAAAATTAATAGGATTAATTATAAGAATGGTTTTTGACTTTGCTTTGCTAATTTTCTTAGCAAATTGCAGCATCCCACAAATCTTCATGAATCAAATAATTTTCTATAGAAAAATTCCACGTGTCGTAATTTTCTCTTCCATACAATTTTTCAATGGTTGACGAAACATTTACCATCATCTTGTAATCGGATTATATTTACTATATTTATTGCAATCCAAAAATACGATGTAGTTGAAAAACGCCTTCGATTAATTTACTTTTTAATCGGTTTCTTATTTTTAATGAGACTGGACCCATAACCTGATGAAATCAAAACGTCGGAGATCGAAAAAAAAGATATGTGTTGAGATTGACAGTTTAAGCAAGAAGGAAATAAAAGATTGGCTACAAACAGTGCTGCCAACTTACATAAATATTAATAATGTGTCTTAATCTAAATTATGTTCATTTCCAACAAATACATCCCGGTTCGTATTACCATTGGGCGCCATATTTGTTACGTATAGATAAATAATTTTTATAAATCTGACAAAACGAACCCACTGTCAAATAAAATATTTGGTTTTCAATGTGGACATATTGTACATCACGTTTTACCAAATTTTTGCCACAGGGCGCCAGTGCGTGTGGACCGCATTTAAAAGATAAAACACATGAGATCATCTACACTCTCTTCGCCGCACTACGTTTGCAGTGATTTACTCCCAGCAGCTCAGAAGACAGAGTCGTGATCCCTACGGACGACGAAGAACTGTCAATTGCAACTTCAACACAAGTTCTATTGGGACGATTTACTTTTATTTACAGGGCCCCCGGTGTTATTAGGGAACATTACACCACCCACGATGTCCTGGATTTGCAGAGAAAGCCCATAGAGAAGATACCTCGGTCTAAGCTGTGAACATCTAACCCCATTGTACACATCTTCTGTCTAGACCGTCTAACTATTCCAGCTATTCCAACTATTCGAGTATTCGAATACTCGAATAATTTACCAAAAGTAAAAGACATTAATAAAAATAAAAAAATAGTAATAGTTTAATAAAGAAAAGTTTAATTCTTCATTTTTATTCTATTACATACATATTTTATATATTACTTTTTTTTCCAAAAACATGAATTTTAGAAATAGAAGAGAATTAAAAGTTTCAAAATTTAAATTTGTTCGTCGTTTTGATTTAATTGCCCATGCTGAAAAAACATTTTCTGATGTTGTCAACTGTTTTTTAAATGAATCAAATTGACGAATCTCTTTTTTGAATTCATTATATTTATCAATTTTTTCATTATATTTATCAATGCGAACATTACAGTTTTCTGTAATAGAACATATTGCATTTTGCAGTTGTTTTTGTAATCCAGCTTGTGGTGATAATTCTATTAAATCATCAGTTGAAGATGAGATAGAATCATCATTATTAATATTATGTTTTTCAATAAATATTTGTGGATATATTTGTTCCATAATTTTTACAGCAAATGAAATTGCTGATTTTTTTAAAGAATATTTAAAATAATCGTTAGAACTTGGTATATTTCCACTATCTAGAGAAATAATGATCAGTGTCATTAAAACTGGATCTCTTCTCTCATCCATTGTTTTTGTTATAGTATGTAGCAACTTTTTTCCTATATTACTTTGCATTGGTTGTAGCTTTTCAAACAAAAATTTGTAAACTCCTTCAACTGTTATGAGATTTGCATCATTTTTACTCAATTCAGTAACGGCAGTTTCAACTCATGAGAACATCAACAAGGTTTTATAGAGCAAAATTATCATTTTCTGGAGTTGGCTCTAAATTCAATTCCAGTAAGGATTTCTTAATACATTCTGATAGAATTAAAAGTCGTCCAATCATCAAAAATCAAAAATGGAAACTATTTTTTCAAAGCTTACTGTGTGCCTTTACATTTTTGAAATTATTCGAATATGGGGTAAAAATATTCGAATATCAAATAGTCAAAAAACACATAAATATATCCGAATATCAAGAATTCCAATATTCAAATTGGAATGTCTACTTCAGTCACTCGCTTCTCTTCTCTAAATCCTACACTAGCCGAGACTAAGGGAGTTCATAATCACGAAACCAATAAATACGATTTACTACAACTATTATTCTTTCCAAATAGATAACAATCCTAATGTCATATCTTGTTTAGTACAACAGTTCAAATCACAATCCGAATTTATTTTCATTATTCAAAAATCCACTAAGAGATTGTTTCAAAATTCTTTTAAGCATCTTCCCAATTAATTCCTTTTTCAAAACAAAAACAACTAAATTCTGGTTTACATTAGATTAGCTTATAGACAAACACGAAGTAAACCATATAATTAGATCTGTTTGGTTCTATAACATTTTAGAAAATGGCATCGCGCATTTAGATTCTCTGTCCCTTTCTTTACTTTTGTCAAGCATTTACTAAGCATTTTCCCATTAACAGTACACCTATCCCCCGATTTACACGGTAGATACGTTCCTGAGAAAAACGTGTAAATCGAAAATTAAAAATTTTCAAGTCAAAACCGTGTGAATCGAAAAGCTTGCAGAAAATGCATAATTTTGCTATTTAACAGTTGTGATTTTATTCAATATTTTTAGGTGTACACAGAAATAAAAATAAAATGCATTGACAGGTTAAAATATGTAATATATTACGGAAACACTGTTTTTTTATTTAATTACAATACATTAAACAGAAGAACAAAAAATAAAACCAAAGGTGTTTTATTATCCTTCATCACTATCAGAAATTACTCTCATTCTTTTTTTCGGAATCGAAGGTTGGAATTCACTTTCATCACTCGAAGTTATTTGTGCCGATTCGATGTTTGAAGCAGAAATATTTACATTCTGAGAGGTGGTAATAAAATCGGTTATTAACAATTGCTTCGAATTTTTTGTAAGATCTTTGTAAACTTCTTCATATTGAGCCAAGCAGCGATTTATGTCGCGTTGGAATCATAAAGCCCTTTCAACGTTTGTGTCATTTTGTATAAAATGATTACCCAGCTTTCTTCCCAATGCGAGTCCTTCGCGGATGACTTTAGCAGTGAATGTTACTGGTACTAATTCCTCTTCATCAGATTTGTCAGACTCACTTTCGCAAACTAAGTCTAATATTGTAAAATTTTTCCAAGCACTAATAACTGTTAAAGATTCATTGTTCTCCATTTGTTCCAAAATATATGTAAAGGCTCGTTTTATGTACAAAGCTTTAAAAGTAGAAATTATGCCTTGGTCCAATGGTTGTAATAATGAAGTTGTATTTTTTGGTAAAAATTTTACTTCAACGTTCTCATATTCTAGATCTTGTGGGTGACCCGGCGCATTGTCAATTAACAAAAGCACTTTAAAAGGCAATCCCTTTGAACTTAAATATTTTTTGGCATCTGGGATAAAACATTCATGAAACCATTCAGTAAATATTGCAGCAGTAACCCACGCTTTCTTATTAGCCCTCCAATAAACGGGAAGATTATTGATGTTTACTCCTTTAAAGGCACGGGGCATTTTTGATTTGTTAATGACTAATGGTTTCATAATATAATCTCCTGAAGCATTGCTACAGAAAAGAATTGTTATGCGATCTTTTGCTGCTTTATGACCACTAGCCGATTTATAAAATTTTGAGACATAAGTCCTTTCAGGCATTTTTTTCCAGAATAACCCTGACTCATCAGCATTGAAAACCTGATCAGGGGTGTATGAATTGTCGTTAATAATTTCTGCAAAATTTGCTGGATATTCTTGGGCTGCATCTACGTCGCCAGAAGCCAGTTCACCTTTTAATTTTAAGCTGTGTAAAGAATGTCTTATTTTAAATCTTTCAAACCAGCCATGACTTGCCAAAAAATTTGGCTTCTTTTCAGTTGAAGAAGAAGATGGTAATTGCTCTACAATTTTTTCGTAAATTCGTAATGCTTTATTTGTTATAGCGGCCGTATCAATGGGTACTCTTTTTTGTGTTTGATCTTCTATCCAAAGCATTAACGCTTTCTCCATTTTTTCCATTGCGATATTTCTGGTGTATGATGTTGTG
This sequence comes from Xylophagus ater, assembly GCA_963422695.1. Classification (NCBI taxonomy): domain Eukaryota; kingdom Metazoa; phylum Arthropoda; class Insecta; order Diptera; family Xylophagidae; genus Xylophagus; species Xylophagus ater. The sequence continues at coordinate 26,720,191 of OY730485.1, read as the reverse complement.
CCCATACTCGTGGTATTGCCAGCTGCAACACTCTTTCTAATTGTGTTTTCATTTCTTCTAATAGTTCTTATTGTAGCTTCGTTCATGCTATATGATTTTGCAACATCTACTACTCTATCTCCCTTTCGTAAGCGATCCAAAATTTCGATTTTAGTTTCTAAAGAAATAACTTTTCTTTTAACTTCTTTCGACATTATAAGCCTATAATTTTTTTTAATTTATGTTAATTTATAATAATCTAAATTATGCACTCACTTGTAATTTACGAATATGGAAAATTAAATCTTTCTGAAACTGTGAAACTTTCACTCAAATACAATTTTCCGTAGATAAAACTTTAATTTTATGCGAAGAAATACAGACACAGTGTGCATGTGCAGCAAGTCAGCACATAAGCTCGGGATTCCCCGTGAGATGTGTACACAGCGCACGTGTTCAAACACAGTAGCATTTAGTAGAGTGCGATAAAAACAAAAAAAAAACTTATTTGGAAAACCGTGTAAAAGCGAAAACGTGTAAAGCAAGTACCGTGTAAATCGGGGGATAGGTGTATTTCGAACGGAAAATTGTGGGACGTGGATTCTCGTCAACCTCTGTCGTGGTTGTTGTGTAGTTATTATATTGAATATTAAAACACTCACTTTATATATATTTAATAAAAACACTTTATTCACTTTTATAATGTTTTAATACTAAACATTAGAAAAAACTTATTTGAACTTCACTTGTTGGTGGCTTATCATCAACTGATTTTAATCAAGAATTATGTTCTTGAAACGTGCCGTCAATTTCTGTTCAATATTTTAAATTGCGAAATATAGATTTTATGCTTATTAATTAAAATTGCAATATATTAAAAATCTATATTTCACAATCGTGGTTCAAGTCTAATCACCTGAACTAACCTTTCATATAATTAATTAAATCAATTCAAAGTGTAGACCAGAACCAACCAAGATACCTTAAGTTGAAAAGCTCATTTACAGTTAAGGTGCTTTTGATCTTGAAAGCACTTTTCAAAAACATAATTCACCACACCTCACTTTTGTTGTTCCTTTTCTGTTAATAATGACAGTATTACGGTAATAACGGATCTTATAATGATATTATATTCTTTAACTTAAAATCGACTTACTTTTAAATGAATGGTTGAAATGACCATTACCATAAATCGTTGTTTAGGCGGCGATTACAAGTTCCATAGAAATTGTTAACAAACTCACAATTGTTGTGTAGCAATAAGAGAACGCAAGGATGCTTTCCAGGATGACCCAGGGTTTTTTTTTTATTTCCTTCCAATTTTTCTTTAAATTTTATAGTTTAACAAAAAAACCTTTGTTCTCTTTAAACACTTCAAATAGCCTCAATTTCAGAAAATTTTCTGTTTTAATTTTGTATACTTATTTAAAATACTTCATTCACCTATAATTATTTAACTGACGCCTTTTTTTGAAAGTTTTCAGTTTTACTTTTATATAAAAATTTCAAAATATTTGCTTCTTTTTTGTTTAATAGAAATAACACCCTATCGACCCAAGAATAATTCTTTTTTCGCCTTTAACTCGGGACAGATCATTTATTACTTACAGATTCTATTTGATCTTTTTCAAGAGTTTATTTTTCCACAAATGAAATGATTACTGCGCATCATTTTTTCCGATATCGTACAGTGTCTCAAAGTAATAATGGAACAAACTGAAATTGATAATATTCAAAGTATTTTTAGGTAGAAATAATGTATTAGAAAATCGGCTTAATTTTTTTTTAAAACTTTTATTAATGCATAACAAAAAAATAAAAAGCTTTAAATCAAAATCTGCTATTTAAAAAAAAATAAAACAAAATATTAATGCAAAAGTAGAAATGATCGAAAGCATATCTTCTTCCTAGCAGGGAAAAGATATGAGACGGTGCAGCGTATGTGAGCAACTGAAAGGCTGCACGCCTAGCTGAATCGCACTAGCTAGCTCGCCGGAGGGGTGTATCATTGCTCCCACATCTGCAATGCACAAATTTCTTAACAACATTACGATACTACCTAATTTTAAGTTTGGTTTAGCGAGTGGTATGCCCCACGGTGTCATCGACGATAAATATTCTGGTGGATATTGTAGCATTACATTCTCTTGATGGTCGCCATCGTCCCCGCTAAGACAGAGGGCATCATCAATAGAATTACATATTAAAATATCACCTGACATCCTTCCGAGGATTGTCCAATTTTTTTTTTTACTTCATCATTACGTGCAGCTAAAATTGCTCTACTACTCATTTCTTCAATGCTAATGTCAGCTGGATACATTTCATCTACAACATCATCACACAACAAATCATTTGGAATTTCTAGGGTTTTAATTTCATTGTTTCCAATTTTTAATAGCCAATTTGCAAATTCAATTGAATCACTTTGTGCGCGCATATTTTTTGTTAATCTCATTTGTATAAATTGCGGCCAAAGGTGAGAATTTTTTACACGCGCATCTAAAATTTGTTTTCTCCCACCTTGTTTCACTACTGGTAAAACTTGTCGAAAGTCTTCACCCAATAGTACAATCTTCCCGGCGAACGGCAAATCAGAATCGTATATACATATCTCGGAACGTTTTGTCAATTGTAGCCAGTATGTTTCGTGGTATCATTGATGCTTCAGCCCAAATAATAATATCAATTTCTTTTAGCTCTTGTTTTTTATTTCTGTTCCAATTAAGTGTTGAGCATTCATCAATTAAATTTAGGGGTAAATTAAATGTTTTGTGTGCCGTTCGCCCATAAGGAAGTAGAATTGCAGCGATCCCAGTCCAGGCAATCGTTGCGACTTTTTTCTCTAAGTGCTTGCAGTAATGAAATAAGCACTTGTAGAAAAACGTCTTACCGGTACCACCTGACCCATCAATGAAAAACAACCTTTCATCAGACTGACCAAGCTCATTATTGTTAGTTCGGTTCAACGCTTTTTCTACACGCTTGAATATTGACAACTGGTCGGTGTTCATTTGTGCCAACATTGATTCGTAAATTAGTTTATGTTCATTTTCTTGGAGGTCTTCTGGACTCTTCACGTCATTCAAAATTTGCGTTGTGTCTATGTGGTTCAGGTAATCCAATTCTTTTCAAGTAAATCTTTAATTATAGACAGTGCTGTCATTTTATTACAATCTTCAGACTGTTTGTCTTTTATATGTTCCCACATGAGGAATTAATCATTGTCTCCAATTATGAGTAGATATATGAAAAAATGCCTCAATCTGTTTGGCATCATGACAGAAGCTACATCATCCAATACTTCGTTTATAAAATTCTCTGATTTTGATAATCCAGCGGCGCGTGCAGCCTCCTGAAAAGTTCTATGTTTTACGCCATTGACAATTAACAAATCTTCATAACACGTTGGCGCTTTTTTCTCACGTAACAATAATTTTAGATGAAAACGCTCTAGATCACGTGGCGAAACAATATTCAATCTGGACACAACTTTACAATTGTTTGAACGTCTCTCCCATTTGCACGCCTGTTTTTGCCATAAGTAATGTATTGGGATTTGGGAGTAAGTATAATTGTGTGCGTCATATTTATTCACATCAAAGAATGCCATTAATTTTGTTATGTTTTTCTTTCTTAATGCATCCTCCTCTTTTCCACTCTCGAATACAACACAATTCTGTTCTGGTAAATGAACGGGTAACAATTCGACGAAATGACTTCTTGCGTGCATCGGAAGTTCCATTATATGCCACGCACTTTCCTTACCTCGTATCTAAATACGTCTGAATCTCATCCTTTATACTTTCATTATTTTGGTTATTTTTAGTGCCTAATTTAATTTTTGCTCTATCGTGTCCTTTGTGGAAATATTTGTAAATGTACTTGATGCTCATCACTGAAGCACAATATTCAACATTTATGTCACAATTAAATCTCCGCAATAAATATGGATTATATGGTACAATCATTGAGTTGTCTATTTGTACTATTTTACCATCCTTTTTTCCGTGGTAAGTATGACAGTCGGCTCTATTGTCTCGTCGTCTGTAAAGAGGAAATCCTGGTTTTGTCATATCTGTTGTTGTAAGAAACGGCTTTGAAAATTTTTTATGGCATATTTTAGTTTCGGGATTCCAACATAACGACTCTTTTAAATGTGGACCATGTGACATGTGCTTTATAACTTTATACCACAATACTGGATCCTCTTCACGTTTTGGTATTTCTGCACGTACAAATTGGTCAACATCATCAGCTGTCAATAATTTTTTATTCAACGTCACCAATAAATGCATATGTGGCAAACCTCTTTTCTGAAATTCTATCGTATAAATGTAGTCTCTAATTGCACCAAAAACTTCCTCGAACTCTTTAATTAATGCCAAACATTTCTGATAAAATAAACGACAAAGAAATGTTGGTATGTCTGCTGCTGTTGTTCCTGGTGGAAAATTCACCAAACATCTTTTTATTTCCGGCCAATTTGGATTACATGTCATTGTTATAAATAAGTCAGGTGTACCTATATTTCTCGATATAGCCATTGCGTCATGATACAATTGTTGCATAGCCCTTGGACTACCCTGATAGGATGATGGTAAAATTATACTTTTGGCCAATTTAAATTTATCTGCTGTATTTAGATTGGAATTTGCAATATGATCAATTAGATCACGCATATGTTCTGTTCTCAATTGTGCCTGATTGCTCCTCAAGTAATATAAACGGTTAGCTTCAATTTTTAAGTATGCATTTATTATGTAATGTTGTGTTAATCGTTGTGATGTTAAAATTTGATTTGATTTTGTTACCTTTTTAGCCGAGCGGTTAACTTATAATTTAAATTCACAAGTTAATGATAACAAGATATTTAGATTAGATTAGATTAGTGCTAGGGCTGGGCTCACAACCCAAAAACCACCGCGGCCAAAAATGACCTATTGTGGTACCCTAAAAATCCTAGAGCTCTCCCATGAACGCTAGGTTGCCAATAAAACTAGAAATGTCCTTGAGAGGGCTAGATGTAATATCGACGGGTATTAGAAAATTTTTCCCGAGGATTTTGGATCTACATGTAGATAGCCCATCACACTCACAAAGATCGTGCTCGGCCGTTTCCCCGTGTTTACCGCAAATTCTGCACATCGGAGATATTGATCTGTCCAGCTTATTTAGGTGGTAATTAAGACGACAGTGGCTTGTGAGGAAGCCTGTCAAGAGCCTGACTTGATTAATTCTGAAGTTCAGAAGCTCAAGAGTTCTCTCTTTTGACAGAGAAGGAATGCATTTTTTGGCTTTTAGACAACCGGGCGTTGTCCTCCAGTGGTTCATTCTTTCTTTATCTAGCCATTTATTTATGGCTGCTTTTGCTGTGCGTAATAGGATACCACAAAAAGGGATTGGTCGTAGAAAGGGTTTATCTGAGCCCTCTCTGGCCAGTTGATCAGCCTTTTCGTTACCCTCTAAGCCAGTGTGTCCCGGGACCCACATTAGAGTGACACTATTTGTGCACGATATTTCCTTAAGGATGTTAAGGCAGTCCCATACCAGTTTTGATTTTATCTGGTATGGATGCAGAGCTAGTATGGCAGGTCTACTGTCCGATACAATGTAGATTTTCCTATGCTTATACCCCAGCCTGAGATTCTCACGTATACACAGCTCTATAGCATGTGTTTCCGCTATAACAGACAGTTGAGAGTTCATCTAGGCTGATTGATAAGTTTATTCTGGCTTGAACACCATAGACCCCAGCACCAACCCTTGTGCTAGTTTTAGATCCATCGGTGTACCAGACTAAGGAGTTAGAGTCAAATTTTGGAGGGTTGGTCTGCCATTCATGCCGCTCTGGTATAATTACCTTGAATGGCTTTTCAAAATTGTATCTAACTAGTCACTATCTGTAATGGGTATGCTAAGGATAGGGTCCTTCCCTAGTTCATTACAGAGGTCAGCATGTGCAGCTCTACGCTTCTCCAGATCTTCATCTGTAAGGAGTTTGTAGGTTGCTATTCTGGCCTCTTTTTGTATTTGTAAATACAATGGTGGAAGATTAAATATAACTTCCAAAGCAGCTGTAGGGGTGGTGCGCATAGCCCCAGAGATACCTACGCATGCCAACCTTTGTAGTTTTTGTAGTTTTAACTTCTGCCACCACGCCGGTGCGGCATAGGTTATAATGGGCCTGGCAATGGAAGTGTAAATCCAGTGTGTAATTTTGGGCTGAAGACCCCAAGTACCACCCACCAGACTTCTGCAGGTCCATAAAGCTATTCTCGCTTTATTGATGACATTATTAAGATGGCTATTCCATGTTAATTTGTCATCTAGCGTTACCCCTAAGAATTTAGCTTCATTACTAAAGCTTATGGTTTGGCCAAAAAGAGTAAGTTTAATAAGATTTTTCCTTTTCCTTCTTCTTGTGAAGTTAACCACGACGCATTTCTTAGGGTTGATGTTGAGTCCCACTTCTAAACACCATGCCGCAACTAAATTTAGTGCGTGCTGCATGATGCTTGAGATAGTGTCCTCAAACTTTCTCCTGACTATAATGACTATGTCATCTGCATAGCCTTGGGCTTGTATGCCAGCCTTCGCTAGCTTAAGCAATAGTTCATCTACTACAATCGACCACAGTATGGGAGACAATACCCCTCCTTGTGGACAACCCTTAGCTACCGAAATCTTTAGTGTTTCCTGTGCCATCGTGGATTTTATAAGTCTGTTTTTCAATGTAGAATCAATCCATTTACAGTTTCTAGGGTCTACCCCTTTTGGTAAGGAATCTTGCGTAATACAGTCGAAACTGGTATTGTCGAAGGCTCCTTCAATGTCCAGAAAACTGCATATTGCCAGCTCCTTGTTTTTGAGTGAATCCTCAATTTTAGAAACAAGGTTCTGTAACGCAAGTGTAGTTGATCTACCCGGCAGATAGGCATATTGATGTTTATGTAATGGATTGCTTTTCAGCACATTATCTCTTATATGCCTATCAAGAATCTTTTCCATGATTTTTTGTAGAAAAGATGTAAGGCTGATTGGACGAAATGACTTAGGTTGGGTATGAGATGTTTTCCCAGCCTTCGGTATATACGTCACCTTCACTATTCTCCATGCATTAGGTATGTAACCCCATGCATGGCTGGCTCTAAAGATTTTTAGAATTAGGGGTATTACAGTTTCAATTCCCCTCTGGAGTAAGGCAGGGAAAATGCCGTCTTCTCCGGGGCATTTAAAAGGCTTAAATGAGTTTATTGCCCATCTAACCTTATTTGCTGTAAATATCCTGGAAGCATCCTTCCAGTCTACCATATTTGGTTTGGTAGATGTTGATACAGGTTGAGAGTTAACGTTACCTTGTTCAACTATTATAGAGTCTGGAAAGTGGGTTTTAGCTAAGAGTTCTAGCGTTTCTTTACAGCTCTTAGTAACTGAGCCGTCAGGTTTTTCTAACAGTCGTATCCTATTAGTGTGCCGGTTTGATAACACCTTGTGAATTTTTGCACCAGTGGAGAGATCATCAATCTCTTCACAGTACCTCCTCCAAGATGCTCTTTTGACCCTTCTAATTTCAAGGTTGTACTCAGTTAGGGAGTGTTTATACAGTTCCCAGCCACCATTTATTTTGGCTTTATTGAAAAGCTGTCTTGTCCTGGCCCGCATAACAGTAAGTTTGCTGTTCCACCAAGGGACCTTGCGATTGCTTTTGCGACCTTTTTCAGGACAGGAATGATGGTAGGCATCTATTATTATCTATCTATATTTATGATATCTTTGACATTTGGTTTGAAGTCATCCAAGCTCTCCTTGAGATGCTGATTATAATCAACCCAATTAGTTGAACTTGGTTGCCTAAATGTCTCAGACGCTACTTTACAAGATTCAATATTGAACCTGATTTGTCTTTGATCGGACATAGATGTCTCTTGAGAGACGTGCCAATCATAGATTTTGGTGTTGATAAAAGGAGTACCCAGAGTTAAATCTAGGACTTCCTGCCGAATTTTATTTATAAATGTCGGCCTATTGCCCCTATTTAAGATCTCTAGGCTATTACTATTAATAAATTCGAGAAGATACTCACCCCTATCATTGATGTTTGAGCTTCCCCATATAGTATGGTGTGTATTTGCATCACAACCAAATAGAAGCTGTTTGTTGTTCAGCTTACAGAAGTTCACGAGGTCCTTCAGATCGTTGGAGACAGGATTTGATGTGTCACCAGGAAGATAGGCTGAGCATAATATTATCTCTATACTACCCCCTGGGATGGTATATTCACCAGTGCTGCTACCAGATCTTTCGTACAGTACCTTGAAATGGGAAGATATTTAATACCCTTTTTAAACATAATGCATGCTCTGGGCTTGCCAAGGCCAACAGAATTATATAATAACTCACCTGCAGTTAGTCCTCTTATCTTGTCCTTTTGTAATAAGGCTCCTGGATAAGAGCTACCTCCAAGTGATCCTTGCTAAACCTACTGGCCAAAACTGCCGAGGCTGCTTTGGCGTGTTATATGTTTATCTGGATACACTTGAAAATGCCCATGACTACTTACTGGTTTTTACTGAACCTTCCTCCAGCATAACCTGTTCTATTCGTTGTTTAGGTAGAACTGCTGAAGTCACGGTTGTCTCCGGTAGGGCGTTATGTCTCCTAACCTTTGATGCTTGAACCTTGGTGCTTATCTTGCTCCCTTGATTACTGGTGTTTCTACCAGTGACCTTCCTAATTTGGGTGGGTGAGAAGTTCAGGTGTGGACGATATTTCAGCTTGTCCAGTATTGCCTCAGAGGCACTGTCTATGTTGAAAATAAACGTCTGTCTACCATTACTTTCTGGCACCGCTTTTAAGACCCGCCACGGTGTTGTGTTCAGGCCCGCATTTTGCTTTTTGAGCCTCAGCAGGAATTTATCGCTAGATAAAGTTCCAGCTGGAGTTAATGGCACGAATGTTTTACAGAGAGTGGCTCTGGGCATTTTGTTACCTTGAACCACCTTCAACATCGCACCTTCCCACGGCTTAAGAGACTGTTCCAGTTTGAGAAGCCAGTCCCTAGTAGCTTTATCATTACATTGGGTCGACAGCCTTCCTGCTGTTTTTTGCGATGCAGCTGAGAATTGTGGGTGTGGCCCACTTTCTTCATCTAGTTTATCGATCTCATCCAACAGAGCTACTTTTATTTTTTCAAGCTCATCAGTTGACAGTGTCTGTTCTGGATGTAGCGCATGAATAATAGCTACCCTTTCACGGGCAACAACCTGATTGAAGGGCAACTTGAAAGTGATAGATTTTGAGTTGTCATGTTTGCTCTTACTCTCAATCTGTCTCTTAGTAATTTGCGGCTTATCTCTTTTGATGCTGGACGTGCTAGGCTTTGGGTTGATATGCTTACTCTTACCCTCTACCTGCCTTCCGTTATCATTAGAGAACTTGCTCTGCTTTGATAGCGCTTGTTCGGATGTGCTACCATCTGATCTGCCTCTTTTCCTCAGGTCTTCTCGACTTGAGTTTGTTTTTGAAGCTTCACTGGAACTTTTTTGTTCCTTATCAGGTCTGGAAAGTGTCGAGAGTCATGCGCCATGCTTTGTGTAATCATAGCTTTGATGCGTCTTTTAGATGCACCCGAGAAATACTCAAATTTGTGTTTGAGCGCCAGTTTACCAAGTGCTTCTGCAGCTTCGTCAAGAACTGATCCTTCCGGCTCCTTGTTCCTGTCGTCGCCCAGAAGTACTTCATTGGCTTTATCACCTTTTTGAGGTGAGGAGGTAAGCAGCTCCTCCAGTTGGACAATTTCTAGTGGTGTTAGCAACAGGTCATTTTCGATATCTGAAGCTACCAGTTCATTCGTGCTCAATACGTCAGCTGATTCTACTGTCTCAGCTAGGATTGCCAACTTTTTCAAAACCCAATAAAGGACGGATTTGGTGACCAAAAAAAAGAAAAAAAAAGTCCACAAAATCAACCAAACAAAAACAAAATTTCCCTTTCAAACCATTCAGTTGGCATTAAATACATTACTTATCAAACTTTGTTTAAATTGGGGTGCATTTGGTGCCCCTATGAGCGGCGCCCGGGCATGATAGACCCCCTTGCTACGCCACTGGAAAAATTTAATTAGATAATTTTAAATTTTACTAATCTACATAATTATTTATGTATTATCATATATGACCCCTTTACTTTGAAAGTGAGGTAAGTCAAAAACATCTTAGAATTGTAATATTATCTAAGATTTTAGAATGATGATTATCGATGAATTTTTTAAACTTTAGACTTTCAAAATGAACGGCTCATATATAAATGATAACTGCTTTTAGTGAATATTTATATAAGTTTATATTTCCATATACTATACATACAATGGTAATACAAAAGATTTTATTTTTTTAAATTATATTTGCTCTGGCTTTTTGCTGATTTTATTAGCTGAATATCGTCTTTTGTTTTTTCAGCAAATTCTAGGCAACTATATTTCATGTTAAAGTATATAAAAAGTTCGTTTTTAATTAATTCTATAGAGCATTTATTTCTATCATTTCGCCATTTATCTGACATCACACTGAAAACTCTTTCACAAAATGCTGATGTTCCGGGGATAGAAAGGACGAATGAAACAATTTTGAAAATATTCATACAGCTGAAATCACTACTTTTGAAAATTAAATGCCATTTGCTGCTTGTTGATTTACATCTTGTAAACAAATTAGACTTGTGAATAGTCTCAAAATTGTTTTGAAGTAATGTCACTTCATCAAAGAGCTTATCCATATTTAAATCTAGCTTTTCTTTTAACTTTAATTCTTCAACAACCTCAACAAATTTCAGATATGTTGGGAATGTGGTGTTCAAAATACTTAGATTTGATAATTTTCCAAATGTTGAATTACCGTCAAAGTTAATTTTTAATTCCAAATATTTAATTGCTGAGTTATAAAACAATTTGAAGTCTTTAATAATTTGTTGCTTCTCAATATCTAAATTTGTCATTAATTGGTGAACCTGGAAGCCAAAAAATTCCTTCGATAATCGAGATACTAACTGATTTCTCAAGTTTGTCAAAATAATAAAAATATCTGTTGCTGAAGTTTCATTTCTCTCAAGATTTTTAATAGATAATTTAAACACATCCATAATATGATGCGAGAACAACAAATAAATTTCAATAACTAGAGGAATTTCTGTTGAATCGTCATCAATTCCAAGAAGCTTCAGTAATTGTTTAGAGCAATCAGTTGGTCTACTTACGAAGTAAGTACTTAAAGCTTTCCAAGAACGTAAAATTCTTTCAATGCATGGTTGCAAAGAAAGCCATCTAGTAGGTACATGTCGAAGAATTTCACCAAATTCCGTCTCTACAAAAAAATGAAAGTCTTTAAGTGCTTCACGTCTCTTTGCTGATAATGAAAAATGCCCATAAATTTTAAGAACAATATTTTCTATGTCCACATTCAAATTTCCTAAAGCAAATTTTAGTGTATTATGTAAAATATGCGCATTGCAGTTAGCTTTAACGACACTGTCATTCATTGTGAGGATATTCGTATACAGAGAATGATTTATTCCAAAATTGCAGTTTGCGTTGTCTGCACTAAAACCGGAAACTCTACTCCAGTCAAGTTTCAAATTTTCCATAGTGTCTTTCAAACATTTAAACATTCCATCGTGCAGATGGAAGTGCATTTCATCGGCATTCTCAAAAAAATCAATTATATAATTCACTGTGCCAAATTCCATATTAAAATATTGAACACATATTGGGAACATTTTCCTGTTTTTATGATTTGAAGCATCTATTTGAAGGCAAAAATACATGGGTGGTTCATGTTGTTTTAAATCATTCAAAACTACTTCTAAAGCTTTTTTTCCAATCACGTTTGTAACGATCGCTTCTGATTTAGTTCGACCACAAGATATTGTTGCTGCTACGTTGGAATCCTGGTATAGCTTTGAATTTAATTTTAAACTACAATCAAGTGAGTTATAAGAATGATTGTGTTTGACCGCATGATATATTTGAGCTATTTCCGAAGCAACTATGAGATCTTCTTCTTTAGAATTTGCTTTTATGACAAACTTATCAATTAAAGAAGATTCTCTGACTTTCTTTTTATGACTATTTGAATTTTGATGTTGTGTGATTGCTAGAACACCCATGTATCCAATTTTAAACACACATTGGCAAATAATACACTTTGCTTCCTGTGGATTATTAGTTGCCGCCAACCATTTATGCTCCTTTTCCCAATTTTTGTTAAATGAGCACAATCGTTTCGCTTTCTTCATTGGAGGATCCATATTGCAAAAAAACAGATTGATTTCCTGTTTACTATATTTAAAATCACTAGTAGAAAAATAATTCAAAAACCAACATGCAAATAAAAAAAGTAATTGCAAAACATTTACTGCTCAAACACTCGCAAACCAAATGATACGAAATAATTAAACCAAAAACAATTTTCGCTCACTATCTCTAATGGCTAAAGATTAGAGTAAAGAAGAAGAATTTTTTTTAAATACACTCTCTGGTTTCGTTTCATATCGCTTTTTATCCATAGACCATAAACCACTAGAACTTCTTTCCACGTCAATTGTGGGGGATCCCCATATTGATGTTTTTTTTTTCATAGTATCTCATTTGAAGCGAGTAAAGGCCGAAATACATTGAATACGGCAATGCAGCAAAAAACGCATGCAGTATTTTTGATTTTCAATTAAAGTAATTAATCGCTCTTCCATTCTGTCATTTGACGGCATTTCACGTTTCAGAAAATTAACAACAAAGTTAAAGTTCGTCATTCTGATCATTCATGTGTATGTTCGTTGATCTGATGCAGTAGCAGCGAAATTTGAAATTTCTCAAACTTTTTTGCTACAAATAAATAACTGCAGCAAAACGTGCTGCAGTGAGCCATAAGAAAATTATTAATTATGCAGCACTGCTGCTGCATTCAATCTATTTCGGCCTTAAAGCAATATTTCTCAGATCGTTTCGTTTTTAAATAGCAAAATGAAAGGGAAGAAAGATCGGAAACTGAGTGTTATACGTATGATTTTATTAATTTCCTTATTCCTTCTCTTGTTCAGAGGAACTGAAATATGAATAAGAAAAAAAATCGAATAACGAGTAGATAAAGCAACTTTCGAGTTTCAGTCCAGAAGGTTTTGTATCGTGCGTATTTTAGAATTGTATTTTCGAATTTTGTTTTATTTCCTTTCATATAATTAATGCCTAATTAACGGAACAATTTTAAAAATAAAGGACATTTGAGGCTCCGATAAAGGACAAGGACAAAAAAGCAAAATAAAGGACTGTCCTTTCCAATAAAGGACAGTTGGCAACCCTAGTCTCAGCTTCAGTTCGTTTTTTATTTGTTTTTTTTCTTTGTACGGTATTCATTTTGGATCCCACGAGTATGGCGAGAAATAAAGATCCACATCCGCAGAGCTCCCTTACGGACGCAAGGCTAGATACAATGGGGTGGCGCCTGGTGCCCCAAGGAGACCGTTAGCGATATCAATTTTTAACACCTGATATCATTCAGCCCTCAGCACGGTTACTTACACATCTTGGCTTTAGTGTTTGGTGGGACTACTGGCAATGTGGGCTAGGAAAAGGATTATGGGTATAAGAAGGTAGGCGACTGTCGGCTACGTAAACGCATTGTCCAGAGCGAACCCGCGTGGTGGACGTGTCACGCATTCTTGGAGGTCTTCGCCACTCACTCCAAGATATTTATTATTTAATGTAATTTTCAAGGGTTTAATACTAAGGTTAAGAAATACTAAGCTCCGATGTGTTCATGTCAAGAAGCCAAAAACGAGAGAGAGGGGAAGGAAATAGTGTTACCATTCTTCTAATCAAAGTTAGCACCGGATATTGTATATCAGTGGTGCCAACACCTCCCCTTTTAAGATTGGAAGTCTTGGAGATATGCTGGATGTTTTCTAACTCGTGCCGGTCTGGATTGTAGTTCAGGATGTCCTTCGATTATATTTGGTTCGGCTTCAGATTCGTTGCCTGTTATATTTTTAACGGGTTCCACGGCTTCTTCAGTGTCCGTTGATTGATGTATGTTTAATGTATCTTACAAAATGTCAAATTCCAATGAATGATTGTTTGGAGTTTGTTAATTGGAACGGCTTGTCAATTGATTCGTGTGTGATCCAATTAGTTTTGACTTGTTGTCGTATTCCACAAATACGTTATAATTTACAGATCCGATTTTTTCGATGATCTCTCCACATACCCAAAATTCTTTATTTTGTTTGAAGATTTTGGCATATACTAGCTCGCCTGGATTATACTCTCGATGCTTAGGCCCATGATGCTTATTGAATTGATCATTTTGTTTTGTATTAGTCGTGTTATTAAATGTTGACGGTGGTTTTGGAAGATCCAACGTTGTACAAATTTTTCGACCAATAAATGCTTCAGCTGGTGAAAGTCCATTTGGAGAATTTAGATTTGGAGTTGATTGTAGAAATGTTTCCAAATTTTCCAACACTTGTTCCCCCCTGTTTGAGTTTCTTAAGTGCTCGCTTAAGAGTATCAACAAATCGTTCAGCTTGGCTATTTGATTGAGGATGATATGGCGATGTTCTAATATGATGTATACCTCGAGCTTTTAAGAGTTTTTCCATTTGCGTACTTACAAATTGCGTTCCATTATCTGATACAATAACTTTACAATCTCCATAACGTGAGAAAATAGTTGTTAATATTTTGATAACATCAGATGATGTAATACGTTCAGTTTGAAAAATGTCTGGCCCCTTCGAGAAAGCATCAACCATAACCAGGTAATATTTGTCATTACACGGCCCCGCAATGTCGATATGAATCCGTTCCATTGGTTTGGATGGGATTGGCCAGGATTGAAGTGTAGTTTTGATTGGTGATTTTGCTGCACTAGCACAATTGTGACATTGTTTTACATATTGCGCTACATCTTTATCGATGTTGGGCCAATATACGTGACTTCTTGCAATGGCTATCATTCTTTCAATGCCAGGGTGACCTCGATGTAGTTGTCTCAAAACACGTTGTTGGTAAATTTTTGGAATATCGATACGTTCGCCAAACAGTAGACATCCCTTCACGATTGATAGAGCATTTCTTCGATTAAAGAATTGTTTCAATGATTCGGTTGAGTAGTAGTCTTCAAGTGTATTTGGAATTCCTTTCGTGATGAATTTACTAATAGTGCTGAGATATTTGTCTCGCTGTGTTGCTTTTTGAACCATTTTGAATGTTAATGGTAAAGACTTTATGTTGTTCTCGATTTCTTCATAAATAATATCTTCGAAACGTGTGCAGGCTATAATGTATTCTTGATTCGGTTTTGGATGTGAATCGATTAGTCTTGACAATACGTCCACATGTCCGAAGTTGTTCGTTGATATATATTCGATATCAAAATCGTAAAGCATTAAGGTCAGTGCCCACCTTTGAAGGCGGTTTGCAATGTATACTGGAATTCCCTCCTTTGATCCAAAAATTGTCAGTAATGGCTTATGATCCGTCTGAAGTGTGAAATGCCGGCCATATATGAATTGATGAAATTTAGTAACTGCAAATATCAGACCTAGTCCCTCTTTTTCAATCTGACTGTATTTTTGTTCATGTTCTGTTTCTGTTGTTTGTCACTTGGCAGCTTTAGCACGAGAGCGCAGACAATCCTCAAATCATTCATTCCTCAGAAAAATGGACATCCTTCAGTAAATTTAAATATTTTCGGGCCGCATTGATACTTGTCTTGGACGACATGTCATGACAATTCACTTTGCGCTAACCGTTTTCGATCCTCTCACCGCGTTAACATTTTTCTCACTCCGCGTAGAAAGCGCGGAACCTATGTGGCCGTACACTAAGAAAAACTATTGTAGCTAAAATATTTGTTAATCTGAAACTAAATAGGAACAATATCTAAAAGCTAGTGACTTAGGACCTAGCGTTCTTAAAAAGTATATGAATGTAAGAACATTCATAGATATTAGTGGATCCAAATCGGAATGACAAAAAATTCTTTAGTACAACAGGCTTGGTTTCTCGACTCGATTGATCGGATCGACAAGTCTTTGTCTAGAGCAAGAAGGCTGTCCAACCCGCGGGCCGCATGTCCTCCAATAAATGGTAGAAAGAAGCTGTTCCAAGGTTTTTTTCTTCATAACTTTATTTCCTATTGTTAAAATTTTCTATAATTCGCAGTTAACCCAGACCCTAATAAGACAAATCTATTCTGGAAATTTTTTTCAATTTGGTATATTAGTTTTTTAAGTACATAAAAAAACTTTATGAGCAACCTTATTTTCTTCTAATATTATTTCTTTCTTCCCTATCCATGGACCGATTCTACTGAAATTTAACATGGTATCGTCTATTTAAGTAGTTAATGCATGCAAATTATATAAACAAAATTGCTAAAGAAATTTTCAAATTAACCTTGAAAAACCACATAAAAACAATGACAAAACTTTCTGGTCACCCTGGTTTATGCTTAATAACTTCGCTCCCCTTCGGTAGATTTTGCTGAAATGCAATACCAAATCCAGGGTTGGAATCGTGTAAGTTGATTTCGATCAAATCGTATCGAAAAAGCATAGAAATTGCAATGTATTTTCGATACGATTTACTATCATTCGATTTACACGATTCCACTCCGTTAACGAATAAGCAAATATTCCAAATTTCATCAAAGTCGGTTAACACGTTTTTGAGTTATCTTGTATATGGACGGACGATAAGCATAGACTCCGAAGAATATGCATATTTGCTATCATTTGCTTTGAATAGCTGCTTTTTTGGAAATGTTATTCCACCCTGTTTACCAATTTGAAATATTTCTTACAAAATAATAATTTTATGGAATTATCAAATTTTTTTTTCCATAAAGCTTGCTTAGAACTTTTATGAAATAATTTTTTTTTGTGCTGCCGTGAACATTTCTTTCTTCTCAATTTATATTTAAATTATGAAGGATTAAGAACATTGTACTTAAAAATTAACTTGTAAAACATTACATCCTAAATCAAAAGAAAATACTTTATTACCAATTTATTTTTGAAGGTAATTTTTAGAAATTTAAAATATTTAACAGCAAATCATTTTTATCATTTTAAGGACTTTTATTTTTCTGAAAATGGATACAAATCAAATTGTATGTGAATGTCAGTCAGCCGAAAATAAGCCAATCGATGATTTAGGTGATGCAATTTGCCAGAGTTCAAGTCGAAGTGTTCGAGACATTGTACATGACTTTGAACAGGTTCAGGAAATAATGCTTCCAAGTAGTTCGTTTGGTTCAACGTATTCACAAGGAAATAAATCTAATTTCGTTTTAAATAAAATTTTCTATGAAAATGAACAACTTACTCAGCGCTGACTCACCGAGTCTTTCTATGATGGTTATCTTCAGATCCTCGTAAGTATTTGTGGCCGGAGGGTTAATAATTTTCTCACGGACACACTTTATGGTTTCCGCATCGAGTGCTGCAAGAAGATACCCGTACTTGGTACCATCTTGGGATATCCCACCGATGCGGAACTGCGCCTCCAACTGGGTAAACCAGATTTCTGGATCTTCCCGATTGAAACTCGGCGGTTTAACAGCGACTTTGTAAACATAGTTATTGTCCTCTAAATGAACTGGAAGAACGGTACTATTCTCGGCTAACATTTTATCAAAATTTTTGTTAATACCATTTATACCACTTAACCTTTTCACACAACACAAAAACCAAAAAAAAAAAGAATATACTATATAAAAATTCGACACTTAATCACGCTCAGCAACGCAAATTGAAACACCTGCACATTGAAAATGAAATTATAATTATTTGCGGTAAAATGCATTTATACGTAACCAAAGAAAATTTTACATTTTATTTGTGTAATAGAGAAACACCAAAAAAAATAATTATGTTATTTGTATTTTTTTTTTTCAATTACAATTTGTTTATGATGTGTGATTTCGATAATTTAATTAATAAATATTAATGGATAATGAAAAGTTAAACTTTTAGACATTTTTTACTATTTGACAACACCTTTTCTTAGGGGTTTTTCGAATTTTGTGTTGGGCCTTTTCTTTGAGCCGTTTCATTTTGGAGGTTAACCTTTTCGTTAGGCTCTTTTTGAAATTGGTGATTCCTTTTCGTTGGGCTCTCTTTGAAATTGGTAATGCCTTTTCGTTGGGCCCTTTATGAGTTCTGAATCTAGCCTTTTGGTTGGGCTCTTTTTGAGTTCTGTAACTAGCCTTTTCGATGGGCTCTTTTTGAGTTCTGTAACTAGCCTTTTCGTTGGGCTCTTTTGAGTTCTGCTTTCAGAATTCAATTGCAAAATTGTGCCTGACGCAGCCTCACGTCAGAATTAAATGGCTTTTCGCACTATTTGCAATTAAATTCACTTAAGGTTCGTTGGAGCACTTCTCTCCAGAAAATTTGAAAACGAAAAGACAAAATAACGAAGGATTCCAATTACAAATCAGTGTCTGACGCAGCCTCACGTCAGGATTTATGGCTTTGTCCCACTGATTGCAATTGTATTCGTCAGTTTCGAATTATAGGGGTCACCATTTATAGGGATCAAAAAGTTTGAATTTGGTTTCTTATAACACGTAGACAAAATATTGTTTACTCCCTATATGTTTTAATGGCGAAATAAATAACAGCGTTTATTTTAATTAATGATTTTAATATTTATAAATACATTTTATATTAATAGGGCTTGTCACGCGTTAGTTTGCAAACTTGCGAAGTTATTTGATTATTTTTGACAATTCGATGAACCAATCAAAATGCATGCTTAAAAGACTTCGCAGATTTACGACGCTTATGTAAAAATAAACATGCCCTGGAGCTGATTATTATTGCGAAGATAAATTTTTCATTTCTGACAGATACAATTGTTATGAACACAACAACAAATTCTTCTGGACGCGTAGCTGAAAACTTAGAATAAGGTGTTAAGGAAAACAAACTTTTAAAGTTAAAGAAAAGCTATTTATTAAACGATTATTAAAGAACTTATAAAGAACATGTGAGCAGTCTCACGGTATTTGCGCGACTGACTTTGTTTCTGCGTTATGATTTCTCTATAACCAGTAGTACTATTTTTCTGTGAATTTAAAGTCCATTCTAATGACATCAAGTCAAAGTCCCAATCTTTAGGAGCACTATCAGATGTTCGGAGATATGTCAAAATAGATTGATTTATACGCTCAATCTGTCCATTTGCGCGTGGCGTGCGCACAGCAGTCTTTACATGTCGGATATCATATGTATCACAATAATCTTCAAAGGGTTTTGATGTGAATGCTGTTCCTCTGTCGCTTATTATTGTATTCGGCAATCGAAAATAGGATGATAATTCATTTAATATTGCTATAACTGGCTGGGTTTTCGTGTTTCGAACGGCTTTCACAATGCTGAATTTGCTAAAGGAATCGATAATTCCTAATACGTGAGTATTTCCTCTCTCACTTTTTATAAATGGTCCTAAGTGGTCCACATGTAACGTTCTAAACGGTATTGCCACCACATCATCATAATGTAATTGACCTTCAGGTTTTCCGCCTGGTTTCTTATTAAAGCAGCATTCTACACATGAAGAAATGTAAGCTTGCGAATATCTTCGCATTTTCCTAAACCAGAAACTTTGTTGATTTCTCTGAAGGGTCTTCTCAGCACCAAAATGTCCCGCATCATCATGACAAGATTTCAAAATTCGCAACCTAACTGCATCTGGAACCACAAACGTATTGGTATCTTTGTCCCGATGATACAGTCGATTTTTCTTGATACAGAAATCCAGTTTAAGCTGCTTCAAATTTGGTACGTCTTTGCCAGTTTTCAACACTTCCATGATTTCAACGATTTTCGGGTCCTGTCTCTGAATCGTCACTAGCCAATCATCTTCAGCACCCTCGATCTTCATAATAGTTCCTGCCACTATATCTGGATCACAAGCAGGTTCGTATGGAGCACGACTCATCGCATCAACATGTTAAATTTTTAGGCCACTCTGATGGATTGTTTCAAAATCGAAAGCGTGCAATTCGTGGTATCAACGGTTTCGATAATTTAGTAGTACTGACGGCAGAACAATCTGTGATTACTCGGAAACGCTTTCCTAGTACATACATCCGGAAACGAGTCAATGCTTCCACTATGGCTAATACCTCTAGCTCATAGGAGTGATACTTTTGTTCAGCCTCCGTCGTGTGTCTGCTATAGTAGAACACTGGCTTCCATTCATTCTGAGAAGTTTTCTGCATCAGAACTGCAGCCAGTCCTAGTGAACTCGCATCGGTATGAATTTCATGTTCATTTTCAGGATTAAATAACGTCAATACTGGTTCGGCACACAGTATTTCTTTAATTTCTTCAAACGCTTTCGTTTGTTCACAAGTCCATTCAAACGGTTTTTCATCTGTTGTTTTCAATAAGTTTGTTATTGGTCGCACTATACTGGAGTACCTTTGAATGAATTTCCTGAAAAATCCGGTAAGCCCAAGGAATCTTCTAACTTCATGAACATCCTTTGGTGTAGGGAAATTGCTGATTGCCGCCGTTTTATTCACACCGGGTTTAATTCCATCTTTATTGATTCGGTGTCCAAGATAATTAATTTCTTCTGACAAAAATACGCATTTGGCCAATTTTAACGTGAGCCCAAATTCCTTTATAGTCAGCAAGAACTTTTCCAATCGCTCCAGTCCCCGTTTTACATCTTTGCTTCCATTAACAACATCGTCAATATATCCGATTGCTTCACCAGAATTCATTTTCGCAATTGCTTTATTCATCATGCTTTGGTACGGATATGGTGCGTTCACCAGCCCAAACGGCATGACATTAAATTCATAATAGCCGTCGTTTGTTACAAATGCAGTATATTTCTTGGAATCTTCTGTTAGCGGTATCTGATAATACCCTGAGATCATGTCCAATGTCGTAAAATACTTATTTCCTGATAATGAGGACAAGTGCTCTTCAACCACGGGCATTGGAAAAGGTTGTTTCACTGTGATTGCGTTCAATTCACGATAGTCTACGCATAGACTTTCTTCTCCATTCAGCTTTTTCACCAACGCAATTGGTGAAGCGTACGGTGATTCGCTGGGTCAGATTATTTCATTTTGAAGTAATTCCCCAATTATATTTCTGACCTTCTCTCGTTTAGCAAATGGAACCCGATATGGACGATGGTTGACTGGTTGATTCGTCTTAAGCTGGATGTGCATAGTCGCTACTTTGCATCTTCCCAATTGTGCTAGACTCTCGGCGCAACATTCATCAAATCCTGACAGAAGATTTTCCAATTCGTTTTTCTCGTCTAAGCAAAGATATGACCCAATGTAGACATCTTTTAACTTCTCAACCTGACATTTTCCCGATTTAATAATAACTACTTGATCCTTTTTACATAGAACATCAGACCCTACGAGAATTTTCTCCGGTATCAAGTGGTCTGGAACGATATACAAATTTACTAAAATTTCTTGTTCATCTAGTTTTACCTTTGTTTCGACTCTGGAATCACAATTATATACACCTCCAGCAAACCCTTTTAACGTTATTGCTGAAAAATTGGACATACCCGTCAGTAAATCAGCACACGACTGTTGGATCAGTGACCTTTCACTACCCAAGTCAATAAATGATTTTATGATATGACCTTGTACCATTATGTCTTTAGTAATTGTTCCCGTAGTCTCTGGTGACCCTATTTGATTTATTTTATTAGCCACTACATTCGTTGTAGCGTTTTCAACTGTACATGCCTCAGTTTTTGACCTGTCTTATTACATTTTCCACATCGAGCCTTCGGTGCCTGTGGACAATTCCGTGACATGTGTCCTCGTTCTGAGCAGTTGAAACATTTTATACCGGCTTTCTTTTCCGAGTCTATGTTTGTCGTAGCATTATTTTGATTTGTTGATTGTTGTTTTGACTGTTGAGTAGTTTTTGGAGAATTTTCTTGACGCAAAATATTGTTCATACTGAATCGACGGATAGCTGCCAATAATTCGTTTGTTGTAGAAAAGTGCGCACTTGCGATAGCATTTTGCAGCTGATAATTCCGAAGTCCATTTCTGAGGTACTGTATAATAGCATCGTCCGTTAAATCCCCTCGTCGTCCAAGAGCGCACATGGCATAAAAATACTCTTCAATACTTTCATTCGGACGTCGTGTTGTCTTTATCATCTTCATGTGAATTTCTGCTTCGTTCTGTGAAGAAGGAAAATCTATTAGTAATTGTTTAGAAAATTCTTGCCAACTCGTATAGATTTCTGGACGACTATCGTTCCAAAGCTTCGCTAAACCTTTCAAGTGAGCTTGAACTGCAAATAGCACTAGTTGTTCTTCCCATTTATACGCTAATATTAACTGATTTATTCGATCGATTAATTGACGTGATGATAACGATTTCTCTGACGCTGGATCGAATTCGGGCAATATTTCAATTAGATCCTTCACCCCCTGGAATGAATTATAATTCGGTTGCCTTACCATAGTGTCATACACTGATGATGGACAATTCTCATCGTTTGAATCATTGCTGGAGCAAATTGTACCTCTGGAACTGTGTTTCCCCTTGTACTCGGTATCTCTGAGTTTGACGTTCTCAAACCGCTCGTATCAGGTATTTCAGGGCACGTACTATTTGTATTTACCTGACCTTGGCTTTCCCCCGTTGTATCATTTCTACTTCTTATCAGTTCCGTCAAAAGATTTCTAATTTCACTCAGTTCAGATCGCAAATTCTGAACTTCATGGCCATTTGTCAATTCTTGCGGCAAAAACTCACTCCCGACATGTTCCACTAATCGATTTACGAGATGTTGTTTTTTTCCGGAGGTAGATAAATTATTGTCCCGTAATATCTCCCTTAATTTACCCACCGATAATGAATTGATTCGCTCCATTTTATTATATTTTATTTTTCCAAATGTATACCCGTATATTTTCACTCGTTTTATTCACAAGATACTTGTCCACAAATCCTGGAGTAAACTGTATTTATTTTTTTCTGAAAAATTCGTTATTTTATATTGACCAAAATTCCCGCTTATTTTTTTCACAAATGTACGCAAAACGCACACACATAAAATAACTCTTTTCCCCGTTTATTCGCGTAAATTTTTTTATGCACAAGTAGGTTTATTTCGTTTATTTTTTTTTTCCTCTTTGGTGTACAAAGGCACAAAACGAAACAATACAAATCTTGTCTCCGCTCACACAAATATATTTTTCCGCACAAATTTCCAATCAAATGTCGAAACTGTTATACTCGACGGACGCAGTACAACAAAATCCTGTGTATAACACAATATTTACACACACCAAAATATATTTTTTTTTTCGCTAATAATCGTTTTTTTCTTTTTGGTTTTTGTTTTCATATAAGCCCCACAAAAAATATTTTCCCGACGAACAGAAAAATAATCTTAAAAAACTCGCAATTTGCGACGGACGCAAATATTTTGTTTTTTTCTTTTTTCTTTCTATATAAGAAACACAGCAATTTTTTTTTTGACGCCGAAAAATGGGGAAAGAAAAACTCGCTGTTTGCGACGCACACAAACCCTTTGTTCTTTTTCCCCTATTTTTTTTTAACAACGTTTTTTTTTATGCTAAAAAAAAATATAGAATGCTTTGAGTTGCTTAAAGAAAAGTTTCCCAATTTAAAGGATTTAAAGTTAACAATTTTTAACCCTCAAAGTCACAAATATGCATGAACCTGGATAAGAATTTGTTGCATACTTCATAATATAATCTTGCCTCATCTTACCCCAGAGGACTTTGAGTTTCCAACAACATATAATGAAGATCAGAACGATGAAGAAAATTACTTAAACATCGATGCTGCCGACATTGATAAATTAGGTGAAATCAAAAGGCAAGCTTTATGTGAAGTATTATTTCCTTAAAAATTTATTTGAATTAGAAAAAATTTAACAAACGGAAAAAAATTGTTTTTATTTATTGCTGTAATTTTTCATTTTGGCTATTTCCAACTCTAATTTGATTGCGTTGTCTAATTTCAATTTCTCTAACCTTTCTTCTTTTTCTAATTGTAAAATTTTTAATTTCTCCTTACTTTCCATTTTTTTTCTTTTTGAATCCAGTTGTTGCAATCTAAATTCCTTTTCAAATTCAAATTTTTCCTTAGCCAGTTTTGCTTCATCTTCTTTCCATTTAGTTTCTAACTTATTCTTTTCTTCAATTGCACAAGCACGTCTATTTTGAGCTTCAGATAACAATGCTGATGATGTGGACGCATATGATTTTTTTTAGCTCTGGGAGTTCAAGATAAAAATCGTTTGAATTACTGAAGTGGTCCCTTTTCACCATTCTATAAAAAAAGATAAGAAGATTTACCTTATGTATAATAATTTGGGTGAGTTTGATTCATTTTGAGTGTCGCGTAACTTGTCAAATAAAATGGTGCGCGAAGAAAACTAATTTTTTTTCTTAGCTGGTCATTCCATTCAACAAGTGACATGAAAAATAATAGGCCTGGGTGTGGATATACTTCTGCAGTGGACTTTGTATCGTATGTCGCTGGATCGCCTGGAACTGTATTTTCTTTATAAACGTGGGTGTCAAGATCCTCGTAGGGATCATAGGAAATGAATTCATCAAATGAATTGTCTTCTGAAGCATCAACACTGCTATCGCAGATGTATGGAGGAATTACATTAGTTTTATTGCCAAATATTTCAGAAAGTTTGTCCCAATGTGGGCATAGTTCGAGTATATGTTCTATTAAAAATAAAAATACTTTATATTACTACATTACGGATTTAATAAATATTTTCATACCATGAACAGAGCTAGCTTCAACACCTTGGCCTGTTTGATTTTGCCATTCAACTGCCTTCATATACGAAGTTCTTAAATGGCGCACTTTATTTTTTAATTGTATTTCTGTTACAGTTTCCATATTCGTGTCGACAATTAATTTCTTGTAGAAAGCAGTTGCATTTGGTTTCTAGAAATATAAATCAAAGAGTTTAAGTAAAACTGCTTCATTGAATTTGTATATAAAATGTCATACTTCTATTTCTAAATTTTTTTGTATCAAGTCCTTAAAATAGTCCAAATTTGAATTTCCTCCGCTTCCTTCCATTTCTTCGTTGCTATTCTCGGCCTCTTTACTTTACCATAGAGGCAATACATTTTTATTTATTTGTTTTTTTTTTTATATACTCTAGTGCTAATTTCTGTTTATTCAAAGCAAATTTTGAAAATGGCTGGAGAATTTCTTTAGCCAACAACTGCGTTTTAAACTATTTGTATTTTTTTTATTGTTTTATTAAACCGCCATCTAATGTTTATTATTTGTAAATTTTTTTTCTTTTCTATTCTATTTCCTTTTTAAATTGAATCTAATTTTTGTTTTATTTTTTTTAAATATTTTGGAATACATTTCAAATATGTATTCAAAATAACTAACTGCTTAATGTCATTTCTGCGAAAATAAAACATTATATTTGCGAAACGTTGTCACGAGTGCAGATTATTTTAAGTTTTCCCTGGCCAATCAGAATGACCTGTCAAATTTGCGAAAAATCTTCGCAAAAATAATCAAGTGGCGTGCCGAGGGCTAATATATTTATATTGGTTTTACAAAGAGAAATTATTTTAATTTACAATCGAATTGATGTAGTAAAACCAAAGACAGTAAATTATGATAAGATGTGTAAAATTGGGTTTGCCCACAAATTTCGACTTAAAAAACTAAATGAAATATAAGGAAATAATATACGAGGAGAATTCTTTCTTATTTTTACATTTTGTTTTTGAGCTTTGGTTTTTGTACTGGATTGATAACTTTTTTCAAATCATTTAAAGAAATTAAGCTTTGAATTCATTCATTTATAAATCCCTACATATCTTTATAAAATCCCTTTTTTTTTTTTCTTCTCTTATTTTTTTTTTTTTTTTTTTTTTTGTGAATTACACTTTTAATAATTTTCTTATTCGGTATAATAATTAGGCTACTTATATGTATATATCCATTGAAAAAAAAACAGGAAAAAGAAAATTATTCATCTTATCTTACTCGGCCATAAGTTAAGCCTTTAATAATCTTATATTTTTTTTTTTTCTATTTCTTTTCTATGTCTATAGCTACTTACTAAATATATATTCTATCAAAAAAATTTGATTAATTAATGTTAATATTATACTAGCTGGGTGAAATGTTGTTTTTTTTTTTTTCTTGTTTGAAGAAATGTTGTTCTTAATTATTTTGAGGAAATGATGTTTTATAATATTTTGATGAAATGATGTTTCTAATTTTGATGAAATTACGCTCTTAATCTTGATGAAATGATGCTTTTTAAATTTGAAAAAAATGATGTTCCTAATTTTGATGAAATGATGTTTCTAATTTTGATGAAATTATGTTCTTAAATTTGAAGAAATGATGTTCCTAATTTTGATGAAATGATGTTTCTAATTTTGATGAAATTATGTTCTTAATTTTGAAGAAATGATGTTCTTAATTTTGACGAAATAATGTTTTCAATTTTGAGGAAACGATGCTTTACAATATTTGATGAAATGATGTTCCCAACTTTGATGAAATAATGCTTTTTTTTTTTCTTACTTGAAGAAATGAGGTTCTTAATTTTGATGAGATGATGTTTCTAATTTTGATGAAGTTATGTTCTTAAATTTTGAGGAAACGATGCTTTACAATATTTGATGAAATGATGTTCCCAACTTTGATGAAATAATGCTTTTTTTTTTCTTACTTGAAGAAATGAGGTTCTTAATTTTGATGAGATGATGTTTCTAATTTTGATGAAGTTATGTTCTTAAATTTTGAGGAAACGATGCTTTACAATATTTGATGAAATGATGTTTTTTTTTTTTTTTTCTTATTTGAAGAAAGGATGTTCTTGATGCGATTGGATGATCACGAACCAAAAAAAAAAAAATTTTTGTTCGTTGGATCTACAAGCTAAAACAAAAAAACAAAAAAATTGGTTTTCGTTAAAAAAAATTGTCACTCGAGAAAATCTTCTCCATGCGGTTTTTTCCCGTTTTTTCTTGGCCGATTTCTTTCTTCTTTTTTTTTTGTTTTTTTCTTCAAATTTTGCAGATGCACTTCCTACCGATCAAATTATAATATAATCTTTTCTTTCTTGATATCGTCTCTCCAGCCCTTTTTTTTTTTTTTCACTTCTCCCAATTTTAACAAAATTTATTCAACCCTTTTTTTTTTTTTTCACTTATTATTATTAGAATCACATGTAGGAACGCGTTTTTATAACTCATATTACTTTATTTTTGAATTCATTTACGTCAAATCAATCAAAAAAAAAAACATGATGCCACGCGGGTACTTCTTTTTGTTTTTTTTCTCTATGCTTGCTTCATCTTCAAAAAAAAACTTGTTCCTCCCTGATCACGTCTTTTTCCATCCACCATCTATATCGAAGAGACCGTCTCCCTCATTTTTTTTTTTTTCCACATCCGTCAAAAAAAAAAAATTCCCCCTTGAACCAAAATTCTGTCTGAAAAACCTTCAACCGCAACCAACTTAACTCCCCCTTACATATTGCAGAGATGTTGCAATGGAAAGATAATTTTCGTTGATGTGGTACAATTATAGAAGGAATCTCTTTCTTTCTTCTTTCTGTCAAAATATCGACCATTACATAGCCAAGAAAAGTTTAAAAGTAGACTAGATTTATTTTAAAATCAGTGAATACAGGGATGGAATCTTGTATTTCGAAAAAAATATATATATATTTCTAGTTATTGATAATTCGGGATTTAGAATACATTATACACGACATGTCCGTAAAAATGATGCTGGAATAATGATATCGATCGATTTAATATTCGATTTAAATTCTTTTTGGCATCGCGTAAAATTATCGTATGGTAATTAGTGTGGCTTTTGAGAATTACACGCAAATGGTATAAATTTTCAAATCGCCAGATGAAATTTTATGAAATTTTGGCAGCTGAGTTTTTTTTTGAAAAAATTAATTTCAAATTTTTGTTCTAGTTTTGAAATATTTTAAAATTATTATTATATTATTATTATAATGATAATTTTCACGTCGCTCTTACCAAATAAAATTGGTTGAAATTTCATCAAAATTTTCATAATTTTTTTCAATTCAATGCTTTCAAGATAATTTTTGCAAAGTTGGGATTTTCCCGCATGAATTCAAGTGAAAAAAAAAATATTTTATTTTCTCTTTTTTGGTGAAAATTATAATAATTTAGTAAAAATTTAAGGAAATAATTGTGAAATTACTTGTATTTGTGTTTTTTGCATTTATAAATTAAAAATATGACGATAAGCATAAAAAAACTATGTTTTCGATAACTCAACCCTAATGGAATGAATTTTATACGATCACAGTGTAAAATGTTTTCGATCCGGTCTTAGCCGATACCAAATTGGTTGATCGAATCGTATATACGATGCAATTGGGTTTTTGTTTTAATTTAGAAAAGAAAATGGGTTTCGCGCTTGGTTTTAGATTCAAATGAATAAACTTCAAAATAATAAATGGCAAAAACGCTCTCCAAATTCACACATTGGCGAAAAAGCTATTGGTAGAATCATTTCAGTTTCTCCAAAAAATGTTGAATTGTTTCATTTAAGGTTACTACTTCCTACATTGAGGCCACATCTTTCGATACCCCAAAAGCTTTCAATAATTTTATATATCGAACGTATGAAGAAGCGGCTAGAGCACGTTGCATAATTAATAATTGTGCTGAGTGGGATAATTGTTTATCAGAAGCTAGCAATCATATGTTCAAAATAATTGAGAGCATTATTTGTTAATATACTGTGCTATTACAATCCTTCAATTCCTATTCAGCTTTTTAATGATTTTATGAACAATCTTCTAGAAAAATTTATCCTGAAAATTAAACTTTGACTCATTGCGTGTTTCAGTTAAAAGAACAGTGTGAGCAAACAGGATTTGACTTTTTATTACTTCTATTACCACCTAAAGCAACAAATATCTTAAATCCAAATATAATTTTGTGCCCTATTATAACAACTACTGAAACTAATTTGTACTCAATACGGATCAGTATGTCGCAGCTTACATGGTATTTTCATCATTGCAAAATACGATTTCTCAAAAGTATATTTATTTAGATGGGCCTGGTGGTAGTAGTAAAACATTTTTATACCGAACGTTGATTCAAAAATTCAATGCAGGAATAGCAACAACTCTTTTACCCAACGGCATGACGTGTCACTCTGCGTTTTCATTGCCTCTCAATATGCACGTCGTGAAATTTCCCCAACTTGCTGGCGAAAAACGCGAGTTTTTGTGTTATATGGGATGAAGTTCCAATGGCTTCAGCCTTAGTACTCGAAATTGTGGATAGAGCATTTCGAGATCTAATGAAAATTAATTTACCGTTTGGTGTAAAGTTAATAATCTTAGGAGATTTTCGGCAAGCGTTAGCTGTCGTTAAAAGAGGGAATCGTGCGTCAATTATAAATTCGACCATACAAAAGTCCTATTTATAATTTATGGCAACACTTTCATATATCAGGTTTAAAAAAAATGGGAGCAATAAGTAATCCAAATTTTAGTAAATGGCTCTTGAATATTGGTGATGGGAAGAGCTTTGATACCGCGCACACACTAAAAAATCACAATACTCTATTCGAATACCTTCGTGTTATATTTAATCTAGTTACGGATATTTCTGGTTCATAATTTCCTACAAATGATTTGGATCAATATCACAAAGCGCAATTTTGAGTCCGAAAAATGAACATGTCCGACTAGTAAATGATAACGCCCTTCAAAAACTAATTTCAAATGAAATGTCTTATTATGCAATTGACTCAATTAAGTCAGATGACGGCGCGGATGGTGAAAATATACATGTTAATTTTCCCGTTGAATGTCTAAACTCAATAAACCTATCAGGAATAAATAAAAAAATTTCCTTAACTTAAAAAAGGATTGTATAATCATGTTTTTAAGAAATGTAGCAATAAAACAGGGATTATGTAGTGTAACACGATTAGTTGTTCTTGAATTTAGTGCTAACTGTTTAAAAGCAAAATAAGTACCGGATCGCAGTCAGGCATCGCAGTTAGACATCAGTTTCCAATACGCCTGTCTTATAGTAGAGGCAGATATAGAGTCTTCATACCTTAGTATCGATACTACAGTATAGCCTTGTACCATGGTATAAAAAGGGGTTGGCACACATCAAACATAGTATTTGTTTGACATTTGAAATTCTACCATTTCAGCGAGAATATGGGAATTTCTTTTCGCTCCTCTTAAATCCTCTATATGATTCCTACAAACATTTATAAATTTTGAGGTTTCATCCACCGATAAAATTTTGCGTTTTTTCTTTACTTTTTCCATTTTTTTAACAACAAATTTTCAAAAAAAAAAAAGTGTAAACATGTGTCAATTGCTCAGCTTACCTACAAAATTCCATTCGCTATTTTCCGCTTCAATAAAAAGGCGCGACAATCACTAAAGAATAGATTACAGTGGCCGAAAAAATGAAGTTAAAAAGGGAATACCACGTACTTTTTCGAATTTAAATACCAGATTTATGCTACGTAGTTGAAATGGTATTCAGCTAGTATTCGACGACACACATATGGTATACCACATGGTATCCTTAAACTATGGTATGAATACCCTATGTGTGCCTAAATAAATCGGTCAAACCTTCAAAAGAGTTGTCGTGTATTCTCCTGAACCATGTTTTACACACGGTCAACTTTATACAGCATTTTCTAGAACTGGTAAGTCAAACTCTTTAAAAGTATGAGTTCTGGAAACACCACGTCAAGGGAAAACAGAAATTGCTATTGCAGTTTCAGATAATTTAGTGTATAGTACTGTGAAATTAGCGTTTTGTGCAAATGCACAGGGGTCCCCTAGTATTATTACATAAAATTAGTAATAGAACGGTGTGCGCTTGAAGTACTAAACACCACAGATATCCTGGTACACCTAGGCTCCGGTTTGCGTCGTAGATACGCTCCAAAATTTTGCGACGCAGTCTGAAACAACGCAAAGTGAATTAACATTTTGTATGAGAAACCATGTGAATATTGAAGATAGGTTCCCAACCAAATCCTTAAAATTTTCTTTATAGGTCTTGTCACGCGTTAGTTCGCAAACTTGCGAAATTATTTGATTATTTTTGACAATTCGTTGAACCAATCAAAATGCTTAAAAGATTTCGCAGATTTGCGAAGCTTATGTCAAAAATAAACATGCTCTGAAAACTTCAGAAAATTTATCAAAAAAAAACTAAGAAAAACGACCTTTTATTTGGGCAATTAACATTCGACTACCCGACTGTAATTTTTTTCTCACCCACAAATTTTTTTTACCTTTTTTGAAATCTTCTCTCGTTGCCAATTGCACAAAAAAAATTTTTTGGTACTATTTCTTATTCGCAACTAACACTTTTTTGAATTTTTTTATTAAAAAAGTCGTATTGCAACTTAATTCTGCCGCTAGCTGTTATCTTTATTTAAATAAAAAAAAAAAACAAAATGAATTGGCCGCAAAATCAAGTTGCACATGTTACATTATCCGTAAAACTTTTATCATAAAAAGTATCATTCGTGCCTTAAGTAGGTGCCACACCAATCAGTTTTCCATCAGTCGCAACTGATCGGTTTTCCATCAGTTTTCCATCATTTTTTTTTTATCTAATTAGCGTTCACACCTATCAGTTGCGACTGACAGTTTTTTGTGAGAAGTTTCCATTCATTTTGATTGCAGAGTTCAGATAGTGATGATGGATAATAAAGAGAGAGCGTGTTTATGCATAATTATTGCATTAAATTCAAAAAATAAAATTAATAGACAAATGTGGATGAAAGAATGGTTTTTTCAAATGTTGCAGAAACTCTAAACTCTGGAACCACGATACTTTGGGCACATAAAGACTATCAGCTCCCGTACCAGAACTTTGTGAAGCTTTTATTTTTTTTTAGTTCTTTTCTATAAGAACTTCGAAGTGTGTTAATTTTCTTTTTTACGTCCTCTTGTGTAGCATTTGGTTTCTCCTTTTTAAAGATATCAATCAATTCCATGTAGCCGTTAATTTTTTTTTCGTTTCTGGAGTAATCCACACTACTAACATCCCATAACGCCCTATGGGACTTATAACACTCTATAAATTCCAATACAAATTGGTTTTTGTCCATATTTGCTTTACAAAATCAGTACATTAATATTCAAAACTATAAATATTTCATGACTGGAGTCTGTTCTCACACGATACGACTGACACGACTGACAACAACATGTTCACACCAATCAGTTTTGCATCATTTTTTTAAAAAACTGATGTGCCCATGAAATTTTTCGTGGTTGACTGTCAGTCGTTTGATTTTATGTTCACACCAATCAGTTTTCGATCAGTTTCCCAAAAACTGATGGAAAACTGATTGGTGTGGCCCCTACTTAAAAGTATTTTATCAGAACTATCCCTTAATATTTCTTCTGGGTTCCGTTCACTCGATCACACCGGTGTAACCCTGGAGGCAATCTCGATGGACGCGACGGTTCAGACATTGTAAAGTTGATTCGTATTCAACTTTTTACGTGACGGACTCGTTCAAATGTCATTTTAAACTTTTTGTGTGTGAATTATTTTGTGAAAACTCCATTTAAAAACGGTATTTTTGTTTTTTATTAATTAACAATTCCTAAAAAACTATTTTAATTTATAACACAAAGATTATATCAAATAATAATAAAAATTACAAATTTCAAGTTTCAAACAAATTTATAATTTTCGCACAAAAACAATAATAATTTTTTATGTTTTCAAATTTATGGAAATTTCAAGAATCCTTAGTTTATCGTAAAATATGAATATTTGAAATCTAGAATTTTTAGAAAAGAAATGAGAGATGTATTATCTAAAAATTCAATTCAATTATTGGCCCAAGCTCTAAAGATTTCAAATTGTTTATTTAGCATTATCTAAAAGTACACGACAAACTCGCAGAAATAATACATATAACACATTGAACGTTATCTAGTCACGCACACAATATAACCTACAAAATATTTCCATAATTATATTGTTATCCTAAATTCAAAAAACAAAAAAAAAAAACATCAAAAAAATATAGATTCATTGATGCCATTCATATTTTTCCATAAGATATATTCGGGTTAGTTAACCAAAGATTTCAATAACCAAAATTTGAATACAATTTTTGGAATTCCAATCCGTTGGTTTGCGCTTTGGTTTCGCTCCATTTTGCTCCAGCCTTAAATGAACAAAACATTGTGTTTACTTTTCGAACAGATTTGACACATGCTCATTTGACATTTTATTTTCCGGAACATATAGTTTTGACATTTTATTTAGTATAAAGTTCAATATATAAATTTTAAGTTATTTTAGAAGTTCTATAAAGTTAAGAAAGATTTGATATGCTCAATTCATGGCGGCGTTGGTGTCGTTTGTGTGCAAAGGAGAATGGAGCTGAAATTGATGTATTCATGAAAAATGAACTTGTAGCTGATTTGGCTCAAGCCATACAAAAATATTTTTTAATAACGATAACTCCTTTTGATCTGACACCAACACTCATCTGTACAAGTTGTTATAAATTCATTATTAATTTAATTCAATTCGCTGAACATACATACAAAGTCGAGACAATATTTTCAAAATTAATATTTAATGAATTTAATATGGTTGCAATCGATTTGAATAATTTAAAATTTCAACATGGTTTATCAGAGTTTGTATGGTCTATTTCAAATTTGAATGATAAATGTGATCAAGAAACTGATACAAATGATTTATCAAATGAAAGTGGAACTGGAAATCCAGATATTTTTCTGGAAACTAAAAGTTGTGATTCTAATGAAGAAATGTCACCCGATCGAATTAAAAGAGGTCAAAAACGAAAAACAAAAGTATTTTCGACAATAGTAAAAGATGAAATTGAGGAAAATAAAATCTTATTACAACATAAACTTTCATGTGATACGAATATTGAAATCCCAGAAAATCTACAAGAAGAAACAAGAAATGAGAATATCGATTGTTTAAATGAAGATTATGTTAATATTAAAAATGAAGAATTCGATACAGAAGATGAATCAATTGATTTGAAATCGATTAAAAAACGTAGAAAAGGTATTCGTAAAAATTTGAACGAAACATTTAATTGTAATAGATGCGAGAAAAGTTTTAAACGTGAAACATCATTACAACAGCATTTTAATCGGTATCACGAATCTGAAGAAATGAAATTATATTCATGTTTGAAATGTGATAAAGAATTTCCAACTGAAAAACGATTACAACAACATGAAACAGTTCATTTACCACGTGAATTGAAATTTCGACATTCATGCTTGTATTGCGATAGGAAATTTTCAAAATCAACAAATGTTCAAGCGCACATTAAAGCTATTCATATTGGTGACAAGCCGTTTATTTGTGAAGAATGCGGCAAAACGTTCCGGACAAATGGAGCACTAAAAGAGCATAAATATATTCATATGGATGAAACACCATATGAATGTTCGAAATGTCCTAAGAAATTCAAAAATTTGGCACGTTTAAAAACACACGAGGATACACATAATGATACTGTTTATGTTTGTCCAAATTGTGGTCTTAAATTAAATACAAAACGAACATTACAAAGTCATATGGTTGTTCATTCCGATCAAAAGAAATACAAATGTAATTATTGTGGCAACGAATATAAACGGGCGAAAGCACTTAAAAATCATTTGATAATTCATACTGGCCTGAGGCCATACACATGTCCATTCTGTGATAAAACATTTGCAAATGGTTCAAATTGTCGGAGTCATAAAAAGAAGGCACATCCAGCAGAATTGGCTGCAATGGAAGCTGCGGGTGAAATGCAACCAGCTACAAATATTCCAAAATTATCACAATTGAAAGCAGTGCCTACAAAATCGGAATTAACATTTTCATCTGAACACATTTTAGATAGCGATTCACCGAATTTATCAATTTCAGCTCATTTAATGAATCAACCACTAACTTCAACAATTATAAATCAGATTATACCATCTCATCTAGAGATCTCTCAACAACTTCAAACTATAAATCCATTGAAGAATCAACAAGAATTTCACGACCACACATTATTCGAACAAATTCAAGTTTCTTTGAACACATAAATTGAATCTAATTCCAAAGTCTGGTTCAAATTCTGCATGAGTCGCGAGAACACATTAAAACACACTAGTGTCGGCCCCGATTAACACGAATAAGTATATATAAATTTTTTTTAAGAATACGAAAAAAAATATTAAAAATGTTAATTGTTGTACCTAAGTTTTACTAGAATACGTAGTTGAGTTTCAACTTAAGCAATTACTTAAATAAATCATTCAATCTCTGGTAAAATTTGGTTACAAGCTTTTGTTATTAAATTTTTGTACAAAGTAAATACATACGTTTATTAATCTTTTTCTATTAGTTAGATGTTATACATATAATATAAATTAGGTAATAAATAAAATGGTTTATTTAATACTCATTTCATTAGTAATAAATAAGAATTTTAATCACATTTATTTATTTATTGTTCCAA
The DNA here is from genome assembly GCA_963422695.1 of Xylophagus ater. Lineage (NCBI taxonomy): Eukaryota > Metazoa > Arthropoda > Insecta > Diptera > Xylophagidae > Xylophagus > Xylophagus ater. The sequence continues at coordinate 26,684,594 of OY730485.1, read as the reverse complement.
ATATTAATTCCAATCAAAAGTAAAACTTGGTTTTATAGTTAATCTGAATAATTGTCAAGTGTTTGTTCTGTAAAGGTGCGTTTCCATCAATGATGGAAATCTAAATGTTTTTTCTTTTTTTTTTTAGCAAATAATTAACTTTTTTTGGATGAACAATTATTTATAGCTTTTTGATATTTGCTTATCTCTTTTGGAATAATGCTAAGTTAAAAAAAAAATTCAGTGATGTACATGGTCTATGATATAACGCATATTTTTTAGAATGGAATTTAAAATGTTCATTAATTAGTTTGGTTAGGATTTCATTTTTATTTCTTTTCTAAAAATTCCAAATTTCAAATATTCATAATTTATGATTCGAATTCCTATGAATTAATGGCGTTTTGAATGAAATGTAGATACTATAATCGAATATATTTATTTCTCGAATTTCATTTATACACTGACTCTTAAAGCTACTGTTCACAAACACCTTCATTTATTTACGAATGCATACATCAACCATACCTCCACAGTACTCCCCTTCCAGTGGAGACTGTATCGGAATGAAATTATTCTTTATATACAAAATTTAAATAAAACTAAAAATGAAACATATTAGGTCCGTTTTATTTGCCTCTTGAAAAAAAAAGACAACAAAAGAGCAAAACTTACGAGGTGTAACTGATACCCCCGAAATTATTTCACTTTTCTCCCGTACAGAGTGTGTTACTTACAAATTTGTCTGCAAAGTTAAATCTAGAATATTGATAGAACTGTTTAGAATCTGTTTTTTATTTATGTCAGTTAATAAAATGGTGACTATTGAAAAAATTTATTCTCACAAAAAATGTTCTTTTTTATTTTTCAAGAAAATGTTTTTCCTTATTTTAATTTTTCACGAAGTTTATTTTTAATTTCACAATTGTTTCGATGATCGTTGGATGTCTTTACCTTGCTTTTGGTCGGGGGCTGATGGGTATTTGTTTTGTATAAAACAATCGATTTGAGATTTTATTTCAATCTGTTTTATTAATTCTAAAATTACCGCATTTATAATGAAATTATCCTAAATAAGCATAATTTCATTTTACATATATATTTGAAATAATAATCGATTATTGCACATAAGGTAAATTACCGAGCATGAATTATTTTATACCAAAATGATTTGTCCCGGTGAATAACCAAAAATGTGTTGATCTTGATTTTTACAACTTAATTATAATTAAGGTAAATGACCAATTATGCGCTTATATTTAATTTTTAATTGATTACAAATAATCTATTAAATATTGAATTTTATGTTTAAGCAAATAAATGAAGCGGTACGTCTTTTTCCGCCAGACATTCATTTGTATTATTTCGTTGATGGCTTGGCATGAAGGACATTTCTGTATTGTTAAAACTAGTTTTTCTTCTTGATCAGTTTACTTTTATTTTTTTAATAAAAACAATTTGTATGTTTTAAACTTTAATATATTTTTATTATTTTAGTTAACATAAATTCTATTATTTTTATATTTTATATAATTTTTAGTATAAATTGTGTAACTTTTGTTACCAGCAATAATTTCTATTTTAATATATGAGCTTCTTGTTCGGAAGTTTGGAAGAGACTAACAAATTATTTAATTTTAATTTTACATTTTAAAAATTAAATACAACTAGATTATTTTAAAAATTAAATCTAGATTTAAAAAATAGAAAAATATAAACTAATTTTTATACTGAAAACTGACTAAAAACTGAAAACTGAAACTAAGTTGAAATTTAATTGATTATAATGAAATGTGAACACCACATTTCTGTATCTGGTCGTAAATATCTTGTCTGATCTTTTTGCAAAATATGTAATTTTTGCCTCGTTGAGCACAGCCTTCATAACTAAAATCACCACGATGAATATCCTTAAGCATATCTAGTCGCATTTCAGTTGGAATAAGTGCCTCCTCCTGGTTTTTTTTGTAATTTTTGCTTGATCACTCTACGAAGTATATGGACACTCCCTGTAGTTCCCACTATCTCTTTATTTTACGAGCAGTTGCCGCAAAATTCGATGCTTCCCGTAAAATGGCCCTACGTTCTCGTTCGGTAGTTGCTTTGGATGTGCGTTCTCTTCGATTTTTTCCGTGATTTTCTTTGTTTTTGACAAAATTATTTATAGTCCAAGGATGTCGACCAATGACAATATCACGATTGAAATAATTTGTGGGATATTTGTGTTATTAAATAAAAACTCTGCTACATATTTATGTTTATTTTATTTTAGAAAGTACAACTTTATACTGCAAATGATTTCTTAAGAATGATTAGTGCAAATTGAGGGTAATCAAGTGCTCTAGTCAAATAGCCGAAAGAGACAAAAGTGGATATTTTGAAGACAGCCTTCATAATTAAAATGACCACGATGAATATCCTTAAGCATATCTAGTCGCATTTCAGTTGGAATAAGTGCTTTCTGAGGCTTAGAATTGATTAAAGTGATTTAAGTTTAAAAGGTGATATCAAAGATCCTATAATATTATAGGATCTTTGGTGATATACTCTCGTCCACTACAATGAAACAATGCTTTGGTGACGTCGCCATAGAGAAAATTCTTCTTGTTTGTAAACTAGTTTTATTTAAACATTTAATCTTCTTAATTTAGATTGTACAAAATTCTTTTGATATCGTCTTTTTCTTTCATACATTTGGAAAAATTTTTCTATTTGTCTTTTTTTGTTTGAATATTTACATAATGTCAATTTGATTTTCACTTAATACGGGGTTTAAAGGGTTTTTAATGTTTTGAACGTCCACGTTTTTTTGTCGAACTTTTAAATCGTGGATGGGTTTCTGATATTCCTCCAGCATGGTATTAAGTCTTTCTATCTCGTTTTCATATCGTTGCGTTTCTTCTACGTTTTCCTTTAAGATGTTTTCTAATTATTTCTTACAAGAGCAGCACTCTGTATCATATAAAACCGAGTCATTTGGGCCTGCGTCTTTTTGTGATATAGTTTGTAATGATTCATTTAGCAAATCTTTAACAATTGCTTTGTTGTGCTTCGTATCACGAACTAAACGTTCTGACGCTTGTGGAGCGTTTTTTGAGGTCCTCCAAATTGTTGGAACAGCTAAGAAACATATTTATAGGTAAAACATCACATTTTCAATATTTCATATACTAACCTCCAGAATTCAAAACATTTCGCAGTGGCAAATTCATTAACTCAGGTTTTAGATCCCTTTCAAAATAAATTGAACATATTACCATGGGGCAATAATCTTTTGAAATCAAACAAAATTTCAACCAGTTTTTCGTTGTTGTTTCGTTTTTGGGAAATCGATTATATGAGATGTTATTTTCAAATTCTTTAAATTTTTTTCTTACATTCGAGCAATTCGGAACACTACAATTTGTATTAACCATTTTTTTCTTTAATTGAATCACAAAACTTACAATTTTCGTTTAAAAATAGGCACATTTCGAACAAAAAAATTCTGGTTTATTTGACAACTGAAACACCGCATTTCAGTCCATGACTTCAAAATTAACACACACATCTAAATAATGTGTATGAATATAAACCGGTGTATATCACCTTATAGTTTAATCGCCTTGATAATTGATTCCATCATAAATTGACAGTTCGTCTCTGAAATACCAATATTTTTTGGCGCAGTTTTATATCACTGGGCCACTTGTTTATGATGTATTTTTGGAGTGTATTGCATATTACATCTTTGTAGTTAGTTTAATGAGTCGAGCTAATTTATTGCCTGATATTGATAGAATCATTTGTACTTGAAGTTCAGGTTCTTCTTAAATGGTATATTTATCTTCATCAGTACTTTCAAAATCTCGACTGAGAGGATCCGCTAAATACATTTTAATACCTGGTTTAAAAATTACTTCTAGATTATGACCTAGTATATGTTGAAAACCGATTATAAAAAGTCTGGATGATTGAAATAATTCAATGTGCTCGGTGTAACCCGACGACTCCACGAGACATATTTCAAGACTTATTTTCAGTCTACGGACGCCATTAAATTTTTATGTGGGTAGTTGATGTCCTCACATTTTATTTGCAAAAATGCCGTTGACGAAGAAACTTTTGTATTAATTTAGAATGATTAATTTGAAATGAACAGAGTAAGAAACACAAAAAGGGAACAAAAGAAGTTAATGTTTTAAATAGTTCGCTTTTGTGGAACACTTTATTTGAACATGTTAACTCGTTCGCTTTCTTTTGTTAACTAACTTTACAAAGTTTGTGAACATAACATTAAGAGAAAAGTATTGCCAACGTCCAATAAAAATTTTATAATGTAATCTCAACAGAAACAATGAAATTTTTGGTGCATAAATTTTTTACAAAAATATTTTATAGACGTTATTTCAACTAAAAATGCGTTGCGGTTTGTTGGTTATTTATTTAAAGACACAAATTAACTTTAAATGATTTATTGAAAAATAAAAAAATATTAGTTTACAAGACTAAATAAAAAGACTGAACTTCACAAGCTCAAAAGAAAAAGACTAAGGGATAAAACAAAATGTAAAATATGAAGAGATCGTGGCAAGACAGTTGTCTAATACTAGAGGCACACATAGGGTATTCAAACCTTAGTATCGATACTACAGTATAGCCTTGTACTATGGTATAAAAAGGGGTTGGCACACGTCAAACATAGTATCTGTCTGACATTTGAAATTCTGCCATTTCAGCGAGAATATGGGAATTTCTTTTCGCTCCTCTTAAATCCTCTATATGATTCCTACAAACATTTATAAATTTTGAGGTTTCATCCACCGATAAAATTTTGCGTTTTTTCTTTACTTTTTTCAGTTTTTTAAAATAATATTTTCAAAAAAAAAGTGTCCACATGTGTCAATTGCTAAGCTTTCCTACAAAATTTCATTCGCTATTTTCCGCCTCAATAAAAAGGCGCGACAATCACTAAAGAATAGATTACGGTGGCCGAAAAAATTAAGTAAAAAAGGGAATACCATGTACTTTTTCGAATTTAAATACCATATTTATGCTACGTAGTTGAAATGGTATTCGGCTAGTATTCGACGACACACATATGGTATACGACATGGTATCCTTAAACTATGGTATGAATACCCTATGTGTGCCTCTAGTATAACTTTTGTCTGAATATTCTAACACGGCTGACAGGAATGAATGAATATTTTTTTTAAAAAAAAGGATGCAACTAAAATCATTAATATTTCTAAAATTTTCTCATAAAAAAAATTATTTTGAAATAAAATTTTTTTTATACACATGAAGCGTTTTTTGTTCACCCGCCAATAAGCATAAATCTTTTATTTTGTTGTCAACCGTTGCAACGAATAATAATGTTTCTTCTTCTTCGTACAGAGTAACTTGCGTGTATACCGTCCATTTCTTCTGGTAGGTAACCGAATTCGCTATTGCTTCGAACATAATTCCTGTTGAATTCAGAGGTTGTATCTTGATCTGAACGATGGCTTAAGTTTTTTTTTTTTTTTTTTAAAGAAAAGAATTTATTGTAAGGGAGCTTTTCTAGATATTAACCAAGGTTTATTAATTAAAACACAATCACTTAATTACTGAATTTATTAATGCATAAGTTTACATAAAAAAGACTAAATGTCTATACTTCTTAATGGCGTCACAAAGACTGATCATAAGCTTCATCTATTTTGTAAAGAACAATTTTTAGAGCGAGACAACCATAGCCTTACAATTCGGCCGTCCTGCTTAATTCGTCCTCGAATTACAATTATTTTATTCTAATCCTAAACTTTATTCAAAACATCATAATAAACATTACATTCATAACTATTAATTTGCTTCATTTATCAAACACAACTCTTTGACATTACTACTACTACACAATCAGTCACAAAAATTCAAAATCAACAATTACTTACATTGTTTGTCGAATCCAAGGCTTCATGCGTGAGACGTCGAAAACCCCTTCAAATGGTTTCTGGGTAATTTGAAACCCATCCACATCTCTGATATAATAACGATCATTTTTTAATACTTTATGCACGACATATGGGCCCCGATATTTTGGTATTAGTTTTTTATTTATTCCGATCGTAGTATCGGTATTTGTTAACATAACTAAATCACCTTCAGAATACCTTGTTGGTTTTTTCCTTTTTTCATTAAATTTCTTTTCATTATATGTTTGCAAACTCTGTACACATTTTGCTGCATCAGTTCTTATTTCAGATAAAGTTTTTTCGTCGGTTTCCAATACGAAGTTTTCCAGATATTCCTTTATCTTATCATTCACTTTTCCTCGCTGACTTACTCCAAATAATAGCCTACTTGGTGAGGTCTTAGTACTCTTAGAGCAAGTATTGTTTAATGTAAACTCGACTTGTTCTAACACTTGATGCCAATAGATTTTTCTTTCTTTGTCCACTAATTTTGCAATTATGGGCCCCATGGTTCTATTAACCCGCTCGACTTGGCCGTTTGCTTTCGGACAACCACTTGCTACAAGTATTTGCTGGATATTTAAATCTGATAAATATTCCTTAAATTTTGCTGATGTAAAACATGTTCCACGATCACTAATAAGCTTTACTGGACGAGAATATTGAGCGAAGTATTGATTGAGACATTTTATAGTTTCATCTGTGGTTTGGGTATTGGTAGCATATAATCTAACAAATTTAGTGAAACCATCTATAATTACTAATATGAATTTTTTTCGATTTTATATCATTTCAAGAGGCCCGTAATAATCAATATGTAACATCTCAAAAGGTTTGTCTCCTTTGGGAATTGTGTGTAGATATCCTGGAACTCTACCAGTGGGACTATTGAAAGATATACATTTGGGACAATTAGCAATATATTCCTTAACTTTACTAATGAGATTAGGAAACCAATATGTCCGTTTAATAATTTCAACTGTTTTCTCAACACCCATGTGTCCCATTGAATCATGAGAGGATTTCAAGATTTGTATTTGCATCGCATTGGGTACATAAAACCTGATTCTGGACTTATCAATCTTTCTATAAATTAAGCCATTTCTTAATTCAAACAAAGTATGTTCTCTGGTCTCTAATTCTTTTCGTAACTCCTCTAAGTGAGGATCCTGACTGACATATAGCCATAGATTGTTCAAACGTATTTTCTTCTAGTACTAAAATACAATAACATCGACTCAATGCATCTACATGTTGCATTCGTCGACCTTCTCGATGCTCTATAACATAATCGTAGTTCTGCATTTCTAATGCCCATCTACTAATCCTAGGATTGATAATTTGTTTTTGCAATGTCAACGCCAAAGAATTACAATCAGTTATAATTTTAAAAGTCCTACCTAACAAGTAAATTCGGAAACGTCTCAGTGCATAAATAATGGCTAGTGTTTCCAACTCATAAGAATGATATTTAGACTCTTGGTCTGTAGTACGTTTTGAAAAGTAAAATACCGGATGCAATTTCCCATCTGACTTCTTTTGCATCAAAATAGCACCATACCCTATTGAACTGCCATCGCAATGCAATTCTGTTTCATCATTGACACAAAATATTGATAATAAAGGACGCTCCAACAACTTTGATTTAAGTTCATCGAATGCGTGTAACTGTTCTGCTTCGAATTTAAAGATAGCATCTTTTTTTATCATATCCTGCAACGGCTCAATAAAACGTTGAAAGACTGATGGCGCGTTTTTTAATCCAAACGGCATCTTCAGATATTCGAATTGTCCCATAGGCGTTATAAAACTAGTATACTTGATCGAATCTTTGGTCATATAAACATGATGGAAGCCACCTTTGAGATCCAGTAGAGTGAAGTACTTTTTATCACATAAACAGTCAATAAGATCTTCAACTATTGGTAATGGGTAATTGTCTCGTAAAGTCATTTTGTTTAACGTGCGATAGTCAATACATAATCGATATTCACCTTTCTTTTTCTTGTTTAGTAGTACAATTGGAGAACAATACGGGGAATTGCTTGGTTGTATTATTTTCCTTTCTTGTAAATCTTTTAATATACCAGATAATATCTCTTTTTCGTTATAGGCCAACCTCCTTGGTTTTGTATTAAAATAATCGCCATTATTCAGAACAATATTCATCTCGCATTTTACCCTGGGCTCGTCAAACCTAGAAAAATTATTTTTATAATTATTAAATAAATCATATATTTGTGCTTTAGTTTTATGAGACACTTTGTCTCCAAAATTCAATTCAAATTTCTTTTCAGAATCTTCAATATTAATATTTAACATTTCTTTTTCAAAACTTTCTACTCTTTCATATTTAAGTTTAATGCCAAACATTTTTAAATAATCTCTTCCTATTATAATATCTGTCTCCATTGTATGATTGTGTACTACCAATAATGTGATGTTTCGAGTTTCCTTAAAAATGTTAATCAAACCTGTGAATGTGCCTAAAACTTTTAATTGTGAATTGTTAATTCCAACATAATTGTACATAATATTTTGACAGTCATAATTTTTTACATATTTTTCTTTTATAATTGATACAGCACTACCTGTATCCAATAAAGCTTTTAGTTTTACCTCTTCAGTCTTACCATTATTATGTTGAACTATACTAACATTAGTAATGAAATCAGGTGTGTTCACTTCTTCAATAAGGGTTACTCCCGAGGATGTACTACGATTATTTCCACTTTGTTTTGTTTGTTTAATTGGACAATTGCCAATAGTATGTTCCAAAGATCCACATGAAAAACATGAACCTGGTGTTCTCTTTGGTTTTATACATTCTGCTATCAAGTGTCCCTGTCGTCCACAATTGTAACATCTCTTGGGTTTTACTGGTGTCACCACTGCTTGCGTTGGTTGTTGCTCATTCTTTTGTTTTGTGATTGATGTAAAAGCACGAAGTAAACTTTCTTTATTTTCGAAGTTATGGATACGAGCTTGATTCTGTAAATCTCTGTTCGCCATTCCGTCAATAATGGAGTCGATTAATTCTTCTTCGTCTAATTGAAGGTTATTCGCCAAACATAATTTTTCGTGGTAATATTCTGCAAAAGTTTCATTCGTTTTCCATATATGTGATTCAAATTGCCTCCTTAAACGTAATCGATTTGGTCGATTATCAAAAATTGATTTTAGGTTACTGAGTAATTCACTTAATGATAATTGAATATGATCAGCCTTCGAATGGAACCAACGAATAGCTTTGCCTCTTAATTTACTGATGACAATTATTTTCATCTCATCGTCTGAGATCGAATATAGCTTTTGTATATTTAATACTTGTTGCTGCCAATTTATAAAGTTGTCTTTATCGCCAAAAAATTCGCACAACAATTCCACAATATTTATTTTTGTGAATTTTTGTTCAACAATTGTTTTATTTCCAACTTGACGTTCCATTTCCACAATTTTTTTTTCGCGGTTTAATATTTCGATCTCCCTTTTCAACAATTGAATTTCCTTTTCTGACATGCTGTCCTCTCTTGTTTTTTGCTGACTTGAAGATGATAATGCAGTTTCCTGATTACTTTCTGTATTAATGGCGGCTAATTCATTTTCTTCTTCATCAATTAAAGACTCGTTATCTTCATCCCGATAATGGTCTCTTAATCGCTCAACCAATATTTGCTTCCTACCGTCAGTTTTAAGTCCCAGTTTTTTTAATTTCTTTTTTAACTCAGCCACTGTATAATGTTTATCGGCCATTTTGTTTTCGTTTAGATTTTTTTTTTTTCTCTTTTTTATTGTATATTTTTTCAGGAAAGCACTTTTAATTATTTTATATTTTATCTTTTATTCTTTATCCCACTTCTGAGATTGTAAGGGAGCTTTTCTAGATATTAAACAAGGTTTATTAATTAAAACACAATCACTTAATTACTGAATTTATTAATGCATAAGTTTACATAAAAAAGACTAAATGTCTATACTTCTTAATGGCGTCACAAAGACTGATCATAAGCTTCATCTATTTTGTAAAGAACAATTTTTAGAGCGAGACAACCATAGCCTTACATTATAAAAAAAAAATTATTCAATATTTAATGAGAAAAATACAATAAATTAATTATTTTCCATGATGCCTAAAGTTTAAAGCAACTGGCACTTTATATTTCACAAAAAAAATTGATTAAAAAGATATTTCACAAGGTAAATTAATAAAATCACGAGGACTTACAAAAATCAGACAGAGATTCGAATTATATATAGTAATACGATCATTAGGTACCCCATTATGGTTTATTTTATTTCTGAAATGTGCGTATATATAAAAACAATGAGGATCAAACCCAAAAAATAACAAATATATATATAAAAACTTAATTAAAAATACACTTACATTGTTAGGCGTAATACGCAGATGCAGGTGTACGTCATCGACGGTCTTCATTTGGCATATCATGCCGGGAATTTATTCTACGGCGTTTGTCGTCTATTCCACGATAGATGCGGCGGTCATCATAATATTCAACATCTACTACGTTCCGCCTAGATTCAAACTGCGAGCCTCGATCTGTAGTAATGGTAGACGGTACTCCATAGCGACAAATCCATTCTTTATAGATAGTCATTGCGATGGTCTCGCTTTTGATATCTGGAACAGGTATGGCTTCAGGCCAACGTGTATACCGATCGATCAATGTCACGCAATACTTATTATTTTCTGAGGGCGGTAGTGGTCCTATAATGTCTAAATGAATTTTGTCGAAACGATGTTCGACTAGAAGATAGTTGCCAATGGGGCTTTTTACGTGTCGGGATGAGACAAATTATGAACGCTGTCAAATACTATTCGTCGAAAGTCTTTTGGGACAAAAGGTCTAGCTATTCCTGTAGATGTATCACAGAAAATTTTGATATCTGCGCTGAACACGGGAAATAATTGGAATTTAAGTGAATTGTTTGCTTCTTTTAATGATTTCAATTCGGGGTCCCCAACTTGAGCTTCTGCCATCAGAGTATAGTTGATAGCTTCGCTAATTGATAATTGAGAAACCCTAGAGAGTGTGTCCGCAACGACGTTATCTCTACCGGAAATATGTTTAATATCAGTCGTGTACTGCGCGATTAAATCAAGGTGTCTAGATTGACGAGAAGAAGCCTTGTCTAGGTTTTGTTGAAATGCATATGCGAGGGGTTTGTGATCAGTGTATAGAGTGAAAACGCGTCCCTTTAACCAATGATGAAATACTTAATTGCTGAGTATGCTGCTAACAATTTACGGTCGTATGCACTGTACCGTTTTTGAGTTCCTGTTAGTTTCCTTGAAAAGATACTAAGCGGTTGCCATACACTCGTCACTTGTTGTTGCGAAACAGCCCCAATCGCATGGTCCAATGCGTCGACCACAATAGCGAGCGTGGCGCTTGGTGAAGGGTGCGTAAGATATGCTACTTCGCACAAACGTGTTTTGCTCAACTCGAATTGTTGTTTTGACTCGTCTGATTGATTTTGCGTTTGTCATTTTTTTTACTTCCTTTAAGGAAGTCGTTCAGTAGAGCTTCTTCCGCGGCCGCATGAGGCCTATAGAAGGAGGCCGCGTGAGGATCCTATAGAAATTTATCATTCCTAAATATCGGCGTAAGTCTTTGACAAGCTCAGGCAATTTGTACTTGGAAATGGCTTCAACTTTACTTTTAGCCGGTTTTATTCTGAGGGCTGAAATGTCGTGTCCCAAAAAGGTGATATTCGGAACTGCAAATGTACACTTATTTGCGTTGATTATAAGACCTGCTTCCTTAAGTCGTTGAAAGACAACTTCCAAGTGCTTTAGATGATCTACCACGTTCCTCGAGGCGATAAGAATATCATCGATATAAGGATAACAAAAATTTAAACCGCGCAGGACAGAATGCATAAATCGCTGAAAAGTTTGCGCGGACTATACGAGTAAATTCGTATAGTCCGAAAGGTGTGCAAATGGTTGTCTTGGAAATATCCCCTTCACTAATTGGTATTTGATGATATGCTCTAACCAAGTCAAGTGATGTGAATATAGTACAGCCGTCGAGTTGTTGTGTAAAATCTGTTATGAAAGGAATTGGGTAACGATCGTGTTTGGTAATGAAGTTAAGACCACGACAATCACCACACGGTCTCCAATCGCCGTTTTTTTTCTGTACTAAATGTAATGGACTTGACCAATCCCTAGACGATGGACGGCAAATACCTTGTTCCAGCATGTTGAAAAATTCTTGCTTCGCAATGGTGGATTTTTCAGGGTTTAATCGTCTAGCCCTAGCAACACAAGGGGATCCCGTGGTTAATATGAAGTGCGTGACATTGTGACTTATCTTATTTAACGTAGGACCTTCAATGGTAATATCTTTATATTTCTTTAACAAATCAAATATTTCGGGGGAACAAGAATCGGTAGAAATTATCGTGAGTGAAAACTTTTAGCAACCATAACCAAATTTGTAAGAGGATCTATAAGTTTTTTCGTTTTTAAGTCTATCAGTAGACCGAAATGGTTCATAAAATCAGCTCCGATGATTGGCTTTTCAACGTTTGCTATCGTGAAACGCCATTGGAAACATCTGTGCAAACCTAAATCTAGCGTTATGGTTTTTTGACCGAAAGTATCGATAATAGTTGAATTGGCAGCAAAGAGTTTGAAATTGCTTCTATTGATTCCGTCCTTAGATGTGGGAGGTACAACGGAAACGTCGGCGCCGGTATCTATTAAAAATTGTTATTTTGAAGTAGGATCGAGTAAGATAAGGCGACGACTACTATGACTAAGATCGCTGGTCACCGGCAGCGTAGTTCTATTTAGTTTTTTTGGTCGTTTATGGTGTTAATACTCTCGAATTTACAAGACTTAATGCATTTTCGAGCATCATGTTTGAACTTGTAGTGGTACCAATATATGTCGTGCTTACGTGAAGCAGATTTGGAACGAGAGCGTGAACGGCGGGTAGAATTTGATTAGTTCAATGTTTCAAATTTTTGTGTTAGGGTGCTAATTTGCTCCCTTAACAACCCCAATTCGGCAGAAAGTGGGTTCGACGACGATGGTATTGCACTTGATGGATTATTTGAGACCAAGAACAAATTGACCGCTTGGTTCACCTCTGCAATTTTATCAGCTGTTCTTGCTAATTTCTCTAAATCGGTATCATCGATGCTTGATAGGATTTCTTGGGCATGAGCCGGTAGCCGTTGCATCCAAAGATTCTGTAGTAATGTATCTTGGACTTGTCCGCCACCTAAAGTTTGCATTTCACGTAAAAGTTGTGATGGTTTTCTATCCCCTAATTGTAGTCCTACCAAAAGTCGGTCAATTTTTGTACGCGCTGAGTCACCGAGTCTTTCTATAATAGTCGCCTTTAGATCTCTGTACGTATTTTGGTTGGGGTGTTAACCAGCTTCTCCCGGACACATTTAATGGTTCCGAAATCGAGCGCTGCTAGTAAATAGCTGTATTTTGTGCTATCTTACGTTATAGCACCGATACGAAATTGAGCTTCTAGCTGCATGAACCAGATCTCAGCATCTTCGCGATTGAAGGGTGGCGGTTTAACAGCGACCCTACAAATATTTGTTGCAGACACTGGCGGGTTGTGACGGGGTTATCATTATCTGGAAGAGACATGATGTATTTGTATAAGGCAACTTAGGATATTTGAACACTTTTTATTTCTGAAAACACTTTTATTTTAGAATACACAAAAAAGAACTTTTCTGGGTCCAAATTGATTCACCGGTTACATGGTTTAAAATTTCACGTTACGCCATTTGGTAACCAAATTCGTTAAAAGAACATTTGTAATGGGGACATGGGGAATTACGTAAAAACTGAATATCTGGGATTTTCTTTGATTGAATAATAATAATACTTATTAACTAGTTTTGAAGCATACAAAAACAAAATTTATAATTTTTTTAAATTATATGTTCTATGGTGTATTTCATTTACGTGTTTTATATAAGTAGTTCAAATTAGTAAAATAAAATATTACTGTATTTATTTTTAGATTTAATTTCGTTGAAATTGATTGCAATATTTCGGCGGCTGTACCTGATGATTATGTTAATTCCGCTTGAGTGGATGGAATTTGTTGATCTTGATTTCACAGTGAGTTCGAAGAAGGAGTCAGTTTCTGGATCAATTATTCCTTATTTGTTCTTTCTTGTAGCCTCTTCTGTTGGGCTCTTTGGTTTCCGTTGTTGAAGCGTTTAATAATTTTCACACTTTGTTGGTTACGTAACTTGAAAAATTGTGTTACGTAATTTTTCGAACATTCGGATTAAATTGTAAAGTGGTGCTAGCGCAGCCTCACGCCAGAATTTGTATGGCTTTGTCCCACCATTCACAATTTTAATCACGTCGGGGTCACCATTTATGGGATATATATGTTACGGCAAATGTACAAAATCGGTAAATGTATACATTTACCGGTAAATGTACATATTTCCCAATGTAATAGGTAAATGTGAGTTTAAATCTGAGATTAGCTTCATACTTTTACCGGTAAATACACATTTTCCAACGTATATAGATAAAAGTTAGAGATAATAAAAATATATGGCATATGTTTATGACCACCCAGTATAAGTTCTTAAGTGGGGATAGCGAGCGAAGCGAGCATGCATCAAGTCACGTGGTCTTCTTTCGACCGCTTTAGCCCTATATATAGAGGCCGCACGAGATTACAATATTCAGCAAAGTTATGGAGGTTTCCAAGGGGAATATTTCTTTCTCAGACCATATAGCTCTATCTAATATATTTATAAGTTGAACTCACATTTACCAACCAAGCTGATAAATGTGTACATTTACCGGTAAATGTATACATATACCAGTATATGTACATTTACCGTAACATATATATATTATTGGTGCGGAGCACCAGGCCAATTAATAACGCACTTCACAATTAAATAGTTTATTTTTCGATTTACCAAAACAGCTCAATAACAACATAAGATCTTTATTATTTTATTTTTTAATTTTTTAATTCATTTGGTTTTATGAAAAGAAAATTTAATACGTAACTTAGAACAAACATCGATTGGAAAAAGAATAAGAGAAAATCTTCGACTCAATTTTATAAATTGTTTTTTCTAGATGTGTCTTCGTCAAGAAAAAATCCCAGAGTAGAAACAAATATTTCTAATTTTTTAAAAATGAAATTTTTTTGAAATTTCAATCCGAGCAACCGATGAAATTATTTTAATTCAAAGTGGAAAAAGTAGTTCTAATTGTTGCCAGACTGGTGAAAACTTGGAATTGGCAGTCGCCACAAGCTAAAGAAAAACTTTATGCGACCTTATCCTGGATGCCATAAAAAGAACAATGAGTGCAAAATTTATAATTACCGACTTTCAAGAGCGTGACAAACGGTAGAATGTACGGAATTTTGAATGCAAAGTCTACAAGAGGCCATTTGAGGTTAGCGTGAAAATAGTAGACAAAATAATAAAAGCCACTTGTGTACTTCACAATTATGTGATGAATTGGCTTATGAAATCGAGGTGTCGTTGCCGTTGTGGTGTTGCTTTCTCTGCGTTCTGTTGGTATGCGAATATTAACGGTTTGTGGTCCGTTAGTACTTGGAACTGTCTACTTTCTAGCATAAACCGGAAGTGTTTTATTGCTTGGTAGATTGCTAACAGATCTCTGTCTTAAGTACTGTATTTAATTTCTGTTGTCGTTAATTTTTTGGAGAAATACCCAAGGGGTTGAGGGCTGTTTTATGTCAGTTGATGTAAAACTGCTCCTATCGCGTAATCTGATGCGTCAGTTGATAGTGACAGTTTTGCGTCTTGTTTTGGGTGTGCGAGCATTGCTGCGTTTTCGAGTTCATATTTGCATTTTTCGAACGCGTTCGATTGTTGTTCGTTTCACGTTAATGGAGTTTGGTCGTTTCGCCTATTGCCTGGAATCATTTCGATAAGTAAACGTTGGTACCCTACTGCGTGCGGTAGAAATTTATGATAGAAATATACCGTTGCTAAAAACTTTTTTAATTGATGTACTATTGTGGGGTTTTCGAATTTTCGTAACGCCAAAGAATTACAATCAGTTATAATTTTAAAAGTCCTACCTAACAAGTAAATTCGGAAACGTCTCAGTGCATAAATAATGGCTAGTGTTTCCAACTCATAAGAATGATATTTAGACTCTTGGTCTGTAGTACGTTTTGAAAAGTAAAATACCGGATGCAATTTCCCATCTGACTTCTTTTGCATCAAAATAGCACCATACCCTATTGAACTGCCATCGCAATGCAATTCTGTTTCATCATTGACACAAAATATTGATAATAAAGGACGCTCCAACAACTTAGATTTAAGTTCATCGAATGCGTGTAACTGTTCTGCTTCGAATTTAAAGATAGCATCTTTTTTTATCATATCCTGCAACGGCTTTGCAATGAAACTAAAGTTGAGAATAAATTTCCGAAAGTAGGAGCACATGCCTAGAAATCTCTGAACGTCATGGATATTTTTTGGTGGTGGATATTCATTAATTGTTTTTATGTTGTTTAAATTTGGTCGAACACCATTTTCATTAAGAGTGTATCCTAAATAATCGACTTCGGTATACATAAATTTACATTTTGCTACATTTAATTCTAACAGATTTTCAGATAATGTTTGGAATACAGTTCTAAGAATATCTAAATGCTCTTCAAGAGTTTTGGTCGCTATCAATAAATCATCGATATAAATAATTATTATCTTTGAATCAATTAATTCTTTAAAAACTTGTTCAATAAAACGTTGAAAGACCGATGGCGCGTTTTTTAATCCAAACGGCATCTTCAGATATTCGAATTGTCCCATAGGCGTTATAAAACTAGTATACTTGATCGAATCTTTGGTCATATAAACATGATGGAAGCCACCTTTGAGATCCAGTAGAGTGAAGTACTTTTTATCACATAAACAGTCAATAAGATCTTCAACTATTGGTAATGGGTAATTGTCTCGTAAAGTCATTTTGTTTAACGTGCGATAGTCAATACATAATCGATATTCACCTTTCTTTTTCTTGTTTAGTAGTACAATTGGAGAACAATACGGGGAATTGCTTGGTTGTATTATTTTCCTTTCTTGTAAATCTTTTAATATACCAGATAATATCTCTTTTTCGTTATAGGCCAACCTCCTTGGTTTTGTATTAAAATAATCGCCATTATTCAGAACAATATTCATCTCGCATTTTACCCTGGGCTCGTCAAACCTAGAAAAATTATTTTTATAATTATTAAATAAATCATATATTTGTGCTTTAGTTTTATGAGACACTTTGTCTCCAAAATTCAATTCAAATTTCTTTTCAGAATCTTCAATATTAATATTTAACATTTCTTTTTCAAAACTTTCTACTCTTTCATATTTAAGTTTAATGCCAAACATTTTTAAATAATCTCTTCCTATTATAATATCTGTCTCCATTGTATGATTGTGTACTACCAATAATGTGATGTTTCGAGTTTCCTTAAAAATGTTAATCAAACCTGTGAATGTGCCTAAAACTTTTAATTGTGAATTGTTAATTCCAACATAATTGTACATAATATTTTGACAGTCATAATTTTTTACATATTTTTCTTTTATAATTGATACAGCACTACCTGTATCCAATAAAGCTTTTAGTTTTACCTCTTCAGTCTTACCATTATTATGTTGAACTATACTAACATTAGTAATGAAATCAGGTGTGTTCACTTCTTCAATAAGGGTTACTCCCGAGGATGTACTACGATTATTTCCACTTTGTTTTGTTTGTTTAATTGGACAATTGCCAATAGTATGTTCCAAAGATCCACATGAAAAACATGAACCTGGTGTTCTCTTTGGTTTTATACATTCTGCTATCAAGTGTCCCTGTCGTCCACAATTGTAACATCTCTTGGGTTTTACTGGTGTCACCACTGCTTGTGTTGGTTGTTGCTCATTCTTTTGTTTTGTGATTGATGTAAAAGCACGAAGTAAACTTTCTTTATTTTCGAAGTTATGGATACGAGCTTGATTCTGTAAATCTCTGTTCGCCATTCCGTCAATAATGGAGTCGATTAATTCTTCTTCGTCTAATTGAAGGTTATTCGCCAAACATAATTTTTCGTGGTAATATTCTGCAAAAGTTTCATTCGTTTTCCATATATGTGATTCAAATTGCCTCCTTAAACGTAATCGATTTGGTCGATTATCAAAAATTGATTTTAGGTTACTGAGTAATTCACTTAATGATAATTGAATATGATCAGCCTTCGAATGGAACCAACGAATAGCTTTGCCTCTTAATTTACTGATGACAATTATTTTCATCTCATCGTCTGAGATCGAATATAGCTTTTGTATATTTAATACTTGTTGCTGCCAATTTATAAAGTTGTCTTTATCGCCAAAAAATTCGCACAACAATTCCACAATATTTATTTTTGTGAATTTTTGTTCAACAATTGTTTTATTTCCAACTTGACGTTCCATTTCCCCAATTTTTTTTTCGCGGTTTAATATTTCGATCTCCCTTTTCAACAATTGAATTTCCTTTTCTGACATGCTGTCCTCTCTTGTTTTTTGCTGACTTGAAGATGATAATGCAGTTTCCTGATTACTTTCTGTATTAATGGCGGCTAATTCATTTTCTTCTTCATCAATTAAAGACTCGTTATCTTCATCCCGATAATGGTCTCTTAATCGCTCAACCAATATTTGCTTCCTACCGTCAGTTTTAAGTCCCAGTTTTTTTAATTTCTTTTTTAACTCAGCCACTGTATAATGTTTATCGGCCATTTTGTTTTCGTTTAGATTTTTTTTTTTTCTCTTTTTTATTGTATATTTTTTCAGGAAAGCACTTTTAATTATTTTATATTTTATCTTTTATTCTTTATCCCACTTCTGAGATTGTAAGGGAGCTTTTCTAGATATTAAACAAGGTTTATTAATTAAAACACAATCACTTAATTACTGAATTTATTAATGCATAAGTTTACATAAAAAAGACTAAATGTCTATACTTCTTAATGGCGTCACAAAGACTGATCATAAGCTTCATCTATTTTGTAAAGAACAATTTTTAGAGCGAGACAACCATAGCCTTACATTATAAAAAAAAAATTATTCAATATTTAATGAGAAAAATACAATAAATTAATTATTTTCCATGATGCCTAAAGTTTAAAGCAACTGGCACTTTATATTTCACAAAAAAAATTGATTAAAAAGATATTTCACAAGGTAAATTAATAAAATCACGAGGACTTACAAAAATCAGACAGAGATTCGAATTATATATAGTAATACGATCATTAGGTACCCCATTATAGTTTATTTTATTTCTGAAATGTGCGTATATATAAAAACAATGAGGATCAAACCCAAAAAATAACAAATATATATATAAAAACTTAATTAAAAATACACTTACATTGTTAGGCGTAATACGCAGATGCAGGTGTACGTCATCGACGGTCTTCATTTGGCATATCATGCCGGGAATTTATTCTACGGCGTTTGTCGTCTATTCCACGATAGATGCGGCGGTCATCATAATATTCAACATCTACTACGTTCCGCCTAGATTCAAACTGCGAGCCTCGATCTGTAGTAATGGTAGACGGTACTCCATAGCGACAAATCCATTCTTTATAGATAGTCATTGCGATGGTCTCGCTTTTGATATCTGGAACAGGTATGGCTTCAGGCCAACGTGTATACCGATCGATCAATGTCACGCAATACTTATTATTTTCTGAGGGCGGTAGTGGTCCTATAATGTCTAAATGAATTTTGTCGAAACGATGTTCGACTAGAAGATAGTTGCCAATGGGGCTTTTTACGTGTCGGGATGAGACAAATTATGAACGCTGTCAAATACTATTCGTCGAAAGTCTTTTGGGACAAGAGGTCTAGCTATTCCTGTAGATGTATCACAGAAAATTTTGATATCTGCGCCGAACACGGGAAATAATTGGAATTTAAGTGAATTGTTTGCTTCTTTTAATGATTTCAATTCGGGGTCCCCAACTTGAGCTTCTGCCATCAGAGTATAGTTGATAGCTTCGCTAATTGATAATTGAGAAACCCTAGAGAGTGTGTCCGCAACGACGTTATCTCTACCGGAAATATGTTTAATATCAGTCGTGTACTGCGCGATTAAATCAAGGTGTCTAGATTGACGAGAAGAAGCCTTGTCTAGGTTTTGTTGAAATGCATATGCGAGGGGTTTGTGATCAGTGTATAGAGTGAAAACGCGTCCCTTTAACCAATGATGAAATACTTAATTGCTGAGTATGCTGCTAACAATTTACGGTCGTATGCACTGTACCGTTTTTGAGTTCCTGTTAGTTTCCTTGAAAAGATACTAAGCGGTTGCCATACACTCGTCACTTGTTGTTGCGAAACAGCCCCAATCGCATGGTCCAATGCGTCGACCACAATAGCGAGCGTGGCGCTTGGTGAAGGGTGCGCAAGATATGCTACTTCGCACAAACGTGTTTTGCTCAACTCGAATTGTTGTTTTGACTCGTCTGATTGATTTTGCGTTTGTCATTTTTTTTACTTCCTTTAAGGAAGTCGTTCAGTAGTGCTTCTTCCGCGGCCGCATGAGGCCTATAGAAGGACGCCGCGTGAGGATCCTATAGAAATTTATCATTCCTAAATATCGGCGTAAGTCTTTGACAAGCTCAGGCAATTTGTACTTCGAAATGGCTTCAACTTTACTTTTAGCCGGTTTTATTCTGAGGGCTGAAATGTCGTGTCCCAAAAAGGTGATATTCGGAACTGCAAATGTACACTTATTTGCGTTGATTATAAGACCTGCTTCCTTAAGTCGTTGAAAGACAACTTCCAAGTGCTTTAGATGATCTACCACGTTCCTCGAGGCGATAAGAATATCATCGATATAAGGATAACAAAAATTTAAACCGCGCAGGACAGAATGCATAAATCGCTGAAAAGTTTGCGCGGACTATACGAGTAAATTCGTATAGTCCGAAAGGTGTGCAAATGGTTGTCTTGGAAATATCCCCTTCACTAATTGGTATTTGATGATATGCTCTAACCAAGTCAAGTGATGTGAATATAGTACAGCCGTCGAGTTGTTGTGTAAAATCTGTTATGAAAGGAATTGGGTAACGATCGTGTTTGGTAATGAAGTTAAGACCACGACAATCACCACACGGTCTCCAATCGCCGTTTTTTTTCTGTACTAAATGTAATGGACTTGACCAATCCCTAGACGATGGACGGCAAATACCTTGTTCCAGCATGTTGAAAAATTCTTGCTTCGCAATGGTGGATTTTTCAGGGTTTAATCGTCTAGCCCTAGCAACACAAGGGGATCCCGTGGTTAATATGAAGTGCGTGACATTGTGACTTATCTTATTTAACGTAGGACCTTCAATGGTAATATCTTTATATTTCTTTAACAAATCAAATATTTCGGGGGAACAAGAATCGGTAGAAATTATCGTGAGTGAAAACTTTTAGCAACCATAACCAAATTTGTAAGAGGATCTATAAGTTTTTTCGTTTTTAAGTCTATCAGTAGACCGAAATGGTTCATAAAATCAGCTCCGATGATTGGCTTTTCAACGTTTGCTATCGTGAAACGCCATTGGAAACATCTGTGCAAACCTAAATCTAGCGTTATGGTTTTTTGACCGAAAGTATCGATAATAGTTGAATTGGCAGCAAAGAGTTTGAAATTGCTTCTATTGATTCCGTCCTTAGATGTGGGAGGTACAACGGAAACGTCGGCGCCGGTATCTATTAAAAATTGTTATTTTGAAGTAGGATCGAGTAAGGTAAGGCGACGACTACTATGACTAAGATCGCTGGTCACCGGCAGCGTAGTTCTATTTAGTTTTTTTGGTCGTTTATGGTGTTAATACTCTCGAATTTACAAGACTTAATGCATTTTCGAGCATCATGTTTGAACTTGTAGTGGTACCAATATATGTCGTGCTTACGTGAAGCAGATTTGGAACGAGAGCGTGAACGGCGGGTAGAATTTGATTAGTTCAATGTTTCAAATTTTTGTGTTAGGGTGCTAATTTGCTCCCTTAACAACCCCAATTCGGCAGAAAGTGGGTTCGACGACGATGGTATTGCACTTGATGGATTATTTGAGACCAAGAACAAATTGACCGCTTGGTTCACCTCTGCAATTTTATCAGCTGTTCTTGCTAATTTCTCTAAATCGGTATCATCGATGCTTGATAGGATTTCTTGGGCATGAGCCGGTAACCGTTGCATCCAAAGATTCTGTAGTAATGTATCTTGGACTTGTCCGCCACCTAAAGTTTGCATTTCACGTAAAAGTTGTGATGGTTTTCTATCCCCTAATTGTAGTCCTACCAAAAGTCGGTCAATTTTTGTACGCGCTGAGTCACCGAGTCTTTCTATAATAGTCGCCTTTAGATCTCTGTACGTATTGTTGGTTGGGGTGTTAACCAGCTTCTCCCGGACACATTTAATGGTTCCGAAATCGAGCGCTGCTAGTAAATAGCTGTATTTTGTGCTATCTTACGTTATAGCACCGATACGAAATTGAGCTTCTAGCTGCATGAACCAGATCTCAGCATCTTCGCGATTGAAGGGTGGCGGTTTAACAGCGACCCTACAAATATTTGTTGCAGACACTGGCGGGTTATGACGGGGTTATCATTATCTGGAAGAGACATGATGTATTTGTATAAGGCAACTTAGGATATTTGAACACTTTTTATTTCTGAAAACACTTTTATTTTAGAATACACAAAAAAGAACTTTTCTGGGTCCAAATTGATTCACCGGTTACATGGTTTAAAATTTCACGTTACGCCATTTGGTAACCAAATTCGTTAAAAGAACATTTGTAATGGGGACATGGGGAATTACGTAAAAACTGAATATCTGGGATTTTCTTTGATTGAATAATAATAATACTTATTAACTAGTTTTGAAGCATACAAAAACAAAATTTATAATTTTTTTAAATTATATGTTCTTTGGTGTATTTCATTTACGTGTTTTATATAAGTAGTTCAAATTAGTAAAATAAAATATTACTGTATTTATTTTTAGATTTAATTTCGTTGAAATTGATTGCAATATTTCGGTGGCTGTACCTGATGATTATGTTAATTCCGCTTGAGTGGATGGAATTTGTTGATCTTGATTTCACAGTGAGTTCGAAGAAGGAGTCAGTTTCTGGATCAATTATTCCTTATTTGTTCTTTCTTGTAGCCTCTTCTGTTGGGCTCTTTGGTTTCCGTTGTTGAAGCGTTTAATAATTTTCACACTTTGTTGGTTACGTAACTTGAAAAATTGTGTTACGTAATTTTTCGAACATTCGGATTAAATTGTAAAGTGGTGCTAGCGCAGCCTCACGCCAGAATTTGTATGGCTTTGTCCCACCATTCACAATTTTAATCACGTCGGGGTCACCATTTATGGGATATATATGTTACGGCAAATGTACAAAATCGGTAAATGTATACATTTACCGGTAAATGTACATATTTCCCAATGTAATAGGTAAATGTGAGTTTAAATCTGAGATTAGCTTCATACTTTTACCGGTAAATACACATTTTCCAACGTATATAGATAAAAGTTAGAGATAATAAAAATATATGGCATATGTTTATGACCACCCAGTATAAGTTCTTAAGTGGGGATAGCGAGCGAAGCGAGCATGCATCAAGTCACGTGGTCTTCTTTCGACCGCTTTAGCCCTATATATAGAGGCCGCACGAGATTACAATATTCAGCAAAGTTATGGAGGTTTCCAAGGGGAATATTTCTTTCTCAGACCATATAGCTCTATCTAATATATTTATAAGTTGAATTCACATTTACCAACCAAGCTGATAAATGTGTACATTTACCGGTAAATGTATACATATACCAGTATATGTACATTTACCGTAACATATATATATTATTGGTGCGGAGCACCAGGCCAATTAATAACGCACTTCACAATTAAATAGTTTATTTTTCGATTTACCAAAACAGCTCAATAACAACATAAGATCTTTATTATTTTATTTTTTAATTTTTTAATTCATTTGGTTTTATGAAAAGAAAATTTAATACGTAACTTAGAACAAACATCGATTGGAAAAAGAATAAGAGAAAATCTTCGACTCAATTTTATAAATTGTTTTTTCTAGATGTGTCTTCGTCAAGAAAAAATCCCAGAGTAGAAACAAATATTTCTAATTTTTTAAAAATGAAATTTTTTTGAAATTTCAATCCGAGCAACCGATGAAATTATTTTAATTCAAAGTGGAAAAAGTAGTTCTAATTGTTGCCAGACTGGTGAAAACTTGGAATTGGCAGTCGCCACAAGCTAAAGAAAAACTTTATGCGACCTTATCCTGGATGCCATAAAAAGAACAATGAGTGCAAAATTTATAATTACCGACTTTCAAGAGCGTGACAAACGGTAGAATGTACGGAATTTTGAATGCAAAGTCTACAAGAGGCCATTTGAGGTTAGCGTGAAAATAGTAGACAAAATAATAAAAGCCACTTGTGTACTTCACAATTATGTGATGAATTGGCTTATGAAATCGAGGTGTCGTTGCCGTTGTGGTGTTGCTTTCTCTGCGTTTCTGTTGGTATGCGAATATTAACGGTTTGCGGTCCGTTAGTACTTGGAACTGTCTACTTTCTAGCATAAACCGGAAGTGTTTTATTGCTTGGTAGATTGCTAACAGATCTCTGTCTTAAGTACTGTATTTAATTTCTGTTGTCGTTAATTTTTTGGAGAAATACCCAAGGGGTTGAGGGCTGTTTTATGTCAGTTGATGTAAAACTGCTCCTATCGCGTAATCTGATGCGTCAGTTGATAGTGACAGTTTTGCGTCTTGTTTTGGGTGTGCGAGCATTGCTGCGTTTTCGAGTTCATATTTGCATTTTTCGAACGCGTTCGATTGTTGTTCGTTTCACGTTAATGGAGTTTGGTCGTTTCGCCTATTGCCTGGAATCATTTCGATAAGTAAACGTTGGTACCCTACTGCGTGCGGTAGAAATTTATGATAGAAATATACCGTTGCTAAAAACTTTTTTAATTGATGTACTATTGTGGGGTTTTCGAATTTTCGTAACGCTTCTGATTTTTTGGGTAAAGGTTGAATTCCGTCACTTGTAAGTAAATGGCCTAAAAATTCTAGCTTCCTTACGTGAAACTCACATTTTGTGGTGTTGATTGCTAACCCGTATTCTCTGAATCGTTCGAAAACGGTCCGTATGTGTCGCTGATGTTCTTCCTCGTCTATTGGTGCCACCATGATGTCGTGAATATAAGCAAAAACGAAATTCAACCCGTGCAGCGCTTCATGAATGTAACGTTGGAAAGTTTGTGCTGGGTTTCGCAAACCGAACGACATGTACAAGTATGGCGTTGTTGTTGCCGTTTTTGGTATGTCATCTTAATATATTGGTATTTGGTGGTACGCTTTCTGTAAGTCGATTTTGCTGAAAACCTTCTTGTTGTGAAGCATTGCTGTGCAGTCTTGTAGATAGGGTATTGGGTACCTATCTGGGATTGTCACTGCTTTAAGTCGTCGATAATCTCCACATGGTCTCCATGAACCGTCTTGCTTCTTGACCATGTGTAGTGGGCTCGCGTAGTTGCTGCTTGATGGTTGGATTATCCCTTGTTTTAGCAAATATTCAAATTATTGTGTCGCTATTTGCAGCTTTGCTGGATCTAATCGTCTCCCTCGTGCCTGTCGTTTCGATTCGGTGTACGCCTTAGCTGTTTCGATACGCGTGATATCGTCAAACTCTCTTAAGAGTGTTGCGCACTTTGATGTTGCATCAAATGTTTGTAATTCTATTTCGTTTATATTTTTGCTTGCACATGTTGATCGTAAATTTCTTGTTGCATCGATGAGTTTATTGTTTTTTAAGTCCATTAAAAGGCCGTAATGCTTGATTAGATCGGCCCCTATGATTGGGGTGCGTACGTTTGCTATTATGAACGGCCACGTGAAGGGTCTTCGTAATCTGAGGTCTAATTCCATCCGTCTCGTGCCGAATGTGCTGATTTGGGAACCATTTGCTGCGTATAATTTTATCGTGTCTGGTGTCTTTTGTTAGAAATTTCGGCAAGACTGAAATGTCTGCGCCTGTGTCGATGAGGAAATTCGTGGCGGATTTTCGGTCGGTTATTGTAAGCCGGTTGATGCTAACGACCGCCAGTTGTTGTGCGTTAGCGACCGGTGCGGTTCAACTTTGATCGTTTTCCGATTGGTCATCATCTCCAAATTTACAGGGTGAACGACACTTCTTGCTTGCTTTGCCAAATTTACAGTGGTGCCAACAAATTGCAGGAACCGCTGGGGTTGGACTACGGCTTCTCGTTCTTCATGTTCCTGTGTCTCGGCTCCATTTTCGGCTTTCGTTTTGCTTTGCCCACATCTGATCAACGCGCTTTGATAATTCGTTTATCGTCGTGGATTTCGGAGGAGAGTTGTTTGAATATTTTGCTCCATACAATGCCATAGCTGCATTTTTATCACTACCAATACCCTCTTCTTTTACATGTTGGAGTAACTTAGCTTTTATCGAATCTTTTAGGGTGAGAATTTGTGGAAGCCAAATAAAACAAGTGTTTTGTAAAGGCCAATCTCCACAGAGCCGATATCCTATTCTGACGAGAAAAATCAGAAAACTAGAAAGAGATGGACTTTTGCAACTTTCGCTATGATTGATGGAATAAAAACATTAGAATCTCCCCACATAATTTAGAAAAATTGGTAGTGTGCGACGATATCGTGTATGGTTATTGTGAGAGTATGCACCCGCAGATGAAGTGCCATATAAATCTGCTAAACATGTACATCTGATTTTGAGGGGAATCATCTGCAGATGGAAAATCAGAAATGCAGGAGCCGACAAAATTTGTAGGATGATTGTTTTCTCCCTTTCTGTTTAACTGCTCTTTGTATACATGCATCAAATGTAGGATGTCGGCTGTGCGGAGATGAGCCTTAAGAAATACGTGTGCTTTTATTCGAAGTTAAAAGATAACTGCACAATACAAATATGTCCTCGTTGACAAAAAGATTCAATGATGAATTGAAGCTAACTTTGCTATTATGTGAGATTACATTAAATTCAATACCCCACATAATCTTGAAAAACACAACAATATTCAATAGCAACTACATTTCTTTGACAACTAATTACTTAATCTCATCCCATTTATGCAGAGTAACTGCTTGTCACCATGTACCGGTTTTGTTAAAATATCCACAATCATATCTTCTGTGCCAATTCCTTTAATTAGCACTCTGCCTCGATATGTTTGATCTCGTACATAATGATGCCTTATATGAATATGCTTGGTTCTGACATGATAAAAACATTTTTTGTTCAATTTGCTTCATCCATGAAGCTTCTTGACTTGCTGCTGATAATGCCATGTACTCAGTTTCTGCAGTTGACAAAGCCACTGTCGCTTGTTTTTTATTCGCCCAACTTATAGCACCTGCTTGTAATGGAAACACATATCCTGTGCATGATTTGCGATCATCTATAATCATCACAATAGACAATAACCGATTTATTACCATTTTTCGAATATAATAATAATTTAATAATATATTTCAATTTATAATCCAACGAACCTTTCAAATATTCTTTTTACTGCTGTCAAATGCATTGCACCTGGTTTGTTATTATTATATACATTTCTGACAGCAAATGGTCTAGTGCATTATGCCGAATAAAGTATACTACCAACTGCTTCTTGGTATAGTATTTTATTCATTAATGCCATTTCTTCCTTTCTTTCGGTCATTATCATTTGTTAATTTCATGTTTGGATCAGACGGATTTTTGACTGCTTTGTAATCTGTCATATTGAATTTCTTAAGAATTTAATTGGTATAATTCCTTTGACTTAAATATATATCTCCTGTGTTTTCGCTCCTTTGGATTTGCATACCTAACATACACAACTGGTTGCTTTACCTAGATCTTTCATTTCGAAATGCGATTTTGGGCTTGACTTCAAAACCGAGTTCCAATCATTGTGGTTTGAAAAATTAATAGATCATGAACATATACATCCGCACAGACGATAGAATTAATTCATATTCTTGTGTAAATACATGGATCAACTCTTGAACATTTGTATCCTGATTTCATCAACATTACTTAATTCAACTTCATGTTCAACTGTCGACTTACTTGTTTTAACCCACAGATTGCCCTTTTCAATAAACAAACTCTTCCAGAACCATCATTGAAACCTTCTGATTGCAACATATATATTTCTTCTTCAATATTGTCTTGCAAAAACCTCGCCACTGCATCCATTCGTTCTACTTGCAAATCATGTTTGGCTGGTAACACGATGATAATACATATCGCTGAATATCTTACTACTGGAGAGTAAGTTTCTTCATAATCCATACCAGCACGTTGACAACAGCCTTTCGCAACCAATCTTGTCTTATATTTAACAATATTGCCTTGACTATCACGTGTTGTTTTAAACACCCATTTGTTGTCTATCGTTTTTCGATCATTGGGCAAATTCACCAGTTCTCATGTCTTGTTATCGATTACCGCCTTATATTCACTTCTCATAGCTTTTCGCCAATTAACATTATGTATGCTATTAGTTGCTTCATTAACTGTTTCTGGATCATCTTCATTAATGTCATTAACCATATATGTTATAGAATCCGGAAAAATAATCCTTTTTTTAATTCTTGAAGATCATCTTATTTCAACAACTTGTGATGATACATTATGATCCTCAAAAGGAACATAGTCTGATGAGTCATAGTCTATAGCATCCATATCAATTTCTTCATTGTCATCTACATCATTGAAATTGTCCAGTTCATTTTCAATATTGTTAAGTATTCTTGCTCTGAATCAGAAAGAATAGTTAAAAAACAACTACGTCACGACTTGATTCCTCTTTTATGATAGGATCAACCAGACGGAAACCTTTTGTTTTATCACAATAGCCAACAAAGACATATTTTTTTGACTGGGCATCTAACTTTAGGCACTTTTCTTTTGGTATGTGGACTATTGCTTCACATCAAAAAATTTTGAAATGACTTATATCCGGAATGTTTCCAGTTCATAACTCCACCGAAGATTTGTCATTTAGCACACTGGTCAAAAAATGATTTCTTACGTATACAGTCGTGTTCATTGCTTTTATCCAGATCAGCACGAAATAACATGCATCTGGGTAGTTCAGTGATTGTACGTATTGTTCTTTCTGCCAATCCATTTTGTTGTAGTCTATATGGATTTGAAGTTATACGTATAATTCCACACTTATCAAAAAATCTGCCTAAATTGACATTGCAAAATTCTATACCATTATCCGATCAAAGAATGTTGATTCGTTTTCCAGTTTCAAAAAATATAGTATACAAATGTTCTCGAAAAATCATCTACAAAAATGAATATGAATGCATATTTCGAACCACCTATGAAAGTGCATTCCATTGGATCACACAAGTCACTGTGCACGACTTCCATTAGTTCCGTAGCTCTGGAACCAACATTGTTAATAGGCTGCCTGGTTTGCTTTTCTTTAAAAAATGTGATACATATGTTACAATTATCTGAATCGTTGAACACAACACCATCCACTATACCATTTTTAATTTTAATCAAATCATTATAGTTATTATGACCTTGTTTGGGGTAGAACAATTTAATAACTTTGTCTTGTATTGTTTGGGGTAGAACGACTTAATAATTTTGCTTCAAAAGATTTATTGAAAAATACAAACTGTGCAAACTTTATATGAATTTAATATGAACTGTTTCTGTTGATGGTTTCTTGACGAATGAATACCGGCTGCATATCCGCAGTTTATTTCTCTTGTCTTTTCCTTTTGAACACCATTCGCTTCTCTTGGTTCTCTCCAGCTGTGTATGAGATCGTGATGTTTAATATTTCTACATTGCGTTTATGTGTATGAGATCATGATACAATCTGTTTTATCTCTGCCCTGTGCCTGTATGCATGAGATCATGACTAAATATATTCAGTAGATCTGAACTGACCTAATCATTCATTTCTATTTTGTTTCGATTTTGTAAGAAAACTTTTATGTTCGAAAATGTCCAATTGGAACAAACTATTCATTTAAGATGTTTTTGCTAAAATATCATTATCACCGCCTCAAATTGTACAAGAAGAATTCAACTTTGTTGCCTTTTTCAATCATTTAACTAACTGACTGTTAAGCCTGGAACGCACAAAACGTCTTGTACTTTAATTACTTGTGATCTATTACCAATTTTTAGTTTTAATTTAACATTTCCAACGCAAGTAACTTTCATCTTTGAATTGTTTGCCGCCAATTTTTCACTGACGTTTGCTGAAGATATGTCGCATTACCAATGACTATTCATTTTCATGACACGACGTACCTGAATCTATGTACCAATGGTTATTGTCATTGATTCTGGTTGATAAAGCACTCAATACAAGAGTCGATCTCGTTTTTTCATTCATTATTATCAGCTTTGTTTGATTTCTTTGGACAATCGGGTGACTTATGACCTTTTTCATCACAATAAAAGGATCAAATTATTTTTGATTTCTTTTTAGATTTCTTCTTAGCCTTTTTATGATTACTATTGAAAAATGCACTCTCATTATGTGGCATTTTATTTTCTTGCAGCAATTTAGTTTTCACTATATCACCAGTAATATCTACTGAACTTTCGATGGTCATTATCATCGGTTTAAATTCAAGCCAGATAATAAAAACGTACCAATCCAGTCATCAGTTAGGTTAAAACAAGCCATTGAGTTTGTGTGCAGTCGAAAATGTATGATTCACATATTCTTCCATCGAGAGACTTCATCATATGTGGAGGTGAAAAGCTATCTTTAAGCATTTTATTGTTGATGGCGATGGAGTAATCTACTGTTAATCTGCGTGGAGTTGATGGATGTTTTGGTTGGTTGACTATTACCACTGGAGATTCATATTCCGACTTTGAATCCCTTGCGATTCCTTGTTTTATCCATTCTTGGATACTTTTATTGATGAATTGTCTGTCATTCCAAGAATATCTATAAGGTGATGTTGAAATTGGAATATCGTCTTTTAAATCGATTGAATGTTGCCCTATTTAGCAATGGCCGATTTGACTTTTATCGTATGAAAAGGCATCAATATTGTTTTGTATTATTTGTTTAAATTTTTCGACATGGTGAGGTATCATGCAACTTTCGAAATATTTTATTTTGTCTTCCATTCTGATTTTTAATGTTTCGAGAATGGCTTTCGTAGAATTTTTCAGTAAACAACTGTTGATGTTGTTTGGAATTCTTTTTGTTGTTTTTGTTACAAGTTCCACATCATCCTTTGGTTCCAAAATGACTGTGATGTTGGTTGCCTGTCGCCAATCACTACCAAGAATTATTGGTACTGGAATATTACGTACGAAGGCTATATTGGACCGAATGTACAGTTGATGTTTCCGATTTTTATTGGCATGTCGATCTGACCTATGGGAATACATTCATTTTCTACTAACGTTATAGAATTACCTTCGTATTTTGATATTTTTATGTTCTGTAGAATGATGTTGGCATCTATAATTGATTGTTCCGCTCCGTCGTCTATTAATGCAGTAGATTTGATATTGTTGAAGATTGTGGCTTCGACGATCTGCAGGCCTCGTTGACCGCATATAGATTTGAATGCACAGAGATCTTGTTTATTTGTAGAATTTGAAGGATTTTTTTGACATGTGTTTGATGAATGTCCAGTTAAGTTGCAAAGCGGGCCGAATTGAACACTGTGAAACTGGGTGTGCTTCCTTCTTACATATTGGACACAAAAATCTGTGTGTTTTTGGTTTTGATGTTGATGCGTTGTTGGATGAACCAAATTTACTGTTGTTGTTGTATTTCGATTCAACGTTTGAGGTAAAGTTTTCATATGATTTTGTGAATCATTTAATGAATCGGTTAATGAATTTTGTATCGTCGTCTAGTTTTCGTACTAGATCTAGAAGACCTTCTATAGTAGTTGGTGATCCTATACGTAGCATTCTTTAATCCGAGTCACTGGCTACGCCTTCGATTAAATGCGTTAATTTTTCTTCGAGAGGAATGTTAATGCTTTGTGGAGGTTTTTGATGATTTCTAGTTTACTACAAATATATTGTCTAATTGATTCATTTGAACGTTGGTGACATTCCACTCGAGAAGTGTGATTGGTTTGCGGAATTTTTTCTTGAACGTTGTTATCCAGTTGTTGAAAGTTTTGATGTCTTCCCCTTCGTAGTTTTGCCAATGTTTTGCTACACCGGTGAGTTTACTTGAAGCAAATTCCAGCTTAGCGTTATCTTTCCAATTGTTGAATTCTGCAACAATTTCAATATTTTGAAGAAATTTTTCTGCTTGGATTGCGTTGTCGCCGCTGAATTGTTGCACTGTGTTTATGATGTCTGTTGGATTCTTAATATTTTTTAAGAATTTCTAAGTAGCGAAAATTTGAAGAGAAAAAAAAGGTATTTCGTATTGAACCTTTTTATTGAAAAGAACTATTACAATGAATTAATTTTTATAGATAACAAAACATATTTAGGAAGAAACGACAAACTAGACAAAAAAAAAGAAATAGAAATGATTTTTACAGTAGTAAAAATAAAATAACAAAAATAATTATATACTATGCCAAGTTCTTAACAAACCGGCCGCCTTGAAAATTCTACTTTTCAAAGTTTTGATGTTTGTTGTTGTTAGAGAATTTTCAATTGACAATAAGAAACAAAATATGTTTCATCTTTATTAGGTAACTAGATTTACAAAGGTTCGAATTGTATACAAAAAGAAAGTGTTTAAATAAAGATTGTGTAATAGATATGCATTGAGCTGAGTTCACACTCACCAATTATTTCCAACACTACCCCTCAATGCAAGGCTATTTTACAATTTACAAATTGTTATAAATATTCTCGGATGATAATCCCAACAATCCAGTTAAATTCAGATGCTTTGATTTGTTTAGGTTTTTCGTTAGGATGTCAGCTACCATTTCATCTGTTGGTACATAATTCATAGTTATCAATTCCTTTTGATAAACTTCCCGCACATAATGTATACGAATATCAATATGTTTGCTTCTAGCGTGGTAAACAGGATTCTTTACTAATTGTTGTGCGCTCAAGTTATCTCCATATAATACAGTCGCCGATTTTACCATACTGGAGAATCCAATTTCATTTAATAAATTTCTCAGATAAACGATTCCTCTTGCTGCAACCGATAGAGACATGTACTCTGCTTCAGTACTACTAAGTGCCACAGATGGTTGTTTCTTCGAATGCCAGGACACCGCACAACCAGCCATAAAAAATGCATATCCCGTGTATGATTTTTGATCGTCACAACTACTTCCCCAATCAGCATCAGCAAAACCATATAATTCTTTTTGATTTTTTCTATAAATAAGTTTAAAATCAGTAGTATTACTTAAATATCTTAAAACATGATTTGCAGCGTTCAAATATTGAATGTGAGGTTCGACATTAAACTGTGATAATTTACTCACAGAATGTATTATATCCGGTCTTGATGAAATTGCAATATACATCAAAGAACCAATTAATGACTGATAACTTTTTGCTTCAACTTTAAGACATTTTTCCTCTTTTTCACAATTTTCACATTTTTTCAATTTTACTCCAGGATCAATTGGTGTACTACATTTTCTTGTCTTTTCCATATTATTAGTTTGAAGTAAATTCTTTATGGATTGACTTTGAGAAATACTTATAGTACCTCTCTCCCCAATTCTCTCAATTTCCATACCAAGAAAATAATTGATTGAACCATTGTCAATCATATCAAATCGATTACTAATTTGTTCTTTAATTTTATTTAAAAAAGTTTTGCTTGAAGATAACAATATTATTTCGTCAACATATACAGCAATTAAATTAATATCTTTTCCTTTATTCATTGTGTAAACACAGGTATCAAATTTACATCGAATGAACCCAATATTACAAAGAACTTCATCTAATTTATGATTCCACTCTCTACCTGACTGCTTCAATCCGTACAATGCCTTTTTTAGCTTGCACACTTTATTTGGATAATTTGCGTCGATGAAACCTTCTGGCTGTTCCATAAATATATCTTCATGCAAATCTCCATTCAGGTAAGCTGCAGTTACGTCCATCTGATGAACTAACAAATTATATTCAACAGCTAATGCCAAAATAGTCCTTATTGTTGAATAACGAACCACTGGAGAAAAAGTTTCTTCATAATCAATTCCAAACTTTTGACTGCAGCCTTTTGCCACTAGTCTAGACTTATACCGAATGACATTTCCAAGTTTATCTCTTTTGATATTAAATACCCACTTGCACTTAATAGCATGCCTATATTTCGGAATTTCAACTAGTTCCCATGTATTATTTGAAATTAATGAATCGTATTCACTTTTCATCGATTTCTTCCACATGACAAAATGATCACTTTTTAGTGCTTCCTCGACGGTCATTGGATTGCAACACATACTACCAGAATTCTAACCAGTCTAGTCAGAAAAATTGACTTTGTTATAAATTTTTCTTGACCGACCCGGTTTCCCAGTCCTTTCAATTCTTGGTCTACCACGACCAACACGAATATCATCATTGTTATTAGTGCAACCATTTGTACTACTTTCAACAACATTTACTGAATCATGAACAGTCTTATTACCATTAATTATTTGGTCATCATCAAAAACAACAGAATCAGTTTCCGGAATATCAATAATAAATTTTTCTTGAACTGGACCAACCAGATCACTATCATCAACTAACTTACCTGATGCTGAATCAAACTGTAGACTATCTTGATTAAGAGAATTTTCCAAAAATTTTACATCTCGATTTTTAAATATTTTTCTTGACTTTGGTTCGAATAATCGATACGCTTTTGACTCACAGGAGTATCCTACCATAATACGATATAATCCTTTTGATTTAAATGTAGAATTACCTGGCCGTTTATTTAACATTACTGCCTTGCAACCAAATATTTTCAGATATGACACTATTGGTTTAATCTTGCACTAAGCTTCAATAGGTGTTATATTATTTAATATCTTTGTTGGAGACCGGTTTCTTAAATAAACAGCAGTGCTGAGTGCTTCAGCCCACAACGACTCAGGTAAACCTGAATTAACTAACATGCATCTAGCCATTTCCACTATTGTTCGATTAGCACGTTCGGACACACCATTCTTTTGCGGGGTATACTCTACGGTAAGCTGTCGTTGAATTCCATTTATAGCCAAATATTCTGTAAACTCATTACTTAAATATTCACCTCCATTGTCACTTCTGAGTTTCTTTATTTTCTTTGATGTTTCCTATTCAACCATAACTTTGAAGTTCTTGAATACTTCACAAACTTCGCTTTTTGATTTAATGAAATATACGAAAAATTTTCTTGAAAAATCATCAATAAATAAAAGAAAATACCTCGAGCCGCCTACTGACGTTGTCCGCATAGGACCACAAACGTCGCTGTGTATTAATTCTAAAATTTCACTGCTTCTGTTCTGAGCCTTCTTCGGAAAAGGTTGGCAATGAATTTTACCTTTCAAACATATCTGACATTCTATGGAGTCTTTTGTCGATTTCAAACTTAACCCTCTTACCATTTCCTTTTTATGCAATAAACTTAAACTTTTTGCATTTAAATGTCCAAATCGTTTATGCCATTTCATAAATTCATTTTCGGTTTCCTTGGATACACATGATAAGATCTGCTGCGGTTCCTTTTTATATTCAAACAAAAATAAATTATTTACTATTTTCGCAAATAGTATTATATGACCATTTCTATCTTTTATTTTTGCGCTGACATCATTAAATTCAACAAAATAATTATGTTTTACGACTCTTGCGATTGAAATAAAATTTGCTTTTAACTCTGGGACAAAAAGCACATCCTTTAGTGTAATTTTATTGTGCTTTTGTTCTACTACAACTGTACCAATACCAGACGACTTTAGATAATTATTTGCAGCTAATTCAATTCGTTCTTCATGATTTTTTAAACTTACGAACAAGTTCTTATCACAACAAATGTGACAGGTTGTTCCACTATCCAATATCCATACGTAACTCTGCAACATAACTATATTTACTGCATTTAACATAGAAAAAGTACCTGTTGCTGCATTTGCAGTTTGAGTTTTAGATTCACTGCGACACTGAGAAGCATAATGACCCTTCTTGTTACATTTGTAGCACTTGCCACTAAATTTTTTCTCCTTCTTTTTATCATTTTTCTCTTCTCTGGCTTTAATGAAAAAGGCTTGTTCATTATTGGCTTTTTCATTAGCATCATTTTCTGCACCACGTCTTTGGCCCTCTTCTAACAACTTGTTCCTCAGGACAGTTGAATTTGGTAGTTGTCCCTTGTCTCGATTGCGATAACGAAATTTTCATAACTCTTTGGCAAACTTGATAACATAATGATCACAATTAACTTATCTGCTAATTTAACATCAATTTCTATTAATTTTTCAATTGTATTAAAGAAATTATTCAAATGATATGTTATCGTATCATTTTCTGCCATTTTCATATACAATAATTGTTTAAAAAATGTTACCTTCCTAGCGGAGCCGCTAGGTTAATGTACATCTTGCAATTTATTCCATGCTTCCTTGGAACTTTTGCAATTTTTGACGTATAAAAGTTGAGCCGGTTTTATACTTAATAAAATCATTGCTAAAGCTTTCTCATCCCTTGATGTCCATGCCGCAAGGGTGGTATCAGTCGGTTTCGGAATTGTTCCATTCACATAACCCCAAAAATCGCTATGAATTAAAATACTTTTCATTTGTATTTTCCAGCCATCATAATTCTTTTCTTCCAATTTATCAATTTGATAAAGGGAGCTCATCGTAATTTATTTTAATATAATTCTTTACACACAGTAAATTAAATTAATAATAAAAATGAATTCTCAGCAGAATAATCCTGGGCCCATAACCTTTGATAGAGAATTTTCAATTGACAATAAGAAACAAAATATGTTTCATCTTTATTATGTAACTAGATTTACAAAGGTTCGAATTGTATACAAAAACAAAGTGTTTAAATAAAGATTGTATAATAGATATGCATTGAGCTGAGTTCACACTCACCGATTATTTCCAACAGTTGTTTCCAAGTTCCAATGGTAGTCTACAGATGTTAGTAATGTCCCTTTTATAGTTTCCTTTGCTAGTGTTCACCATAACTACGCGTACTACGCCATCTTTACCAGGATACGTTTCTATTATTCTCCCCATTGGCCATCTTAAGGATGTAACATTAACATCAGATAGCAGTACCAACTCACCAATCGTAACGTGTTGGGGTTTGGCAATTTCCACTTATTGCGAAGTTGCATTGTGTTTAAGATCTCATGATGCCATCGCTTCCAAAAGATTTGCTCCAGATACGAAATTTTTTGAAATCGATCAAGCCTAGTTAGTTTGACCTCAGTTAAACTCGGTTCATTGATGCTAGTAATGGGACGACCAATAAGAAAATGACCAAGTGTGAGCGGTTATATATCATTTGGGTCATTAGACATAGGCGACAGAGGCCTAGAATTCATAATTGCTTCTATTTGTGTGCTCAAGGTAACCATATCATCATAAAAAAGCGACGAATTGACGATAACTCTAACCAGATGGTGTTTAGCTATTTTTACTGCCGACTCCCATAAGCCACTAAAGTGGGGTGAACGTGGTGGTATGAAAACCCAATCAATTGAGTCTTGTAAACAAACATTTTTGACCATATCAAGGTGATTTGATGATAGGAATAATTTATGAAGCTCGATGAGCTCATTCTTAGCGCCCACAAAATTGGTAGCGTTATCGGAATATATTTTTTAAGGTTTACCTCTTCTTGCGATAAAACGTTTCAAAGCGGATATGAAAGCATTTGTTGATAAATTTGGAACCAATTCCAAATGCGAAGCTTTAGTTGTAAAGCAGATGAAGATTGCTACATATGCTTTTGATGGTGGTCTATTTCTAACTTCTGAACGAATAAAAAAGGGTCCACAAAAATCTATGCCAGTAGTCGAAAATGGATGTAATGGAATAACTCGATCAGGTGACAAGTATCCCATTATTTGAAACTGTAGAATTGGACGTGTTCGAATACAAATAAGACACTTTCTTATAATCTTGTTGATTGCGTATCTTCCTGATAAAATCCAGAAGCGTTGTCTAAGAATGTTAAGTAAAGTTTGACATGTACAATGATGATACTTTATGTGATGGTGTGAAATGAGAGCGTCGACGAATGGGTGCTTCTGAGAAAGCATCATAATTAAATTTCGAATATTTAATCCGGCCGCCAACTCGAATTATTCCATCATTATCTAAAAAGGGATTTAAGTTGGCAAGTCGACTGTCACGAGGAATTTGTTGATCTGCTTGTAGTTTTGAATAATCCTTTGTAGAATAGTAAACTTGAATACGAGAATAGTAAACTTCAATATAAGATTTTTTATTTTAATTTAATTTAAAACAATTAATATTAATACAAAATATTTTAAATTAAATTTATTAATATAGCATATTTTCTAAGCTAAGAGCTGCAGTGAATTTTCTTTGAATGCTTGCGATGCAATTAGCACATGTTGTTGATGTATTTGTCTGCAGACCTTCTTTCATAAGGCTTTCTAAGGCTCTTACTCTCTGTTCTTTGACGGATAATTCGTTTCTGCTGTTAAGAATACTTGACAACTTTCTTGAGAGCTCTCTTTTCACTATTCTCGTATTGAAGTTTACTATTCTCGAATTGAAGTTTACTATTCTCATTTTGAAACTAAAATGGTATAGTTGTCTATCCAATGAATTATGCACACCGCTAATTTGTTGCAATCCAGAAGGAGTCAAATTGGCAACAAAACTTGATTCACAATCATACATTTGACGGTATGAAACAGACTCCATCCTCTAATTGTGACAAATGAAAATTTGGTAAATTAAAGTCCCCAAACAAAAATATAACATCCGTTGATTTAACAAGACCATATGAATGACCAATTGCATTCGTCAAAAGCTCATATTTCAACTTAGCACTATTAGGCGGAATAAATAAATTAGCTATAAAGATACTGCTATGCAGTACTGGTTATTTCACACAAATATGGTAAACTCTAGACAACCAAGGTCAGGAACGTAAACAATTAAACTTTCATATTTCTTATTAACAGCAATAAGAACACCTCCACCTAATGATTTCAAGTCAATATCATGCCGATCCTTCCCATAAACCTCGTATTCCGATGAAAACAATTCTGTGTTACGAAAACTGCAATTGAGCCAAGTTTCCGGCAGTACAATAACATTATGCGAAAAAGAAATACACCTAATTCTGTTTTTGCACGGTAGATACGTTCCATAAAAACCGTGTAAAAAAAACTGTGTAAAAAAAGACATGAAGTACATAGAAAAAATGGGTATTAGTTCCATATCCTTCAATCCTGTGAAAAATAGTTGAAATAAATGATTCATACAAAAAAAAAACTATTATTAGAGTCTTTATAAAAGGCAAATTAAATTTTTATGTACGTTAATGCACAGTTTATTTTTTTTATATTTAGGTCTACCATGGAAAACGCCGTATTTGAGATTCCCTTCACTCATTCGATTCACGTGAACTTGAAACTGGTATCATTGAATACGGCGTTTAACGAATCGTTCGTTAAGTACTTTTTGTGTCTTTGCTAAATTTTGACGAATAAAATGATAAGTCAAACTTCAATTTTCGTATTTATTTTTATTGTGGTTTTGAAGTGAAAAGTTTTCAAAAAGTAAAAAGCTTACATTTTGCCTTCTGTTTTTGTTACTCAAATACGCGATGAAATTGTCGCGTATTTGAAACGTCAAATTTTATTCCATGATTCACAATTGCACGTATTCAAAAATCAGGGGAATGATTCACATGATTCACGATTCCCTTCGAACGTATTCAATGATCAGAAAACGAGCGATACGCACTCACTTGTCTAACGGCGTTTTCCATGATAGACCTAATAGTTTATTCCGAATCCCGGTTGAGCCCCCAAAATGTAGGGAATTTATTGAAAAATGTAAATATAACTTTATACTTTACTTTACTTTACTTTACTTATCTTGAATGTGCTTTAATCTTGACTTCCTCATGACTGACT
Source organism: Xylophagus ater (assembly GCA_963422695.1). Lineage (NCBI taxonomy): Eukaryota > Metazoa > Arthropoda > Insecta > Diptera > Xylophagidae > Xylophagus > Xylophagus ater. The sequence continues at coordinate 26,644,469 of OY730485.1, read as the reverse complement.
TTCGATTAAAAAAAGGTTTCTTTATATATCCTTCTACAAATTTGAAGGTCGGTTATTGACTCAAACAGCATTAACAAATATCGGTATTTAATATTTAAGTTTAAGGGCCGGTTAATGGCCCAAACGCGTACGCGATCAGAGATGTTACCCTATAAAAAACCAAGTGTAGATTCCTCTAGAGACGTCTTTTTTATCACTTTTGAGATGTTATGCTGCAACATCAAACAAGTGGATGTGAGTTTATCAAACTTTTTCTCGTCAAATCAAGTCATCAACTAGTTCAGTAAAAGCAATAAGTTTATCATCAATAGTTTTAACTTTGCTTGTAATATACGACGAATCAATACAGAGTGTTATAATTCGCACTTAATTGATCATTCTGAGTATTTCAGAATGTAGCATGGCCTAATTTCACAACATTTCGAGCGCGTAAATCTGTTCATGTCAGTAAGTAAGTGACTTCATGAACGGCAAAAATAACGTTCACACACCCGATCACGGATAAAAATTAACTCCTCCAATGAATTATCATTGCTCTGGGCACATGAAGCAACCATACTTTCAATAAATGCAAACCTCCACAATAAAGAAAAAATCAAAAACTTTAAAAATTGAAAAAGAAAAATATAATAAAAAATTTAAAAAATTTTACCAAAATCTAATAAAAAATAACTTAAAACGGATCAAAGTCAATAAATTAAAAAGTTACAAAAGCAATAACAGGAAAATATAGTAATAAAAAGGAAAAACAAACGCAAAGAGAAAAAAACGTAAATTTACCAAAGTTATTGAAAAGAAAAAAAAGAAATAAATTAAATAGACGAAAAACAAAAGCATAACCAAAAACTCAAAAACACAGTAATAAAAAACTAGTTAACAAATATCTAACAGTTTAAAAACTACAATACGGTTGCAAATAAAAATGAAATAACAAAAAAATTAAAATTTCTTTAAAAAACAGAGCTACAACAAAACACGTTTTTCAAGTCAAAGAGTAAAAGTTTTGAATTTTATGAATTACTAAATTAATGTTGTCTTTGCTTTCGATAATTTCTATACATCAGTTTCACTACCATCTAAACACTTATCCAAACCATCGTGTTTCATGAAGGATTTCATTGCGAAGCACCAAGTTTTGTAGTTTTCTCTCTCCTTCAATTTCTCGATAGACGCCAACAAATTCAGCGACATTTTGCAATGCGTACAAAATTTTTCCAAAACGAGCAACGCACACAGCGATTTATGTATAATGGAAACAGCAATTAACAATAATTCTTATTGTTTACGCAATAATTATTTTTACCAATAAATAAAAAACAATTTGTAAAAATAATTTCTTAATTTCGACCTGGGCCCATAATCTGTTGGAATGAGATTTTATGGCAGTCATATTTTTTTGTAGCTCTTCTAATAGTGTTTCTAATCAGGTTTGGCATTATGCTTTTCCTTGAACTATGATGTCATAGAAGTATGTGGTTGTTCCTTCAAGATCTTGTACTATCTGATCTATAATTTTGTGAAATTCGTTGGCTGCTGTTTTCACTCCAAAAATAGTCTTTTCGCTTTGTAGGTTCCACGATGGGTTGACAGTGTTTGGACTTTTGCGCAATTATTGTCTACGGGTACATGCAAATATGCTTTATATAAATATAATGTGAAATAAAACTTCCCCCTTGCATCTGGTGAAAAATGTCTTCTATTTTTGGAATTGGATATCTTGCATCGTATAGTTGTTTATTTACTGTTACTTTGTAGTCTGCATAAATCCGTATAATCCCGTCAGCTTTAGGTACAACTACGATTGGTGCACCCAATTCAGAATGGTCCAGTTTTTTGATGATTCCGTGACTCTCCAGCTGGTCTAACTCTTTATCGACTTGATCTTTGATTGCGTACGAAACTGGTCTTGCTGGTTTTGCATCCTTTTATAATTTTAATAAACATTCATAATTCGGTAGTTTCCCAATTTTTTGCTCAAAAACGCTGGAATATTTATTGATTATAGAGCTTTGCTGGTTTTACTAATTTTATTTCATTTAGATTAATGTTTAAATTTCGAATACAACGATGACCTACTATTGCATTTCCACTCTTAACAACGTGTAATATTTCGGAGCTCACATTGTTTTCATATGTGACAGGAATTTTAATGTACCCTAAAGGCTGGAAGATTTCTCAGGTGTATGTTTTAAATTTAATGTTAGTTTCTTGTAGTGGTATTTTGTTGTTTGCTTTATTGTAATCATGTACTGGTAAAAGGCTAACTGAACTTCCCAAATCGCATTCGAAGGCAATTAATGTATTGTATCATTTATTTGAAGGTTTACAATGCATTTTCCTTCATTACAACCTTCTTCATTAAATTGAAAAATGTCTATTATTTTATTTATTGTACTTTGTTCAAAGCTTTGATCATGTATCACTGGTACATCTTGCGTTTGCTGTTTATTTTTCAGGAGTGAAAATCAGGTCAGATTGTTGTAGTAATTTTAACCGGATTTCACTCTCGGTTAACCCTGTGGGGTCGCTTATGCAGACACCACATAATTTAATATTGTATTTTATTTATATTTTGATAAAATCATAACTCGGTTTAAATTAATAAATTATTTTATTTATATTTTAATAAAATAATATCCCGATTTAAATGTTAATTAGTTTTTATATTTTCGTGGTGATGAATTGATATATTTTTAAAATCTGAATCTTTATAAATTTTGTTTTTTCAAAAGTCTTACCAAAAAACGACTAGATTAAATTAAAATAATTAAAACTAAGTGAAGTTATAAATTAATTAAAACTAAGTATTTTGATGGGTTCGCCACAACCCTCTTATAAATTGTGCTCTCAACATTATGTTTAAAACTGTTTTTTTTTTCAATTTTGACAGTTAAAGACAGATTTTGATTTTGGTAACTCATGGGCAGAGAGGCTTCATTGATTGTTGTCCACCATTTTTTTTTTTTTTTGCTTCTGCTATAGTTATTTCGGCTTCTTCTTTTGCTGTCCCACAATTTTTTATAGGATTATTGATTGCACCTACCAGTTCTCTCATTTCTTCCATTTTCTTCGTTGAATATATTTTTCTATTGTTGCATTTATTTCTGGTAACTTAACTTTTTTTTCTGGTATTTTAGTATTTTTCTGGTGTTGTATTTACTTCTGGTAACTTGATTTTTTTCTGGTATTTTATCCTCGTCGCCAAATTGTTGTGTATGGGTCATCGGGATCTGGTAGGTTTGTATAGTTGAAATACTAATTAAAATGTAACAACTTATTTTATTCGCTATGTAATTTGATAATGGCAGTCATCTTGTTAGTTGTTTCACTAGTTGTGAATTTATATGTCCAAAGTCAGTTTATTCGAAGGTTAGAGCAGGTTTGAACATCCGTCATATCACATGTTCGTTATTGTAAGATTAGTGCAGGGGGGTTGAGCATTGTTTATACATAACAATATGCCAATCAACAATTTTTATTTTCCACACGTTGCAAACCAGTCAGTAATAACGTTCCAACCCATTCGTCAGAATCTTTCATACCAATATTATTAAGCTTGTGAGGGGTTAAAATTATTGACATATTCCTGTACGGACGCACAATCTTTCATGTTGATGGTAATCAATGAACGTAACAAACTGACTCTTCTGGTAAGTTCAGAATCTTCAAACGTAGCTGTGAGCTTGTCCCACACTTCCTTTAAGTTCCAAAGCTTAAGCTTTTTCACAGCACTTAATTGTGCTTTCTTCTTCAATAATAATTAAATAGCTAATCATGCTTTCTCTTCTTGAAATAATATTTTCAATTATATTTTTTAATTAAAATTTTTCTTTTAATGCTATTTTTTTAATTTAATTCCTTTTCTTATTGTTGATGGAAGATCCGAGAACACAGGAAAAAAAGTTGTTTTTCTTTTGATTGAAGAATAAAAATGTTGATTGAAGAACATAAATGTTTATTGAAGAAAAAAAAAATGTTGTTGGTTCACTCTTGGTTAAATCTGTGGTTAGGTTACTAGAGATTAACCCATGTGTAGTGGTCTTGTGAAGCCAACATTAATTATTGTCTTCAAATAAATCAAAAGCATCTAATTCACTTGACGTTTATTTTCAAACTAGAAACTGACACATTATTATCTTAAGCCCAGTTCACAATGTTTATCTTAAAGCTACAAACATTACGTTCCCTCCAAAATTTTAATAACTATAATAATCTTAGCTTTTCTGGTATTCGGCTAGTTCGCTTTACGTTTGGCGGTAATGCTTTTGTTGGGGTGTTTAGAGGTGATTTCACAGCTTCCGTTTTGAGTTTCTTGAAAAAAGATGAGTTGCGGGTAACTATACGTTCTCCTTGTTGAGCAAAGTTCTTTTGGATCAATTTGTTCTTGCCATTATTTTCCATGAGAGCTTCTTGTGTTGGTGTTATCTTCGTGAATATGTTTATGTATGGCAATGTTATTCTGATTTCTCTGTTGAACATGGCACCGAATAGTGACACTCCTGTGGTAGTGTGCGGTGTTTGACGATAATTCAGCAAGAACATGTTTAGTTCACTCTCCCAATGTTTGTTTCCAATTACAGATGCTTGGATAGTTTTCTTCAGCGTTTTTATAAATCTTTCTAGATTGCCGTTTGCTTCTGGCCAGATAGGTGTTACTGTTTTGGGATAAGAACCTAGTTCTTGTAAAAAGTTTTTGAATTGACGGCCATTGAAAGGGGGACCATAATTGGTTTTGACAGTTTTCGGAATTCCAAATTCACAAAAGACTTTGAGAAATACCTCAGTTGTGCTTTCATTGTTTGTTGTATTTACGATCTCAACTATTGGATAACGGCTATATTCATCCATTAGTACTAGTAAGTATTTCCCATTTGGAAAAGGTCCAGCGAAATCTGCTGCTATGTTCATCTACGCTGCTTCAGGTAGTGAAGTGGATCGAATCGGTGTTCTATTGTTTTCCACTGTTGTTGCTTGACATGCTAAACATTTCTTGACTGCTACCACGTTATCTATGCTTGGGAACCATCCTTTTTCTCCTAGCAATTGTTTAGTTTTAACCACGCCTTGGTATCCAACGTGAGCAATGTTGATTACGGTTTGCTGTAAGCTCTCAGGTATGACTATTCTTGTTCGTCTTAAGATTACTCCATCATGACATAATGTTAATTCATGTTTAACTCTCTCACACGAACTTGGCGTTGACCAGTTGTAATGGCAGTTGTAGATTACTCTGGAGAGTTGTGTTAAAGTCTTGTCGTGTCCTTTACGTGTTCTTCAATGTTGCTTTTAATAGCTTCTCCCTGAGGGTGTCTATAAAAGAAATCTGTTTGGTTAGTTGATCCAGGACAATGTTGTATTGAAAAATTCAGTTCCTGTAATTTTAGACGTAATCTTTCAAATCTAACTGATGTTTCATTTCTTGCGTTAAATAATATTGTTACTAACGGCTTGTGGTCTGTTTTAATCGAGAATGTTGCTCCAATTAAAGAAAGTTTAAATCGTTCGATGGCCTATGTGATGGCAAGAAGCTCTCTTTCAATTTGCGAATAACGCAAAAAAAAATAATAAAATTTTAAAAACACAAAGTCCTTTGATTTAGTTTGGACCAGCTTCGACTCCATTTTTCGAGAATTGGTGTCCCAAGAATGTTACTTTTGAGCATCCAAACTGGCATTTGTCAATGTTTAATGTTAGGTTAGCTTGTTCTAACGCTGAAAGTGTTCTGCTTAACGCTTGGTTGTGTTCTTCGGCTGTTTTACCAAATACTAAAATGTCGTCACTAATATTTAGTGTTCCTGGGATGTTACGAATCACTTTCCTAATTATTTCTTGGAATATTTCAACTGCAGAATTGATTCCAAAATTAACTCTTTTATAACGTCTTAGTCCAACGTGAGTAGAGAATGTTGTTATATTTCTTGACTCAGGATCTAGTTCGAATTGATGATACCCATCCTTAAAATTTAGTTTTGTGAAGATGCAAGCACCATTTAACTCATTTATGATGTCATCGCTGTCGGTGTTATGTGTCTTTCACGTTTGATATTTAAGTTTGCTTGTCGCATGTCTACACAAATTCTTATTTTATTCGGGCTAAGCGATTTTGACATTATTACTTTTGGTGATACCCATGTTGTAGGACCAGATACTTCTTCAATGATGTCTAATTTGTAACAAGGGGGGTTGCACATATTTAGGGGTTTCCTGTCGAGAAGCAAATCCCCTGATGACCTATATAGCATATCTTCTTCCTTGCGAGGAGAAGATATGAGATGGTGCAGCAATGTGAGCAGCTAAAAGGCTGCACGCCTAGCTGATCGCACTAGCTAGCTCGCCGGAGGGGTGGGTCGCTGCTCACCACCATCACATATATTATTGAAGATTTGTAATCTTGGAGTATCCCAAAGATTATGGCGATCGATATCTCAACGTTAAATTATTATTGCGACGTTGTTTCCCTTTTTCTTGGTACTTTGATGATGTAGATCAGAAGTATTTTTATAACTGCGATTCTATGCCAATTAGGGAATATGTAAAAGAATTATATGCGGAAAATGAATTTGTCTTCCATTGCGTCCAGTTCGGTGATAATGAATTCGGTAACGGTGATGGTGTTGAGAATTAGCCCAATCGTTCCATTTAATTCATACGTCCTGATATGGTTGTTGTTTTTATAGGTGTTTAATTTTGATATTTTTATAGATAAATTATTCAAAGTTCTTGTGGGTGGAGGTGCTATAGTGCTGCTATAATGCCCCTTCGTCACTGTAAAGAACGTTTTTTTTTCTTTTTTTTTGGTTTTTTTTTCTCTTTTTTTTTTTTTTTTTTTTTATTTCACTAACTGAACAGTTTTTCTTTTTCTTTTCTTTTTTTTTCTTAATCCACAAATTATTTCAATTCCCAATTCCTTTCCTTATTGGTTTTACTTTAAGAGAAAGCAAACTATACACAAAGGAATATATCTCTTTTTAAAGAAAACTAATTTAAAAAAAAAATCTTTTTTTTTCTTATCACCATTAATTATTTCGACTTCCTATTCTTTTAATTATTGGTTTTATTTCAAATGAAAGCAATTATACACAAAAATATATCTTTTTTTATAGAAAATTAATTTTTAAAATAAAATCTTTTTTTTCTTGACTTGTTCATGGAACATTTTGAACCAGCCTCTGAATACTGACTTCTTTTTTTCTCATCTCTCTATCTCCTGTTCCAAAATTTCTGTTTGGATAAAAAAATCGGTTTTTCTAATTTCATATTTTTATCCCACCTATCAGATTACACCACGTTCATTTTTTCTCTCATTTTCTTTCGATACATTTTTCGTTCTCGTTCGCGGGGGGGGGGAAGGAGAAGGGAGGAGACTCTTTTATCAGCTTATTTCCACCACGGATATGGGGTGAAAAGAAGTTTCTAGAAGAATTTTTAAAAGACCATGCGGTTTTCATAAAAGCTGACCACGCTATTATTTAAATGGTGTTGCCGTGTAGGCTTAAAATTAAAAGTAAGCGTGTTACATTAGCAGCACGTTACAAATTTCTCACGACGACGAAGTTCCTCTTCTACTTTTCCTTTTAAGTGGAATGCATCTATGAGGCTGCGCTACGGGTCGTATGTTGTTGTCAATTTGTAAACGGCTTTGTTTATCTTTTAATTTTCCCAATTCATTAAATAATTTAGGATTTGTGAAACTACTGTCATAAGGTTGTTTGACTATTATGTTGCATGTTAAGTTTATTAGGTTTAATTCGTTAGCTGTCTTAAACCCTAATAAAGGTTGTGCTGTACCTTTTATGACATGAATATATGCTAATGTTGTTTTTTGATTCTGACTTGTTAACATTGTTTTAAATTTCCCTTTTACTTGAAGTTGTTGTATTGATTGATACGGAAGTAGCTTGATGTTTGTTTCTTCTAACATTCCAGGTTCATTTAACTGCTTGTATTGTTTGTACCTGATTATGTTTGACGTTGTTCCAGTAGCTATAATAAATTTGACTTCACTCTTACCCAACTTGATATTTGCTGTCGGTATGTTCACTTGTTCTTTGACAACAGTGAACACTACTTCTGTACTATCATCGTACTCTGTTCCTGTTACTGTTTTTACCTTGGTTTGTTTGTTTTGATTTTTTTTGTTTGTTCTGTGTTTTATTTCAGTTGTTGCTGATTGTAGTTCTTCAATGTTCTTAGCTTCTTTCGATAGACAGACTTTGGCAAAATGATTGAGCTTTTTGCAATTGTGACACTGCTTGTTTCGAGCAGGGCATTCTGTTATGCCTGCTGCATGCCACAATCTACCACAATTTCTGCATTTGTTTGTTTGCTGTTTTTGATGAGTTTTGTTTACACTTTCTTCTTTGATGCTTGTTGTTTAATGCAGTGTTGTAGACTGTCTTTCTACTATTTCATCAGTGATTCAACAATTTTTATTTTCCACACGTTGCAAACCAGTCAGTAATAACTTTCCAACGGTCCAACGTTCCATTCGTCAGAATCTTTTATACCAATATTATTAAGCTTGTGAGGGGTTAAAATTATTGACATATTCCTGTACGGACGCACAATCTTTCATGTTGATGGTAATCAATGAACGTAACAAACTGACTCTTCTGGTAAGTTCAGAATCTTCAAACGTAGCTGTGAGCTTGTCCCACACTTCCTTTAAGTTCCAAAGCTTAAGCTTTTTCACAGCACAATTAACTTTGTTCTTCAATAATAATTAAATAGCTAATCATGCTTTCTCTTTTTGAAATAATATTTTCAATTATATTTTTGAATTAAAATTTTTCTTTTAATGCTATTTTTTTAATTTAATTCCTTTTCTTATTGTTGATGGAAGATCCGAGAACACAGGAAAAAAAAGTTGTTTTTCTTTTGATTGAAGAATAAAAATGTTGATTGAAGAACAAAAATGTTGATTGAAGAAAAAAAAATATTGTTGGTTCACTCTTGGTTAAATCTGTGGTTAGGTTACCAGAGATTAACCCATGTGTAGTGGTCTTGTGAAGCCAACATTAATTATTGTCTTCAAATAAATCAAAAGCATCTAATTCACTTGACGTTTATTTTCAAACTAGAAACTGACACATTATTATCTTAAGCCTAGTTCACAATGTTTATCTTAAAGCTACAAACATTACGTTCCCTCCAAAATTTTAATAACTATAATAATCTTAGCTTTTCTGGTATTCGGCTAGTTCGCTTTACGTTTGGCGGTAATGCTTTTGTTGGGGTGTTTAGAGGTGATTTCACAACTTCCGTTTCGAGTTTCTTGAAAAATTATGACTTGCGGGTAACTATACGTTCTCCTTGTTGAGCAAAGTTCTTTTGGATCAATTTGTTCTTGCCATTATTTTCCATGAGAGCTTCTTGTGTTGGTGTTATCTTCGTGAATATGTTTATGTATGGCAATGTTATTCTGATTTCTCTGTTGAACATGGCACCGAATAGTGACACTCCTGTGGTAGTGTGCGGTGTTTGACGATAATTCAGCAAGAACATGTTTAGTTCACTCTCCCAATGTTTGTTTCCAATTACAGATGCTTGGATAGTTTTCTTCAGCGTTTTTATAAATCTTTCTAGATTGCCGTTTGCTTCTGGCCAGATAGGTGTTACTGTTTTGTGATAAGAACCTAGTTCTTGTAAAAAGTTTTTGAATTGACGGCCATTGAAAGGGGGACCATAATTGGTTTTGACAGTTTTCGGAATTCCAAATTCACAAAAGACTTTGAGAAATACCTCAGTTGTGCTTTCATTGTGTGTTGTGTTTACGATCTCAACTATTGGATAACGGCTATATTCATCCATTAGTACTAGTAAGTATTTCCCATTTGGAAAAGGTCCAGCGAAATCTGCTCCTATGTTCATCTACGCTGCTTCAGGTAGTGAAGTGGATCGAATCGGTGTTCTATTGTTTTCCACTGTTGTTGCTTGACATGCTAAACATTTCTTGACTGCTACCACGTTATCTATGGTTGGGAACCATACTTTTTCTCCTAGCAATTGTTTAGTTTTAACCACGCCTTGGTATCCAACGTGAGCAATGTTGATTACGGTTTGCTGTAAGCTCTCAGGTATGACTATTCTTGTTCGTCTTAAGATTACTCCATCATGACATAATGTTAATTCATGTTTAACTCTCTCAAACGAACTTGGCGTTGACCAGTTGTCATGGCAGTTGTAGATTACTCTGGAGAGTTGTGTTAAAGTCTTGTCGTGTCCTTTACGTGTTCTTCAATGTTGCTTTTAATAGCTTCTCCCTGAGGGTGTCTATAAAAGAAATCTGTTTGGTTAGTTGATCCAGGACAATGTTGTATTGAAAAATTCAGTTCCCGTAATTTTAGACGTAATCTTTCAAATCTAACTGATGTTTCATTTCTTGCGTTAAATAATATTGTTACTAACGGCTTGTGGTCTGTTTTAATCGAGAATGTTGCTCCAATTAAATAAAGTTTAAATCGTTCGATGGCCTATGTGATGGCAAGAAGCTCTCTTTCAATTTGCGAATAACGCAAAAAAAAATAATAAAATTTTAAAAACACAAAGTCCTTTGATTTAGTTTGGACCAGCTTCGACTCCATTTTTCGAGAATTGGTGTCCCAAGAATGTTACTTTTGAGCATCCAAACTGGCATTTGTCAATGTTTAATGTTAGGTTAGCTTGTTCTAACGCTGAAAGTGTTCTGCTTAACGCTTGGTTGTGTTCTTCGGCTGTTTTACCAAATACTAAAATGTCGTCACTAATATTTAGTGTTCCTGGGATGTTACGAATCACTTTCCTAATTATTTCTTGGAATATTTCAACTGCAGAATTGATTCCAAAATTAACTCTTTTATAACGTCTTAGTCCAACGTGAGTAGAGAATGTTGTTATATTTCTTGACTCAGGATCTAGTTCGAATTGATGATACCCATCCTTAAAATTTAGTTTTGTGAAGATGCAAGCACCATTTAACTCATTTATGATGTCATCGCTGTCGGTGTTATGTGTCTTTCACGTTTGATATTTAAGTTTGCTTGTCGCATGTCTACACAAATTCTTATTTTATTCGGGCTAAGCGATTTTGACACTATTACTTTTGGTGATACCCATGTTGTAGGACCAGATACTTCTTCAATGATGTCTAATTTCTCACGACGACGAAGTTCCTCTTCTACTTTTCCTTTTAAGTGGAATGCATCTATGAGGCTGCGCTACGGGTCGTATGTTGTTGTCAATTTGTAAACGGCTTTGTTTATCTTTTAATTTTCCCAATTCATTAAATTATTTAGGATTTGTGAAACTACTGTCATAAGGTTGTTTGACTATTATGTTGCATGTTAAGTTTATTAGGTTTAATTCGTTAGCTGTCTTAAACCCTAATAAAGGTTGTGCTGTACCTTTTATGACATGAATATATGCTAATGTTGTTTTTTGATTCTGACTTGTTAACATTGTTTTAAATTTCCTTTTTACTTGAAGTTGTTGTATTGATTGATACGGAAGTAGCTTGATGTTTGTTTCTTCTAACATTCCAGGTTCATTTAACTGCTTGTATTGTTTGTACCTGATTATGTTTGACATTGTTCCAGTAGCTATAATAAATTTGACGTCACTCTTACCCAACTTGATATTTGCTGTCGGTATGTTCACTTGTTCTTTGACAACAGTGAACACTACTTCTGTACTATCATCGTACTCTGTTCCTGTTACTGTTTTTACCTTGGTTTGTTTGTTTTGATTTTTTTTGTTTGTTCTGTGTTTTATTTCAGTTGTTGCTGATTGTAGTTCTTCAATGTTCTTAGCTTCTTTCGATAGACAGACTTTGGCAAAATGATTGAGCTTTTTGCAATTGTGACACTGCTTGTTTCGAGCAGGGCATTCTGTTATGCCTGCTGCATGCCACAATCTACCACAATTTCTGCATTTGTTTGTTTGCTGTTTTTGATGAGTTTTGTTTACACTTTCTTCTTTGATGCTTGTTGTTTAATGCAGTGTTGTAGACTGTCTTTCTACTATTTCATCAGTGATTCAACAATTTTTATTTTCCACACGTTGCAAACCAGTCAGTAATAACTTTCCAACGGTCCAACGTTCCATTCGTCAGAATCTTTTGTACCAATATTATTAAGCTTGTGAGGGGTTAAAATTATTGACATATTCCTGTACGGACGCACAATCTTTCATGTTGATGGTAATCAATGAACGTAACAAACTGACTCTTCTGGTAAGTTCAGAATCTTCAAACGTAGCTGTGAGCTTGTCCCACACTTCCTTTAAGTTCCAAAGCTTAAGCTTTTTCACAGCACAATTAACTTTCTTCTTCAATAATAATTAAATAGCTAATCATGCTTCCTCTTTTTGAAATAATATTTTCAATTATATTTTTGAATTAAAATTTTTCAATCATTTTGCCAAAGTCTGTCTATCGGAAGAAGGTAAGAACATTGAAGAACTACAATCAGCAACAACTGAAATAAAACACAGAACAAACAAAAAAAATCAAAACAAACAAACCAAGGTAAAAACAGTAACAGGAACAGAGTACGATGATAGTACAGAAGTAGTGTTCACTGTTGTCAAAGAACAAGTGAACATACCGACAGCAAATATCAAGTTGGGTAAGAGTGAAGTCAAATTTATTATAGCTACTGGAACAATGTCAAACATAATCAGGTACAAACAATACAAACTGTTAAATGAACCTGGAATGTTAGAAGAAACAAACATCAAGCTACTTCCGTATCAATCAACACAACAACTTCGAGTAAAAGGGAAATTTAAAACAATGTTAACAAGTCAGAATCAAAAAACAACATTAGCATATATTCATGTCATAAAAGGTACAGCACAACCTTTATTAGGGTTTATTATTTATTTTATTTATATTTTGATAAAATCATAACTCGGTTTAAATTAATAAATTATTTTATTTATATTTTAATAAAATAATATCCCGATTTAAATGTTAATTAGTTTTTATATTTTCGTGGTGATGAATTGATATATTTTTAAAATCTGAATCTTTATAAATTTTGTTTTTTCAAAAGTCTTCCCAAAAAACGACTAGATTAAATTAAAATAATTAAAACTAAGTGAAGTTATAAATTAATTAAAACTAAGTGTTTTGATGGGTTCGCCACAACCCTCATATAAATTCTGCTCTCAACATTATGTTTAAAACTGTTTTTTTTTTTTCAATTTTGACAGTTGAATTTGCAAATTGTTGTTAATTTTTGAAATACCCCTATATACTCATTTACCGATTCACCTGGTAGCTGTACCCTTGATAAGAACTTATGTTGTTCTGTTAGTATGTTTGGACGTGACCATAACTGTTCGCGCATTAGCTTCATTAGTTCGTCAAATGATTTTGAGTTTGGTAACTCGGGGCAGAGAGGCTTCATTGATTGTTGTCCGCCATTTTTTTTTTTTTGCTTCTGCTATAGTTATTTCGGCTTATTCTTTTGCTGTCTCACAATTTTTTATAGGATTATTGATTGCACCTACCAGTTCTCTCATTTCTTCCATTTTCGTTGAATATATTTTTCTATTGTTGCATTTATCTCTGGTAACTTGATTTTTTTCTCTGGTATTTATCATTTTTCTGGTGTTGTATTTATTTCTGGTAACTTAATTTTTTTTCTGGTATTTCAGTATTTTTCTGGTGTTGTATTTATTTCTGGTAACTTGATTTTTTCTCTGGTATTTTATCCTCGTCGCCAAATTGTTGTGTATGGGTCATCGGGATCTGGTAGGTTTGTATAGTTGAAATACTAATTAAAATGTAACAACTTATTTTATTCGCTATGTAATTTGATAATGGCAGTCATCTTGTTAGTTGTTTCACTTGTTGTGAATTTATATGTCCAAAGTCAGTTTATTCGAAGGTTAGAGCAGGTTTGAACATCCGTCATATCACATGTTCGTTATTGTAAGATTAGTGCAGGGGGGTTGAGCATTGTTTATACATAACAATATGCCAATCAACAATTTTTATTTTCCACACGTTGCAAACCAGTCAGTAATAACGTTCCAACCCATTCGTCAGAATCTTTCATACCAATATTATTAAGCTTGTGAGGGGTTAAAATTATTGACATATTCCTGTACGGACGCACAATCTTTCATGTTGATGGTAATCAATGAACGTAACAAACTGACTCTTCTGGTAAGTTCAGAATCTTCAAACGTAGCTGTGAGCTTGTCCCACACTTCCTTTAAGCTCCAAAGCTTAAGCTTTTTCACAGCACAATTAACTTTCTTCTTCAATAATAATTAAATAGCTAATCATGCTTTCTCTTCTTGAAATAATATTTTCAATTATATTTTTTAATTAAAATTTTTCTTTTAATGCTATTTTTTTAATTTAATTCCTTTTCTTATTGTTGATGGAAGATCCGAGAACACAGGAAAAAAAAGTTGTTTTTCTTTTGATTGAAGAATAAAAATGTTGATTGAAGAACAAAAATGTTGATTGAAGAAGAAAAAAATGTTGTTGGTTCACTCTTGGTTAAATCTGTGGTTAGGTTACTAGAGATTAACCCATGTGTAGTGGTCTTGTGAAGCCAACATTAATTATTGTCTTCAAATAAATCAAAAGCATCTAATTCACTTGACGCTTATTTTCAAACTAGAAACTGACACATTATTATCTTAAGCCTAGTTCACAATGTTTATCTTAAAGCTACAAACATTACGTTCCCTCCAAAATTTTAATAACTATACTAATCTTAGCTTTTCTGGTATTCGGCTAGTTCGCTTTACGTTTGGCGGTAATGCTTTTGTTGGGGTGTTTAGAGGTGATTTCACAGCTTCCGTTTTGAGTTTCTTGAAAAATGATGAGTTGCGGGTAACTATACGTTCTCCTTGTTCAGCAAAGTTCTTTTGGATCAATTTGTTCTTGCCATTATTTTCCATGAGAGCTTCTTGTGTTGGTGTTATCTTCGTGAATATGTTTATGTATGGCAATGTTATTCTGATTTCTCTGTTGAACATGGCACCGAATAGTGACACTCCTGTGGTAGTGTGCGGTGTTTGACGATAATTCAGCAAGAACATGTTTAGTTCACTCTCCCAATGTTTGTTTCCAATTACAGATGCTTGGATAGTTTTCTTCAGCGTTTTCATAAATCTTTCTAGATTGCCGTTTGCTTCTGGCCAGATAGGTGTTACTGTTTTGTGATAAGAACCTAGTTTTTGTAAAAAGTTTTTGAATTGACGGCCATTGAAAGGGGGACCATTGTTGGTTTTAACAGTTTTCGGAATTCCAAATTCACAAAAGACTTTGAGAAATACCTCAGTTGTGCTTTCAGTGTTTGTTGTGTTTACGATCTCAACTATTGAATAACGGCTATATTCATCCATTAGTACTAGTAAGTATTTCCCATTTGGAAAAGGTCCAGCGAAATCTGCTGCTATGTTCATCTACGCTGCTTCAGGTAGTGAAGTGGATCGAATCGGTGTTCTATTGTTTTCCACTGTTGTTGCTTGACATGCTAAACATTTCTTGACTGCTACCACGTTATCTATGGTTGGGAACCATACTTTTTCTCCTAGCAATTGTTTAGTTTTAACCACGCCTTGGTATCCAACGTGAGCAATGTTGATTACGGTTTGCTGTAAGCTCTCAGGTATGACTATTCTTGTTCGTCTTAAGATTACTCCATCATGACATAATGTTAATTCATGTTTAACTCTCTCACACGAACTTGGCGTTGACCAGTTGTAATGGCAGTTGTAGATTACTCTGGAGAGTTGTGTTAAAGTCTTGTCGTGTCCTTTACGTGTTCTTCAATGTTGCTTTTAATAGCTTCTCCCTGAGGGTGTCTATAAAAGAAATCTGTTTGGTTAGTTGATCCAGGACAATGTTGTATTGAAAAATTCAGTTCCTGTAATTTTAGACGTAATCTTTCAAATCTAACTGATGTTTCATTTCTTGCGTTAAATAATATTGTTACTAACGGCTTGTGGTCTGTTTTAATCGAGAATGTTGCTCCAATTAAATAAAGTTTAAATCGTTCGATGGCCTATGTGATGGCAAGAAGCTCTCTTTCAATTTGCGAATAACGCAAAAAAAAATAATAAAATTTTAAAAACACAAAGTCCTTTGATTTAGTTTGGACCAGCTTCGACTCCATTTTTCGAGAATTGGTGTCCCAAGAATGTTACTTTTGAGCATCCAAACTGGCATTTGTCAATGTTTAATGTTAGGTTAGCTTGTTCTAACGCTGAAAGTGTTCTGCTTAACGCTCGGTTGTGTTCTTCGGCTGTTTTACCAAATACTAAAATGTCGTCACTAATATTTAGTGTTCCTGGAATGTTACGAATCACTTGTCTAATTATTTCTTGGAATATTTCAGCTGCAGAATTGATTCCAAAATTAACTCTTTTATAACGTCTTAGTCCAACGTGAGTAAAGAATGTTGTTATATTTCTTGACTCAGGATCTAGTTCGAATTGATGATACCCATCCTTAAAATTTAGTTTTGTGAAGATGCAAGCACCATTTAACTCATTTATGATGTCATCGCTGTCGGTGTTATGTGTCTTTCACGCTTGATATTTAAGTTTGCTTGTCGCATGTCTACACAAATTCTTATTTTATTCGGGCTAAGCGATTTTGACACTATTACTTTTGGTGATACCCATGTTGTAGGACCAGATACTTCTTCAATGATGTCTAATTTCTCACGACGACGAAGTTCCTCTTCTACTTTTCCTTTTAAGTGGAATGCATCTATGAGGCTGCGCTACAGGTCGTATGTTGTCAATTTGTAAACGGCTTTGTTTATCTTTTAATTTTCCCAATTCATTAAATAATTTAGGATTTGTGAAACTGTCATAAGGTTGTTTGACTATTATGTTGCATGTTAAGTTTATTAGGTTTAATTCGTTAGCTGTCTTAAACCCTAATAAAGGTTGTGCTGTACCTTTTATGACATGAATATATGCTAATGTTGTTTTTTGATTCTGACTTGTTAACATTGTTTTAAATTTCCCTTTTACTTGAAGTTGTTGTATTGATTGATACGGAAGTAGCTTGATGTTTGTTTCTTCTAACATTCCAGGTTCATTTAACTGCTTGTATTGTTTGTACCTGATTATGTTTGACATTGTTCCAGTAGCTATAATAAATTTGACGTCACTCTTACCCAACTTGATATTTGCTGTCGGTATGTTCACTTGTTCTTTGACAACAGTGAACACTACTTCTGTACTATCATCGTACTCTGTTCCTGTTACTGTTTTTACCTTGGTTTGTTTGTTTTGATTTTTTTTGTTTGTTCTGTGTTTTATTTCAGTTGTTGCTGATTGTAGTTCTTCAATGTTCTTAGCTTCTTTCGATAGACAGACTTTGGCAAAATGATTGAGCTTTTTGCAATTGTGACACTGCTTGTTTCGAGCAGGGCATTCTGTTATGCCTGCTGCATGCCACAATCTACCACAATTTCTGCATTTGTTTGTTTGCTGTTTTTGATGAGTTTTGTTTACACTTTCTTCTTTGATGCTTGTTGTTTAATGCAGTGTTGTAGACTGTCTTTCTACTATTTCATCAGTGATTCAACAATTTTTATTTTCCACACGTTGCAAACCAGTCAGTAATAACTTTCCAACGGTCCAACGTTCCATTCGTCAGAATCTTTTGTACCAATATTATTAAGCTTGTGAGGGGTTAAAATTATTGACATATTCCTGTACGGACGCACAATCTTTCATGTTGATGGTAATCAATGAACGTAACAAACTGACTCTTCTGGTAAGTTCAGAATCTTCAAACGTAGCTGTGAGCTTGTCCCACACTTCCTTTAAGTTCCAAAGCTTAAGCTTTTTCACAGCACAATTAACTTTCTTCTTCAATAATAATTAAATAGCTAATCATGCTTTCTCTTTTTGAAATAATATTTTCAATTATATTTTTGAATTAAAATTTTTCTTTTAATGCTATTTTTTTAATTTAATTCCTTTTCTTATTGTTGATGGAAGATCCGAGAACACAGGAAAAAAAAGTTGTTTTTCTTTTGATTGAAGAATAAAAATGTTGATTGAAGAACAAAAATGTTGATTGAAGAAAAAAAAAATATTGTTGGTTCACTCTTGGTTAAATCTGTGGTTAGGTTACCAGAGATTAAGCCATGTGTAGTGGTCTTGTGAAGCCAACATTAATTATTGTCTTCAAATAAATCAAAAGCATCTAATTCACTTGACGGTTATTTTCAAACTAGAAACTGACACATTATTATCTTAAGC
The DNA here is from genome assembly GCA_963422695.1 of Xylophagus ater. Lineage (NCBI taxonomy): Eukaryota > Metazoa > Arthropoda > Insecta > Diptera > Xylophagidae > Xylophagus > Xylophagus ater. Next base: position 26,626,238 of record OY730485.1, on the reverse strand, counting down.
CTAGTTCACAATGTTTATCTTAAAGCTATAAACATTATTTACTTATTTATTTATTTAATTATGGAAGATATACAGAAAAGTATTAAAATCCTTATACAAATTGTATTAGATAGAATTCAAGAGCAGAAGCAAACAATTAAAATTCAAGAGATATTATTTACATAGTCAAAAGAAGAAAATAAAAAAAAGGAAAATTTTAATTAAAAAATATAATTGAAAATATTATTTCAAGAAGAGAAAGCATGATTAGCTATTTAATTATTATTGAAGAAGAAAGTTAATTGTGCTGTGAAAAAGCTTAAGCTTTGGAACTTAAAGGAAGTGTGGGACAAGCTCACAGCTACGTTTGAAGATTCTGAACTTACCAGAAGAGTCAGTTTGTTACGTTCATTGATTACCATCAACATGAAAGATTGTGCGTCCGTACAGGAATATGTCAATAATTTTAACCCCTCACAAGCTTAATAATATTGGTATGAAAGATTCTGACGAATGGGTTGGAATGTTATTACTGACTGGTTTGCAACGTGTGGAAAATAAAAATTGTTGAATCACTGATGAAATAGTAGAAAGACAGTCTACAACACTGCATTAAACAACAGGCATCAAAGAAGAAAGTGTAAACAAAACTCATCAAAAACAGCAAACAAACAAGTGCAGAAATTGTGGTAGATTGTGGCATGCAGCAGGCATAACAGAATGCCCTGCTCGAAACAAGCAGTGTCACAATTGCAAAAGCTCAATCATTTTGCCAAAGTCTGTCTATCGGAAGAAGGTAAGAACATTGAAGAACTACAATCAGCAACAACTGAAATAAAACACAGAACAAACAAAAAAAATCAAAACAAACAAACCAAGGTAAAAACAGTAACAGGAACAGAGTACGATGATAGTACAGAAGTAGTGTTCACTGTTGTCAAAGAACAAGTGAACATACCGACAGCAAATATCAAGTTGGGTAAGAGTGAAGTCAAATTTATTATAGCTACTGGAACAATGTCAAACATAATCAGGTACAAACAATACAAACTGTTAAATGAACCTGGAATGTTAGAAGAAACAAACATCAAGCTACTTCCGTATCAATCAACACAACAACTTCGAGTAAAAGGGAAATTTAAAACAATGTTAACAAGTCAGAATCAAAAAACAACATTAGCATATATTCATGTCATAAAAGGTACAGCACAACCTTTATTAGGGTTTATTATTTATTTTGTTTATATTTTGATAAAATCATAACTCGGTTTAAATTAATAAATTATTTTATTTATATTTTAATAAAATAATATCCCGATTTAAATGTTAATTAGTTTTTATATTTTCGTGGTGATGAATTGATATATTTTTAAAATCTGAATCTTTATAAATTTTGTTTTTTCAAAAGTCTTCCCAAAAAACGACTAGATTAAATTAAAATAATTAAAACTAAGTGAAGTTATAAATTAATTAAAACTAAGTGTTTTGATGGGTTCGCCACAACCCTCATATAAATTCTGCTCTCAACATTATGTTTAAAACTGTTTTTTTTTTTTCAATTTTGACAGTTGAATTTGCAAATTGTTGTTAATTTTTGAAATACCCCTATATACTCATTTACCGATTCACCTGGTAGCTGTACCCTTGATAAGAACTTATGTTGTTCTGTTAGTATGTTTGGACGTGACCATAACTGTTCGCGCATTAGCTTCATTAGTTCGTCAAATGATTTTGAGTTTGGTAACTCGGGGCAGAGAGGCTTCATTGATTGTTGTCCGCCATTTTTTTTTTTTTGCTTCTGCTATAGTTATTTCGGCTTATTCTTTTGCTGTCTCACAATTTTTTATAGGATTATTGATTGCACCTACCAGTTCTCTCATTTCTTCCATTTTCGTTGAATATATTTTTCTATTGTTGCATTTATCTCTGGTAACTTGATTTTTTTCTCTGGTATTTATCATTTTTCTGGTGTTGTATTTATTTCTGGTAACTTAATTTTTTTTCTGGTATTTCAGTATTTTTCTGGTGTTGTATTTATTTCTGGTAACTTGATTTTTTTTCTGGTATTTTATCCTCGTCGCCAAATTGTTGTGTATGGGTCATCGGGATCTGGTAGGTTTGTATAGTTGAAATACTAATTAAAATGTAACAACTTATTTTATTCGCTATGTAATTTGATAATGGCAGTCATCTTGTTAGTTGTTTCACTTGTTGTGAATTTATATGTCCAAAGTCAGTTTATTCGAAGGTTAGAGCAGGTTTGAACATCCGTCATATCACATGTTCGTTATTGTAAGATTAGTGCAGGGGGGTTGAGCATTGTTTATACATAACAATATGCCAATCAACAATTTTTATTTTCCACACGTTGCAAACCAGTCAGTAATAACGTTCCAACCCATTCGTCAGAATCTTTCATACCAATATTATTAAGCTTGTGAGGGGTTAAAATTATTGACATATTCCTGTACGGACGCACAATCTTTCATGTTGATGGTAATCAATGAACGTAACAAACTGACTCTTCTGGTAAGTTCAGAATCTTCAAACGTAGCTGTGAGCTTGTCCCACACTTCCTTTAAGCTCCAAAGCTTAAGCTTTTTCACAGCACAATTAACTTTCTTCTTCAATAATAATTAAATAGCTAATCATGCTTTCTCTTCTTGAAATAATATTTTCAATTATATTTTTTAATTAAAATTTTTCTTTTAATGCTATTTTTTTAATTTAATTCCTTTTCTTATTGTTGATGGAAGATCCGAGAACACAGGAAAAAAAAGTTGTTTTTCTTTTGATTGAAGAATAAAAATGTTGATTGAAGAACAAAAATGTTGATTGAAGAAGAAAAAAATGTTGTTGGTTCACTCTTGGTTAAATCTGTGGTTAGGTTACTAGAGATTAACCCATGTGTAGTGGTCTTGTGAAGCCAACATTAATTATTGTCTTCAAATAAATCAAAAGCATCTAATTCACTTGACGCTTATTTTCAAACTAGAAACTGACACATTATTATCTTAAGCCTAGTTCACAATGTTTATCTTAAAGCTACAAACATTACGTTCCCTCCAAAATTTTAATAACTATACTAATCTTAGCTTTTCTGGTATTCGGCTAGTTCGCTTTACGTTTGGCGGTAATGCTTTTGTTGGGGTGTTTAGAGGTGATTTCACAGCTTCCGTTTTGAGTTTCTTGAAAAATGATGAGTTGCGGGTAACTATACGTTCTCCTTGTTCAGCAAAGTTCTTTTGGATCAATTTGTTCTTGCCATTATTTTCCATGAGAGCTTCTTGTGTTGGTGTTATCTTCGTGAATATGTTTATGTATGGCAATGTTATTCTGATTTCTCTGTTGAACATGGCACCGAATAGTGACACTCCTGTGGTAGTGTGCGGTGTTTGACGATAATTCAGCAAGAACATGTTTAGTTCACTCTCCCAATGTTTGTTTCCAATTACAGATGCTTGGATAGTTTTCTTCAGCGTTTTCATAAATCTTTCTAGATTGCCGTTTGCTTCTGGCCAGATAGGTGTTACTGTTTTGTGATAAGAACCTAGTTTTTGTAAAAAGTTTTTGAATTGACGGCCATTGAAAGGGGGACCATTGTTGGTTTTAACAGTTTTCGGAATTCCAAATTCACAAAAGACTTTGAGAAATACCTCAGTTGTGCTTTCAGTGTTTGTTGTGTTTACGATCTCAACTATTGGATAACGGCTATATTCATCCATTAGTACTAGTAAGTATTTCCCATTTGGAAAAGGTCCAGCGAAATCTGCTGCTATGTTCATCTACGCTGCTTCAGGTAGTGAAGTGGATCGAATCGGTGTTCTATTGTTTTCCACTGTTGTTGCTTGACATGCTAAACATTTCTTGACTGCTACCACGTTATCTATGGTTGGGAACCATACTTTTTCTCCTAGCAATTGTTTAGTTTTAACCACGCCTTGGTATCCAACGTGAGCAATGTTGATTACGGTTTGCTGTAAGCTCTCAGGTATGACTATTCTTGTTCGTCTTAAGATTACTCCATCATGACATAATGTTAATTCATGTTTAACTCTCTCACACGAACTTGGCGTTGACCAGTTGTAATGGCAGTTGTAGATTACTCTGGAGAGTTGTGTTAAAGTCTTGTCGTGTCCTTTACGTGTTCTTCAATGTTGCTTTTAATAGCTTCTCCCTGAGGGTGTCTATAAAAGAAATCTGTTTGGTTAGTTGATCCAGGACAATGTTGTATTGAAAAATTCAGTTCCTGTAATTTTAGACGTAATCTTTCAAATCTAACTGATGTTTCATTTCTTGCGTTAAATAATATTGTTACTAACGGCTTGTGGTCTGTTTTAATCGAGAATGTTGCTCCAATTAAATAAAGTTTAAATCGTTCGATGGCCTATGTGATGGCAAGAAGCTCTCTTTCAATTTGCGAATAACGCAAAAAAAAATAATAAAATTTTAAAAACACAAAGTCCTTTGATTTAGTTTGGACCAGCTTCGACTCCATTTTTCGAGAATTGGTGTCCCAAGAATGTTACTTTTGAGCATCCAAACTGGCATTTGTCAATGTTTAATGTTAGGTTAGCTTGTTCTAACGCTGAAAGTGTTCTGCTTAACGCTCGGTTGTGTTCTTCGGCTGTTTTACCAAATACTAAAATGTCGTCACTAATATTTAGTGTTCCTGGAATGTTACGAATCACTTGTCTAATTATTTCTTGGAATATTTCAGCTGCAGAATTGATTCCAAAATTAACTCTTTTATAACGTCTTAGTCCAACGTGAGTAAAGAATGTTGTTATATTTCTTGACTCAGGATCTAGTTCGAATTGATGATACCCATCCTTAAAATTTAGTTTTGTGAAGATGCAAGCACCATTTAACTCATTTATGATGTCATCGCTGTCGGTGTTATGTGTCTTTCACGCTTGATATTTAAGTTTGCTTGTCGCATGTCTACACAAATTCTTATTTTATTCGGGCTAAGCGATTTTGACACTATTACTTTTGGTGATACCCATGTTGTAGGACCAGATACTTCTTCAATGATGTCTAATTTCTCACGACGACGAAGTTCCTCTTCTACTTTTCCTTTTAAGTGGAATGCATCTATGAGGCTGCGCTACAGGTCGTATGTTGTCAATTTGTAAACGGCTTTGTTTATCTTTTAATTTTCCCAATTCATTAAATAATTTAGGATTTGTGAAACTGTCATAAGGTTGTTTGACTATTATGTTGCATGTTAAGTTTATTAGGTTTAATTCGTTAGCTGTCTTAAACCCTAATAAAGGTTGTGCTGTACCTTTTATGACATGAATATATGCTAATGTTGTTTTTTGATTCTGACTTGTTAACATTGTTTTAAATTTCCCTTTTACTTGAAGTTGTTGTATTGATTGATACGGAAGTAGCTTGATGTTTGTTTCTTCTAACATTCCAGGTTCATTTAACTGCTTGTATTGTTTGTACCTGATTATGTTTGACGTTGTTCCAGTAGCTATAATAAATTTGACTTCACTCTTACCCAACTTGATATTTGCTGTCGGTATGTTCACTTGTTCTTTGACAACAGTGAACACTACTTCTGTACTATCATCGTACTCTGTTCCTGTTACTGTTTTTACCTTGGTTTGTTTGTTTTGATTTTTTTTGTTTGTTCTGTGTTTTATTTCAGTTGTTGCTGATTGTAGTTCTTCAATGTTCTTAGCTTCTTTCGATAGACAGACTTTGGCAAAATGATTGAGCTTTTTGCAATTGTGACACTGCTTGTTTCGAGCAGGGCATTCTGTTATGCCTGCTGCATGCCACAATCTACCACAATTTCTGCATTTGTTTGTTTGCTGTTTTTGATGAGTTTTGTTTACACTTTCTTCTTTGATGCTTGTTGTTTAATGCAGTGTTGTAGACTGTCTTTCTACTATTTCATCAGTGATTCAACAATTTTTATTTTCCACACGTTGCAAACCAATCAGTAATAACGTTCCAACGTTCCAACGTTCCATTCGTCAGAATCTTTTATACCAATATTATTAAGCTCGTGAGGGGTTAAAATTATTGACATATTCCTGTACGGACGCACAATCTTTCATGTTGATGGTAATCAATGAACGTAACAAACTGACTCTTCTGGTAAGTTCAGCATCTTCAAACGTAGCTGTGAGCTTGTCCCACACTTCCTTTAAGTTCCAAAGCTTAAGCTTTTTTACAGCGCAATTAACTTTCTTCTTCAATAATAATTAAATAGCTAATCATGCTTTCTCTTCTTGAAATAATATTTTCAATTATATTTTTTAATTAAAATTTTTCTTTTAATGCTATTTTTTTAATTTAATTCCTTTTCTTGTTGTTGATGGAAGATCCGAGAACACAGGAAAAAAAAGTTGTTTTTCTTTTGATTGAAGAATAAAAATGTTGATTGAAGAACAAAAATGTTGATTGAAGAAGAAAAAAATATTGTTGGTTCACTCTTGGTTAAATCTGTGGTTAGGTTACCAGAGATTAACCCATGTGTAGTGGTCTTGTGAAGCCAACATTAATTATTGTCTTCAAATAAATCAAAAGCATCTAATTCACTTGACGTTTATTTTCAAACTAGAAACTGACACATTATTATCTTAAGCCTAGTTCGCAATGTTTATCTTAAAGCTACAAACATTACGTTCCCTCCAAAATTTTAATAACTATAATAATCTTAGCTTTTCTGGTATTCGGCTAGTTCGCTTTACGTTTGGCGGTAATGCTTTTGTTGGGGTGTTTAGAGGTGATTTCACAGCTTCCGTTTTGAGTTTCTTGAAAAAAGATGAGTTGCGGGTAACTATACGTTCTCCTTGTTGAGCAAAGTTCTTTTGGATCAATTTGTTCTTGCCATTATTTTCCATGAGAGCTTCTTGTGTTGGTGTTATCTTCGTGAATATGTTTATGTATGGCAATGTTATTCTGATTTCTCTGTTGAACATGGCACCGAATAGTGACACTCCTGTGGTAGTGTGCGGTGTTTGACGATAATTCAGCAAGAACATGTTTAGTTCACTCTCCCAGTGTTTGTTTCCAATTACAGATGCTTAGATAGTTTTCTTCAGCGTTTTCATAAATCTTTCTAGATTGCCGTTTGCTTCTGGCCAGATAGGTATTACTGTTTTGTGATAAGAACCTAGTTCTTGTAAAAAGTTTTTGAATTGACGGCCATTCAAAGGGGGACCATAATTGGTTTTGACAGTTTTCGGAATTCCAAATTCACAAAAGACTTTGAGAAATACCTCAGTTGTGCTTTCATTGTTTGTTGTGTTTACGATCTCAACTATTGGATAACGGCTATATTCATCCATTAGTACTAGTAAGTATTTCCCATTTGGAAAAGGTACAGCGAAATCTGCTGCTATGTTCATCCACGCTGCTTCAGGTAGTGAAGTGGATCGAATCGGTGTTCTATTGTTTTCCACTGTTGTTGCTTGACATGCTAAACATTTCTTGACTGCTACCACGTCATCTATGGTTGGGAAACATACTTTTTCTCCTAGCAATTGTTTAGTTTTAACCACGCCTTGGTGTCCAACGTGACCAATGTTGATTACGATTTGCTGTAAGCTCTCAGGTATGGCTATTCTTGTTCGTCTTAAGATTACTCCATCATGACATAATGTGAATTCATGTTTAACTCTCTCAAACGAACTTGGCGTTGACCAGTTGTCATGGCAGTTGTAGATTACTCTGGAGAGTTGTGTTAAAGTCTTGTCGTATCCTTTACGTGTTCTTCAATGTTGCTTTTAATAGCTTATCCCTGAGGGTGTCTAGAAAATAAATCTGTTTGGTTAGTTGATCCAGGACAATGTTGTATTGAAAAATTCAGTTCCTGTAATTTTAGACGTAATCTTTCAAGTCTAACTGATGTTTCATTTCTTGCGTTAGATAATATTGTTACTAACGGCTTGTGGTCTGTTTTAATCGAGAATGTTGCTCCAATTAAATAAAGTTTAAATCGTTCGATGGCCTATGTGATGGCAAGAAGCTCTCTTTCAATTTGCGAATAACGCAAAAAAAAATAATAAAATTTTAAAAACACAAAGTCCTTTGATTTAGTTTGGACCAGCTTCGACTCCATTTTTCGAGAATTGGTGTCCCAAGAATGTTACTTTTGAGCATCCAAACTGGCATTTGTCAATGTTTAATGTTAGGTTAGCTTGTTCTAACGCTGAAAGTGTTCTGCTTAACGCTCGGTTGTGTTCTTCGGCTGTTTTACCAAATACTAAAATGTCGTCACTAATATTTAGTGTTCCTGGAATGTTACGAATCACTTGTCTAATTATTTCGTGGAATATTTCAGCTGCAGAATTGATTCCAAAATTAACTCTTTTATAACGTCTTAGTCCAACGTGAGTAAAGAATGTTGTTATATTTCTTGACTCAGGATCTAGTTCGAATTGATGATACCCATCCTTAAAATTTAGTTTTGTGAAGATGCAAGCGCCATTTAACTCATTTATGATGTCATCGCTGTCGGTGTTATGTGTCTTTCACGTTTGATATTTAAGTTTGCTTGTCGCATGTCTACACAAATTCTTATTTTATTCGGGCTAAGCGATTTTGACACTATTACTTTTGGTGATACCCATGTTGTAGGACCAGATACTTCTTCAATGATGTCTAATTTCTCACGACGACGAAGTTCCTCTTCTACTTTTCCTTTTAAGTGGAATGCATCTATGAGGCTGCGCTACAGGTCGTATGTTGTCAATTTGTAAACGGCTTTGTTTATCTTTTAATTTTCCCAATTCATTAAATAATTTAGGATTTGTGAAACTGTCATAAGGTTGTTTGACTATTATGTTGCATGTTAAGTTTATTAGGTTTAATTCGTTAGCTGTCTTAAACCCTAATAAAGGTTGTGCTGTACCTTTTATGACATGAATATATGCTAATGTTGTTTTTTGATTCTGACTTGTTAACATTGTTTTAAATTTCCCTTTTACTTGAAGTTGTTGTATTGATTGATACGGAAGTAGCTTGATGTTTGTTTCTTCTAACATTCCAGGTTCATTTAACTGCTTGTATTGTTTGTACCTGATTATGTTTGACATTGTTCCAGTAGCTATAATAAATTTGACTTCACTCTTACCCAACTTGATATTTGCTGTCGGTATGTTCACTTGTTCTTTGACAACAGTGAACACTACTTCTGTACTATCATCGTACTCTGTTCCTGTTACTGTTTTTACCTTGGTTTGTTTGTTTTGATTTTTTTTGTTTGTTCTGTGTTTTATTTCAGTTGTTGCTGATTGTAGTTCTTCAATGTTCTTACCTTCTTCCGATAGACAGACTTTGGCAAAATGATTGAGCTTTTGCAATTGTGACACTGCTTGTTTCGAGCAGGGCATTCTGTTATGCCTGCTGCATGCCACAATCTACCACAATTTCTGCACTTGTTTGTTTGCTGTTTTTGATGAGTTTTGTTTACACTTTCTTCTTTGATGCCTGTTGTTTAATGCAGTGTTGTAGACTGTCTTTCTACTATTTCATCAGTGATTCAACAATTTTTATTTTCCACACGTTGCAAACCAGTCAGTAATAACATTCCAACCCATTCGTCAGAATCTTTCATACCAATATTATTAAGCTTGTGAGGGGTTAAAATTATTGACATATTCCTGTACGGACGCACAATCTTTCATGTTGATGGTAATCAATGAACGTAACAAACTGACTCTTCTGGTAAGTTCAGAATCTTCAAACGTAGCTGTGAGCTTGTCCCACACTTCCTTTAAGTTCCAAAGCTTAAGCTTTTTCACAGCACAATTAACTTTCTTCTTCAATAATAATTAAATAGCTAATCATGCTTTCTCTTTTTGAAATAATATTTTCAATTATATTTTTGAATTAAAATTTTTCTTTTAATGCTATTTTTTTAATTTAATTCCTTTTCTTATTGTTGATGGAAGATCCGAGAACACAGGAAAAAAAAGTTGTTTTTCTTTTGATTGAAGAATAAAAATGTTGATTGAAGAACAAAAATGTTGATTGAAGAAAAAAAAAATATTGTTGGTTCACTCTTGGTTAAATCTGTGGTTAGGTTACCAGAGATTAACCCATGTGTAGTGGTCTTGTGAAGCCAACATTAATTATTGTCTTCAAATAAATCAAAAGCATCTAATTCACTTGACGTTTATTTTCAAACTAGAAACTGACACATTATTATCTTAAGCCTAGTTCACAATGTTTATCTTAAAGCTATAAACATTATTTACTTATTTATTTATTTAATTATGGAAGATATACAGAAAAGTATTAAAATCCTTATACAAATTGTATTAGATAGAATTCAAGAGCAGAAGCAAACAATTAAAATTCAAGAGATATTATTTACATAGTCAAAAGAAGAAAATAAAAAAAAGAAAAATTTTAATTAAAAAATATAATTGAAAATATTATTTCAAGAAGAGAAAGCATGATTAGCTATTTAATTATTATTGAAGAAGAAAGTTAATTGTGCTGTGAAAAAGCTTAAGCTTTGGAACTTAAAGGAAGTGTGGGACAAGCTCACAGCTACGTTTGAAGATTCTGAACTTACCAGAAGAGTCAGTTTGTTACGTTCATTGATTACCATCAACATGAAAGATTGTGCGTCCGTACAGGAATATGTCAATAATTTTAACCCCTCACAAGCTTAATAATATTGGTATGAAAGATTCTGACGAATGGGTTGGAATGTTATTACTGACTGGTTTGCAACGTGTGGAAAATAAAAATTGTTGAATCACTGATGAAATAGTAGAAAGACAGTCTACAACACTGCATTAAACAACAGGCATCAAAGAAGAAAGTGTAAACAAAACTCATCAAAAACAGCAAACAAACAAGTGCAGAAATTGTGGTAGATTGTGGCATGCAGCAGGCATAACAGAATGCCCTGCTCGAAACAAGCAGTGTAACAATTGCAAAAGCTCAATCATTTTGCCAAAGTCTGTCTATCGGAAGAAGGTAAGAACATTGAAGAACTACAATCAGCAACAACTGAAATAAAACACAGGACAAACAAAAAAAATCAAAACAAACAAACCAAGGTAAAAACAGTAACAGGAACAGAGTACGATGATAGTACAGAAGTAGTGTTCACTGTTGTCAAAGAACAAGTGAACATACCGACAGCAAATATCAAGTTGGGTAAGAGTGAAGTCAAATTTATTATAGCTACTGGAACAATGTCAAACATAATCAGGTACAAACAATACAAACTGTTAAATGAACCTGGAATGTTAGAAGAAACAAACATCAAGCTACTTCCGTATCAATCAATACAACAACTTCGAGTAAAAGGGAAATTTAAAACAATGTTAACAAGTCAGAATCAAAAAACAACATTAGCATATATTCATGTCATAAAAGGTACAGCACAACCTTTATTAGGGTTTATTATTTATTTTATTTATATTTTGATAAAATCATAACTCGGTTTAAATTAATAAATTATTTTATTTATATTTTAATAAAATAATATCCCGATTTAAATGTTAATTAGTTTTTATATTTTCGTGGTGATGAATTGATATATTTTTAAAATCTGAATCTTTATAAATTTTGTTTTTTCAAAAGTCTTCCCAAAAAACGACTAGATTAAATTAAAATAATTAAAACTAAGTGAAGTTATAAATTAATTAAAACTAAGTGTTTTGATGGGTTCGCCACAACCCTCATATAAATTCTGCTCTCAACATTATGTTTAAAACTGTTTTTTTTTTTTTCAATTTTGACAGTTGAATTTGCAAATTGTTGTTAATTTTTGAAATACCCCTATATACTCATTTACCGATTCACCTGGTAGCTGTACCCTTGATAAGAACTTATGTTGTTCTGTTAGTATGTTTGAACGTGAGCATAACTGTTCGCGCATTAGCTTCATTAGTTCGCAAATGATTTTGAGTTTGGTAACTCGGGGCAGAGAGGCTTCATTGATTGTTGTCCGCCATTTTTTTTTTTTGCTTCTGCTATAGTTATTTCGGCTTATTCTTTTGCTGTCTCACAATTTTTTATAGGATTATTGATTGCACCTACCAGTTCTCTCATTTCTTCCATTTTCGTTGAATATATTTTTCTATTGTTGCATTTATCTCTGGTAACTTGATTTTTTTCTCTGGTATTTATCATTTTTCTGGTGTTGTATTTATTTCTGGTAACTTAATTTTTTTTCTGGTATTTCAGTATTTTTCTGGTGTTGTATTTATTTCTGGTAACTTGATTTTTTTTCTGGTATTTTATCCTCGTCGCCAAATTGTTGTGTATGGGTCATCGGGATCTGGTAGGTTTGTATAGTTGAAATACTAATTAAAATGTAACAACTTATTTTATTCGCTATGTAATTTGATAATGGCAGTCATCTTGTTAGTTGTTTCACTCGTTGTGAATTTATATGTCCAAAGTCAGTTTATTCGAAGGTTAGAGCAGGTTTGAACATCCGTCATATCACATGTTCGTTATTGTAAGATTAGTGCAGGGGGGTTGAGCATTGTTTATACATAACAATATGCCAATCAACAATTTTTATTTTCCACACGTTGCAAACCAGTCAGTAATAACGTTCCAACCCATTCGTCAGAATCTTTCATACCAATATTATTAAGCTTGTGAGGGGTTAAAATTATTGACATATTCCTGTACGGACGCACAATCTTTCATGTTGATGGTAATCAATGAACGTAACAAACTGACTCTTCTGGTAAGTTCAGAATCTTCAAACGTAGCTGTGAGCTTGTCCCACACTTCCTTTAAGCTCCAAAGCTTAAGCTTTTTCACAGCACAATTAACTTTCTTCTTCAATAATAATTAAATAGCTAATCATGCTTTCTCTTCTTGAAATAATATTTTCAATTATATTTTTTAATTAAAATTTTTCTTTTAATGCTATTTTTTTAATTTAATTCCTTTTCTTATTGTTGATGGAAGATCCGAGAACACAGGAAAAAAAAGTTGTTTTTCTTTTGATTGAAGAATAAAAATGTTGATTGAAGAACAAAAATGTTGATTGAAGAAGAAAAAAATGTTGTTGGTTCACTCTTGGTTAAATCTGTGGTTAGGTTACTAGAGATTAACCCATGTGTAGTGGTCTTGTGAAGCCAACATTAATTATTGTCTTCAAATAAATCAAAAGCATCTAATTCACTTGACGCTTATTTTCAAACTAGAAACTGACACATTATTATCTTAAGCCTAGTTCACAATGTTTATCTTAAAGCTACAAACATTACGTTCCCTCCAAAATTTTAATAACTATACTAATCTTAGCTTTTCTGGTATTCGGCTAGTTCGCTTTACGTTTGGCGGTAATGCTTTTGTTGGGGTGTTTAGAGGTGATTTCACAGCTTCCGTTTTGAGTTTCTTGAAAAATGATGAGTTGCGGGTAACTATACGTTCTCCTTGTTCAGCAAAGTTCTTTTGGATCAATTTGTTCTTGCCATTATTTTCCATGAGAGCTTCTTGTGTTGGTGTTATCTTCGTGAATATGTTTATGTATGGCAATGTTATTCTGATTTCTCTGTTGAACATGGCACCGAATAGTGACACTCCTGTGGTAGTGTGCGGTGTTTGACGATAATTCAGCAAGAACATGTTTAGTTCACTCTCCCAATGTTTGTTTCCAATTACAGATGCTTGGATAGTTTTCTTCAGCGTTTTCATAAATCTTTCTAGATTGCCGTTTGCTTCTGGCCAGATAGGTGTTACTGTTTTGTGATAAGAACCTAGTTTTTGTAAAAAGTTTTTGAATTGACGGCCATTGAAAGGGGGACCATTGTTGGTTTTAATAGTTTTCGGAATTCCAAATTCACAAAAGACTTTGAGAAATACCTCAGTTGTGCTTTCAGTGTTTGTTGTGTTTACGATCTCAACTATTGGATAACGGCTATATTCATCCATTAGTACTAGTAAGTATTTCCCATTTGGAAAAGGTCCAGCGAAATCTGCTGCTATGTTCATCTACGCTGCTTCAGGTAGTGAAGTGGATCGATTCGGTGTTCTATTGTTTTCCACTGTTGTTGCTTGACATGCTAAACATTTCTTAACTGCTACCACGTTATCTATGGTTGGAAACCATACTTTTCTCCTAGCAATTGTTTAGTTTTAACCACGCCTTGGTATCCAACGTGAGCAATGTTGATTACGGTTTGCTGTAAGCTCTCAGGTATGACTATTCTTGTTCGTCTTAAGATTACTCCATCATGACATAATGTTAATTCATGTTTAACTCTCTCAAACGAACTTGGCGTTGACCAGTTGTCATGGCAGTTGTAGATTACTCTGGAGAGTTGTGTTAAAGTCTTGTCGTGTCCTTTACGTGTTCTTCAATGTTGCTTTTAATAGCTTCTCCCTGAGGGTGTCTATAAAAGAAATCTGTTTGGTTAGTTGATCCAGGACAATGTTGTATTGAAAAATTCAGTTCCTGTAATTTTAGACGTAATCTTTCAAATCTAACTGATGTTTCATTTCTTGCGTTAAATAATATTGTTACTAACGGCTTGTGGTCTGTTTTAATCGAGAATGTTGCTCCAATTAAATAAAGTTTTAATCGTTCGATGGCCTATGTGATGGCAAGAAGCTCTCTTTCAATTTGCGAATAACGCAAAAAAAAATAATAAAATTTTAAAAACACAAAGTCCTTTGATTTAGTTTGGACCAGCTTCGACTCCATTTTTCGAGAATTGGTGTCCCAAGAATGTTACTTTTGAGCATCCAAACTGGCATTTGTCAATGTTTAATGTTAGGTTAGCTTGTTCTAACGCTGAAAGTGTTCTGCTTAACGCTCGGTTGTGTTCTTCGGTTGTTTTACCAAATACTAAAATGTCGTCACTAATATTTAGTGTTCCTGGAATGTTACGAATCACTTGTCTAATTATTTCTTGGAATATTTCAGCTGCAGAATTGATTCCAAAATTAACTCTTTTATAACGTCTTAGTCCAACGTGAGTAGAGAATGTTGTTATATTTCTTGACTCAGGATCTAGTTCGAATTGATGATACCCATCCTTAAAATTTAGTTTTGTGAAGATGCAAGCACCATTTAACTCATTTATGATGTCATCGATTGTCGGTGTTATGTGTCTTTCACGTTTGATAGCTAAGTTTGCTTGTCGCATGTCTATACAAATTCTTATTTTATACGGGCTAAGCGATTTTGACACTATTACTCTTGGTGATACCCATGTTGTAGGACCAGATACTTCTTCAATGATGTCGAATTACTCACGACGACCAAGTTCCTCTTCTACTTTTCCTTTTAAATGGAATGCATCTATGAGGCTGCGCTACGGGTCGTATGTTGTTGTCAATTTATAAACGGCTTTGTTTATCTTTTAATTTTCCCAATTCATTAAATAATTTAGGATTTGTGAAACTGTCATAAGGTTGTTTGACTATTATGTTGCATGTTAAGTTTATTAGGTTTAATTCGTTAGCTGTCTTAAACCCTAATAAAGGTTGTGCTGTACCTTTTATGACATGAATATATGCTAATGTTGTTTTTTGATTCTGACTTGTTAACATTGTTTTAAATTTCCCTTTTACTTGAAGTTGTTGTATTGATTGATACGGAAGTAGCTTGATGTTTGTTTCTTCTAACATTCCAGGTTCATTTAACTGCTTGTATTGTTTGTACCTGATTATGTTTGACGTTGTTCCAGTAGCTATAATAAATTTGACTTCACTCTTACCCAACTTGATATTTGCTGTCAGTATGTTCACTTGTTCTTTGACAACAGTGAACACTACTTCTGTACTATCATCGTACTCTGTTCCTGTTACTGTTTTTACCTTGGTTTGTTTGTTTTGATTTTTTTTGTTTGTTCTGTGTTTTATTTCAGTTGTTGCTGATTGTAGTTCTTCAATGTTCTTAGCTTCTTTCGATAGACAGACTTTGGCAAAATGATTGAGCTTTTTGCAATTGTGACACTGCTTGTTTCGAGCAGGGCATTCTGTTATGCCTGCTGCATGCCACAATCTACCACAATTTCTGCATTTGTTTGTTTGCTGTTTTTGATGAGTTTTGTTTACACTTTCTTCTTTGATGCTTGCTGTTTAATGCAGTGTTGTAGACTGTCTTTCTACTATTTCATCAGTGATTCAACAATTTTTATTTTAAACACGTTGCAAACCAATCAGTAATAACGTTCCAACGTTCCAACGTTCCATTCGTCAGAATCTTTTATACCAATATTATTAAGCTCCAGAGGGGTTAAAATTATTGACATATTCCTGTACGGACGCACAATCTTTCATGTTGATGGTAATCAATGAACGTAACAAACTGACTCTTCTGGTAAGTTCAGCATCTTCAAACGTAGCTGTGAGCTTGTCCCACACTTCCTTTAAGTTCCAAAGCTTAAGCTTTTTTACAGCACAATTAACTTTCTTCTTCAATAATAATTAAATAGCTAATCATGCTTTCTCTTCTTGAAATAATATTTTCAATTATATTTTTTAATTAAAATTTTTCTTTTAATGCTATTTTTTTAATTTAATTCCTTTTCTTGTTGTTGATGGAAGATCCGAGAACACAGGAAAAAAAAGTTGTTTTTCTTTTGATTGAAGAATAAAAATGTTGATTGAAGAACAAAAATGTTGATTGAAGAAGAAAAAAATATTGTTGGTTCACTCTTGGTTAAATCTGGGGTTAGGTTACCAGAGATTAACCCATGTGTAGTGGTCTTGTGAAGCCAACATTAATTATTGTCTTCAAATAAATCAAAAGCATCTAATTCACTTGACGTTTATTTTCAAACTAGAAACTGACACATTATTATCTTAAGCCTAGTTCACAATGTTTATCTTAAAGCTACAAACATTACGTTCCCTCCAAAATTTTAATAACTATACTAATCTTAGCTTTTCTGGTATTCGGCTAGTTCGCTTTACGTTTGGCGGTAATGCTTTTGTTGGGGTGTTTAGAGGTGATTTCACAGCTTCCGTTTTGAGTTTCTTGAAAAATGATGAGTTGCGGGTAACTATACGTTCTCCTTGTTCAGCAAAGTTCTTTTGGATCAATTTGTTCTTGCCATTATTTTCCATGAGAGCTTCTTGTGTTGGTGTTATCTTCGTGAATATGTTTATGTATGGCAATGTTATTCTGATTTCTCTGTTGAACATGCCACCGAATAGTGACACTCCTGTGGTAGTGTGCGGTGTTTGACGATAATTCAGCAAGAACATGTTTAGTTCACTCTCCCAGTGTTTGTTTCCAATTACAGATGCTTGGATAGTTTTCTTCAGCGTTTTCATAAATCTTTCTAGATTGCCGTTT
Organism: Xylophagus ater; assembly: GCA_963422695.1. Lineage (NCBI taxonomy): Eukaryota > Metazoa > Arthropoda > Insecta > Diptera > Xylophagidae > Xylophagus > Xylophagus ater. The sequence continues at coordinate 26,608,996 of OY730485.1, read as the reverse complement.
GCTTCTGGCCAGATAGGTGTTACTGTTTTGTGATAAGAACCTAGTTTTTGTAAAAAGTTTTTGAATTGACGGCCATTGAAAGGGGGACCATTGTTGGTTTTAACAGTTTTCGGAATTCCAAATTCACAAAAGACTTTGAGAAATACCTCAGTTGTGCTTTCAGTGTTTGTTGTGTTTACGATCTCAACTATTGGATAACGGCTATATTCATCCATTAGTACTAGTAAGTATTTCCCATTTGGAAAAGGTCCAGCGAAATCTGCTGCTATGTTCATCCACGCTGCTTCAGGTAGTGAAGTGGATCGAATCGGTGTTCTATTGTTTTCCACTGTTGTTGCTTGACATGCTAAACATTTCTTGACTGCTACCACGTCATCTATGGTTGGGAAACATACTTTTTCTCCTAGCAATTGTTTAGTTTTAACCACGCCTTGGTGTCCAACGTGACCAATGTTGATTACGGTTTGCTGTAAGCTCTCAGGTATGGCTATTCTTGTTCGTCTTAAGATTACTCCATCATGACATAATGTGAATTCATGTTTAACTCTCTCAAACGAACTTGGCGTCGACCAGTTGTCATGGCAGTTGTAGATTACTCTGGAGAGTTGTGTTAAAGTCTTGTCGTATCCTTTACGTGTTCTTCAATGTTGCTTTTAATAGCTTATCCCTGAGGGTGTCTAGAAAATAAATCTGTTTGGTTAGTTGATCCAGGACAATGTTGTATTGAAAAATTCAGTTCCTGTAATTTTAGACGTAATCTTTCAAGTCTAACTGATGTTTCATTTCTTGCGTTAGATAATATTGTTACTAACGGCTTGTGGTCTGTTTTAATCGAGAAGGTTGCTCCAATTAAATAAAGTTTAAATCGTTCGATGGCCTATGTGATGGCAAGAAGCTCTCTTTCAATTTGCGAATAACGCAAAAAAAAATAATAAAATTTTAAAAACACAAAGTCCTTTGATTTAGTTTGGACCAGCTTCGACTCCATTTTTCGAGAATTGGTGTCCCAAGAATGTTACTTTTGAGCATCCAAACTGGCATTTGTCAATGTTTAATGTTAGGTTAGCTTGTTCTAACGCTGAAAGTGTTCTGCTTAACGCTCGGTTGTGTTCTTCGGCTGTTTTACCAAATACTAAAATGTCGTCACTAATATTTAGTGTTCCTGGAATGTTACGAATCACTTGTCTAATTATTTCTTGGAATATTTCAGCTGCAGAATTGATTCCAAAATTAACTCTTTTATAACGTCTTAGTCCAACGTGAGTAAAGAATGTTGTTATATTTCTTGACTCAGGATCTAGTTCGAATTGATGATACCCATCCTTAAAATTTAGTTTTGTGAAGATGCAAGCGCCATTTAACTCATTTATGATGTCATCGCTGTCGGTGTTATGTGTCTTTCACGTTTGATATTTAAGTTTGCTTGTCGCATGTCTACACAAATTCTTATTTTATTCGGGCTAAGCGATTTTGACACTATTACTTTTGGTGATACCCATGTTGTAGGATCAGATACTTCTTCAATGATGTCTAATTTCTCACGACGACGAAGTTCCTCTTCTACTTTTCCTTTTAAGTGGAATGCATCTATGAGGCTGCGCTACAGGTCGTATGTTGTCAATTTGTAAACGGCTTTGTTTATCTTTTAATTTTCCCAATTCATTAAATAATTTAGGATTTGTGAAACTGTCATAAGGTTGTTTGACTATTATGTTGCATGTTAAGTTTATTAGGTTTAATTCGTTAGCTGTCTTAAACCCTAATAAAGGTTGTGCTGTACCTTTTATGACATGAATATATGCTAATGTTGTTTTTTGATTCTGACTTGTTAACATTGTTTTAAATTTCCCTTTTACTTGAAGTTGTTGTATTGATTGATACGGAAGTAGCTTGATGTTTGTTTCTTCTAACATTCCAGGTTCATTTAACTGCTTGTATTGTTTGTACCTGATTATGTTTGACGTTGTTCCAGTAGCTATAATAAATTTGACTTCACTCTTACCCAACTTGATATTTGCTGTCGGTATGTTCACTTGTTCTTTGACAACAGTGAACACTACTTCTGTACTATCATCGTACTCTGTTCCTGTTACTGTTTTTACCTTGGTTTGTTTGTTTTGATTTTTTTTGTTTGTTCTGTGTTTTATTTCAGTTGTTGCTGATTGTAGTTCTTCAATGTTCTTAGCTTCTTTCGATAGACAGACTTTGGCAAAATGATTGAGCTTTTTGCAATTGTGACACTGCTTGTTTCGAGCAGGGCATTCTGTTATGCCTGCTGCATGCCACAATCTACCACAATTTCTGCATTTGTTTGTTTGCTGTTTTTGATGAGTTTTGTTTACACTTTCTTCTTTGATGCTTGTTGTTTAATGCAGTGTTGTAGACTGTCTTTCTACTATTTCATCAGTGATTCAACAATTTTTATTTTCCACACGTTGCAAACCAATCAGTAATAACGTTCCAACGTTCCAACGTTCCATTCGTCAGAATCTTTTATACCAATATTATTAAGCTCGTGAGGGGTTAAAATTATTGACATATTCCTGTACGGACGCACAATCTTTCATGTTGATGGTAATCAATGAACGTAACAAACTGACTCTTCTGGTAAGTTCAGCATCTTCAAACGTAGCTGTGAGCTTATCCCACACTTCCTTTAAGTTCCAAAGCTTAAGCTTTTTTACAGCACAATTAACTTTCTTCTTCAATAATAATTAAATAGCTAATCATGCTTTCTCTTCTTGAAATAATATTTTCAATTATATTTTTTAATTAAAATTTTTCTTTTAATGCTATTTTTTTAATTTAATTCCTTTTCTTGTTGTTGATGGAAGATCCGAGAACACAGGAAAAAAAAGTTGTTTTTCTTTTGATTGAAGAATAAAAATGTTGATTGAAGAACAAAAATGTTGATTGAAGAAGAAAAAAATATTGTTGGTTCACTCTTGGTTAAATCTGTGGTTAGGTTACTAGAGATTAACCCATGTGTAGTGGTCTTGTGAAGCCAACATTAATTATTGTCTTCAAATAAATCAAAAGCATCTAATTCACTTGACGTTTATTTTCAAACTAGAAACTGACACATTATTATCTTAAGCCTAGTTCGCAATGTTTATCTTAAAGCTACAAACATTACGTTCCCTCCAAAATTTTAATAACTATAATAATCTTAGCTTTTCTGGTATTCGGCTAGTTCGCTTTACGTTTGGCGGTAATGCTTTTGTTGGGGTGTTTAGAGGTGATTTCACAGCTTCCGTTTTGAGTTTCTTGAAAAAAGATGAGTTGCGGGTAACTATACGTTCTCCTTGTTGAGCAAAGTTCTTTTGGATCAATTTGTTCTTGCCATTATTTTCCATGAGAGCTTCTTGTGTTGGTGTTATCTTCGTGAATATGTTTATGTATGGCAATGTTATTCTGATTTCTCTGTTGAACATGGCACCGAATAGTGACACTCCTGTGGTAGTGTGCGGTGTTTGACGATAATTCAGCAAGAACATGTTTAGTTCACTCTCCCAGTGTTTGTTTCCAATTACAGATGCTTAGATAGTTTTCTTCTGAGTTTTCATAAATCTTTCTAGATTGCCGTTTGCTTCTGGCCAGATAGGTATTACTGTTTTGTGATAAGAACCTAGTTCTTGTAAAAAGTTTTTGAATTGACGGCCATTCAAAGGGGGACCATAATTGGTTTTGACAGTTTTCGGAATTCCAAATTCACAAAAGACTTTGAGAAATACCTCAGTTGTGCTTTCATTGTTTGTTGTGTTTACGATCTCAACTATTGGATAACGGCTATATTCATCCATTAGTACTAGTAAGTATTTCCCATTTGGAAAAGGTACAGCGAAATCTGCTGCTATGTTCATCCACGCTGCTTCAGGTAGTGAAGTGGATCGATTCGGTGTTCTATTGTTTTCCACTGTTGTTGCTTGACATGCTAAACATTTCTTAACTGCTACCACGTTATCTATGGTTGGAAACCATACTTTTCTCCTAGCAATTGTTTAGTTTTAACCACGCCTTGGTATCCAACGTGAGCAATGTTGATTACGGTTTGCTGTAAGCTCTCAGGTATGACTATTCTTGTTCGTCTTAAGATTACTCCATCATGACATAATGTTAATTCATGTTTAACTCTCTCAAACGAACTTGGCGTTGACCAGTTGTCATGGCAGTTGTAGATTACTCTGGAGAGTTGTGTTAAAGTCTTGTCGTGTCCTTTACGTGTTCTTCAATGTTGCTTTTAATAGCTTCTCCCTGAGGGTGTCTATAAAAGAAATCTGTTTGGTTAGTTGATCCAGGACAATGTTGTATTGAAAAATTCAGTTCCTGTAATTTTAGACGTAATCTTTCAAATCTAACTGATGTTTCATTTCTTGCGTTAAATAATATTGTTACTAACGGCTTGTGGTCTGTTTTAATCGAGAATGTTGCTCCAATTAAATAAAGTTTTAATCGTTCGATGGCCTATGTGATGGCAAGAAGCTCTCTTTCAATTTGCGAATAACGCAAAAAAAAAATAATAAAATTTTAAAAACACAAAGTCCTTTGATTTAGTTTGGACCAGCTTCGACTCCATTTTTCGAGAATTGGTGTCCCAAGAATGTTACTTTTGAGCATCCAAACTGGCATTTGTCAATGTTTAATGTTAGGTTAGCTTGTTCTAACGCTGAAAGTGTTCTGCTTAACGCTCCGTTGTGTTCTTCGGCTGTTTTACCAAATACTAAAATGTCGTCACTAATATTTAGTGTTCCTGGAATGTTACGAATCACTTGTCTAATTATTTCTTGGAATATTTCAGCTGCAGAATTCATTCCAAAATTAACTCTTTTATAACGTCTTAGACCAACGTGAGTAGAGAATGTTGTTATATTTCTTGACTCAGGATCTAGTTCGAATTGATGATACCCATCCTTAAAATTTAGTCTTGTGAAGATGCAAGCACCATTTAACTCATTTATGATGTCATCGCTGTCGGTGTTATGTGTCTTTCACGTTTGATATTTAAGTTTGCTTGTCGCATGTCTACACAAATTCTTATTTTATTCGGCCTAAGCGATTTTGACACTATTACTTTTGGTGATACCCATGTTGTAGGACCAGATACTTCTTCAATGATGTCTAATTTCTCACGACGACGAAGTTCCTCTTCTACTTTTCCTTTTAAGTGGAATGCATCTATGAGGCTGCGCTACAGGTCGTATGTTGTCAATTTGTAAACGGCTTTGTTTATCTTTTAATTTTCCCAATTCATTAAATAATTTAGGATTTGTGAAACTGTCATAAGGTTGTTTGACTATTATGTTGCATGTTAAGTTTATTAGGTTTAATTCGTTAGCTGTCTTAAACCCTAATAAAGGTTGTGCTGTACCTTTTATGACATGAATATATGCTAATGTTGTTTTTTGATTCTGACTTGTTAACATTGTTTTAAATTTCCCTTTTACTTGAAGTTGTTGTATTGATTGATACGGAAGTAGCTTGATGTTTGTTTCTTCTAACATTCCAGGTTCATTTAACTGCTTGTATTGTTTGTACCTGATTATGTTTGACGTTGTTCCAGTAGCTATAATAAATTTGACTTCACTCTTACCCAACTTGATATTTGCTGTCGGTATGTTCACTTGTTCTTTGACAACAGTGAACACTACTTCTGTACTATCATCGTACTCTGTTCCTGTTACTGTTTTTACCTTGGTTTGTTTGTTTTGATTTTTTTTGTTTGTTCTGTGTTTTATTTCAGTTGTTGCTGATTGTAGTTCTTCAATGTTCTTAGCTTCTTTCGATAGACAGACTTTGGCAAAATGATTGAGCTTTTTGCAATTGTGACACTGCTTGTTTCGAGCAGGGCATTCTGTTATGCCTGCTGCATGCCACAATCTACCACAATTTCTGCACTTGTTTGTTTGCTGTTTTTGATGAGTTTTGTTTACACTTTCTTCCTTGATGCTTGTTGTTTAATGCAGTGTTGAAGACTGTCTTTCTACTATTTCATCAGTGATTCCGGCTTTGATTTTTTGCTCTAATGTTAGGTCGCTTTCTTACAGAATTCTTTTTCTTAAGTTTTCAGATATTGTTCCAACCAATATTTGGATTATGATTTCTTTGTCAGCATCTTTAAATTCACACGATGCGCTTCGGTTTGTTAATCTCGCATAATACTGATTGATTTTTTGATATGCATGTTGCTTTTCTTTCCTGAATTGAAAGATTTCAAAAATTATGTTTTTGCTTGGTTTGAAATATTTGTTCAATTGTTGCTTCTAAGTATGTGTCGCCCCTGTTAAGTAAATTGTCAAAAATGTCTGCTGTTTCTTCTCCCACTAGATTTATTAATAATGCTTTTTTTCGAATGTCATCCTTACTATCCATAGCTACTAGATATGTTTCAAATCATTTTAGCCATTTTGTCCATCTTTGGTCTGTTGACGATGGATTACAGTGGATATCAAAAATACTGGGTTTATTGCTACTAGAGGCGTCCATTTTGTTTTTCCTAAAGAGATTACTTGGAAAAAATGACAAAGAAATTACTTTTCATAATGCTGCTTATTTTTTCCGCTTAATTTCTCGCGATGTTTTATTTCATTTTTTTCCAGTTTTATTTTCTCTAACGTCGCCAAAATGTAGTGTTTGTGGAAAGCCAACATTAATTATTGTCTTCAAATAAATCAAAAGCATCTAATTCACTTGACGTTTATTTTCAAACTAAAACCTGGCACAGTATTATCTTAAGCTTAGTTCACAATGTCTATCTTAAAGCTATAAACATTATTTACTTCGTTATTTATTTAATTATTGAAGATATACAGAAAAGGATTAAAATCCTTATACAAATTGTATTAGAGAGAATTCAAGAGCAGAGGCAAACAATTAAAATTCAAGAGATATTATTTACATAGTTAAAAGAAGAAAATAAAAAAAAATAAAAAATAAAAATTAAAAAGACTAACTTAAGACTAAGGACATTACAAATTGCATGTACTCCGATCCCACTAAATGCCCAAGAATAGAAAACTATGCAGGTAATTTGTGGTAGAAACCGAGAAGCATGCAAACAAGAAGAAGAAAAGAAAAAATAAGAAGGATAAGAAGAATAAGAAGAAAAAGAAGAAAACGGGCAACAGATCACGAGGCAGGAGAAAAGAATAAATAGGAGAAGAAGAAGAAGAAAACAAGATAAGCAAGCATTAAGGGTGAATTAGATAATTTTAAGCAAATTGCTGCACATGGATTTGAAGCTTGCTAGAGTGGTACAAAACTTGACTGGATTCGGCAAACAATTCCAAAATCTAACAGCCCTGGCGTGAAAAGAACGGTACATTGCCAGCGATAAAACAAGAATAAATGAATCTGATTGCTGAGTTACATAAAATACGAAGTCTGGCTTTGCACTCAGGCACCACAGGCAGAAGATCGTCCTTAATGGATCTGTTGAAGGCTACCAAAGCTTGAGGTTTATCAGGATTTAGCAGGAGTTTATTTTCAAAAGCCCAAATTGCTACTAATTGAAGATCCTCGTTTATTAACGTGACTCCATTATTTGGAAACTTTGCATCGCAAGATACGATGAGCTGAACATCATCAGCAAAAATATGAACCACAGAGTTTTTAACAACAGAAGGAAGCTCGTTGATGAAAATGGAGGATAAAAGCGGGCCAAGGATAGATCCTTGCGGCACATCGCTGAAGATGTGTTTATATTCCGTAGACTGACCATGGACCATGACGGTTTGAATTCTGTCATGAAGATAGGAAAAGATAAGATCGCAAGCTGATTCCGAGAAGAAGAAATATTCTTTGAGTTTTTTAACAAGTATACTGTGGTTGATTTTTTTAAATGCTTTGCTAAAATCCAGAAGAAGAAGGAACGAAATAAACTTTCTGTTTTATCTCATAGTTTCGGTAATACCAAGAAGAGCTGTTGTGGTACTATGTTTAGGTCTAAACCCTGACTGATGGGGGAAGATACTAACTCTGGCATCGGCATTTATAAATTCCATAATTTGGGTTTTTATTACAGCTTCACACAGTTTTGAAAGACATGGCAAAATGCTAATGGGGCGGTAATCGCTAAGCTCCATCGGGTTAGACTTTTTGGGAATGGGGAAGATTTTGGCTTTTTTCCAATTATCGGGAAAAACAGATGTGAATAGAACGGTATTTATAATATGAGCAATGTCGAAGCAGAAAATAGGGAAAAAAAGCTTCAGAACCTTTAGACTAATATTGTCCAACCCAACTGCGTCTGATTTTAAGGAAGAAAAGACTTTGAAGAGTTCATCGATTGAAATATTCCGAGAAATGAAAGGGTCTGGTTTTTCGGGGATGGTACTATCAAATCTGGAGCTCCAAACGGAATCGTAGAGCCCCGAAAAATAGTCATTAAGTTCATTGGGCTTATCGCAAAGTGATACATGCTTGGAGTTAGTAATGCCAAATTTTTTAACTTTGGACCAAAAGTCCTTACTGCAGTTTACTTTCTCGAAATATTCCTGACCAAATTTCCTCTTAGCGTACCGGTTTAGTTGAGTCACTTTGTTTCTAAGCTTAGTATATAAGGACCAGTTTACAGTTGGTTGTTCCTTAGAAAAAGATACAAAGGCCCTGTTCCTAATCGATTTAAGTCGCACAATTTCAGGTGTTATCCACGGACACAACTTGTTGGAGCTAGGAGAAAAGGTTCTTATAGGGACATGTTGATTATACAAATAAAGAATTGTTCAAAAAGTTGATCTGGAAGTCAACATCATTAGTAGAATAGATGGAAGACATGTTCCGCTGATAAGCGTTAGCAGAGCGACGCTCCATATTAATACTTTTGAAGTCTCGATAACTGAAAGATTGAGAAGTTTCGGAAGTGAAAATATTAAGGGAAACATAGATAAAAGCGTGCTTAGAAATATTATGGATCCAAAATTGATCCGAGAAATCAATCAAAGAGGGCTGGTTAGTTATGCAAAAATCAATTAGAGACGTTGAATTGTGGGTGACATCAAAGTGGGTGGGTTGGAAAGAATTGGTAAAGACATCGAGAGTAAAGTTCTTGAAAAAAGAGGAAACTAAAAGATTAGAAGAAGTATTCAATAAGTTAAGATTGAAATCACCCATAAGGAAAATGTGCTCATATCTGCCCGATAATTCAGAAAGCAGTTCGGAGAGTCTGTCCAGGTTCCCAGACGGCCGCTGGATTACACCAATTAGAATTGGACAGTTGTTGACATTGACATCAATGAATAAAATGCTCAATGGTTGAGAGAGAAGAAGAAACTTCGACAATCTTGAAATTGAGGTGAGAGGAAATGTAGAAAGCTATACCACCCCCACCACGTCCCAATTGATCGTTAATGCAGAGCTTATGGCCGGGAATAGCCACCATTTCATTTGTAGTTTGAGCTCAAGGCCAAGTTTCAAAATATCATCAAAATAGCCATCCTAGAGAATAGCGAGGATCTCGTCGAACTTGTCACAACGACCCAGAGGGTTCAAGCTTTCTGCATTAAAATCCCCGATATTGAACTTTTTAGTTCGTGATGCTAAGATGTCCCTCAGAAGGGAATTATCGGACGCCACCCTATTTAAAAAGCTAAGAGACATCTTCAGCGGGCGAAAGTGTGGAAGTAGAACATGCGCAACATAAATACAGTACAAGCATTTTACAAATCAAATTCATGCTAACATAAACTAATACAAAAAAATGCAAAAGTGAACAGCTCCATCAAAAAAAAAAAAAATTAAAAATAAAAAGTTTAAAAGAAAGATTTAACAGAAAGATCGAACAATCTCCGAAAGTGGCAAGAGTAAAAAAACTAAATAAAGAATCTTAAAATTACACAAGAAAATAAAAAAAAAATACTTGTATATATATAGCATCATTCATTTTTTACTTTTTTTTAAAATAAAAATAAAACACTTAGAATTGAATGCAAATATCAAATCTTTATTATCAACTTTAAGCACATAATATAGCAATTAATGTTTGAAAATAATTTCCTTCAAATGTTGGCCGGCACTACGTTTCAGCTCGGCCAGTCTGGCGGTCCAATTTTCGATCACTCTCTCAAGCATTTCGACCGGAATCTCATGAATGACACGTGTAATGTTCGCTTCCAATGCTTCAATTGGCACTGGTTTATCGGCAAAGACTTTTGACTTTACATAGCCCCAAAGAAAAAAGTCCAAAGGTGTGATATCACACGATCTTGGTGGCCAATTCACTGGGCCAAAACGTGAAATTAATTGCTCACCGAAATGATTTTGCAATAAATCCATTGTAACACGGGCTGTATGGCTCGTAGCACCGTCTTGTTGAAACCAAATATTGTCGAGACCACGGGCTTCAATTTCAGGTACCAAAAAGTGCGGTATCGTGGCACGATAGCGCTCACCATTGACGGTAACGTGGCCGCCGGCCGCATTTTTGAAGAAATACGGACCGATGATGCCGCCGGCCCGTAAACCACACCAAACTGTTGTTTCAATGGATGTAAGGGTAGCTCTTGAAACTCTTGTCGATGCTCATCATCCCAAATACGGCAATTTTGCTTATTAAAGTAGCCATTAAGCCAGAAATGAGCCTCATCACTGAACAAAATTTGGCTTGAAAACATTTTTAACGAACGCCCATTTTCGTAATACAATTGAACGATTTGTAAACGTTGCTTAGATGTAAGTATTGACATGATGAATTGCCATACAATACTGAACAAAAATGACAAATCAGAATGACACTAGTCACGCGTGATTTGTCAAAAAAACCCTACTGAAAAAAAAGTAAGGTTTGAATCACCCTTTATATATATAATTCTACTGAAAACTTCAAATTAAGGGACACCAACAAGTCAATAGCCAACACACATACAGCCCAAAAAAATCAGTTCGGCAAGTCCGATGGGGACCTAACTTTGACCACGCAGCCCTCTAGTTTTAGAATGAAAACAGCTCCTCGACGAATATAGGCCTTCTTGATTTTATTTCTCTTCACAAGTTTTTTTCAATTATAGAGAAGCTGGCTAACATCAGGGGTAACGTTATCATTAAGATAGACTCTGGAAGCCACTGGAATTTCCGGATAGATCACGTTGAGTTTTAAAGATCCAGCTTTCTCAAAGTATGATTTCATTAAACTATCACGCTTGGAGCATGACGAAAGCGAGATCAAAATGTTTTCCTTTTTATCAGACGAAAACATTTGCTCAACTCTTCTTTGACGATGGAATTGTCAAGAAAGCTCGCGATGTCAGCAACTAGATCCGATAGCTTGGAATCAGGATCGGTCAGAGGAATTCCACTAATATTTATATCATTCCGACGAGCCATTTTCTCGAATTTACTAACAAAGTTCGCAATATGTTTCGGCACCCCTTTGTTGTTTTTCAACTCAGAAATTTCGGCTCTGAAAGTCGAGACATCTGACTTAAGAGCGGTTAGACTGCTCTCACTCTGATCCATTCTAGCTTCCAGGCGATTGACTGCATCCTGACACGCAGAAACATTCGCATTAAGTGTGGTGACTTCCTCAGAGAGCCAAGATTTCATGTCCTCCTTGAAGGCAGTGCTAAAAGAAAAAAGCGAGTTATTTATAAGGCTAGACATTTTTTGGTGGACTCATCTATCTTATTTTCCAGCTTAGTAAACATATCATCTAGGTGGTTCTGAGTTATCCTTTCATCTGGCTGAGATGAACAGGATTTACAAAACCACGCAGATGAGGATCCAAGAGCCTCGAGAGTTTTGAAAGCACTGTCATCAATTTTTGCACATTTCAAATGGAACCATTTAGTAGACCTATGGGTTGGGTAGTTTACCGTAACTCCAATATATTTAATTCAGACGCAGTTCGGAATATTAATCATCTATTTATGTCGAACTAAAAACGGCCCCAAATAAATAATAACGTATCCAATGAAGTTTGGACCAGTTTTTACTCTGGTTGGATAACCATTCAACGATTTAAACAAAAGATTTAAGTAAAACTTTTATTAACAGTAAATTAAACAAAAAGGTTTTATTAACACGAACATAAAAAATTTAAGTTAGATATTTTAATTGGAACTAATTAATTTTTAAAAATAAACTTTTGTTATCACAAACATTAGGCAGAATTTTTTAGAAATTTTCCTTGATCGAAAAGCGTTTAGAATCCTTTTTTAGCAGAGGTTGAAGGTTCTCGGGTGATGGCCGTAGCAAAAACTCGCATCATTTTGTTTTATTCCCCACGAGGAAAAGTGAGACAGGTAACGTGATCTGAAAATTTGGAATTTTCGGAGTCATTCAAAGTGTTTCACATTAAGCGCTACTTTCCACTCTGAGGGTTTATACGCAAAATGAAACCGATAAAATAAAACGCAGTCGAGTCGCCACACACCGTTCACATTCGATAACATGGTCACCTAGGTTGTCTTTCGTGTAACAAGACATATAATTTGCAATTTTTGCAGACCTTCCAGTCGTGTTAATAATTTTTGTAGGTTTAGTTCACGTATAACAAATAGAGAAAAATTAGCAAAGGAAAGATTTATCCAGGTCTAAAACGACACGTTGATAACACACATGATGACGTATAAATATGCGCGATAATAAGAGTGGAATTACACCCAAATCTTTTTTACACGGTCTTTTTTTACACGATTTTGAAATAACACGGTCCACAAAAAGTAAAAAATATTTTTTTTTTACACAAATTATTTGTTCTAACACGAAGTCCAAAAAAAATTTTGTATACATACGCAGTTACAAAAATCTATATAAATAAAATCGTAAATGTTCGTTTGTTCCTAACCGGTAATCTCCGAAACTTCTGAATCAATTGACTTGAAATTTTTACAGAATGTCCTATGTGATTATGACCATGTTTATATGTACTTTTTATTTACCTATGTTGCACCTGAGTCACGTAATAATTAATTTAAAAAAACCATTAACTAACACATAGCCACAAGCATGTTTCAAATCAAAATCTTCAAGCGTGAAAACGTGATTTTTCTTACTCACACACGCATACATCAGATATATATATTATGAAAATAAAGATGAGCGTAGTGGCGGCGTTAAAAATATTAATTCGGAGGGGCAACACTTTAAATGGGCTTAATGCTTATGTATTCTGGAACATCAGAATTGCGAAAAATGTTTGCGTTATTTATTCCAAAAAACAAATTTCTCTTAAGCGTACAAAATTAAATTATTCGCTTTAGATCCTGTTTATTGAAATGTAACGAGCAAATTATATCTCTACTAAATGGCGTAAAATTTTGTAAGCCCATAACCGAAAGCCATTTCATTTCTCATTTTTTGGAAAGCTTAAAGCCAAAAAAAAAGGTATTTATAATTGACAAGGCTGAATTTTCAAAATCTTCGACGAATTTTAAGAATTGCCCCCAATTTCTCAAAAAAATTACTGTCACTGATAGTTTTAATTAAAAAAAAAAACGAGGGATTTTTAGATTTGGATTCAAAGTTGATTCAAAAAAACGAATGTTTTACTAAATTATGAATTAACATGATTTCTGTTTGATTAATTATTATATATGTAAAAGGCTAATCCTTCTTTCTTTCCTTCTGTCCGTCCTATATTGTCCGGTAAGAAAATTCGTTGAGCAAAAAAAAACAACACTTTTTGATATGTTGTAGAGAATTACTTGAAACCTAGTGAAATTTTGTTTCCGGAGAGATTGGGGGTCGGAGGGGTTACAAAGGGGGACTTGAAAGCTTATTTCGGAAAACCTCATTTATAATCTGAAATATGCATCGGATATAATTCTGGCCTGAGGCAATCTTATTAAGATTTTTATGCCGGACATTCTAACGTACACGGCAAAGTTCCATTTCCCACCGCTTTGGCGCTGGAGGCAATACAAATTTACGAACTTTTTATATAGAAGTCACACGCAATAACAATGTTCAGCAAAGTTGTGGAGGTTTTCATGGGGATTATTTCCGTCGAAGACCAAACAGTTCTATCTCCCACCACTTTGGCGCTGGAATCAACACAAATTTTGGAACTTCGTATGCAGACGTCACACACGATTACAATGTTCGGCAAAGTTGTCCAGGTTTTCATGGGGACTATATCTGTCGAAGGGCAAATAGTTCTATCTTTCACCGCTTTGGCGCTGCAGTCAATGCAAACTTTTGAACTTCGTATATATAGGTCACACACGAGCACAATGTTCGGCAAAGTTATGCAGGTTTCCACGGGAATTATTTCCGTCGAAGACCAAATAGTTCTATCTCTTACCGCTTTGGTGCTGGAGTCAATACAATTTTGGAACTTGGTATGAGGACGTCACACACGATTACAGTGTTCGGCAAAGTTTCGGAGGTTTTCGTGGGGATTTTTTCTGTCGGAAATAAAATAGTTCTATCTCTCACCACTTTGGCGCGGCGGTTGTTTAGGCCCCTACTCAATAGAGGTTTTTGCCTTTACGTAATATATGTTTGACGGGAGCTATTTTACGAACCGGAGAAATGGGATCAATTTAATATCTTTGCTCGGGGTGTGGCGGGGTAAATAATGTGTATTCTGAACAGATCGACTTAAGACATGAAATATATCACCAGTGGTGCTACGAGAACGGGGTAAAAGATTTATTATGTTCCGAATTAAGATCCTACGCTTGAATACATTTTGTTAATTTACAGCGATTTGTAATCCGAAATTCTTAGGAAGCCGTCTTAGGACGGGTTACAACCTAACAATTAAATAAAGCCTATAAAAAATTTTTTTTTGTACAGCAATAATGAAAATTCGCCCATTTTAATACAAAATATATCAACTTACGTGTGAAAGAAAAAATTTTTCCCCTCCGAAAATTATAATACGAGCTTAAAAAGATATCGTAAAAATAAGGTTTATGCCAAATATCAACTTTGTTTAAACATACAAAATTAAATTTTAAAATTATAATCTACTCTACTAATTGGCGTAACATTTTGAAAACCCAAAGCCGAAAGACATTTAATACGTAGAGTCTCATTTGTTGGAAACCCTAAAACCAAAAAGGCACTTAAAAATGAAAATGCTGAATTTAACAAATTCTTATATGAAATTTCCAGCTTGGGACGATTTACAATGCAAGAGCTCTGACTTCCTGGCCAGTCGCCGGTGGATAGGCATGACATTACAGCACGTGTTTTCAAACAGAAGCTGAAATCCCTGATGGAATTCATGGTAAAACATGAAGTGTTTGGGTCTGTGCGCTGCTGGATGTACTCAGTGGAATTGTAAAAGAGGGGATTCAAAAATGGTGGAAGAACGGCTCATTCCGCTTTGAAATTGCCATTAAACATTCAATTCATTGAAAGTCCCACATGCAACATTTCCAAAGCATCCGGCATGGGAAAAGTATTGCAGAAATGCAAACTTATTGTTTGGGATGAATGTACAATGGCGCACAAAAAACGCTCGAGGCCCTTGATCGATCATTGCAAGACTTACGTGCAAATATCAGACCATTTGGGAACGCATTAATATTGCTTGCAGGAGATTTCAGGCAAACATTATCTGTAATTCCTCGAACGACACCAGCGGATGAAATAAATGCCTGCCTGAAATACTCTACTTTGTGGCGACGCGTAAAGACGTTAAAATTAACTATAAATATGCGAGTCCAGCTGCAAAACGATCGGTCAGCAGAGATTTTCTCACATCAATAGCATCAATGGAAAGGTGCCGGTTGATCTGACGTCAGGACGAATTTCATTGCCTCATAACTTCTGCAATTTAGTGACGTCAAAAGAAGAATTGGTTGAAAAAGTATTTCCCAATATTCAAACTAATTACAAGAATCACGATTGGCTAAGTGAACGAGCTATTCTTGCGCCCAAGAACAAAGACGTCTACGAACTTAACAATATTATTTAGTCTAACATTCAAAGCGAGGCGGTCACATACAAGTCCGTCGACACTGTTGTAGAAGCAGATGAAGCGATTAATTATCCGACAGAATTTTGGAATTCACTCGATCTGTCGGGGATGCCACCGCACTTACTGCAATTGAAAGTCGGTGTGCCAATTATCATGTTGCGAAATATCAACCAGCCAAAGCTTTGCAACGGCACGCGGCTTGCAATAAAAAAATTAATGAGCGACATCGTAGAAGCAACAATCTTGACAGGACCTTTTAAAGGTGAAGATGTCCTCATTCCTCGCATTCCTATGATTCCAACGGATATGCCATTTCAATTTAAGAGATTGCAATTCCCGATTCGATTGGCGTTTGCAATCACCATTAACAAGGCTCAGGGCCAATCTTTAAAATTGTGCGGTTTAAATCTAGACACGGATTGCTTCTCACATGGACAATTATATGTTGCGTGTTCCACAGTCAGCAAACCAGAAAATCTCTATATCCGCACAGAAAATGGAACAACTAAAAATGTTGTATAACCACAAGCATTGTGAAATTAAACATACGAAAAACGTGCGCTTTTTCTTTTCTTTCCCATTTAACCAGACTGAGCCACAGCAACGCGTGGTCGGGTACAGCTAGTAAAATATAATTGGGGAAATTCCCGGAATTGTTTTAGTCGCATTTTATATTTTTATATGTATTGAAGCTGCAACAATTGATGCTACTAATGAGAACCATGATGATGAAGACGAAGTTGAAATTCATCAACTAACAGCTGATTTAATTCGCGATGGTTTGAAATTTGCTACAAGAATGGAAAATCATTTTCTCACTTATGATCCCGACATGGAACGTGCATTAAAATTTAAACGTAACATGCAAATCTGTACAGCTGGGTATCAAGAATTGTATACGCAACTTGAGAAACCAAAAACACAGCAGCTGATTACAGATTTCCTAATTAATAAAAAGCCAGTATCAGAGAGCGTTAATAATGAACCAGACTCTTTATTGGATTCAAACTCGTCAGAATATAAATATATATAAATATATTTGTTTTTCATTATATTCTGTTTTCCATTAGAATAGTGTTGGTTTTTAATATTATACTTTTTTTGCACGCTTTTTAGGACAACCTATAGCTCTTTTTTTGATCTTACACGGTTTTTTAAAGTTATGGAACACATCCTCAATTTTAATATGCGCTGCATGTCTTTTTTTACGCGGATTTTTTTTACACGGTTTTCGTTGGAACGTATCTACCGTGTAAAAAAAAGAGTTGGGTGTAGTTAATTTAAGATTTTTATTTTATTTATTTTTTTTGGAGGCAAAAATGTTTACACCTCTTGACACATCAGGGTTGCCATTTTTTTTGCCATTTTTACACCATGGTTATGAAACTGTGGTTAACGAAATGCGTTTGTTCACATTTTTTTCACCTTGGTAACCAAACCATAGATTTTTCCATCTTTCCAATGGTTTTCCAATGTTTTCAAATGCATCTGTCAAATTTTAATCCATGGTTAATTTAAATTTTTAAACAATTGATTGTACTCTTCGTCATTATCGTGACTACTCTACGAATTGTAACAGAGGGGTTTACATATAATTACAGTGTGACCCAAAAGTCACACTGTAAAAGGGTTTGACGAAAAAAGCAAATCCTCTGATCATCAAAAGAGCATATCTTCTTCCTTGCGAGAAAAAGCCATGAGATGGTGCAGCGCATGCAAGCGACTAAAGGCAGCACACCTAGCTGATTGCGCTAGCTAGCTCGCCGTTGGGTGTGGGTCGTGGTTTGCCACCATCTATCATCGTGTATATATATAATTTATATGCGTCCTGGTAGGGTTTTTAATGTCGTTCAGACTTTATAGTGATAGCATAAGCTATCAAACATGGAATATTCGGTTGTGGCGAAAACAACCGAATAAATGGAGGGTTCGTTATCGTTTTTCGGTCATCGAACTAGACCAACCTCTCACGAAAGCCTTCGCGAGGCATGTCGATTGGACCAAGAGCAGAATCTTGGTTCCCATGACCATATCCGCCCCTATAAAGGGGTATGGTTCCTTTTTTGTATGTTTCTCGCCTCGTGTTATCTAAAAAAATTCTTTTTGTTTCTTTTTTTTGTTTTATTCAATAAACAAACAAAACAATTTGAATACTAGATACGTATCCATTAATAAACCCAACGAGTGTGACTTTACGTAAAATTAATATACGGCCTAATCATTATGCCTAAATTAATATTAATTTTGAAGTTTGATATTTGTCTACTTAAAATGGAGTAAATTAAGTTACAATTTTTACGTAGATTTTCTTTATTTTCTTGTTTTTTTTTTCTATGCCTAATTAAATGTAACCGTAATAAAATGTATTAATAAAAAAAATGTAATTTCAATTTAATTTCCTTTTTTTTCTTATGTTATTTCTTATTATTACTAATAAAGTGAATGTATATAGTATATATATTCTTGTATCTCCTTTTTGTTTTTTTTCCATTCCCATGTGGGATGGCGTTTTAAATTCGAATATAAAATTTGCACTCTCAACCGATAGGTCATAAGGTACCCTGTGTCGTACATAAATTCGTAAGCACCCATAAGAATGAAGTAAGCCAATGATGATTTTTAAATACAGTTTATAATTTGGTGAACAGCTGATCGATGATTGTAGAAACTTGACAAAATGTTAATTTTCGGTGATTTTATTTCATGTGATTTGATGATATGATGAAAACGAGGTTCGCTTTCTCTTTTTCTCCTTTGCTTATTCGATAAGTTGTGCGTGACCAATAATAAATTTTATATAAAGTATTGTTACCTTATTGGACCGGGCGTTTATATACACTTTCAATTAATCATATGGTATTTAAGCGCGAAACGATCACGTGAATTATATGAATTGTATTTAAAAAAAACAATTTCCTTTATTACATTTGGGATAATTCCAAAAACTTTTCCCATTTACACTGGAAATCTATGTAAATTTACTTTTCGTTTTACGAAAGATAATAAAAAAAACACAAATTTCTTTCATTTACTGCTTTACTTTTTTTTATTTTAAATGTTGCATATTTTTCTTTTCTTTGCCCCCTTTCTGAGGTGTCACTTTAAATTACATGTAATTAAAACCAAAAACAGTTCATTGTAGATTCAAAGCACGCCTCAAAAAACTAGGGCTGGCACTAGAGAGTAGGTGCAGATTCTGCGAGCGGGATGAATAGACCCCAATGTACATTCTTTCCAACTGCGAAGTATTACTTCGTAGAAGGAGGGAACATCTGGGGCATACTGCTTTTCCCCAAAAGAGATACTTGGGATACTAAAATTTCTTAGGAAAAAAGTAGTGGAGGAGGTACTCTAGAATGGGAATTTAACCAAACTATTACACTAAAGGGGTACAATAGATTTCAAAGGTCGCAGTGCAAGAACACCCTTTAACTTAATCTTAATCTTAATCTTAATCTTAATCCCTTGCGTTTGTTGAATCCCTTACATGCGCATAATTGATTGGATCGATAAGAATTATTAATTTAGATTTCGCTTTTAAAATTTTCCCAATATCTGTTTCTTTTCCGGTAACACATTTCCACAAGCCTTCATGTTCCCAATAATTCTGGACAGCAAACTTCCAGAATTCAAAATTTTCTCTTCCTTTCAGTTTCTCAATCATTGGCAACTAAGCAGTCATGATGTTAAGTACGGTCCAGACGCTCAGTCTTTTTGCTCAGTCGTAGTTTGCGCAGTTTTTCTGTGGGAAAGCCTGCGCAAATTTTGTGTCCACACGGTACCGTCTTTTCCATGTTTTTTACATAGTTTTCTTTGAAACCACGTTTTGCATGCACGTACCACAGTTATTTTTCAGACACGATCTGAAATCGCGCAGGCCGCACTTTTGCCTGCGCAAACGAACTGTGACTTGTCCAGACGCTCAGTTTTGCCTGCGCAAATCTGGTTTGCGCATGCAAAACTGAGTAAAAAACTGTGCGTTTGGACGGCTCTTTATACAAAAGAAATCTTGTTTGTAGTCACTTTTAAAATCTCTATTTAATTATATTATATGTAAATATACTTGTATATATATATGTGTATATATTATATGTACTTGTTGTCAGGAATGATCTGGTAAAACATGTTGCTCGGTTGAGGGTTTGTCGATCCAGAGAACGATGAAGTGATAATGTAAAATATCATTTTAGTACTACTCATTTTTAGTATAGCCTGCGTTCGATAAGCCTACAATTCGGCCAGCTTGACAAATAATCGTCCCGATTATTATATAAAACTTCGATAGCAATTATGGATTACTCAAATTATTTCTGATGTAGTGCAAGTTTTACAATTTTAAGCACGTATTGAATACGTGTTATACAATGGTTTTTCATGTTCTCAAATTATTTACATAAATTAAATGAACTTAATTTATTGATCAAATTTTCTTTTTATATTTGAAAGAAAGTAATAAAATCGGAAATCGAAATTAAAACATACTTTCAAAATGAAATGCACACAAAACATCATGCGAGAATATCACAGTATTTAACCTTACTTTTGTAAAAAGTATACAAGTTATAGTTAAATTCTAACCACATTTTCTACATACTTAAATAACGAAATACAATATTTCAGAAGGAAAATACTATTTGCTTAGCTTTTGTGATAATTATAAACATGACATAAAATACCTAAAATCGTTTTCCATTAATAATTCGTCTAGCGATTTAATGGTGTACAATATTTCACGATAGGTAATCACTTCGAGTAAGCATATTTTAGTTTCCCAAAATATACGGTTTCATATTAATGGGTGAACAAATAAATGGATTTTCCTTAATAAGTATAATATAAATTGATCGTTATGTATTAATCCGCGAGTTTTCTCTTGGACTGTCAAAAGGTAATTCTTCATTAATATTCCCAATGTCGATAATAAATATATACGGGGTTAAATTTTCAGGAGACATACCTGAATCAGCTGTTTCGACGTACTTACTTGTTTCTTTATCGTCTTTAATATTATTTTCCTTATTCATTTGAATATAGTCTTTCCCAAGAATAACAGGATATGCGATCGTGAAATCTTACACCACAAAAATCATAAAATTAAGTACATTAGAATTTTTAATATTGTTATTTACCTTATACAGTAAAACCTGTATAAGGCGGAATCGCACGGGACCAGGAATTTTGTCCGGCTTAGACAGGTTTCCGGCTTATAGGGGTTATTGATTAAGATTTTTTTTTTCATTTATTCTTTTATTTGAAAATATAATTTTTAACAAAAAATAAATCATACTAATATTATAAAGAGGAAAGGTTTGTATGGATGTTTGACACGAATAAACTCAAAAACTACTGGACCGATTTCAAAAATTCTTTCACCATTAGAATGCTACATTATCCCTGAGTAACATAGGCTATATTTATTGCTAGAAAAAATTAGGGATCCCTACTAAAACTTAAATAATTTGTATTTTTATATGTTTGTAACGAATAAACTCAAAAACTACTGGACCCATTTCAAAAATTCTTTCACCATTAGAATGCTACATTATCCCTGAGTAACATAAGGTATATTTATTGCTAGAAAAAATTAGGGATCCCTACTAAAACTTAAATAATTTGTATTTTTATATGTTTGTAACGAATAAACTCAAAAACTACTGGACCGATTTCAAAAATTCTTTCACCATTAGAATGCTACATTATCCCTGAGTAACATAAGGTATATTTATTGCTAGAAAAAATTAGGGATCCCTACTAAAACTTAAATAATTTGTATTTTTATATGTTTGTAACGAATAAACTCAAAAACTACTGGACCGATTTCAAAAATTCATTCACCATTAGAATGCTACATTATCCCTGAGTAACATAGGCTATATTTATTACTAGAAAAAATTAGGGATCCCTACTTAAACTTAAATAATATAATCTATAGAAATATTATAAAGAGGAAAGATTTGTTCCGCATACATCTGTATCTAATGATCCTCACATTCATGTCTGTCGCGTCTAATATTCTCTGTAGTCTAACTTCATGCACAAAGACCCTTCTAATGTTTAAAAAATAAATCTCCACCCGTGCGAAGCCGGGACGGGCCGCTAGTTGAAAATAAAAAGGAATGCTTTCCAATCCTTATATCCTAATCACAATACATATTTACATATGCTATTACAAAGCATGAAAAAATTCAGAAATTTTTGTTTTGCGAGTTTTCTGGCTAGCAACTTTTAATTCAATTTTTGAAACCGATGCAAAAGCCCAAGCAAGCATCTTTTCATCCCCTTGAAAAGATGCATATTTTTTTATAACGTGGAAGGCATTTAAAGATTCTGATTGTTCTACATTAGTGTCTTCGTCTGATGAAATTTCAGTTGTTTTATCGCTCACATTAAAGTCCAAATTAATGTCTTCTGCTTCGGCGAGAAGAGATGCATCAATGCTGATATAATCAACAGCTGCTACATCATCAACGTCAATTGCCACAATGAATGGTAAAATTTCCGCATAGCTTACAGGCACAAATTCGCTATTTGGTTCTGCTTCAAAGCCACATTTTTTAAAGCAATTCATAATACAATTTTCAGGAATGCTGGATAACGGCTTTTCATTGACTGAGTGCGACTTGTGTATAATGCCTGCCAAAATTCTTCAAATGAAACGAGAAAAGTTAAAGAAAAAAATATTACTCAAAAAAAAATTCGGCTTATACAAGTTATACAAGTAAATAAGTGGACCAAGTTGTGTCGCAAAGTGATGTTCGGGTTTGCGTTGAGCAGGTTCCGGCTTATGCAGGTTCATTCGTATGTATTAAAAATGGCTTGAAATTCACGGGACTTTGAACAATGTTCGGCTTAGCCAGGTTTCCGGCTTATACAAGGTCCGATTTAGACAGGTTTCACTGTATTTGCCTTCTATTTTTACCAGGCTATTGTTAATTCCTTCAAATTGGTGTTGAAGTTCGTAATTAATAGGTTTAATAAAAACGTGTTTTATGAATTTTCATTGCACAAAACTAATTGGACGCTGATGTTCAAATTCATGATTAGTTGTCAAAATATTTGTATTTTCAGGTACAGAAGTAATTGTTTAAACAATATTTGAGCTACTTCTAGAAATTTTGGCATAGTGTCCAAATTTCCCCCATTTAGAATATTTAATTTTCTCTTTGGGTTTTCAGCAATTTTGGCTATGTCCGAACTGATTACAATTAAAACACTTGATTTGATGATTTGGGTTCGCATGTTGTTGTTTGAACTGATCATTACTAGGAATTAACATTAAATGACAACCTACTAACAGGACCGACATTTCAGCAGGAGCTTTTCATTATACTTTTACGATTTAACAAAGACAATATACACATACCCCTACATCAGTCCAGCAACTGAAATGACCGAAATTCTAATTTCTAACACACCCAATGTCTAGATAAGTACGCTTGATTTCTCATACACAGGCTTAGCATATTTTGCCTTTATTAGTCAACACTGTGTGATATATTCAGAAAAACTTCCGCTTATTACATAGTTTTACCGCAAAAAATATTCAGGTATAAAGTTCTTTTATCTACCCAACATTTTATTTACTCTCTAGATTCTAGAATATGAGAATTATGATAAACACGATCAGTTTAAACTCAACTTTCCAGGTAGAATGTTGCGTCTTCTGAAATTTGATAAACACCATGCGGTAAGACTACATGACTTTTATTTGTTTTTCCGATATAGTATGAACTCGTTGCCAAATTTCCTATTAGTCTAACACTGTTTATTCATGATTTTCTGTAAAACTGTTTCAAGAAACATTGTACACCGAACATTAAAAATTTTCGTTGATTCTTTTTGTCAGAATGTAACGTATTTCATATTTATAGGACACGAATTCAGGCTCTCCCATCGCGATGGCTCCGCGAGGCATCTTGTGGCCGATTGGCTTAATGTTAATGCCAATTGGACTTAGGGGTTCTTGCAGTATCAGGTGTGGGATAGTTATAGGGTTTATTTATTAAAATATTGGTACCAAGTTTAAAAGTTATTTTAAATTTTATTATTCACACTCTTTGTTTTCAATTTCAATAAATGACATGAGTGACTTATGACAACTAAAGTGTGAAATGAATACTTGGGTTTGGATTTGATCAATATATCTTTGAAATACAACGTCAATTACTGTTTTTGGTCTTATTGTTCATTTGCGGTACGGCCTAAAGAGATATTTTATGCTCGCATACCGTGTATATATCATACCATCCATCCCCATCCATTTGCTTGACTGAACTCATTTTATACCACTTACACCACTTATTCGAAAACAAATACAATTTAGTGTGTAGTAACTACAACTTTTACCGCACTCTTGTAGACAAGAGTCTTTTGATTGTGTGCGTGTTTAATATTATCCAAACATCCAGAAATTTTTTCAGAAATTTTGCCTTGCTATATCACCTGCTGCTGAAATTAAAAATCGAAAGAAAATGGAAAATTTAATATTTTGTCAATTTTGGCCAATATCGTGATTTGGTATTCGGCGCTCAGGAATCACAATAATAGCAAGGCAAAATTTCAGAAAAAATTATTTTTTCTGAAATAAGTGGGCATATTTATCAGCAAAATTTTTTTTATGCAAAATTTTTATTATGAATTCTTGGTAAAAATGTGTCGCTTTTTTAGCGTTTCATCGAGTTTCAAATCACTTCCAACGCGGCTAAAGAAAATTTCACTTCAAAAATGTTTAGGATGACCATAACCGCTAGTAATCAAGATCCCCTTTTCTTTTCTTCTTAATTATTTCGAAAAAATTTCTCTGAATTCAATTTAGAATTTTTTTTTTATGATTTAATTATTTTCATTTTTTCCCTCCGAAATTAACCGATGTTGTTCCAAATATAATTGCATTAAAATCGCCTAGTTTCCATAAATATATTTCTTTTTGTGCATTCCTTGATTTGCAAGAAATTTGGTTGAGCTGAAATCTTTTTTATTAAATTTGGTGCATATTTGTTTTTTTCTTTGTTTTAAATTTCCTGTCGATTTGTAATTTTAATTAAGAAAATGTTGTTTCTGTTAGCTATTATAAATATTTTGTTTTGTAAATTTTTCCTATTTTTTATAAATTACTAGATTAAAAATTGAAAATGAAATACAAATAAAAAATTTCGATTTTATTAAAACTTATTTTGATAATTATTAGATTAGTTCAACGTTCGGTACTTTTTAACTATTTTATATCCTAGACAGATCTCCGATTTTAATGCTCATTATTGCCCAATCGGTCATTAAAACTCTTTAATGACCTTTATTTACGTAATAATGATCAATTTTAAGTATCTATTTCAAGCATCATTATTGTTTTAATTATCAATATTTAATTTAAAAAAATTAATTTTATTGAATCAAAATGAATATTTTTGAGTTTTGAAAATTATATCCAAAATAGTTATTTTTTGAACCTTTTGGAATGACAAGAATAAAGATCATTGTGAAAAAAAGAGGATGTGTCATGGGTCATCCAGAAGTATCATTAAAAAATAATCATTGTATTTAAAATCGGAGATCTGTCTACAGCATTACTTGTTTGAAAAAAGTAAATTTTTTATGCAAAGCATTTTTGTTTCACTTTATGAAAATTTTGTGTAATTTTAAGAAAATTTAGATTACCTTTAAGAAATTGAGATTAATTTTACGAAATTCAACTTAGTAATAATTAATAATTATTAAGTAATTTAACTCAATTTTTTTTTATGAAATTTAATGTAACTATATGGAATTTAATATAATTTGAGGAACTTCATTTAATTTTGATGAAATTTTGCTTAAATTTTGGAATTTTTTTGTTTTTAATTTTTTCCAAAATTCAATATAACTGAACGTAATTTAATTTAATTATACTATATGAACTTTAATTTAATTTTAAGAATTTGGTTTAATTTTATAAACTTTAGGTTAGCTTATGAAACTGAGCTTAATTTTATGTAATTTTATGTAATTTAATAAACTATATATATAGACTTTGTTTTTTTTTTTTACAAGAAGACGTTTCATTTCTTTTCCTTTCCGTTTAATTCCAATTTACTTTAATTTTTCATAAAACAACTTTTCCAGACCGCGTGTAAAATGAAATTACTTAACTACAAAATCACTCCGATTCCTCATAACAACTCTAAGGCATATATTTTTTATATAATAGGTGGATTTTCATGAAAGTTGGAACATGCGTTCGGGATAGGACAACTGAAAAGGTAAGATTTGTGTCCACTTGATGGAAGGTTTCGGTGAGCTAAAATACAAAAACGTCGTGAAACTGGGAATGTATATTTTCGATATGGCAATATAGAAGATAAAATATGTTTCTGAAACATGTATTTTGCAAAGTTATGGATTCTTCTATGTTATTTCAAGAATAACGCGAGTAAAGCTGCCGGTACTAGCTAATTCAAAATATGTGGTGCGAATTCAATGAGATTCTGACAGTTTAGGTGTTTCACGTGAGCTGACAGGGGTTTTGAAACGAGGGCGCAGTGAGGCATTCAACGACATTGTCGATAAAGTTTCATAACGGCCCAGCCGGAATAGACAAAAATGTATAATCGCTACTATGGTTTGTTTTGCTCATTTTTTTAAGATTTAATTTTAAAATCCTTTTTACGCTTTTCATCCATTTTTTTACCTTAAAATACATTTTTCTGGTATGTTTTTTGACTGGGTTACGTCCTGGTTTCTATCAATTACTATTCCTTGAAAAATTTATAATAAAAAATATATAAGATCTTAAAATCAGCTTATGAGATTTATAATTAACAAATTTATGGATCAATGGGTGCATCCAGCAGTCCTAAGCGCTGAGTCAAAATTCTTAATCTAAGAAGTTAGAATTTTTTAAACTCCTGGATGCGAAGTTACCTGTACTAATCGTCGAATTAGTTTTATTTGAATAACTTTTAGAAATATATTTTTTGTTAAACGAAATAAGTGTTAAGAGTAAATAAAAATTGAAAATAAAATGAAATAAGAATTTTGTCGGAAAATGGAAAAGTTTTATTAAATTCAGTTTTTTAAATTTCAATTAAAATTAGATAATCCAGACACAATTTTCAAAAATACTTCTCAG
The DNA here is from genome assembly GCA_963422695.1 of Xylophagus ater. NCBI lineage: Eukaryota > Metazoa > Arthropoda > Insecta > Diptera > Xylophagidae > Xylophagus > Xylophagus ater. The sequence goes on along the minus strand of OY730485.1, from coordinate 26,582,027 downwards.
TTTGTCATTCCCACAAATCATTTTTTACCGTGAACAATCTCAAATACTCTTTTTTTTTTACACTTCAGTTTGCTTATTACAAGCTAGCAATATCATTCATTCATAATAATATCGAATAAACGATAAGTCGAATGTATATGCTATCATCTCATCATTAGTGTCGGGAAGGGAGGAGGGGTATGGGTAATATTAGTGCGGCAGAGAGGTAAATTAATGGAAAGGAAAAAAAAATACCATCACCGACCGCCACCTTCAACACACCACCATATATCAACCACCCATTCACCGACACATAAAATCTATAAAAGACAAAAACAATATTGTTCTATTTGCATAATTTTTAAAGCTAAACGAAAGCTCATCCAGCAGCGCGAGTTTTGACGAATTATTTTTGAACACAGAATCATCTCCGGTGAAACGGACATGCACAAGTATGGACGAATCATCATCATTTTCAACTTCAAAATGAAAAAACAAATATAATGAAGAAGATTTAATGAGAGAGGGTCCAATGCCATAAAAATTGTAACGGTATATATGGAGAATCAAGTCGAATATGACCGAGATATCAATGCTTTTGGCGAATATATAAAAGCCGAATTAGCACCCTTTAAGGATACAGAGATAACAGATGACATAAAACATCAATTTCAAAATGTTATTTACGAGTAAAAAAAAATTAAACGAAATTTATTTAAATTTTATATTGTTGTACTAATATTGTATCCATACAATAAAATATAAAAAAAACAATATTAAAAATTAAACTTTTCAATTGCTTCCCACTGCCATGGCACAAAGCCAGTGGTATTAAAATAATTTGAAAAATTGTTGAAAATTTCTAATGTAGCATCTCTAGATCCGTATCCGAGTCGTTTTTATAATTGTGTTAAAAATACTTCACTTCTCCATGTTCAGGCGTGACCACATCACTCCTATTTTCATTATCTCTTCCATCAACATACTTCAGTCCATCTTCCTTATGGATGTAATTATAAAGAACATATGATGCCAAAGTTATTAGTTCAACTTTATCTACATTTAAACTAATTTCTTTTTGAAGTATTTGAAATTTATTTGCTAAAATGCCAAAAGCGTTTTATACTACTCGAAGGGCTCTACTTAACCTAAAGTTAACACTTAAAAGTGTAATTTTCTGTTTATTCAAGTTGTTTGACCTAAAATTTTTACTCAAACGGTTTGTCAAATAGGTGTGAACGAAACAATCAAGAATGATATGATTTGTTTAGACCATATGACAACTCAGTACCAAAGAGCATACACGAAAACATTTACCGAAACCAATAGTCTCAAGGCACCTTTTATGCCAAAATTTCACCAAGGGCTTAAACCTTAAGGTTAGAATTACAACCAGCCGTATTGCTATATTTAAGCGCTTAGGACTGCTGGATGAGCCCAATGACTTTGAGAATAAAACTATTAATATTTCAAAGTTATTTCTTAATATGTTTGTTTCTCCTTTTTCGAATTTACTCTACTCCACTGAATTTTAATCATATGGAAATCACACAATATCTCAAAGAATAAGTGTTTATTATAACGACCGTAGTAAAATGAATGAATTTATAAATAAAACTAAACGAAGGCAAACTCATATAGGGTGAACCAATTTGACTTTCCTATGTTGGCAGCACAGTAAATCTAACAGCTGTCGATAACCACTTGTTTTCAAAGTGTCAAATGTCACTTTGCAACAACACATTTACGAAATGGATCACTTAACCACCCCTCAACGCGTTAAAATTGTTCAATTGTTCTTAAGAAACAACAATTCTGTACGAATTGCGTTTTCAAAGAAAATCCTGTTCTCTGATGAGGCACATTTCCACCTCTGGGTGTGTTAATAAGCAAAATTATCGCATATCTGGAGATGAAATCCTCATGAGATTCACATGACAACCGATTATTTCTGGCATGAAATCGAAGATATTGATGTGGAAGACATGTGGTTCCAACATTTTGCCACACAGCGGGTGCAAGGTTGGATGTTTTGCGTGAAAAGTTCCCAGGTCCCATTATTTCACGTTTTGGTGGCGTCAACAGGCCGCCAACATCATGCGACTTAACTCCGTTGGATTTCTTTTTGTGAGGTTACGTTGAAAGTCATGTCTATGCCAACAAACCGGAAATGTTGGAGCACCTAAAAAGCAACATTCGCCAAGTTATTGCCGAGATACCACTCGAAATTTATGAAAAAGTCATCGAAAATTACATCGAATGGATCTGCTGCTTCAGAAGGTCATGAGACGGCCATTTTATTGATATTATTTTTCATAACATTTGTGATTAACAAAATAAAATAAGTTTGTTTCGTTAAATTTGTAAGTTTTATTTTGTTTTAAAGTTCGGAAACTGAAGTTGGATCACCCTTTATTATTTAAATTAAATCAAAAATAAGATGGTCTTGCATTTCTTTCAAAGAATTGAAATATTTAGATTGAACGCGCTTCAATCTGCCCAAAAGAATAAAAGAATTGATTCTTTTTATTATTTAAGTATTAAAAGATTTTTTCCATGCTATTTTAATTAAAGTGATTTTCTTATGAAGTTATTAATAACTATTTAGATCTCATTTTATTATTTTAAATCTGATGTTTGCGAACAATAATACTCGTATTAGTAAAATGAAAGAAGCAATTTAAATAACTAAAGATATGCACATTCATAAAATTTGTTGATTTTCTTTTTCTGAAATGGGAAGTCTTAAGGTTGTCGCATCTTCTCCGATATTACAGACTATAATGACTACATGATTATCTCTCATTTTATTCAAGTAACCGATCTGCGAAACAACCAAAAAAATAAATAAGTTATATTCCGTTCGTGATTATTTTAGGGAATTAAAAATAATTTGTTCCAGTATTTGTACAATATTTAATTAGCGCGTCACTTAATAACTTCCGTTTTGTGTTAAAGTGTTTTTTCTTTAAATAAACGAATATATTGTTTTTGTGTGTTATTTTGGGTTGTAGTGTCAATCGGCTTTCAAAAAATATTGTAGATATACAATATAGTAAAATTTTCTTTTTTGAACAAGTAAGTTTTTAATTATATTGTATAATGTGAGTTATCTATTATAAATAATATTTTTTGAGGTACCAAATTTTGATTGTCACCTTTCACGGCACATACACGGAATTTCGATAAGATAAAATATATTAAAGTTATTCTTTAATAGGTCTGTTTTATTTGCCACTTGCTGTGGGGTAGAGCAAATTTTTACATTGAAAACAAAAACAACAAAAGTGCAAATCCTGCACTACTTTCAGACCAGGGGTAGCTCTCACACCGAAATTAGTTCAGTTTTCTACCATAAAAAGTATATTAGCTAAAAATTTCCCATTTAATTACAATATGGTTGCTAAGCAGCGCTACAAACATTTGAATTAAAGCTTTATTCTACTCCTGCTCGTTTTATTTGCCACTTACCCTGCTCCGGTGTAGGGTATGGCAAATAAAACAGACCTAATATCTGCTATAATTGTTGTGCTTTTTTAAAGAACTTCTATCGACTACTATTTTACTTTCTCAAAACAAACGATATTTTTAATTTATATACCTACTTATAAATTCTTATTCCGGGTATTGGCCCTTCACACATTTTCTCAAACAAAGCCAACTTCAGTTATGATATTTGATGTTTCAAAATTCTTGTTTTCAAATAAATAGTGATGTGCCGCCAACCCCTATTGTGAGAGGGAAACGAACTTTAACTTGATTACTTCTATAAACATGTTGAATTCATTACTTTCCATAAAGCAAATAAATCAAAAAAGAAGAATCCCTCAAATTTTATTTAGCAGAAAATTAAATTCCGATGCTTTGGAAATTAGGATGAATCACCATTAACCCAACAATTTATTATAGTTTTTCCTTATATTTTGGCCCCTGGAACCCTCCACTAAGTGGAAACATATTCCATCCTTTCAATTGGCCTATCCAGAATATATATTCCAAGTTTTATAAACTAAAACTAAAAAAAACTAAAATACTATTGGTCGAATTAGGCAAGTTTTTATATTCCCTCCTCCCCTTGCAACCCCTTCGAAAATACAAGTATACACTAAGTTTGAAAGACATCTAAATATGTACCAAATTTTATTAAAATTGATTCAATAGTTTTCAAGTCTATAGACTAGGGGATAAACAAACAAACAAATAAACTAATAGAATTTCATTAGAATTAATTTTATAGGAATAGACGAAGACGCAAAGACGCTATAGTTTACAATATATAAATACGATCTTTCATAAAAGATTTCCATAATACGTTCGAAATGGTTTGAAAACTTGCTTAAATGAATTTTGATTGATATATAATTCGCTTGAGACTACATTTTATATATGTACGAAATCAAATACCGGTCATTGAAGTGTCCGTCTAATTCAAATCGCTCTCAAATTTAAACCGCACATTTTGTAATACTAAAATTTGACATGAATGTTGCTTGACATAGTTTCTGTCAGTAGTAAAAATTATTTGTTGGTGAAAAGACGCGTTCTTATTTTTTGTACAAGGGACCTTAAACGAAATTCAATTGTTGCGCTTCATTTGATTGAAAAGTCAAACATCGAAATTCGGAGAGAGTTAAATCAAATGAATTTGAGTGAAAAGTTTGTGTATCGTACCATTAAACGATTCGACGAGACTGGGACCATAAAAACGCCATGGCGGAGGCCGACGATGCACTGTAACTACTCGAGAAAACGTAAATAAAGTGCGTTATCGGTTGTATCGTAATCCGGAGCGGAGTTCAGCAACAATAGCAAATGAATTCATCATAAGCGATAAAATTGTTCGGCGAATCATGAAAAATAAGCTAAAGGTAAAGCCTTGGAAAAAACAAAAGTGTCAAGAACTAACTGATGCTCAAAAAAAGTTCGATTCGAAAGATCAAAAGAATTAGTTCGTACGCTCGCTCGTGGTGATTTACCAAATTTGGTATTTTCGAATGAGAAAACATTCGGCACTGAACAATTTCTCAACGAACAAAACGATCGTGTTGGGTTAAAGAGACGTTCCGATGATAATTCTGAGCATTTGAGAGTCACAAGATGCAGCACAGGTGATGATTTGGACGGCTGTCACTGAAGATGGTCGCTCACCGCTAATTTTTCTCCTACCAAACACGAAAATCAATGCCGATGTTTATCAAAAATTGATTTCAAATAGCGCTTTATTACCATAGACCAGATTTTTAAAAAATCTATTTACATTTCAACAGGACTCGGCACCATCACACAAAGCACGACAAAATCAACAATAGCTACAAAACAATGTTCCGAAGTTTGCTCCGATACAACAGTGGCCACCGTATTCACCAAATCTGAATCCGTTGGATTATTCCATTTGGGCAATTTTACAAGCAGCGGCTTTGCAAAAAAAACGCACAACTTTGGACGGTTTAGAAAAAGATTTGACTCGTGAATGGAACCGTTTAAGCGTTTAACCATCGCGCGAGCATCGTGTGCATCCTTTAGAAAGAGATTGAAGCTGGTGGTTAAGGCAAGAGGCGGTTACATACCATTCGAATAATTGGAAAATTACCTATGTATTATAAACTATCATTTCCATAAATTTTAATAAAACCGACCAATAATCAAAAAAATTGCAGCGTTTTTAAATCCACACTTCAATTGCCGGACAGGGTTTTAGTAAAGTGTTACAGGAGAAAACTTTTTTGTATAATAGAAGGGTAAAACTTAATGAGATCAGTAAGGGTGTTTTCGATTCTCAGATGAAAATTTTGATATGAGAAACGCAACAATACTAGGGTATTAAGTGTAAAGCAGAATCCAGGGAAAATCAACGTATTGAAATGTCAAAAATTGCATTTAAATTTTAGGTAAACTAATCAAGTGGATTGTTAATTCACTTTTTTTGTGAACAAATTCGCGAGTTTCCAAGTTTGTGACAATTATTATTCTTGTAGCCTAATTTTTAACTTCTATACAAAGTATACAGGTTACTGGAATAATGAAAATCTTGATGTTTTGGAAGATTCTAAATCATTTGCCGTTATTTTTGTCCAATGTCTGCCTGTCTTTCCGTCTATGGTAGGCAAAATTGCGAACGTGTTTTTGAAGCGATTTGAACGAAAATTGGTAAGAGCAGTTTTTTCCACTTGAGAAGTTGGGTTCGGTCAAACTAAAACTTCGGGTACCTGCTGAAAGAAAGTTGTGGTGTTTTTCAATTACAGGGTATTATAACGACATTGAAGTGCATTTCGACGTTAAAAGACCTCATCTTCTAGCAATTACTCCCGAATGATATTGAAGTTTCAACAAACTGGATACAAAGTTACAGAAATACTGTAAAGCAATAAAAATAAAAATAAAAATCAAGACTAGAAAAATGTATATTTTTGACATAAGCTTCGCAAAACTGCCAAATCTTTTAACCACTATGATTGGTTCAAAGAATTGTCAAAAATAATCAAATAATTTCGCAAGTTTGCGAAGTAACGCGTGATAAACCCTATTGTATGGTATTTGCCAGAAAGATAATAAACCTCCATGTAATGTTTTCGATGAAAGTGACAAGTGACGCCAAAAACATGTTTGTAATAAAATAATTTTAAAATTATAATTTATGGAATAGAATTTGTTAATTTAGGTAAGAATTGATTTATATTTTCTATTGTATCTCTCTATTAAATATAATAGTTTTGGGACGTAATAGTAATATTTTATTTTTTTTAGTTTTTTTTTTTTGTTTTTTTTTTTTTTTTTGAAAGTAGTATTTTATTTTAAGAAGGCAAATAGCAAATATAAAATCGTAAATTTGTAATTATGGGTCCCAAAAAATTGAACTTGTCTGAAGAGGATAGAATTTTACGTAAAAAAGAACAATTGAAAAAGTATATGAAAGTATACTAATTTTTAGCTTTTGTATAAGTAATGATGGGGGTTGGCGAGCGCAGCGAGCAGGGGGAGCCCCCTAGTCTTATAAAATGAAATAAATAAAATACAAAGTTCAAAGTTGTTCAGTAAAATTAAGTTTTTAATACTTTTGATTTTTATGCCCTATGGTAGGTACTACCAGAGGATATAGGAGAAAGAAATAATCCTGGGATAAAATTCCCCTATTTATAAAGTTTTTTTGATGTACTTTAAAAACTAATACACCGATTTGAATAAAATTTACAAATTAGACTTATGTTATCAGGGTCTAGGTTATCTACAAATTGGAAGAAATTTTGAAAATAAGGAACAAAGTTATAAAGAAAAAACCGTGAAATAATGTTAGTTTTGACAGTTTCTCTGCCCCATTTCTACCACAGGGCATCAAAAAATTGGCTATAGGCCGATTTTAAGTTACTCTATTGTGACGTGTTAGTCTTTCGGTTCGATGTTATTAGAATGATTACACTTTTTATTTATGTGAATTTAGTGTATAAACTTTATTTGTACTTATTTCTGCTTAACAATTAGTCTTAAAAATATTTGTCTTTCAATAATTTAATTATTACAATTATTTATCACAGTTTTAGAGCTTCACTATTTTAATTACTTTCACAAAAATAATCTCGTTTCCAATCTCTGCTTTGTATAATCTCTGACGAAGCTTTTCACTTCAACTGATCGATTAAGAATGATTTCAGGCTCGACCCTACGGCTGTTTATATATCCAATTGGTATATTTCGAGAACTTTCTCGCAAAGACTGGTCGTTTGGCTTTCTAAAAATAGATGGCATTTTCTCGAAAGCTCTACAAGGTTTGAATATTAACAAGAATTGTTTTTGTTGTTCGTGTGGTGTTTTTGTGTTAGTTGCTTTACTTAGAATACTTGTATTGTGACAATGTTTTATTGTTATTGTTTGATGATTTTATGAATCACCAAGTATTCTAAGTAAAATATAGTGCACTACCCCCTTCTTAAATCTGTTCGTCCCGAACAGAATCTTTTGGACTCGTGCCGCGATTCTTCGCTAACTGATTTGAATGAATCACCTTCATTTTTACTTTTGATGATTTTCGCTTTCGCCATACCACGTCCAAAGAGTTCATCTCGTTGGTGCAGTCACTATCTTTTAATTCGTTGTTTGCAGGTTCCTCAAATACTTTGTCCACCGGAACCCGTATATGCTGTCCAGATGATCTTTCCGGTGGAGTTCGTCTGGTGCTATCCTGTTCACTCGTGTCTTGCTTGAGTTCAGCGTCAACATATTGCCCCACTGCAGTTTCAGTTTTCTTTTGATGTCCTACAATTTTTGTGCAGGTGTCACAATTCCTGCACCAGCTTTTGACATCAGCTCGCCAGTGTACCCAATAGAATCGTTCTCGCACCTTCGCTAATGTTCTGTTGACTCCCAAATGTCCCCCTGAAGTTCCAGCATGTACTTCACCAAGTACCTCATGTACTTTGGACTTAGGCACGATCAACTGCATTAGTTTGGATTTTCCATCAGGAGAATCCCATTTTCTCCTCAGAACGCCATTTTCTATCTGTAACGAGTCCCACTGAGCCCAATAACTTTTTGTCGTATCACTGCGTATTACAATATCGCTCCATTTTGGACGCTGACCCCTTTTCTTCCATTTAAGGATTGGTCCAACATCTTCATCCTTTAGCTGCGCGTTTCGGATGCTCGACATGTCATCGCCTCCAATCCTTAATGTACGGATAGCTACTACCTTTTTCACATTCCTGCAGTCCTTACTCGTTTCCTCAAAAACCCCTCCAGCATCTACGACACTGGATTTGCTCCTTCTCGTTTTGTCCTTACTTTTTGACAAATCCGTAACTCTAGTTGTCAGTCCAATGTCATCCGTCCGTTTCATTTCTACAACAGCATTTGCATCTGACGTAACTTGTTGGTCTCGTAGATTTGATTTGGTGTCACTGGAATCTGCTTCCTCCAACGTTAGCGGGAACTCAATATTTCCACATCGCAATAACCTATCTTCAATGTTCACACTCACTCCATTCTGCTTCATGAAGTCCAGGCCCATGATACAATCGTCCATTATATCAGCCACCAAAAACGTATGTCGAAACACATACTCATCTAGCCCCAATGCTAGAATCACTTCACCCAGAATCGGAGATGATTCCCCTGTAACCGTTTGAAGAACACTGTTACTGCTTCTGCTCATGTGTTTCCTACTAATGAGCTTCCTGTTCACGATGGATCTACTTGCACCCGTATCTACGATGATCCTGCATCGATGACCAGCAATTACTCCTTGCGTCGTTAATCTGTCGTTACTCTGTTGTAGGAGAGAGACTGATATCATAATCGGTGCTTTTGTCTGGTTGGGGCACTGCCGCTCTAAATGTCCTTCTTTACCGCAGCCCCAGCATTTCAGTCTTCTTTTAGTATCGTTCAATTCCAATTCCTGGATAGCTTGCTGCACATTCGCCTTTATGTTTTCAGTTAGTTGGTCTATCGTTAGCTCTGTTGAGTCTTCATCAATCGTAGCAGCTCGTACCATTGGAACCGCCCTTGTTGCTCTCTTTGCAGCTTCCAATGTCAATGCGACAGCCAACACATCGTGCAACATGCGCTTTCCACTAATCCGGACCTTGAACTGAATGTCTGCATCCCGAATGGCATTGGTGAATCTTTCTGCAGCCAAGTCATTCTGCAGCTCCAGGGGATAATCGGGGTATGACAAGTATACCAACCGCTCAATATCTGCTGACAACTCCTGAAGTGTCTCTCTAGATTCTTGCATTCTGTTGACGAGCTCCATTCGGTATACGTCCTTCATGTGGTTATCCCCATATCGAATGTCCAATTGTGTTACAATGTAATTGTAATTGTTCTCATTTTCTGGTGAGATTGTCCGCAATAAATCGGCTGCATTACCTCGTAGAGCCAGAATTAGTGCTGTGGCTTTTTCTTTATCGGACCAGCCGTTCGCACCAGCAGCCGCTTCAAACTGTCGTTTGTATACTGGCCATGAAGTTTTTCCGTCAAATATTGGTGGCTTCATCCTTTTACCTGATGACTCAATATTTGGTTTATTTTCTTTGATGTCAGCCATTTTTGCTTCGATTTCTGCTACTTTTTGTTCCAATTTCTGGTCAACGTTGCTGACTTCCGCGCGAACTGTTGTAACTTCTGTAGTTATTTTGTCTTCCAATTTCTGCTCAACTTTGTTTACTTCCGTACGAACTGCAGAGACTTCCGTACTAATTTTAGTTTCAAGGTTCGCAACACTGGATTCCACCTGAGTTTTTAATTCACCCATGCTGGATTCCATCTTATTCTGCATGTCAGATACACTTGCAATCTGACTTTCTAGACTTGCAGAAGTCGAATCTATTTTACTTTGTAAACTTGATTTTAATTCGCCTTGTAAATTGGAAGCATTTGATTTTATTTCGCCTTGCAGATTAGAAGCAGTTGATTTTAATTCGCTTTGTAGACTGGAAGCATTTGTTTTCATTTCGCCTTGTAAACTGGAAGCATTTGTTTTCATTTCGCCTTGCAAAGAATCCATTTTATTCATCAGCAGGGTCATAAACTTCTCGAACTTATCACTTTCCGCTGATTTTGCACCCTCTTCACTGAAATCGGACTTGTCATTGTCCTCGTTCGTGTTTTCTTCTTGGTTTCCCTCTTTCAGAATTTCACTAAAGTCGAATGTGGTACTGTCTAGTCCTCTTATTGCACATTCAGCGATTACTCTTTTCTTCTTTTCTGGTTTAGTTCCCGTGGAAACTGACTTCCACACACGCAGAACTGTGGATAGTTCTAATGTACTGAAACTATCTAATAATTTACTTTCCATCGTTCAAATATTTTTAATTGTTCACGAAATTCTATTGTTCTATCGAAACTTCTCGCACAGTATCTAAATACCACGAATTTTCCCAGTATAATCTTAATTTCTACGAAATTTCTCGTACAATCGAAATTTTCACACGATACACGACGTATAACCTCAAATTTCGTACAATCGAAATTTTTATACAACTCATACAAAATTTCTTGTACGCCCCTGAAATTTCTCACACAGTCGAAATTACTATACTCAAATTTCTTAATAACGAATTTCTTCGAAATTTTCCCCACAGAAGTTTCTAGTTTAATTTCGAATTTTCTTGCAGAAAATTTTAGCAAAATTGTCTTTTCCGCACTGATTCACAATAAATAATCCCACTTCTGACACCAATGTGACGTGTTAGTCTTTCGGTTCGATGTTATTAGAATGATAACACTTTTTATTTATGTGAATTTAGTGTATAAACTTTATTTGTACTTATTTCTGCTTAACAATTAGTCTTAAAAATATTTGTCTTTCAATAATTTAATTATTACAATTATTTATCACAGTTTTAGAGCTTCACTATTTTAATTACTTTCACAAAAATAATCTCGTTTCCAATCTCTGCTTTGTATAATCTCTGACGAAGCTTTTCACTTCAACTGATCGATTAAGAATGATTTCAGGCTCGACCCTACGGCTGTTTATATATCCAATTGGTATATTTCGAGAACTTTCTCCGAAAGACTGGTCGTTTGGCTTTCTAAAAATAGATGGCATTTTCTCGAAAGCTCGACAAGGTTTGAATATTAACAAGAATTGTTTTTGTTGTTCGTGTGGTGTTTTTGTGTTAGTTGCTTTACTTAGAATACTTGTATTGTGACAATGTTTTATTGTTATTGTTTGATGATTTTATGAATCACCAAGTATTCTAAGTAAAATATAGTGCAATATAATAAG